>OY743156.1:11310343-12560343 GCA_963555695.1 Dasypolia templi
GCCGCAACGAGGTCACGGCGCTGCACTGCCCAGGCAGGGCATTCTTCAAGGGTGTGACACTGGTTTCATTGGTGAAATCCGCACTTAATGAAGATGCGATATGTTACCTTGCTTTAATCAATCAAATAGCCTTTATTGGCAATCTTAAAACTATTTTAAGAACACAATTTTCTACACAAAACATCTCCTGATTGCTTTGCTCTTTAGAATAGGGTTCCCCCAGGCTTTTCCATAGCTCACAGTCGTGAGTTTTTTGTCCCTCTCGCAGTAGTTTCCAAGTCGCCTTCCCATCTCTGAAATGGTCTTCTTCTTTTCTTCTTTCCTTCTCTGGGATACCACTCTGTTACTTCTCTGGCCCATTTTCCGGTTTTACCCCTAACGACATGACCTGCCCACTTCCATTTTACTTTTTTAATCGTTTAAGTTCGATTAAAGCAAACTCTTTGGTAAATACAATCTTCAATCTCCCGACAACCAGTCCGATGCGTTAAAACAAGAAAATAATAATGGCTACCAAAAAAAAAAAACACCTTTTTCGCATTACAACATTCACGCATAATTTTAAGGCACATTAGGGCAGAGATAGTCACCCATGCCGTAAACTCACCGCGGCACTTCCGATGCCGGGGATAGGGGATAAAAACCTCATTTCCGGCGGGAACCCTTCCCTTAGGGGACGCTCGGTACAATCAGCGGGTTGCCATGGTGATAATGTATGCGTGTTCCAAGAGTGTCGTCATGGGGTGGGAGTTGAGAGAAACCTTGGGGAATTGGAATTGGTTTGTTCTTAGTTTTCAGGGTGCGATTGATTAGAGAAAAGTCTTCTTTCGTGGTGAAGAAGTTGTGGTTCAGCTGTATGTTATTTGAAGGATAGGTTGTAGGTATTTGTATTTTTAAAACTAGCTATTTGCCGCAGTTTTTTGCAACCCAGGGAACTAGATACCTATTTACTTCATATGTTAATTCTATTGAGTCTTTCGCCATTTTTATGCGTCAATCTTTCTAGTAGAGTGCTTCTAGTTCGTCTTTCTCATGTAAAAAAATGTAAGAGTTGATTCTGGCTAGGATTAAAGTTTCAGTCTATGTTATAAATCCGATAGTTAACGAGAACCCTTTGATATTATTTTACTCTAACCGGATATATTTACATACTAGCCCGCGACTTTGTTTGCGTTCCAGGATGAAATGTACCTAGGTTATGGTCTATCTGTGTGCCAAATTTCATTCAAACCCGGTGCAGCCGTTTTAGCGTGAACGCACAACAACAAAACTTAGTTTCACTATAATAACATTAGTTAGAATCACATAAAAAGTGCGAAAAAGCTAACCCTATCTGGAGCTCACACACAATGCAGCTACAAAGTCAAAAACCAAACTTCAACAATAAATCAAATAAAAAAGTTCCAACTAATTACCATCTCATGGGGTGCGTTCGACTCACGCCCTATTCGTCATGGACCGAGGGGTGTTATCAGCACAACAAAAGGTAAATCAGACATGTGTGGTGCCCCCCTAGTGTAACGAGCGTAATGATACAGGTGATCGTTTGGTTTCGTATCGATTTTGTGCATAATCGGGTGTTGTGTTGATTTTTATTAGGTAAGCAAAAGTAAGTACCTATCTTATTTTTTTATCACGCTAGCTGTGCCAGTTTTTTTTTCTCACTTCAATCATCAGTGCATATTTGTGATAATTATGCCAGAACACAAATACAGCAGGATACAGGTGAATTAAAGAAACTGTACCTTTTGAAATCGGTTCAAAAACTAACATCTTCTTCAAAGGTTTCATTATACGAGTATACCTTTTAGTAAATCATATATACATTCTGTGTACTAAGTATCGGGAATTTGTCAATAAATCAAAAAATACAAATTATTCATCTAAATTTATTTTATCGCCTTCAAAGTAGGCCCCATCGCTTGCAATACAACATCTCCACCGCTTCACCCAGTCTTCCATACATTTTTCATAGGCTATTTGCGGTATGGCCTTTAGCTCATTCAGCGAATTTTCTTTTATGGCTTCTATCGACTCAAAACGTTTTCCTCGAAGTGGTAATTTTAACTTGGGAAAAAAAAAAAAGTCAGACGGAGCCATATCAGGTGAATACGGTGCTTGGTCGAGAACTTTTGTTGAATTTTTCGCTAAAAACTCTTTCACTACGTACGTATAATGGCTGTGTGTGATGGTGCATTATCATGGTGCAGCATCCATGAGTTGTGTTGCCACAAATCTGGACGTTTTCGGCGGATACTCTCACGCAAACGCTTCATGACGCCTAAATAATATTCTTTATTCACTGTTTCTCCCTCTGGAAGGAATTCGGAGTGAACCACACCACGGTAGTCAAAAAAAACTGTCAACATCACCTTGATTTTGGAGCGACTTTGCCGCGGTTTTTTGGGTTTCGGCTCGTTTTCGAGACGCCATTCTGAAGACTGTTGGCTTGTTTGCATGTCGTACTCATAAACCCATGTCTCATCGCCAGTTATTATACGTTTCATAAAGGTCGGATCCGTAGAAGCTCGGGAAACCATGTCTTCAGCGACATGCTTTCGCTGCGCTTTTTGAACAAAATTGAGCTCTTTTGGAACTAGTCGAGCGGCGACGCGTTTCATGCCTAAAATGTCAATGAGAATGTTGTGGACGGACTTAAAAGATATTTTCACCTCACTAGCCAACTCTCTCAGACTCATACGTCGATTTTCGAGCACTAGCTTCTTGATTCTGTCGATGTTTTCTTTGGTCGTAGCGGTTGAAGGTCTACCAGAACGAGGTAAGTCTACTACTACTTCTCGGCCTTCTTTAAAAGCCTTATACCATTCATAAGCCCTTGTTTTCGATATACACGATTCGCCGTAGGTATTTCGCAACATTTGTAGTGATTCACCACATGAAATATCATTTGAAACACAAAATTTAAGGCACACTCTTTGTTCAACAATATTTTCCATTGTAAAAATCGCCGAGGACTCAAAACTATGACCAACAAAAAGTGTAGTTTAAAACAAATTAAATGACAGATCCCGCTCAAATTTTGCGCGCTAAATCAGTACAGTGCTACCAACCTGCAGTAAAAAAATTAGAACGACCTCTTTTACGCGGGTCTTTTTATTGACATATTCCCGATACTTTTTACACAGAGTAGTATAATGATTGATGACCCTAAAAAAAAACTTATCATCTTTTTTTGGTTTGATCATGTTTTGATATCGGAATGAGGTGATCCAGCAGAGAACCAAATTGTCGACATAGCTCACAGAATAAGCAAACTGAAGTGATAATGACCTTTGAGGTAACGTAATCTTGATTTCAGACGTAAGAGGCGCCCTCAGGCTAGGTGGAGCGACGATCTTCGCAGGGTGGCTGGCAGCAGCTGGATGACAGTTGCCACGAATCGAGCAGAGTGGTGTGCTCTTGGAGAGGCCTATGCGCAGCAGTGGACTGCTGTACGCTGGTGATGATGTTTAGAAATCCCATCAAGTTTGCGGAGTTTCGCTAGCCAAACTCAAACTCATTGACCCTGTAGAAAAGATGATGGATACCAATATTAAGTCACTAATAACAAACAAAATGACAGATAGAAAAAACAAAATGACCGATAGAAAACATAAAATGTCAGATAGAAAAGACAAAATGACTGATAAAAAAGACAAAATGACAGATGAAATTCATGTGTCATTTTGTCTATTCTTCCGTCGAAGCTATACGAGAACATAAATAAGCCCATGACATAGAATACAAACAGAATAAACAATAAGTAGGTTGCGAGCGCAGCTGACTGATTTCTCGATTGATCAGCACGTGAATGCTATGATTAGAGCCAGTTTGCCTACTAAGTAGGTAGCTCTATTAGTAACCCGTGTTTAAGATATAATTATGCAAAGGACTGTGAAAAAAGCTAAGAAGTAACGATTTCAAAGGGCTTACGATGTAGTCCAACGCCCAATCCCCTCATAGGAATTAACTATAAAGTTATTAAAAGTTGAACAAATAAGACTTGAAAAGCTGAACTTTTATCGAAATTTACCTCCGTTTCTACCCACACTACCCAGCAATCCGCAGCAATCATACCTACCTCCCATATTACAGAACATCGTCTCTTCTGGGAAGCGAGGGCGGTTGTCATGGCAACGCGCCGCATCAACACGCCACCCACCCGCGCGAACGCACACATACAACCGTGTGACTGTACAGGTGACCTGGTTGGGTTCGGGATACAATGGGGGAAGTTATCTTGAAGTTGATATTTTATGAGAGACTAAATCTAGCTACCGACTGCCTCGTTGGTCTAGTGCTGAGAGCTACTGCTGAGCATGAGGTCCTGGGTTCGATTCCCAGGTCGGGCAAAGTGTTATTGGGTTTTACTATCCAGAATTTCTCAGTAGCAGCCTGCAGTCTGGATTTGTGCCCGGTTGATGGCAATAGGCTCGCCCCCTATTACATTGGATTTAAACATAACTGGCGAAATGTGGGTAGGTACTTTACGTACACCTCTGCCTAACCCTTCTGGGATTACAGGCGTGATGTTATGTGTTTGTGTGTCTGCGTGTAAATCTAGCTAAAACAGTGTAAGATAAATTAAAAACCAAATTTTGTCCAAAAATCAACAAAGGAGTTAGAATCTCAAAATTTCTGGAATTTCCCCTCCCTCCCCTCCATAAGATCGCCGCTACGCCTTCACGGCAAAGAAATTGGCAATGACGGACTTTTTTGCTGATGCTTGAGTTTTAAGTTGGCAGATCTCGACTATTTCTTCTTTTTTTTGGGTGGGAAATCATCAAATGACTTCTCACGCTCCGGGTGGAGCGGGAGGGCGTGTCAGACTTTTACTGTCTTAAACCCACCCGTGTTCCTTCAGGACCTTGTGCCAGGGCCACGGTATCTCTTTCGAACATACCGCGAACCTGAGGCATCGGCCCTATCGGACCCCGTCACTGTGTGCTGACAACATCTCTTTGTGGCGTAAATGGAACATTACTGCTTCGCAGAAGGAGGTGACGGCTTTCCATTCCCTCTCGCTCCGTACCATGGCTTGGACCAGGGCCGGACGCGAGTTATAGCCGCCACCGATCGCCTCCGCGAGGACACGGTGGTGCTCTGCCCAAGCTAGGCAGACCTCCACCTTATGCTCCACCGTGTCCTCCTCCACGATCGACGATGTGTTGTAGATTTCGTTCGATTCGTAATTGCTCACAAACAGTAAAATCGTTTGTTCCCACTAGTTCGACTCATTAGTTCGATCGTCGAACTAGTGAGAATATTTTTTCTCAATTGTTCGACCGTCACGTGATCAAATATATTTAACGCAGTAAAAAAAAACACCTATTTTTCCGCGTGATCATTGTATTTGAGCATCAATATTGGCGTGTAAGTTTATTTTCTGAATGTTATTAAAATACATTAATTTTTTTTATTTAAAATTGAGCTGGCTTCTTATCAAAGTAAATTAATAGTATAATCATTGTTCTATCACCCGGAAGTCATCCACTGTACATTTCCTTTTATGCATCTATACCTACCCAAAGCACCTAGGTATCTACATCATACATTAAACATTATAAACATTTAACTGAACGCCCCACCACAATGAGTGGGGTAATAAATAGTATTGTTTATCTTATTTCGAGAGTACATCTTTTATTATCTGACTGAAGGACTATAAATAATTTCTTTTTTTACTCAGAAAACATCCCTATTATGTATTTGATCAAGGATGTGGTACAGACTACCGATGTGCAATAGTAATTACCTACGTGTAGATAAATATAAACCATTATTGAACGAAACAAACGTTTTTTCCAAATCGTCGAACTAGACTATCGAAATAATGAGTCGAACTAGTGGGAACAAACGGAACAATTGAGAAAAAATATTCTCACTAGTTCGACGATCGAACTAATGAGTCGAACTAGTGGGAACAAACGTTTTATTGATATTTCTTGGTGTGTTACTCACGTTATTCATCACAATTTGCTAGTGTGCGTGTTTCAGGTCGACGTTTATCTGGCGCGGCCACGTCACTATGTCATATACTCTGTCATATAGCACACGAGTACATTAGCGAGCTTAGTACATAAGTGATAGGGACGCGGATAATAGAAATATAGAAACGAAGGACAGCAAGTGAAGAGCTCATCTATTTATGATGTTTTATTGATTAAGATGGGCTCTGGCATCATGGACTCAAACTGTCTACGCAGTTAGTGTTTTTAACACTGTGTTTTAAAACTCTTTTAAAGTAAACTCATTTATTATGGAACAGATACAACAATGTAACAGAATCAAAGTGTAACTAATTTTATTGGTGTAACAGAAATAAGCAGCTTTAGGTGTAATTCCACGGTACCGCAGCAATACACGGCAGACAGATAGACGCGGCGTTGCTAAAATAGCCGCAATCCAGTCGGGGGGCTATTTTGCCAGCGCCGCGTTTACCTGTTACACTTATTAACACTGTTACACCTTTGTTAATATTTTGGCTTAACACATTCTAAGTGTTACATATTTGATTCTGATATCAATTCAAAATGTAACACTTATAATTCTGTAACCTTTAGGTGTTTTAAGTCCCTGGCTCGCATAGCACTGATTTTTTTAATGGGCATTTGTTTTTCAAGGCGCGGCCCTTCGTTCCTCATTGAGATTTGGGGCACATCATAGGTCGCTATCTCAATATAAAAAGACAAAAATACTGACTTGTGGCGAAAGGCTCGCCCCCTATTACATGGGTCTTAAACGTAACTGACGAAATGTGGGTGTAATATAGGTACACCTCTGTCTATTTTTTTGGGACTTACCGACGTGATGCTAATAATAATGCTGAAGAGTTTGTTTGAACGCGGTTATCTCTAGAACTTCCAGTCGAAATTTAAAAAAAAATCTTATTGTATTTGATAGCCTATTTCTTGAGCAAGGCTTATAGGCTATTTAAAATCACGCTAGGAAACTAAGGAGCTGAGCAAAAAGAAATAAGTACGAAAGAACGCTAAGCGAAAACGAATAGTGCGGGCGATGCGATGCGACGCGAGCAGAAGCTAGTGTTTACTTAAACGTATTTTGTTCTGTTACATTGCATATCCCGTCTTGGTCAATCCCTAGCATCAGTGGCACTGACAGCTCACTCTTTTCTCTTTCTATTAGGTTCTTATTTCAAAAACAAGCTCGATTGTTTAAACCATGGAGCCTAAAGATCTTGTTTTGTAATAAGACCGTAATTGTTGAAAGTTAAAAAGTATCGTGAACAACACAATAATCTAGCTCAATTTGAAATAACTTTACTATAGATCATCACATTTTACTATGATCTGTGGTGCTAATAGCAGCGATGTTCACGCAAATAGGACGCCCGCTAGATAGGGACGTCTCTAGGTGTTTGTCCTATCGATTTTGTGTACAATTATAATGGAGTTTTGGCTTGCTGGCTAAGGGTTTTCTTTAACAATTACGTCTGGCTTAGAAATACATAACGCTTACGAAAACGTTTTCATAACTACCCAGTCACGATCAAGACCAATACCTTAATTGCGTAATACACAAGCAATCGGAATCTGAATGGTTTTGAAACAGATTGCTAATACATTGCTTCATCAGTTCGATAAAAAAATCTGCTCAACAATGAAAATAACGGAGTGAATGTAGTTTAACTGTCAAAATACAACAGATTAGTCGTATTCGTTTACGAAAATGTGTTACGCAATTAGGCTGCAGATTCACTTTATTTAGGTACTACTTCGGTGTTGATTTTTAATGGTATTCCTATTATAAATAGTATTATTAAATACTTTAATCCAGACGTTTTATTGGATGTCGAATCTGAAACGTTGTAAACGTATTTATTCTGTCATTTTGTATTCTGAAATTGTTTGTCGTAATTATTATAAAAACAGAACCTCCTTTTTAGTTTTACAAGACACAGGTCCAAAATTAAGAAGCCAGCAAACATTTATATTAAATCTAAACTCAGCTACAGGGGAGCAGCACGGCTCAAATGATGACTGAGATGAATAGACGTTGCGTAGCACATACCATAATTATCTAAGCAGTATCGCTGCCACTGCTGCGCAACTGTCACACTACAACAGCCAGAGATGGGAACAAATCCAAACGAAATGCTAAGTCTGTTTAGGTATATAATTTGGGCCTAAGACTTTGGAAAAACCACCCATGAGCCAACTTAATTTACGTATTGTTACGCTTCAGGCCCCCTGATAATATTGTTGTCAGGCAGTGGTAGAGGTGCCTGTACTGTTAGCACACCATCGCGTGACAGTGAGGGCACCACCAGCTCGGGGTCCGCGCCTGAGGGCAGCTGGAACTATTGGATATACTCCCGGTGAATAAAAGCACCCATTGGCCACCATAATTTGTATTGTTACACTTCTGGCTCCCTGATACTATTGTTGTTAGGCACAGGTAGTGGTGCCTGTACTATCAGCACTACATCGCGTGACAATGAGGGCGTCACCAGCTCGGAGTCCGTGCGTGAGGACAGCTTGAACTATTTATTGTACTCTCGGTAAAGCACCCATTAGCCAACTTAATTTGTATTGTTACGCTTCAGGCTCCTTGACACTTTTGTTGTCAGGCGGTGGTAGTGGTGCCTGAACTGTCAGCACACCATCACGGGACAGTGAGGGCACCACCAGCTCGGGGTCCGTGCCTGGGGGTAGCTGGAACTGTCGGTTATACTCGCGGTACACTGTCGTGTCTTTTGTTTTTTCTTCATGAGTGGCACTGATGATTAGCATGTCATTTAGGAGCTTCACTTTGATCTAGAAGGAGAATAATTAATTACATTTATTCGTGTTAGTGGGTTTTTACAAACACATAGACCAAACACGTATTTTTTTTTTTTTTTGAGTAATCTGAGGAGAGACACTGAAACAAACTCAGAGGTCTCTTTTCAAGTCCAGTTGTTTTTTCATCTGCTCTTTTAATTTAATTTTTCGTTTCGGGAGCCGAGTGCCGAAATCCAACATCGTTTATTCGGTTTACTATTGTTTTTTGTTGGTATATTTTTTTAAATTGTGTTATTACTTGTCACTCCGAGTGAAAGATGCCAAAAGAAAGGCCAAAAGTAACACAAAATAAAGCATCTGATATCTGTTTATAGAAACGTACAGTTTGAACTAAAATGTAAACATTTTAATTGTTTCGTACCTCAGTAGGTTCAAACTGGCTGACGTCAAACTGTAGCTTCAAGGTCTTGTCCTCCCCTTCACCAATCACCAGTGGTGAGTTTTGGAGAACTTCCCAGTTGGAGGGTACGAGGGTTGTCTGAACGGTGGAGGTGCCGCCGTAGCATTGCGTGAGGTCCGAGCTGGAAGGAAAAGAAAGAAAAAAAGGAAAAATTGGTTGGTTTGGTATTGAATAGTCTAAAAAGACCCATCACACAGCCGTCTACGCATTCTGTACAACAAATTATGTAACATTGCACAAAAATAATTGGCAGGAAACGACTTTTATTTTTGGTGTGAAAATTTGCTATGTACGGTAGCGCGCGCAATGTGACACACGCATTTTTATCTTAAAAACTTGTTTGCATAAAAAAACTTCAGTAAAAGTTTGAATTTTGACTATCAATATTTCCGTAACCTCCCTCCAATAGGCTCCCAGGTTTTTTTTTTTTGGGCGGGTAATCATCAAATGACTTCTCCCGCTCTGGGTGGTGCGGGAGAAGTCGTGTCAGACTTTTACTGACTAAAACACACTCGTGTTCCTTCAGTTGCCTGTGTGCCAGGGCCACGGTTTTCGAACAACCCGCGACCCTGGCAGGGCGTCGATGTGCCTGCCACCCTGTATAACAAAATCCTGGGTACAATATCCATTGTCCAGCAGTGGGACGTCTTTCGACTGATATGATAATAAGTATTCACTTCCCAAAAACTGTTCTCATATTACCTGAACTTATGCATTTGCTGGTCTATACGTTTCATCTCCTGATCGAATCGTTCTTTCATAAAGACAAACGTATTGTCGAAGATCGACAGGTCTGTTAACTGAACGGGAATGTTCTGTTTCATTTGTGCTAAAGCAGTTTGCTTAGATGGCTTGCTCGAAGGTTTTGAAGACATTTTGACTGATTTTGTAGCGGGAATTTTGTTAATGTGATATTATGTGTTTTTTTAGGCTTTGTACATATTTTTAATTATGGTGGACGTTTCCTATCAAATTTTTAATCGTCTAGCGTGTCATTGGTCAACAACTATGGTCTTCTTCTTGAGCTCCTATTTGGGTATAAAAAGTTTGGTAACCCTTTATCCTTTTTAATAAAATTCAGAAAATATGTTAAACCATTATGTTACCATTATCTTGACTAGGAATCTTAAACAAGATGAAAATTACAATGCGAAAATAAAATTGCACTAATAAAAAGTCAATTAACCTTTCACCATCTCTAAATGTCAGTGTTGCCAGATAATTTAACGTTCCCCCTGAGATGTGGTATTTAGGCGCCCTTAGGGGGCGGATAGACAGATTGACAATCACCCCGCTGCTGCCATGGTGACGGCAGTCTAAACACGGCCCTATTAATCTCGTTGCGAGGGCGTGCCGAATTCGTAGGGTAACCAGAGCTTCACTAGATTAGATTTTACGCAATAGGGCGTAACGATAATAATATTATTGTTGACTTATTAATGTTGTGATGATAAATTAATATCAATTATTTTGTAATAAAACAAGAATGCATTCAGTCTTCCTATTTATTTCAAACTTATTGTGTAAAAAGTTTACATAATTTACAGGCTAGGCACCTATATAACGGCTATGTTATTAACATTAGTTTATTGTATGAAAAGCTATGTCAGAATCAATATTATAACAATAACAAAAAACTACAAACAATATCTGCGCATCGAACAATCAATTCGTAATCTTTCCCTATAAATAAAAAATACAATAATAATTATTTCACCAAATGGCAACCCTCAGTGGCGAGGGCGCGAACCGCGCCGCCGCCGCCGCCGCCAAATTGGCGGGAAAGCACCCTGTTTGACAGATCATTTTTTATTCCGTTCGGAAATTCGGTACCATTGTTCCACTAATTACCAGGTGGTCAGGAAGTGAATTTTACGCTTGCAAGTATTATATATCGATAAACGTATTGGTTCTATCATTTTAATATTTATTTGATTCTGTATACGTGATAATTATTTGTTACAATTAGTCATCTAAAAGTGTTTTGTTTATACATCCTAATTCATATAAAATAATACAATTAATAATTTTAAATAACACGAAATACAACTTTCTTAATAATTGAACAAGACCAAACTTATTATTATTAACAGAATTACCGTCCGCCCTCTCAAAGAGATTTTAATCAACAAAATACAAGATATTAAAGGGGAGGTCGGGGTAGCGTTTTTAATTCCCGTAAAACGTCACGTCATATCTCGGGGGAGAGTGGGCAAACATCGTTATACCGTTGTTACTAGGTGTATGTTTGTGTTAAGTCAATATGTTTGCGTGGGTGCTGGGAAGTTGGGTGGACAGGGGAATTGCGTATGTTTTTTTTTAGAGGACTGTAACTGTTCGAATAGTTTGTAATTCTATTGTTTATGATTACCTAGACCAAAACAAGGTCTGGATTTTAATACATTTTATAATAAAATCATACAGATTCTCGTAGCCTTCGTCTTGACAAACACATTCTTTGTTACTCAATTGCTGACCCTGTTCATCTTCTAACTAATGCAAGAACCAAGTTTTTATTTTACAGACGTCCTCTGAAAACAGTTGCAGTTCACAGTGACTTTGAGTAGACGAGAAAATAAAAAAGAGAGTTTTTTTTAACTTTAGTGCTATTTATGACTGACCCAGACCTACATCAATAAGACTATCTATCGCCTTCATCAAAAGGTATTCCCCTAAAAGAAGAATACCGATTTCCCAACCGTCAGAAGAAAACACATTAAGATAATATTTCCATTTACTCAATTAAAGATCAAATCAAACGTCATAAACTCATTTAATTATATCGTCTCCAATTCAAAACAAATACCACCTTAAAACTAACGTAATTACCATTACGTCATTACTTAGTGACATTAATGACGTCGCAATTACAAATGTCATTTCGTGACGTCACGAATTCGTTTGGAAATTGAACACTGTGACGTAGAAAGGTCCAGTTCTTAATAACGTGTGATTCATTAAGTTATCGGTCATTGGACAAAGGTTTGGGTTTTCTTTCATTGTATTTTAGTGACGCTGAAATGTTATTATAAGCTTGCAGCTATACACAGGACCTATATTATTTCACAATAGGTACCAAACCTAAATTACTTTGGTCCTGCAAAACTGCTTCAATTAAATTAATAAGAGAGAACAAGGCAGTTTATATGTATTTACTATTACCTGTCTTCTTTTAGGTTTCCGAAAACTGCATAGAAATTGTAACTCGTATTAGAACTACGACATTCCTAATTCAAGTAGTTAAATCAAAATACTTTTCCCGAATAAAATTCCCAATATTTTTGTTCTAAATTCAAATGACATTTACAATTGTGATCTAAATTAAGAACAGCAACATCGATTTTATCAAATCAAAGAAATTATTTAATTGCTTCGTCTACTTTTTTTCTGTTTTTTTTTCCCGGCCTTTGGGAAGTTTATCCCACCGCTGGGCGCGGGATGTGATACGATCTCACGCCGCTCGCGTGTTCAATTACAGTTTGCGCACTTAAAAAACCATTACTATGCGTTTGAGTTGATAGGGCGAGAAATTATCGAGCTTTTTTTAAAAGGTGAGTGAGAAATTCCATTTGCAGCACGCGAAGCAAGACCGGGTTTAGTCGACGGAGGAATAGACAAAACCACAGATTTCTTTTATTCGTCTGTCATTTCTTCGGTCGACAAAACTCGTTTGACTTGATAGATAGTTCTTTCTCTAGTTATGAAGAAAAAGAAGAAAATCTGTTCAGCCGCTTTTAGAGGTTTTGTGTGTGTCGGAGATTTTTTAAATTATTGGCGTCATCGTCAGTGGCGTTTATTTGATCCTCAGAAGTGCTGATCTAAGGACACTTGAGACATTCCAGGTCGATAGCACCGCACTCACATTCCACATTGCGCTTTTGCTTTAAACTTGAAGAGAAGAGGGAATGGAGGCAGAGAACAAAATAAAAAACCCCTGATCATATAAAAGATTAAGACAACAGAGGTCATCGCTATATAAATCTACTTAAGACAGAGGTACATCAAACTCACTTCCCCTAGAATCGAGAACCCACAGTACTGCCCAGTTCGTCCTGCGTGTGTTTTTGTAAAAAATAAATAAAAGGGAAAATACTCCTGATCATATAAAAGATTAAGACAACAGAGGTCATCGCTATATAAATCTACTTAAGACAGAGGTACATCACTTCCCCTAGAATCGAGAACCCACAGTACTGCCCAGTTCGTCCTGCGTGTGTTTTTGTTGGCGGAGACCAATTTACTGATTGTGCTGGCGGCCGGCCGGTGAGCAAATTGATGGGGATGGGGTCTGTGTTTCGTGATACACAGCTCTAATCAGCGGTAATGAAATATTACATCAAAGAGGGACCTTGTAGATGGTATTGGCATAATTTTCATGTAAGTTAAGAAAGGTCTCTCACGAACATGACAGACCTTTCTACGATGCTAAAAGGGACTAGGTACATGCTCGTTAAACTCAAATTACCGGTTCAGTTTTTTTTTTCTACAGGTCTATGGTTAGCTTCAAACAAATATTTTTTCAAGTGCTCTGCAACAAGGTGATTTCAACCAATAAGATTCAATGTCCATTTCAAATAGCTTTCATTAGCAATCTTTAAACTAGTTTTACTATTTAAGTATTTTAATTTAAGGTTTAGACATCAGAAATCTCATAACCAGATTGTTCTGCTCTTTGGCATAGGTACACAAGACTAATAAATATCCAGTATAAGCTGATCTCTCGTTGTACTGAAATCCTATACAATGTGAGATCAGCTTAAACTGAAAATCTATAGCTTGATATGTACCCGTGTGTGCCAATCAGATTAGGTATGAGCCTACAGCTATTCTATAACAACCTTCCCCATGTGCCTGTGCCCGGTATTTAGTTACTCTAAGATACAAGGATCATGTTTCTATCGCTTTTCTATAGCTTATAAGTTGGCGTGAAAACGCTGCCCACAGAAGATGGGCAAATGTACTCGTAGTCGCCACCGCTCATGGCCTTCTACCACATGAATAAAAATCGAACAGAATGAAAGCTTCATACTAACGATGCCGCGTTCATACTAAATACAAAAGGCGCGGGGCGTGCACCGAGCGCCCGCTCGGGTACAAATCGGTTTGAGCCAGCTTTGTAAGCGGACAGCCAGCGGCAGTGATAAGTTGCGACGCGGACTTTTAGTGCCGATTTCAACAATGTTACTGAACGCTTTCAGCACATCTAAAACGCGTTCAAGACCTATCAGTGTCAATATTCCATTAAAAAAACACTTACAGCTCTTAAACGTAGTTTATGTACCGATCGCGTTCAGTTTCATTGGTGAAATCCACCCTTAGTTTATATTGTATTTATAGATGCCAAACCGTTGGACCAGTTCTGAAGCATATATGTAGATTGTTCTTTTGAAATGCCGTGCCCCTGTAGTGATATTCTGTAACGATCTCACCGTGAAAACATAGGTGAAGTGAGCGTGGCGTGTGCTGTCAGTGCTACTGATACTAGTGATTGACCAAGACGGGATATCACTGACAGCTCACTCCACGCAAGGCATCACGGTGAGATTTTTACGGAATCGACATGCTGTTTTCCAAAAGATAATTAAGGATGTACATTAGGTTTAGAATTCTTCATTTTTGTATGATAAAACCAAATAATAAACTACTAAATACCAAGCAAAACAGGAACATAATAATGTTAAGAGTTGAAAATTGTTTGAAGAAAACATTTTCAAACCAAGTAAGTTAAACCTACTTAACTTAGTTTTGTAGGATACCTTCTTAATTCTATATAAAACTGGTAAAATAATTAATATAAAATATTCGGAACTGAAAAAAAAAACTTAAGTAATGATATTATTTTGCTCCTATTTTGATTGGTTTTTAACCCTTTCGTCTTTCAAAGCAAAAATATACCAAATGAAAAAAATGTACCAAAATTGGAAACCTAAAACTTCAAGAACTTCAAACCTCAGGCACAGTGAATGTCCGTCCGTCTATCCGCCCGTCTGTCTGTAAGTAAGCTTTCATTCCACTCGGCTATTTCTTCATGTGCCTTAGATTATTTATTAACAATCTCGCCAACTATATCTATAGTGATTCGTAGCTCAGAAAAGATTGCCAAAAGTCACTTTGATGCTTGGTTATTGAATATTAAAGTAATTCCTTATTAACTCGTGCACGCGGTAGATGACTCATTTTATAATACCCATCCCACCATGAAAACGCATTAACACCGAAATAAACGAATCATCAACCATTAATCCGTAGCGAATGCAGATAAAACATCAAATATATTCCCCTCAGGTGATCTCCCTAGTCGCGTGCGCAAGCGCAGATGAACGTAATCACATCGATCATTGATCCAGAGGGCGGTTGATTAACTGCTAAATGGGATGGTAAAAGGTAAAGTAATGATGTTGGTTAATGGAACAGAAAAAAATCGATTATTGGCAGCTTGACTCTATTTGTGTTTCGGTAGATTTGAGTCCAGTTATTTGAAAGTACTCTAGTTTTGGATTAAGCTTCAAAATATTTCTGAACACTATTTTATATGCACAGAGCGGCCATTTTTTCTGTCTCACAAACAAAATCAAACGTTACCATTTGCCATAGACATGGCCTTTAAAAATAAACACTAATTTTATAAACTTTTATTACTTGAATACGAGGCTTTTGGCTACTGTGTATGTGTTTTTTTTTGTAATGTGCGTTTTGTTTGTGCAGAATAAACATATTTTCTTCTTTCTTCTGCTTCTAACGCGAACAGTGTAACAGCATTAACGACGTTCACCTAACTATGGTGTCTTTCTCCTTCCATTAATTTCGCTGATCGATTCCGAAGTAAATGAACATTGTACACACCTTATAATATTTCCCTATTACATGCTCGTCACACATGGAGGCGCCACCGGCGTCGCAGGCGCAATCACGACCTTATTGTTCTAGAGGAGATCGTGCATAATCGTGATGCAGCCGCGTGATGCACCCGGCACGAGCCATCCGCGTGTTGTCTCGCTCTAGCATGACATGTAACTAGTAACACTTGCCCGTAAATATGACGTCCCGAAAAAGCTGTATATGGAGCTCCAAATAATGACCATTGAATGGTCTAAAGTGACTTAGCCAGCTAATCACTTTAGACCGTTCATCATCTTTGTTTATCAATGTAATCCAGTACCTGCAACAGGAGAATTCATACTTTCATACTCATAATATAATTTCAAAATTAACTCTGTATGTTGTCATTTCACGCCTAAAACACTGAGCAGATTTCGATAAAATTTTGCATGGAGATAGATGTCATCCTAAGGAAGGAAATGGGCAACTTTTTGACCCTGTAGCACGTTCCGAACGTTAGTAATTTCCGAAATCCACGCGGGCGACGCCGCGGACAGAAGTTAATCTGTTATACAGGATGTTCCAGAAATCGACGTCAAGCCGGAATCGGGTGATAGGTCAGTCATAATAACTAACAGATTTTTTGAACTGATAACTTCTTTAGCGGCGTTGTACACTTTTTTTGTAATGGGTAAAAAAATGTTAAACTCGCGTCAGGAGACGTGACCTGTAGTGCTATTCTGTAACCATGTCACGGTGAGCGTGGAGTGAGCTGTCAGTGCCACTGATGCTAGGGATTGACCAAGACGGGATGACACTGACAGCTCACTCCACGCAAGTCGTCACGGTGAGATTGTTACAGAATCGACATGCTGATCGAAAATTCGTAAGACGGATGATTGTTGATTTTTATTGATTGATTTTTCAGAGACATAAACTTTTTAAAGTAACATAAATTGTCAAGTTTGTGTACGATAGCGCAATAAATAAATATTGTATTCTACCACATAAATGATAGTACTTTTACACTGATTATTAAAGCAATTCGTGCAAAATTATTCCCTAACCATTCCAAAATAACAAAAATGCACAACGTTAATATTCAAGTTTTCACTTCTGCCGGCACTCCCGGAGTGCAACCCGTCGTTTTTTTTTTTGGCTGCCTCGTTTGTCTAGTGGTCACAAGAGCTACTGCTGAGCATGAGGTCCTGGGTTCGATCCCTAATTTCTCAGTAGTAGCCCCCGTAGTTTGGATTGTGCCCGGTTGATGGAAATAGGCTGACTCCTTATTACATGGGACTTAAGCATAACTGGCGAAATGTGGGTGTACTATAGGTACACCTCTGCCTAACCCTCCTGGGATTACAGGTGTGATGTTATGTTATGTAAATCTTGTTTCAACTTTTTCAAAATGTTCTAAAAAAGAAAGTTTTCAAATAGTTAAAATTTGTAGCAACAGGTGTTAAGAGACCGTCACAGGCAGTAGATTTCCCTTGATTTTTTTATAAATGCCCGTATTTTTTAAAATACATATAATAGTTTTTTAAATATTTTTCTGTTAACTACATGTTATGTTTTGGCCTACCACCCGATTCCGGCTTGACGACAACTTCTGGGACACCATGTATATCTCCTGATGTAATCACTTTACTGGTTTGAGGATGCGGATACTTTGTAAATACCCCTCATTATCCGATAGTGAATATTTTGTGTCGAGATAATCGCTGACATAGGGTACCCAAGATAAAGTCTAAGATAAATGCTACCTACAAGATCAGTCAGTACTGCCAGGCGAGATTTTTGTGAAGAAAATTTCGATTTATGTTACTATTAGGTTAGTATACTTAGTTTGATTATTTTACAGTCTCTTATTTTAAGTCTAGTTCTGTATGGTTGAACTATCCAAATTAGTTCTCAGGATAAGACAGCTATAAATATTTGGTGAAATACGCTCTTAGTTTTTAAATAATCTTATAGAGATGGTCGCCTTGGTGGGTCTTTCATTGAAGTCTTTATACGATCTTCTCTCGGATAAACACATAAATATTTCCGAGCTGTCGAGAATATCATCATCACCATGAATGCTCCTTTATTACATCCTATTACATTTTCCCTATTTTCCCTCATCTATCTATTCTAACTATAAAGCAAAGAGTTTCTTTGTTTTTTTCAACGCGCTAATCTCTGAAACTGACAGCTGATTTGAGAAATTAACTTTGAAAGAAAAGAAAAAGTATTAATTGGAACTCGCACAGGAATACACACTACGTATTGTGTTGCGCAGTATCACAAATTAAACTGAACATACTCTTAATAATAATAATCAGCCTGTGTTGTCACTGCGGGGCAAAGGCCTCCCTTTCCTTTTTCCACTCAACTCGATCTTGAGCCGATTTGGACCAACCCATTCTATAAGCGTCAAGTTCATCCGGAAGTCCCAGGCGTTGATGGCGCAACGCCTGGGACTTCCGCGATACCGTTGGACGTTTTCAGGAACCCATGCTGTGGTGGTCTTAGCCCACAATGCATCGACATGAGGCGAACGTCCCATTTGAGGTGGCTGCTTTTTGAGTGACGTCTGCGATTTGGGTTTCAGAGCGCAGTATCAGTATCGTGTTCCGTATCCGGTCGGTAAGTCGAACTCCAAGGATACTGCGCTCAATTGCTCGCTGGCAAACCTCAAGCCTGGTCCTCTGCTGACCTGTCAAAGACAGGGTTGAGCGCCGTATGTAATGGGGAGAATGCATATGTCCATTAATTTGCGTCACAACACACACACACGCACAACACACTCTCATAAACATTAAACAAGAACAAATGAAAACAAAGTCCTGTACGAGGCCAAAATACCCCCTATTTAGCATAAGATAGCCCAACTCTTGAGGAAGCCGAGGCTATAAGCTATTGAACATCACGCTAAGACCCTTAAAAGCCGCGGTTCGGGGGCCGAAATATCACGCGGACGTAGTCGCGGGCAGAAGGTAGTATATTATAATGATGTGAAACGTCCACGACAACGCGGGTGGGACACGATCATATCGTCATGATGCACTTCGTGATGCATCGGGCACGCGCCATCCTCGTGTCGTTTCGCTCTAACACGAGCATGTGACCCACTCCGGAATATTAATAGTATTGATTGTTTATGAATAGTGCAGACAGGAGTCGATGTTAATTTTGTATTTATAGAGCTTAAACGGTCTATTAATAAGTTTATGTTTCCTAAGATTATCATTTTACGGCGATTCAACGTTACGGCGCGTAGCTTGCACGAGGGTGACGGGCGAACTTGATATGCACGCGTGCAGCATTCGTGGCGCATTCGCTAGATGTGGACAAACTCTACCGGTATGCAGCTGAACGCCAGTATTTTATATGGAGCGACTGCTTGTCTGACTACCTGTATCGACTGTCACAGACCTACCAACCGGGACCAACGAGGCACGGAGTCATCCACGGACTGATTCGTGTTGCTCTTACTACTAAGCCACGAGCCTCTCCCTCTCTCCCCTCCTCTCTCTCTGTTTTTCCACCGCGGTATCGGTGTGAAATTTCCTGAAGATTGGTCCAGTCCTTTTCTCAGAAACGGTCTGTACGGTCTCAACCGGTACTTTGTAACACAATTCGGAATGTCAAACCCTTCCATTTCTTCATTTGCATTGCTGTGTCGAGCAGACCAATTTTCCGAACATACAATACAACGCAATGGATGTTGCTCTTTTGTTTGTTGCTCAATAAACTTAGGGTGCAATGCCAGAACCCACTTCTGGGAATCGGATACCACTACCTTCGAACAAAATGCGTCGTCGTGCGACCGAGTTCGGCTAGCGTTGCTTATGGCCGATTCTTTACCAGTAATGAAGCGAAGAACTCATACAAAACTTAATAATCGACCCGGGCGGCTGTTATAACTAAGATCTCCTAAAATAATAACGATTGATAATTATACCAGCCTAATAGTGTTCCACTGCAGCACTCGTAGCAAGACCACCATAGACACGAGTTTAGTCGACGGAAGAATAGACAAAATGACAGATAAAAAAACAACTGTGATTTTGTCCATTCTATCGGTCATTTTGGCCATTCTGCCTGTCATTTTATCCATTCTATATGTCATTTTGTCCATTCTATCTGTATTTTATCCATTCTATGTGTCATTTTGTCTATTCTACCGTTGACATAATATTGTCATGCTACACGTGCTGTGCAAGCTTATCATACAGAAAATCTCTCAAAACAGCACCCTAATTGCGTAAAAAATTGTCGTAAACGATTACTTAAAGACTAATCTGTATGATTTTGACAGTTCAACAACATTCATTGCGTTATTTACATTGTTGAGCAGATTTTTTTATCGAACTCATGAAGCAATGGATTAGCAATCTGTTTTAAAACGATTAAGATTCCGATTGATTGTGTATTACGCAATTAGGGTACAGGTTGGCGAAGTCAGACTTATATATATTAACTATAAGTCCAGGTTTCCTCACGATGTTTTTTCTTCACTGGTGTCAGTAATATCCTAAATAAACTCAGAAATAACGATCAGTCCAGTCCCTTTTTTTTCTAAAACTGACGGTCTCCAATGGCACTACGTAATACATTCGGAATGTCGAACACATCCATTGCTTTAATTGCTATGCTGTGGAGCATACGAATTTTCCGAACATACAATACAATTAAAGCAATAGAAGTTGCTCTTTTGTTTTTACAGAACAAACTTAGGATGCAGTGCTAGAACCCATTTCTGGCAAACGTTTCTACTACCTTGGGACAAAAATTGTCACGTACGTCACGGGTATTAGTTGCTGTATTCCGGGACAAATGAAATTTGGTAATTAATCAATCACGTCCTGTTTAGACTGAAGTCATCCTCAACCAAAATGGAGAAGACTAGGCTGATGACTGGCTTCTGAGGTTTCTTAACCGGTTATTTTGTCTATTTAATAGTGCTCTTGGTTGTATTGTATTGTAAACTGAACTGGACTAAGGAAGATGCTTAAAGCATCGTCCTAATAGAACGCGAATGCGCGATCATCGTGGGTTCGCTCGAACTTTATTCGTATGAACGTGCGATCAAACATACCTATTGAATTCGAATAGGTGTCCTAAATGAAATTCGCGCGAATTGGTCTCATTTTTAACATAGCACTTTTACGTCCCACGTTGTTTTGTTTAATTAAAAACATCTATCTGAACCCACACAATAAGTCATCCAAATATTTCCCGACAGCAAAAATTGAGCATCTCTGACGTCCAGGGTTGTTGGTATCGACCGTACCACTGCCTTAATCCACGGTCGCTTGTTCGCGTCGTCATTTCGCGCGATGATCAATAGGACACCAGTTTTTGCCATCGCGCGTACACACAATGTTCGAATCGGTAACTCGCGCATTCGCGTTCTTTTAGGACGATGCCTAAAGGTTTATGCACACCCGTTAGCCACGTCAACGTCTGGTCGCCGATCAGTCACGTCAAAAGATATAGTTACGTAAAAGTTGTAGGACGTCGGCTACACAGGTTTGTCTCGTCGCTACCGGCGCGTCTCAGGCAATGTCGCGACACCGGCAAGTCAATACTTATATTACTACGAATGAAATAGAAACGAAACATGAACAAAAAAATATTTAGGCGTTGCTATGACTGACTGACTGTTTATTTGTTCACACACGTCCCTGAAATTGACGTGGCTGATCGGCGAATTGACGTTGACGTCACTGACGTATGTGCATACACCTTAAATAGACAACTTTGTCGTTATTAATTAACTGAAGAGCCATCAAATATCTGTGTTATCAAAACATTTGGAGGCTGTTTATTAGAATTAACATTTTTACTACATGCAAAATTCATGTGCGTCGGGTCCATGTTTTTTACATCTTTATCAAAAAAATCAGTTGCCCACACGCAACGTTACGAAATACATAGTGACGTAAAATAATAAGAGTATTTCTCTCGACCTCTAAACAGTGCGCTGAGCAGTCCATCATAACTTAATTAACGCCTCTAATTAACATGTGGCGGTGCAATGTGGAACTGGACATTTAGCTATTTGTTATTGCGGTTAGCAGCATTTGGGTCCATATTTTCTGCGCGAATTTATTTACGGCCGGTCAAAAATGGCTTTACGATATTCTATTTTCATTGCATTGGGTCGAAATCCCGAATTAGGTATGGCAAGTAACACGCTCTCAAGCCTAGAACAATAAACCCGAAATTCAAAGGAAAGTAAGAAAAAAGACACATAAGTAATTTTTGTTTGAGGCACGATTCGATATATAATTAAGTTGTCGAGAATAGATAGTGAGTTTCGGTACATGAGCGAGAAGAAAGATATAATTCTCTCTCTAAATGAGAGATTTAGTGTCCCTCACACTAAATCTCTCATATTCTTTATTTTTTAGAAGGTTCACTTCTATCACGTCTACCTACTGTGCTGCACGAGCAACCTTTTTTTCAGGTTGTTGGTAATGATTCGTAGTTGCTTGACTGCATTCTCATGGTCACACCATAGTCTCCTTCTTTGCTATACTTTGTCATTTCCCTAAACCAACAAAACCACAATATGCCAACAACAGCATTGTAACTTGTCCTCGGCAACTCCTCTCCATTTCACGCGTAACCCTCTTGCCCAAGATTTAGATTCTCATTCTTATTTACTTAACTCTTTATGTATTACACAATGTGCCCTTAAATTACCTCGTGACGCCATTTTAATATACTCGTAGAAACAAAAATGTTATGCGTAGTTGAACTTATTGGTTTTTAACTTTTACACATATTTAAGCAATTAATAGGTAATACGGAATGGTGTCCGCAACTCCACGACAATGCGCGTATTTTGCGTACGGTGGGAAAATCGATCATTCGATCCACCCCAGCTCCTCGAGGAAGGCCAGCAACGCCTTGGTGTTACTGACAGCCTCGCGTAGGGTACCTGGGTTACCGAAGAACTTTGCCCTGTATGTGGCTACCTCCGGGCAGTTTAGAAGCACATGAGCTGCTGTCTCCTCCTCCATGCAGGCCCTGCACAGCGGACTGTCTACGACTCCTATGACAAAGAGGTGTTTATTAAGTGACCCGTGGCCAGTTAAAGCTGCCATACCTGTACGCGGCTGTTGTTTGGTTAGTTGGAGAAACTGTTTCGTGAGGCGGCCGTCAATAGCAGGGAGTGCTTCCCTAGCCTGCCTGCACTCACCTTGTTCCGAACATAGTTTGTGATGTTGGTCCCTGGTGCGTTTCCTTACCAGAGTGCGTAAGTACCCGAAGGGGAGTGGCAAGATGGGTTCAGGTCCCACTGGCGCCTCACTCGACCCCCTTCTGGCAAGTTCGTCGGGTGCATCGTTGCCCAGCGAACCGATGTGTCCTTTGATCCATTGAATGGTAATGTTATTGACGCTGACCTGATTAAGGCGCTGGTGACACTCGTATATTAGCCCAGATTCAACTTTGTGGCTCAGCGCTTGCAGAACAGCCCTGCTGTCTGAGAGTATACGGATCGAGTGATCCTTAACTTCCATGGCCATGATGGCCGAAGCAGGCAGAGAAATACCCACGCATTCGGCCTTGAACACTGTGTTGAGGACCCCCAATGGTGTGGCTACGCCTATGTTTAGGTCCTCCGAGAAGACTCCAGCACCTATGCCATCACCTGTTTTGGATCCGTCTGTGAAGATACGCCGCTCTGCAGGGCACAAACCCTCGCACCTACGATCCCCGTGAAGCTGGATCTTGTATTTTTATCAAAGATATATGTTTGGGTAAGTAATTTAAGCAATTTTGTGATTAGGATTTTTATAATATACTAGCGGACCCCGCAAACGTTGTAATGCTTCTTTTTTTTTAAATAGATGTAGATACCCGATATGCACACAAAATTTCATACAAATCGGTCCAGCCGTTTCGGAGGAGTTTGGTAACAAACATTGCGACACGAGAATTTTAAATATTAGCAGAAGTTACTATTACTTTATTAGCTTACTAGCATAAGCATAAGTCTCGATTATGTGAGAATATCGGGATGTAACGTACATGCCATGTCCTAATCCAGAATGTCGATTCTGTAACAATCTCACTGTGAAGACTTGCGTGGAGTGAGCTGTCAGTGTCATCCCGTCGTGGTCAATCCCTAGCATCAGTTGCACTGACAACTCACTCCACGCTCACTTCACCTAAGTTTTCACGGTGTGATGGTTACAGAATAGCACTTCAGGTCATGGTCTGCCCATTCACAAGACTTTGTTTTGAGCTCGTAAAACAAGTAGGTACAACACCTATGTTTAAATAGCAAAAGGAAAAACAGGTGATAGGCCAGTCATTCAAGACATTGTAGTTCGGAAAAAAATATGCACTGAACTGAGATATTTTTGGGATGTTGTTAGGATAGTTACTGTAGTTTAAAACCGAGTTTGCAGCTTCGAAAGACCTGTGCTAATTGCGTAGTGCTCGAAAGACCTCGAAATTTTCGGATTTCTTTCAGTTTTTTACTTATAACTTCTAAAAGGTGCATCCTACGTATAATTATTACTATTCTACAATTTGAGCGCAGCCATAGCTCAGTAGGTCCAATAAAATAAAACCTGAGATACAGCACTTCGAACAAAAGCAATTGACGTCATTCAACGCCGGCTGTCGCTGAAAACCAGCGCTGGGTCTCTGTCTTGCATAGGGTCGTAGCATTATGTTGAGCGATGGCCGTTTTGCGTGAATGTGACGCATATTTTCCTCCAACATGTTTGTTTTGTTGTTGTGTTCGATCACTGCGTGATGTTTACCGCAAATAAACGTTTTTCTTTCTTTCTTTCTTCAATTAAAAAAAAATAGCCATTCTCATCGTCGTTTTCTCATCGTATGAGAAAAGTCATGAATGAACACTGCGGGAATTACCATTTATACCGGAAAGATAAAAATGCGTAGCAACATCCAGTTTCGTAGCAGACGGCTACGAAGTTCGTAGCGATCTATTTCTAACTCGGGAAAGAAATATTTATAGATTATCGGACTTTCCTCATGAAAATTTAAAAAAAACATAGTCGTTCTGTGGTGTTTCAGCGTAGTCTTTGTAACTCAACACAGGGCTACAGGTGAGGAGATATTTTTTTTTTTTTTTGTGATGTAAATGCGACACATAATGGGACCTTCTTGGAACCTTGGAAGCGCCCCGACCACAGGCCCAGGCCCTTGCTCGAGCCAGCCCACCCCAAATAATCCTAACATGATTCATACTGATCAGCGTGACCCATACTGTCCTTCCACCAACGCTGCTCTAAGCCGAGGCCTGCAGCTACCCCACAGGGGGAACCCTTTACAGGTAGTCGTTTAGTCAATAAGTTTATTCCCCTAACCGGAGCACCAAAGGAATTCCGGGTAAGCTGCCTCAAACCCCTCTACTGTCAAACTGTGAGATTAAATAACTTTTTGGAACGGAGCTTCAACTTTCTGACCAACTGAACGTATCTTTGACTATTCAAAAATGTTTAATTGAATTGAATGCTATGAGTTTTGAGTTTGGAATCCATACAAAGAAAACATCTGGTGTTTTCGTAATGGCTCCAAGGTTATATAATAAATTACCGAAATGTATACGGAATGAAGAAAATGTCTGCAAATTTAAAAGTAATTTGTTTTTGTTTTTATTAGACAAGACGTATTACTCTATTGATGATTTTTGAAATGATAAATTTCCTAAAAATCCTTTGACATGCATGTAAAATTTAATTAAATTGACAGTTCTTTATTTAATTGACCTTCACTTAACCATTATTTTTGTTTTAAAACTAGTACTCATTTGGACTTTTGCTTTTTAATAACTGTTTAATTTATGATATTAAAACTACTATTTGTACACCAATTCCATTGGTAGAACATAGTGCTCGACTACAATAATATGTATATTTAAGACCTTTTATTTATACAAATAAAAATTGATTGATTGAACCTTAAATCAATTGCTCTCATAGATAAAAGATAGGAAAATGAAAAATAGAAACAGACAGCGCATGTCAAAATCCTTTTCACCTTGACATTTCGATTGCCGAATTGACAGTTGAGATAGGAGATTGTTTGAAGGATAAATAATATGCAGCAGCCAAAGGCCCGTCGAGATTGGGATTCAGGTACCTACGTCATTATTAGTTTCCAGTGTAGGTTAATAAGTTTATTGGACTGCTGGATGCCTTAATTTATTCAGGCACCAATGGAATGTCTGAGTAAGCAGCCACATACCCCCTAAATGTAAAAAAAAACCTTCTTGCGATCTTAGGTACCTATAGCTACATAAACATATATCTTGGTTTAGTGTGCACACATCTCTCTGCAGGGTGCAACCTTCCGTGGTCCACTTGGTGGTCCCTGAACCGTCTCCGAGCCAAAGTGGGAAGGTGCAAGTCGAACCTCGTAAAGTGGGGCTACCCGACGGAACGGCAGCAGGGTGTGGATGTGGAGCTAAGTCACAAACTATGCTCCACCTCCTATCCTGCCCTCTGTGCCCAGAAACATATAACCAAAGTGACCTGTGCGCTGTCACCGATATCGCTGTGGAAGTGGCTAAGTTTTGGGCCAACAGTAAGCAAGTGTCGTGCCATTGACACGAAGAAGAAGAAGAAGAAGAATTGTGTACTGACATGTTTTTGCTGTGGGTGTGCAAAAAGGCACATAAATACCTTGTTCTATATTAACTATCACCCGACGCACTCCGTCGCATCACCTGCCCGCGCTATCACTTCGTTTTCGCTAAGTTTTATCAGTTTATTCCTCATTTCTCAGCTAGTTTGAGTCATCGCGTGATGTTACATAGCTTATAGCATTCCTCAAGAATTGTGCTATCAAATGCATAACGACTTTTATTTTAAATCCGTTTGGTAGTTCCAGAGATTACCCCCTATATACAAACAAACAAAGATCTCTTTATACTATACGAGTAGATTACTGACAAATGCGTGCACTGGCTGGACAGATCCACTCAATCTGTGTGGTTGTGTTATGTTATAAGTTATATAACATAACATTATTTTCTAGAAGGGTTGGGCAGAGGTGTGTCTATAGTACACGCACATTTCGCCAATTATGTTCAAGTTCCATGTAATAGAGAGCGAGCCTATGGCCATAGACTCCGGGCTGCTACTGAGAAGTTCCAGGTAGAAAAACCCGATGATACTATGTCCGACTTGGGAATCGAACCCAGGACCTCATGCTCAGCAGTAGTGCTTGTGACTACCTAGACCAATGAGGCAGTAGATTTCGTACGTAGGTAAATATAAAGATATTGATTCATCTTGCAATTCTTGAAAAACAATAAGGAAAGAATCGTGAGTAAAATAGAGACATCTAACAACACTAACATTTATTTATATGAAATAGTCCATGCATATCATATTTTAAATCATTTTATAACCAGTGTTGATGAGTATCATCATCGTAGTTGTAATAAATTAAAAATTCTATTCACGTTCAAGTTTCTATTACGACTAATAAAGACTAGATGCTATACAACGAGCATTGACGTTTATTTTATTTATTAAACAATAATAAATTAAACAACCAACTTATAAAAGAACTTCTCAAAACACCTCCAACTCTTATGCTTCCAAAAATACCATTGAAAGTTGTTTGACAATAAGTTCAGTATCAGCAAGAAAAGGTTGATATTGTATGATAAAAAAGAGGTTGAAAACAAAGGCGGTACGAACCTTTTTGGTGGCGATGGTTGAGATAAGGTGGCTGGTGACAAATATGTCTGTCTGAGATTTATAGAGCATCTCGTTATGATTACAAGTGGGTATTTGTAGTGCGGGAGGTGGGCTACATAAAGTTATGAAACATTCATTTTATAATGGTTATATTTATATTTTGAAGTTAAAAACTATCACTTACAAAATAAATGGTGGTCTGTCATTTATTTTCATATCAAGAGCAGTGGTGGTAACGGCCCCAATTTACGAGGTGAAGGAAAACTTCGTGAGAAAACATGTCCTAAAACCAAAAGTTCGAAGACATGACATGTGCCATCTACCAACCCGCACTGGGCCCGCGTTGTAGATTACAGCTCACTTCCATTCGAAAGAGTGGAGGTTTGTGTCCCAGCTGTGGGAAAACTATGGGCTGATTATGCATTTATCTTGAAGCAAGATTTATCAGGGGATGAAGCGTGACTACTTTGCTGTTCTTTGTTAAATTAAAAAAAAAAATATTAGATTGTCATCATTAGCATAACCTTTTACCAAGTATATTGTGGTCGGCTCTCACTTAAAACGGAAGCAGCTGAATACCAGTACTTTACACGGAGCAACTGCCTATTCACCACCACAGCCCACCTATTATAAAACTGTAAAACTGGTCGTCAGATTGTAATAGGCATGGTTACATATTTTTTTTACTCAAAACATTTTTATTTCCAAATAGTTCCAAAATATAAACGTTTTAAAATAACTGTTAGACAAAGACAACACTATAGTAGAAGTGATTTCACGACTAACTTCTCAATAGCGCCATACATTGTCCGTACCGCGCGACAAGGACGGCAATAATCCCCTCCAAAAACTTTTAAAACGTGAAATTTTAGATTAATTAATTTTACTTGAAATTACATCATTAGTTCAAACATTTCTAATTTTAGTTATCATCCCTTTTATTTTTAATCTGCAAAAATATGAGGGCCACGCGATAGACTTCTAAGACGTCGTTCGCGATGCATTTATGCGTTGGTATCGAAGATCATCATCATCCATTCTAATGTCGTCTAGCAAATATGAATGAGTATCGACACCCAAAAACCTGCTGATAGATTCCTAGGATCGACTGCTAAAAAGTGTCATAAAAATCTAAAATATGATCCCAAAAGCGAAGTCCGACTCCCGGTCTACTGTTTAGTATGCCGCACTCATACGGAGCTCAGCTACTGTTCCACGAAGGCGCGCCGAATAATACCGAGCATTGCCGAGATGCAATGACATTTGCATGACATTACCATGTCTAACGCATTATCGAGATATGTAGCAGACGTGAGCTTTATTTGCGAAATATTTAGGTGAACCGTGCGTTTTTTGTTTTTGTTATTCATTGGAGGTTTTGAGAAGAAACGACGCCGACTGTGACGAATTCCCTTGGAGGCTATAAAAATGAGAGTTTATTGGTCTTCAGTTCAAGAACAACGTCTGTCAGAACGTATGAAGGACGCGACGAGTTTTTTTTAAGTTGAACGTAGACCAGCCAGCATCTTTTTGTTTTTTAGGGTTCCGTACCTCGAAAGGAAAAACGGAACCCTTATATGATCACTTTGTTGTCCGTCGGTCCGTCTGTCTGTCAAGTCCCTTTTTCTCAGGATCCCGTGTAGGTATCAAGCTGGAATTTATATCAAATACAGGTCTGCTGTCCCTTGGAGCTGTGAAAAAATCAAACTTCTAAGCTAACGCAATCAAAAGATACAGCCTTTTATGCCGCAAATTTCCGCAACTTTTCGACACTCGCAAGGGAATCAAAACCTACAGGGTACTTCCCGTGAACTCAACGTGAAGCAACGTCTTATAGCACAGATATAGTGCGAAACCGTAAATTTTTTGTTTTTTTTCTTACATCATATAATAAAAATATTTTTAATATTTTTTAATCTTACTACCACTTTCCTCATGAACGTGTGTGAACTTTTACTTATATACCTAAAGGTTTGTACGGAACCCTCGGTGAGCGAGTCCGACTCGCACTTGGCCGGTTTTTGTTATTCCGCTATCATCTTTGTAAGTACCAGCGGCCCTTCATCTTCAGATAAACTCACAATAACTGTCAAGCTGTATAACAAGTTACTAACAAATTTGCCTGTTCAGGCACGCGATATCCAACCAATAGCAATATTGAATAGATCAGAAACTGGATATAGAAACATCAAAAATGAACTATCAGAATTGGAATTAGTAATCACCGGGCGGGTTTCGGAAGAATGCTTCTGATATTTAATGAGCGAGCATTCTCCTGTCTCTTAACCCAATAAAGTTTGGCACTCAACGTTAAAACATCTCATGCACAACGACAGTTTTTGTGTTACAACGATACTGGTGAATGTGGAGAGCATTTATCTAAAGGTGTGGACCAACGTTTTAGTCATTATCGCGCAGACGCAGCCGGGAATGTCACTATTATCGTGCGCACGCGTCGCTTGCGTAGACTTAAGAAGTGTATAGTAGGGACAAGAGGGAATCTGCCTGGTTGATTTAGTCTAGTGTTCGCAAGCGATACTGCAGAGCTTGAGGGTTGGAAGTGTCAAGCACAGCCGTGTACCTAAAGTAGCTATAAATAGTACACCCACATTTCGTCAGTTATGTTTAAGTCCCATGTAATAGGGGGCGAGCCTATTGCCATCAACCGGGCGCAAATCCAAACTCCGGGCTGCTACTGGGAAATTCTAAAAACCGAGGAAATTAATATATTTTTGTGCGACACTGCCACAGACAGGTTCCAGCAAACTATGACAGTTCTATCCGTTTCGCGGCCTGTGGTCAGGGATGTTGGATTCATCTCTTGAGTATGTGTCGCTCAGACAGACGCTATCTTGTCGTAAACTGCTCGTAAACCGAGCGGCCACCTGACTTAAGATAGCGTCCTCTTAAATTTTACTACAATCACTAATTATCGGGAGGTTGGGACAAAAGGTTTGTAAGTGCACGCCACTTTGCCAATGGTGCAAGAAAAATCTTGGTTTATAAAAAGTGTTGCTACTAGAAAACGCACAGCCACCTACCTAAAATTTTTAGTTACGTTTAACTGCGGCCGACTATTTTAACACGCTTTTATAAGCTTCACTTGTAACTAACTAACAAACAGTGTAAAAAATCTTAGGTCTGATTTCACAAACGAAATTGAACGCGATCAGTACATAAACTCCGTTTAAGAGTTGTCAGTGTCATTATTTTATACGGAAAATGGACACTGACAGCTCTTGAACGCGTTTTAGATATTCTGAACGCGTTCAGTAACATTGGTGAAATCGCCACTTATAGAGTGGATTTCACCAATGAAACTGAACGCGATCAGCATTTAGACTGGGTTTAAGGGCTGTCAGTGTCATTATTTTCTATGAAATGTTGACACTGACAGCTCTTGAACGCGTTTAGATGTGCTGAACGCGTTCAGTTTCATTGGTGAAATCGGTACTTAGGGTGGATTTCACCAAACAAACTGAACGCGATCAGCACATTAACTACGTTTAAGAGCTCTCAGTTTCATTATTTTCTATGAAAAATTGACACTGACAGCTCTTAAACCCGTTTTAGGTGCGCTGAACGCGTTTAGTAACATTGGTGAAATCGGCACTTAGAAGTCAATTTTAACCTACGTTTAATTGTCGTATGGAAATTAAACTATGAATATGTAATTTTGATGACCAAATTATAATTTCGTATCTTGGAGCTGGTCTGGTGACAGAGCCAGGAAGTGGATAGTGGAACTCTTTTTAGACACATTAACATCTCGCCTTGCGGTTCGATTCCCAGGTCGAGCAAAGTGTTATTGGGTTTCTCCATCTGGAATTTCTCAGTAGCAGCCCGGAGTCTGGATTTGTGCCCGGTTGATGGCAATAGGCTCGCCCCCTATTACATGGGACTTAAACATAACTGGCGAACTCTTTTTAGAGCGTGATAAAAGCGTTTTTTTTTTCTTCTATAAAGTTTTATACAATATATTTTGAATTGTTTACGTAAGGTATGACGCCATCTGGCTAGATGGAGCAACGATCATCGTAGGGTATCAGTGTATCAGCTGGATGAGAGTTGCCGAGAGTCGAGCTGAATGGCGTGCAATTGGACAAGGCCTATCTATGTCCAGGCCTTCTCTCTAAGTCCGTCAACGAAGACACGTTCCCGTCCGAAAGTAGTACGACACTAATACCCATTTAATTCAATTCCTCATGATTTCCTTGACTTGACTCAACGCCACTTAAGTGGTTTGATATTCACAGTTTCACACTCCTCATCTCAAACAGTTTCCTCAGTCATGGTGATTTTGAGTTGAGGAACTAACTGTCAAAAATAGTTACGTCGGCATGTACTTACCTTCAAGCTTCCCTGAGTTAGTCAACAACGAGGTTTTAACGCGTATTTTATACAATTTTCATAATTTCTTTTGAAGAGTTTTTTGAAAATGGACGAGGGACCTCATAATTTTCTTAATCTTATGACCATGAATACCGAATGTTAGGGTCTTCCCAGGCACGCCTTGAGATCGACAGAGTTGTAAGTGGAGTAGCTTTCGACGTTACGACTTAGAATATGTGTATGAAGTGGCCCCTACTCCGGAATGTATAACTTTTTCGGACGTGCAAAAACACACCGGGAGTAAGGGCAACTGTCATCTGTCAATCGTGATTACATTAATTCTTAGTTCGTGCCCTAAACTAATCTTATGTTTTTAAGTAATACGGAGTAGGGAACGCTCGTAACTTTGGCCAAAGTTAAAGTCAAAGCATTTATTTCAAATAGGCACATAAAAAGGCACTTTTGAAAGTCAACATGTACAATTTAATAGAATTGATTCTAGTCGCTCTTTCCAAACCCTCCACCTTCCCCTTCTCCATACGAAACAATAAACTATCGTATGGAGACGAATGGTCAAGAAATCCACACTTTTAAAATGTTTTACAATATTTTTTCAAACTCACTCTCTTATAATATATTAATTTCATATGTGAAGACGATGCACCAATAATAAAATTACTATACCAAAATAGGTAAAAAGAATAAACAAATTAGCAAAGACCGATAAATTAAGTATGTTCACATGTTTACAAACATGAACTACAGACTTCGTTCTTAGGGAGTAGGCAAGCCGCCCCAGTAGTGGACTTCTAATGATGATTGAATTGTTTCGACTGACAGACGAAGTTTTTATTTGTGCTAGATGTAAAAGATGTTTTAATTGTGTCAAAAAAATGGAGCCATATACACATGACATCCCTATAAAACGTCTTCAAGATGGGACTTTTGATGTGTTACTTGCTAACGACTAAAATGTTCCCACTGCTGGGACACAGGCCTCCTCTTGTTGAGAGGGTGTGGGCCGTAATCTACCTCGCAGGCCCAGTGCGGTAGATGTCACACGTTTTTGATTTTTTGGTTCGAGGACATGCCGGTTTCCTCACGATGTTTTCTTTCACCGTTTTGAGAGCGGTGGTGACGAAATATTCACACCAAGTAAAGCGCCTGTCCGGGTTCGACCTACTACTCGTAAGTCACGGCCGTTACCACTTAGCCATCAGTGCTCCAGGTGATGTATTACTTAGTCAAGTCAATGCCTAAGTTAAGTCCGTGAAGCAAGTTCCCATTGCAATCAAAACCAAAAAAAAATATATGAGTGCCACATAGACTTGTGCAAAAGTGTAAAAGTCGCAGAAAATGGATTGTGACGTAATTCTTGCTTCTGGGTTAAAAATTATACCCAATGCACATGGAATAGAACAAAAATCCATTATTTTGTTATTTATTAGAAACTAAGCGAGGTTTTCTTCAATAAACGTTAGGAATCTAGTTCAAGATAAGTCATAAAATCCTAGAGGTCTCTAGAATTTTATGGGAGGCGATATCTTTGACTTTTCAAGGAAGTTCCGAGGTATAGTGTCTGTAAACACGACTGTGATGAAATTTGTTTCCAACGGAATGCTTTTACCTAAATATACTTCCGCATACCTTTTCTCTGCATTCAGGCATACAATACGTTACTTGCATGTTTTGCGAATAGTGACAGGCGCAATTCACATTGATTTGTTTCCCATGCAACATTTGATGCCCGATTATTTATTTATTTATATTTATTTATTTAACCATTTATGTACACACATATAAAAATACAAGAAAAATAAAGAATAATAATAAACCGTGGAAACGGTTTTGCGGGGCATTGTTCTTAAGTTAAGTATATTACAAACTTTGTTAACGATCAAAAAATAAAATAAATTTTAATAATAATAACAGAAAAGTACGTACAAAGGTAATGCTTATTTCTAAAGAAATCTCTTCCAGCATACCTGCAGTAGGAGAGTATATGATAGATGTAGACAACGTGTGTAAGAGTAAAAGGGAAAACAAAATACATAAAACGAAACAACTCACTAATTTAAAAATAAAAATACAATATCAAAATATACTTCCAAAGATACTTCTAAAATAAATAACACTAAATACTTAAAAATATAAAGTGATAAAAATAAATACATACACATATAATAAACAAATGCAACTATGACACAGTGGAAAGATAGTGTTCTTTCACTCTCCTCTTAAACACCACAACAGTTTGACAGTTCCTTATGTCAGGTTGATGTTAGTGAATTCCACAACCGAACCGCGTATACAGAGAAAGAATAGGAGTAGACGTCAGTAGAGTGGGGAGGGGCTTTTAGGAGATTTTTAAGGTGCGACCTGCTGCCGGCGCAGAAAAAATACTATTTTTCTATGTTAGCATAATCTTAATCTTCCTCGGCTATCAGTACAGATGACTTGACGGTTATGGAAATAAAGGAAAACGCTGAACGCTCATTGTAATCAAATCATACTCGCTTAGAAGCTTCAAGGTACGTCCTAGGATTCCCACGATTTATTTTGTCAAAACTTTATTTTGTAAATCATCAACTTAATTTTAGCTGGAAATGAATGGAGGACACGATGTGGATCCCCATTAATTAATTAATTATTGTTACCCAGAGAAATATAAACTTTTTTTGTGTAATAATAAAGGTTACTTTGGCCTTCTTTTTAACAGATAAAAAAAAAGGAGGAGGAATCTTTTTTTCCTCCCTATTTCTCTTAGAGGGCTTGACCGACTTGGTAGAATATTTTTGTATGAAAGCTGGGCCCATTAACATCTCGGGTCTGGATTTGATGATGGGATCCTGGAGAAACCGAGTGGCTGAAGAGGAGCTCTTCAAATATTATATCTCGACTGGGGTATTTTATATTTTTTGTAACAACCAAAGAGAGAAAAACAAAGTTTTTCAAAAAAAACAACTGACTTCCTAAAACAATAAAAGGTGAAATAGTTATTTGTTTTACATGTGGGTAAAAGTGTTTTTTGCCGTGAGTGCTTCGATTGAAACCTGAGCTAGCGAAGGGTTCTAGAATTAAACCACAAGCGAAGCGAGTGGTTTAAAAGAAGAACCCTGAGCGTCGCGAAGGTTTCAAATCACGAAACGCTAAAAACTTTTACCCATAAGTGAAACACAACAATTTTCACCACACTACGAGGAACTTGCACAAAAGAAAGAAAACCAGTAAAATACGTATAGAATAAGCATAATCAGCCTATAACGTTCCCACTGCTGGGACACAGGCCTCCTCTCTATGAGAGGTAGTGAGCCGTAATCCACCACGCGGGCTCAGTGCGGGTTGGTAGATGTCACATGTCTTCGAATTTTTGGTATAATAAGAAGGTAACACAATTCTTAATTTTCCGTCGCTTCAACTAATTCTGACGGAGACAAATTTTCATCGCTTTTACTCATTTTGAGAAATTTGTAAAAACTTGTTGTTGTAAATATTTTGAATGTTAGCGCGGGACACAGGCAGGCCACAACGGGATTCTTTCAAAGGCTTCTTTCAAGTGCCTGTTGTTTTATAATTCGCTCATATAAGCAGGCAAAGGAAGTGAGCCATACAGCCTTGTCTTTTTTGTCATTTCTTAGTGAGAAGGTACGTTCAAAACAAATGCTTCATACACTTTATTCATTTATTTCGATACACTAAGTATAGTTAACCATTACTTTTATTACCTTTTACTGTATATTACGATTAGAACTATTCAAATTAACATTAAAAATTACATAATTTTATAGTGTTAGCAATAAAAATAAATTAAAAAGCGCTTATTTTCGGTTCTGAAAAACCAGGTATTTTCGGTTGACAGGTTTTGAACGTTTCTAACTTTTGTCTTAAAAACTTTTTTGTTCCTAACTCTTTGGTTTTATTTAAAACTTCGAGTAAATGTAGAATCGGAAGCCTTCGAATTTTAAAACACTTTTACATTCTAGATAACAAAAAAGGCTTTTACCCACGGAAATCGATGGGTAAAAATTGCAAATAATAGGTAGTGTGGTGAAAACTAACTTTAATTTTGGAAGTCGGTGTCTTTAGTTATGTATTTTCTGTTTTTGCAACTTCTGAAATTAAAGTTATAGTTGTTTTTTGGGAAAATATGTAATTTTCTTAGTCATAATCATAATGAGTTTTAAACTAAACAACTACCTAAGGGGCATTGATCTCTGGTGATTATTCAATAAGGTAGTTGACCTGCTCTGAGTAATTGTAATAATTCAGTCAACTCGATTGTTTATGGGACAATGGACAGCATAACGACATAGCTTTCTACGGATTTTGGACTAACAAAATGTGACTGCCAGAATGTGTTTTCTTTGAACACTTTTAACACAGTTTTTTTATGCTGGGAAATTTACATAATGACGACTTCTCCATTTGCCTGTGCCAGGGGCCACGGTATCTCTTTCGAATTACCCGCGACCCTGGCAGGCTAACTCACTCGCAGTCTCTTTGAGTCTCGCGAGGAACACGGCGTGCCGTCGACCCGGGCCTGGTCCTTCCGAAGGTAGAGCTACCCATTGCCCGTCCTGAAGCCCGTGCCCATGGTGGCCGGGAATCTGCCGGCGATTCCCGACGCCCAGGGCGTCCTGAGGCGACAAGGGGCGTGATGGCGGTCGGATTGCCTCTCCCTCTCGCGTTCCACCTCCTCCTTCGCGAGCATTACTACTTCGCAGAAGGAGGTGACGGCTTCCCACTCAATCTCGCTCCGTACCATGGCCAGGTACATGGCTGGACGCGAGAGATCGCCGTCGCCAATCGCCTCAGGCCGATTCTAATTCATTGAGCCTTGACGTGAAACGCTGTCTATATTAAATATTTAGAATTAGAACCAGTGATCCCACATCATGAATGTTGCGGTCTAGTCCCACTTCCCACCACCAGTTGAAATATGTTATACCCGCGTATTTCTAGCTCCCGCGCCCCACCCCGTCGCGTCGCTTCGCATCGCCTGTCCGCGCTACCAATTCGTTTTCGCTTAGCGTTATTTCTGACTTTTTTGCTTTTTGCTCGGCTCCTCAGTGTGATAGCGTGATGTTATGTAGCATTTCTCAAAAATTGGGCTATTGAATGAACAAGAATTTTACAAATCCGACCGTGAGTTCCGGAGATTACCCACTACACACAAGCAAACAAATTTTACCTCTTTATGATATTAGTATAGGTGTATTTGAAAAGCTCTTTAGATGTTTTTTTTATTATGATTATGGCAACTAATTACTGGACGTTGTGTGATAACAAAATTATTATGTTTTTGTAAGGGAGAGTATGTTGGTGTAGGTAGTACCACCGTCTACCACTGATGAGCTACTTTTGTGTCATTCCAGCCGATCTGTTCTGTAAAATCAAACCGTGAAAACTCTTCTACTTTTCCCCCTGAACGCGTATTTTTATCGAGAGACAAAGTTACAGATAAAATAGAGACAGTGAGATATTTGTTTTGTTCATCTGTTGTTTTGTATATTCTTTCGACGACAAAACTCGTTTCTACGGTGGTCATGTTACACGTGCAGGTGCTAGAGATTGGTATCATTATAATAATCATAATCATAAATCTTTATTTATCTCAACATCATAGTTAATACAATGAACAATCTTAAATAGAGAAAGGTGTCTGAGGTAGGAGGGCCCTTTTTTTTTTTGGGTGGGAAATCGTCAAATGATTTCTCCCGCTCTGGGTGGAGCGGGAGGGTGTGTCTGACTTTTACTGATTAAAACCCACCCGTGTTCCTTCAGTTACCTGTGCCAGGGCCACGGTTATCTCTTTCGAATTTCCCGCGACCCTGAGGCGTCGGCCCTATCGGACCCCGTCATTTTGTGCTGACATCTCTTTGAGGCGCGCGTGGAACACGACGCGCCGTGGAAAGGACCTGGGCCTTACCGGACGGCGAGTTGCCCATTGCTCGCCGTGCGCAAGCCCGCGACTACGGTGGCCGGGAATCTGCAGGCGACTCCCGACGCCCAGGGCGTCTCCTGCGGCGAGTAGTGGGGGCGTAAGGGCGCAAGGCTCTCTCCCTCACGCGCTCCGCCTCTTCCTTCGCAAGCATTACTGCTTCGCAGAAGGAGGTGACGGCTTTCCATTCTCTCTCGCTCCGTACCATGGCCTGGACCAGGGCCGGACGCGAGAGATCGCCGCCACCGATCGCCTCCGCAAGGACACTGCGGTGCTCCACCCAAGCTGGGCAGAACTCCACCGTATGCTCCACCGTGTCCTCCGGGCGATCCACACAATGGTGACACCCGGGCGTTTCCTCCCGCCTTATGCGAAACAGGAACCTCCCGAAACAACCGTGTACGGTGAGGACCTGTGTCAGGCGGGAGGTGAGGACGCCGTGGCGCCTCTCCAACCACTCCTCAAAGAGGGGACTACCGCCGCTATTGCGTGCCCAAGATAGGAAGGTCCTGTGTTGCAGATCATCCGGCTCTCTAATTCACAAAACGGTTAGAGTTACTGACGATAGTAAGGTTTTAACCGGACGCCTCCATTTTCAAACCCTTGGGCCAAGAATAACAATATAGGTACTCGAGGCGCCCAAACATTTATGCAAGTACGAGATCTAATTGCCCATTTCGGGTCCACTCACGCACAGACCTATTCATCTCTTAGAGAGTTCTCATGGACACAGAGTACAGTGAACAGTATTGCTAACAATCTTGTTAACAATAGAATTATAGAGCCTGTTGTCCGCGCCTCTGTGACATACTGAGCTTACGTAAAAGCGTAGTTTACTGTACGATTGTGTTGTTTTCCAGTTGTGTCGACAAAGAGAATTTTCTATAGTTTCCTGTTTATTTTTTTTGCAGTGGTTGGTGAAGCTTTTTATCGTCTAGCTTGGTTGTTCTTATGAAGCAAGATGGATTTTTATTTTATAAGTTAATATTTTTCAAGGTTCCGACCTTGTGAAATTTTTGATATGAAAATACTACTTACTTCAAATTAAAAAAACGAAGCAGGTGAAATATCAAGCTTGAAAAGTAAAAGCCTTATGCACGAACCAAGGAATACGTTATTTTATGTCTCGATGCATTGTAAACAGCAAACATGATAATTAAACCCACCTAATTTCTGATACCATATACAACTGTTTGAATCATGCGATAAATATTTACAAGTCCAAACATTTGATCCTCCCCAAAACTATGTATGACACATAAATAATATTACAATCTTACGCAAATCAGTTTACCGTTAGCTCGTCAATGTTCCCTTTGGCGTCGAGTTGCGGTCAACGATGCGTTTGTTTGCTAATTTATTGTATTACATATGTATGTCGTATTGTGACGTACCTACTTATTCAATAGACTGGTCAATAATACTGCCTAATTTTAACTTGTTTACATTAAGTCTTTATGAGTTATTTATTACTATATGGGCTTTCCAACCTAATACATACACAGCATTAACCCACAATCTTAAATGGTACCAATCATCTCAATAAGATGGATAGACGATACTATTATGATTGCATTAAAAATCTGTTTAATGCGTCAGAAAAAAAGTACCTAGTTAAATTATTTAAACTTTTGGGAAAGTGTCAACGTTCCTGAACTAAAACTTTCTCTATCTATCTTGGTATGTATCTTTTCTTTGTTAAACCACCAACGTGTGTCGGCGTCATTGGAAAACAATCCACTAAGTGATATCTGCGTGACGTGTAATCCTACAGAACGGCTCAGATAATAGAATTAGTGGTGACTGGTGGCCGAGACTTATCCCACGCGTGTCCCACTCCCAGCCAATTGTACCAACTGTGGCTGTTCTAGTAGATGCAGGGTAATGTGGGGTTTTGAGAAACAAATGACTGGCGTCATTTTGTTGTTGGTGATGTTGGTGGAACAAAGGAGATGCCGAAACAAAAATAAAAGTGATCTTCTTTTGTTTTGGGTGTTATTAAAACAGGTGTGATCGTCTCTTGTTTCGAGTGACGTCAGAGGTGACCAAAGGATTGTTTAGGTCGAAGATGAGCGTTGAAAATTAGAAAGATTTATGTACGCTATATCTACTTACATTACTATATATATACTATATAGGGCATTGCATTAACGTGTATATGATAACAAGATGTCTCCTGTTATAATCGTTGTCAAGGATGCTGTTGGTATTCCCAGTTGCTTCCATCCGTCTTTAAATGCATATGGACAGAAACGGCATGACATTGTTTACCATAAAACCCACTCTAGATTGAACATCAGGTCAAAGTTGCTATCTCCAATCATCAAATAACATAACAACACACACAATTAACAAAAATACACTCCATATTCCCACAATACACACAACCATCAATCTAACTGTAGTGGAAAACTCAACGAATAAACATAATCCAATATGTCTGCCGTTTCCGAATATCCGAAAAATGATACGGTGTCCACAATTCAGGGAAGTGGAAGCCGCATTTATCCAGTTTTCGAGTCGGACATAAAAAGAGCGGGCGCGTTGCTCCCCCCCTCCCCCTAGCGCCCTGTGTCCCCCCTGGCGCCGGGGGAGTGCGCTGAATCGATATGCAAGTAAAATATACACCTGTAGTGACCATGTGTTTGGGATTTCCAGGAAATGTTGCTGTTATGATTTTTGAAACAGGTTCTTTGTTTTTGTTACGCGTTTAGATGGGAATACGTTAGAGATTAAATCCCATTTGGTACTTAAATGCTACCTTTATGAATACGTTGATAAGTAGATGGCCGAATAACGAGACAAATATTAATTTAGGTAGATAATAGAAGAAACACTCGTAATCTTGGCTGACAAGCGAAGGAACAAGGGTCAATTCCATTAAAAATGTATATTAACGTATGTTTCCAGGATTACTCAGTAGTCTGGATTTGTGCCCGGTTGATGGCAATAGGCTCGCCCCCTATTAATACCCCCTATAAGTACACCTCGGGGAAACAAAGCGTGATGTTATGTATGTTTCAAGGAATAATTACTGAGCTGACACTCCAAAACTGTATTTCATGAACCAGTCCCGGTACAGAGATCCCCTAAGGCCCTCACAATACCATAAGACGAGTCTCAGTAACTACTTTATGGCATCCATTGGATTCTGGGCCGTCATCGCCGTCACTGGCCGTACCTACTGACCGATTTTTGCACTTACGTTGCTACAAAAATAAACAGTAATAGTGCATGGTTCCTGATTTAATAGTTGCCATTCCCACGTTGATCTCTTTTTATTTTGATCAAGAAATTAATAAATATTTGTACCTAAAGTTTCTAGAAATAGTTTGTCGTCCATAAGGCATTTATCTCAACATTTACAAAAAAAAAAAATATGGTATCATCTTCATATTTTGACCCTTTCACCACCCCATCTGTATCCCACCCACCTCCAGACCTTATGGTCACCGCACACACCCTCAGTCAGGTGAGTCACTGTCGCTATCTGTTTGAGTGTGTGAGTGTACGCGTGTGTGTGCGTGCGAGACTGAACGGCGTCTGACATCGTAGGACGAGCGAGGTGAATTGGCGTACGGAGGCAGTTATTAGAGGTATTAATCGCTGGTCAATGTTGGTTTATCGATTCGTTGGTTATTTTTAATTGCAAGTTTAGATTGTGATGTCATGTGTTTTACTGTAGAATTAAAATTTAGTCAAACGTTTGGAGGCTATATTTGTGCCTCGGTTTGGCTTTCGCAGAAACTAAGGGGGTGCTTGTCAGATATTCTGGATGTTTTTAAGGAAAATCACTGTTAAATGGCGTGAGATTTTCTATCTAAGTATCTACATAATAATACCGTCCGCCGTGGCTGAAGACTGAAGCCATTGGGGTCCACGCTGGAAGCTGCTAAATTACAAACTATAATGTCTTTATTTTATTGTTCAATTAATTTAAATAGCTAGATTTTGTATTTTTATATTAGTATACGTTTAAATTTTGTGAGTTGTAATCTTAATTTTATCCTTTTGCATGGTCCATATTTTTGTACCCAGTTTTAAGCCCTTTGTCACCTCTTGTTTTTAATGGAATGCAATTAATAATTAATTATTATCCATATGAATATAAATATGGAATTCTGTAAGAAGTTAGAAATAGCTATGGAATTGACTGGATGCAAAAATAACCCCAATGCTAAGGTGTTTGCAACAACATTACTGATTTATTATTATAATTTTGATACAGTTTGATAGCTACTTTCGAGTTAACTTTATACCAATACAACACACACCTACTATCCATTGGCAGTTAGGTGTTGTTTTTAATATTTCAGCGCGCGGACTAGAGACACGCGCGTCTCGGGGGAGCATACACAATCATACACAACACATAGGCACTAACAAGATAAACTTTGCATACGTATTGTGTAGACACACCTTTATTTAGCAGAGAAATGTATGTTAGGGTGTATTTTAGGGTTAATATAGAAGAGATATTTTTACCTTTGTGACTATTTATCTTCGAAAGTAAATAGGGCACGTGGGATCAATGTTATGCGCGCCTGCGCTATTTGGATCCTCTATATACCTATCTATATTTTTGTGGTCAGTGCAACTGGGTGAGACCATGGGAGGTTCTCCGTTGAATCTTGATACAGAAAGCAGTAGCACGCATGGGCAATCCAATTGAAATGGCTCTTGTTAGGATAAGGAAAGGAAGGCGTGCATTATCTGTTTCTTTCTCCATAACTTCGATAAATCAGATTACTCAAGTTGTCGCGATTGCATGTAACTTGATTTTAAACCTCAACCCTCAAAACATAAAGTTAATTATCGTTTGCAATATATTTTTTAGGTACTCTGATTGAAAAAAGAACGTATTTTTAAAATAAGAACAAATTATGGAAAAACAAAACGTAATTTCTAAGCACTAAGGTTGAAAAAACAGTGTTGCTAAATAAGACCACAACATTTTTTGTGCATGACCTTATTTTCCGGTCGTTTTTGATGAGCTCATCGGAAATCTAGCGGCTACTATTGTTGATCGAAGCTCCAGAACCATGACCAGTGGTAACCTAGAAGTCAGTTTTAGATGGGCAATAGACACACCCCTTCTATACCTAATAAAACGAAGGCGTAATTTGTAATACACCTCTATCACACCCTTTAGCTTAAAAGGCGTGATGATATATATGTATATAGCATTCATATCCATACTTCCATACTAACATTATAACTTCGAAGGTAACTCTGTCTGTATGTTACCTTTTCACGATAAAACTACTGATCGGATTTCGATAAAATTAGACAAGGAGATAGATGGCATCCTGGAGAAGAACAAATGCTATTTATATTACCGAGATCCACAAAGAAGGAGCCGCGGGCAGTAGCTAGTTTTTTCCTATGCAATACTACTTTTACAACCAAAAATGTCCTGTGAATGGTTTCTTTTCTTTAAAAGAAATCAATCAAAGTGAAATCGTTTTCTTTAATCAATTAGGTAAACATTTTCCGCGCAGCTGGTCTATTACAACGATTTCCACGTAGATCTAGTAAAAACAGCAGACAGTTGCATATCAATGTCGACGTAACTTCATCTCGAGACATTCCCATGCAAAACTGAACTGAATCTTTATGGGGACATGGAGAAGTAAGCAACGGAGTGCGAGAGTGCTGTGTAGGTACCGACGTGACGGTGCAGACAGCCCTTAACAGTCATATAACAACGTGGGACTTTTTTCATTATGTACATTTTTTTTCTCATCATAATATCCTTATGAAATATTATTAAATAACAATAATGTCCAGTCATGGGCTTAAAAAAAAATGTTGGAGACAGGTGCCTAAGCTAAGCCGAAGCCTGTATTTCAGGCCACCAGGTCTCCACCCTCATTATGTTCGCCCGTAAACTAAAACTAGACAATAGTAATACATTTTGTAGCGTGTGGGAGTGTGTGGGTATGTGAGTGTGTGGGTGTGTGAGTGTGTGGGTGTGTGAGTGTGAGTGATAAAGAAGTTGGGGCGTGTTATTTCGATTGCTGATTGCCGTATTAGTATACGCTTGTGGTAGATATAAACATAAATGGAATGCGGTAACTATTTTTGGAAAGACAGCAGGTTTTATTTTTAATTATTTTATGTAGGACAATAAACGTAGTTTACGTATCTATCCGATGTCATTTGTCGTGGTATACCCCTAGGTATGTGTTGCAGTTGCTGATTTGCAAATATTTGTGACAAAAAATAACCTTTTCCCTAAACCTGCATGTAATTGGATTTCGGCGACTATTAAACTATTGCTTCAGCTTCGCGAAAGTTGCAATTATTAAAAATGTTTGCTATAAAGTGGCAGAAATCAGACATAAAAACCGGTACCGATCACTCTATAAAATCTATTTCATAAACAAAGACGCGTCGCACTCCATTTACTGAGCTATCCATGCACAGAACTGTGTTTACGTAATTTTTGCATAATTGACGCTTCTGCGCACTAGTAGTGTTGCGTTACTGAGAAATGTAGCATAAACTACAGATTTTATTGAATTTACCTACAAGTTGGTAACACAAGGAACAAAGGCTTAAATACTAACACATGATAACTGAAATGTAAAAGCATTTGTTGATATTGTATTTTGGACAAGTTTTTGTTATTAAGTTGTATAGTTTCAGATATCCACACATATTTTTATTTTGGTATAGCTGCAATAGTTTGCTAGGTATTAAACTATAAGTTGGAAATGGCACGGTGCGCATGCCTGGAAAAATGACGTTTTGGCGGCAAACGTCAATTCTGACGGTAAAATCTTTTACTGTCACCCAGTCAATGCGTTCGAGTGGATATTTAAATTAGATAATTGATTTTGTTTCTGTGTATTTTGTCTTCCCTTCTACTCTTACACACGTTGTCTACATCTATTATATACGCTCCTATCGCAGGTTTACTAGAAGAGGTTTATTTAAAAATAAGCATTACTTTTGTACGTATTTTTCTGTTACCTTCTTCTTAAAAGTCTGTTTACATGTGTGTTGTCATTTGCCAGTGTCGCAACACAAACAGAGCAATGTGTATTGTCTTTGGTGCTGAGTGACATCAGGCAATGGACAAAATTACAAAATTTTAAATGCTGAATACGAGGCCTTTGGCTACTGTGAATATATGTGTAATTTGTGTCAACTTTTTGTAATGTGCGTTTTGTTTGTGCAGAATAAACAATTTTTCTTTCTTTTCTTTCTTTCTAAATAAAAGGTTAAATAAATAAATAAAATGCTAAAGTACGCTTTCACGCTAAAACGGCTAAGCGGATTTGGGTAAAATTTGGCACATAGATAAACCATGATCTGGATAAGGTCATAGCCTACTTTCATTCTGGATCGCAGACGATGGCTTGCAACGGCTAGTATAATAATATTATTAATGCGAAGGTAAGTATGTTTGTTTGTTACGATTTCACGCCAAAACGGCTGAACGGACTGAATGTCATTCAAATGAAATTCGGCACACAGATAGATGATCTGGGTCATAGGCTAGTTTTCATCCTGGATTACATACGAAGTCAACAAAGTTTTTGGAACGAAGTTCTTTATTGCACGTTTATACTCTGCACACTTGGCAAATGTGAAGATGTCGTGACCATCAAAATAAGTAATACGCTTTTTCGGTCTATCTCTCATTCACCAACTGTGTTGGAAACAAAAACGAGAGGTGTCTCTATCGCCTGGTAGAGACATCTCTCGTTTGTGTTTCCAACAAGAGGTGACAACGGCTCTGCCCTTTTGAAATAATTATCGAGATGTAGAAGAACCCGTTGTTATTCTCCAAACTCTGTGCAAATAAAAATACAGCTTGCCTATTTCCAGTGAACGCGCAAATATTATATTTTTATAAGAATAACGTTGTTAATTTTTAAGCCTTACAAAAAATATATTCAGAATTAACTATTCTAGCAATGTTTATTCGAGAGATATTCAAATGTAACATTAATGGGAATTAGAGCGGTAACGAGACGACGACGTCATAAATTTAGTGAGTAAATTGTTATATTTTATTTAAAAAAAACGTGATGTTTTCACAGTTCAGAGTATATTTTTTTTTTCGTTTATTCATTTATTTACATACATTTTTTTTTGTTTTTGTTTTATAACAACATAAAAAACAACATAAACATAAAAAATAGTAGCCCACCGGTATCGGGAACAGGGTCCAAACTACCTCTGGTCAGGGCTTCAGGGAGAGGAACCTCTTGACAATGCGAGCCGTATCCAAAAGTACCGCTTTCTGAATCAAACCCTTGATTCAGCTGCCCAACGAGAGCCTCCTCAGGTGTTGGTCGAGGCTCTTGGCTATTTAACCATTAGCTGTCACGACTATCGGTACAATGAGTGCTGAGTCCACATCCCACATGTCCACAACCTCGTGTGCTAAGTCAAGATACTTGATTTTATTACATTTGTATTATGTATTATATTTGACATATATGTACAAAGATTCTTTACTATACACCAAATAGATTTATAATGGACTAGCTACTCCCGGCGGTTTCACCCGCATAAATCTTGATTACTTTTCGGGATTAAAACACTTATCGGGATGAAAAGTAGTCTATGTGTTAATCCAGGTTATTATATACGATCTGTGTGCCAAATTTCATCCAAATCCGTTCAGTAGTTTTTGCTTGAAAGAGAAAGAAAAAACTGTGAAGAGAAAAATGAAGGAAAAACTGTGATTCCAATATCCCATGTTTCAACTTGGGATCATCAGGTTGTCGAGAAGTGTCAACCTGTCTTGCACGCGTAGCACTTTTTTGTCGACGAAAGAATATAGATAGTTAGATAGATAGACCAGACCAGACACATTGGTGTTATGACAAATTGTTTTGTGCAGAGTGAAAATTATGTTAGTACCCGTAACTTAAATTATTGGTATTCTACAGAAGTTTTGCATCGGGAAAGGTTCGTGTTCATTGATTATGTAAAAGCCATAATTATGTATAGTGAATGGAGAAAATGACAGATTACTTTTAAACTACTGTCAATCTTTCCATTCTTCCGTCGACCAAACTCGTTTCTATTGTGCTCATGCTTCCCGCCTTGGTCAATCCCTAGCATCAGTGGCACTGACAGCTCACTCCACGCTCACTTCACCTAAGTTTTCATTGTGAGATGGTTGCAGAATAGCACTACAGTTTTTCTGACATTGACATGATGCCGTTCAGCGTAAAAATTACAAAATAGCCAAGCCTTGACATGTTACATTTTTACTGACACCAACCTTTGATTACTGGGTAAATTATAAAATACTTACGAAAATAAACAGCAGTAGTTTTTTCCACAAAGTGCAATTCAGTTTTTTTTTAAGTCGCAAGCCCAAATCGTTTATTTCAATTAACAAACCATTTACATGCACTTTTGAATTGTCAGAGAGTCGGTCAGTTAGTCAGAAAGTTGAAGCTAGTTGCCCATTCCAAAACTTAGATCTCTATGTAAAAGAACAGCCAAGAAACTCCAAGGACACTGTTTTAAATCAAGATATTAGAAAATCCTAGGTACGTAATTATTGTTGCTTCTTTACGTGAGAACAATGTGAAAAATTAAATGAGTAAACAATTCAAAATACGTATATGTTTAAAATTAAAATAAAGGCCAAACAGAGGCGTCGTCACAGCGCGACACAAAGGCATCGCTCGTCGCGCGATACACGGTGCCTTTGTGTCGCGCCAGTGTGCACGAGACTTAAGCCGTGGTGCCAGTTAAGAAATGTCCAATCTCAACCGACGGCGTCCGTTCACGAACATGACGCGTCATGTCGGGCGTACGGTACATACAACTAGACTGAGCGAAGATTGACCAGTTGGTTTATTGCAAATATATAAATGTCTTTGTTGTGCACTAAATAGTCGCTCGGAATGGCGACACTTACTCAAACAACGGCTACCACCACTGACCAAAACGAAAACCTTTATAATCAGAAGTATTAAACCCCTTTAAAATAACACCTGCATTTTACGTCTAATTTCATAAAAAAAACAATTAATAACATTAGTAGGTGCGGTAAAACTGAGCCAGACACGCCTCTGCGATGAAAAACATCTATTCACCCCATCTCGAGGGAAATATACAGAAAACGTCGCTTTTATAAACACTCAACTTTTTGTAGGTACATGCTCGTCATTTCGTATAAAAATGTTTGATGTCAATTAATTTGTACACAAAGTTACACGTGAGGTTTGTTATGGTATTGTAATAAAAGAAAAACATATAAATAGAAATACGAGTAAACAAATTATATAAACTTACCTGTATATGTATATGTACTTATTTCTGTGACACACTTGTGAATCCTAATTAGGTGTAATGTAATCACAATTTCAGCAATTTTCTAAATTCGTCTCGGGTATCTTTACAACCTAAAATCCTGACTATTTACAAATTAAATTAATATCAAATTTACTTTCTTAATAGTCAAATAAAAATAGAACCGTTAAAAGTTCGGCACCAAAAACTTTTTATTTTTGACCCGCTAAATGTTTGAGGGGGTAATTTTGTCCGTTCACAGCCGCAGGCTGTACCCAACCTTGAATTTCCTTCACGCTGTGCTACGTAATGACGAGTTATTTGTAACAATTAGAATAAATATTGTACTGGAATGTCGAGCGATACTTCAATATTTAATTTTTTTATGAGGCTTTATTGGCGACTTAGTAGTAGGAATCTTAAATTAAATTTATGAATCATTAACTCTGCCACCTTAAAACCCATCTTCGCCAACAGCATAAAAAACTTTTTTAACAAAAGAGTCTTCTTCAGTCCTTATACTCGTAGTCAAGTTTATTTTCTTATTATTTTGCCAATTAAATTTATTTCGGGAGGCCCGGTTGACTTTCTTGAATAGTTTTTGCCCTCTTTTATCACATTCTCGTGTGAAATCGTCGATTTTCAATTGTTTCTCAGAATATTCGTTTATTACTAATTTAGCTGGCACTATGGACGGTAGCAGTAGAAGTAAATATAAGAACATTTTCAATTGTTTGTATGACTTCTATCTGTTGAAATCTTATAGGGATATGTTCTCTGAGTTATGAAATAATCTCTGAGGATATCAAATTTGGCGTGAAATGTAATCAGGTTTTATTGCTTGCTCAGTTTTCAATGCTATTCCACTTGCTGTTTCAAAAAGTCTGATTGTTAACATATTTTTTTTTCGTCTCTTTTCTCAAAAGTTTCATTCTTGGTGAAGTGTGTAACATTATGCGTAATATACTTTCTTTCTATCTTATAAAAGAATAAAAACTGTTGTTATGTTAAGGCATGTCTACTACTTTCTTCAGACATATTATTAATTAATACTGGGTTGAAGTTTTCATGGTTTTTGAGGGTGCTGAAGCCGATAGCGGATGCATTTATTTTTTTAATTTCTCATCGTCTTTGGTTCGTTGGTGGTATCGTTTTTATTAGTTTTCTAGGGAGCTCGACCCGATGTGAAATGAAAATCCAAGGTAAACCTCTATATCGAATTACATTCGGAGTTGTAGAAAAAGCTATTTTTTATTATTATTTGTAATGGGTTTGCTCTTGACTCCACTCTAGGTCAGAAGTGACAGAGACAAAGTCTACGATGGAGTGAGCTTACCCAGAAGAAGCCTGTTAACTCTAACTTTGAAGAGATTCGGCTTGAACGCGTTCGGGAACACAGACGCAGGTAGTGAGTTCCACTCTTTTGCAGTGCGCATTATGAAAGATGTTTGGAAGCGCTTAGTGCGAGTTGGTGGAATGGTCACTAAGTATGGATGGTAATTAGAAGTACGTCTGGATGTCCGATGGTAGAAGGGGGCAGGTGGGATGAGGTCGTGGAGTTCTTTCGCACACTCACCGAAGTACAGTCTATCGAAGACCGACAAGCAGGCAACCTTGCGGCGATGAGCTAAGCTTGGCATCCACCAGTTTTACGTCGCCTATGAGCCTCTTAGCTCTGCGTTCCACTGAGTCGAGCGAGGCAAGTTGGTATTTTGCTGAGCCATCCCAAAGGTGGCTGCAATACTCCATGCAGGATCGGACTTGCGCTTTATAAAGAGTAGAAGCTGTCCAGGCGTAAAGTATCGCTTCACTCTATTTAGAATGCCCAGTTTTTTGGCCGCAGTTTGAGCTATGCGCTCAATGGTTGCGCCAAAGTTGAGACTGGACGTCAACTCCATGCCTAAGAGCTAGCTATATATGAAACTTCGTTCCTCTCGGGGGTTCCCCAACCCCACAAGTTTTATTTTGTTGTACTGTCATTGGTTAAACTACTTATAAATTCATCTAACAGCTCAGTCTATCAATTCGTAATTAATTGTGTATTTATACCAGCTACTCGTACTTATGATCTAGAGCGCAGCTGTAAAATGGCCGCTCAAACGCAATCACTGCTACACAACCTAGGCTCAGTTCTTTGATAGCAGGTTCTCGTTTTCCTGGTCTAATTTTGGTTGATCTTGGTGAGACAAATATTGAAAAATATAAAGGTGATTGTTACATAACATACATACATAATCAGCCTATTATGTTCCCACTGCTGGGACACAGGCCGCCTCTCTGTGAGAGGAGTGGGCCGTTATCCACCACGTGGACCCAGTGCGGTTTGGTAGATATCACATGTCTTCGAATTTTTGGTTCTAAGACATGCCGGTTTCCACCCGATGTTTTTCTTCACCGTTTTGAGAACAGTGGTGATGAAATAATTTACACAAAGTAAAGCGCATGTCTGGTTTCGAACCTACGACCTACAACTCGTAAGTCGCGGCCGTTACCACTGGGCCACCACTGTTCCCCAAAGTGATTGTTAAGTTAAACTTAATTTTGTAACTTTGATAGAATTTATTTATTTTGCTCTAAAGAAAGTATTAACATGAGATAATAGTACATTGTGTTTTAATGTCATGTTAATAGTACATTGTAATAAAACACCATACATCAGTGAAATCAATGTTAATCAACTTGAGATACAACAAGCATCATGAATGATGAATACCAAACCCATTTTTCTAGGACGCTCACAGAAAAAACGCGGTAACAAATTTACAGTCACAAACGTCAAAGTTTCCTGACGGATGGGTGCATTATTAGGTTAAATAACGTTTTTAGACACAACAGATTGGTTAGATACTGATTGTATAAAATCCACGATAATAATCTAACAAAACCAAAATATCCACATCAACCATACTTTTCTGAATTATAAAGATGTATATCTATAGCTAATAATAACAACCCAACTTTTATTCAATTTAGCTTATTGTGAACCCCTAAGAATAAGGCGTCTGTTACCCCATTCATCATCTTCCGTTACACCTCTAATCCCAACCCTTTCAATACACCAAGACCCTAAGGGTCAAGACTCGTTAATTTCAAGGGTCACCTCTATTGTCAATCTTGACCAATCCCTGTTTTTTTTACTAATAACTTTGTCCGAAATTGGTCCAGATGACCCCTGGTCGTATTTCTGTGTTATTTGAGAAGGGTCAATAGGATTTGAATGAATGGTCAGTTACAGGAGTGGGGTAAGTTTGACCCTACGTGGGATTGCTAATGTTAAGATTTGTTACCTATTCGTCGTAATATCGAATAAAACGATTTAAATTTTTTTTTTCTCATTTTGATCAATTATCTTTTACGGTTGGAACATATTTTTTTTAAATAATGTTATAATTATGGATAGAAGACACTTATCAATTAATCATACTTAATTACAAATTGGGAAAAGCGAAGTTTGATAAAATCACATCAGTAATGCGATTCTGTAACCATCTCACCGCGATAATTTAGGTGAAGTGATCGTGGAGTGAGCTGTCAGTGCCACTGATGTTAGGGATTGACCAAGACGGTATGACATTGACAGCTCACTCCACGCAAGTCTTCACGGTGAGATTTTTACAGAATCGACATACAGGTGATGTACGAGTAGGTGACAGGATTTTTTAAATAAAGTACGAACACAAAAAATCCAGTTGTTCATTGATAAAACACAATTTCACTAAAATTCCACTATGAGGTAAGTATAACAAAATCGTAAAGTATTTTGGTAGTAAAATGATCAACCCTGCAACTGCGGCTCATTGACACAAAATAGAAAAAAAAAGTCAATGTGCCAGTTGCGTTTTCTTAAATGGGACCAAACATAATGCATTTCTTTTTCTGAAAATTAATTTTAAAAGAAACACTATTTTACGTCAAAAATAACGTCTATGTTTCAAAATTATATGAGTTTGGTGTTTCCTATCTTACGTACTGAGAAAAAAAATGCACTTTAGAAAATCAATTGTTATGATGTAATATCATAACAATTGATTTTCTAAAGTGCATGGTCTTTTTTCATGCACCACTTGCCATCTACACTATAATTTATATATACGTACATATATATATATATATATATTATAGAGGGTAGATTTGGGTTAAATTGAGGATTATAGACGAGATTAGTATCGATTTCTAAAACTTGAAAAAAAAAAAGATTTGATGTTTCTTTTAGGGGTCAACGACCGCTGGTAGTTTTGTGACTTGAAGTTTGAGTTGAAATCTGTTTTCTTTTGTTTTACTGTGTTTAGAACTTTAGATATCGAAAACCTCAGTCTGTGCCGTCTCCAGTCTTTGTCCAGCATGTCTATTCTGCAAAAACCTCACCGTGAAGACTTGCTTGGAGTGAGCTGTCAGTGTCATCCTGTCTTGGTTAATCACTGGCATCAGTCGCACTGACAGTTCACTCCACGTCACTACGCCTAAGTTTTCAGGGTGAAATGGTTACAGAATAGTACTATAGTTATCTTTAAGTGCACATTGGCGTTTCTTCTTCTTCTCTTTACATTTTCTACCATGGTCCCGATCGCTGATAATCTTAAATCGCGTCTGATCAGAAGTTTCAAGCTGAGGTTCAAACTTCATGAAGCCAATTCTTAAATCTTCTTTTCTTTTTTTAAATTGTACTGTTGCTACCCATTTTATTTCTTTTGCTTCTTGTAGGTCTTTGATTTGAATACTATTATGGCCACTTCTTAAATTTTCTGTTCTATCTTTGAGTAATCCTATAACAATCAATTCTATTGCTTTTGCACCGAAGACTTTCTTAATATTATGGTGGAATATTTGCCATATTATTTCATTTAATATGTCATCGTCCAGTTTCATTTGTTTTAGTGTGTATTCGTTGACAACAAATAAGTTGGCTGATTCTATTGTTACAGATAGCAATAATAGGATATACACGAACATGTTATACGAACATACAAATTCTTTTGTGTGAGATTAATCTGTCGATGAATAATTTCAACTGAGGATATCGAATGTGGCGTGAAAACCTAATCAGATTTAATCGCTGCCTAAGTTTCATAAACCGTTTCACTTGCAGTTTTTAGAATGAAGTTCAGAATCTGCTACTAACCATCCAAACACCCCATGCGCACGGCAAAAGAGTGGAACTCACTACCTGCGTCTGTGTTCCCGAACGCATTCAACCCGAATCTCTTCAAAGTTAGAGTGAACAGGCTTCTTCTGGGTAAGCTCACTCCATCGTAGACTTCGTCTCTGTCACTTCTGACCTAGATTAGAGTCAAGACCAAACCCATCTCAAATAATAAAAAAAACATTTTGCTTCCATTTTGGCAGCATTGCAGCCCTCACTTGCTGCCCTTTTGAATCTAGTTTCATCTCAAAGAGTGTGAAGTATTTTGTGAATATCTATCTTATCGCTGTTCTGTTCATTTTATAAATAATTATATTTTTCAATACGGTCTTACTATTTATTAAAATGTAGCAACAGACACATGTCATATCAGAAATGAAGTCTTTGTAGTGACTTTATTTAAAGATTAATGATACTAGATCTTACTTAGACAAGACTGCCTCGTTAGTCCTGAGTTAGATTACCAAGTCGGGCAAAATGTTATTGGGTTTTCCATCAGGAATTTCTAAGTAGCAGCCTGGAGTCTGGACTTGTGCCCTGTTAATGGCAAAAGGACTATTACATGGGACTTAAACATAAAATGTGGGTGCTATACGTACACCTCTGCCTAACTCTTTGGGGGTTTGTTATGTAATACTAGATCATTAATACTATTATCAAGAAAGTCAAACTTTGAAATAAAAACACACACGCAGGCTTTTGATATATTATAATATGTGAGAACAGCAATCGTATACACCGTTAATAGGCGCAGCAATTACAAACGTTTCATTTATGATAATCGAAATTACTTCGTCATACAGAAATCCAGTTTCCAATTACATCTATTCTTCTATCGACAAAACTGTTTTATATGGTAGTCATGCTACCAGTGCAGTACCTATTAAAATTTTACATATACCAACTCTTTTCTCTACTCTCTCGTTCTCATCATCCCAACCGAAATACCTTGGATACTCCTGGACTCATACTCTCTACTAGATTATATCAATTTGTAGGGGCAAGATTCTTCGATATCAGAAAACTTTTTTAATTATTTGTCAAATAGTCTTTGTGAACGTTTGGCTTGATATGAGCATGTGATGAGGAGGGAAGAAATGAGGATGAGGAATAATGTGAAAGAGATAGGAGTGTATGAAAAGGGTTGAGATTCTCTCCTGAATGGAAGAAGAAAACGCAACGTCCCCAAGTAACATGGGGATAGATGACGATAGTCTTTGGGATCTACCAGCACAAGTGCCGAAGAAAGCAATGATCCAGTGATTTCTAAAGGTTACACTAGAGTTTCTCGACACTTTGACTTTAAAAATTACCAACGAATAAGTGCTCCAATTGATAAAAATGGTTTGACTTTCACAAGTTGGCTGTTAGGGTGGTCAGTGGCACCAGCCCTTACTTCAATCACATCATTTTCCAATTATTTGACTCCTTCATTCTCATCATTTTTCTATATTGTAACAAGCATCTTTACTCTTCATCTTTTATCAATGGGTAGAATTTTCTTGACGTCATCCGAAACTCTAATACTGGATTTAAGGGGACTACATGAATTAAACGCAAGTTCATTTGTGACTAAAAATATATGATCCACTGCAGTAAATAAAATCAGAAAAATATACGATATTCTTCAGGATATATGCTAGTTAGACAGTGAGTTGAAAACAAAATGCAATGAATATGATACGATAGAAAAAAATCACGAACACCTCTAAAAAATATTTTAACGATTAAAAACCACACTAATATATATGCAATCATTCTGATTTTGTGCCACATTGTTCTGCAAGCAACATGTTAACGTCATTGTGTTTTATTTTATTAGTTCAATCAATAGATTTTTGTAAATAGATTATTGCTTCAGTTTTTGCAATTAATTACCCGCGTTGTGTCATCGCGCTTCTCTTTCTTTTCTATGCAGTCTGACAGTGACTGCGCTTTAGCTCTTTTCAGCCGGTCTATTCCATAAAAATCTCATCGTGAAAACTTAATGAAGTGACCTTGGAGTGAGCTGTCAATTGTGCCAATCTCGGGCATCTGAATGTCGAGTGTCATCCCGTCTTGGTCTTTTCCTAGCATAGGCGGCACTGAGAGCTCGCTTCATCTAAGTTTTCACGGTGAGATGGTTACGATTATCACTACTAGTGGAATGCCAGCTCAACTCACCTACGTTTTCACGGTGAATGTTTTACAGAACAGACCGGCTGTTTCAAATATAGGAACATCATTCACATCTTCACACAGAATTAACGAATGGCCATCCAACTTCTCCTCAATGTTATTTTTATCTAAAAACCAACCGTCAGCTGCCGTAGTAACAAAAGATGCAAAGACCGTTATACGTGCAAAGTTTTAATTGCCAAAATTTGCATAAACGCTCTTAGGGACGTTTGCAAAAAAGAGAAAAGACAGGACAGTGGGGACGGTTTATGATTGATTATAAGTGGTCATGCTGGAGGGGAATTGCAAGAATTGCGAAAGCTTCTTAGTCTTGTGTTTGTATAGATGCTTGCAAAAAAGTGTGAAGCGATTGTTTTGAAGGACCGCGACCGAAGAGATATTGTTTTTTGAAAATGTTTGACTATATTTTGCTCACAATGTTTTATTTTGTGGCAGAACTACATAATTTTGATAGGGATCCTTGAATTCAAACGCATTTATGGAGTATATAAGCATAAGAATTTACAGTCAAAATAATTAATTGTGTGTCGAGTTTGGGTTTGATCCGAATTGTTTTGTAACGTAGTAATTAGTGTAATGATGTTACATGTATGTTGCTTTCATGAGTAAAATAACAAGTGCTTACCCAATTGGGCATTGTCGCCATTTCTAAGGAAGGCCCACGGCCATAAAACGAGATAAGACAAGTAAAGGTAAAGACCACAGAACAGACGTATTTTATCTGTCCTGTGGTAAAGACAGTACTCTTCCTCTAGAGTTGCGGCTCCGAACAACTTGAAGGAACAAAGCCAAAAAAAAAACATAACAACTAAAACTCTTTTATCCAAAGCGTTTAAATCCTTTATTGTAATAACTGAGAGAACACGACCACTAATCCCATTTGCGACAAGTCAGCTTCCGAGTCCCACGTCCAAAAAAAAAAAACAAAGTAATTTAACAATAAACGTCCAAATTACCATAAACAACGCATCATGAGACGGTTGGAACCAGTCAAAACCGGATTTATCCGGAAATTGTCGGATCCTATAGTTCCGTGACACCGCTCAACAATTGCCCTTTTGTTTTCTTTTTTTATTACCTGCGGATCTGACCGTCGCAGTTGAGGGTTAGGCGATTAACAGTGAGAAGATCAAACAGGGTCATCTTTGTTTAAGATGGACGCTGGAAGGGTTGTCTTGTAAGGGTTAGATGTTATGTGTTATGATCTTAATAGCCGGATGTTAGCAAAACGGGCTTTTGTTCGGAATATTAATGGTAAAAAAAAATTGGCGGGACTTCTCATGAGAGCGCAAATATGAGCTATGCTTGTACACACGGCTACATTTCAAGCTTTACATTTCCAGTATAAGCTGACGTCTCGTTGATACGGAAATTCTATTCAATGCGAGATCAGCTTAAACTGGAAATGTATAGATTATTAGGTAGCCGTCGTACGAGTATCTTGTCTGAATCGCCATCAACCGGGCACAAATCCAGACTCCGGGCTGCTTCTGAGAAACCCAATAACTCTTTGTACGACCCGGGAATCAAACCCCGGACTTCATGCTCAGCAGTTACACTTGTGACCACCGAGGCAGTTTCCTCCAGCCCTCTACGAAATTAATCCACTTAAGTTTTCAATTGAATAGATTAACTTTATAAATTCTACCAGAAAGTGCAAATCGTTTTTGTTTCCTAGGGTTGAAAAGTTTTTTTAAATATAAAAGTATTTTCGAAGCCATTGCATGGAAAAAAAAGTAGGGGGCGAAAAATAAAATGTTAGTAATAGGAAAGTTAAAAAAGAAAAAAAAACTGCTTATTTGAGCCTTTATTTATTAACAGGTTGTTTTAACATGGTCCATAATCTAAAAAAAAAAACACTTTTAAATATTGTTACACTCTAAAATAAGGTAACATAATACCATAAATTCAGCTTTTATGAGATTAATGCGCTTATTTCGCCATTATTTATTGAAATTAAAATATTGTATATAACTTTTTTTTTGTACAGAATGTAGGCCTCTAATATAATGTTATATAGTAGGGCTGGCAACCCTATCATGTACCTTCTTGGATAAGTAGTCTGACATTTACAAAAACTATTCGATTTGTTCTTGTAAGTTAATCTTAAAATTTTGTAACGGATTTTTTTTCTTTTTCTCATTACCAGCACCTGAAAAAAAGGTCATCAGGTAAATTATTGTCTTCCTAGATTAATTAAAATAGCATATAACTAAAATAGGGACCAAACATTAATGATATTAATACTGGCCGTTTCGCCTTATTTCGCTATTTTGTATTGAAATGAAAAGTAGTTTCGCATATTTTCTTTGATTTTTTTTTCGATGTGTACTATTATGCCTCTAGTATTTAGTAGAATATATTTTATAGAAGGCTTGGCAACCCTACCTGGCCTGTACTTTTAATTTGGACAAATCGCCTCCACTAATTGGGTATTCCTCACGTTAAAAATTACCTTGGAAAAGGGGTAACCAATTAATATGCTTACTTATCGCTTGAACCTACATGGTCCTGATAAAGCAATTAAAAAAAATTCTCTCAAACTGAAAATAAATTGCCCCCACATTTAGTGAAACAGTCGTTTTTCTCCCCATTTTCTTGTACTCGCTGATAACGAAATGAGCTTCAAAGGTGCGAATCGTTGACCTCAATAGCTGATTTATTTACCTTCCTGAAAATCAATAACAAACGATTTTGAACCTTAAAACTGGAGTGTCAAGAGCTTCGGACAAAAAAATGGTGTAAGATTAACTATTGGATGTGCTCACAGCATATGTAATTGTACATTCACTTCGTAACGATATCTTTGCAGGTTTACCTTTGCTGTACATCTAAACCTTATCGCCCACAACATAAGATCCATTTTTCTTTGTTTCAGTAGTAAATAAAGTAAGTTCAGTATGTTTTAAACATGCACTTATCGTGGAAACATGTCGCTTTATCAGTACGCCTCAGTGAGCTCAGCAGATGTGGATTTAGTGAAGACAACTGTCTGACTATTGATTTCTGTAACGTTTTCTTGTTTTAACGGTTTTAGAGCAAATGTTTATGCATAGTAGGCATAGCATTTACCCGCGAAAAAAGTATAATTGGCACTCACAACCTGACACGGAGAGGAGTTGCTTCACTCGGTGACTGCTTTGTACTACGTCTGTTGCCTGAGGTTCGATTCCTGTTTTTTTTTTTCTCTCCGAAGTAGCCCTGATTTCAATTTTTAATTCTGCCTATAGTGACTGACTACGTTTAAGAACTGTCATATCACGTTTTAGATGTCCCGAACGCGTTCAGTAACGTGAAATCGGCACTCCGTTTTATCAGGAAATAAAAATTAAATCCTTACCATCCATACTAATATTATAAATTCGAAAGTAACTCTGTCTGTATGTTACCTTTTCACGGCTAAAACACTGAACGGACTTCGATAAATTTGGCAAGGAGATACATGGCATCTTGGGAAAGGACATATGTTACTATTTGTCGTGGGACAATTTCGGCCGAAGCCATGGCAGAAGCTAGTAAGGCATAAGGTAACCTTGATCCACGCATCATTAAGGAACGTCTCGCTCGACGAGTGTGACTGCTCCAGTTTGACACTTATGCGGGCTGATAAGCCGTCTAAGTACTGTCTTTACTTACCAAATGCTGTGTAACTTCTGGTAAACTGATAATAATTTGTAAAGAATATGTCTTACCAACTGCTCCCCGCGGTTTCATATAAATCTTGATCCCGTGGGAGTATCGGGACAAAAAGTACTCTATGTGTTAATCCAGGTTATAAACTATCTGTGTGCCAAATTTCATCCAAATCCGTTCCGTAGTTTTTGCATAAAGAGTAACAAACATCCATCCATGCTCACAAACTTTCGCGTTTATAATATCAGTAGGATAAGAAGGCAAAGGTAATTAAGAAATAACACAACATATTATCACGCCCGTAATCTCCCAAGGATTGGACAGTGGTGTACTTACCTGTAGTACACAAGAGCTAAAGCGCAGTCACTGTCAGACTGCATAGAAAAGAAAGAGAAGCGCGATGACACAACGCGGGTACTTTATTACAAAAAAATAAGCAATTATCTATTTACAACAAATCTATTGATTGGACTTAAAAAATAAAACACTATTACGTTAATATGCTGCTTGTAGAATAATCTGACAATAAATAAGACTGATAGCATGTATATTGGTATGGTTTTTTATCGTTAAAATATTTTTTTAGAGGGATTCTTTGTGATTTTTTTCTATCGTATCAAATTAGTTGTATCATGTTTTCTACACACTATCTAACTTATAGCATATATGATATATCCTGAAGAATATCTTTAATTTTTCTTATGTTTTTAACAACAGTGGATCATATTTATACTTTTAGACATGATAAACCTTGCGTTTAGGTCCTGTAGTCCCCATAAGTCTCAATTATAGGGGACGAGCCTATTGCCATAAATCGGGCACAAATCTAGACTAGACTGAGAAATTCAAGTAACCGAAAACCGTTAATGTCGACTCAAAAATAATAGATTATGTCTTTTATTAAGGTGATTACTTGTAAAACCCATCCTAAACATTACTTAAACATTTTTTGTTTCTGATGCCAACTATCTACAGCATATAAAAAGAGTATTTCAACTTAATTTGACAGATGCAAAAGATCGTTTGTTTCATGTTTCACAACTAAGAAATTCGTGATTTCAGTATTTAACAATTATTTACTTACGTCATCTTACTTTGTAAGTAAACCTTCATAGTGGCGCCATCTGTGACAACATTCATGTTGACGAAAATCCATACATTGATTTGACGTCGTTCGAAGAATCTTTGTAACATTTGATCGTTGAAAGGATATTTTTATTAGTTTTAACGAAAACATGCGGGAACTAGAACTACACACTTGGCTGAATGGAAACTCGGCTATACGTGGTGATGGCCTAACGGAATGGCTGCCGAGAAACGGTAGAAGGATAGTTGTCAGACCTATAGCTATTCGGGTCGATGAACTACAGAAGATCTTGGGGGAAGACCTGTACCCTAATTGCGTAATACACAATCAATCGGAATCTGAATCGTTTTGAAACAGATTGCTAATCCATTGATTCATATATTGGAAAAAAAAATCTGCTCAACAATATAAATTACGCAATGAATGTTGTTGAACTTTCAATATCAAACAGATTGGTCGTAATCGTTTACGAAAATGTGTTACGTAATTCAGCTGCTGGATGAGACTCTCGCAGACCAGGGAAGCATGGTACAAAATGGAGGGGGCGTATATTGAGCAGTGGGCTGAACAGAGCTACCAATGATGACGATGAAAATTGAATAAAGAACCTGAAAAAAACATTGTGACCCGGATTCGGACGGCAATTTTTAAAATGATTTTCAAATATGTTCTTTCATACAAACCTTGTCCTGACAATTACAAATACGGCAAAAAATAATTAATCAAATACTTACGTGCTGCCGCTTTGAAGTGTTGCGTGGATAAACATTTTTAGTACTAAAATTGTTTTTTTATTTAAATAGACTGAAAGCTATAAGGTAAACCAAACTTGGGTAAGTTACACCATTTATAACTCAAAAAAGACTGACCCGGTTTTTATGATCTTTGAATTGTTGCTTGAGTCTCCGTCCCGTTATCAGAATAACTATTTAAACATGGGAAAAATAATAATGAAGATAATATTCTGGGGCGGTACAATGTTCGCCGGGTCAGCTTGTACTACATTTGGTAACTAAGGGCAGATTTTTCAATAGTCAGATGACTTTTATCCGAATAATAAATATGACAGTTTGACATATTTTCTATCAAACCACTATTTTTATTCCTCAGCTAAAAGTTATCTGAATATTGAAAAATCAGCCCTAAAAGGAAGATTTCTTTGCACATTGTCGGAGTGGGAAACTTGACATAACTGGCCATTCCCATTCGGACGAGCAAAAACCGAGCCTCTCAGAACATTCCCAAAGTACTTAGTACAGTACAAGCAATATGTAGGTACCTACTAATGACTTCCCAGATGTCATTCGCGGGCATTCATCTCGTTCCCGAGAACTGTGAGTCAGACAGTCGAGATGCTGACCTCTGAACGTTCCTACGTGTTCGCACTTGTCGCAGTGTGTTACGCAGACATTTGACATTGAAATTGAACGTTAGACTAGCTTTGGTGTGACCTCATGTCCTAGGGTTGCCATCTTTTTTAAAATATATATTAAGTAATGTAAATATCTAACATTGTATTTTCGAAATCATTGCTAGTAAAAAAAAAAATAAGGGAAAAAAATAGTAGAAATGTTTGAAAAACAATATGAATGTAATTTTTTTGCTTCCTTCAGCCTTTAAAAATATCATTTAATTTATATTTTAAGAGATTAATAATACTGGCCCTATATTGCGGTTTTTTCGCCATTTTGTATTGAAACGAAAATATTATATTATAGTTTCGCCTACAACTTTATTTTTATATCGTATTTATAGAAAGAAAGAAAGAAAAATAGATTTATTTGTCACAGAAACAGGTGCATACAAAATAAACCGCATACAAATTAAAAAAAAAAAAAAAACAAAGCTGATTTATTATTACAACACAGAACATAAATACTCGGCAGCTGCACGCCGTGACTGTGACAAGAAGGCTTCCACTCAGCATGATGCTGTGCTATAGTGGGCCTACAGCACAGCGCTGATTTTCAGTGGTCACCCAAAAATGACGTACGGAAACCAAGTCAGGTTTAGGGACTCAACACATTAAATGAAAATTAGAACATAATAAATTAAAACAAGTAAAACAGTAAGTAGGTTCTCAAAAATTAAAGCTACATATCAAATAACATTTATATAATAGCTTAAATAATAACAAAAACAACACCATTAAAATAATTAAAAGCAGGGTACCCACCCAAAATACATAACACCTGCACAGTTGCACACTAAAGTGTCTTGTTTCGCTCCCACCCACTATCACCTTAGCGTCGCCTGCGCGCGCGCGAACACCCGCACATTGCTAACTATTTAGATGCATTTCCCTACTGCGCCTTTGAGCGTGATGACGTACTGCCCGTCATCGGGCGCCCTGCCTGCACTACACGCATGTCGCGCGTGGCTAGTTTTGTGGTATAGTAGGCGCGTGAACCTAATTGTGTCTTTCGCTTAATCAAAAGTGAGGCGCTTAGTGTATAAAAACAAGCGCCTATACATCGCTATCGCCGCGAGGAAGGACCACGGGATGCAACCGAGGCGACACATGGCTCATTACGGCCATTTCGAGCCATTCGCCATCGAGCACCGCTAATCACTATGCCGATGCCGGCTGCCTCGCACCGCTTGGCTATTGATGTACCTTGCCCATAGATGATAAACCAAGTATTTATTTATAAAATATTTGCTGATCATCCTTTTGTTTTTCCAGTAGTTTTTTTTTCAGATGTAATTTAAAATTTTGTTTGGTTTTCAGGGATCTTATGGGAGGTGGTAAATCATTCCAGCAGCGAGAGGCAGCATACTTGAAACATCCTCTGAAGGCTTTGGTCCTATGTCGAGGCATCGAGATCGGGTTGGACGTCGAACGAGCAGAGTAGCTGTAGTGCTCGTGCCTCCAGCAGATTTTTTTAAACAAATATTCGGGTTTGTGTGATTCTATGATACCGAACATTAAAACAGCCAAATGTAGTTTCCGTCGTGCAGCCATTTTTAATACATTGTGTTCATTTAAATACGGTGTGATATGATGCCTCCGGGGTATGCCAAAGCAATACCGAGCACACGCATTTTGTACACGCTGTATTAGACGTTCTGTGCGGGAAAGTAGACACGGCCCGTATACAGCGTCACAGTAATTCAGTTTAGATAGTACTAAGCTATCCACCAATCTCTTCTTCATCGTGACACTAAGGAAGTCCCTCACCCTGTATAGAACCTTTAGTCTATAAAAGCAGTTTTTTACTACGTCATTAATATGCTCCTCAAAACGAAGTCCCGGATCGATGATTAGACCCAGGTTACGTGCGATTTCTACTCTTTGTACACTTTTGCCCATGATTTTTACATCTGGTTTCGCAGATAAAATTGTTTTTATCTGATTTCTGCTCCCCATGACCATAAACTTAGATTTTTGAGGGTTCAGTACTAGTGAGTTGCCCACAGACCACGAAGCAATTTTATCAAGTTCTTCATTTAGGGTACGCACGGCGGATGCTGTGTTACTGGCGTTAAACGAGATATACAATTGAGTGTCATCTGCGTATATATGATATTTGCAGTTCTTAATGCACGTAGTTATGTCGGCACTATACAATATATAGAGTAGCGGGCCGAGCAGTGATCCCTGAGGAACCCCCCTGGTTATTGATCGTGGGGTAGAAGATACCGTAGAACCATTTTGCATACGTATCTCAACCCTCTGCGACCTGCCCGTTAGGTAACTCTTGAACCAATCTATCGTTCGGCTATCAAAACCGTAATACGACAGTTTGGACAACAGAAGAGAAATATTAATTGAGTCGAAAGCACGCGAATAGTCGAGCAGCACCAGAATAGATCCCTCACTGCATTATGCATTATGCATTATATCTAGTAGGATATTATATTATATTTATTTATTAACTATTACCACAAACGTTTGTTTTTACAGGTGAGACCCAATACAACAATGATGTAGTCACAATTTCTACCCTCAGAGAGGTCACCCAAAAACCAATAACATACCACCACCAAACAAGAATGAAATGTTTTTAAACTGCCACATGCTACTGACAAGGTTCAAAATACCTTTCGATTAAAGTGAATGATTCATTTACAAGTAACGACTTTGAGTACACAGGCACAAGTCATACGGAGGACAACGTGTCAAGTCATGTCACCCTCTGAAATTCTGCCAAAGAACAAGTAAAGATGTCCAATCGCAGAGAGACGCTGTTGATTATCTTGATAGCCCGCCCCACCGGTTCTATAAAATGGGTGTCTGGGCCACCGGGACTTTAAACAGCCTCTCTCTCGGCCCTTGCCGCAGCCCTACTGTTTGGAACGAGCAATGCCAACGATTCTAGTATTTGCGGACCATTTAATTTAATTTATGTTTATTTATCTTGACAACATAGGTCCAATGGTTAGTACAAAAATAACTTATCAACGAAGGGTTAGTATTCATTAAGTGCACATTATTATTTATCCCTGCCACAGGAACAACCGGACAGAGTGTCTTAATGTTGGTGCATCGTGCTGTTCAGCCAGGGTTTTCAAAATACTGTTGCTGCTAGCACTCATTCTGCTTATCAAGGATGCGGCCTTCTTCCTCATGATGGCATAAAAGTCGTCAGTTCGTGCTACATCAAACATACTAGAGGCACTACAGAACCGGGGCAACCTCAACAGCACTCTGAAGCCCTTATTATATTGCACACGCAGAGCCCTCCGAGTACCGTTGACCCACAAACTGCCCGTGTAGAACCCTTGACAATAAGATTTGAATAAAGTTATATTGACCTCGTTACTACAACGAGCCGATCTGTGAGACAACATGTTGCATATGGCTGCTAGTGCCCTGCGCTCACGATCCATATCTACCTGATCCTTGAGATCCTCGGTGACATAATGACCCAGGTATTTAAATTGGCCGACCCTTTTAAGTTTACATCCATTGAGGGATATTGAGGGCTAGTCATTCAGATGTTTCCCGGGAGCAGCAAAGATCCAGGTATTCACTTTTAGTTTCATTGTATATCAGTCCGTGGGTTGAAATATTGAGGATATTGAGCATACCACGAAAACCATGAACACATTTTAAACCAGTGCTGCAGTGCGAAATTGCGCCTTACCTCCAGCATTAACCAACCAGCCGTATTAAAAAGAGGGTTGGATACATAAGTGGATGGATAGGATAACCGCCAAACTGTTTCATGTATAGGAACCGGGTTAAGGAGAATGCCAGATCCTGCCCCTGCTATGTAAAGGAAATGTCAATTAATAAAAATTGTTGTAACGATTAAAAGACCTTTTCATAATCCTTCGTTTTTCAGCAGAACTTGCCGATTACAAATCAATGATATAAGGAAATCAACCCGTGAATTTCCTATTGCGTTACTTATTGCGCATGATACACAATAAAAAAAAGGTTTTAAATACCTTTAAAGCAAAAACTCATATTACGATTATAATAATTATGATAATGCACAACGTATATGTTGTATAAATCGCTTTTTAACAATTGTAAGCTGCACATAACCTATTATCAATGTCATCATTGTTTTCAGAAACCGCAAGTTCTACAGGCATTAGAACAAATGTTTAGTTAACAATAATAAATAAGCTTTAAGATGCTGCATATTGCATGGTTGTAGACGACCCTTTAATTTGCATTTTTTCTATCATACGACAATACTTGAGACTGCCTCGTTGGTCTAGTGGTTGCAAGAGCTACTGCTGAGCATGAAGTCCTGGGTTAGATTCCCAGGTCGGGCAAAGCGATATTGGGTTTTTCTATCTAGAATTTCTCAGTAGCAGCCCGGAATCTGCATTTGTGACCGTTTGATAGCAATAGGCTCGCCCCCTATTACATGGGACTTAAGCATAACTCGCGAAATGAGGGTGTACTATAGGAACACTTCTGCCCAACCCTTCTGAGATTACAGGCGTGATGTTATGTGTTATGTTAAGGCAATACTTCGTTTCAAATGGATTCCAGATGATAGCAGTCATTTCTAGGAGATATAATATGATAATAAATAAGATAATATGGTTTCGTATGTAGAAGGGTTGGCAACCTACTTGGATAAGAAGCCTGGCATTAACAGATATTATTATTAGATTGGTTCTTGTAAGTACTTATACTTACAATTGCGTGGAGCCTTTTTTTCTTCTCATATCAGTAGCACATGAAAACAAAAACAACTGCCTAGATTAATTGCCTAAAACTAGTGCCACACGATAGTTCTCTGGGCGTTATTTACATTAGTCGAGTTAGAATCAATTTCCAACTGGAAACTACGTGGATATTAGAATCCAGCACGCGTCGCCACTATAAAAAGACAGAAACAGAAGACAAAATAACTTGTAGAAAGATTTCTAGGGCGCGATGTCAATATTCAAGAAAATAAGAAAGTGTTTTGTCTTCTCTTCGTAGAGTAGAGATGAAACTAGCCATGCTGCCAGATGTGTTTGAACTTAAATTATACATATATGTACTTACTTTCAAGAGGTTATTGCCGAATCAATGTCGTCATATTATATACCTAAGATAATAGATAGATAATGAGTAAATGCAATAATGCATGTGTAAATACAGGTTACCAGAAAGGTATATTTTAATGGAACACAATACAAATGTATTGAGAAATGACCGTTGCACAGACAAAAGAACTGCCAAATTCCACCCTTTTCCATCACCACATCTAATCTGCAAGCAACGTCAGTAACACCCGATATATCTCAACATCTCAAATGATACCACACCGTCCATCTTCCCATCTCACAAAGATCCCTCCATTGTTCGTGACCAACCAATTTGCATAACCCTGCGATGAGCGAGAACAATGCAACACTATCCTACAACTACCTGCCGGTCTAACTGACCCATTTCTAACTGTGGCCCATTCAGCATACGCAAAATTTCTCACTGGCCATAACAAAGACGGCTGTATGACCAAACCCTTTTCGCGCTACGATTTTTATGGGAAATAGTTTTCTATGCTCTATTTTTTGCATTGTCCATCAACGCCCTACGGATTCGCCGTTGGCAAATGTTTATGTGATTTTAATATAATGCGAACATAATAGAATGGTCGGTATTGCCTATTATTGTTGAATTATGACCGTTATACGTCAGGTATATGTAACAGTAGCCGGTATCAAGTGTTCGTTAAGACAAGATTGTTTGAAAGGGTTGTTTTTCTGGAAATGTGTGGAACGGACACTTAAGCTGAAGTCTACAGTATGACTTCAATTTCGATCATTAAAACAGTCTTGAAAAGGTCTCGAAACTAGTAAAGTAGGTTAGTTATAAAGAAAGGTTACAATGTATTGGTATTTATAGCTGCAATAACAAAACAATTGACTACCGACTACATTACTCCATTATTCCGATGCAAACCGATAAAACAGTTCAATAGAATTTAAGTGCAAAATTGTGAACTGCCATACCTTTCCGTCGTTACTGGAACTAGTATTCCTCATAAAGCGTTACAAATAGATGTACCAACTATCAACTAAATGCTTTACAAAAGAGAAAGGTTATCGCGATTTTCCAAATTACCGTTGCTGCACCTTCTCGTTTTAATCGACCATTCTTGGGCAGGGTCAACCCGGCTCGTCCGGTCCAGGTAGCCAACCCGTGCTGACCCGCACATACAATACAAAAGGTCCCAGAGGTCACAACAACCCTTTACGCCAGTTTAAACACCCCGAAATCGCTGCACCGTGAGTTATAGGGTCAGCCCTACGCCTCGAGTGACCTCACTGACCCTTCTTTAGAAAACCACCCCTTTCTTACAAGGGATTATTTGTAATCCCTTTCGCGAATCTATTTTATTGTTCGTCGTCCATTCAGTTCCTATTTTCGGACGTTTGTCTATCGGCGAAATTTTTGCGTTGCGTGAGAACGCTCTAGTTTCTTTGCAAAACTGTAACAAGGACAAAGGATTCTTAGTCCTTTAGCTGGTTATGGGAAAGTTTGTCCGTTGTCTGCTAGACAATGGAGTGGTCTCTTTTTAATGATTCGCTTTGTGTTTAGCAAGGTGGTTGATACTGTTTTTTTTTTGTTGGGTCATTTTGACCGTTGCCAACGGATTTACCGATAGTATTTAAGTCGGCAGTGTAACGGTTGAGAGCATTGGGTGCCTTGAAGGTGTCGGCTGCAGAGCTCCTGGTCATGGCTTTTAACGATAAAACTAAATGTTTGTACCGTTGGCCATTGGCTTAATTTCTAACAGGGTGTAGGTAGATAATGGCTAAATTCATGTAATAATACAGTTATGGAATTATATGTAAACAAGCACTGATAAAGAGAAGCTATCCGATATGTCCAATATGCTTTTTTCTAGTTTTTTTAATCGGAATAGATCTTACCATTGAAGGTGTGTATAGTCAAGCTGGAATTTAAGAACAACAATCATAGAAATTATAAAGAAAAATAAATAGAAATAGAAAATATTTTACCGTCCAGCAGCCTAACTGCGTAACACATTTTCGTAAACGATTACGACTAATCTGTTTGATTTTGACAGTTCAACAAGATTCATTGGGTTATTTACATTGTTGTGCAGAATTTGTTTTCGAACTTATAAAACAATGAATTAGCCATCTGTTTCAAAACGATTCAGATTCCGATTGATAGTGTATTACGCAATAAGGGTACAGGTAATACAGTTAGCAGGTTCACAGGTTACCAGCAAGTTGAGACGACATGAGTAGCTTAAAATATAAGTACTACCTACAGCTAGGTTACAAATACTTACAATAAATGATTTGTTTCTCAGTAAGTGAATTATTGTTAATTCTTTATGAGGAACGAAAAACTATTTTTGCCAGTGAGCTCCAAAATAGACAGTTAAGTAGTCTGTTTCTTGGGGCTTAAGTTATGGAGGTCTAGTTTAAAGAGCAAAGTAGTATTTTTAGTAGGTTTTAATTTTGTTAAAAACGTTAAGAAGAGAGTTCTTCGAGTTCTCGTGTCGATGGCAGTCTAAATGGACTCTGACCAGAATTCTGCTACGTGTTTGGTGTTATCACTAGCGTCTATCAGTTAGTTTAACATGCAGCTGACAGGACACGCAGGACATGATATCACTGCAAGGCTGAGTTGTTTATGAACAGGTTTTCCTTGCTTCAGCCAACCTGGGTCCAGAGTCTGCTTAAAGACTGAAGAGCTGTTAAGGTGTTTCTGCAGCTGTTAAACTTCATTTTCTTGATTTTAAGGAGGCTTGTATTTCGACTTATCAAACTCAAACCAAAATTTTAATTAAAACATTTACAGGCACTTTTGAATTGTCATAGAGTCGGTCAGTCAGAAATATGAAGCTAGTTGCCCGTTCCAAAGCGTAGTAGGTACCTATGGAGAAGAAAGGGCAAGAAACTCCATGGACACTCTTTTAAATAATATTGTTACAAATAAATTTGTTACATCATTAATGTTGCTCTTATAGGTGAGAACGATGTACAAAAACCGTACACGTTAAAAGCGTCTAGAGTGCAGCAAAAAATAAATAAAAACAATCCATAAAATATTATATTATATTTTAGGTATCGACAACAAACTAACGAACTGAAATAAAATCGTTTATGGTCCAGATATATAAAACGTGTATACAATAAATCTATATCTATGTAAACAACGATGTGATGTGGTGTGATGGCAGAAGGCCCCCTATTACATGGGACTTAAGCATAACTGGCGAAGTGTGTTACGTTATGTTATGTTAAGCTATCTATACTAAACATAATGCTGAAAAGTTATTTGTTTGAACGCGCTTATCTCTTGAACTACCAGTCGAATTCGAAAAATTATTTTTGCATTTAATAGCCCAATTCTTGAGGAAGGTTATAGACTATTTAACATCACGCTGCGACCATTAGGAGCCAAGCAAAAAACAAAAAGGTCAGAAAGAACGTTAAGGGTAAACGAAGTCAAAGCGCGGGCGCAGCATCCAGTGCGACGCGGTAGGTCGGGGGAACAACAAATTTCACGCGAAGGAAGTCGCGGCCAGAAGCTAGTACTTATACATAGATAACGTAATAAATATAAACGATAGGCACAATACAATATTACACATTCATACATAACATACATACATAATCAGCCTATTATGTTCCCACTGCTGGGACACAGGCCGCCTCTCTGTGAGAGGGAGTGGGCCGTTATCCGCCACGCGGGCCCAGTGCGGTTTCGTAGATGCCACATGTCTGCGATTTGTTGGTTCTAAGACATGATGGTTTCCTCACGATGTTTTCCTTCATCGTTTTGAGAGCAGTGGAGATGAAATAATTTACACAAAGTAAAACGCCTGTCTGGGTTCGAACCTACGACCTACCAACTCGTAAGTCGCGGCCGTTACCACTGGGCCACCACTGCTCCCATACTGCTGCTACATTCATATTACCTACATACTTCAGGGCAGCGAATTATGAAATCGGTGTGTGGTAGGACGGCCATCTTAGATGTAGCGGGCTGTGGTTCCAAGCCCACACTACGGCCACCAAACAATTTGCAGATGTATGGCGATGCGGTATGAAATGGAACTGCATTCTGCATGAAATAGATCTTCAAACGACGACGTTACGTTTAAAAATCGATTCCATTCGAGAGCATCTTAGTGTGTTCTTAAAAGATAAATTGATATGATTTTTCAATCTCATAATTTTACCTAAATATATTTAGATGTATATGGATACATAATTTTCAATCATAAAAACGGAATCAAATAGAAAAGGTCAATCGGATCCGTTATCGAATGTTTGAGATTTGGGCCTAATTTTAACACAAATTAACGTCTAACATTATTTGACTTCTTGTGGCAATCAATGTTACTTACAAAGCCGAACTACCACCCCGATTGCACCAAAAAGCACCAAAGATGATGAATCACCACTATTATTTTAATAAAACAAAAAAAAAACAATACCATTAAAAGGTAGAAAAACAACAAGTCGAAGGCTGTGGCCGGATGCAGCGGAAGCAGCGAGGGGTGGCGCGGGGGCGCGGAGCGGGGGCGCAGGGGGGAGCGACACGGGACAGTTGGCACGTGCCCACGCGCAGGTGCCTACACCCTCGCCAGGAGGACGCAACCTTTCAATGGAGTTCGTTGAGAAAACATCTTTGAATTCGTTGATGTCATTTTTGTGAAACATACATACGTGTTAAACGGGAAATAAGTTATGATGATACTTAATTATTTCCATTGAAGAGACAAAAATACAGTGTAAGCCACACCGATTAAGTACAGACAAATCATCAAAATATCCCACCATCCACATCATCGAATCATCTTTCATAAGAACCAAGTAGTCAGTTTTCATAAGAACCAAAGAAAATCCTTTCAGTAAATAATTTCAGTATTTTTGGGTCGATATGTGATAACCCAATATCCCAGTGCAGTATAACATGGACTTATTAAAAGGTTAAGTCAACAAAAAAAAAACAATAAAAAGTGAAATGTTTGCCACCCCATCAGTTTCCTCTCAACCGACCGCGCATGTGTTGATCCGTTATTTATTTTTTACTCTTTTTATATCAAGATCCAAGGCCTGAATCTTGGCCTCGATTACTTCAAAATTCGTTATTTTTGTTACTGATCATCGCAACTGCCTCTCTGGTATAGTTAGTAGTAGCTAGCAGGTACTTTAATACACCATAAATGATTCAAGGCTTCATAAATGTTACAGAATTATGAGTGTTACATTTTGAATTGATAACAGAATCAAATATTTCCATATTTGATTCTGTTATCTTATAAATTTGTTTTTCAAATGTGCTTGCTAATCCCAAAACACTTACAAATGTGTAACCGTAATATGTCTGTAACAGATGTAAAAGTGTTGACAATGTTAATAAGTGTGACAGATAAACGCGGCGTTGCCAAAATAGCCGCCATCCCGACTGGATAGCGGCTATTTTGGCAAAGCCGCGACTGTCTGTCCGCCGAGCGTTGTTTCAGTACCGTGAAATTGTACTTAAAACTGCTTCTTTCTGTTACACATATAAACACTTATTAACACATAGAAAAGGTCACACTTTGATTCTGTAACATTATTGTATTTGTTACTTAAATAAATGTGTTTCTTTTAAAAAAGATTCAACACATTTATTTAAAAACAAAAAAAAAATACAGTTTGAGTCTCTGGTCGCCAGTTCGATTATGTAGAGGGGTAGGACCAGCACCTTACAAGCGATAGGCCACACTTCAATAGCAAACAGTATTTTTTTTTAGGAATATCCCTAATCCATTGCTTTTTAAGTTTAAAAATGTCATCTGCCCCACAATTTAAATCACTCAGTGAACGTGGCTGAATCGACAACATGAATTGATTGCGATCGATTGTCATTTTTTGTGTCGGGTTAATTTAGAGTTTTTATGTTCTTTTGGGACTAAACTAATACAAGCATTAAATTCCCTTATCCTTCCCGTTTTTGACTTTCAAAAATGCCCAGGAATAAATACATGTGGTCTGATTGAAATAAATGATTTTTAGAAAAAAATATAATGGGCGAAATGATACTATACACTAAAGAATTTGCCAAGTACTGTAGCCACTTTGAAGTGATGCGCGCACAATCATTTGTGGCAATTAATTTTTATTCATATAACATTTACAGGGTCTCCGCCAAAAACAGATTTACTCGTATTTTTTATAAACGCCCCTAATGTTTAAAATGGTACATAGCAAAGATATTTATTTTTTATTTTTCTGTTAACTACTAATTATGACTTGACCCGATCACGAATCACCTAATTTCGGCTTGACGTCGACTTACGGGTATAGGTACTTAGGAGCTCAACGACTCTACACGACTAGTATCGTCAATAGTCGTTGAGCTCCTTAAGTCCTGAGTTGAGCTACGATTTCTGACGAATGCTTGCACTGACTGGACAGGTCCACTCAAATTTGTTTAGTTCTGTCCTCAAAAGACCAATAAAGATACGGATCTACATGGTCGCTAACATACTTGATTTCAGTGGCCTCCCGCTATACTCCCTCCCACATTAGCCGTATTCTCCGATCAAAGCATACCTCAATCGCCCCCGACGACGCCACTACTTTCCTCCAGGAGAGCAGTAAGGCTACCAGCACTCTACGTAAGCCTAAAACCCGATCGCCGTCCTACCGATCTCGCCGCAGAGGCCCTCCGCGAAGCCCAAATCCACGTCCCTCCCGACCCTTGCTCGAGCCAGCCCGCGCCGCTGAGCCTGTAGCTTTAAATTCGTCCCAAAATTACTCAAATCATGATCCAGCCCTCTTCCAGCGACGCCCTAAGCCGAGGTCCGTACCCCACAGGCTAAGGTCCGTACCCCACAGGGGTACGGACCTTAGCGTGAAGTCGCTTAGTTTTCAAGTTTTTTAAGTCCTGGCTGGAGGCCTTAATTTATTTGGGCAACCACAGCCAAGTCCGCTTAAGCGCACGACAACCTCATAGGTTGACCTGCGAGCAGCCAAAAAAAAAAAGGTCGCTCACATGATCCAACCAAGATTTTGTCTGGACTTTAAAAAGATACTTTAAAAACAAACTCACGGGGAGTTTGTTTCACCGTTTCTTCTCAGGGGTAGTCAGATAGGAAATGTTAACTCCATCTAAGTTTTTTTTATTACTTTAAAAGTGATTCCGTTAATATGTCGGTATTTACAGAATAAACGATAGCATTTCATTTCAGTCACTCTTGTATGATGATGGTGCAACACAAGACAGCCTAGGTAGGTACTACATATAATGATATCAATTTTGTTATCTGATAAGGATTTCGTATCTGTGAGTGACTGTTACATTGATTTGAAATTAATCTGTTAAAGCATAGATCACGTATAGTGATAAGAAAATACTATTGGTACAAGTGAATGTACGTAAAGCGATATTAAATACACCTCGATCAGTCAAAAATAAATTGCAGGACTAAACAGAAATCTTTTAGGTATTATATTACATAGTGAATTTAAAATGACATAATGTCAAGTTTTTATCCCATAAGGGTAAGCAGAAAGTGCAGAAAGCCACCTACACGAGTAGCATGACCACCCTAGAAACTGGATTTGTCGACAGAAGAACAAAATAACAGATGGAATAGACAAAATGACAGATAGAATAGACAAAATGACGGATTTCTTTTATTTATCTGTCATGTTGTCTATTCTCCCGCCGAAAAAAATATGGTGCAAGTCTTGCTACGCGTGCAGGACGATAAATCGAAGGCTTGACTTAAAACCGTTGATAGTTATTTGATAGTTGTTAATTACTGCACTCTTTACAAAAAGGAGAAATGTTAAAAAAACATAGTCATTATGAATAAAAATCTACAACACCTAGAAACCGCAAAAACAGGTGCTAGCGCCCCCCGTTGCGCAGGCGCAACCTTTTCTCTGGCGGTGACCCTTTGTTTCTGTGTTCGAGTCGAATTCAATCCAATAATATTGTACTTTTATAAAAGCATATTATGCTTTTATAAAAGTACAACATTATCATTGAACATTGTAACACCAAGATTGCAACGACCAATTACTATTAAATATTTTAAGTATCTCCTGTATGGCTGTGATTAATTTTATACATTACTAGTTATTACCCGCGACTTCGTCTGAAATCCAGGATGAAAAGTAGCCTATGTCCTTTACCCAGGTATCTGTGTGCCAAATTTCATTCAAATCCGTTCAGGCGTTTTGGCGTGAAAGAGTAACAAACAAACAAACTTCCTTTTGCATTTATAATATTCCTAGCCTCTGCCCGAGGCTTCGCTCGCGTGGATGTCGGAAATCACCCCACGGGAACGTGCTACCGGAACACAAGCTCATTGCCAAATTTTATCGAAATCCTTTCAGCGGTTTAGACGTGAAAAGGTAACATACAGACAGAGTTACTTTCGAATTTATAGTAAGTAAAAATATAGGAAAATGGTATTTAAAGTAGGGATAGTTAAAAGCACTTTCAAAGCAACAAAATAAATAGTTGTTATAATTGTAAATGATTATTATATGCAAGGGTTATTTACGGTATAGCTAAATTGCATTAAAATTGTAGTTCACCATTTCTTACATCACATCATACACGTCATCACAAAATTGTTGAAATGTAGACCATCTCTGACAGTGCCATCACAGAAGAGACAGTTTTTTACATCACATCACACACGTCTTCATAGCATTATTGAAATATAGACCATCTCTGACAGTGCTATCACAGAAGAGATTGTTTCTTACATCATATTATACACGTCATCATTGAAATGTAGACCATCTCTAACAGAGCCATCACAGAAGAGACAGTTTTTTACATCACATCATACACGTCATCATTGAAATGTAGATGGTCTACATTTCAATGATGACTCTGACAGTGCTATTACAGAAGAGACAGTTTTCTCGAGCACGCGTACCATATCATGACTACCATAGAAACGAGGTTTGTCGGCGGAAGAATAGACAAAATTAGAGATGAATAAAATAAATCTTTCATTTTGTATATTCTTCCGTCGACTAAAGTTCGTCATGCTACGCATGCTGCTCTGTATCTTGGTATTGGGCTCTTGGCGCTGTCTCGCCGCTCTACTCGGGACGTGTTATCAAAGCGTCACAATTTGTGCCTAAAATTACAAATACAGATGCATTCTCTGCTTGAAATATAATGTCTTTGAAAGTCATAATTTTTGAGTTGTCGATATGCAAAATGTCATCGACGAAATTACTTTCGAATTTAAAATAAAATCCGCAAACCAGACTTAGATGGTGTCTGGTTCCGCAGTATTCCCGGTTCTCAAAACACACATTGCATCAACCGTTAGAAATTAAAACGGTAACATCCTTTCTTTTCATTGACGCGTTCTTTTGAAGGCGCGTCAATTTGCGCGTCATATGCAAGACGTTAGCGTCATTACGTCACTGGCAACGACATGCCTTAAGTACGTTACGGCCGTTTTAGACCCTTAGAAGTGTGGAAATTTGGAGTATGGATAAGACAAGGTGTTAGTTACTTTAAATTCTGGCCGAAATAAGGAATGGACGCAGGTGGTATGTCCCTCAATGATTTATTTGTGAAGAAAATCTTAGATTTTTTGAGTATGCAGTTTGGCCCAAAATAAATGGTAATAGCTTGGTAGCAGCTGCTAGCGATTTTAGATTTCGTGACGTAATAGGTTTGCATTTGAAGGTTCCTAGGAATCGGGCGTCACGGAGGCCTTTTTTATAACAGATTCATTCCCTAAGAGCATCTTTCGCAAGACCCTATATCTCTGTCAATGGCCGGAATCTCTAAGGCTCGTGGAGACTGACGCGACACACGACTCGAATCGCCCGAACAACAAAGGAACCGCGTCTCGCATCGCTAGTCGTGCCTATTTGAAGGACCCTCACGAATAGCAATGCCAGGCAATTCACCGGACCACTATGGGTTATCGACACATTATTTTGCCAATAACAATTAAATAACTAAATTATTACATTTAAAACCCTTTCTCTAATCACACCGCAACATTAATGACAGTAATGACACTAGAAAATACCAAATAAGGCACACTTAATGCGCACATCCTTTTAAAAGTAGGTACTTACTTCATAAATTATTATAGCTTGCCTTATTAATACTTCTTGACTTTGAAGTCGTTTTAAAACTAACTACATACTTTCGATTATTATAAAACATTTATTTTATCGAGATCGTTTTGAAGGCGGCTTCTGATATGTCTTTTAATTAAATGGTTATAATTATGGCTTCATCTTTATGTCAAATTTAAGTGTGTATTTTATTTGTAAGTGTCGTTTTTGTATAACATTATGATTTTTGTAAGTAATATCTTTGAAGTTGACTTCAAAGTATTGATGTGATGTTATTTTGAATGTTTGTATTGCTTTCAGCAACTTGTGGAGGATGAAGTTTTATGTTTATTATATTGTCATTTCATATTATCTTTTGTATGACATAAAAGATCGTAAGTGACGTTGTGTTCATATACCTACCTAGCGTAATTTTTATTTATTTGGCGGTTAATGTACACACATATAAACAGACAAGAAAAAAAAGAAACATTAAAATACGGACAAAGGCGGTGCTAATTTCTAAAAACATGTGACACTTTTTATGTGTAAAAACAGTTTTTGCGGAAAATAAATTAATCGACAAAAATATCTAAATATCATAATAATATGATATTATAATTATAATGATCTATTATTGATTGGCATTTCTAAATTTATATCTGTAATTTATAAGGTGAACACAATAAAGAGTATATTACCTATCTACTTATATCGAAGAGGTTTGCGAAGAAAGAGTTTATCAGATTCTACTTACATTTCATAGATTCAGAGCTAGTTAAAGTTGATGATAATTTTATTTAAAGAACATTCATTGTACAATGAATCACCATTTAATCCTTAAACTTACAAACTTGATCAACAATAAAGTGATCTTTACGGATGATTTAGGCGGGGTGAGAGCACGTGTTGTCGGCAGGTGGTCGCCCAGGTGCGATCGATCACAACTTACGTAATATCGTCGTCGTAGCCGCATGTAACATGTAACCACAATTGGGGGTTGCACCTTGTTTTTTGGTAATTCAATGTTCTTATTGGAAGCGAACGTAGTAATTATTTCTTGTATGATAAATGACGAACGCATAAAATGGACATTATGAAGAAATAAAAAATGTCCGCAAAGATGAGCGTCGTTTAAATAAACAATCATTATTCAGAACTAAGTATTAACAAGCTAAAATTATGGCGTCGAAAAATCTTCCTCGCGCTGTCATTTGGTAATATATCATGCATTGTCACATTGTATGGCATGGCAATCATTAGCCTCCGGCGAAGGTAACTCATAGAATATTTATTTAAGGGTAGTTATCACAAATCTTCATAAAGTAATAAAAACCGCGAGATATCGGACAAAGAATAAATTTATTGCTGTTGACGAAATATTACTTCGAAGCAGAAATAACAAAAAAAGGGAATTGAAGTATTTCTATTTATTTCAAGATAAAACAATAATATCTTGTCACTAACAAACAAATAAAAATATAATAGGTAATAAAGTACTATGAAATACTCAATTCAGATACTTTTATTTGGTAGTATTTTCAGATATTATTATAATTACTGTCAGATAGAATAGCTTTATAAAAATATTGTTTAACTTGACGATTCAACAGAATGGCGTATTTTTAAAACATCAACACTAAAAGTACCGCACTGTCATGTTACATCGGCGTCAAACTGAGATAATATCATGTGACATATCATTGTATAGTTAGCCATGCCTTTGTGAGAGTAGAAACGTGTTGCAATAGAAATATAATGCAATTAGGTAAATTAACGAACTTACGACAAAAAACGTGGAATAATAATAAATCATTTTATTTCGGACAACTAAAAGAGATCCATAAATTATTAGTAACAGTTGCACTCAAAAAGACTATTGTTAGTAACTTAAAACTAAAGACGAATTCACGAGAAGACCACCCACCAAACTAGACATAACGAGATATAGAGACTAGGGTATAAGTCTTCTCACAAATTGCCTTATAATTGGTGAGGAAGTGTCTGCCGCCACAGCTTTCAGGATGCTATTGTGACTGCCTCTTATTCTGCTCAGGAGTGAGGCCGTTTTTTTGCGGATGATGGCATGAAATCCATCGGTATGGTTTACCGCAAACAGTTCTGAGGCACTGCAGAAACGAGGCAGTCGCAACAGCATCCTAAATACATTATTGTATTGGATACGTAGAACATCCAGCGACCTTTTCGAGTAGTTGACCCAAAGATTACCATAGCATCATAGCTTCACTTTAACAAAAAAAAAAAAACGCACATTTAATTTGAACGTTTTTTTTTCAGGATACTATATAAAGAAATTAATACTTTTCAAATGATATTATATCAATAATTAAAAAAAAACTTAACCTAGAACCACGAACAATATGAAAGAACATAATAGTTTAAAGCGAAAAGCCTGCACTTGACCATAGAAAATGTTAACAACAACATCACAATGCTTATGATCCCATAATAGATAAAGAAAGCTTTTTATTAGACAAGCCTATAGGTTAGTTAGACCAATGATTATCCAGATGCGGCTACAAGTAACCTTTTGATAAAACTGCATAACCTTCCTATAACCATAAACAAATATTATGAAAATATTTCACCGCAATGCACGTTGCATGTTTTTTTGTTATTTCTGCATCGAAGCAATATTTCTTCAACAGCAATAAACATTAATTTTATTGCTGTTGACGAAATATTGCTTTGTCCGAAATCTCTTTATGAAGGTAAAATTAGATGTTGTCCACCACAAGATTTGGGACGCTAAATCTCCTTAATTTCTCTTCATTTGCAGGGCACCATCGCCATTTAATTTTAGAGAAAATCATCATCATTGATAAAATAAAATGTAAGAAAAATCAACAAGACAGCACACATAAAATATTTTTATGAAACAGCCTTTGTAAAAGGTAAGAGGAAGTATTTTATCAGTATCTTAATCTTAAGGGTAACCTTAAGCCTGCCATATAAATTACCATTAAAAAGTCATGTTGTAGTGTTGCCAGCTTTAAAGAAAGTAATTTAGTTACTAGACACGCCGACATTCTACCTCACCAGATGCAACGGCATTGCATGATTAAATAAACTGCGCAGTAAAAAATAGCAACACTTACCTTTTAGTCGATTAAATTCTTTGAGCTTACGAACCTACAGCAAAAATGTATTTAAATGTATTGTAAGACAAAAAAAGTCCTGTGTCCCAGCAGTGGGAACAAATTAGGCTGATTATGTATGTTTGTTAAGTAAGACAAAAAAAAGCATTTTGCAAAAAAAAAGAAACTCAAAGGTCAAAAGCATTTTTCCGCCATTTAATCCTAGAAGTCAAATTTTTCACTTATTACCCTTAGTAAAATTATGAGCAAGATTACTGAGATTACTGACATGACTAATAAATCTAGTCATAATAACAAAAAAGTGACGCAAAAAAACTCATTATAAAAAAATCATGAGCCTATAAAAGAAAGCATTTAACTGAGCTACGCTAGGTCACTGACAGTCCAGATGCGAGCACATCTGCCGCCGATCGGTGCTTACACCCTATGTTCCTTAGTGAAGGTGCGAACTGCGAAGGGGGATTGCACTTAGGTTTACGAGTCACGACAGTTGTCCCAGAGGACAAGGAATAAGAATTCCAATTTAATAAAAAATATCGGTCCTTAATAGTCCCATGAAACGAAACGTTTAGCCGACTGGCCAAACGTGGTTACAAGTAAATATAATTATAGAATATAAAATACAAAAGTATGTAGAAAAAGATATCAAGAATTAAAAGTAGCTCGGGTAGGCCGCTCCTCTGGCCCGCAGTCTGCCACGAGGGAGCTCACGCTCGCGCAGCAGCTCGAGTTTGAAACGGCATGCATCGGCCGCTCCTCCGGCCCGCAGTCTGTCGAGTAGAAGCTCGTAGCAGCTTCTCCATGCTCACGGTTGCGAAGCAGCTCGAGGTTGAAGCAGGTTCGCGTCGGCCGCTCCTCCGGCCTGCAGTGTGTCGAGTGGGAGATCGCAGCAGCCTCTCCATCAGCCCGCAGCCCGTTGCGAGGGAGCTCGCGTTCGGTTATTGTTTCTTCAGGCGGCGGCGTCTCACGCCACGTTTTTAGATATATCTAGTACGTGTCGAACTCCTCTCGAAGACGCAAGTGGGAGGGTCGGCAGGTGATTGAGTGATTCGAACACCTTCACTCACACAAGATGTTAATAATATATAAATTCACTGAATTTGAAAATGTTTATATTTAAGGAGCTTTAGAACATTACATTGAATGGTGAGTAAGAAAAAGTACGAAAAGAAATAAGCCAACAGAGCTAGCCAAAAGGTCTTGTCAAAAGAAGGAGTCAAAAGAACGGGTCAAAAGACGGAATCAAAAGAACCTGGTGAAAAGTAACGGTTGCCTTTTATAGGCCCTGGGAGAGCTTCTAGAATTGACTTTTTTAGTTTTAAATCCAAATACTTCTTAATTGTTTATCGGCCAGGAACAATAAAGATGGCTTACAGTGAGAACCTGGCTTAACACTAGTTTTACGATACCTTTACAATAATAGCCGACCTCTTAGCTCTATATACCATAGAAAAAGAAAAACTGACAGATGACAATGTTAGAAAATAAAAAGAGATCACATGAAATGAGATAAATGAATGTGAAAAATAGACAAAGGTAGCTAAAGGTTTGCTTTTCAGCAGTACAACAGTTATCAGATAAACAAATGTAAGTTAAATTAGTGTCATACAATTTTCATAAAGATTTTAGTACTTATTGAATCATAGAAAGAATTGCTGTGCACAACAGCTCCTCAGATGTTAAATAGATAATAAGATGTGATTTTGGTGTAACAAAATACCACACCCATTACAATGCATTTTGTCATTACTTCATAGATAATTATAGCTAGAGAGAATTAGAATTGATGTCCACCAACTTGAAATCATCTAGAAGACTTAATGGCTTCTACATCAACGAAAAATGATAAAAACAGTATCATTTATTCTCTACCTATAAATAAGCCTTACTTAGTCTTACTTAGTCTTACTTAGTCTGTTAGACGTCGGTGTTCGTTTAGCAAATTTTCTCAATTAAACTACAAACCAAACCGACTTTATTTGGAAAAATCATCTAGACACCTCGCAAAATATAATATATACATTAAATAGCCAAATCAAAACCAATCCATAAATGCAGGACAGCAATCTCACCTAACCCTCTAAAAACCCTTCCGACACACAACAAATCGATCAAAACCCTCCACAAACAATTCCACCAACTTCCTTCACCGCAGAAATCCCACCAAGCGATGGGTACTCCACACAATTCGATAACAAAACGAAGTCGACCGGCATAGGATATGCCGCATGTCCGGCCGGTCGGAAGGTAACTCGAGTCGGAAGCCCTACACGACTTCCACTCGCAGGGTGAGTATGTGTGAGTAGGCTTATGAGGGAGCTGGAATCTTCTTAGTGAGCTAAGAGTTATTAAGGGAGGAATAATGTTGTTGATTAGGAAACTCAATGCTGGTAAATGTGTGGCTGAATCGTATGCGAGGTAGACGTATTACGGAAGTTTAGTAGAGTCAGAAAGCCTAACAGCCGGTCATACGAAAAAAAAACATATCAAATTATGATATTATTGTTATGAGTCCTCTTCCTCTTCCTCTCATTTAAGACTAAACCCGGACTGGAAACTGACAAAGGTAATTAATCTGTGTTACTATTTCGACGACTACTTTGCATGCAAACATGGTACAAATAAAACCAAAAAACCCGAAGTGAATCTGCCTCATCTCTCACAGAATAGGTTGGATGTCAATCAGGAAGCTGCGGTATACCAATTTCCTTTACACAGTTTACATCTAAGTAGACTAAGTAAGTAAGTATTTGTTAAGAAAGACCTGTCAAAATATTGATTTGTATGGAATGTGGGTCGGTTTGATTTCTTCAATTCTTCGGATTAAAATAATTTCTCGGTAATGTTATTAACAAGCTTTCCTTCTGACCTCTGGTAAATAAAATTACAAAGCCCTCAGTCAGTCCTTTATTTCCTTTTTTCTTCCAATCGACAGAAATTACAATATAAACTGATTCGGAAACACCATTTACCTATTCAATTCCTTAACGAACATCCTGTTCTTAATTAAAAAAACAACAAATGAGTATTTTATACAGATGCATGCTAAACTATTGACATCTACCGGAAACTAAAAGAAACATTTCTGAGAAATTAACGCAAAATGTCACATTTAAAAACTAATCGAGACTAAATTAGGGTTTTGGAAATGGACTAAAATAAATTGAACTTTAATCCAAAGACATTTGTTTTAAATGGAGGTCTTTTTACATTGTATATCGCCGTGATTTTTAAATCAGAGTTCCGCTACTAAATGGTCATATTAGGATGTTTTAAAAATGTGTCATTTACATAATTCCTTTTTTTCTGTGAGAAAAAAGTTAACGGTTGATTTATGCTAAGCTAATTAATGTTTGTAGCATGTTTTCGATGTTTTGATTAAATCTTCGTGTATGTAGGTTATGGTAAACAGGTTGTTATGACTTTGTATTTATTTAATCAAACAAAATTAATATTCCTCATAGTAACTAACGAAGTCGTGTTAATTAATCCATGGCACCCCCTTTTGAACGCCTACTTTTGGAGCACCTATGCACATATGCCCAAAACATGGGTGCTCAAACGGAAATTTTTCAAACATGTGTTGTAACCAACCAAAGTGATATTCAAAATGCTTGTTCTTCTACCAATTATTTGCTTGACTGTCCCTTCTGGTTTCATAATTACCATGTTTTACATAACAACATAACGTAACATCACGCCTGTAACCCCTGAAGGGTTAGACAGCGGTGAGTGGGTGTACTAACCGCATTTCGCCAGTTATGTTTAAGTCACATGTAAGGGGGCGGGCCTATTCTCATCAACCGGGCACAAATCCAGACTCCGGGCTTCTACTGAGAAAATCCAGATGAAAAAACCCAATAACACTTTGCTTGACCTGGGAATCGAACCTAGGACCTCATGCTCAGCAGCAGCGCTTGCGGCTACTTGACCAAACGAGGCAGGCTAACTAATGACAATTTTGTGGTAATAACTGAACTAACTAACCAAGGTAACCATCCACTGTTATTCAAACGACCTCGTTTTTAAAATTATTGGCAGTTTGGGCATACATAGTAATCAAACCATTTCAATTCACATTGGAATAACACAAAAAGAAATCTTTTATCAAATCTTAATTTCCTTAAAACAGGTAAAAGGACCAAAGGCTTATTATTTGTCCGCCATTTGCATTGGATTTCCATTAAATGCATCAAAATGGCGTGTTGGACAAAACGCCGGAAGTTGTGATTTCAATCGACTAGAAGCTTTCAATAAAAACTATTACTAATGACTGTCGAATTGTTGAACCGTTTCTTTTATCAATAATTTTGACGTTTTTTATGATGTTGAGTTAATGCTACCGCAAGACATTTTTTTTTCTTTATTCGATTGATTCGGGTATTTGTATTATAAGTCATAAATAATATGTTCCTACTTGCTACTTCTTACTAGGTAGGTACTGGCACGGTACTACTATTCAAGACAGAATGTACTTACTCATTCTTTGTGTCCGACTATGAAATAATTAAAAAATAAAAGTAAAAAAATTGCGGCATCGTATCAAAAGACAAAACACCAAATTACAACTAAAAACTCACATAATCGACCAAATTAAATCCATTATTTTACCGATTACTCCATAAAACATTCAATAAAAAGTCCGAGACTCCGAGACACCGAGAATCGAGACAATACAATCTCATTTGAATCTCATGAGTGAACGCAAGGTGCTTGCGCACGCGTCGCACCTGCGTCGTGTCAATGCACCTCGTTACATCGAGAGATTGATAATAGTATAAGGATTATTTCATTGAAGCAGTTTGTTTTAAGGTATTTTTTGTTTATTACACTGGTATAATTACATAGAGGTTCATTGATGGAAACCTGTACCTGTGACTTAATTGCATTGTACATATTATATATGTGCAGAAGATTCGTCTTCTCGGTGACTACTCGTAGATTACTGCAATGGATAGTAACGAAAAAAATGGGAAAAAAATACAACAGTCATTTAAAGTAAAAAAAAAACAATATGTGACTTAAAACTATTGCATTTTTTTTACATTAATAAATTATTTCATACTGGAAACGTCATCTGAACCTTTATTAAGTGCGTTTACGGACACCATTACCAAGATATATGCTATTATATAAGAGGGTTACGTAGTTAAGTAGCTAGACTCAAATAGCCGAATAAAGTCTGCAATTGCCATCAATCCTTCCATTCTTGTAAAGAAGAGACCCTATACAGGGCTGTTTTTTTAATACCATTTTTCTCGACGTGAAAACTGTACATAATTTTGAACCCTTTGACATTGTTCGTCGGTAATTTAAAAAGCTTTTCCATATGTTTTGACTGCGTACCTCACTTTTCCATGAAACAGCAGTTTTTTTTATTACCATTGTATGCTGTCGACGCTAGAGGGGGCGGATCTAAAACCATGTGCTGAATTCATGGTGACAGTTTTCGCGTCGATGTCACTGCCACCCAGTGTATGAACTATTTCGTAGAATCTAATTCACCCTCAATGTGTCTGTAACTCACACACTTAGTTACATCAGTCCAAATCCAAACCGCCACTTTCAGTCCCCTGCTTAAGAAATACACAAATGAGATGTCACAGTATGATAGACATAAATAGGTATTCAGGTGATCTGTGATGCGTTACAGATTGGCACCCAGTGTGGCGACAAATTGCGGGGCTAACTGTCGGAGAGTGCAACTTGGTTGGCAAGCTGTACATCTCACTTAACACGACCAGTCTCGGGGAAAACAACCGTGGACACTGCTTTCGATATTGTAACTGTTTCTTGGTATTTGCGAAAAATATTGGATTCAATTGTTTATTTGTGAACGGTCCGAATCATTATTAGTTAGACCATGACACGTAATGGACCTTACGTGTATGCTGAATATTATAAGTTCCCACGTTTCCGTCGTCAGTTCTATCTGATGGCTTTAAAGGATCGTAATACCTAGTTTTTATGTAACTGGTAACTGCCTTTAAAAGAATTCAGGAGGTGTATGAACCTATTTGTTCTGGGTTAGATAAAAAGACATTACAGTGCAAAGTCAGACAGACAGCTTATTTTGACAATATTTGGTTGGAGTGAGGCCTCAAAATTTACCAGTTTCGTTGCAGTGTCTATAGAAACCATTTAGCTTCTGAGAAGCATGGTCCGACGACGCACTGTTTCCGATAATAATAAAAAATCGTCATTAGTTTCTCGATTTTATCGTAAAGAACACCTAAATATATGGCTTAAAAGCGTCTTGGTATTTTTTTCACGACCAGCCGTTTGCCGAAGAGCGAGCGATGCGAGGTCGGAACATGGGGCACCCAGACAAGGACAGGTTAGGTTCGAAGGGGTTGGCGGGGTCTAGTGGGCGAGCGAAGCGAGCGAAGAAAGACCACGCCATCACGTATATGGTATACTTCAACTCCTGCTACTTCGCCCCCAAGACGACCCACTGACCTAATGATCATTCACAAAAAAAGACCAGGATTTGTGTATAGTAAAATAAATGTAGCCCGAATTCGGAAGCATGGCTTGTTGAATTCAAACTACTCATATCTTTAGTTCTCATCAATGGTTACCATCGATTTTTTTTCTCGATAGCTGATATTAAAAACTCCGAACCCATCTAAAATACCTGCTATTTTACTTATCCAATGCAAATCGATAACATTCTTCGACTCAGATCCCCGCTGGGTCAATTAGAATCTAACAAGATTCCATCACCATTGTCTCAAGTTTTTTCGTACTAAACCTCTAGTTTTTATTGATAGCGATACGCGATTGTAAGATACTCATAGTTTTTATTGTGAGGCGATTTGAATTCTTAGGCGATTACATTTCTTAGCCGACTGATTTTTCCTCGATTGATTAGCATAATAAATTATAGGGAATTAGACTGACGATGTCTGATTTCAGCATACGCCTATTTTTTTTGTTGAGACAAGCTTAATCCATTCCCAACCTCTGCAACTCCTATAAGGCAGAATCTACAGACAATGAAGCCGGGTGAGTTGTGAGGCCCGTACATGACAGTAGACGGAAGAAACCCAAAAAAAAGACTCAAGAGGCAGAAGACAAGCAATACTTAAAACCAAAAAAAAAATACTACGCGCAATGTGAAAACCGCTTTGTGATCTGTTTTCGAAAACAAATTTTTGCAACAGGGCTTACAGACTGAGGAATTATGTACGGATAATTCCGTACATAATTCCTCAGTCTGCCAAAAGAACACTAACATAGCAGGACTGGCTTATTCCTTGGCCAGAACAACTAAACGGACAAAATAGGACTACCAAAGGATCTTGATAAAAGAAGAACGTTGTATCTAATTACAAATTCATCAATAGTACACAGACGTAAAAGGTAAAAACCTACAAACAATTTGCCACTCGTATAACACACAAAATAGTTTGTATATTGCAATTAAACATTAAAACTGCAGACAATAAAATGATTCATTGTACTCGTGAGTCACACGTCTGCATGTCACAGCGGTCGGAATGTTTTGAATATTTTTGTATTAATCTCCCTTTCGCAGACTATGAGTCATGCGCGTACGCACTTCTATACGAATTTAGTAATTAATTTGTTGTGGTTTACAGGTCATCGTATGATTGGAGTTGTTATGAGGTGGAGTTGGCGTTTGTGAGGTTGAATGGAATAACATAAGCATGTAGTGAATGTGTATCAGGTTCTACAATGACATGAAAATTTACTTTGTAAAGTATTATAATATTTTAATAATTGTGAATTTAAAGACAAAGTGGATTTTTTGTTTCTTTTCAAAGTTAGTTTTAGTCATGGTCGGGCAGTTTGAGTAATTTACGCGGCCTACCCAAATGTCCACTGACAAATGTGTGCACTGACTGGACACGTCCACTCATCCTGTATGGTTCTTTCCTCAAAATACCATTTCGCACACCAATCTACATGGTCTTCACATGATCTGACACGAGATTATGTCTGGCTTTAAAAGAGACTGACCTCTGAGTTTGTTTCGCCGTTTCTTCTCAGAGAAGTCAGATAGGAAACGCCGATCTCATCTAGTTTTTAAATATGATTGACGTGTTAAAGTGTTTGTACAAATCTAAGAGATAAAATCATTTATCACTTATCTACTCCATCATTCTTTTGTTTTACTTTTAGCCTCTGCCTCAGCTCAAGAGTGAGGTATGTAAGTATTTATAGGAACCATACTAGATTTACATTGAAGAGATATGAGGAACAGGGTGTGAAGTTCACTCATACTCTTGGAAAAGGCAGGATCCTCCGACCAGATAGGTGTCGTATCTGGTGGGCAACTGCCCTCCGGAGACCGGAACTGCCCGACGATTGATGTCGAGAAGTTGTATATATATATTAGCTGTGCGGTTAACTCTGATTGCGCGATGCAGGATTTGTGTGACGTCAGTGTGATGCATTGTTCACATGTAACGATGTAGATGCCGCCACATACCTAATTGAAATAACTGAAATCCTCTAGAAGGGTCATTATTCTATGGGACATATATACCGGAAAACAAGAAAAATAAAATTATGTTATGCATGGAGCAGCAGATTTTTGTGTTTGCGATTTTTCAGGCTTTATTTACCTCATAGTATTTGTTATAAAACCTCTTCACCATCATCTGCCAAGCCTTCTACTAACTATGTTAGGTCGACTTCCAGTCCGACCGGATGCAGCTGAATACCAGTATTTTACATGGAGCGTCTGCCTATCTGACCTCCACATCCCAGTTACTGGGTAACACGATACTCCTTGGTAAGACTGGTTGTCAGACTTTCGGGCTTCTGACTGCCCGTAACGACTGCAAGAGATCTGTGTCTTAACGTGCATTCTGAGGCACGAAGGAGTCTCGGTATGGAAATGGTCACCTATCCAAAAACCGACTGCAGTACCCGTAGCTCAACATGATCGATCGACCCTAGCGCCAGCCACAAAGCCCTCTATTTCTTTAATGGCCTTTTTTTTGGGTGGGAAATCATGACTTCGCCCGCTCCGGGTGAGCGGGAGGGCGTGTCAGTGTCAGGCTTTAACTGACTAAAACCCACCCGTGTTCCTTCAGTTGCCTGTGCCAGGGCCACGATTTGTCTTTCGAATTTCCCGCGACCCTGAGGCATCGGCCCTATCGGACCCCGTCACTATGTGCTGACATCTCTATGAGGCGCGCGTGGATACGACGTGCTGTCGACCCGGGCCTGGTCCCTACCGGACGACGAGCTATATGCAGAGTCCCCTGCGTTGAAATTGAAAAAAATAAAAAAAAACAATAAGAATCTGCAAAGAATCAACTGGCGCATATGAATTATGTTTCAATCATGCTTTTTTTTAAATTTTTCATACAAAATAATTCTACAAAGTCACCATTATTAATGCAAAACACCCTTACGTAAAATATGACAACGTCGCATTTTCTTAGCTTTAAATATGAATGTTTGGTTTGAATAAAAATGAATTACTCGTATTTTGAATGAAACTTAGATACCTACACATAAATTATGATTGATGATATCTCCGAAACTATGCATTTCCACCTATTCGAAGAGTTTTTAGTAGGTATTAATGTAACCTACAGAAAATAACCCTAGAGTAATGGGATATAAAAAAACTGGTTGTACTATAGGAAGTTGCAGACCAGTCAGAGCTCAAATACATGGATTGCGTCAACTTGAGAACTTTGCTCTCAGGTTCCGAGGATAAAGAAGTACTTACGATACCACGACCTATTTTCTTTATGAACTGCTTATAAAGTACACTGTTTATATTTAATTTTCTGTTATTCTTCACTCGTGTATGATAGCAATGTATTGTAGGTACATGACTAAAACTTTTAACTTCCAACTAAAGCTTTTACACTACAGCGAGACTGTTAGATACTTTAATATGTCCCGGAACGATATGTACTTACGCACTAAGGCAATACCCTTTTTAGGATTCCGTACCTCAAAAGGAAAAACGGAACCCTTATAGAATAATTTCAGTCTGTCCGTCTATCAGTCTGCCAAGACCATTTTATCAGGAACGCGTGGAAGTATCAAGTTGAAATTAATGTTAAAGACCATGATCCCTTGGATCTCTAAAAAAATACGGCGATTTATGCGACATAATACTCGCAAATTCATCAAAACCCAGACTTCCCGATAACGTAGAATTATGAAATGACACAAAAAATTGTTGTAATCATTACAGGACCTTTTCATAATGCATTGTATTTCAGTAGAACTTGCCGATTACACAACAATGATAAAAGGAATTCAACCCCTGAATTTCCTATTGCGGTACTTATTGCGCATGATAAACAACAACACAAAAGTTTTAATTATCTGTAAAACAAAAACTCATATTACGATTTTAATAATTATGATAAACCTAGATAGTAACCTAGATGTTGTTTAAATCGCCTTTTTAACAATTGTAAACTGCACATAACTAATCAATGTCATTATTGTTTTAAGATTTTAACAGAAACCGCAAGTTCTACAGGCATTGGGACAAATGTTTAGATAAAAGTATTAAATAAGCTTTAAGATGCAGCATATTGCAGGCTTGTAAATGACTTTTTGATTTGAGTGGGGCAAAGTTCTATAGAGTTTCTGGCATTGTCATTTGGCAAGAAGCAAGGTCCCACAGCGCAAGTAAAGAAAAAAGTCCGAACATCGTTAATTTGTAGTTTTATCACATTAAAAAAAAACTGTTTGTGCGATTACAAACTTACGTAACGATGACGTATATCGATGTATGAGAGAACATGTTTTTCAACTAAAATGTTAAGTTTGTTATTGGGATAAATTCAGCCCAACTGCGGAACGCTAAATAGTGTGTGGTCCGACATGCATTAGGCGTTTTTTTAACACATCCACTACTGTCTCTCTCTGCTCTCTATCGCTCTCTATATTCTTCCCATTACCTTTATATACTTACTTAATGAAATTGGTAATATAAAATAATCAATTGTAGACGAATTCACAGCAAACAAAATATGCTTACTACACTTGGGAGCAAATAAATCGAGCCACTTCCTTTTTCACGCATTATGGTTATTATTTTTGGTATTATGGAACGCATCGATTCGAAACATATATCGCCTAAAAGGGTATTTAATAAACTTTACAATGAGGGTAGTTAGTTGTCAAAATTTCATTTTAATTAAAGTTTAAAGGGTAGAATAAAATTATCGCATTTAATTTGCTTATGACATTTTTATTGTACTCTGTTAAGAAAAGATTAAATTTGAGGTTTTTGTTAATCATACCCATATTACTTGTTATTGTTGTCTTTATCTGTGTCTGTGTAATCAAAATAACCTGATAAAATGGATACTACACCGACGGAAGCTGCCCAAGTTGTAGCTTTACTTGAGGTTGGACACGGACAACGTGAAGTGGCACGCAGACTTCATTTGAGTCGTTCAAAGGTACAGCGGGTATACCGCAGGTATCTGGAGACTGGTGCTTTTGTTCGGCGACCTGGAACTGGCCGACCACGGGCAACAACAGAACGTGACGACCGCTTTATTGCAACCAATTCGTTGCGCGACCGTGGACTTAATGCTGTTCAGCTACAGCAAGCGTTACGTGACGTTCGAGGTGTCGCAATCAGTAGGTGGACAGTGAGACGAAGACTAAAGGAACGAAATTTAACATCACACAAACCAGCAACTGGCCCAAAATTGACTGTAGCTCATCGCCGATCTCGCTTGGAGTTTGCTCGAGAACACATTAATTGGACGTTAGAAGACTGGAGGTCAGTTTTGTTTTCTGACGAGTCAAGAATCTGTCTTTTTAGCAATGACGGGAGAAACCGAGTGTATAGACGTCCTGGTGAAAGATTTGCCCAATGTTGCATTCGAGAAACTGTGAGTTTTGGTGGTGGTTCTTGTATGGTGTGGGGAGGAATTTCTCTAGACGGAAAAACGGAACTTGTCTTCGTCGACCCCGCCAACGATGGCAGTGGTAGACGTGGATTAACAGCTGACCGATACATAACTGACATTCTTGAAGACCACGTAATGCCGTATGCTGGTTTTGTCGGAGAAAATTTCTTGTTTATGCATGACAATGCGAGACCTCATACCGCGCAGATCGTTACGGAATACTTGTCTGCGATCGGGATTCAACAAATGGTATGGCCAGCACGAAGTCCCGATTTGAACCCGATCGAACACCTATGGGACGAGCAAAAACGGAGAGTCCGAGCCAGGGTTCCCGCTGTTTCGTCCATTCCCGAGCTTAAAGTCGCTGTGCTTGAAGAGTGGGAGAACATACCACAATATGTCATCGTAACTCTGATCAGATCGATGACTAATAGGCTACAAGAATGCATCAGGGCACGGGGGGGTAATACCAGTTATTAAGAATATTTTTTTTGCAATAATTTTGTTTTTTATTGTTTTTATTGACTGTTTTAGCCCTACTAAATTTTCTATCAAAATTTCAATTTTTCTTGCAGAGCCAATAATTTATCATTCAATAAGGTTATTATTCAATAATTTACCCTCATTGTTAGGGTTATTAACTTAACTTTTAGGCGATATATAGTTCAAATTGATACGTTCCATATTCCCAAAAATATTTACCATTTTACGTGAAAAAAGGTAGTGGCTCGATTTATTTGCTCCCAAGTGTATGTTTGGGCACCACTAATAGAAGTAAGGAATAAAAATACATAAACTGGAATAAGGGCAGCCTCTCTGGCTGACACCAAAATCCATAACCTCTTTTTCCTTCACAACAAATCGCAAAAAATCGTCCAGTAAACTTTGACATTTGAATAAGATTCCTGATCGTAACCGCTGCGCCGCCACCAAGGGCGATCCCCCATCGCGGGCTAGATACTAGCAGATAGTGATGGGCAGTTAAATCCCGCAGCTGCCGCATGCCGTGTGCCGTGTGCTGCCACCTGCCTCTCATACGGATTTCCCGGGCAATGACCCAACACTAGGGACTAGGGAGTTGCGCATTGAGGTAATTGGATTTTGCGTTGGCACTTCACTATCGATAGTTTTTTGTTTTTTTCTTATTTGATTCTTGACGAGATTTTTTTTTCTGATTGTTTTTGAAATCATAAATGATTTGATTTATGTAAGTAGGTTTGTACAAACAAATACTTTTACACCTCAAACAGATGTTAATAACTAGATGAGGTCGGAGTTTCCTATAAGACTACTCTGAGAAGAAAGGCCGAAACAAACTCAGAGGTCACAGTTTTAAAGTCCAGACCTAATCTTAGATCTTAGAACATATGTGGTTCTCGCACATGGTAACAAGTCTTCATAAGCAAACTGCATAATGACTTAAAAGTCTCATTGAACAAAAGTTTTTTCAGGAGATTTGCTATTATGGAATAGGCATGAATAATAATGATTTTCTTCGCCAAGTGTTTTTTTTAGCAAACGACTGAATTATTTATTAATAAGCCCGAAAAACGTGATATCTTTAATTCTTTGTTTCCAGGCATGGCATCAACAACTTGCATGCAATTGTTATTTTTTACAAAGAACATTTCACCGAACCGCGAACATAATAATATCGTATCGATATAATGAAATTGCAACCATTACTGTAAATGTAATCTCATTAGTCTTTATTGCCATTTCCGCACAAAAAAAACACCTTTAAAACAAAATACTGTATCAAGAAACATAATAAATGCAATAAAAATGAACATCGTCGTTTATAAATATTAAATTGTAATCACCCTGATCACCGTAAAAAACTTTTTAAAATAAAAATGAAGGACACTGTAAGTTTGGAGGCATTTAAAGTCACTATGGTCAAATTAAGGTCTCTGGGTCAAATACGGTAGTTTTTGACAAACAGCAGGTGCTTTTAATAATATAGTCCAGGTGTAAAGTTAACGAAAACATTGACATGTATTAACGTCGAGTTTTACTCATTTATTATCTGTAAGCTGGTTTTTCATAAAGCATTGAAGGATTTAAAAGGCTAATTCAGGATGAGTCAACCAACCTAGTCTTTTATCAGTTCTGTGGGGCATTTTGGCATCCAGTTTCCAGGCATACTGCTGAAAGAGATTCTAGTTTGAATTTGCCACACAATAACAGAATTGAAATAATGGAAAACGACTGGAAAATTAATCAAAAGGTATTCGGTTATTCATTCTCAGCCGTCTCAAACGCTAACTTCTGCTTCTGTATTTCTAAAACCATTGCCGTTGCCATATAAAACCCCCGAGGCAGACCTCATGGGCCTCCACGCTGTCTCCCTCGAGGTTTAATGCAGTGAATTAGTGACAAATAACAGCAAAAGGCTTCTGAGGACTACTCAAAGTCGAGAATAAGGGGACAAAGACTTTTTAGAATAGAATCCCTTATTTCTTACAAAATGTATTCAGATGTCTGAAGATTCTTACAATTGCGACCATCCTACACCTACAAGATTAACACTAGACTAGAACTCAAAGGCGCAATTATTCTTATAAGACGTCAAAAAACCCCATTGAATTGACTACCCCCGATTTGGACAAACAAATCCTTCGCAACAAAAAAACTACAAAAAGCCGCCAGGTAGCGATCAGCTGGGCAGCAGGTTGTTGTGAACGTGTGCGTGCGGCGAGATGAGCGCCGCGTCTGTGTGCGCCGACAGATGCTGCGGACATCTGCCGCGGCGCGTGCGCTGGTTGAAGTAGCAAAGAGTTTTGATACTTGGAATGTGGGGATAGAGGATTTCTTGAACAAATATTATATGGTAGCAACTACCAACAGAATTTTTACTGGTCATATCATAAATAGAGTGGCTCGAGTTCTAAGTTTTCATCGCCACTGCTGTAGGCCTGATGCGTCTATTAGGCCTTCCTTCTTTAGGTATGTGCCCTTCAGCAATTCTTCAAACTATGTCGGTTACTTTGGTTCTCCTGTGAATCTCCCCATTTCTGATTTTATCTTCTTAGATGTTAATAAGATCTTTTTCTAGAGACCAGTAAACTCTAGCAGAACCTTAAACACCAAGGTCTTATATTAAATGTACCTTTTTTTTTGCATTCCTTTTATTTGGTTTTTTGACGGACACCTAAGTCATAATCTGCCAAGTGATTTCCCAACTTTGTTTGCATCGGTTTCCAGTCTAACCGGATGAACTGAATATCAGTATTTTACATAGACACATACACAAACTCACGTCTTCTTCCCATGGGGGTAGGCAGAAACCATAGAACGCCACCTGCTACAATCCTTACATACTCCTTTTGCCTCGTTTACGTTCAAAAATCTGGTCATACACGAACGCCGGTTGCGAGTACTACGCACCTGACCTTTCTGAAGAACATTACCAATAAGGTCACTATGTATCTTCCTAGGGCGTCCCCTCCCGGCGTTTCCACTCACTTCTGCCTTGTAAATACCTTTTGTTAGTCTCTTTTCATTCATCCGCTCAACATGGCCAAACCATCTAAGCATACTCTTTTCAATTTTTGACACATTTTTCATAGAGCGACTGCATATCTGACCTCCACAACCCAGTTACTAGGTAATACAATAACCCTTGGTAAGACTGGTTGTCAGACGTTCAGGCTTCTGACGACTCGTACCGACTATCAAAAATTCCACGAATGACAGCCGGGACCAAGAAAGTTCCGAGACACGGAACTTTCTTGGTATGTAAAGATGGTTACCCATCCACAGACCTTAACCTGATCTATCGACCCGTGGGGCAGTTATTACTAAGCCACAAGCTCCTCAAGTTACTTCTTAAGTGAAGGAAGAAAATAATTGTATTTACCACGTGAAAGACACACAATATAAAAGTATGCAAGTATCAAGACTATTGCGTCGCAGTTGCTCATCGGTCAGCTGCTTCGCAGGCAGCGCGCATCTCGCGTCTGTCTGTCTGTGTGTCGGTGAGGCTGCACAGCACTGGACACGGCATGAGAGGATCGCGGGAACCACATAGTAACGAAAAACAGATATGGCATTTAACATGGATTTTTTACATGAAAGGCAAATTCGGATCTAAAAAGGCCACTTTAGTAGAATAGTATTATGATAATAATTTACAACTTTCATAATATGTGAGTCACAAATCACAAAATATTCACGAAGACTTATGGCAACTCTCTAGGTTTTGCCAGAGCCAGAAACGACCGCTCACTGAAGCACAATGAATTTTTGCAATCTGCATAGACCTCTACCTTGATAGAAAGCAAAGAATTCTACAAACGTAAAATCTACTAAAAGATTCTCTGCTCTTTCTCTTTTATTCTATTCCTTTTCTCTCATTACTGTAGATAACGTTGTTATCAGTACCAGCGTTTCTAAACTACCTGCGAATAATTGACTCAATCAAGAAAATTGTTTCTTAATATAATGTATATTATCTAATTTATCTATTTTTCACTTCAATACACAAACATCAGTTTAGCACTGGCTCTTGTACTAGGATTATCTGTATTACAAGAGCCAAAATTACTTAAGGAAGTTAAGTACGATCGGATCAGCTATCGTACATCAGTGCTATATTTTTGCAGGTTGCATAGGTACTGCATCCAAGTCTGGATCTAGTTTTTGGCGGAATTATAACTAAGTATTAAAATTGCATAACATTTGTTTGTCAAACAAGACGTCCAAGATCACGAAGCAGTTAACACTTTGCGGGAACCCCACGGAATGGAAAAAGCAATTGGAAGTGCCGCGCCAATTTTGTATGAACAACAAATTCAACTTTCACGAAAAGCTTGTTTGTTGTTCATACAAAATTAAGACTTGTTACAACTGACAAAAGTTGTGATTAATTTACATATTTTTCCGCATAATTGTGACACACGCGGGATAACTGACGGGCACTTCCACTTGTTTTTTTCTATTTTGTAGGGAACCCAAACGCGAGACGTAATAACAATAAAACTACTATTAAGGCTAGTTCAGTGTCCTTCAATAGGTTGACTTACTGTCAATCTTTGCGCAGAAACCACCTCATTCTGTAGATAGGACCACAGCACTGCACGTGTAGCATGCACCACCATAGAACCCACACAAATCAAACCACCATATACAACTTTTGTCGACAGAAGAATATACAAAATATCTGAAAAATAAAAGAAGTCTGTCATTTTCTATCTGTCTTTTGTCTATTCTTCCGTCGAAAAATACCGGTCAAGCTTCGCGCGCTGTAACAACAAAGGATCTCATCCGCTACCGCTCACCACTTACACAGTTGTGACTCACCGCGACATTGACCGCGCAGTCTCTCTATAATTACAACATTACATCTCGTGCGCGTGCGCCACTCGACCACCTTTGCGTTACCGCTTACCGCTGTTATGTCAACGATACGCGTATAACTGCTAGATATTCTGTGATAGTGGGTAAAGGGGACAGTCACCTGCTTTTGTGAAACAGCAAAGGAGAAAAAGGATTCCAATCTATACTTCTAGTATACTCATCACTCATATTTACTTACTTCATTACTCATATTTTAGAGAGGTATTTGTTTGTTTATAAGTTTGTATGTAGGGAAATAGCAATCGGATTTCAAAAATTCGATTTGCTTTTGATAGCCTAATTCCTGAAATAAATATCGTCATATACCATTCGGCTTATTTTTTTTTTTTTTTTTTATTGTGTTTTTTTTCTGTACTCTGGACGCTTCTAACGTGTACTTACGTCTTTTTGATACATCGTTCTCACATTTATGTAATTATAAGATCAACACTAAGGATGGAACTTATATTTTGTAAACATAATATTTAAAAGAGTTTCCATGGAGATTCTTGCCCGTTCTTCTCCTACAACGCTTTGGAATGGGCAACTCTAGCTTCATATTTTCGGACTGACCGACTCCTGGACAATTCAAAAGTGCCTGTAAATGTTTTATTTGAAATAAATGCTTTGAGTTTGAGTGTTGATCAAGCGCCACGGACCATTTCACGTATGTTTCGTGTACTGTCTTCCCACATCCAGAAAAACTGTTACAGAAACGCGGCTCAAAGTGTTTAAACACTACTTCTACTATTCTTCTGACTTTTATTAATAAATAATCCAAACTGACTCTTGTTGAAATGGTCGACGTCTTGATCACAAGAACATGAATAACCTCTTAAAACTTGGGAAGTGAGATGCTCTTTGCTTTATTTAATTACTTTTAAAAACGAACAAAACGTTAACAAGATCCTGTTTCGAACTAAAAGAACATTTCAAATTAATTGTAGGAAGTAACAAAAACTTTCTCAAATAGTCGATATCCTGTTGGCCCGTGCGATAGACAAAAAGTGAGGTTATGGCCAGTTGCGTCTCCTCTAGGATCTATGGTTGTTCTATTATTTTTCCTTTTTATTTCAACTGTCAGATTCGATGCAGGATCTACTTGATTAAAAGGATGGGTGCCATATTTCCTTCCCTTTTTTGGTAGCCTTGAAGCTAACACCTCAAACAGGTGTTTGGTATAGCGTAACGACCAATAAAAAGTTTATTGGTCTGAGAGTATGTGCTCATTTGTTTATTGATTCTGTTAAAAGAGGGGGCATTATTTTACAAAGGTAACAAAACTATTGAAAATAATGGACTAACTTCTAACAAAGGCAATTCCTTAAGTAGGTACTAGAGCTGACCCAATACATAAAAATTAATAAATTGGCATGCATTTATCTTAGAGTTAGTTCGTCAACTGCACATAACATAACGTCACGTCTGTAACCCCAGATGGGTAACGCAGAGGTGTACCTATCATCATCAGCCTATATTAGTCCACTGCTGGACATAGGCCTCCCCTAATGAGCACCATAGCGCCCTGTCTTCAGCTTGACGCATCCAGCATCTGCCTGCAGTCTTTCGCAGATCGTCATCCCACCTGACCGGAGGGCGTCCTACACTACGTTTGCCGAGTCGCGGTCTCCACTCAAGAACTCGTTTACCCCAGCGGTTGTCGGTTCTTCGCGAGATATGGCCGGTACACTGCCACTTCAGCTTGCTAATTCTTTGAGCTATGTCGATAACTTTGGTTCTCTGTCGGATGTATTCGTTGCGTATCCTATCCTTCATAGAGACTCCGAGCATAGCTCTTTCCATAGCTCGCTGAGCGACTTTGAACTGGTGGACCAGCCCTATCGTGAGTGTCCACGTCTCAGCTCCGTAGGTCATGACGGGTAGGACGCACTGATTGAAAACTTTAGTTTTCAAGCATTGCTGTATGGATGACGAGAAGACTCGACTTAGTTTCCCAAACGCTGCCCAGCCCAGCTGGATCCTCCTCTTGGCCTCCCTCTCAAAATTGTTTTTCCTTAATGTAGAATTTGCCCAAGGTAAGTGTACTCGGAAACAATTTCGAGAGGGTGGCCATGTACGACGACCGGTCCCGGATCAATGAAACCATTGATCATGTCTTTGGTTTTATCCAAATTCATGCCGAGACCGATGCGTCGCGAGGTTGAAGCTAGGCCGTCCAGCATCTGGTTCAGCCTCCAACGACTCCGCCATTAAGACTATGTCATCAGCGAATCGCAGGTGTGAGACGTAATCGCCGTTTATGTTAATGCCCTTACCTTTCCAGTCCAGCGTCTTAAACATATCTTCCAACGCGCTCGTGAACAGTTTCGGGGATATAACATCCCCCTGTCTCACTCCTCTCCGCAGTTGGATGGGTTTGGACTGCTGGGCCTGTACTTGGACACTCATGGTGGCGGCGTCGTATAGACATCTCAGTACCTCGATATAACGAAAGACTATCGTGACATCGTTGTCTTGGCATCGCTGTAAGGATTCCAGATCAGCACAGGTTTCGACAGAGTCAAAGGCCTTCTCATAGTCCACAAAGGCCAGACACAGGGGCTGATTATACTCTTCGGACTTCTGTATAATCTGCCTCACTGTGTGTATGTGGTCTATGGTGCCATATCCTCCGCGAAACCCGGCCTGGTCCGGTGGCTGGAACTCATCGAGTCGCCTGGCGAGATGGTTCGTGGCCACTCGTGAGAACAGTTTATAGATGTGGCTCAAGATTGAGATGGGTCTGTAGTTTTTAAGGAGGGCTTTATCTCCCTTCTTAAAAAAGAGCACCACCAAACTGCCGCTCCACGCCTTTGGAGTTCTCCCACTGTGAAGGACAGCTTTGAAGAGGTTCTGTAGTTCCTGTATAACAGGAGCTCCTCCGTCTTTCAAAAGCTCTGACTTTATGCCGTCTTCACCGGGGGCTTTTCCATTCTTAAGCTAACACGATCTCGTCTTGACTGATGTCTGGCAGTTCGTCGGTATAGTGGCGTGTCAGGGTGGCTCTGGAATCGTGGTCGTCTCGTTGGGAACGAGGGGCATGTGCAGCGTATAATCGGCTATAGAAATCCTCTATCTCGGCGAATATCTGCGGCTTCGACAATACAGTCCTCCCGTCGTGCGTTTTAAGCTTCGTCAGGTGGCTCCTGCTAAGCTGCTGAGTGAATACTTTGGACCCTCGGTTCCGCTCTATTACCTCTTCAATGGCCTCATTGTGGAGCCTCATGGTGTGTTGGAGCTCCGAAGGTCGCGCCGTACCATCTTCGCAATTCGCTTGTTCAGGTCTGACCGGTCTGACGAAGTCGCTTGGGTGGTTTCCCGTCTTTTTGCCAACAGCCTGAGAGTCTCATCCGAGAGTTTGGATTTCCTGCCAGTGCGCTGCTTTTGGCAGAACTTGATGCCCTCGTCTCTCAACGTTTCGACCAGATTGTGTAAGGTCTCGTCGGCGTCATCAGTGGGATCCAAGGCAACGAATCTATTCCCGAGAGCCTGCTGGAACTTCTCGGTGCCCGCCATGATCTGGATTGGGTTAGGTCGGAGCGTGGACTTCAACAGACGGTTTCTTTCCAGCTTTAAGTAAATATTCAGAGAGCCTTGAAGCAGTCGGTGATCAGATCCGGTATTGAACCTGTTGATCACTGAGACATCTCTGAATATGTGCTTGCTATCCGTCATGATGAAGTCTATCTCATTTTTAGTCACAGTTTCGGGACTTCGCCACGTCCACTTCCTTTGGGGCCGTTTCTTAAAGAAGGAGTTCATTAAGAACAGCCCCTCCTTCTCAAGGAAGTAGACAAGCGTTTGCCCCCTGTGATTCCTAACTCCATAACCATGCGGGCCTATTCGGGATTCGTTGCCAGTCCGGGTTCCTACCTTGCCGTTAAAGTCCCCCATAACAACGTTGAAGTGAGCCTTAGTGGTGTTGTGTAAGGCTTTGGATATGTCTTCATACATATCCTCCACTTCATCATCCGAGTGTGCCGAGGTCGGTACGTAGACCTGAATTACCTTCATGCTATACCGCTTGGACAGCCGAAGGATCAGGTACGCTACCCTGCTCGACACACTGGAGATTTCTTGCACGTTGTTAGTGAGAGCCTTATTAACGAGAAAATCTACGCCACCCTGGGATTTTTTATCGCCCTCGCGAAAGTAGAGAAGATGACCCAATTCTAGGGTAACAGTGTCCTCCCCCTCTCTATGGACTTCACATAACCCCAGAACATGCCATTTAATGTTCTCTAACTGCACTTCCAACTGCGCTAGATGATGGTCGAGCCTCAGAGTTCGTCCGTTATACGCCATTGTAATTTTTTTGTGTAATGAATAGTAGCCTACTGTAGCCCGGATTCCTAGCACCCCCTGCCCCGCCGTTACCATGGCCGCTACCATGGCCAGGAATAGCGAGGCGGCCGGGAACTGGGGGCCATTTTTTGGCTTCAATATTCATTGTGGGGTAATGCCCATAATCCCCACGCTGAGCATGGGGATCGCAGTTTGGTGATGGAATTGCTTTACAGGGGGCGCTGCTGCCCGCCCCCAGGGGGATGTCCCTTAGTCGCCTCTTACGACGCCCACGGGAAGAGTTGGGGTAGTGCAATTCTAGGCCGGCACCACACGGCACCTATAGTAGGTACCTTATAGTACACCCATATTTCGTGAGTTATGTTTAAGTCCATTTAATAGGGGGCGAGCCTATTGTCATCAACCGGACACAGATCCAGACTCCGGGTAGCTACTGAGAAATTTTAGATAGAAAAACCCAATAACACTTTGCCCGACCTGAGAATCGAACCCAGGACCTCATGCTCAACATAAGCACATGAATATAAAAGCGAGCAGAATGAAAGCTTCATACTAACGCTACTACACGCACAGCTATGTGGCCATGACCTTAATAAAAGTTAATTACGGGTATTAGATACTTAATTGTTTGAATCAAGTGTTTATTTGTTCTAACAATAACATGTATCTACTCAACTTACATTGGTTTTATGTATCTAATTAATTTTAAACAAACTGTTAACATAATAAACCAATCCGTCTTTCAAAGATACACAATTTTTAATGTTCCGTACCAATATTGGAAAAAGGAAAACTCTGTTTATCTGTTCATCCATCCGTACGTCCGTCCGTGTTCATAGCCGAACCCCGACTCGCACTTGTCCGGTTTTTTTTATTCATAATAACCGAGTGACAGTACTATGAAAGTAGGTAAGAAATTTGAACTCAGTTATGAAGCTTTCATTCTACTCGGTTATTTATTCTTTTGACCTAAGACAGCAAGAAGTCGGATAGTCTCGTGGGTGAGCAGAATTGATCTTAAAAGAATGTCATTTATTTAACTTCCCAAACGCCATGTGATATTTGACAATTACAGTATGGACTAATGAGTCATATTTAGGATAAAACAGTAAAAATTTAAGAAGAAAGCCCAAACACCAACCTCAAGCGGGTTAAGAAAATAGATCTTATTTAAAACTTTTCAGGTCGGGGTTTTTTTTTTTTTAATAAGAAGACGTCTAAAATCCGCCAATTTGATCATAAAAAACCAAATTTTAAACGCATAACGTCTAGACACTAGGTGACTCAACATTCTATTTTCAAATCTATTTCTGTGACAGGTCACCGTTTGACCGCGTCTAACGCCTGCCACAGTTCGTCTGTCTGCCTGCAGTACGTCCAGCAGCATGGAGAGAACAATGTGATGCTACAAAAAACTGGAGAAATTAACGGAACCGCACAAAAACTCTGACGACAGATGCTGACAAAGGGTGTACAGGCGAGCACGAAAGCTTGTTATATGTATTAAAAACGAGAACTATTTTTCAACGCCTGAATGCTTGAAACTTTGCATGCAATTAAGATTGCAGTTTCTGTCACTTTTATCATTGGTTTTCAGTAGGTAGGATATCAGTGGGATAGGGAACTTTCTACACTCAAATAAAAATGAGCCATTAAAATTAAAAAAATTCACGACTTTTGCTTCATTTGCCCAAATTCTCAAGTAGGAACTAATTTATTACGGACTCACAAATTGTCTCAAGCCTCTATTGTGGTAAATAAACCGTTTGAAACCAAAATCTGTGGTCTAAAACCAGTCAAATTGGAAACGGTTTAAAACCACGACCTCTTGGGCCATACATTGATTACGTATTACTTTAAAAATTGAAATCATTCACCATTTTATTAAAATATAAATAATAAGTGAGTGAAGTCATATATTATACGTTAACAACTTTTTTAAGATTAGACAGACTGGAAACAATCTTAATATGCGGATTTATTCAAGTATGTTGTAGCTATATAAGTGTCAATATTTATTTTTTACTGATTATAGTATTTTATTAAAGTATTTTTTTTGCTCTTAATATATCCTTGATCAGGAAGTAGGTGTGGTCTAGATCATTTCGTGTGAAACCTTAGTGCATTCAATTTTTTTTAAATAAACCTTGATTTAACCGCTAAATGTGGTTTAAAACCAAATGGTTTAAAACGTTTTAAATCCTATTTGCATCTACTACTACAGGTTTTCATTGTCTGATTAATAAAACCGCTATGAACACTTGTGCTATCCCCAGTACCGGAAGCCAGTCGGTGTCGGCACGAGCTACAGAGCGGTAAAAACTGGTCGATTGTATTACTTCGATCGACGAACACCATAGATTATCGACACTTCTTATTGTTACATCTTAAAGCGTTTCTAACGCGGTGATTAACAAATTGGTGAGGTTAAAAACCAGGACATGCCTCTTGTTGTGAGGGAAACTGGTAAGCTGACCATAGGTGTCCTGTCTAGCTGGTCATCAGTATTCGATTATGAGCGTCTGTTGGGGTTCATATGCCTAAATGGCCAGGTATTTAGGGGATTTGGCACTGTCTGATTCTGACAAGTCACTGTTAATGTTCAAAATTTAAACTATTAGAGGTCCTTCTTAAGCGAATTTTCTTTTAACTAATAGTTAGGTAGCGTAGATTGGATCACATTCTCGTCTAGCAGTGTGTTGTCTTGGTATACTATAGACTACTAATACTGTCCCACTGTTGGGTATTGTCTCCCAAATATTTCTCCACACACCTCTCCGTCCACTTATGACCAATCTCTTAGAAAAGCGCCTAAGACAAGACCTTTAAATTGTTTGTCGCAATATACCCTAGCAGTCACTGTTTCAGGGCTGACTCACTGCCCTGAAACTGACTTCTAGCAGTTCAAGAGTCTATTTTTTGTTTTGGTTGGAGTGTGGTTGGTTAACCACAATTTACGCAACGATCAAGACACTACCGACCCAATAATTAAAAGAAGTCATTGTTGGCGAAATTAACGAATACAATTAATGGCGGCAGACACACTGGACACACAATATAATTGGGAGAGAGTTCCGCATCTGTCAGGACACTTTCCCTTGTTAAGGACACACTGCGCATAAAATTTGCTCGCGAGCTGTTCGGAACTGGCGTGTAATAAGACGTTTTGTAGTACGTCCGGGATGAGTGAAATTCTAGGTTTTTTCGGCTGTATTAACAGACTGTGTCGTCAAGCCGGAGCCACCCGGAAAAAAATATTAAAATTTTTAGCAACAGGAGTTAAAGTATCGTCACAGGCTGCAGTTTTTTTTTTTTTAATGCCCGTTATTTTTTTAAATAGTTACTTACATAGTTTTTTTTTCCGTTAACTATTATGGCTGCCTATCACCCGATTCCGGTTTGACATCTACTTATGGGACACTCTGTATAGAACGCTACAAAAGTCATATTACTGATTTTGTTCAAAAAGCTGCAAAATTGAGGTGAGACTGAGCTGGCCAACAATTGCCGTATACCCAATAAGCTGTGAGCCAAATAGCCACTACCTGGAGGTATAAGTGCCGATTTCACCAATGAAACTGAACGCGTTCAGCGTAGGTATCTAAAATGCGTTCGAGAGCTGTCAGTGTCAAAATTGTTATGGAACTGACACCTCCTGAAATGGGTCTGATGGCGTTCAGTTTAATTGGTGAAATTGACACTGAGACATCCAGAAGGCGCCACGGCAGACCCCGTAGAAGATGGCGGGACGAGCTGGACAAAACAAACGACCAGTGGTCTACATTAAGGCTCGAACAACCTGTCGCGGCGCGTCACAAAGGTACCGAGTGTCGCACGACGAGCGGTGTCTTAGTGTCGCGCGGTCGCGCTCGCGTCGCGCCTGTTTGAGGGAGCCTGTACCTGGAAGTCATGGGACAGTGATTTGCCCAGTTTTCCAGCAGTTGGATATATAACCGCTAACAACAGTTATTCATGAACAATCATACAATATGAATAAGAATCTACGGAGGTATTACCTAGATCAGGGACTCAAACTGTGTTTATAAGTGTATTTAACACTGTTTTTTAAATCTGTTTCAAAGAAACGTATTTGTAACATATATGATTGTTAATCAAAATGCAACATATATAATTCTGTAACATAAATGAAGGTGGTTCTCGATTGTATCGACTTGGACTCGAGTCTGCCTCGGTATAATATTGCGACTGGCGCGTTCATTCGCGAGTTGTTCCTCGATGGTTTAGAGTTTCGCGAGTTCGACTTGCGACTTGCGTTGTGATTATCGATAATTAGTGTTCAGTTGTTACGAGTGGTAGGTATTTGTCTAAGAAAATTTAAAGCCTGCGATCCTTCCCTTAGCCAAAAGGTTTCGTAAGACGATAAATCTGCCGATCGAGAAGTTTTTTAAACAATATAGGTAAGAAAAGCAAGGTTTTAAGTGTTTAGGAAAGTACCTTTTATAAAAGGTTTGAAGTACATTTGCACGTCAGTACCCTGGTACTGCCAGGTAGATCTGCAGCACGTTAAGATAGAACCTATGGTTTTTACATGAAACACATAGGCATAGATGCCCGCAGTAGAAATACCCTACTTATTAGAAAAAAATCCTCTCGATAGAATTCTTTGTTCTTTCAAATTTCGGGCAATCAGCAGTTTCCATAAGATAATAACAGAAATCAGATATCTGGACTTGAGATGTTTCAATTTCTTATTGGAAAAACTCACATAAGTACGAACATTCCCTAAAATCGGTTGTGCAAAAAAGCGCACACTGGGAACAAATTCGTAAGCATCAGAGAGAGACCATAACTACAGATATTTTGTTTTGGAAGGGATTCAAATCGAATTCTCAAAACGGTGAAGGGAAACATCGTGAGGAAACCTGCATGTCCTAGGAACAAAATATTAAAGACAACATCTACCAACCAGCCGTAATCCATCACGCCGACCCTGCCATGATGGATTACGGCCCACTCCCTCATACCGAGAGGAAGCCTGTGTCCCAGCAGTGGGAACATTATACGCTGATTATGTTTATGTAAAACCGGGATTTTATGGCGCACTGGATTTTCAACTGCATTGAGAATCCAACAGAGTGCATACCAGGGCGTCGAACTGTTGGATTTTCAACTTACGCGCTAAGATCTAGTGCTAGAAAAAATCCGCGATATTTTTACGTCGTGCGAACGTAGACTTAGAGCGAAAACCAATCTAACTAACAGGAAAGTATAAATAATCAACAACGATCTACCATCACAAACGTTAAAACCCACAAAATATATAACCTAAATTAGATATTCTTTAATCTTCTATCTTTATAACATCTCGTTATGATAGATAATCGGTGTTACCCATCCAGTAATTCCGACAATATTTTCCTCAATAACCACACCACTATCTCTTTCTATAAAAAATAACCCATTTACTAAGAAAATAAACCCCACATGATAACTGAAATCTCAACAGTATTATACATAATATACTTATGTCAACCTCGTTCGGTAGAGGGGAGTGGATGCTGCGATCTCGAGCCACGCCCCTCGCGAGATCGTCCAATCAGGAGCCAGCATCTCGCTTGACGATGTAAGTACGTATGTGCGGTAAGCTTGTCAATAGAATCTGATGTCGGTAATGTATGAGAGGGGAAAATTGTAGGTATGCAGAGACAAAGGGAGAAAGGAGAAGTTATCTTCTTGAGAGAAAGAGAGAAAGGAAAATGGGAGAAATGTTACGTAGATACGTTTTCTTAATCTACGTAACTACCTAGTTTGGATGTTACAGTAGCTCCATATTTTTTTGTAGGTCTAGTCTAGTAATAGATAATAATTGTGTTTATTTATCCAAAGTTATACATAGACACAGGTTTAACACAGTGGTAAATAGCATAATCAGCCTATAACGTTCCCACTGCTGGGACACAGGCCACGCGGGCCCAGTGCGGGTTAGTACCTACCTGTCACATGTCTTCGAATTTTTGGTTCTAGGACATACCGGTTGCCTCAAGAGTGGGTTCCTTCACCGTTTTGAGAGCGGTGGTGATGAAATGATTCACACAAAGTAAAGCGCCTGTCTGAGTTCGAACCCACGACACTTACGAGGTGCACCTCGTAAGTCGGGGCCGTTACCAGACCGATAAGTTCTTAAATGCGGACAAATACGCAATACTAATAAAACAATACAAAAGTTAAAAGACTAGAATAATCCCCACAAATCCCCTCCCCACTCAACCGACTTCCTATTCTTTCTCTGTGCACGCGGTTCGGTTGTGGAATTCACTTGCGCGCCTGACATTAGGAACTGTCAAACTGTTGCTGTGTTTAAGAGGAGAGTGAAAGAGCACTATCTTTCCACTGTGTCATATTTTTTTATTTAAATATATTTAGTGATATTTATTTTTAGAAGAGTGTATGTATGTAAGTAGGTATATTTTTCATTGTACCTATGTTTATTATCAAATTAGTGAATTGTTTCGTTTTTATGTATATTTTTTTTCTCTTTTACACAGGTTGTCTACATCTATCATATACTCTCGTATTGCAGGTATGCTGGAAGAGATTTCTTTAGAAATAAGCATTACCTTTGTACGTACTTTTCTGTTCTCTTTATTTTTCTTGTCTGTAAAAATGTGTGTAGGTACATAAATCGTCAAATAAATAATAATAATCTTAATAAACATAAATAAAAAATCCAGTCTGTTAAAATAGGAGGCCTAAGTTGGTACTGCTCAAGTACTTTACTAGGTAGGTAAGTCGACCGTACCTCACTGGTAAAGGTCCCTTTTACACGCACGTTTTTCTTGCCGTGAAAATAAATAAATAAAATAATAAATAAATGGTTAATTAATCAAACAAGTTAACATTATAACAACTAGTGATTGGAGCCTCCTTTTAAGCAGACAAGCCTGTGTTAGGAGACTCCGCTCTTCCATAACTTAGACAAATTTGTTCTACATCTAAAAATAAAAAAAGAATAAAAAATAAAAAATTAAAAGCTTCGGTTTATTCGCGTTTGGTTTATTCGGTCGTCAGATTGAAAGACATGTTTTTCTAAGGCGCGGTGCCGTGTTCAGAGGCCTTAGGTACAGTTTGATAGCGCCTGTTTAGCTAAAAGCTAAAGGACGGTCATTTTCGTGCAATTTTCGTAGCTCAAGTGTTTAGACACCTAACTATTTGTTACTGACTTGGGATTGACAATACCTACCTACTACGTAAGCAGATAATGTGACCTATCGAAAATATTATAGGTGGGTCTCTACGAGCTAACGATACTACAAGATTAATGAATGAAAGACCAATTACTTCTTGTCGGTTATCAAAACAGAACGCTGTTTCATAGAAAAGTGCATTACCTACATAAGCGGTCAAAATGTATGTATATGGAACGTCCAAATTTTTTTTTTTATACCAACTGCCGAAAAATTTCAACGCCGGGGTCTCATGCAGCTCGCCGTCTGGTTAGGACCAGGCCCTTGTCGACGGCGCGTCGTGTTCCACGCGCGCCTCAAAGAGATGTCATCACATAATGACGGGGTCCGATAGGGCCGATGCCTCAGAGTCGCGGGAAATTCGAAAGAGATACTGTGACCCAGAGCGGGAGAAGTCATTTGATGATTTCCCACCCAAAAAAAAGGGTGAGCTCTGCATCATCAGAGGCATTGACCGTGGCAATCGGAGGCCAATCGGAGCACCGAACGCGGTCGATGCGTAAAGTCGAGACGGTTAAAGTAAACTGACACTAGAGCCACAGGTCTACTGAATCCATGGTACCTAACAGGTCGAGCGTCAGTATCCCTGCCGGCTGCCACCTTGTGTAGACAGCTTAATGATTTGGTTCTTTAAATTAATAACTTTTTAGATTTAACTAGCTGTTACCCGCGACTTTGTCTGCGGTAGCCTTTGCCCCAGGTCATGGTCCCAGACTTTTGTATAGTGAAGAAATGAAAATCAATCGGTCAATTTGGTTTAAGATATCCCTACCTAGAACTGACTTTCTTCACTCACTTTTTTTCTATAGAGATGTTTAAGTTCATTTGTTTTCACTTTCCCGTACTATTTTACAATTATATTTTTTCATACAAAACATATTTATATTGGTCCTGACAATCACAAATACAACAAAAAAAGAATTAGCCAAATAGGTGCAGCCGCTTTGAAGTAATTCGCGAACAAACATTTGTTGCAATTAATTGTATTTATTTCCAGATACATGATGTACGTTTGTTTGCACCAATACATTCGGTACTTAGGTATGGTTTTCATTAGGTAGGTAGTACCTACGGCTGCTGAGGTGTCGATTGATTGTCAATCAGCGTCCTGTTAATTATTGAGTGTACTCTTCTGATTCAAGTAGGTTTTAAGCCATCCATACTCTTACTGCCATCTATTGACGTTTTCCAGAACTGTTTATAAGGTTTTTTAAGGACACCACAGATGGCACTGCTGTAGTTTCCATTTCTGAGTTTTGCTACTTGACACTAGATGGTACCGTTTTATAAAACGTTATTTAATTAAAATCATATTTTTTTTAATAAATCTGTTCTTATCGATGCCCACAATTAATTAATATAATTCGAATTAAAAATTATACCAATTATATAGACAAAACAAATTGTTAGGTTTTACGAAAACATTAAAAAGTTATTTACACGCGGATATTTGAATGAATGATCAAGCAATCTTCGCTTTTCAAACTTTTCATTCATCATTTTATTTTCTGATTAAACTATTCCAAATTCATAACGATGGACTATGGCTAAATTATATTATCCTATTCATCATGACGACGGAAAAAACCGGAATTTACCATTGGAAATTGGGCGACATAGCTCTAGCAAGACTTTGTAAAAAAGTTTACTCAAACGTACAAGTTGTGAAAAACGAAGATGGATTGTTTTATGACGACAAAGGTAAACATTCAATTGTTTCGTTTTAGAAAAAATATGTAAATTAAAACAAACGCTATGTTTATACTTTCCTAGTTCGTAATGGCGCTCGATCACATGGGATTCCCTAGCATTATCTCTCAGGTGTAATTTATGAATGCTCGCCGATTTCTTGGAAGAACTTGAATAGAAATTGTCATATAAACCTAAATATTGCTAATGGTAACAGATAACATTCTCCTTTGGATCATGTAAACAGAAATGTGTAGCATACTGATCTTAAATCGCCTTGGTGGAATGATAAAGCGTAAATGCAAAATGATTCATTGTTCTTTCTTCATCTTCATCTTCTGATGATTTCGCCCACCTGATTAAAACCTACCCTGCTAACTCTGCAAAGAATTTCCAAAGACTGTCGACTTCCGGCTTTCCAAAGACTAGACTGTCTCTAAAATATCAGTGAATCAGTGGTCAGACGGTAAATTTATGTCATCAGCTTATGGGCCAACTCCCAAATTATTAGCAAGACTATGACGATTAGACGACTCTCTACACAAGGCTAATTCTCGTACAAAAAAAAAAACATTCAAATTCAAGTTGCAATTTATCTCTGTGACAAATAGTGTCAAAACATGTCAAAAATGTATGTAAATTTGATTTCTGAGACTGAGGCTCGAATGTTCTCAAAAATGCGGAAATTGCCCCTCAGTTAAACGTACGTAAACACATCAAGCTATACATTTCCAGTTTTAGCTGAACCTCACATTGTATATGCCATGCCATACAATGAGAAGTCAGCTTATACTGGAAATTTATAGCTTGTTACGTAGCCGTGGTACCTTTAAAAATAGTACTTTTGACCCAAATATCTACTAAAACATGTAATAGCTAACCACTTTCTCAGTTTTAGGCATATCAGGCAATGAAGATGGGTCTATCACAGTCACAAAGGAGTTATGCTACTATGTGGAGACATGTAACAGTAAGAACCGGTTCTGGCTGCCGTACACCAGCCTGTACCTTGCTGAGAGGTCCAGACCTTTCTACGGACCTGCTCACAAAGCTCCTAAGATCTCTCCTCCTAAGACCCCTTTGGTTCCCAGAAAGGTGTTTCTAAAGAAGTTTTTATCAAATCAATGTGTATTTAAATTTAAAATATTGCCAGTAAAGTCAAAAATGTTCTACTAGTGGTAAAAAGTTTTATCCAGTAAACCAGACACAACTTCTTTCATGGGATTGTTTTACCAAAAAGCTTGTAATGAATATAATGGATTTTCCATATAATTTTCATTGGTTAAATGTCAATAATCTCCACTGATCATCATCATCATCTCCACTTTTGAATTGAATTTGACTAAAATACATTTTATAACTTTACAGCGAAAAGTTAAAGAAGATCTTACAGTACCTCTAAACGTAAAACTAAACCCACAACTAAAGCCAGACCTCAATGCGACCTATGACGTAATACACACACCGCTAAAACAAGGCAGATACGAGAACGCCTTCACAGAATTCATCCGTAGAGGCAAAGAATCCCTATTTGACGAATACTATGAGTATCTGCAACGTGATATAGACTCAAACAAAGACTGTCTGGACTTTTTGATGAATGTTGATGCAAGTACGGAGGATAAATTTGAGATGGTTATCAAGACTACAGTTTCGGAGAAGGAAATTGAGAAATATTTGCATCAATGCTGGAGATACAACTTTGTTCGTAAGCAGACAGATAATAGTAAAGATGCTTTGGATAGTTTTGTAAGTACAATTTCATTATATTGAGTAGTAATTATGGGGAGAGTGTGGAGGAATAAAATAACAGCTGTTTTGTTTCTTACTGAAGACTTTAAAATCGGTATCATCATGACAGTATGAAAAGTACCCCAATAAAGTTTACAATGCTACGTTGAAAACAGTTTTTCCTTAAGATAAATCTTTGAGACAGACAGACCAGGCTGGCTCCCATTTTAGTGTTCCATACCATATAAACCGTAATAGGTAGACAGTTGAAAAGTTGAAATTTTCAGTGTGTAGTGTGTATTTATATTGTCGCTACAACAACAGATAATAAAAAAAATAAAGTCTCCATACACAAAACGTGTTTTTTTCGGCATTTTTTTCTTGGCCGCTTTTTAAGAAACCGTGCTGTTTAAATCATGCTTGCTGTTAATGTTTCCTGAGTAGCTCAAATCGTTTTATTTTACAGAAAAATCACATATCTAATAAAACCATGTACCAGTACCTACAGGCTACACCCACAGTTATTGAATAAAATCAGCAGTTTTGTGAAGCAACATTGCTAAGGGCTGATTTTTCAATAGTCTAGTCATTCGTCTTATCTGAAGAATAAATTAGACAGTTTGACATGTTTTTTTTTTCTGGGGTTGGAAATCATCTTCATATTAAAATTGAATTAAAGTTATTCAGAAAATATTTTTCTGACTTAAAAAAATCTGCCCTTCATCAATTATAAATAAAACTACTGATAAAATGTTTAGCATTGAATCATTCAATGTGACTTCACTGGCTGTTAAATATCTTCTGCTTCCTGCCATTGCCCCAAGGTCGCAACACTTTTTTTTCTTCTGTATGTATATTGTATTTATTATCTAACTACTAGCTTCTAACCGCGACTTCGTTCGCGTGGATATGGTTAGAAACACTTCGATACAACGCGTCGCATCGCATCGCCCGCCCGCGCTGTTACTTCTTTTTTTGCTTATCGTTATTTCGGACTTTATTTCATTTTGCTCGGCTCAACAACCTTTCTCATGAATTGGGATATCGAATGCAATAATATTTTTTAAGAGATTAGCGCGTTCAAACAAACAAATTCTTCTTTTATAGTATATTAGTAAGACTAAACCGCGTGTATAATAAAATACCTCCCCACATACTCCAACTGAATGAAACGAAGTTCAAAACCTGTATCAAACGCACACTATGCAGCCAAGCATATTATAAGTTGGAGGATTACATCTCTGACAAAAATGCTTTGCTCAACGCTGGTTCTGCTCCACAAGGGCGCCTAAACAATTGATTAGCATTCGGAAATATTGTTGGAGCTGCTGAAGATTGTAAAAACTATCTTTGCACTGTATAAATTCAATCTTTTAGTATTGTATAATTGCAAAGCACACGTGTGAGCACTATGTAGTACCTTCTATAAAGCTACCCTATACTGGGCACGTCTGTCATTGACTTGAATGTGCCCTGGCGGCTGAGAGTATGTCACGCTCACTCAAATGTCTCGCTGGTGGTGGCGTGTGTGTTGGATCATTAAGTTCCCTTCAAAATGGTTGAGCTGAATGGTGCTGATCCATACGTCATGTTCGTGAACGGGCACCGTCAGTGGGGACTGGTCATCTCTTGGCTGCCACGGCATTTTTATTTTTATTTTTTTTCTTTTCCGATTTTTATTACGGGTCTTTCTACATCGTTCTCACATGTTTAATTTCAACAAGACTGATGTAACAAATTTTCTGTAACCATATTATTTAAAAGAGTGTCCTTGGAGTTTCTTGCCCGTTCTTCTCCATAGGTACCTACTTCGCTTTGGAATGGGCAACTAGCTTCATATTTTTGACTGACCGACCCCTTGACAATTCAAAAGTGCCTGTAATGGGTTTATTTGAAATAAATGCTTTGAGTTTGAGTTTGTACCCCGCGAAAATTAAACTAACGATTTTTGCAATTTGCACTTACAGCCTAGTAGGTCATTAAATCAAAACTGGCTTTAGCCCGTAACTTCGTTCGCCTGGAGGTCGATGTGAACGTACTACCAGCGGGGTACAGTCCGCGAGGCCTAAGCTGAGCTTTGCATTTGTGTGAGTGCACATATAGATGTAGGTGTAGGTGTGACGTCGGCCTAGAGCGCGATTGGTTTAAACTGTAATTAAATCCATTGGTGCGATTGGTAATTCGCATTTATAATATTAGTATGATTCGAAATACTTAAATACTAAGCTGTGTGATGCGATGAGCTATGCTTAGCTAAACGACTAGTTGCTTTGAAATCTTTTAGTGTTATTGAAAACCACGCCCATATTCCTCGAAGGCTGGACAGGGTAATAGCTTACCATCTAACTCATTACTTATTTCAATTTGTCACATGAAAGGCCCTTTTAAATGTAAAAATCGACAGGAAAATAGAATTGAGTCTAGTTGTCCATTCCAAAAGGTAGTTTTGTACGGAACTAACTCCATAGTTACTTCTTGTTTTAGAAAACACTTTTCACCAAAGCACATTTTAGGCAACAACTGTTTGTGATTTGATAGATAACTCTTGATTACAGAACTCAAAATCTCCAGAAAAGGCAGTAATAAACGTGCATACTCCTTGGTGCCTCGTCTGCGGTAAGGGGGAGCGACTTCGAGAATGTCCCAACTGTCCCTCGGCCTTCCATCTTGCTTGTAGGAGGGAGTGGCTCGTTACTATAATACGTATGTATAAGTACTGTACTCCTAAAATAATCAAGGAAAGTGCTGTGACACCAGATGGCGCCAATGGTAGAAAATCTCTCTTGAATACCTTCCGAAGAAAGAAAGGTTTAAAAGTGGAGAGAGAAAAGTGGCTGGTGGAGCAGTGCAGGAGACACGCGCATTTCCTAGAATTTCATTTCCTAGAGTTTACTACAGTTTTTTTTTTTGTAAGCGACGAAAAATTTGTATGCTAGTAGGGGTCTAGAATTATTGGGCACGCCATAATAGCAGCGATAAGTCCCTGTTTGAGGAGTGGTTGCAGAGGCGCCACGGCGTCCTCATCTTCCGCCTGACACAGGTCTCACCGGACACGGTTGTTTCGGGATGTTCCTGTTTCGCATAAGGCGGGAGGAATGGCCCGGGTGTCACCATTGTGTGGATCGCCCGGAGGACACGGTGGAGGTCTGCCCAGTTTGGGCGGAGCACCGCCGTGTCCTCGCGGAATCCATTAGCGGCGGCGATCTCTCGCGTCCGGCCCTGGTCCAGGCCATGGTACGGAGCAAAAGGGAATGGAAAGCCGTCACCTCCGTCGTCCGGCCGTGCTTCTGCGAAGCAGTAATGCCCGCTAAGGAGGAGGCGGAGCGCGTGAGGGAGAGACCTTTGCGCCCTCACGCCCCTAGCCGCCGCAGAAGACGCCCTGGGCGTCGGGAGTCGCCTGCAGATTCCCGGCCACCGTAGGGGCTTGCGGACGGGCGAGCAATGGTTAGCTCACCGTCCTGTAAGGACCGCCCCGGGTCGACGGCGCATCGTGTTCCACACGCGCCGGTGATGAAATCCCGCCCAAAAAAAAGGGGTCTACAGTTATGTGTTGAATTTATGGTTACAGTTAGCGCACTGGTATATATTTATCCGGTATATGTACCTAATATCTTTAAATGTTTATAGACTAATGAGTGAGTTTTTGAACTTTTAAGCATAGCAATAATACACTCTTCTAAAACTTTCGCAGATCGTAAAAACCCGCCAAAGAAAGTAACAAAGCCGGTGACCCTGATAGAGAAGATATTATCCAGTACACGCACTAAATGTTCTGTGAGGAAAGACAAGGAAAATGTCGAACTGTGTCCCAGCTGCATGTGGGGACCTAGAGTTGGGTAAGTACCATTTTGTTTTTGTAAGTAAATGTTCATGGATGCCTTTCGCCTGCGAAGAACGGAGTGTACCATGAGTTGGGGGTCCAGGAGATACTTGTACATTCGCCGCACCCCCGATTGGTTTGGGTAAGTACTTAAGTTATTTCATTTTAAAGTTTTACTAAACATGTGATGGCATCAATGACCTAGTACTAGCAGGTAGCTGTAAGTTTTTGCACTGACGTTAATGATTTCATCTTCTTGGCAATCATTGGTACTCCATAAATTAACAGGGTAGAAGTCGTCTAATTTTAAATTGTACGCCCCTCCACTGCTTGTAGCATACACATTTGAAATGTTACTTCTATATGAAAATTCTTACTTCACGAAAGCAAACGGAATGATCCCAGTGCATGTCGATTCTGTAAAATGTCACCGTGAAGTCTTGTGTGGAGTGAGCTGTCAGTTTCATCCCGTCTTGGTCAATCCCTAGCATCAGTGGCACTTACAGCCCACTCCACGCTCACTTCACCTAAGTTTTCACGGTGAGATGGTCACAGAATAGCACTACTGAACAGATAGTGCTTTTTGAACTACGCCAAAAAATTTATCTAGTTAAATACCCTCAAATACGCCGAACGTGCTGAAAACTTCTTCACCTCGAAAAACTTTCCACCCATTACCCGGTTTTTCAGTAGAATCTGTGCATAAAGCAAAGCAGCTGCAATTATTATAACACATTAAATTGAAATGTACAAAATTCGTTATTCCAGTTACGACGACGTAGTGTGGCACAAGCTGGGCCCGTGCCCGTGGTGGCCGGCGCGCGTGCTCACTCCCGGCGCGACGCCATCTTGTCTACTGACCTCGCGGCACTCGCCGCACCACTGGCCGCTCAAGTATTACGGTAAGTGTCGTCACTATTTAAAGGGACTACAGCGGGGCGAGCGTGGGCGTACCCAAGTTGTTTGTGACAAGATGATATAAATAATGTCATGTCTTAAATGTTAGCACGCACTCGACGCTCGACTCTCGCCGCGGACGGACGTGTTTGTGCGCTCTCCCGCTCCAGTGTTGTGTTTCCTGTTACCACTCGTCGCAACCACGTGACGTCATCATAGTCGCCCCGACTACTCCGATTAAAATAAAATCAAGCAATTGATTTTATTTTTAATCAATTAAAAAGTGCCTTTTTCAAGGCAAATCTTATTTCTTCTTCAGATTTTCGTGTGTAGCTTCACTAGGCCCCTTCTGGGTAAAACCACAGTTTCGTGGTCCTCGGTTGAAACCTTACGGTGTCAACGAAGCCGAGTGGGGTGTTGACCCAATTCGCACCCGCCGAACCCCTTCAGGGCGAGGCAGTTAGTTGGACGGGTCCCAGATAACCGGCCTTGGGGGATCTCCTAGTCGGCTCTGGTGACAGTTTTGCTTTTCAGCTACTCACCTAGTGTCTCTAGGGTGTGTCTACACCCTTCGCGCTAGACTGGTCAGGGCCCCGTTCGCACAATAAGACTGGCGACGGGTATACAAGCTTAGGGCTCACCATTAGGTACACACCTCCCTGTCTGCACCCGACAGGGAGGGAACTCATCCCCGGGCCAATCCACCCGGGGAGTTAGGTATAGGGTTAATAGGCTCTAAGTGGAAACTTAATTTCCACCATTCCCTCCCTTAGGCCTTCCCCCCACTCCGACCATGGAGGACGCCCTTATAGTGGCGTTCTTCAAGGAGGTCCTATTTAAGGACCCCGACTTCCTCGCCAAGTATGGCGCTAAATTCGCTGCACTGCAGCAGTCCGTCCCCGGTCCCTCTGACCTAGTAGGCACCGACGACAGCTCTGATATCGCTACGTTTAGCGATGCCCTCGAGCCCTCTCAGTCGCAACTTCTAAGTTGCTCGCCGCCGGCTGTCCACATGGACACCAGCGAGCCTTCCCCTCGCCCGACCTCGCCGTACGTAATATCGAGCGACGACCAGAGCTCCTCCCCCTCTTCCGACGAAGGCGTCTTTAAGACGGTCGGCTCAAAGAAGAGGAGCCTCAAGCCGACTCCTGACACAAGGAAGAAACCGGCTATCGAAGCCACCTCCGCTCCCGTGGCTCCATCCGCCACCGCCCCCTCTCAGGCCGCCTCGGCCTCAACCTCTTCACTCAGCCACAGTGCTGCCAAGCCCGCTGCCCAGCCTTCTGCGGCAAAGAAAATCGCCCCCCCTCCCCCTGTGTACATCCAGGACAAGGGGAAGTGGACAGACGTGTCCAAATGGTGCACCGACCTGCGTATTGGCTACACCAGCGCGAAATCTACCCAACAGGGTATTAAGGTAACAGTCCCGACATCTAACGATTATAGAGAGCTCACAAAGACTCTCCGCCTTAGAGGTGTGTCCTTCCACACCTACGCCCTCCCCGAAGACCGTCAAGTCCGCGTCGTGATCCGTAGGATCCCGAAGGAGATACCCGCGGAAGAGATAAAAGCCGACCTTCTGTCGCAAAACGTCCCCGTTGCGGAAGTCCACCGCATGCACCGCGCCCGAGGCAGGGTACCATTCGATATGGTCCTCGTCGTCTGCCCTCCTACTGAGGGTCACCACCCTATCTTTAACGTCCGTTCCGTCTGCAACCTCACCGGCTTGCAGATCGAGAAGCCTTTTAAGACCGGTGTCATAGGGCAGTGTCACCGCTGCCAACTCTACGGGCATTCGCAGATGCACTGCCACGCGAAACCCAGGTGCGTCAAGTGCCTGGGCGATCACGGCACTGCTGACTGCAGTCGTCCAAAGGACCGCACCTTATGCACAGAGCCGCCTAGCTGTGTGCTATGCGGCGACTCTGGCCACCCGGCCAATTATCGTGGGTGCCCCAAGGCCCCTAAGACATCATCTCCCAAGCTGACGAAGCGTGCAGACGCCCGTCAGCAAAGGGAAAGCCCCCGCTACGCCCACGCGTGGCCTACCACTCAACATCAGGAGCGACTCAGTCCTCAGAGGCCCTCGCCCTGGAACTACCTCCACCATCAGCAGGCTTTTCCAGCCTTAGCACCTAGACCCGTTCCTGCGGCCATCCCTCCACTTATGGACCCCCGCATCCGCGTCAACGCGCCCCCAGGCATTCCTGTGCCTCTAAATAAAGCCGCTCCCGCCGCTTCAGCTCCACCCGCAGCCACCCGTATGGTCGGCCAGAATCCAATGGACGCCTTCAACGTGATCTCGAGCACGTTCACGGCCTTCCTTACCCCTCGCGCCAGGAAAATGGCAAGTGAAATTGTTGCCGCCAGAAATGCCGGCAACATTTATATGATCCAAAATATATACAATGCGTACCCGGACATTACGCAAGCCCTGATGTCCTTCAACAACCAACCCAACCCCAATCATGGATAAAGGAATCCTCGCGCGAACCAAACCCCGATCCCTAAAGTTAGGTTATTTCAATGCCAATGGCATCCTGCGACAACGCGCTGAAATCAGCGAGTTCCTCCGCGACCATCACATCGACATCCTCCTTGTTCAGGAAACGTTCCTAAAACCGAGTTACCGAAATCCGTCAATTGCAAACTATCGTACAGTTCGCAATGACAGGACGCGTTGCCATAAGGGCGGTACCCTTATCTATTACAAAAAGGAGCTATACTGCATTCCCATAGACCCTCCCACACTCTCACGATTAGAAGTGTCTTGCTGCCGGCTTGGCATGACAGGTCATCAACCGATCACCATAGTTTCGGCCTACCTCCCCCCCATTAATACTTCGGAGAACTTCCAACTCCTTACTGAAGATCTTTCTGTCCTTTTTAGCCTGAGTGACTCCGTTATCATAGCGGGTGATCTCAACGCAAAACATCCCTCCTGGAATAGCACCAGGACCTCTTCCAGAGGGAGACACTTGTTCAACCTCTCCTCCTCTCAGAATTTCGATGTCATCGCGCCGATGACTCCCACTCATTTTCCCCCCGATCCCAATCACACCGCCGATGTACTCGACGTGGCGCTCCTACAGAACGTCAACCTACGGTTGGACTCTATAGAAGTGGTACAAGAGCTCGCTTCCGATCACCGTCCAGTAGTCATGAAACTGGTCCCCCGCATAGGTCTGCCCGATTCCACCCAACCCCTTCCCAACAAAGTGGTAACGGACTGGAGGAGAGTAAGCGATCGCTTAAAATCCACCACGTCCCCCCACTTGGACCCAATCCCCGATCATTTTGAGTCTATCGCTGACACGACGGCCGCGATCGACTCATTCACAGCTCACGTACAATCAGTCCTGAACGATTGTTCAAGGGAAATTCCAGCGACGGATGACCGTCGCTGGAAGTTGCCGGACGATGTACGCGAACTGTTGAATGAGAAGAACGCGGCTGTCCGTGCCTACAGCAACTTCCCCTGCGACGCGAACAAAGCCCATATGCGTTACTTACAGCGTACTGTAAGAACACGCATAGAGGAGCTGCGTACCGCCGGCTGGGACAAGATGTTGAGCGAACTAGAGCCCACCCACCTAGCCTTCTGGCAACTCCAGAGGAAGCTCAGATCCGGAGAAATAGTCTCCATGCCCCCCCTGATCCGTCCCGACAAGACCATCGCCTTCGATGATGTCGACAAGGCTGAGCTTCTAGCCGACACTCTAGAAGTCCAATGCTCGCCTAGCTCTCAACCAGTAGACCAAGCTCACCTCTCTGAGGTCGACGCTGAAGTCGAACATAGAGCCTCCCTCCCTCCCGTCGAAGACCCAGAGTATCCACTGCCCCCAGTCACGCCCGACGAAGTGCACGACCTCATCAAAGGTCTTAAGGCTCGTAAAGCCCCCGGCTCAGATGGAATCACCAATAGGGTATTCCAACTTTTCCCTGCCCACCTGATAATGCTACTGACCACCATCTTCAATGGTGCTCTGAGCAACAACATCTTCCCACAGGCATTCAAAGAAGCCACCGTCATCGGTATCCCGAAGCTCGGCAAGCCAAAGTCAGAGCCTAGTAGTTACCGCCCCATCAGTCTGCTCAATGTCCTCGGCAAAATCTATGAGAGGCTTATTTATAAGCGCCTCAGAGACTACGCCGAGACAAAGGGCCTCATCCCCAACGAACAGTTTGGTTTTAGAACCCAACACTCGTGCGTACAACAGGTCCACCGTATAGTCGAACACATCAACTTCGGTTTCCAACGAGGTTTGATGACCGGTGCTGTTTTCTTCGACATAGCGAAAGCGTTCGACAAAGTCTGGCACAACGGCTTATTATATAAGCTGTACCAACTCGGTGTGCCAGATCGTCTCGTGCTCATCTTACGGGACTTTTTGTCGAACCGCACCTTCCGTTATCGCATCGAAGGAGCGCTATCCTCCTCCCACCCTATTCGCGCAGGAGTCCCTCAGGGCTCTGTGATCTCTCCTCTAGCTTTCACGCTATTCACCAGCGACATGCCAAAGTGCAGCAAGGCGCAGTTGGCCCTGTTCGCAGACGACACGGCCATCTACTACACCGGCCGCGATCCAGACTCGATATCTCGCATTCTCCAAACCCAAGTCAACAAGCTTGGCGCCTGGTTTAGGAAATGGAGAATTGAAGTAAATCCCGACAAAAGTCAAGCGGTTCTATTCTCGAAGCCGCGTCATACCCCCTGCCCCCCTCGACCGATCACCATGTTCGGCAAGCCGATCCCTTGGGAGAAGCGAGCCAAATACCTGGGTGTAGTTCTAGATGAACACCTTTCGTTTTCAGAGCACATTAAGGCGGCTCGTTCGCGCGCCGCCTTCGCTCTAGGTAGACTTCACTTTGTCTTCAATGCTCGTAGCAAATTGTCACTTAAGTGCAAAATGCGTATCTACACAGCGTGCATCCGCCCGATCATGACATATGCCAGTGCAGTCTTTGCACACGCCAAGCCCGTTCGCTTCAATAGAATGCAGACCCTCCAGAACAAGTTCCTCCGTAGGATAACAGGCTCCCCCTGGTACGTTCGCAACGAGATCCTTCACGTTGACCTAAAGATTCCCACTATCCGCCAGTTCATGAAACGCATTTCAAAGCGTTTCTTCGAGACCGCCGCGAATCACCGCAACCCTCTGGTTGTGAAAGCCGCTAGTTATATTCCCTCCTCCATTAGTCAAGTCCGCCGTCCCAAGCATGTCCTCACCGATCCCGATGACCACATAACTCTCATTCAGGAGAGCAGTAGGGCCACCAGTACAGTGCACAAACACAGACCGACATTCCGACCTCGCCGCCGAGGTTCCTCGCGAAGATCCCGACGTAATTGTCCCCCCCGACCCTTGCTCGACGAAGTGCCAGCCCGCGCCGTAGCTGAGCCTGTAGCTTTAAATTCCCCGATTAATAATAATCAACTAAACTTGATCCAGCCTGTCCCATCTTGCTGTCCTCCCGTCAGCGACGCCCTAAGCCGAGGTCCGTACCCCACAGGGGGTGCCCTTAGCGAGCGTTCGCTTAATAATATAAGTAGTATTACGCCCCTGGCTGGAGGCTTTGAGTCCGCTTAAGGCAGCCACAGGATAGTCCGGTTAAGTAGTCACGACCTCTCAAGGTCAACTACGAGATGCCATACAAAAAAAAAAAAAAAAAAAAAAAAAATGTTAGCACGGGTCAACCATGTGACATAATAATATGGCGTGATATGCCTTTCTTGTTGCTGACTTCATAATGTGACAAAGTAAATTAAAAAACTTAAAATGTTTAGTCTAGGTCAGTCGGGGTCATCTGAATGTGACCAGACAAAAAAATATGTACCTACGAGTGCAGTTCATAAAGTTAAATAACTTATAAATTTGGTTTGGATCTAATTCAGTTTTGGCACACGCACGTCACGTCTTTCCAAAGAATATAAATATTTTTCTAACCGTCTTTAATGTTTCGTTTTTCTTGTTTGATAATTCAGTGCCGGTTGCAATATTAATAATGGAAGGAAAAAAACTGTAAGTATCACAACCTTAATACCTTTCGAGAAATCTTTACGGTACTTATTATATACTACGCTATTGACAAATCCGTTATCTTGTCAATTTACATTTAATTTTGTAATAATTCTCTTCACAGTACCAGAAGCACGAATGCTCAATAAAAAAACTGAACATTTTCCTGTTTTGAGCCTCTTGCCTTCTGGCAAGAACATAATTATAATAATTGCAGGAACATATTATTTTTATTAATATAAATTTTTATCACCACATCTGACCGAAAGTGATAAATTTTTCATAACCATCTGTCAAAGTGTGACCTTTGTGACAAAATGGCTGCGCCCGTATTAGCAAATAAAACATAAAGAGTCCCAATTAAACGTCAAGAAGTTATGTCACATGTCGAGAGAATACGGATGATGACTGATATTAGAAATGTTCATAAAAGAAATGTAATTTCAAAATGAGATAATCGAAAAAATCTGTTAAATCGGTGTAAATATGAAGAAGATACACGCTTTTAAAGTTTTTGGAGGGGATTATTGCCGTCCTTGTCGCACGGTACGGATAATGTACGACGCTAGTAAGAAGTTACATAGTCGTGACGTCACTTCTACGATAGTGCTGTCCTTGTCTAACACTTATCTTAAAACGTTTATAACTTGGCAATTTTTTAAGCTTTTTCACTTTTTGTAATTTTGTTTGCACTATTTGGGGAAAAACAATTTATTGAGATAAAAATAAAAAAAAATACCATCATCCCTATTATCTCACGCAACCGTGCTAGCATTTAAGACAACGTTTTATCGCCCAAAATGTGATAAATAGCGTGGCTCATGACATGTCACAGTAGGCGATGCGCGCCGTGCTAAACGCAAGTTTTTATAATGCGTAAAAGTATATGATCCACTGCAGTAAACAAAACATATTATGTCTTTCAGGATATATGCTTGTTATATAGTGTGTTGAAAACATAATACAACTAATTTGATACGGTAGAAAAAAATCACGAACCCACGGTTAGCAGTCGACCAATAGATCAAAGAAGTCATAAGATGTTGAGCTTGTCTCCAGGTTAATTAAATTGCTCAAAGTTGTGCCTGCCTGTGTTCGAACCTGTGACGAGGTCAGTCGGGGCCGCTGGGTCAACCGCTCAACATACAATTCTTACTGGAGCCAAATCTCCCTGACGTCGATTCAAATCCCTTTTCCCGATTGATGCTATATACATTTTTAACAAATATAAACTTTATGCTCAGTGTAAATTAAGTTGATTTTAGAATGAATAGTAATATTGAAAAAAGTCTTTAAAAAATTATAAGTTGTAGCGTAAACTAAACTTTGTGTGTAGGAATTAAAATTGTTTTTTTTCCAAATACACTTTGATGTATGTGTTTGCCACCACAGTTCACAATTCTGCATTTTTATAACTCCAGGTACACTAAACCACTCGTGGGGCGAAGCGTCCCGCATAAGCCTCTTCCTGCCCTCCCACGCGGACACAACACCACGGGATGAAATGCTCGCCAAAGCTATGCTAGATGCTTGTGACGACTACATTGCCGTTTACCTTACTTAGTGTAAGTACTTTACATTTACATACAGGGTGGCAGGAACATCAAAAAACTGTAACCATAAATTCCGCACATGATTCTAGGACTAGCGTAGAAAGTTTTCATTGGTTATAAAAAAAAAAACTGCTGTTTCATAGAAAAGTGCAATACCTACGCGGTAAAAAGTATAAACATAAATTTATTTGACCTATTTGCATGTACTTTTGTATACAAATACAGGGTAACACTCAATTTAAGCGTGCAAATTGTCTCATGCAAAATAAATTATCAATGACCCCCATGCTAGGAAAAACCTATGTTACAGGGGTCATCCATCCGTCCATATGGATGTGATGATAGTAACCTACGTAAAAATAAGTAATGTGCACTTTTGTAAAAAAGTAAAATAAACTAATGCAATACATTTTGAGCAAAAGAAACAGGGTTTGGAACAGCAAATATTTTTTTAATAACCGACTAAACATTTCATTGCTCAGTTCAGAATCGTGTAATTGGATCCATTGTAACAGTCGTCGATATCCCTGGGACACTGTGTTTTGTTTTTCCAACATGCATGTTTATTTTATTTCAATTTAGTCCATTCCTAAGGTAAAAACCTTGTTTGGGTTAAACTCTTACGCAATCAGTCACCGAAGGAGAAGGTGTCTACATACCTCACCACTTTTTCCAATTACCATTATTGTTTGATTATTTCTGTGAATAAACACTTATTCCTTTTTTTATAATATTAATAAATTTTCATTTGAATTGAATTCAAAAGAAAACGTTCAAATTCAAGTCGCAATCTCATCTCAGTGACAATCAATGTGAAAAACTTGTTTAAAATGTATGTAAATTAATAGTATTTTTGACAGGTTGAGACAGATTACAATGCAAACGTTCTAAAAATACGGGAATTGTCCCTCAGGCTTTTAGAGACTGGTGATTTAAAAGAGGTTTTATTGTGAAGATCTAGAAATTAGTTATTGATTTTAGTAAATACTCATTGTGCAGTAGTACTTTGTTGGTACTTCTATTTTAAATTTAATAATTATGATAAAAATGATTAATTTTAAGTTTTACCAAAGACTAGAGAGTAAGACTACTACGAGTTAATAATAAAACGTTAGTGACTGGTGCCGATTCTCTTGTACACCGAACTAAACTAACTAAACTATCACTAAAATTCCTTACTTTTTACTATGAAAATCTTGACGCTATTCTGCGAAAAAAAATCTCTAAATTTAAAAATAACTTTGACACAACTAATCGAATTTGACAGTCGCGAGTCCACGTGTTTTTTTTTTTTTTTTTGATTTCGCAACGTCTTTGTTAGAGCCGGAGGCAGCCTGGGGGCAGCCTCGACGTGTTTTCTATGGAAGTTTTGACTTTTTGTGTGAAAAATATAAAATATGGTTTCAGGGTTACAAAGGGGGTCGAAATTTTCATTATTTTTGTGATAGGACACACCGTTTTCGAGAAATGAGCAAAAAAAGAAAAAGAAAGTTAAAGACCCGTTTTTGCACGTCTGAAGTCGAGGTGTTGGTGTGAATTTTAGTTCACGCCACCTAATTTTATTCCACACCTTTTTAATCGCGATTAAAAATAGTCAGATTCATGTTCAGATTTAGTTTGACCATCAAATTTTTTGGTGAAAAACGTAAAATTCAGAATAGCAAAATAGCCATTTTCACTAAACTAATAACTCAGTGCAATCTTAGTGCTGTCAAACTAAAATATAGTTAAGTTGTGTCACTATAGTCAATTTCAGAATGGAAAATCGTCATTTGACAGAATTAAACCAAATTTTAGTGATTTTTAGTCTAGTTTAGAGGCGTTTGTGACAAGAGAATCGGCACCACTGTTAAAAAATTTAGTATAATTATGATTAACGAAAGTAAGGTAAAGTTAAGTCAGTAAATTGTGTAACAAAAGTTTTAATCTAGATTTATATTTTTAAATGTAGTAAGTAATAAGTTTTATGCGGTAGTCTACAAGTCATCATGTTGTATGTTCTATAATATTTTTATCTTACAAAGCGATGCGTGATTCACTTGTGGTAACCAAGTGTACAAAACACGCTGTGAGTGTGTGCTTGAAGACGAGTAGCGTCAGCAATTAACAAACACACAAGCACTTCCGACTTCGCCATTATCTCGGACGACACCTGGAGCTCCTGCGCTTACACACACATTCACACCGTGTTTGTACACTTGGTAACCACAAGTAAAGCGCGCGTCGCTTCGTGAGATAAAAATACTTTAGCCAAACTCCCTTTATCATCTATTACAGTTCTGCCAGCCCATACAAAACTTTTCCCATAATTAAAAAGTAGTTATGATTATTTTAAAACTACAGTTATCAAATGCATGAGTTTGTTTACATAAATTACAACTGTTTGGCTTGTAGTAACCCACGTTGCACGGACGGAAAAATATTGCAGCGGGATTTTATCGTGAACATAATTTTCAACTCTCGGTGTTGAGTCGAGCCGAGCGTTCAAAATCTAACAGAGTGCATCTTAGCGCGTAGAAAAAATACACTGTTGGATTTTCAACCCTCGGAGCCAAGCACAGCGTTGAAAATCCGGGGTGCGATAAAAACCCGCCGCGATATTTTTTTCCATGCGAACGTTGGCTAAAGGTAGCTTATTTTTACCAACGAACATTGTGTAAGTGTGAACACCACGTGTCTTATCAAAGCTACTTGAAGTTTACCTATCGACGATATGTATGATACATGTTTATTATTAATAAATTAAAATCCATGATAAAATTGTGACGAAAAACATGACCTTACGTAAATTGAAAATCGTTTAAAAATCGATCAATCATATTTTGACAGGAGCTTATGATAATTTTCGCTTTATTTACCACTGAGGAATAAAATCGGTAAAATTATCTTTAAAACTTAGATAAAGATAAAAGTGTAATTTTTTTTTTATGTTATCAATAAAGTAGCGATAAATCTTAATTATATAAATTAGGTTTTATTTTCCCCAGTTTACAAACGACGTCTTATCTGGCTCGAAATGTCGCCGGGCGTACTTATGTTCATAACTTTTTATTCATTTTAACTTATCGTAATTACTAAATTAGTGTATACCTAACGTTAAGAGCGGGCCGTACAGGTCGCGCGGTGGTTTAAGATCGCTCGATGAAAGTAGTGGGGGCAATCGGCGCATGTGTACAATCGCGCACAGTAATTCTTAGTGTGTTATTAAGGTTTTTTTTCTCTTGTAAGTAGGTAAATTCAGGAAAAAAAAACAAAAGTAAATTTTAGTTACTATATTTAATACATAAAATTTTAGGAAAATTATTCATCCGACAGTGGTGATATTCCTTCCATTAATTCATCTAATACGTGGTACGTATAGTAATACGGGGTGGTTCATAGTATACGATAACAAGCTGTACGCAACAGTACCCAAGAGGCATGAGACGCGTGAACGCAACGCGGGAATTGAAGAGCGACTGATCTATCTACCAATGACGTGTAGCCGTCGGCGCACATCCGCCCCCCTCACGCCGCCCGTCACCAAATAGACCTTAGAATTGAATACTGCGCATGCCCATGCCCCTTCCACTTTTGCCGAGCGATCTTAAGCCACCGCGGGACCTGTAATCAAAATTGCCCTTCGTAAATTAGAATTTTAACGAAATTGATAACACTTACGAATTTAATAAAAAATAATATGAGAAAGTAAATGTTAATATTTTCAAACTTTTTGTGGAACAGAAACATACAATAATACAATTTAATTTAATTTATTTCAGAACCAACAATAATAATTGGGATAAAAAGACAAAAACATATGTGCGGACTTTTTTAAAATTTCTTTTATTCTTGGTTTAATAAGTATTTTACATTGCATAGAGCCGTTTCATCAGATTATTTTGCATATACTTACTCCAGAAGATTTAACATTCAAACAGATTTACCTACGACGGGCGAAAAGTTTTTCATTGGCGCGAAGAGATTGTCTTTTGTTTTCGTCGTGTTTGATGACGGAGTAAGCAAGGGCACGCGGATTTGTTTTCCGGGTTACAACTCGCCCTTAACTTTCCCCCTCCCCCTGGTTTCTTTAGATCCGACGATAAATCCGACACGTAAATATGTATGGGCCGAACTCGGTAATTTAATCGTGCCAAATTTATGCAATAACGCGGTTTTCAATCTATTAGGATGTGAACCCATTAATATGGCAGATACGTTCTTCATACAATCAGTTCATATCAGAGAGGATCCACACTGGCACACAAGACACAGTTAGCATGCGGTTTTGTAGTTGTTAATTCTGTGATGTACAGAATTAACAACTACAAAACCGCAACTGCAATGCTAGTACTGCACAATCGTCTGCAGTTTTTTGTTATCCAAATACAGTCTGCTTACTCTCGTCAAACCGCAAGGCAAAAGGCATCTTCTCATACAGAGAAGCATTGATCACCACGCTCAAGACGGGCTGGCGATATCACACTTATACTATGTGCTCATGTTAACACTGTTTGTTGGTCTGGTAGTCGCTAGCGCTACTGCTGAGCATGAGATGCTGGGCTCGACTCCTTGGCCGGGCAAAGTGTTATTGGGTTTTTCCATAAGAAATTTCTCAGTAGCAGCTCGTAGTCTATATTTGTGCCTGGTGGATGTCAATAAGCTCGCCCCCTTATTACATGGCACTTGAAAGATAATTGGTAAAATGTGGGTGTACTATACTTAGTCTGGCCATAAATACTGTTACAGTTAAAAAATAAGAAAGATATTACATTTGAATTTGGAATCTGTCATTTTATACGATTGTTCATTGAGTTTTCTAATTTTGGCGCCAATACATTGTACAATATTTTGCGATATTAAAATGGAGTGGGGTGATAAAGAGAACCGATTTCGCTGTGATTGCATTACACAAAGTTGGTTGGAGGCAAAAGCAATTTTTAAAAGTCTCCATACGCTTGGTATTAGTCAAATGTTTGTGTACCGGGCTATTAATAGGTACAATGAGACCTCCTCTGTTTGTGACAGAAAAAGATCTGGCCGTTTACGTAGTGTTCGTACGAAAAAGGTGGTCAAAGCAGTAAGGGAAAGAATTCGAAGAAATCCTGTCCGAAAGCAAAAGATTTTATCTCGGGAGATGAAGATAGCACCCAGAACCATGTCGCGTATTTTAAAAGATGACTTAGGACTTGCAGCCTATGAGAGACGCACTGGTAATTTTTTAACTGATAATTTAAAAAGTACAGAGTGTTAAAATCGAAACAACTACTGATACGCAAAGGGAGGTCACAGAAATTTTTAGTTTACGGATGAGAAAATCATTACAATTGAGCAACATTTTAACAAACAAAATGACCGTATTTATGCTCAAAGTTCTAAGGAAGCTTCCTAATTAGTCGACAGAGTGCAACGTGGGCATTATCCGACTTCAGTGATGGTTTGGTGGGGTGTTAGCTATGAAGGAGTGACTGAGCCATATTTTTGTGAAAAAGGTACAAACATAGGCACAAGTGTATCAAGATACCATTCTTGAGAAGTTAGTTAAGCCCCTTAACATCACCATGTTCAATAACCAAGTATGGTTCTTCCAACAAGACTCGGCGCCGGGTCATAAAGCTCGCTACACGCAGTCTTGGTTGTAAGTGAAAGTTTCGGACTTCATCAGAGCTGTTGACTGGCCGTCGTCTAGTCCCGATCTTAATCCGCTGGATTATGATCAGTTTTAGAGAGTCCCTAAAACAATCCATACGATTGGCAGTGAAGAATTTTCCTATGGAAAGAGTGCGTGCTTCTATTGACAACTGGCCTCAACGTTAAAAGGACTGTATTGCAGTCAATGGAGACCACTTCGAATAAGCTTATATATTTTAAATTGTTTTATATTTATGTATTAAACTCACTGTAAACGTAATAAATCATATTTGCAATAAAATAAAACAAAATTCTTCGTGACAATATTTATGGCAAGACTAGGTAGTTACGCACACCTCTGCCTAACCCTTCGGGGATTATTTCTCACCAATGAAAATCCACGAAACTAATAAAAGTGCATATGATTTGAAAAAGTCACATTGGCACTTGTCTGAATTTGAACCAACAACCTCTTACAGGATATAAAGATGAATAAAAAACAAAAGATAAATTATTTACACATTTTATTAATAGTTTTTACAAAATAATACTTTTTTTTATCAACAAGTTTGAAGCAACGTCTATGTGATTTCTTTTGTACTTATAAAATTATATTTTCAACACAATTTTACATAAGAACTACTTTGCATAAAGTCTCGTGCAACACTGGCGCGGCGCCACAGCGCGATACAAAGGCACCGCGAGTCGCGCGACGATCGGTGCCTTTGTGCCGCGCTGTCGCGTCGTGCCAGTTTGCGGAAGCCTTAATGCCGCACCCAGAGAGGCTTAATTTTCCTTCGTAGTAAATTGAACTATTCTGAATGCGGCGGATAGAGTGCTAATTTTAACGTTTATTAAGATTAGCACAGAGTAAAAATAGTTTTTTTTTAGTGGGGTGGTGACACCGTTACGTATTCTTTTCGTCACCGCTGCGTACAAAAAATACTGTTTTAATCTCAATACACCATCACATTTTGTATGGAGAGGTGACGAAACGTTACAAAATTTAACTTCCCTTAGTTAGTCATTGTTCTCACTTCCCTACAAATACCTATTTATTGCATCAATAACATTTCTTTAACGTCTATAGAAGTGAATTACACGGCATCTCCACATTAGATTCGCAATACCGCGACAAGTACGACAAAACGTGACACATTCCACGGTAGTTTGACATATTAGTACCCGTTAAGACACGGCGGTAATAGCGCGGTTGACGTTCGGTATCCGCCGTTGATGTTATGTACCCCCAAGTAACAAATGCATACTTATATCTTTTATTAAATTGTTTAGGTAGATAATGGTTGCTTTATAAAAAAACAAAACAAAGTTGTAAGCTAATTGCATACTCTTAATTTCAACAACTAAAGCCACTTAGGGACGCTTGATACCTTAGTGTTTATTTTTTAATGTTGTAATTTTACACGCAGTTAAAATCATGTTCATATGTAAGTACACTACTTTAATTTACATAGCTACGCTTTAAACACGCGATTTTGTACAAAAAACGACGATTTTACGATCAAATTGTTATTTAGAAACTATTTCGTGGGTTACAGAGTGTTTTTATTTTATTTAAAACTTTTCTAAGAAATTGCTACTTATTATGATTTTTTTATTTAACATGTACGAAATAGCTTACTAGAATTCAATGTATGAACCAATATGCACCAGATTTATATGTAAAACGTAAGTATATAAGAGGTATTGTCACGACCTTAATTTTCTCCTTTTAGGTAATGCTTAAAGCCTGAATAAACATGCAGCCCAATTGCGTAACACATTTTCGTAAACGATTACGACTAATCTGTTTTATTTTGACAGTTCAACAACATTCATTGCGTTGAATTTTTATCGAAGTTATGAAGCAATGGATTAGCAATCTGTTTCAAAACGATTCAGATTCCGATTGATTGCGTATTACGCAATTAGGGTACTGGCCTGATAAAAAGCTTAAGCTTAAAGGGACTACGACATTCTGATTTCTATCCACACATATCAAGGACGGGGACGGACCGTGCTCCGTCAAGGGCTAAAGAAACGGTGTTTACATTTTAAATGAACTCATTCACAACACGTCCGCGTCCGGGCCCGGCGAAGGAGCTTCAGTTCCTGCCTTGTGTCGGTCACAGCCCTGTCACGTCTCAGGTACGACCCAGATGTGTGGATGGACCTTAAACCTCGGTATAATCAAGCCTTTAAAATTACGTCGAATTACTCCAAACATAAGTAGGTTGTATGAAAACGTTTAATTTAAATTAAGCAAATATATCACGGTCATATCAGATGTTAAGTGATTTCCATTAACAATGATTATGAATAAAATAATGATACTATATATCGACCATTATTATAAATTACATAAGGCAAAATGGCTGACACAGACGAACCACAAAGTGAACATTTATTATTTTCTACTATTTCAACACTTAATGACATGCATTATTTTCCTTAAAATTATTCAAATATAAAACTAAAAGTATTTTATTTAAGTTCTACACTAAATGCGCAGGCCCGCACTATTTCGCAGCACAATTTTTGAATTTTTTATTACAAATAATCCCCAAAACACAAAAAATGAAACGACATAACAAACATTCTAATTATTTTCTTTCCAATTAGTTTTTGTTTTTACATAAATAAAGCTTTTTAAATGCAGATGATTTTAGTTAACCTTTTAATTTCATTGTACTGTACTGTGTAATTAAAAGTTATTCAGCATTACATACAAGATCACAGACAAGAAGTACAAAAATATTAGTATAATGATTATATTTAAACGCACCAGGCGTTTTTTGAAGCGTTTAAAATATATATTTAGCTAATATATTTATATAATTTTATAACATTCATTCATTACATTAGGCTAGAAAAATAAAAGTTTGGCAATCTAATTTTTGGCCTCATTTATGGATCTTTAAACAGCCAAGCTTGAAAGGCAAAAAATACATTAAAATGTGATATTATGTTCCTTAATAAGGGCTGTTGTAATCCAAAATAAGCACCTCCCTATTTCTTGCATTACTTTTGAATAGTTTCAGATTCCTATCCTCATACAAATAAAACTTAATGAGTATAGCCAAACTGATTGTTCCTCCATCGATTCCATCTCTGACTTCTCAACTTGCCACAAAATGTAAACCGACTAACATAGAGGGCGGCACCATCTTGATGGCCCAAAACAGTTCTTTTTATTTCGAATAAAATCCAAATTAACTGGCTACATTTCATAAACAGAATGTTGTATCATAATTGATGTTAAAATAGGTTATCTATTTGCACCAGTAAAAATAAAAGTTATCAGCACTTTTCCACCAGACACCTCTTTATTATAAGTTTTTTATGTTAGTACAACCAGAAAGCAAAATAAATGTTAATGATAGGTACTTTTATTTTAAAAATAGGTCATTAATAATTGTCCCTTTTAGACCTAAAATCAGGTTTTTATCAAGTTTTCTTCTTTCTGCAGGTCAACTACATTTCAACCATTTTTGTTATAAACGTTATGTGCAATGAACAACCATTTCACTGAATAATTGAGCCGCATCGTGTATCCGTTTTAAATTATATTTCGACACATTTAAGTTCAAGAACTTCGATTATCATAATAATCGTAATTACGTTTGCAGGCCGATAACAAATCTCATTATTACATTCGATTTTTTTAAATTTATATTCCTCACCATTGATCATCCATTTAATATTTCGTACATTATCTTCACACTTATACACACAACATACATGACAAAGTTAAAAAAATAACATTGAATTTGCTTTCATTGCTTTTCTGTGAGTAATTTCTCTTAAACGAAACGCGGTCATGTTATCGGAGGCGTTCATTCCATACTAACGCATTCCTTTGTTTTCTCCCTAGTTTAAAGATACAAGTCCAAATATTTACTTACGATATAATTTATATCTAACAATGCCCTGTTTTGTTTTTAGTGTAATACAAATAAAAATCGTTTGTAGATATGGAATGAACGCCAACGACACGTGCCCGCGTTACCTCTTAGCAAGGAACTCAAACAAAGCAATGTATCACATAATACGTAGTTTGAAAAATATATTTATCTTTAAGGGCTGATTTCATCAATGAAATAGAACGTGATCAGCATATAAACTACTTTTAAGAGCGATTATTTTCTGTGGAATATTGACACTGACAGGTCTTTAACGCGTTTTAGATGTGTTGAGCGCGTTCAGTTTCAATGGTGAAATCGCAACTTGACACAAAGGAATATAAATTGTATGCCATCTTCAAAGTCATGACGTGTTTTATTGTCTTGTGAATTAAATTACCTTTATAATAGACACTTGACTCTTGAGTCGATGTTTACGATATTGGCATAGATAAGTAGTTACCCAGTAAACATCGGTAAGATTAAGACCGCTTTACGTTATCACATGCAGTCATAAATACCCTCACCAGAACCAAACAATGAAAGATACTCCAAAATTATGTTTACATGTCAACATAAACACAACGTAACATCACGCTTGTAGTCTCTCGCATCAGATTTCTTTAAATCATCATCATCATAAGCAGCCTATAAAGTTCCCACTGCTGGGACACAGGCCTGCTCTCTGTGAGAGGGTGTGGGCCGCAATCCATCTCGAGAGCCCAGTGCGGGTTGATAGATGTCGCATGTCTTCGAATTTTTGGTTCTAGGACATGCCGGTTTCCTCTCGATGTTTTCCTTCACCGTTTTGAGAGCAGAGCAAATAACACAAAGTGCCTGCTTGGGAAAAGAAAATGATTTGAAGACGACACACAATTTGAATCCTTAGTAATCCCAATATCGTAGAACAACACTATCTTAACACTATCTGTAGAACAATCATTTCTCAATTGATGTTTCACACGTTCACGACAGCTAGATAATTAACAAACTTTGTTAGTAACAAAAAAAACTCGCCTGTAACACCCGAAAGGTTGGGCAGACGTGTACCTTTATTCGGCAATTTGGTTTGTGTCCCATGTAATAGGGAGTTTTTGTAACTGTATTTACCTAAATACAACATGTTAATGTAACTATCATTCTTCTCTTTAGAAGGCACTTTTGCACCCACCTCACATCTGCAATAAAAGCAACTGTGTTGTAACTAGGGTTGTCATCTCAAAAATTGCAACCAGGACAAGAAGCGTTAAAACCCCGGATTTTAGAGCTCAGAACCCGGACATGTCAACAGGTTGTTTTTAAGCAAAAGTAGTTACAGTAAAAAAAAACACTTTTTTTAACCTTAAAATTAATTTCAGTGATCTTTTTAGCATCATTTTAAAATGTACTTCGAAACGACATCTGAAACGTCTCCTGAATCATCAGTTAAGCTAGTGTTGTTCGCTTGCTTCTTATTTAAATATACATAAACAAGTGAGATTGTCTAAGCTAAAATAACAATGTACAGTACATATTGTCACTTACACATAGGTACAAAACTCGGTGCTTATTCACCGGGACCGATAACAAGGGCGCTGATTGCGAAAAACAGGAACACTAGTCCACCAATTATGGTTACTGTGGAAGAGAGAGAGAAATAGGTTAAAATAATGTAACAAAAACAAAAAACATTTTGGATTACTTGGCCAATTTTTTGCCTTACCATTCAGTACATGATTCTAGACCCTCCTGCGTTGAAATATTTCGTAGATAATTTAAAAAAAATATGCTGATCCTTACATTTTCACAGCGTAGGTTTTTGAATAACCAACGAAAAATGTCATTGGTACAGAATTATGGAGTAACAGGTTGTGCATCGATGTCCCTGCCGCCCTCTATAAGGTGGTTTGCAATTACAGGAATTACGTTTGTTGGCAGAAATAACTAGGGCCCTCTCATATAACTCTTTAAATTGTTTCAAAATAAAAATACAGGTTTATGAACATGACTTGTACATCCCAAGGATTAACAAAAAATCTTTAAATAAATGCGTTAGGTAACTAGTAACGCAAACTGTGAAAGTAAACAAAATATTCGCGTAATTCATCGTCTGTAAAGCAAAACCCAAAATAACTTTCATGGCACCGGACGTTTGCCACTGACGCAGAAATGCGTCATAGGTACTTATTTATTTCTACTGTTTTTCGTTGACATTTTTATTTCCATCAACTAGTATTCCAGACGAAAAGATGTTTTATGTCCGTAGCTTACTTTTTTTTTAATTCTCAGCTTTTGAAATAAATTGTCAACAGAAATCAACCTACGCCATATGAAAAATTTTTAATTTAAAACAAAAAACAACGAAATCAAACTCACCAGTCCTAACAGAAATCTTGGCGGCAACCATCCTGCCGCCTATCACAGCCAATCCCGTACAAAGAGCGTGGCCCAGCGAGCCACCAACGACCACACCGACCGCATGCTCCCTGGTCGCAAGCACGACCGTAGCCAACTGCGACCGATCCCCCCACTCAGCGAGGAAGGTCAGCGAAGCTGCTTGGAGAAGGACCTTGAGGACAGCGTTTCTTTTCCGCCGCCGGTTTTCGACCTGTCCTTGTTCTAACATATCTAGGGTTTCTTCTTTTTCGTCCTGGAATTTGGAAGGTGGTTTAGTGGGGCGAAATTGCGTTGCAAGTTCGGGATGATGGGCCTAATTGTTGACTGCTACACTTAGTTTGTCAGATGTTTAGTATGCAACTTCTACCGTCTGGCGATCTATTACAGAGTATCATGAAAAAAAACATATCACGGTAAATCATACTTTGCCTGTCTGACACCACTGTCGTAAAATAAAATGTAACCTAGTCTTTTTGTTCTGTAAAAGGGCCTTCTTCTTTTCGAGTTTTCTACACTATGGCAAACAAAACAAGTTTTAAAATGCGTTAATTTATCGTTATGGTCGTCAATCTCAAGAGTGAATCACTATCTCAGAGACAAATATTTGTACAGTAGTTACTCCATACTATTCTAAAATTAGTCCACAAGTAAGTACAGACTAACTGGAATTACAGATAAAAAAGAGTACATGCTAAGCAAGACAAAAGGCTGAAATGGCATAAACAACGTTATTTATGAACGGATTTATAAAAAAAACAAAGGTTTGCTTGCAAATAAAATGTTGCAGTGACTATGGTGACCAAATTTTTTTTTTTAACATGTCATTGGATTTGTACAGTGAATAACTGGTGTATTTCAGCCTTCAAGTGTGATTTTACACTACAGTTAAATATTCTTAAAATTAGGGATGAGGCGAAATTAAGAATCAAAATGCGTGAATTATTTGTACATTCCAGGCTTCAAATATGCAACAGTTGGTATGCAATAGTGGCGGCATTTTTGTAAGAAGTACCTTAAAATAAATTCCTGCGCAATTACATTGTTTAGGTTCAAATAATTTAAAAATTGAATCAGGTGTATTAACCTAATTGAGTGATTTTAGATTAAATACCTATTTCACTTCAAATAAATAAAAAGCAAAAAATCTTGTCCAGAAAAAAATAAAAACACCGGTATTATCTAAAACTTTTTGAATCGAAATCTAGTTTTTTCTGGTCAGATTTGTTCACTATAAGTATGAATGCAATACCAATACGCGCACTATAGAGCCGGTATTACACAATCAAAGGTTAACTAATTCAATATTATACTATTTGATGGTGTAAAGCTTGCCTAAACAACATTATATTCAAATGCTGAATTCCTTTGCATAATCAATTCAATTCATCTTTCAGAAGCCTTTCTCAAACGAAATAATGAATATGGTCTGTGCGTTACAGAACGAAAAAAAAGCTAAGGCTAAAAGAAAAAATATCTAGGTGTCATTCGTACTGCCAGGCATAATGACGTAAGTTCACCCTCAGCGGTTCTGATTGCGTCGAGCTGCCCGCTACGGGCTCCCCTGGGGATTGTGGGGCACTCTCCGTGTCTCTGGGGACCGAACTTCCCGGGCTTTGGGAACCAGCGGTCGCAACCGACGTCGCGTCAGGCGACTTCGATCGCTCTTTTTGGGCCTCCTGCAGTGTCATACTTTTGAATCTCGAACTGGCAACTTAAGATCGAAATTAATCTCGATGCTCAAATCTAAACCCTAATTTTGATATCGGCAGATTAAATAAAAACAGAATTGGCATGTAAAGCCGAATCATCTTTTAAAAGTAGTACTGGCAACGTTACTGCCTTGTTTTTCAAAAATTCCCTTCCCCTTTGTGTACACCAACTAAACGGCGCTGTGTGCCAGTTGTAACTAGGTCAACAAAATAAATATATATAAAGAAAGGAATTCAACATTTGCAGCTAGGTTAAGACTGAAAAGAATCTACAAATACTAAAATATCTCAAAAACACTATCTTATCTAACAAACACAGTCCTTTTTTAAAGCAAGATTTCTTCGGTGATAAACAGTTGATTTGACCTTTATTTAAATAACGATTATTAAGTTATTATTCGACCTCCTTTGCTATAGTTTTTCTATTGTTTTAGACCCAAGCGCTTCAACCGGTAATCTGAAGAGATATGACTTTGAAACGATAATAATTATTCCCAACAAAGTCGATGACTGCTTGCAATGCAACCACTCGATCAAAGCAAAGTACTTATGATTTAGTAGAAGTCTTAGTACGTCTTAGTTTGGATTTATTTTCTTTGCTTGGTTTCTTTTATTAAATGTGGCAAGAAAAATGTAGGTACCATTTAGATAACATTTGTAGACAAAAACCTAGATTGTAATATCATTTTATTTTGAAACAGATCATGTAAGATAGCAAAGATATCAAGTTTTATTAAAGGATCAAATTTTACAGTGTCTCATGAGGCGATAACATGGTTTTAAAAAGTGACGTATCAGAGATTTTCATACATGGATATTTAACAGTAGGTAAGAACAATTAGAGCAGTGGTGGTCCAGTGATAACGGCCGCGACTTACGAGTTGTAGGTCGTAGGTTCGAACCCAGACAGGCGCTTTACTTTGTGTAAATTATTTCATTACCACTGCTCTCAAAACGGTGAAGCAAAACATCGTGAGGAAACCGGCATGTCTTAGAACCAAAAAATCGAAGACATGTGACATCTACCAACCCACACTGGGCCCGCGTGGTGGATTACGGTCCACTCCCTCTCACAGAGAGGTGGCCTGTGTCCCAGAAGTAGGAACATAAAAGGCTGATTATGATGAAGAACAATTAGTACTCGTAATAAGTTTATTTGTGCCAATGATATTTGAAGAATTAGAACGGGTGAACTTCCTTGCAAATGTTCCGTTTCTAATAAAAGAATAACACTGAATTCTTCATATATTTTCAACTACGTTTTAATAGCTACGATCTTCTTGTTTGGGAATAGTTATTATTTCAGTTTGTAGTTCATTTTAGATCCCGATCGCCCTATAAACATTAAATAAACTGTAGGCACCCATAAAGTTAAAAAGCAGAAACCTTATTTTAATGTTAAAGGCACGTCACAACGAGAACGGTCTGTTTCGTCAGAAGTTATGAAATTGAAAGTGTAAAACAGCAAAGGTATATCTGCCATGACCACAGCGCTTAGACATAGCGACTGTTGGCAATTCATGGTTATTATTGCTAATTCCTGTAATCCATTATATTCGCAAAAAGTAACGGTGACTTGGCTATCCTACGCAATTAAGGCTGACTGAACGATTTCTTCACTTTTCAAGTAAAGCGCTTGGTAAAGAACCATAAAAAAATGAAAATATGTCTATGGCTATGTCTTTAAAAATCTTTGTATGAAAAGAGTAACAAGAAATAAATCCCAAATTATAAGCTTTTGAAGCCTTTGGAAATGTATATAATACAAAATGTTTCTCTTCATTCTACATTTATTTTGAATTTTCCAAAGAAAAGCATTTTAGAATTTTGTGTGTTACTTTTCTATTGTACGGATGTCGAGAGAATGCGTTCTTGACACCTGTCAATTTCATACGACTACGTGTTTTTTGCTACTACCTATTACATTTTTGATAAACGTTAATGATTTCACAACATTATGCGGCTTGTAAATTAACTTTAAAGAAATGGCAGCTTGTATAAAATGAAAAATTAAATAACGATTAATCAACGATTATACATAGTAATTATCAGCATGTCCGATAGGAGGGTAGATTTAATGAAAGCCGCAAATTCGATAAGCGTGTGAATCGAATATTGTGATTTTAGATTTCCCTAATTGTTTTATTTTTAATTGACAGAATTTTACGTATATAGTCCGCAAAATGTAGCAAGACGGATTGGGCCTCAAAAAGATTACTATGGTAGTCACTTGTTTTGATAAATGCCTTTCTATCTATTGAGGTCTTTAGCTCATCGCGAGTAAAGACAACATAACAAAATAATATTAATCTTGCAAGTGTAAAAATATGTTTTGTTTATACAATTCTCGGCCCATTTTTGGTAACGGATTTATTGCTATAAAACTAAATTCCAACGAAAAAGGGGAAGGAGATTTCAGTGAAGATAAATAATTGATAATAACTAATATTTACGAATCGTACTTTAATACTATAAAAGAAGATTGAATTATATGAACTTATTTCGCTCACTTTATCAATATTCTAACGAGGCAATCGGTCACTTTACCGAGTCTCACCTCAACTACACAATAAAATTTCTTAAATAACATACCTGATCTTCTCTTCTTTTCAATTCACTCTGTACTTCTTCCAATTCTTCTTGCCCCTCATTGGGGTCCATTTTCCATCCGTCCCTTAACATTTTAATACCAAATATCGCAAACAGCACAGCACTGGCGTAGTGCGTATAAATTCGAGGTATGACGGTCGCTATCCATCCAAATGCTGCTGATAATATTGTCATGAAGACCAGAGCTGATATGGCTCCGGCAAAGACTATTATTCTAGGGTGTTTCATAGCCATAATTGCAGCGATGAAGAAGGTTTTGTCGCCCAACTCCGAGACTATGACCACGGAGAGCGACGCAAGGAAACCTTGCAAGAAACTGCCCTGGACCGCTGCTCGCTGGAAAAAAAGAAATAGAATATATTTTTAAAAAGTTTTTGGACAAGTAAGTGTCCAATTTTTATACAAAAAAAAATCTTTTTAGTTACAGTTTCATACACATTTTTATTAGGCAGACATAAAACATGACACAAAAGATAACGTAGTAGGTATATTTGGTCCTTATTCATGAATGATGAACAAGCTTGAAACTCGATTTGAGTATAGACAGTCATTAAAATCTGAAACGAGAGCCATACTGAAGCATAGTTCTACTTGAACGCGTATGTAACTAAATGTTGATGCAAACGGGCCTCACTTGTTTTTGACTTATTAAGACTGTCCTTAGAGTCTTAATAAGTCAAAAAAAGTGTTTGCAACATTTACTTACATACGCGTTAAACGCATTTATTTAGTGTTTTATGGTGCAAGCTGGCATAAGTGCTTCAAGAACACTACTGCTTAAAACGAGCCGTATGTATAGCAAGTTATGTAAAGGTTTCCCTTTTTGATCAACGTATAATGTAGACTCATTGGCATATAAGGGTATACGTGGCCCGTCGAACGACTTTGGCGAGGAATTTGCAGTGCATTAGAAAGTTATTGCACAGCTCCAGCTCCAGGACTTCAAGAACCCAGACCGGTTAATGGTAACGTTCTTTAGTGTTTATTTATTAAACCTTATGCAATCAGCTTTTATCTAGGAAATTTATGATTTAAATACGAAATTATGGGGACTCCTCTACAAAAGCCCCAAAACAATGTATTGAAAGCTAAAGAAATTGGTAATTAACAATATTTAATATAGAATAGCCTCCCCCAAGCACCGGTCGAAGTGGCGGTGCTAGGGGGAGGCCAATGTCCTGCAGTGGACGTCTTTCGGCTGAAATGATAATGATAAATCTAGAATAACGTAGGTATGTATGTGGTAGTTTTATATCAAAATAAACTCAGAGAAAGCCGCAGGCAACCACTTGCCGTACCGTAAGTAGACCACGTACCGAGCAAAATACGTTGAAAAAAAATAATTATATTAGGGCCGGGGAAGTCTAGTCGCATTCCGCAACGAGACTAATTAATTCACCAATCATATAAGTATAATGACGCAATTTTATCGAATCATGCAAATGTAGATGTCGATACAAATAGCTCGCGAAGACTTGACTTGGTGACACAACATAATTTAATGCTCTTGCAATCATTTGATGCAAAAAAAAATGGAAAGCTTTGGGAACTTGGGAGTCAGCACTAATTAAACCATCATCATTATTATTGTAGGTATTGAATTAACACCTGACATAAAAGTAAGAGAAAATAGTACATAGCCAAAACAACCAAGCGCGAAGGAGGCTAAAGTTGAATTGAACTGGATTCGGAAGCAGTCTTGGAGAATGTGTTCACATTTTTCCAATGGCTGAAGTCAAGTCCATTTGTTTGAGCTAACGCCGCCAGCCGAGACTTCTTCTGCACTGACAATAACACAGGCTAAAATATTGACACACACAATATCTTCTACTACACCTGTCCATGTTTACATGTGATTGTTTCAATCAATGTGAAATGATTCCATCCCAACTTTGTTGTTACATAAGCAAGATATAAACTGCACATTGTTTGATAATATCTACACATTATAATGTTTTGCATATGTGCTTTCTTCAACCAGTTTACGTGTCTTCCGTCTTCCGTGTATGAATAACCCATAGTGCCACTTGTGATACAGGACCTCTTTGTACAAGAGCCAGGGCTGCACTGATGCTTAATCTTCTCTGAAGATTCCTCAGCAATTTTCGTAAAGTCTTCAATGAATTCCATAGTCGTGGCAAAATGCATGAGGGCTTACTGTCCGGCACACCTCTTATGCCTTAGCAGTAGGCATAGAAACGAGTTTTGTGGACGGAAGAATGGACAAAATGACAGATTTCTTTTATTCATCTGACACATGACTCGACTATACTCGTTTCTATGGTGATGACCACGTGCAGGTGTGTTTTTTGGTCAACACCAAATTTACAATCGAAGGTCTTTAGACCAGGAAACATAAATATCTTTATGTTTCCTTGTCTTGATCAACATAACCCTTTTAATGCTAAAACAGCTAAAGCGTTAAAGAAACCTTTTTCTAACGGCCTGCTCCACCTACACCAGCAGGGCTAACATGACAGACACGACAATTACTTACTCTCGCATTTTCTCGTCGCGTCTTTATCGTAACTTTACTCGTTTTCTGACAGCACTGCCATACAAAATATTCGGATCGTTCTGTCAAACTTGATGTTTTCTCGTTAAACCCTAACATGGCACATTATGTAATCTCGCATTTTGACAAATCAACATGAGAAAATCGGCCGATTTTCTATAATTTATTCGTCCTCCGATCCGTCCGTCCGATTTTGACGACGAGAAGAGTAGACAAAATTATGATACAATAAAAAATAAAATAAAAACTCCAAAATAACTTCGCAAATTGATAATTATACTTATTTTAGTCATCATTTTATTATCAAAAAACTAGTATTTACATCGGAACGAAGTTCCTTTCGGCGGCCGCGATAAAAACTGTGGCGGAGGGGAGCACTATTACATAGATGAGCATCACGTGTAGTAATAACCAGTGACGGAACTTAGTTATGCATGAGAGCCCAAATTAGTTTCAGCAATTTTAGCCTAATCTTAGTTTAAGACTAAAAAAGACGCGGAAAAATACCGGAAATCAAATGTTTTTATATCTCTGAAAAATATATGAGGAAGCGTAAATAAACATTCTTCAAACGGCTTGCTCTACTTACACCAGTACGGAACCTAGTCATGCATGAGAGCCCAAATTAGTTTCAGCATTTTAAGGCTAATCTTAGTTTAAAACTAAAACGGATGCGGAAATCTACCGGAAATCAAATGTTTTATCTCTAATCTCTGAAAACTATACGAGGTCACAGGTACTAAGTAATCTGACGTTATATTTGCACGTACTGCTTGTAAGTTTATGGTTGATAAGATTTAAATTGCCGTGCACTAAAATATAAGTAGCACCGTAAAATAATATAAATAAGACCGAAATTATAAACACACCGTTCTGAAAATGAAAGGAAACGCTGTAAGAGGTTATTCTTTTGAAATGTATTAATTCGTTTGAAATCTAAAGAGTTCCATCCGAGAAATAAGGTCTATGATTATGTCTATAATTGGATGTGCACAATCGTTCATGCAAGTTGGGCTTCCACTTCACACCATGCGTTTTCCTGAATCTGCACGTGTACCTAGCTGTAGAGTTATTGTCTCTTGGCAGTCTAGCTTGTATGGGATAAAAATAGCGCATTCTGTTGCTGTTCAACAATGGACACTTATTGTTGATATTCTTATATAATCATCATCATCGTTCTATGGATGTTAACGTATGCTAGTTTTAATTGCAGCAGCTGTTAATGGCGATGCTCATCCTATCCTTATGGGGGTAAAAGCGCAATCTTTAGTCAGCCATGTGTGACGTCACTCTGTCGTGCAATCTACTTGGTTGGTAGTCAAGTGTATAATGGCGGATGCGGTAAAGTGCGGTAGGTACAGCACAAATATCTTAGATGTCAGTGCTGTTTTTGTACAGTCACCAGAAGACATAAGTATTCAGGCAGCTTACTACAACTAGACTTTTGAACCCATGTTGTCCGTGTGCTGAGTTATCTTAGTCTTTGACATCGCCCTAATGTTTTTGTCCGATGATACTAACTTGGAAAGGTAACGCAGAGCATTGGCCCGTAGGTTCGCATAATGTACAGAAGAAATAAACATTACACTCTTCACGGGCATATTGCCAGTACATGTTCATGGTCAGCACGCGCAGCATGACCACCATAGAAACGAGTATTGTCGACGAAAGAATAGACAAAATAAGAGATGAATAAAATAAATCTGATATTTTGTCTATTTTTTGGTCGACATAACCCGGTCATGCTACGCCTGCAGGAATGTATGGATATTGAGTATAAAATCTGCGTAAAAATATTACGCATCGCATTGCAATAAACATAACCGGCGTTCATTTATGTAATGAAATATATTTACCCTAATAATTACAAAACGTGATATTACAATACTGTAGATAAAATGAGTTATGAATAAAAAATTATAGTTTTTTGTAAACAATGATAAATTGATCACCGTTTTTGGAACTATCTAATAAAACACTCGACGCTCGACTCTCGCCGCGGACGGACGTGTTTGTGCGCTCTCCCGCTCCAGTGTTGTGTTTCGTGTTATTATTCGTCGCTGCCACGTGACGTCATCGTAGTCGCCCCGACTACTCCGATTTAAAATCAAATCAAGAAATTGATTTGATTTTAACCAATCAAAAAAGTGCCTTTTTCAAGGCAATCTCTTTTCTTTATCAGTCATTCGTGAGTAGCTTCACTAGGCCCCTTCTGGGTAAAACCACAGTTTCGTGGTCCTCGGTTGAAACCTTACGGTGTCAACGAAGCCGAGTGGGGTGTTGACCCAATTCACACCCGCCGAACCCCTTCAGGGCGAGGCAGTTAGTTGGACGGGTCCCAGATAACCGGCCTTGGGGGATCTCCTAGTCGGCTCTGGTGACAGTTTTGCTTTCCAGCTACTCACCTAGTGTCTTTAGGGTGTGTCTACACCCTTCGCGCTAGACTGGTCAGGGCCCCGTTCGCACAATAAGACTGGCGACGGGTTACAAGCTTAGGGCTCACCAATAGGTACACACCTCCCTGTCTACACCCGACAGGGAGGGAACTCATCCCCGGGCCAATCCACCCGGGGAGTTAGGTATAGGGTTTAGGCTACGTAGGGAAATTTCTCTTTCCACCATTCCTTCCCTAATATAGTTCCCGCTCCGATCATGGAGGACGCCGTCCTCTTGGCGTTCCTCAAAGAGGTCCTATTAAAGGACCCCGAGTTTTTGGCGAAATATGGCGCCAAAATAAGCCAAGTTTCCAGTCCCACTCCGTCTCAAGGCGCACTCGCTAACTTCAGTGACGCGCTTGAGAGCCCGCTATCGCCACCTGCATGCGAACAAGGCATTCCGCCCTTTGTTCCGCACAACAATGTTCCGGCTAATATCTCTGCCCCCATTGTTTCACCCTCTATTGTACCGGCAGATAATACTCCGGCCGCTAATCCGGCCCCTATTGTCTCGCCCGCCTTTGTTCCGGCCGCCATTGTCACGGCCGCCATTGTTCCGGCCGCCATTGTCTCAGAGACAACGCAGCTGCGCGCCGCAGCAATAAACACGACTCGCCCGGAGAGCATGGACACGTCAGTCCCACTCTCCGAGGATGAAGCCCGCACCTCCTCCTCCGGCGACGACGACTTCCAAGTAGTCGTTAAAGGAGGCAAGAGGAAGGCTAAATTCTCCGCCCCCGCTGGCCCGGTCACCAAGGCCCAGAAAAAACAGGACGACTTATCGTCCAGCTCCACTTCCGCCCCTAGTCCGCGGCCCAGTCGCCCCGCCAGCCCTATGGCTTGCCCACCCGCTCCTACCGCGAGAAAGCAGAAGCCCCCTCCCCCGATATACGTCCAGGAAAAGTCCAAATGGACTAAAATCTCTAAAATGTGTGTTGATCGCAAGATCAACTATACTAACGCCCGATCCACCCTCCAGGGGATCAAAGTTACGGTCCCCACGTCTGCGGACTTTAGGGACCTCTCCCGCGCCCTACGTGAAAGGAACTACTCCTTTCACACTTACTCCCTTCCGGAGGAAACCCCTACACGCGTCGTTATTAGGCGCGTTCCACAGAAATCTCCACCGAGGAGATTAAGAGCGACCTTGTCTCACAAGGCATACCAGTTTCCGCCGTCCATCGCTTACATAAAGCGAGACAGGGCCTAGTCTACGACATGGTCCTGGTCATCTGTGACCCCACAGACGGTCACCACCCGATTTTTAAAGTTAAGTCGGTATGTTCGCTCTCAGGCATCTCAATAGAGAAGCCTTACAGAGCTCAATTAATTGGACAGTGTCATCGCTGCCAATTATATGGTCACTCGCAGTCCAACTGCTTTGTCACCCCTAGATGCGTCAAGTGTCTAGGAGAGCATGGCACCGCCGACTGTACCCGCCCTAAAGATAGGGAACTATGTTTAGAGCCTCCCAGCTGTGTACTCTGCGGCCAATCGGGACACCCGGCAAATTACCGGGGCTGTCCTAAGGCCCCGAAGTCCTCCTCTCCCAAACTCGCGAAACGCGCGAGCGACCGCCAGCACAAGGAAAGCCTCCTTCCGCGCTGATGCCGGAGCGGCTCAGTCCGCAGAGGCCGTCTCCCTTTTTTTTTTTTTTGTTCCCGTGGTGGAAAATCCTCATGGATGTCCTCCGCCCTGGGGCGGGCGGAGGGGTCTGTCAGACTCTTACTGACTAAAAACCACCCCGGTGTTCCATCTCACACCTACGCCGGGGTCGCGGGAACACATTATTCTTCCACAACCCCGGCTGGTGCCGGCCCGCTGGCGCGGGCCCCGTCTCGGGCGAGGGGAGTGAGGTGTACTCCCCCCGCAACGTCTGTGGTCGGCGCGCGAGGAACACTACGCGCGCCGCCTTCTCGGGTCCTGATGTTGGGGGGCGACGGATGTCCCCGAATCCGTCGCCCCTGGACCCATTTAGGGGGGCTGGAAGAGGGCGTTGTCCGCCCTCCGCCTGCGCCCGGTGCGCCTGCTGCGGATCGGGAGAGTGGACGAGATCTCTCTCTCCCTTTCCGCAGCCTCCTTCTGCGAGATGACTGTTTCGCAGAAGGAAACCACCGCGTCCCAGGACTCGGCACTGCCGACCATCGAACTCATTACGGTCGGCAGCGACAAGTCACTGCCTACTTCTGAGATGAGGGCACGGCGCGGCTCCTCCCAAGCGGCACACTCTGCCAGCGTATGCCACGCCGTGTCCTCCCGGCAGTCGACGCAGTGGTGACACCGAGCGTCCGGCTCCCTGTTTATTCGACACAGGTACTTCCCGAAGCAGCCATGCCCCGAGAGCACCTGCGTCGCCCGAAACGACAGGGAGCCGTGCCTCCTCCCGAGCCAGAGGTCGAGCACTGGCCGGACCGCCTCGATGGTGACGAGGCCGGCGGTAGGGCGTGAAAGCCTGTCCCGCCATTCCGCCACCAGGACCTCGCGGAGCTGCGACCGACGCTGCTCCATATGGCGCTGCATCGGCCGCTCGCCCCGCGCCCTCGCTTCCTCGCGCCACCGATAAAGTGACGCGAGCACCTTCGCGTCTAGGTCCCATGGCGGGGATCCGGCCAGTGCACAAGCCGCCTCGTAGGAGATCGTGCGATACCCCCTTATGACTCTGACGGCCATTGCTCTCTGCGGCTTTCGCAGCACAGAGATGCTGGCGGCCGTCAGGTCAGCCGCCCAGATCGGGGCCCCGTAAAGGGCCATCGATCGCACGATCCCCACGTAGAGCCGCCTACAAGCGGCGCTCGGGCCCCCCAGATTGGGAAGCAGCGTTGCCAGCGCCCCGGCCGCGCCCAACAACTTGGGCGCCAGCCGCCGGAAGTGGGGTCCGAAGTCCCACCGGCTGTCGAGCACCAATCCCAGATATTTCATGGTGGGCTCGACAGCGATCCGGACCCCCCCGACCACAATATGTGATCCGGCCGGCGGCGCCCGTCGGGGGAGAGGCCGTCTCCCTGGGCTAACCTAAATCACCTGAAGGCTCCCGCAGCTTCGGTGCCCTCTATCCCCGCGCAACCAGCGCAACCCGCTCAACTTCCAGCGCTGATGGCTTCCGCCATCCCAGCGGCTTTGGTAGCCCCCGCGGCCCCTACGGCCTCTCCAGCGAAACCTCAGGGAACCCAGGGCCGAAACAGCGCCCAAATTATACTTAGTACATACGCGGCTCTCTTCACCACCGCCGCGGAAAAATGGCGGAAGAAATCGTTGCTGCAAACGGCAACGCACTCCGCCTTATGGAAATCCTCAGCGCGTATCCCGAGATCGCGCAAGTTCTACACTCACTCAAATATTAATTCTCAATGGATAATACGAGAGTAAACAGTAACAAACCCCGATCCCTTAAATTAGGCTTCTTCAACGCAAATGGCGTTTCAGGTCAACGCGATGAGATCGCCGCTTTCCTCCGCGACCATCAGCTTGACATCCTCCTCATACAGGAAACCTTTCTAAAACCGCATCACCGAAACCCGAATATTGCCAACTATAAACTAGTTCGCAATGACAGGTCTCGATGCCACAAGGGTGGCACACTAATATACTTTAGGAAATCCTTGTATTGCATCCCTATCGACCCACCTTCTCTCTTCTCCCATCTGGAGACCTCTATCTGTCGGCTCGGCATGACTGGTCATCAACCGATCACCATCATCTCTGCTTATATTCCACCAGACAATGGTCCGGAGGATCCCATCTCGCTCCAAAAGGACTTCACTGCCCTCTTCGGTATGAGTGACTCCGTCATCTTGGCGGGGGATCTAAATTCCAAGCACCCGGCGTGGAATAGTAGCACAACTTCAACCAGAGGTAGGTTAGTTTTCGAGTTAGGCGAATCCCTTAACTTTGACGTCATCGCTCCAATGAGCCCGACTCACTTCCCAGGTAATCCTAATCACCTTCCCGATGTTCTCGATGTAGCGCTGCTCAAGAATGTGAACCTCCGTTTGCAATCGATTGAGACGTTCCACGAGCTAAACTCTGACCACCGCCCTGTAGTCATGCATCTTGCACCCTACTCGGGCCCGATCGACCCCAACCGCCCCCCTCAGACCCAGACGATAACCGACTGGAGGAAAGTAAGCGAAAGACTGAAATCCACCACGTCGCCTCACTTAGACACCATCCCCGATCACTTAGTGTCAGTCGCCGACACGACGGCCGCAATCGACTCGTTTACAGAGCACGTACAATCCGTATTGACGGATTGTTCACGGGAAGTTCCGGTCATGGAAGACCATCGCTGGAAACTACCTGCTGACGTACGTGACCTGATAACCGAGAAGAACGCGGCCATCCGTGCCTACGACTCCTTCCCTTGTGACGCGAACAAAGCCCACATGCGCCATTTACAGCGTGCTGTAAAGAAACGCATAGGGGAGGTTCGCTCTGAGGGCTGGAACAAGATGCTCAGCGAACTCGAGCCCACTCATCAAGCCTTCTGGCAATTACAGAGGAAATTGCGTTCCTCAGAAGAGGTCTCTATGCCTCCTCTTATCCGCCCCGACAATAGTGTCGCTTTCGACAGTCCCGATAAGGCTGAATGTCTTGCCGACAGCCTAGAGTCCCAATGTTCTCCCAGCTCCCAACCAGTAGACCAAGCTCACCTGAACAAGGTCGACGCTGAAGTCGAACGAAGAGCCTCCCTACCTCCCGTCGAAGACCCTGATGATCCTCTGCCTCCCGTCACTCCAGACGAAGTGCACGACATCATTAAAGGGCTCCACGCTCGTAAGGCCCCCGGTTCGGATGGTATTACCAATAAGGTATACAAACTCCTTCCTGCCCCGCTAATAATGCTTATGACCGCCATCTTCAATGGCGCCTTGAGCAACAACATCTTCCCACAAGCATGGAAAGAAGCCACCGTCATCGGTATCCCAAAGCCAGGCAAGCCAAAGTCTGAGCCCTCCAGCTACCGCCCTATTAGTTTACTCAATGTTCTCGGCAAAATCTACGAGAGGCTTATTTATAAGCGTCTCAAAGACTACGCCCAAGCAAAGAGCCTCATACCAAACGAGCAGTTCGGTTTCCGTAGCCAACACTCGGGCACCCAACAGGTCCACCGTATAGTAGAGCACTTATGCGCTGGTCTGCAGCGTAACGCGACGACGGGTGTGCTATTCTTCGACATAGCGAAAGCCTTCGACAAAGTCTGGCACAACGGCTTGATATACAAGCTCTACCAACTAGGAGTGCCAGATCGTCTCGTGCTCATCTTACGAGACTTTTTGTCGAACCGGACCTTTCGCTATCGAGTCGAGGGAGCACTCTCGTCCCCTCATCCTATTCGCGCCGGTGTCCCTCAGGGTTCCGTACTATCTCCTCTCGCCTTCACGCTGTTCACTAGCGATATCCCAAAAAGTAAAAAGGCTCAGTTGGCTCTCTTCGCCGACGACACTGCCGTTTACTATACCGGTCACTGTCCCAACGCTATAGCTCGTACTCTCCAAACCTCCGCAAACGTCTTAGGCGCTTGGTTCCGGAAATGGAGAATCGAGGTCAACCCCGATAAGAGTCAGGCGGTTCTCTTCTCGAGACGTCGTCGACTCCCTCCCCCACTTCCCAGCCCGATCACTATGTACGGCAAGCCAATCCCTTGGGAGAAGCAAGATAAATACCTAGGCGTGATCCTCGATGAGAACCTTACCTTTAAGGCTCATATTAAGGCGGTTCGCGCGCGCGCCTCCTTCGCTCTTAGCAGGCTCCAATTCGTACTGACAGCCCGTAGTAAACTGTCCCTCAAATGCAAGCTCCGCATTTACACCGCAGTCATCCGTCCCATCATGACCTATGCCTGCGTTGTATTTGCGCACGCTCACCCACGTCATCTCCATAAGATGCAGACCCTCCAAAACAGTTTCCTCAGAAGGGTGACCCCTTCTATGTCCGTAATATAGATCTGCACGACGACCTCAAAATGCCAACAATAAAACAGTTCATGAAACGCTTATCAAAGCGTTTCTTCGACTGCGGCATCAAACATTCTAACCCCCTGATTACAGCGGCCGCCCGCTACACTCCCTCTCGCATTAGCAGTATTCGCCGACCAAGGCATACTTTAATCGACCCCGACGACGCCACTACCCTCCTCCAGGAGAGTAGTAAGGCCACTATCACGCTACATAAGCCCAAAACCCGATCGCCGTCCTACCGCCCTCGCCGCCGAGGCCCGCCGCGACGCCCAAATCGACGCCCCTCCCGACCCTTGCTCGAGCCAGCCCGCGCCGCTGAGCCTGTAGCTTTAAATTCGTCCGTAAATAATACCAATCCTGATCCAGCTAGTCATTTGCTGCCCTCTTCCAGCGACGCCCTAAGCCGAGGTTCGTACCCCACAGGGGGTGCCCTTAGCGTTGTCGCTTAGTTTTAGTTAGTATATAAGTTTAAGTCCTGGCTGGAGGCCTTAATTTATTAGGGAATCCACAGGCAAGTCCGCTTAAGCAGACGACAACCGCATAGGTTGACCTGCGAGATGCCAAACAAACAAACAAACAAAAGGAACTATCTAATGACAAGAATTTGACATGGGTATGTTTAATTAGACAATGCAAATTAATTAAATGTACTCAACTCATGTGTTTGTACTATATATATGTCGTATCTGTATAATTTTTACCGTGTGTACATAAATAATAAAATGAACAAATCATACTTAAAAACGATTTCGAAGAATTATGACAAATTTGCGGAAAGTCTGAATTAGGGGCAGATTCTGCTGAATAACCAGTCCAGTTCACAGTCGGTATGATCGGAGGAAACAATCAAACATAAAAAAGCAATAACACGTTTTTTCGATCTGGGTTCTGACCTAAAATGACGAAATGACACAATACAATATTATGTGTGTCACACGGATATTTTGGAAAACCCCATATAAAATTCGACTCATTTCATGAGACACCGTGACGTCACTCAAAATCGAGCAGAAGCGACACCGCGTTAACGTTTCGAAAGCTCAAGTAATTTTCAGTAGGTTGGTACCCCTATACCGAATATCAAGCAAACAGACAAGTCACTAATCGTTAAACGTGTGGGTAATCACGTTGCGTAGATCCATAAGTTAGTAGCTACATACATTGTAAGTAAAACTGTGTACTTTAGTAAAAGTACACATACACTGAAAACATTTCAGTTCAAATAAAGTGGTATTTCCACAGCACATCCATGTCATAAACTCATGTTGGTAAATATTATTATACCTTATTTTATTATTATTTACGGGCAGAGCATGTGCGTGGCGTGTTTGAAAGCCATATCCGCTTATTTAGATAATGTCACGAAAATTATTTATTTATATACCCTGTTCACGGATTGACAACTTGATACGGCGAAATGGTGAAATATGCACAGTCCCCAAACTTATCCGTTCAGCCCAGCGTACCCCTTAATCCTTCGCTTCTAAGAAAGGCTGTTTGTAGTTTTCAAATAAGTTTCCCTAGACCTGTGAAACTACGTAGAATAAAATTGTTATCTGAGAGCTCCTATTCAAAGATACAAGATTATGTACATATTATCTTCTTTGATAAGAAACTTTGTCGTGTTCAAACAATGACAGCTTTAATTTCAGACATTTTCATATTCATATTTATTTGCATTCCATAATGTAGTATTTACGGGTGTTGCAATGGCTTAAAACTATAAAATTAAGCAAAAACTATAAAATTAATTAATTCGTAAAATAACATTTGGAAAACAAATTAACAATCATTATCGATTTTTAAAAAGTCACATACACAATTATTCAGATCAGTTATAGGTTGTGGTACAGAAAAAATATTTGTTATGGTCAATTTAACACATATCATATATTTAATAACGTAAGTAAGTATGAATGAATCTACACGAGTAACCGTGTGATAGTGTCTGTGTTAAATAAAAAAAAATCATATATAAATTTGTTTATTGTGTAGTATGCTTTTTAATTAATATTTGCATGAGCTTGTTTATGAATTTCGTATCGCTGGTTTCATCTTTTATTACATTTTGTAGTGGTAGAGACAATTTGTGAACTAAACCCAATTCCTTTATGTATTCGACTCGACTAATTTTAAAAGTAAGAAAAATATTGACTTAAAATTATAGGTTCAGATGCACAAACTGCAGCAGTTAACCCAAGCTAACTAAGAATTGGCCATTCACTTGATATAAGTTAGCAGCTAGGCGATGCTTACCCTCTAACATTGTGACATTATCGATTTCATTGTCTTATCGGCCGCGAGTCATTGCCCGATCGTAGTTTCGACAGTTCTGTGAGAGTATCATATCTCCTAAAACCGTATCTTTTCACGTATACTCTTTGGACGATGGATGGACGTCAAATGATACTCGTATTTATCAAGCATACATGAGTGATAAACTTCTTGTCACTCAATGAAGGCATGCTGTGTCGCCATGGGGATGACGTTTACAGAAATAATGTTCCTACGATAGACATACTTTAGCCTAAAACTCTACCCAGGCTTCTGTATCACACTGCGGTAATAATAATGGAAAATATTTCATTTTAATGGGCTAAAACACAGCTTTGTTATTTTTTCTATTCTCTCGTTAGTTTGTGTCCACCATTTTGTGCTAGTTTTCAATTGGCTGTTGTTTTTTCATTGAATTAATGCAAGGTTCTAAAGCACCATCGGGTAGTAAAATCTGTAATCATTATTCAATTGTTTCGCGTTTTTTTTTTATTTCAATTTTGTTGCATTTGTGCTAGTTTCTGTGACAAAATGGTCAGTACTAGTCGAAGTGTAGTGGTTAAAGATTAATTCATCGAGCACTTACTGATTCTATAAACTGGCCTACTTTACACACTATCCGCTATCACTATCCGTCAAATTATATATGGAATTTTCAAGAAACCTGATATTCCAGAACCACGGGCACTTGGTGTTACTTGGTTGTATACACTCAAAAGACAGGAAAAGCAAAACTTTTTGAAGCAAGTGCAAAACGGCCATCTGTGGCGAGCATCAAATTAAAATAAAAAATAAATGTGTGAAATAGATGCTTGATTACTACCTAAGTGTATTTCTATGTTTATGTTAACCTTTTTTTTCGTTTTTTGGGTGGGAAATCATCAAATGACTTCTCCCGCTCTGGGTGGAGCGGGAGGGCGTGTCAGACTTTTAATGACTAAAACCCACCCGTGTTCCTTCAGTTGCCTGTGCCAGGGCCACGGTTATCTCTTTCGAATTACCCGCGACCCTGAGGCGATGTTTATGTTAACCTAAGAGTATATTTAAGACAGTAAATTAATAGATAACAGGGTGCCCTGGCACCCAGGGTAGGAAAAGTCCAGTCCGATTATGGGTAGGGTTGGTCTTGGGTTAAAAGGTTTGAAATTCGCAGACTTTATTAGAGATAATGCACATTATCAAGCTACCCTAAACATCAACCGGTCACTGTCCTACAAGCATATGGCAAGGTATAAGGAATGTTCTTATACCATAAACGGGCGCCCTCAAGGAATATAAGGCGCAATAAGAGTAAGAGAATTGCGCCTTAAATTCCTAGAAAAGAATAGAAGGACACGACATTCTTGACATCCAAAGTATACTTTTTATAGAACATCAGAGAAATGTAATAAATCACGTGCCAATTCAAAAGCACATGACCAGTTCTATTATTAGTATCTTACAAGTGTCAAGGCTGAAAAATCAAGATGGATAAGGTATGGCAGAACGTTCCACTGACGTCAATCACAAGCGATTGAAGTTTGATGTCCTAAGGGCGCTGCACTATACGAAATGGAACATTGATAGTGACGCATAGCAATGCTTAAAGACCAAAACAAAAGCGAAATCTACGTCACCGTCGTGTATAACAGTTATAATTCCCCGAAAATATGCAAAAAAGCTGTATAAATCTGATATAATTTCCGCTGTTATTCATATACTACGACAAATTTAGATTGACCCCTTAAATGACTTTCGGTCGAGGTCACGTGTTTAGTGAAATTCGTCTGATTTAAGTTAATGGTTTAGAAAAAGCTAGTGGAATGGCTTTGTTCGTGGATTCGTGATAGTTTCAAGTATTTTTAGTAAAACGATCGTGATTTGGTGTATGGCAAGGGTAAATTAAATTAAAGGTATATGCAGCATGTTTCCATTATTTATTTATTTATTAAAACTTTATGCACAAGTAAAAAAATACTGTACAAAGGCGGACTTAATGCCTGAGGCATTATGGTATTGGTCTGGCATTTTTTTTTCATTTTAAATGTTTCGAGTCGCGTTGACCCAAGGATTCTCGAAACATAATTTGCATTTCAGATTTTATTGTTTCACGGGAGTCACGAGTGTTTAGAACGTCAAGTTTTTTTTTTGTTATTGTTAATTTTTTTTAAAGAGGATCCATGGTGATTCATGATTTCTTGCTGCCTACGCATTGGTAAGTAGGTATTTCAGTAATCCTAACATGATGACGTAAAGTACCAAGTCCAGTAACCATGTTGGATAGTCTCAGCCGACAGGATATTAGTATCAATATTAAAGCGCACGAGATTGCGATACTTCATTAATGATTTCCTTTTAATTGCTACCAAGACAATTAGTTCGCATGTGTTAAATATAAACGTAGCTACAAGTACATATAGAATAGACCGTGCTGAAAATAGTGTTAACATTCTACCTATTCTTAGAGATCGTTCTTACTTCACCTATACGGACACACTGGATTTTATAATGGAACAAAATTATAACTAGAAACATTGGCTGGCAAAAAAAACTGGTACAACAATTTAAATTAGGAATTGCGTCCTTATCAAAACCCGCAAACCTTTCTAACACAACCCATGTATTCTCATTATCACTTGATATTGTGTTGCAACATTATTTTCGTTACCAAACCTATCGATACGGTAAAAATCATTAACACAAGCCATGGTGAAAGATGATTATGCAACAGTAGTTTTTGCAATACGCAAACCTATATATATCTATGACACACGACATTTACTTAAAATGTTCGAAAAAATAATGTTATTTCAAAGAAGGCGTAGCAAAAGTGAGATAATCGAAAAAAAACTGTTAAATCTAAAACTGATAAATGTTAATATGAAGAAGATACACGCTTTAAAACTTTTCGGAGGGGATTAGGAGGTTCCGCCGTCCCTGTCGCGCGGTACGGACCATGTACGGCGCTAGTATGAAGTTACGTAGTCGTGATGTCACTTCTACGATAGTCCTTGTCTAACACTTATTTTAAAACGTTTATAACTTGGCAATTGTTTAAGCTTGTACACTTTTTACATTATTGTTTGCACTATTTGAAAAAAAAAAACATTTTTTTGAGATAAAACTAAAAAAAAACATCACCCTATAATGAAAAAGTGGTAACATATTGTTCTTTCACTCCTCTTTTAAATACTGCACACAATAGTTGGCAATCCCTAATGTCAGGCGGCTCTATTTAAGTAAGTTTAATATTAATGTAGGTATTATCTACACTTAAAAGTGTATAAATTCTCTAAATTAAGGTGACCGCTTCAACACATCCGTTGCATAATTTAGAAGAACAACGCGGTCAAATAGCGACACGAAAAGCTACTTTAATTTTTAATTCACTATCTGTACATTCAAACTTTGGAGTCAGTGTATCATCGAGGTATATAACAACGTGTAGGCGTGGAAACAAATCAGCTGAGATCGATACGATAACAATCAAGTTCATGGCCCGATATATCCGACGTAGACTCGTAAGTTTGGTCCGAACTATATTTTAGCGTAATTTTTATTGGTTCGTCCTTTTATCGCGTCAATGAGCCAATTTTCTGGGTGTTTGTGTATAACTGTATGATTTTATTGTTGTTTCGCTTATAAAAGGACCATCAATTTCGTTTGAATTTAAACTGCTACCTATATTCCAGATGAATTTCCTATACGAGTATTAATTATCAGAACATGTTTTTGGTTTCCGAAAGCCTAATTTAAAATCGGACCAACAAATTCGCTGTCAGGTTTGACAAGAGATATAAATAGGTTTTAGAATCGGGCATTTGATTTCTTCTCTGACTTGTAAAAATAATAGATTTAGTTTTTTTTATACCTTGTCCATGTAAAATGTATTCAGCTGCATCGGGTCGGACTGGAAGCCGACCTAAACACAGTTCAGGAAAGGCAAGGCAGATTGATTGATGTGTGTTCTACAGACGATCGGATTTACGGGCGCATATTTAATGTTGGCTAATATGGGATGCGCTTCCTACCTAACATTGTAAAGAACCCCGGGGTTTTATTTTTATTTTTTCAAGACACTTCCATACTATACACCCGGCATGCATTAGCGGTGTTCCTGGCACCTCGTTTTTTTTTGTTACAAAAAACATATTTTAAGAAGCCGCTTCCATACTTTCATAGCGGAAAATTTTCTTTAGGTAATCCGATCTCTAGCCTTATATATACCCAACTGCCCCCAACAAGACAACAATCATTCATTACCACAGACATTTAGTAAACAGACAGGTCACGTGTAAATGTAATTGACACGTGTATGCTTCATTCCCATGCATTTCACGAATGCTAGGAACTTCATTGGCAAGACTACACTTATAATACGTAGTCGAGTGCCGAATTTTGCATTTGGAATGCAGACGAAAACACTACTTTCAAAGTTACACGATTTTAAGCGTCGCGGTAATTGCGTTGCAAAGTTACGTTGCAAATAAAATTATCAAACTTTAAAAAACCAAAGGTTCGTTTATCGCACTATTAAGCAATACGAGAAACATTTTTTTTATATTTCAAAATGGGCACGTATCGAACACTATTGTGATGATTCGATTTTTTTGTGATCCTCAAGAATACCTATTTTGAGCTCCTAAAAATATGTTCTAACCCTCTAATATAATGATTGCACCTTTTTTCGTTACTTAACCTCAAATAAATCCTATTTTGGGGTGCTAAAAATACATTTGGATGTAGCGCTCGCACGCTAGACTCGCGCGTGGTTGGTCACAGTTCTAACCTAACCCATTCGGTCGGGGTGCCCTAGGTTAGTTACTGCGACCAATTCGGCTCGCGCGTAGTTAGACAATTCCAACGGTTCCAATCTAACCTAATCCGTTTGGTCGGGGTAACCCTAGCTTAGTTATTGCGAACTGTGAGAATAAGCCAAAACAGTTAAAGAGATGATCAATTATTTAAAAAAAGTGTGCATCATTAGAAGCGCAAAAACTATTTAGAAGATGAGTTAATATTTTCCTTTCAAAAACAGTACGTAATGAAAACTACGTGCATTTTTTGTTGTAACATGATAAAATGATGTTTCAACAGAGTGTTTTCGCAAGGTCGAATAGTGCGTTTAAATATATTTAAAACTCTGTGTTACGTCAACGACAGGAGTACTTTGAGATTAGACTATCACGTTTGCATTTGTTTTACGCTTACGTTTATGGGTTGAAGTAGTATGAATACCTAATGTATTGAACAAATCCATCTGCCTAGACCTTTCCCAACTATTTTGAGGTCGGCTTCCAGTCTAACCAGATGCAGCTGAATGCCAATATTTGAGGTGGAACGACTGCCTATCTGACCTCCACAACCCAGTTACTGGACACACACCAGTTACTGGGCACACACCAGTTACTGGATACACACCAGTTGCTGGACACACACCAGTTATTGGGCACACACTAGTTACGTGGCACACACTAGTTACGTGGCACACACTAGTTACGTGGCACACACTAGTTACGTGGCACACACTAGTTACGTGGCGCACACTAGTTACGTGGCACACACCAGTTACTGGACACTAAACAGTTAATGGGCACACACCAGTTATTGGACCCACACCAGTTAATGGGCACACACCAGTTACTGGGCACACACTAGTTACTGGGCACACATTAGTTACTGGACACACACCAGTTACTGGACACACACCAGTTACTGGGCACACACTAGTTACTGGACTTACACCTGTTACTGGGCACACACTAGTTACTAGGCACACACCAGTTACTGGACACACACCAGTCACTGGGCACACACCAGTTACTGGGCACACGCTAGTTACTGGACACACACCAGTTACTGGACACACAACAGTTACTGGGCACACACCAGTTATTGGACTCACACCAGTTATTGGACCCACACTAGTTACTTGGAACACACTAGTTACTGGGCTCTTACCAGTTACTGGGAACACACCAGTTACTGGGAACACACTCGTTACTGGGCACACACCATTTACTTTTAACACGATACCCCTTGGCAAAACTGGATGTCACACTTGGGCTTCTACTTCTTCTGACCCCTAACATGTATTAAACGTAAATACTATTTGTAGTTGAATTAGTTAAACACTAAGGAACAGTGAAGGCTTAGGCGACTGCGAAGTGCAGTGCTGGTCCTTTACCGAGTAAAGTACACATACAGATGGTATATTAATACAATATTAACAATTAGGTATGTATTAATACATTTTTTTTTGTTTTACGAAACATAGAGAATTGAAAACGTCATACTAATTCATATTTTGGCTCAAAAGTACCTACCTAATGCAATAGCCTAAATGTGTACCTTAAGTTGCCCGCCAAACTGCTGTCAAATAGCGTGTCATCCATTTATATATATATATACCTTCATGTCTGTTGTACATCTCGTAAAGTTGCCATAACTAGTTGAATCTAATTTCTTCCCTTCAACAGCTTTTGACAGTTAATCGGCATTAGACTTTTGGTTTTTAGTATTCCGCACCCAGTTTACACCAGTCCCTTTCTTGGGGCAATCATGACTCCCATTAAACTTCCTCAACATTGTTGTACAGAATACAATTAACGTGCAGGATGTTTCTTCCAATCCCTCAGATGAAAATACAGACATTGCAGTGGGTTGCTCAAACACAGACAAATCCTTTAAGCTGCCGACGCCAACCCAGACGATTACCAGTAACATTATTCTAATTTTGTTGTGGAAATAGAGATAGTATATTATTATTTGCACTTCTAAACACTTTTTAAACATGACTGGTTTATTTAATGGTTTTAAAGTGGCAAGTGTCACGGAAGTGGACAAGACAACAGACAGACAATAACTAAATCTACTGTGATGCCCTGCCTACATTTCAGCACAATGATAAAGGGACTACATATTTTTTTGCACTCAAAAAAATCTTTGTTTGCAAACAATATTATAAAAAGTGTAAAAACTTTTAAAGAAGCCAAGTTAGAACTGTTTTAAAATAACTGTTAGACAAAGACAGCACTATCGTAGAAGTGATGTCATGAGACTACGTAACTTCATACTAGGGAGTACTTCATACTACCATACATTGTCCGTACCGCGCGACAAGGACGGGTCAATCCCCTCCAAAAACGTTGAAATAGCTTCTTCTTAATTCCATCGATTATCTCATTTTACTACGCCTTCTTTCAAATTACATTATTTGTTCGAACATTACTAATATTGGTCATTTACCATGGAGTTTCTTGCCGGCTCTCCTCCATAGGAAACGCCAAATAGGAACCGAGCACCTAGATTCTGACGTTTCATAGTGCCCAAGTAGATTTATGTGAAATAAAAGATGTTGATTGACTGATTGATTGATTGATCCCTGTTCGCGATGGTTCACCACAAATATTAGTCTGACTGATGTCACAAAACTAGAAAACGTTCGACAAGGGTTGTTTTTCTGACATAACACCAAAGGAAAGGCAAATACTGACCGATTCCGATTGGGCCTTCAAAACAATGACATAATTATTTTACGTCCTTATTTCCTTTATCTAAATAAGTTCGTTCAGCTCCTGTTCCCTTGAAAAAAAACTCAAAATTTACAATACAATGTCAGCACACGTATTAATTAGCGTTCATTTGACGATTCTCCATACTTTGCACAAATTGTCCAATTGTTTGATTGAAATATTTTTGAACTGTTGATAATTTAATTAGTTATACTCCACTCCTGCCACGTAAATAAATGTAAACTGTTAGTACTTCTTAATGATTCAAGAATACTTTGAAATAATAATGACAATTGTAAATTTTGCCTTCCAATACAATAGGAAAATGGGCAACAGTTTTTGTTATAAATTTAATAGTTGCGTCATACTTTAAAACTGCCGTGTGGATTAGAATGCGTTGTGCACAATGATATAAAGTGTTTGTATGTCAATGCAACGCACGTCTTATTCAACAACTAAGCACATACTTTATTTAGTGGCTTTACTTTTACAGAAGATTTTGTGACATGTCCTTGTCCAGCACTGGAAACACTGGGTTAGGATTTTTTTTACCAATGACGCGACCAGCCCTTAAACTACTTTATTTTATGTCCCTAAACCTAAACTACTTTATACTACTTTACTGCGTTCAGTTTCATCGTTGAAATTTGCTCTAAGGCTGAAAATTGTAATTATGCGGTTAAGGTACGGGTAGTTTTTTACGAATCATGGGTGTTATCGAAAATCTTAGAGAGAAAATATATTCTCCTAATTTAATTGGTAAAAGAGCTGTCAGTGTCATTATTTTCTGTGAATTATGACACTGAAAGCTCTTGAACGCGGTTTAAATGTGCTAATCGCGTTCAGTTTCATTGGTGAAATTGGCACTTAGTCAACTCATTACTTTAACAACCCAATAACTTGGTAAATTGTTGTAACTGGTTTAAAAAAAATGTCTGTCGTACTTAGCCCTCGTACCCACAGGCGATTTTTTATCTCGCACTGATTTTGTAACGCACTGCTTAGCGCCGAGATCTGAAAAGCCAACAGTGCATTTATTTTGATGAGCTGGGATGCACACTATTGGTTTGTCAATGCTCGGCTCAATATCAAGAGTTGAAAAAATCCAGCGCACGATATTTAAAAATGTTGTGTTAATAATCGCCCATGCGAACCTGGGTTAATGTTCCACGAACGACAAACTACCATTTGGTAGAACTTCTACCATATATGTGTTGTTGCCCTCCATGACATAAAAGATTCATGAAAAAACACCAATTTACTTTATACACACACCATTTTCAGCCATGCACATGCCATGACAAGCTGAAGCGTGACTTGATGGTGACGCTGTCACCATCAAGTCACGCTTCAGCCTGTATGATTTACATTTGGTTTACAATAACATTATCCATTCTTCAATAAATGCCGGTACCTTTTTTTTGTATAATAATTATACAATACATATTTTCAGTTCGATTTTAAACAACGGACTACCTTCACTGACCTAGGGGAATGTATTTAACAGAATAATGTGTTTTGTCTAAATCTTTTTAGGTAAAGATGAGAAGGGTTCCTCTAGTTCTATCAAGTTGCAGTTTTTTTTTTACACGTTTTATTAATAATTTGATGTTTTTTTTATTTATTTATTCAGTTTCGCACGCTTTCTCTACAATTTCAATTCTAGAGAGCGTCTTATCTACTGGGCAATTTAGGGACTCACAGGCCTTTGAGTTTTTTTAAATTTATTGACCTGTGGTGAATGCAAATTTTTCGACTTTGCCAGCTGCTGCGATAATATAATACAGACTATTGTGTTCCCATACCAACTCGACTGACAAGCTGGTCTAGCTTGTCAGTTGAGTTGGTATTGCTTCAGACTAATAATGATTTTTACGTCGATACTGTTATAGTTTAAGTTACATTGCATCTCTTAATTTGACGCGGCTCATACATTTACCTTGAATTTATGCTAACCCTATTGCAATCTAGGACAATTATTGGTTATCCAATAGCTAAAGTCTTATGTTTAATTCTAACTGTTATCTGATAAGAAACTAGATTCCATGTCAATTAATTACATTGAAACTACGAGTTTTCCTCCTTGTTGCAGCAATTATGATTGGGTATACATTTACAATTAAAATCTTTAAGCTGCGCCGGCGCATACCAAATGCTAATGCGTTGTAACGAGCACACAACATCCCAGGCATATAATTATTACGGCCTTGTGCCTATCCTCAAATGCACTAGAAATCGATAAAACATAATTTTCTATGAAACAGGTATTACAAATTGCACAAATTACCTTTAAAAATACTAAGTCAGATTGTTGAATCTGGCTGAATAATAAGGCAATTGCTATCTATCATGGTGACGAAGCCCGCAAATGTAATGTAAATGTCAAAATGACAGTTTATTTTTATTTTTATTGACAGACTTGTAAGCTTTCGATTTTTGAAAAAATCATTGTGATTGCTTTCCTAACTGCCGATGATATACACAAGATGTAAATGTCAAAAGAAATCGCAAAGATAATAAAGTTTGTGTAGGTGGTCAGATGAATGATTTGATTGTTGACTCACTTCATTCATAATTAAAGTATCGGCCTATCGTTTTATTATTTACCATACTACTCGATAGGCTATTGACCCACCGACCTATTCTTGAAGTTTCGCTGACATTTTCGTAAGTATCGTAAAAGTTAAGAAGGTAGTCTAGTCTACCTATAATAATTTAGCCAAAACCGATTTCTAGGATCGAGGTCTTTTTATCTACGTAAGATTTTCAAGTTTTTGTATTCTTTTGAAAAGGAAAAACATTGTTTATCAGTTACTATCTATCTAAGTATACACATTTTACTAAAATCGTATAAATGACCTTCTAAATAATGTTTTAAATGCAACACTGCACTATAAAAAAAACTTGCCAAATGTAATGCCAAAACGGCATAATATAAATCATACCATATTATGTATGTAAACACACTTAATATGGTTAGAAAACCTTGTCGAAATCACAGTTAACTTGAACTGCAACATTTAAAACGTCATTAGTTTATATTTAAACCGATGCCGATAGTAGAACCTTGCAGTATATTATTTGATCATTATTAACTGATATATCTTGACTATCATAACATAACACATGACGACAACAACTCGGTCAACGAACCATTACACAATTTTGTTGTAGAAACATATGTCGGAATTATTGAACTACTTGTATCGTACTACAATATTAGTAAACAAACCTGCACTATTAAATCCGTCAACCACGTCCTGATATCAGGGGCCGAGGTTGAAACCTCAGGCATCATGGTGGTTGAAAACTCCATCATATCGGTAATATTCATTTTATTTTTTTAATATAAGGCTGTCCGCCTAATTTTCTTTGCACAAATAACACACTGTATGGTTCCCGCCAAAAGTACGAACTGTCACATCGCGCGCCGAGGAAAGAGTGTTATTAAAAACTGATAAAAGTCTCATTGGAACATCTAGATAATATAAAATATTTCATAAAGACATTGGTCATGGTCGGAGCCAGTAGTTGGAGTTTGTGCGGCGATAACACGCGACCGCGCGGTTCGTGCTTCGCGAGTCGACTACGACAACCTCAATATAAACGCAACTACCTTTAGCAGAAAACTACACAGGAATAAATAAGTAGGTAAGTACACACACTTATTATATTCTGAACGAAATCAAATTGGGTCACTGCCAGAAAACAATATTTTTGGAGGATTTTAAACTCTCTGCCTATGGATTAATTTGAGTTGTCGTGAGCAAATATTATTTTTGTTCATAATATTTTCGCGCGGGGGTTGAAGTCAGACTGTCTGCGGACGTGGAGAAGAAATCGTAAAAATAGATTCTCATAACATATCAGACTATGTCTTGTCTGGCTGGCGATTCGATAATATGGTATTAATTTCTGAAACCATTTCCAAAGGCAAAAGCTATGTGGCAAAAATATAGCACGGCTTTGTGTATTTTGTTAACGCCTTTATCAGCTAATTGAGAATGTATGCTATCGTGTAAATATCAATTAAACCAATGTATTTTTTGTCCTTTGAAGAAACGTCTAAAATGGGAATCCCGTACGGACTGACGAGATATCGACCGCCAATGTGGCACGCAAATGTCAATTCTGATTTCCCAAACATTTTCCGTTCTTTTCTTTACTTTGGCTTAAAGTCAGCTTTATGGTGGTTTTGTTACCACTGACGTACGGCCGTATGATCGATGACCTTGTGAAGGCCGCAGGAATCCGCTGGATGTGGGAACTTGGGGGAGGCCTTTGTCCAGCAGTGGACGTCTGTCGGCTGATATGATGATGGAATTCTACTCCATTCAGTGTTTATAGCCGCATATTAGTATTTATCGTGTCGTCGTCGTCGCCGTGTACTGGTCGTGTCATTATTGCCCCAAAATAGAATGATCAATGTAAAACAGATCTTCAATATACTGAGAATAGTATTTTAACCGGGCTATTTTGGTCTGAGACAAGGAGAAATTGTTGTGAATATTTGCAACTTTTACGAGTTGTTAAAGATAGATTTTACTTTTCTTTAGAAAATCCATCCAAAGGTCGTCTTAAGATCGCTTTGAGCGATAAGACCGACCTCTGTGTCATCGTATGTAAAATTTCTACACATATATATGTCATTTTTATGGGCTACTTACATAATAAACAGTGTTCTATATAATATTTAAGACGCTATGATCGTATACGCTCGTATTTAATTATATTAATTATGTTATCAAGCCAAGCTCAGCGAATTGTGCTAAACAATCTTACGAACATTCATTTATATATCAAAAATATGAAAAAACCGTTTGTTTTGTAGCTATATGATTGACATTACGAAAAGTCTTTTTTTTTATGCAGTAAAGTTATAGATCAACTTTGTTATTAAAACCGATTCCATGTTCGCCTGATCCTCTAGTAATATGTCTTTTTGTCTTCAGAATTTTGTAACACTGTTTTTTATGTTTCCCATGGATAAAAAAACTAGTAAGCGCGGTATCTGTCGTAGCACCTTAAGATCTACCTAGTTAAGTCTATTTAGTTAAGGGTAAACCCGTCACTTTGGTTGTTCCATCCGTCCGCGTCAGTCTGTTTTATCAAGCTCAAGGTCGGCATTTGGCTGTTTCATATTGATGAAGTTTCTGTTTACCATAATGGAATCATTACAGTCCCGGCTTTTGCCAAGGTCTGTCGCAAGTACTCCATACCTTCAAAACTCGTAGCGCGGTAACTCTTTGCTAAGAATTCGAGGTCCCATTCTTTGTCATAGGAACACATTGAAACTTGACAATAATTTAAAAAGTTACTGAATTACTGTATTTGACTGCCTCGTTGGCCTCGTGGCCGCAACAGCTACTGCTGCGCATGAGGTCCTGGGTTCTATTCCCAGGTCGGCTAAGTGTTATGGGGTTTTTTCTATCTAGAACTTTTCAGTAGCAGCCCGCAGTCTGGATTTGTGTCCGATTGATGAATAGGCTCACCCCCTATTTATGGGACTTAAGCATAACTGGCGAAATGTGGGTGTACTATAGGTACACCTCTGCCTAACCCTTCTGGGATTACAGGCTGTTATGTATGATGTTTATGTTAACTGAACTACAAGCTTAAAGGTCATTCGAATCGATGCGGTTTCTTTGTGTAATAAAAGGCGCAATGAAGTCCTTTAATAATTAGTGTACGTTTTATTTTTACACGGGTATTTGGATACGGAGTACGTCGTCAACTAGGAGCTTAAACACAGGTAATAAACACATTTATATGTTAAATTGTTAATTAACATTTATCAAGGCCGACAATGTGTTATCTAATACAGTACAAGTGAATAATATCCGACTCGAATGACCAGTTTTGTCTTAACATTTATTTATCGTTTGTTTGGCATAGACCATTTTCAATAAATCCTTACAATTCGTAAAGGTAGCACTTCATGCATCCAGCATAAGTTCTGTCTAGTTAACAAAATTATCAGTTTAATCTAATGATAAGATGAGTTGGCCGTTGTCCTGAAGTTCTAACCCATCCAAATAAAACTGATTAGAAACCCAATTGACAATCGGATCAAATATGACCCAATTGTAATGAATATCAATAGCAATGGACCATGGAGTTTCATGCCGGCTCTTCTCCATAGGAAACGACCAATTGGAACCGTGCACCTAGAATCTGACGTTTCATAAGTGCCCATGTAGGTTTAAGTGAAATAAAATATTTGGTGCTAACTTTCGCATCGGAAAATTCACAACCCAAACACCGGTGAGTACGTTTTAAAGTCAACCCATTGCTTTTATAATCATTGAGAGACTCGCTGTGTAGGTGCTTGATAATGTACATGTACTAAGAATAGTCTAAATAGAGACATAAATATCTGGATACTTATCCTGAGACTGTTAGTGTTCGGTCTCCAGTTCATCAGGATAAGTTTTAAAGCCAGAAGCTTTTAAGATTTATCTGTCACCTTATATGAAGTTCAACTTTCTGAGAAGATATTAGATTACTAGCACTTCGCCCGCGAGTTCGTTTTCGTGGATTTCGTATTATCTCCTACAAAATGTAGCACCCCCTCCACGCCTTTTAACCACCTGTAGTTATGGAAATTCATGATTACGATATTTTTACTTCCTTTGGCTTAATCCAGACACTCAGTGAAATACACCCTCAAACACTTAATTGTTATCCCCTTTTGCTTGTCCATTTCCGAAAAACCTAGAAATTTGTAACTCTTTATTTTCTGTACATATTTTTTTTTTAATACTGCTTCGAGGTAACAAAACAGCTCTAAAATCCCTTTGAGAGGTAATTACTAACTCAAGGAATAAGATTTTTCATACAAACAAAATCCCCCCCTTTCACCCCCTTAAATGTCGAATTTCCAAAAACTCCTATTTGGTGCTCCCCTACATTAAGGAAGCCGTGATCAAAATTTCACGTTCCTAGTTCCAGAAGTTTCGGCTGTGCGTTCATATGTCAGTCAGTCAATCAGTTTCTCCTTCTATGTTAGAGGGTTTGGTTTCCGCACTTAGTCCTTCATGTGGACCATTGTGCGTGCTCCTTTTATATACATGTATGTAAAATAGATGTTGACCAGCCAGTAACCAGTTATCTACATAGCACACGTCAACATAGCTACCTCCCACTTGAGGCACCTTTGTACAATTAAGTTCTAACCTCCACCAATACGTCACTCAATGCATTGCTTATCAAAATGATCGAGTTTCGCGGAGTTATTAAATGAATAAACCGCCAAAACGAAGGGCCAAAACCAATTAGTAATTATTAAGCCTTTTGCAAATGATGCTACCAGGATGATGTGACAGCTTTCAGTTGAATATTCATGACACATATTGTGAGTCAGCAATATCTCAAAATGGCTCGGGTTCAAAAGGTTTCGTAGGCACCGTCTCCATTAATGATCTATGCCTGAAGAATGGGCGGGAGAACCTATTCATCATTATAATAGTAACTAAACTTGGTTGAAAAGTAGTTTCAGTAATGGTACTGAGATTTACTACACAATAAAGGTACCTGACCTAGTCAATGGCATTTTTCTTAAAGCGTGAGGACTCTTTGACGCGAAATAATTTACATCATCATAATCGGCAGAGGTTTTTCCCAACTATGTTGAGGTCAGCTTGCAGTCTAACCAGTACTGCTATCTGATCTCCACAACCCAGTTACCCGTTATCAGACTTTCTGTCTTCTTACGACCAATAACGACTGTATAAGATCCACGAATGACAGCTGGGACCAATGGCATAACGTGCTTTCCGAAATTCCGAGGCACGGAGGAGTGGTCACTCATCCACAGACCAACCGCGGCAAGCTTAACCTAAGCGATCAATCTGTGCGGCTGTTATTACTTAGCCACTAGCCCCTAAAAATGTATACATGCATCCATAATTCCATACTAATATTATAAACTCGAAAGTAACTCTGTCTTGTATGTTACCTTTTTGCGCCTAAACCACTGAACGGATTTCGTTAAAATTTGGCAGGGAGCAGTGGTGGCCCAGTGGTAATGGTCCCGACTTACCGAGTTGTAGGTCGTGAGTTCGAACCCAAGCAGGCGCTTTACTATGTGTAAATAATTTAATCACCAATGCTCTCAAAACGGTGAAGGAAAACATCGTGAGGAAACCGGCATGTCCTAGAACCAAAAATTCGAAGACATGTGGCATCTACCAACCCGCACTGAGCCCGCATGGTGGATTACGGCTCACTACCTCTCATAGAGAGGAGGCCTGTGTCCCAGCAGTGGGAACGGTATAGGCTGATTATGCTTGGCAAGGAGATAGATGGTATGGGGAAGGACTAAGGCTACTAGTTAACCCGGTAACACGTTCCCGTGGTATAATTTCCGACATCCATGCGGTCGCAGCCGCGGGCAGAAGTTAGTATAACATTGCCATAATTACGTGTCCCTTCGCAGAATACGTTGTAGCTGTAATTTTTAGGGTTCCGTACCTCGAAAAGAAAAAACGGAACACTCACTTTGTTGTCCGTCCGTCCGTCTGTCTGTCTGTCTGTCAAGACCCTTTTTCTCAGGAACACGTGGAGGTATCAAGGTGGTCAATTTATATCAAATACTCAGGTCTACTGTCCCTTGGAGCTGTGAAAAAAATCCAACTTCTAAGCCAACGCAATCAAAAGATACAGCCGTTTATGCAGCAAATTTCTGCAAATTTCCTGTGAACTCAGAATCTTGAAATTTGGTACGAAGCACAGATAAAGGAAAAATTTCGAAAACCGGAAATTTTTAGTTACATCATATAATAAAAATATGTTTGATAATTTTAAACTTACCACCTCTTTCCTCATGAACGCGTAGCGGTATTAAATTGAAATTGAAATCAAATAATCAGGTCTTATTGTATACCTACAGGTTTGTACGGAAGCCTCGGTGCGCGAGTCCGACTCGCACTTGGCCAGTTTTTTTATTACCCGAACCCTTTAATTTTGAACATTAAAAAGCGTCGCATGCAAATGCCCCATTCAGCGGTCATTCTAAGGGCAACTTATTACTGTACCCAGCCAAGGTCATCAGTCACCATGGTGATGGTTTGGTACTAGTGTATCCACACAACCTTCAAGTTCAAGGTTGTCGTGATAAGGACAAAGTATCGCGATACGCCTTGGTTGTATTCATTGTGAACGATTTGAATCTATTGGTTTCCGATGCGCAATTGTTTTTCAGCACGATTTTTAAACAATACTTTTTCAAGCTGTGCATGGTTTTGTTAAAAACGCCTAAAAACACACTGCATAATAAAACGTTTACAAACATGTCAACGCTTTTTTTTTTACTTTTGTGATATTAGTTTGGAACATAAACAGCGCCGCCTTTACTCTGTCAGACTTAAATGGTGCATCAAAACAAACATTTAACTACCATTAAAATATAAAGTGGGCTTAGAACGGTAGGTAGGTCGTCAGACTAACGTAAGATAACCTTCTCACACACGTGAAGCGTGTTACAAGTCTGTCCCTCATCTATATATTTTTGCACGTACGCCACCAAGGTGTAAAGCCCCTCTACCTTTGAAATACTAACATTGATGATTTGACCACCGCGTGCTGCAAATCTAAATTGCTACACCTATGTCTATCCCAATGATGTAATATCGATACGGCTCAAAGGAACAAAATTGTTCAAGACCCATTTGCCGTATCTTCTCGTAGTCATACGAACGCAGACTTACAAGCTCTCCTGCGTTGCCTGGTCAATAATATCTTCTTACATATTATGATTTATCTTTTCTTTTATCAGTCCACGCAGGGTATTTTAATAGTCCTAGTACAGTACGACAGATACATATTACGTGTACCTAATGTTTAGGTGCCGTATACTATATACATATATTACCCGCCTATTTATTACTGTCCCACCACAGGGCATAGGCACACAGAGAAGGCACAAGACTTGATCGCCACGCGTGCTCAAGACGGGCGATTTCAGACTTATCTATACTAATATTATTAAGAGGTTTTTTTTTTTGTTTGTTTGTATGTAGGGGGTAATCTGTGGAAAAACCGGTCGGATTTGAAATAAAAAAAATGCATTTGATAGCACAATTCTTGAGGAATGCTACGTGCTATGTAACATCACGTTATTACCCTTACTGTCCAGCAAAGAGTCAGAAAGAACGCTAGACGAAAAGTTATAGCGCGGACAGGTGATGCCTTGCGACTGGAGCAGTGATGGATTACGCGGGCGAAGTCGCGGGCAGAAGCTATTTTAACTATAAGTTCAAAGTAAAATCTGAATCTTGAATTTTGAAGGATATTGCTAATCCATTGCTTTATATGTTCGAAAAATTTGTATCCTCAACAAAATAAATAATGCAATGATCGTTGTTGAACTGTCAAAATTTAAAGCCCATTCCTACTGTTAGTGTGTTACATTACCCCGCTGGTTTCCTCACGATATTTTCCTTCACCGATGTCCCAGAAAAAACTCAAAAAGAACATAAATTGAAAAAGTCACATTGGCAAGTTCTTAACCGGTGAACCATAACGACATTTCAAGTTTAAGTACCGTAATCTGCCAAAAGACTGCTAGAATAAACGGCGACAAGGAACCACGCTTCGCAAAGCTATTGATAATCCCTCTTTTATTACTGTTTTGCGATAACCACGATCATAATAGCCAACTAAGCCAACCCACGGTATACTGCCACATGTTTCATAGGACCAGAATAGCTTTAGATATACATACTTTAACGTCCACCACTTTTGGGCTATCTTGGCTATAATTCAGACCGGTCAGTCCAAGGTTTTGCGGCGTTCTAGGCATAACCGCCTTATTCAGTCTATTTTGGACCGGTTGCCTGTCATGTGCATGCGTGCGTTATCGCTATATTACTTACTGCCTAGACATAAATCTAACAACTTTTTTTTTCAGTATTATGAATGTAACTGATACGTTTAAGTGCTTCAAATTTCTATTTTGTTCGGGACGGTAAGAACATTTTTTTCTGATTTCTGAGTATGTCGTAAAACCAAAGCTGTTTACTGTAGTATTTAGTCGGCAAACGGAAGGTTTTTGCTCAATGTAGGCACCCATTTGATAAGTATTGCACTGGTTGCAATGAACTATGTAGAGACCTGTATCGATAAAGTTGAACTTCGTTTAGTTTTCCAAAACGGTGTTTGATCTCAACAAAAAAAAACACGAACAAAATATTTTATTTCACCAAAAACCTAATATGGGTACTTACGAAACGTCAGCACCTTAATTGCGTAAACCACTATCAATCACAATCTTCGTAATTTTGAAGGAAATTGCTAATCTATTGCTCTGTATGTTCGAAAAATTTGTCTGCTCAACAACATAAATAACGCAATGGATGTTGTTGAACTGTCAAAATCAAACCCATTCCTACTGTTCGTGTGTTACGCAACTACCCGGCTGAAGGTAGGTGCACGGTTCCATTTAGTCGTTTCCTATGGAGAAGAGCCGGCAAAAAACTTCGCACTGTACACCTTATTTTTATTTTTATCTTTATTTTGATTGTTTTTCTCATAACTTTTACCTGTTTTGTGTGCCTTTTAGTCTGTGCTAAATAAACGTTTTTTCTTTCTTTTTCTTTCTTTCTTTTATAAATAGTTGCCATATACAATATTTCCAAATATGTGTTTATTGTTATGGGAGGACAGTGTAGGCCTGTCAACAAGTACCAGATACAAGTACATGAAACAAATATCAGCTGACAAACTTCTACCTGCCTCTGTAGATGCGGATGCCCCTAATGCCATTGAGCAAATAAATCATTATTTTTCTAATATCGGAAAGCAATTGGCGGACAATATTATTAAAATCCAAAATTCCTTACTTGCCCCATACAACATTGAAAGACCTCCCGCGATTGAGTCTATGGTCCTACTTTCTCCGGACGAAGCTGAAGTAGAGGCAGTAATTAACAACCTAAAAACTGATTGTGCCACAGGATGGGACTCTATTCCGCCTAAACTCCTCAAACTGGGAAAAGAAGTGCTAGTTCCACCTCTTACTAAGCTTATTGAAGCCTGTTTTGAGCAAGGAGTTTTTCCCCGAATCTTTAAGAAATCTTTAATCACACCTGTTCACAAGGGTGGAAACCAAGACGATGTCAAAAATTATAGACCTATCTCAGTTCTGTCAGCATTGTCAAAAATACTGGAAAAATTGCTAAACCGTAGACTCATGAAATATCTAGAGCACTACAAAATATTATCGGACACACAATTTGGTTTTAGGCCCGGGAAAAGCACCGCAGATGCAGTTAATAAACTCGTTGACTACGTGACTGAAAAAGTGGATACAAAGCAGAAATGCCTGGATGTTTTTCTGGACCTAGCCAAGGCGTTTGACACTGTCTGTATTCCAACCCTTGTGACCAAGTTAGAACATGCTGGAATTCGGGGAAGAGCTTTAAGCATATTTACAGACTTTCTCAATGACCGAATTCAAAAAGTAAAGATTGGTGAGGTCATTAGCAATGAAGCTAGAGTGGAATTTGGTGTGCCTCAGGGTAGCTGCCTTTCCCCGAGTCTTTTCCTGCTCGTATGTGAATGACCTATGCCAGCAGTCTCTTACTAGGGGTAAAATATTTAGCTACGCGGACGACACCGTACTAATATTTCATGCAGAGAGTTGGGACGCGGCACGGCAAGCTGCAGAGACAGGTTTGCGTAAAATTATTCACTGGCTGGAGGCTAATTTACTTACCCTTAATATAACAAAAACTTCTTTTCTTCAATTTACGTTCGCTAAATCGAAACCAACAATAATAAGCCTTAAAGCACACTCCTGTGATGACCCCAACAACAGTCTTCCATGCTCGTGTCTTCCAATAACACAAAAAAAGACAATGAAGTACCTGGGTGTGATTCTGGACGAGGGACTTAGCTGGCGCCCCCATATTGAACAGACTGCCTCCCGTGTTAGGAAACTCATATGGGCGTTTAAGAGACTACGGCATGTGGCCGACTTTAAGCTTCTCCGTGTGGTGTATCTGGCACTAGCACAGTCAATCGTAGGTTACTGTATCACGGCATGGGGTGGTGCTTGTAAAACCTATATGATACACCTCGAGAGAGCCCAAAGATCACTGCTAAAAGTCATGACCTTCAAACCGTACCGTTTCCCTACAAAAACTCTGTATGAACGTTGTCAACTACTTACCGTGAGACAACTATACCTTCTCAATCTCATAATGAAACAGCATGAAATTACACCGGTAAATAACGCAAACAAACAGAAGAGAACTATCACTAATGTATGTCGCGCAGTCACTTGTAAGACGGCATCTGCTCGACGGCAACGCCTATACCTGGCTACTTATATTTATAATAAAGTAAACAATATTCTCAACTATAACCCACTAACAAAAAACAAAACTAAGTTGAAATTAAATACATGGCTTCAAACTCTGGATTACCTACAGACGGAAAACTTACTTAAAGAACAGTACTCACACACACATATACACAAACAGAAACCCTCACCCTCACAAACACATGCACACACATAAATACTAAACAACACTCACACACACCACTCAAGAGCATGCAGGCACTAAATTCCCTTTTAGATTTATATTATTTTAATTTTATTGCATAAATGTTTAATATTCCATAACGGGTGAAGACACTGACTCCTGTAACACAGGTACCACCTAGCTCAGGAGTCAGGGCTTCTATTTAAAATGTTACACCTTTTTTATGTCAATAAAACTTTATTATTATTATTATTATAATAAAATAGAAAATTGTCAATAAATCTAGTCTACTAGGCCTACGTTCTCACATTCACAAAAAGGAAAAGACGTTTGCTTTTCATAGTCTAAACAGATATTTTATAGAGGAAAGACTTAATTGTTTGTATGTTTGTTTGTTACACTTTCACGCAAAAACACCTGTACAGATTTGGATGAAGCTTGGCATAAACCGTGACTTGGTTTAGAACATAGGATACTTTTTTTCGCAATATTACCACGGGATCGAGACTTATACCGTGAAACCGCGGCGCGTAGCTATTCTGTCATAAGTATTCAGACCCAAAACTATTAAACCTTTCATATTCTAGGCCTCCGCGCACAATAACCCAGACACAACTTTACTATAACTTTTTATTGTTCATAATTCATCGAACTGGCATCTTAAGTACATATTGTCCAGTCACGCCATTTAAGCTTTCACATTATGAGCTTATAAAGAACACATTCAGATCGTATTACAATTAGCTAAGAAGGCGGCTATCTGGCCAACTTGCTAGACGAAAATAATACACGAACACCTATGTGAAACACAAGAGTGATCATAAAAACTGGTATAGAGATCTTCAAAATACGAATCTTATACAGCGTAGTCGCAGACTTTTGAAACGCTGAAGAGGGCTTCAACGGCAGCAGAAGTTACCATCGCTACACAATTAGATCATAAATTTCCAGACATGAGCAAAATTTTCTATTCATAAGACGTAGTATTAAATTAACCCCTTTTCCATTAACGTCCTAGGTGCACGGTTTCACGGCTAAATATCCAAAGCAATGTACAAGAGAGGCACGTAAAGGGGTAATCTGTTACCGGAGCAGTCGGTGCCTCGCCCTTCCATTAGTAACGTTCTAGGTTTCGAGCTGTTTAAAAAAGAAATATGTTAATAGGTACATTCATACATTCATATTATGTCCAAATGTTTACTTTGCGATTTTTTCGAATAAAATACCAGCATGCGTGATTGCGAAGCATGTCCACTTCTACGAAAAGAAGACAAATCACTATCTTAACATAGTCATTATTTTCTTGTTTTTAATTTAATGATATTAAAATACTACCTCTATATACTGTCTCGTTGGTCTAGTGGTCGCAATCGCTACTGCTGAACATGAGGTCCTAGGTTCGATTCCTGGGTCGGGCAACGTGTTATTGGGTTTTTCTATCTGGAATTTCTCAGTAGCAGCCCGAAGTCTGGATTTGTGCCCGGTAGATGGCAATATTACATGGGACTTAAACATAACGGGCGAAATGTGGGTGTACTATAGGTACACCTCTGCCCAACCCTTCGGGGAAACAAGGCCTGATGTTATGTTATGTTATTAAAATACAGAGGTGTTACTTAAATTCTAAACTCGCCAAACATTAACGTTTGATGGCGAGAGGCTCTCTTTTACATAGAAATGCACCACGTTACGTACATACCTACTACTTATACATATATTATACTGTTATGGTCTTAGACAATGTATTTAGATTTGTTTGCTATCCTATATAATGTTCATTCTTAATTTTGTCTTAAGTAATTCAATAAATGACATCACGCCGTAGAAATCTTTCTACAATTTTGTCTTCCGATTCTTCCGTTTCTATAGTTGTCATGCTAGGTAAGCATGCAAGACGAAGGAAAGGTTTTATATTCTTATCGTCTTTCCCGTGTGATCTTTCTGAGAAGCCTACTATATTAAAGATACCAAAATACCTACTTACAGCGAAAATCGTGAGCTTCCAACCCGTTTAAGTTTGACTGTGCGTTATAAAAAGGCGTAGAAATTTTTCGTCGGTTATCGAATAAAAAAATGTGAAATACCTACGCGGTCAAAATAGTTTAAGGAACAGCAAATATATTTTGTTATAACCGACGAAACATTTATCACCACTGCTCTCAAAACGGCGAAGGAAAACATCGTGAGGAAACCGGCATGCCCAAGAATCAAAAATTCGACATCTACATATAATCTCGCACTGGCCCCGCGTGGTGGATTACGGCCCACTCCCTCTCACAGAGGAGGCCTGATCTGGCCCCCGGAAACTAGATGCGCGTCGATATCTCTTCCATTCTATACATATACCGTGTAACATAACCTAAAAAAAACCTGATACAATATCCAAAACCCAATGACGTAACTTTGACTTTCACTAAGTTTCGGTCCAATTCATAATCGATAATGTCAATATCGATTCGATTAAGAATATAACTTATTAGTTTTATCGAATTATGTATATCAGTTACGTGACACGGTTATCATAATTTCTACGTTCGAGTGTAACGGTTTACTTAATTGTCTTTTTTTGTTTCCTAAGCAGGCACAAAGTAATTTTTCAGAGCAAACAACGCATTTTTTTAGACCACCAGGTGTTGCCTATACATGAACTGGCCTGACAGATGGCGGCACAGTCGGCAACAGGCCAACAAATCTGCAATAGTTATTGATAATTTTAATTGTATTAACAATTTTCATTAATTATTATTGAACTAATTGGGCTGTCTAATAAATGGTTATCTTTATTTCTTCTTTTTGAAGTCCATTAAAATACCTACTTTAATTATGCAAATTGCTGCAGTAGTAGCACGTCTGTATAGATGTCAATTCCTGAGGTTGATACAGCATAGAGACAATTAATTTAGTACTTACCTTCACAAACAGTGGGGAAACGAATGATGCGCAGACGTACTCCAACTAATTCTGCTTATTAATGTGAGTCGCGCATGTTGAAATATCGGCTTTGTTATCGCTCGTCTGCACTCACAGGTGTTTAATAAGTACGTAGTCGTGTCATGGATACTTTCATAGGTTCCGAATTTGGAATGCAGACGACAAAATCAATAAATTCCGTTCGAACTTTGAATGTTCCACGATTTAAACATAGATTTTGTAGACTTTTCTTTAGTTTTTAACATTTTGGACACAAAAAGAAGACAAGAGTCGCTGTAATTGTTTTGCATAATTGTGGTTGCATAGCTGTGGATACACGCAGCAAGTGAAATATTCAAACATCTGAAAAACTTGAAAATAACACAAAGGTTTTTATCGCTTTATTAAACGATACCAGGAAGATTCAAGAACAGAAGAAAGAGAGAGGAGTGGTCGACCTCGTACGGTTCGCGATCCAGCGGTGATCAAAGTCATCAAGGCGCGAATTCAAAGTTATCTCGTACGAAAGCAAAAACTGTAGGCTCTTCAGATGGGTTTAAACTGAACCACGGAGAAAATTATGTTGAATGAAAACTTCGAGCTACGGGCTTAACGTAAAAGAACAGGACACCTCCTGAAAACTAGTTTAAAAAAAAAGGCTTCAACGATCACGCGATTTGTTGAGACGGTCGGTTACGCGGGAAAAAAATACCGCGAAATCTTATTTTCAGATGAAAAATATTTTACAGTCGAAAAGAGCTTTAATAAGCAAAATTACAAGGATGGTCACAACCGTGATGAAGCGAGCAGGCGTACTTCGCGCACTCAAACGTGGTAAGGATCCCTTTAGTGTTTATGTATTTGTACCTATCATCCCATACATAAATTATATAATAAAATTGAAAATGTGTCATCTATGTTAGAGGGCTTTTTCCGCACTTAGTCCTTCATGTGGACCATTGTACGTGGGCCATGGCGGCCGTCGATGGTTAATTATTCCAACCAGCCCAACTCCCTCCAGAAGCCGATCAAAGCTTTTGGTCTATTGAGAACATCTGTGTATGATCTGGGTGTCCCGAGGGTTTCTGTCCTAATCTGGCTAACGCCTGTGCACTCAAAGAGCACATGTGCAACGGTCTCGTCCGACTCCATGCAAGCTCTGCACAGGGGACTGTCCGTTATGCCTATTGTGTGAAAGTGTTTGTTTAGCGAGCAGTGTCCTGTGATGGTCCCCGTCACCAGGCGCAGGCAATTTCTGTCCAGGCGCAACAAACGTCTGGTCAGCCTGCCATCTAAGGATGGCAAAGCTTCCTTGGACTGCCTGCAGCCTGGTGCCGAGGACCACCACCTCTCAGCTTGTGTGTGGGTGAAAATGTGTCATTATTTCACACTTGATATGAGACAGAACTTACGACCTGACTTCGTATAATACACTACTAATACTATACTGTGGGTTCGAAGTTGAACCCAGGCAAGCAGGTAATTTATTTCATCACCACTGCTCTCAAAACGGTGAAGAAAAACATCGTGAGGAAACTTGCATGTCTTAGAACCGAAAATTCGAAGACTTGTGACATCTATCAACCTGCACTGGGTCCGCGTGGTGGATTACGGCCCACTTCCTCTCATAGAGAGGAGGCTTGTATCCCAGCAATGGGAACATTGTGGGCTGATTCTGCTAAACACTACACGGTTTTGCTGCGTATAAAAGCAACTTGCGATAGGTTTCTTAATTGCCCTTCAACAATCGAAAGTTGCACTCCGATTGCAAAGAGCCAATCGGAGCGCCGAACGCGGTCAATGCGTAAAGTCGAGATGGTTAAAGAAGAATAAGAGCGATTATGGTAAAAGAGGCTCACACTAGGGCCTCAGATAAATGAACGCAAACGAAGTAAAATTAGTATGTAAGGATCGTAGCAGGTGGTGTTTTGTAGTTTCTGCCTACCATGGGAAGAAGGCGTGAGGTTACGTATGTCTATATGTGCAGTCTGCTAATTTCGTGGGCTTTCACCAACTTATACTAAAGTAGAATCTGACAAGTTCTCAACTTCAAATTCAGAGACTGGACGTGTGTAGATACTTATTCTCGCTGTAGCGTAATTAGTCGATTACCTAAAAGACACTCATTATCTATGGGCATTATCTATGAATTGTCTATGGCGTAAAAGCTGTCACTTACCAGTGACAGCGAACTAAGTCTATAAAAAGCGTTGCCGAGTCATTATCGTTCCTTTTTTTACCGGCTCACTGCCAGAAATACGCATCGAACCCTTCGTGCTAGGGTGAGTACTCCATTGTGCCTTCGTGGTTAATTTATGTCCCAGTAGCCACATCCTTTCTTGTGTAACTTATAATCTTTTATGTGGCTGCTGGCAATGTAAGTTCTCGGTAACCTAAATTGTTAGCGAGAACCATCTATTTAATTCTACTGTTCACGCATGTGCATTCTATTACGTGTCTATTAATTATCTATCACGCTGGCATGCTTGCCACGCTGCCTGCTAAGCTGCTTGCTGCGCTAATTACCATGCCACGTCTGTGAGAACCCCTACGGTTCAAGGCTACAGCACATGGCAATGCCTCATGCTTACTTCCTTCTGTGTTTACTGTACACCGCTGCGATGTGCGAGCTTCCTTCGCCTCCCATCTTCCATGTTAGCCTTGGACTACCGCGTCATCTACCTGGCTGGGAAACGCTGCACGCATCTCAGGCCTTCTACCTGAAACTCACGGGCGCTCCCTTGCGCTATTTTAAGGGTTCGACCGACCACTAGGAAGCTGCCGGAACCTACCAACGTCTGACACACTAAAGGTGTCAGACCTAGTGCGCGTTCTTCACCTACGCTGCCTACCGCACCACTACCGTGCGCCTGCTACCCAGCGCACCTCAACATCTGAGGCCCTGGGGCACGTGGCCGCCACCACTACCGACTGCGACTGCGTGCGCCACCCATCGTTGTCCCCTAACGGACAAAGCCCAGGGCAGTACCTACCATTCTCACCTACGGAACAGTGAAAGACCCTAAGAGACTAAGAACCTACACCCTATGAATCTGTGTTCTCTGATAAATGCGTGTCTAAGTGGTAACTTGTTTTCTTTTCTCACTACCTAAACCACTACGCCACATCACGGCTGTCTCAAAAAGTTTAAAGTCTGCTGTTTAAGAAAATCACCCAATCGTTTTTGGCACGACTTAACCTCTTTATATTTATTTTTAACAAGTAGGCCAAGTAAACGCAGTTTGCATTAAACCCTTTAAACTTGCTACAGTTTAGACCTTGGTCTCAATTTATTTTAAAAAAAAAGTCGGCTTATTATCTGAGCAAGGTTGCATTAATTACCTTTTTGTGCAAATAACTGCAAGGCATTGTTGCTATCTCACTGTTTTTCTAGATGCGAATATTTTGATATTATGTTGTCATTATTCTTCCCTTACTGCCTGTGGAGTAGGTGACAGTGAACTAGAGTAAGCACGAACTAAACCTTACGTTAACTTTGCTTCGATCTAACAAAATCAGGGCATCTTGGCGTAGTTTTGACATATCGAAGCGTAAAGCAAGGTTACACGTTCAGTTTGGCGTCAGCCTGCTCAATATTCCAGTCTTTGATCGGAATGATAAAAAACTGATGGAATGATGGACGACTTCCACGGCCAGTCCAGACTCTAGAATGACAGCAGACTGATAAAAATTAGGCGAGTTGCCGTTTAGTTAACGAAGACGATTTTCATTTATCTATCAACCAAGACGATCCGCGACGAACGACATCACAACCGACCAATTTGCTCTACCAAAAATGTTATTTAGGAAAAAAAGCCTGTGCTATGATTATTATCACAATTTTTTTAAATTTTCGTATGCCCGACTTTTTGGACAGCTGCTAGTTCGTCCGTAATCGACCCTTATCTTCGTGACGAAACAATTTTTTTCAGCTCTCTTCATTCTGTCGTTGGAGCGCAACCCATTGTTTATTTTTTACATATTACATAACTTCACGCCATCACGCCTTGTTTCCCCGAAGGGTTAGGCAGAGGTGTACCTATAGTACACCCACATTTCACCAGTTATGTTTAGGTCCCATGTAATAGAAGGCGAACCTATTGCCATCAACTGGGCACAAATCCAGACTCCGGGATGCTACTGAGAAATTCTAGATAGAAAAACCCAATAACACGTTGCCCGACCTGGGAATCGAACCCGGGACCTCGTGCTCAGCAGTAGCGATTGCTACTACTAGACCAACGAGGCAGTCCATACCTTCACCGTCCATCCGAGACATCTTCTATTGTTAAATTTTAATTAATATGTTATGAAAATTTTGCAATGCGCCATTTCTTTTAATTTATTGCAATAAGTAATGTTCATTATATCCCATAAAACGGACAAGGACTGCAATGTCATTATAAAATCTTCTTTATTTCAATTTGTGGTGACGGCGGCTGTGGCACGCGTGACACTTCCTGAGGGCCTAGAAAAATTACTCTTTATTTTCACGACGTATTTTGTTATTGTGAGCTTCGGACTGAGACAAAAACATCTGCCCATTGCAGGTTATTGCTGTTTGGGCTTATCGGAAAAACGTGGCAGATTTCTAGTGGCTTTATGTACGCTTTTCACGCTTTTCTGATGTTTCGTTTGTATCGTCAACAGTGTACAGCTTTAGGCTAAATACAGATAGCCAATTACATCGGATCGACTGAAAGCTAACCCCAAAGACTATTCCATATTCAAATCATTAGTTCCATTTGGCGTACATTTCTTTTTAAACAGATATCAACTTTATTTTAGTGTTACGAGGGCTGCACTAAAAGTATCGGGAATGGAATATTTCCACTGTTCCTGTCATATTAAAATCTTTTTAATTGAAAACTCCTTGGTTTTAAAAACCGAATATCATTTATTTATTTTTAAAAAGATTCTCGGTCTTGTCGTCACAAGGTTTTGTCAAACTTGTTTAGTCGTTGAGAAAATGGATTTGACTCGAGAAAATTCAAGAGCGATGATTTATTATGACTTTCGAAGTGGTTTAACACAAAAGCAGTGTGTTGACCGGATGATTTCTGCATTTGGTGATGAATCCAAAACCACAATTTATAGCTGGTTTGCTGAATTTCAACGTGGACGTGTCAAGCTCAGTGATGATCCCCGTCAAGGTCGTCCAAAAACTGCAGTCACCCAACAAAAAGTTTATGCTGTGCGTAAGCTGATTGAGGAAGATCGACATGTGACATACCGCGAAATTCAGGCAACTTTAGACATTGGCATGAGTCAAATACAAATAACCTTGCATGAACAATTAGGTGTAAAAAAGTTGTTTTCCCGATGGATACCGCATTCGCTCTGTGAAGAGCAAAAAGCGGCTCGCGTTACTTGGTGCATCAGAACTCTCGAAAGATTCCACGCAGGATCCTCAAATGCTGTATACAACATCGTATCAGGTGACGAATCCTGGATATACGCGTACGAACCCGAAACAAAAAACCAATCACGAGTTTGGGTGTTCGAAAATGAGTTAAAGCCAACAAAAATTGTTCGTTCACGTAGTGTTGCAAAAAAATGGTGGCCACGTTTGTCTCCAAAACCGGCCATGTTACGACTATTCCTCTTGAGGGACAAAGAACGGTTAATGCAGAATGGTATGCTAGCATTTGTTTGCCACAGGTCGCTTTTGAACTCCGTAAAGATAACTGCAACCGCCGCATCATCCTCCATCACGACAATGCGAGTTCTCACACCGCACACAGAACAAAAGAGTTTTTAGAGCAAGAAAACATAGAATTATTAGACCATCCGCCGTACAGCCCCGACCTAAGCCCTAATGATTTCTATACTTTCCCTAAAATAAAGAATAAATTGCGTGGACAGAGATTTTCATCACCTGAAGAAGCTGTGGACGCCTACAAAACGGCCATTTTGGAGACCCCAACTTCCGAATGGAATGGTTGCTTCAATGATTGGTTCCATCGTATGGAAAAATGTGTCAAATTTCGCGGAGAATACTTCGAAAAACAATAAATACATTTTTTAATAGTAATGTTGTGTCACTTCCTTGATTCCCGAAATTTTCAGTGCCGCCCTCGTACTTATGTCGCTTTTAGAATTACTTGTACCATTGAATAAGTCATAAAAATTGAAGTTGTAGCGCAAACAAAACTTTATACGTGGATATTTGATAACGAATACCCACTACAGTCTACAGTACCTATCAACTAGCTACTGTTTTCTTTTTTGTTCTAAAAACAATTTGTACGTGTACTCATTTAGAAACTAAATTGCAAATGCAGGATAGGAACAAGGCTTGCCTCTTTACGATGAAGATCAACAGATCGACTTTCCTGAATGAACTAAGAAACAATGGAAATATTAATCTAATTTCTTCAAAGATAACGTGATTTGTGCAATGTCATTAATTTAGAACATTGTAATTAATTTCAATGCTTGTCACATTGTAAATTCCTACGATTCCAGATAAACAATAGGTACTTCTTATCGACAATGACATAATTATTATGGACACGCATTATGAATTTTAATTAGGTGAGCGTTTCTATCTGCAAAGATATTATCACTTTCGTTTGTTTATTGCATTTTTTTTTCATACTATAAGGGTGGACTTCACCAATGAAACTGAACGCGATCAGCACATAAGCTACGTTCAAGAGCTGTCATTGTCAATTTTCCATAGAAAATAATGACACTGACAGCTCTTGAACGCATTTTAGATGTGCTGAACGCGTTCAGTAACATTTGTAAAATCGGCACTTAGGGGGCTCGGAACATGAGGCGAGTCGTTGCTCAGTAACAATTTCACCTGTCAGCGGGGGTGAGGGGTGAGGTACTGCGCAGCGAGGAGCGCTAGAGTTTGAATTGGGCTGTAAGGTAGGTAACACGGGTTGGTGTCCACAACTCCACGTCAAAGCGAGTATTTTGAGTAGTGATGGATTAATTAGCATTCGCATTCATTGTTAGTAGGGGTGAGGCGTATTTATCGTAACAGATAGAAATAACAGATAAAAATAACAAATAACAATTGTTCCTACCAATATAGCTTATCTGTTACTCAAAATATCGGCGGTTAATCTGTTATTTCAATACCTGTTCCACACAGACTGTTACCACGGCTGTTATTTTCATACACACTCACACAAAGGAAGGAAAATAACAGGGTTATCAATTTTTCTCTCTCCCTCATCAAAGAATGACCCTTGCTAAAAAGAGAAACACCTATTATTTATTTCAAAATATGTGTTTACATCTCACTCTTACTAAAGCGGTTAAACTGCGCTAAAAAGAGAAGCACTTAGTATTTATTATCCCTAAAATATAGTTTGTGGTCTAACAAGAACGATCATTTTCAAAAAAGTGACACCTAAATTAGGCCGTGTTACCTGTTACCTGACCTGTTACTAACTAGTGACCATTATAAAAAATGAAATAAAATTGTATTCAATTTTCTTTATGGCAATTTGTGATGCAACCAAAAAAATTTTGTGATCGTATCCGAATTCCTTTATTATCTTGGCGGCAAAATGTTTCAGGTATTTACGATTTTTTGATGATCAATTATATTTTATTATCAGTAATTGTCTTGGTTTGTTTGATATTGATGACATAAAAAATATATGTTGTTCTACATTATTTTGGAAAGGGATGCAACCAAAACTATTATATTGTTCGTCTAAGGATACCTTTTATCTATATTATCTTTGGTTTGACGGTATTGGTCGCAAAATGTCCCAAATATGTACGACTTTATTTCTATTGCTTTAAAGATGATATTCAATTGACAGTAATTTGGCTGGTTTATTTGTTGACATTTTGAATTTTTGAAATTTGATTTCTTTCACTGCTTCCCTTGCTGCTTCCTTTGTTACGAAATGTGAACTGGTAAACAAACATTTTAACGCAATGGCTTCGTCGGTTCCTTGCGAAAGGGTATTCTCTGCTGCAGGGAATATCCTTAATGAAACGCGGACGCAGTTAGGAGTTAGGAAATTGCAGCAACTAATCTTTCTTAATCAAATATGTAAATATTAAATGTAAATGTAGTTATAGAATAGGTGATACTGTAAATGGTCATGTAGATATACAATGGGTGATAATGTGAATAGTTATGTACAGAAAATTAATTGAACACTTTTAACTACGCCAGTTTGAGAAACGTAATCAATTTCTGATTATGTACTAAAGTTCCTAAATTTATAGTAAACTGACAGTCATATGCCTGCGATTTAGTATGAAGGAAAGTGTTCAGTATGGAATATCAAAAAAAAAAAAAAATGTCTAGCCTTTTACAACTGGCATACGGCCGCCTTAGTTAATTCTATCATTTCACATTACCCATGTCTTTCCCCGGATACGACTTTCGACTCAAAACGCAAAGACAAAGACGATGTTCAAAAGAGATTTAAATATGTATTTATCATTCGTCCAAAAATAACAGGCTATTATTTAATAACAGATATTTGGATCTGTTATTTTTGTGTAACAGTACCACTGATAACAGATATCGTGTTTAACCTGTTACAACCCATCTCTAATTGCTAGCATGCGAATGCTCATTTAGCAAATTAAATGTAGTTGCAAAATCCTGGGAAGTATGTTATGTATGTATGGTAAGTAAGTCTGTTTCACCACGTTTGCGAGTGAAATTATTAGCAGGTGGTGCGAAGAATGAATTCATTCAAAATTCACATACATAATTATTATCAATTATCGTCATATTATCAAATAGCATAGCAAATGCAATTAGCGTGTTAAGACTTACGAATCCACATGCTCATGAAATTTACGCGAAATCGCATTAATGTTTGCGTACGGCGGCAATATAAACTAATTTCTATTACCGATTATTAATAATTCTGACCTTAACAAAAAAAAAATCTGTTCCGATTTATGTTTTTTGTTAAGATTAAAAGTTTACATCATATTTCTTGTTACATCAAAAAACGAAAAGCAATAATCATCAAATCAACATACATATGATGAATTTACATAGCAGTTTTGAATGACAGCAAATCATCCACACACCTTTGGTTGTATTTTTCTCTCAAGATCTCAAGGTTATGAAAGGACAAGGACCTAAATTGCGCAACACACTTTATTTCACGACCGAAGGATGTTGAAGAAAATTTCTAATCCATTGCTCAATGTGTTTGGAAAATTCGTCTGCTCGTCAATCACGCAATGAATGCTGTCGAAATGTCAAAGTGAATAGAATTGCAAAATGTTAGTGTGCGCAATACTACTCACGCAACTAAATACATATATATATTTTTAATTGTTACCTGAAGGCAATGTCCACAACCGCACTTTGTAGGTACCCATCATTACACAATACAACCTACGCAATTTTATAAACATCAGTCACTGAGCGTAGGCGAAACTGCCACAAAAACAGTATGCCATAGAAGGAGTAGTCTACGTGTATATTCGTGTATTTTATTAAATAAATAATCTACTACTGTTTTTTTCACCCATGTCTGTGAGAATCAATATTATTTAAAGCATCGTATTATTATTATTTTCCGCCTGTTATGCAAATGATTTTACCAACAATTTTTTAAACACCAAATGCTGTATAATTGTCCTTTAAATTTCAAGCAATATAGGCATGATTTGAAACCTCGCCTAACATAAAATCATGGTGCGTTTAAATTGATAACACTATACGATGCGGTCCTAAACTCGGCTTGACAATATGCATAAACCTTATCACTGGTCGGATAACACGCACCTACGCATTTTAACTTACTAAAAAGATTACCATCTCCGCCATTTTGGATACAATGGATGATGACCATTTCATAAACACCGCTGGAAACAAATCGAAGGCTACCTGGCAAATAATAAATAAAACCAAACTGTGTTTGCCACAGGAGTCAATCATGTGTGTAAATAGAGGTAATCTGTCGTTTACACACCCCACAGACATTGCAAACGAATTTAAGAATTATATTTTTGACGAAATTGAAATAATACTAAAACTGACATCACGTTAAATAATATTAATTTAAACAATCAGATAATAAATTCTCTGTTCATGCAACCTGTTAGAACTGATGACATTACAAAAATAATTTCAAGCCTAAAAACACAAACACTGTTGATACGATGGCTTTTCTACAAAAGTCATAACATTCACTGAAGAAGTGATAGCACCTCCATTAGCGATAATAACTTGTGTATTTCTAATGGCATATTCCCAAAAAAGCTGAAAAAAGATGACAAAACAGATTAAAAAACTAAAGACCTATAGCGAAAATTCCCATTTATACAAAATGTTTGAGAAAGTTGTCGACAACTCTCTTAACTCTTATTTCGAAAAATTTCAACTATTTTGAACAAAGGGGATTCCGTGAGAATACTACCGTTAATATGGCACTCTTCGACCTATTACCAAACATCATGTCATCTGTTTTTAGGAGAAATCCAGTCTGTGCTATTTATACCGACATGACCAAGGCCTTTGACTATGTAGACCATACAATTCTGCTACACAAGTTACATAGGTACGGTATAAGAGGGTACACCCTTCAGTTACTAGAATCGTAGTTAAGTAATAGACGTCAATAAACAGTTTTTTTTTTAATTTGTCCAAAATGTAAAATAGAAACCATATATACTATGTACCATATATCTGAACCAAGGCATGTAAAAATGGGGTGCCACAGGGTAGCGTACTGGGGCCGCCACTTTTTTTTAATATATTTTAACTATCTCCCGAAAGTAACATCGAACAAAATGGTTCCCTTTGCTGATTACAGTACAGCTTTAATTAACTGTACAATTCATAAAACTACGAGCAGGACATAAATACTTGTTTGCATGTCATAATTAACTGGTTAAGTAAAAATAATTTAGTAATAAACCTAAGTATGACGAAAATAATGCAATTTCATCAACACAGCCAAAACCTAAATGTTAGCATTGCTTCCCCAGGCTGTAATATTGAGGAAGAGAGTCAGGCGAAGTTTTTAGGTATAGTGATTGACTGCAAACTCACTTGGAATCCTCATGTTGAAGTTCTGTGCAAAAAACTTAGCAAATCCGCGTATGCTCAATACTCAATATCTTTATTGCTTTACCATAATGTGTACCTAGGTGGTAACTATATAATTGAGATCATTATGGACCCTGTAGGGCACAGGTGGTAACTATATAATTGAGATCATTATGGACCCTGTAGGGCACAGCAAATTAGGTTTAGGAGAGAGGAAGTTGCTCTCCATCAACTATAAAAAAAGTCAACCTATCAAATCATTCTTTTATCAGTTTACCATGGACTGGTTGCCTCGATTTTGCGGTATGGCATTATTATTTGGGGGCAGTATACCGATAAGTAACAAGTATTTAGAATGCAAAAGCGATGTATAAGGTCAATGTGCGGACATAAAACAAGAGATAGATCCTATTTTCAGTCTTAAAAAAATGTAACTTTTCTTTCTTTATACATTTGGACCACAGCTCTATTTGTAAAAAACAATCCCCAATTATTTGAAAAACTGTCAGCAGTTCGAAAAACTCCGATACGGACTCAATAAGTAAACTAAAAAAAAAAACCGCACTAGTGCAGAATTTTTTTTTTTGGTATTGCCCGACGCATTTAAAACAAAGTACCTGATGTGACTGTAATACAATTTAAAAGGGCACTTAACCAAATATTAATTGAGAAAAACTGTCACACAATTGACGACTTCTTTAATGATATATCTCTGCATTGATTGATAAACCATTATTATGATTACACACATGTTCCTATTCCGACACTTTTTATTTTCATTGAAACTGACTTTTTTAATTATTTATTGACATTACTGTAAAAATGTTACTATTGATATTAGTCTGTTTTGTTTTTTTTTGTAATTGTAAGGATTGACATTTGTATTTTTTTACATATATTTTAGGTTTTCGGTATCAAAAGAATTATTTGTATGCCCATGAGACGTTAGAATAAGGAGGATTATATTTTAAGAAAACATCTATGTATCAATTACCCATGTTTGCAAAAATAAATGATTTGATTTGATTTGACATTTGTTTATTATTTTAAACTCTAAAAAATACTTTTTTGTAAATAGTGCACACAATATCATAAAAAGTGTAAATGCTTGAAAAATTGCCAAACGTTTTGAAATAACTGCTCGACACATACAGCACACTATCTTAGAAGTGACGTTAAGACTACAAGCTTCATACTATCGCCATACAATATCCGTACCGCGCGACAAGGACGGGAATAATCTACTCCAAAAACGTTTAAAGCGTGTAGCTTCTCCATATTTCATTACAACATTACATTACACAATCTATTACAGATGTTTTCGATTATCTAGTTTTACTACGCCTTTGAAATTACATTAGTAGCTCGAACATTTCTAACATTAGTCATCATGCCTATTTTAGAATCATCTTCCTGCACTTGTCCTATGTTGCTTGGGGTCGGCGCACTACGTTTTCTTCTTCCATATCATCCTTACACAACCCATCCATTCTTCGGCCTTCTTCTAACTCAATTTTATCATCAATCATCATCATCTGCCTATCCTTTTCTCAACTAAGTTGTGGTTGGCTTCTAGTCTAACCGGATGCAGCTGAATACCAGTATTTTACATGGAGCGACTGCCTATTTGACCTCCACAATCCAGTAACCGGGTAATACGACACCCTTTGGTAAGACTGTTTGTCAGACTTTCGGGCTAACGACACGTTACGACTGTCAAAGATCCACGACTTCCAGCCGGAACCACGATTTTTCCGAGGCGAAGGGGTCTTGATATGTATAGATGGTCACCCATCGGCGGACTAACCGCGGCAAGCACAGCTTAACCTGATCTAGTGAACCGTGCGGCTCTTTAAAAAAAAACGGGTACCCACTGAATAATATTCTGGTACGTGACTTTTTAAAAACGAAGTTTGAATCCTCAATCAACATTGTTTCTCAATGTGTAAACAACGAATTTCGCGAAGACAAAAAAGAGGTTACATCACTTTTCAGGCATGACTAATTGACTACTCTGGGAAAGTACGTGAGCAAGTGCAGTGACGAAGCCAGTGACTGCGTCTATTGGCCACATAATTATAAGGGCTGAACACAGCCATACTTATTTGCCAGGATTCGCATTTTTTCATATCTATTTACACTGTGCAATTTAGTTGTGGCATACCATAGTCGAAGCAACAATAAAAGTTACACTGTATAAACAAGGTTAATAAATTACGATTCAAGTACCTAATTTTTTTAATAAATTGTATCGTATTGATAAAAACAGGGCCTCCCTACCCACATTTCAGTTATGTTTAGGTCCCATCTAATAGGGGGCGAGCCTATTGCCATCAACCGGGCAAAAATCCAGACTCCGGGCGAAATGTGGGTGTACTTTAAGTACACCTCTGCCCAACCCTTCGGGGAAACAAGGCGAGAAATAGGGCATTAATATCAGTGTCGCTCAGAACCATCATTTAATTCCTGTCAAATAACAATGGCATTATTAGACGACATTTATTTTAATAAATGAGGGAGTTGATTTCTTTTGAAGCAACTTTTCTTTTGATACCTGTATCTCTACGATCTACATTATAAACGAATACAGCATATGCCACGGCGAAAAGTTTTGCCAGTCAAGGCTAACTACCGGTAACCGGGGTGCGCCGGACGTACTACCCTCAGAGCCTCATATTCCTTTATTGCAGCCTAACATAATCGTATAGTTCTAATTATCTTTGTGAATCATTTTCCAAAGACTCACGTGCGGATTAAAAACCGTGTTAAAATGAACTCTAGCAATATCCCTGTGGTTTTCCTCAACACGGTAAAGAACCTATAAAACAAAACACAATGAATGCTACGGCTTTGTACTGAATAAATAATACTAACATAAATACATTATGTACTATTGACAGGTCGGCAATAATATTTTCTTGAGGTGACTCATCTTTTTGAAGCCGATGCAGCATTCTCGTATATTTTGGCGTCGCTTGTCTCGTCAGATAGTTTTAGTGTTCGATATCACATATTGGTACTGCCACTTGTTTAGACCTTCCACAAAATGATCACATATATTTGCGGTCATCCGGACGACAGATATTAATGGATGAATCAAGAAATCAGATATTACTGCCGAGCTGTCCATCCTAATCCTAACTTTAATATTATAAATGCGACTGCAAGTTTGTTACGGATTTGGTTAAAATTTGGCACACAGATAGACCTATAGCGGCATCTACACCGCCACATGCGAACAACGCATCACACTAATCCTGCATCGCGCAATCATAGTTTACCGCGCAGCTAGCATATATAAAACTTCCCGACAACAATCATCGGGCAGTTGCCCACCTGATTCTCCCTTTTCCAAAGACCATGATAAATGATAATGATAAATGATAAATGATTTTATTTCTGTAAATAGGTTTGTACAAACACTTTTACACGTCAATCATATTTTAAAAACTAGGTGAGATCGGCATTTCCTATCTGACTACTCTGAGAAGAAACGCCGAAACAAACTCAGAGGTCACTGTCTCTTTTAAAGTCCAGACATAATCTTGGTCAGGTCATGTGAAGACCATGTGGATTGATATCTGAAATGGTCTTTCGAGGAAAGAACCACACAGAATGAGTGGACCTGTCCAGTTAGTGCACGCATTTGTCAGTTGTCATGCAGCTCAACACAGAACTAAAGGAGCTAAACGATTCGACGAACATTACCAAAGAAAGGATATTTGGGTAGGCCGCATAAATAACTCAAACTGCCAGACCATGATTAAAACTAATAATTTAAAAAAAAAATGCATTAAAAAAAACAACAAATCCACAATGTCTTCACATTCACAATAATTAAAATAGTATAATCCTTTACAAAGTAAATGTCATTGCATATATAAAGTGCATCAATGTCAAAGTGTAAATAAAATATGAAAATAATCTTGATCATATCATATGAGGACTATGTAGACTGGTGTCTGAAATGGTCTTTTGAGGAAAGAACCACACGGATTTGAGTGGACCTGTCCAGTCAGTGCACGCATTTGTCAATCATCGTGCAGCTCAACTCAGAACTAAGGAGCTCAATGATCCGACGAACAATACAAAAGAAAGGACATTTGGGGAGACCGCGTAAAGTACTCAAACAGCCAGACCATCATCATTAAAAGAAGAAAAAAAAAATGCAATGACCCACATAGTCCTCACATTCACAAATATTAAAACAATATTATACTTTATACAGTAAATATATACATGTCATTGTTTAGATAAAAAGGTACGTATATAGAAAAAAAAAAGATTAAAAGAAAAAAAAAGTTAAAATAGCAAATTACACATCAATTATGTCTGTGTAAACTTATTGGAGCAGCTCAATCCCAAGCCTTCTTGTCCTCAATATAGTCCTTGACAGTATAATAGGCTTTCTGGCATAATTTCCGCTTTATAAAAGTTTTAAATTTATTAAGGCTTAGTTCTTGAATGTGGCTAGGAAGTTTATTATAAAAACGTATACATTTACATTTAAACGAGCCACCTATTTTCTTGAGCCTGGTAGTGGGAACAACAAATTTGTGTTTATTCCTAGTATTTTTGTTATGGATATCACTGTATTTTTTAAACAGATTAATATTTTTATGTGCATATAAAAGATTTTCATAAATGTACTGAGAAGGCACAGTCATTATATTAATCTCTTTAAATGACAATGCCAGATCCTGCCTCAGGAATTTACAGGAAATATAAATTATTAAAAATAATTGTAATGATTATAGGACCTTTCCATAGTACAATATTTTTCAGTAGAACTTGCCGATTAAAAATCAATGACAAAAGGAATTCAACCCCGGAATTTGCTATTGTGTGACTTATTGCGCATGACACAACGAAAAAAGGTTCAAATACCTGTAAAACAAAAAAATATATTACGATTATAATAATTATGATAATGCGTAACGTATATGTTGTTTAAATCGCTTTTTAACAATTATAAAATGCACCTAACCTATAATCAATGTCGTTATTGTTTTAAGATTTTAACAGAAACCGCAAGTTCTACATGCATTAGGACAAATGTTTAGTTAACAGTAATAAATAAGCTTTAAATTGATGCATATTGCAAGCTTGTAAATGACTTTTTGATTTGAGTGGGGCAAAGTTCTATAGAGTTTCTGGCATTGTCCTTTGTCTCTGAGGGAGTGTCTGGGACTTAATTTATAAATTGAACGAATTGCCCTTTTTTGTAAAACAAAAACTGTTTGAATGTCGGCGGCATTTCCCCACAAAAGAATACCGTACGACATCACACTATGAAAATAACTAAAGTAAACTAATCGCGCTGTCTCTAAATCAGTTAAATTACGAATTTTTCTAACGGCGTATGCTGCAGAGCTTAGTTTTTTTGACAATTTATCTATATGGGGGCCCCATTGAAGCTTGGCATCCAAAGTTATGCCTAAGAATACTGTGGAGTTTTCGGGTTTCAACTCTTCACCCTTTAAAAGAACACTAGTTTCTACTTGTCTAACATGAGGTATCGTAAACTTAATACATTTAGTTTTTTTCTCGTTAAGAAGTAGGTTATTAACATTAAACCAGTTAACTACCTTAGCGAGGGCGCTATTTACTCAAACTCAAAGCATTTATTTCAAATAAACCAATTACAGGCACTTTTGAATTGTCAAGGTCGGTCGGTCAGAAAAATGAAGCTAGTTGCCCATTCCAAAGCGTAGTAGGTACCTATGGAGAAGAACGGGCAAGAAACTCCACGGACACTCTTTTAAATCAAATTATGTTTACAATAGATTGGTTACATCATTCATGTTGAAATTATGCATGTGAGAACGATGCAGAACGTTAAAAGCGTCCGTTATTTAAATATGAAAACAATTCGAAAATAAAATTTAATTAAAATACGCCGTGGCAGCTAAGAGATGACCAGTCTCAACTGACGGCGCCCGTTCACGAACATGACGCATGGATTAGCACCATTCAACTCAACCATTTTGAAGGGAGCTAAATGATCCAACACACGCGCCACCATCAGCGAAACATTAAAGTGAGCATGACATACTCTCAGCCGCCAGGACACATTCAAGTCAATGAAAGACGTACCCTGTAAATGGTAGCTTTAAAGCATGTACATAGTACTCACATAAGGCATATAGCAATTATACAGTACTAAAAAAGTTGAGTTTATACAATGCAAAGATTCTTGTTTTTAATCTTCAGCAGCTCCAACAGTATTTTTAAATGCTAATCAATTAGTTGATGCGTCCTTGAGGAGCAGGACCAGCGATTAGCCAAGCATTTTTATCAGCAACGTAATCCTCTAACTTATAATATGCTCGGCTGCATAGTGTGCGTTTTATACAAGATTTAAATTTAGTTTCATTCAGTTGATGTATGTGGGGAGGTATTTTATTGTAACATCTTAAACAGTACCCCATGAAAGATGAGTCTACTTTAGCCAGCCTGAAACCTGGTTGAACTAATTGGTCCCTATTTCTAGTGATATAATTGTGTCTTTCACCTCTTTTACTAAAAAGATGTAGATTTTTCCTTACGTACATGATGTTTTCATAGATATATTGACAAGGTACCGTCATGATGTTAATATCTTTGAACAATTCCCTTAGAGAGTCGCGCCTGCGGAGGCCATATATGGCTCTGATGGCTCTTTTCTGCAGAATGAAAATGGACTCGATGTCTGCAGCCCGTCCCCATAGTAAAATACCGTACGACATAATACTATGAAAGTAACTAAAATAGACTAGTCTCGCGGTATCTACATCAGTAAATTGACGGATTTTTCTCACAGCATATGCTGCTGAACTTAGCCGTCCTGCAAGGGATGTTAAATGAGGACCCCATTGAAGCTTTGAATCGAGCGTGATCCCCAGGAAAACAGTTTTATCGACGAATTCTAGTTTCTCTTGATTCAATACTATCTCACAATTAGTACTTTTGACATTTGGTAAAGAAAATCTTATGCACTTAGTTTTTTCCCCATTTAATACCAAATTATTAGCAGTGAACCAATTTTGGATCTGCAGTAAGGCGTTATTCACGTCGTCAAGATTTAATGCACGCCTATTAATTTTAAAAATTAACGAAGTATCGTCAGCAAATAACACCATATGTGGTTGGGTTTTAAACAAATGAGGTAGATCATTAATATAAACTAAAAAGAGGAAAGGACCCAATATCGAGCCTTGTGGTACACCCATTTTTACTTTTAGACCGAGTGAATTGACACCGTTTATTTGGACTTGCTGTTGTCTATCATTCAAATAAGATTTTACTAAACTGAGCGCAAGTTTTCCAAGTCCGTAATGTTCAAGTTTTAAGAGCAAGGTTTCGTGGTCGACGCAATCAAATGCCTTGGAGATGTCACAAAAGATTCCTATGGCGTCTTGAGCCTCTTCCCACGCTGTAAATATGTGTTTTAATAAGGTGACACCGGCGTCAGTCGTACAACGTCCCTTTGTGAAACCATACTGTTGACCGTGTAAGATATTATTGGTGTCGAAATGATTTAACATTTGATTCAGCATTACCTTTTCAAACACCTTGCTGAAAACCGGCAACACGGATACGGGTCTATAATTATTGGTATCTTTACTGTCCCCGGATTTGAAAAGTGGTATTACCTTGCTGTATTTCATTAGATCCGGGAATACTCCTTGATCCACACACAAATTAAATATTAAAGCCAAGTATGGCGCTATAGTCTCAATAATGGAGGTACAAACTTTAACAGACATTCCCCATAGATCTTCTGTTAGTTTGATATTGATTTGCTTGAAAGCTTTCACTACTATTGTGGGGTTTATATGCTTGAATTTAAATTCAATCTGGCAAGATGAAGTATTTGCTTTTAATAAGTCAATAGAACGCAGGGGCGAGGAGTTTAAAGTTTCAGTCGTTTTAAGTGGGATACTGGTAAAGAAATTAACAAATTCTTGAGCAACTTCCTTGTTAGTGCTTACGAGACCACTTGAAGTCTGAAGTGTGAAATCATTATTGTGTCTTTTATTCCTGTTGGTTTCGTCATTGATAATTTTCCAAACCGTCTTTATTTTATTATCGGCTGTTTTGATCTTGTTGCTAATGTACAAGGCTTTAGCTACCTTGCAGGTCTTTTTAAAAGTTTTAGAGTAATTAGCAACGTATTTATTAAACGTTTCAGAGTTAATATAAGGCTTAAGGCCATACAACTCAAACAGTTTTTCCCTACTTTTCCTAATACCTTTAGTTGCCCAGTCACTGAACAAAAAATTGGGGCAAATTGTTTTTGTTTTTTTCTTTAAAGTATTATTGAACTCGGTGCTCACTACCGAAAAAAATTCCTCATATAATTCGTTTACGTTGTTTCTAATATGGCCCGGTATACTTAACTTACAAATTAAGTTATTATTAAATCTATTTAGATTGCTAGGCGTTATTTGTCTAGATTGTATCTGAATTTTTTGTAAAGGTGTGTTTGACTTGAAGGCAACGGTTTGACCACTGTGATCAGAAGGGAGATAATTTACAATGGCTTTATGTAAATAGTCGCAGCAACAAAAAATATTATCAATGCATGTAGCAGAATTTGTAGTTATGCGGGTGGGTTCTGAAAACACATTTGACAAATTGAACGATTTAAAGAGACTTAATAATCGACTGCTATTTGAACTATTCTCTAAGATATTAATATTGAAGTCACCACAGATAATTAGCGATTTTTTACATTGTCAGTAACCAGCTGCTGACGTTTCAGTTTAAATAAAAGTGAAGTGTCGTCTGCAAACAACACTATATCATGATTATCCTTTATGAGGTATGGGAAGTCATTAATATAAATAAGAAACAAAAATGGGCCAAGAATTGAGCCCTGGGGGACCCCCATTCTAACTACAGATCCAGGTGATCTTTTTCCGTTAACATCTACTCTTTGAATTCTATCACTTAAGTAAGAAGTAAGAAGATCCAGAGAGGCGTTCCGTATTCCGTAGTGGTGCAGTTTCCTGACTAATGTTTCATGAAGAACACAATCAAATGCCTTGGACAGATCGCAAAAGATGCCCAAAGCATCGCACTTGTCCTCCCATGCATTATAAACATGTCCTAAAAGTTAAACTCCGGCATCAGTAGTTGAACGACCCTTTGTAAAACCAAACTGTTTGTTATGCAGTAATTTGTGTTTATTAAAAAATCTTTGCATTTGATCTAAAATAAGTTTTTCAAAAATTTTACTAAAGGTAGGTAGCACTGAAATAGGTCTATAATTAGTAGGGTCAGATGTACTACCCGATTTAAACAATGGTATTATTTTACTGTTTTTCATAAGATCAGGAAACTCACCACGGTCAATGCAATTATTAAAAATAACAGCTAAAGTAGGTGCTACAATATCTATAATTGACTTAGCAACGTCCACAGAATTACCCCATAGATCTGCGGTCTTTTTAACATTTAATGTGTGAAAGGTTTTAATTATATCTCTACAGGTGACATATTGGAAATTAAATTCAGAATCACAAACTGGAACGTTTTCTTTAAGCAAAGACTCTGCAGTAGTGGGCGATGAGTTCAGAGATTTAGTAGTCGATACGGGAATCTCTGCAAAGAAATTTTCAAAGGCCGCGGCGACTTGAGAATCTGATTTAATTATGTTGCCATCAATATCAAGGCTGAAGTCACTACTTCGGTTGCATGACCTTCCCGTTTCGCTATTAATGATATTCCATGTCGTTTTAATTACATTACTACTATTTTTAATTTTTGAACTCAAGTAACGTGACTTGGCCATACAACAAACACATTACATATAAATTAAATTCAGCAGTGTTTATACAAGTCCGTTCATCATACAACATGCATACATGGCCTGGGTAAGGCTACTTTTCATTCCGAATCGCAGACGAAGTCCCTGGCAACAGCTTGTAGTAATATATTAATGCTCGTGACTGTACTATGGCAAAGAAACACATAACAATACGAATATCTTGTCTTCGTAAAAAACGTAGATAAGCGTCAGAAGTGACATCATTTTTGTATTTCTGTTCCTTTCCTTGTACTTGTGTTCATGTCCTATTTGACCGTAGTTGAGCTATAAAATATGGTCACGTAGGCACCAGAGGCTAATTATGATCTTCAAACATTGTTATTTCGAATTAGGTATTTACAAGCCGTGTGCTCGATGAGATTTCCCATCAGCAAAACTTTTGAACAACTGTTGTTTTATGCAAATTTTCATCATCTTTATGAGATGACCCCTTTTTAAGTATCTGGTATTTTTATGGTTTATATAATAAAGAGCATTCTAAACTTCTTCTGTGAAATTTATAGAATTCTTCCTTCCTTTGCTCGCCTTAATTGAAAAATAAACTTGTGCAATACTTCATGCTTCTAGACTCAGCGGCTTAAGCTGTCTATTGTCTTTTTCTTTAATGTACTGTATAATCATAATTATTCAGTTGGATTTATCAAAATTGTAAATGTTGGCTAAAACATTTCCAGTCAGATCAGAGAGGTATGGCGCTGTATGACGAGTTCTTCACCTAGTTCGACTGTATATGCTCCCATATTATATTATTTTCATCATAGCCTACGATTTTGTTGTTATGCTTGGTTGTAATGTTAATATTTTTCGTGTCAATAGCTTATTTATTAATTGTCTGTTACTGAATAGTCTACAGTTAACTAATTAGTTTTTTTTTTGTTTCCTGGCAACGATAAAACAAAAACAAACAAGTCAAGAACGAAGTTCTTAAGCGATAGTCGCACACACACAAACACTCCTATACATAACATAACATCACGCCTGTAATCTCAGAAGGGTTAGGCAGAGGTGTACCTATAGTACACCCACATTTCGCCAGTTATGCTTAAGTCCCATGTAATAGGGGGCGAGCCTATTGCCATCAACCGTACACATATCCAAACTCCGGGCTGCTACTGAGAAATTCTAGATAGAAAAACCCAATAACACTTTGCCCGACCTGGGAATCGAACCCGGGACCTCATGCTCAGCAGTAGCTCTTGCGACCACTAGACCTCCTATAATAATAGAAAGAAACAGTGAGAATGTATTTAAGATTTTTATTTTCTAGTATTCCTGGTAAAAAGGCCACTCCTAAACTTGAGTTTCCTAAAAGTGATCTTTATCTTATCGTTCTGCTATTGATAAGCATAGCATTAACATAATAAGCCTGTAATGTTTCCACTGCTGGGACACAGGCCACCTCTCCTCAGAGAGGGGGCCTGTGTCTTAGCGGAGTGGGCCATGTGCGTCATAATCCACCACACGGGCGCAGTGCGGTTTGGCAGATTTCACATATATTCGCAGTTTTGGTTCTAGGACATGCCAGTTTCGTTCCTCACGATGTCTTCCTTCACCGTTTTGAGAGCAGCGGTGATGAAATAATTTATACAAAGTAAAGCGCCGTTCTGGAATCAGAGCAACGACCTACAACTCGTCGCGGCCGTTACCACTGGGCCACCACTGAGTAGGTCCCCGTCAGTACACCCTCAAGACCGACGTCGTATCAATAATAACCGACGTTGGTAAATACCACCGATATGAATGTATCTTTGGTTTGCGTCCTTTTTCTCCTTTAATTTGACCGTTTATCGAGAAGCCTCCTTTCTACAGCGAGCATGACCACCATAGAAACGAGTTTTGTCGACGGGAGAACAGACAAAATCACAGATGAAGAAAAGAAATCTGTCATTTTGTCTATTCTTCCGTCCACAAAACTCGGTCATGCTACGCTTTGTTGGTCTGTCTAAAATTCATAAAGAAAGAAAGAATATGCCTTAGATAAAGATACTGCCGGCGTACTTGTCAAATGCGGCAAAATACCACGCCCAAGTAGCGTACCCCTACCCGAGCCAGGTCTGTCACGAGCACGTGCCGAATGTATAATTAAATTTTGGGCATAATCCGAAGTAGAATGCCACTCTGTAAAAATAATACTAGAAGTAATAAGAAGGACACTGGGATCACATACCATTAGTAAGTATCGCATAATTTCGAAATGTCGACACAAAATAACATGAACCTTAGCTAAACGCCATTCAGTGTTGCCGCGTATACAAGAGTAAAGTTCCCCGTGGTTGAGGTTTTTATAAAATGTGAAATTGATTGTTTTTGTATTTTATTAAATATCCTGTTTCATTTATCTAACCTAGTTCTATAAATTATTTAATGTTTATCTTTGTAACATATACACGTATGGTGTAAAAATGTTAGCTGATACTATTTCAAAGGGTGGTTCTACCCATGAAACTGAACAACTTTCCCCAAGGAACTCAATCGAAGAATGACAAAAAAATATCGACGTAAATAATAATAAAAAAGTATTAAAAGTTAGGCCGCCTAATCATTCCTTTTTTCTTAAGAAGAAACCTACGCCTAACCTATACACAAATATATTTATACATTCGTCTTTAATTTATTGTTATTTTCTTTGCTGAGCTATATATATTTATACCTTAACTAATATACCACTGCATAAAATATTTTTACATTAACTCGGGTAACAGTTGAACAGCTGGTAACACAAATCTTCACGCACACTAGTTCTCAATATCAACTGACAAATGTCAAGAGACGATGTCTTACACACACTACAATATTGAGTAGCCGCATTCACGGAGCTATTGTTTGTATAGAGCACGGTATCTATTCTAGCACAGAGAGAGCAATCCTTTATCGATCTATGGAATATGCATTTATTTAGCACAGACTACATAATAGTAAACATTTTTCTTAAAAGTGATATTAAAAAATATACTAAGTAAAAACGGACTTTCATAATACTACGAAAGGAATTCGAAATAACGTGTGGAAAGACGAGTTATTTTTGTCAGACCATTTTCCGTCTACAGTTGTGTGGTGTGTCATTAGTTAGTTTATGGAATTGCTAATGACTTTAATGAGTTTTGTCAAGGTGAAGAGTTTTCCTCTATTTCGAGATAAACGATCAATGTTTCTTTTTTTTGTTGTATTAAGTAAAGTTGATTGTATCAAGGAAAACTGGCAATTAAATCATAAAAACTTTTAAAGGCTATTCGAAAATAGGGATTATGACTAATATTAAAAATGTTCGTATAATTAATGTAATTTCAAAGAAGGCATAGTAAAAATGAGATAATCGATAAAAAATGTTAAATCAATGTACTTAAATTTGAATCAGATACACGCTTTAAAAGTTTTTGGAGGGGATTATTCCCGTCCTTGTCGCGTGGTACGGACAATGTTTGGCGCTAGTATGACGTTACATAGTTTTGACGTCACTTATATGATAGTGCTGTTCTTGTCTAACACTGATTTTAAAACGTTTATAACTTGGCAATTTTTAGGCTTTTACAGTTTTTGTAATATTGTTTGCACTACGTGGAAACAACCATATTTTTGACACAAAAACTAAAAAATTGTCATCATCCCCATTGTGTAAAAGTTATGAAGAGACCCTTTTTTTGCAAGCAGGCCTATCACCTGGCAGTTTCTAACCCCAACCAATTCTAGTGTTACTCAAAACCACTACCAGAGATGATGAAATCCTCGCAAAAAATCTACCTATCCTAACAACAACAACTTTTTTATTCACAAGTCATACGTATTGTGAAAAGTGTTTTTCTCTTAGACTAACACTAGCGCCATCTGTTGGGTTTCACGGAAACTTTTAGCGCATGTTTGCAGAGTTATCCGTAGCCACCGTAGCACTGACCGTAGATCAATAGTCACACGTGGCTAGGTGTGTTCTACGTAGTTCCAAATATTGCCACGCATTTTTCTTACCGCGTAGACAGACGACAAGGGCGCCATTCAATGCTTACGATTACTACATAAAACTAATTACTTTTTTTTTTTTTTTGTACATGGTATTTTTAATGGGGTGGGCAACAGCTTTTACCGGAGTTTCAATATGATTACTAAACCAATGACCGATGTCAATGCCAGTGAGTAAAATCTTTTGGACATCCACCATCCCGCACTGGGCCCGCTTGGTGGATTATGTCCCACACCCTCTCACAAAGAGGGCTGTCCCAGCAGTGGGAACATTATAGGCTGATTATGCTACATTTGGTTCGTAACAAAGCTAACATATAAAATAAATAAAAAGAAAACAGTTCAACTGGGTCAAGTTATGAGAGTCGTGACCTTACAATCTAAGGTTGAGGTAAAGTAAAGCGATTAAGTCAAGAACAATACCAATACAACGGCGTTTTTTTTTAATCCGATGATAACACAGTAGTTTAATTTCTCCGCTGTCCCACTTCTGGGCAGGCTTGCCCTCAATAATAAACAGCTTCGAACCTCGTTTAAAATGATAACTGACCTCAAGTATAAGTGACACTGTCATTTACAAAAACACATGTTTTGTCTAGGTCTGCGACCATTTTGTGAGTTTCTTGACACAACATTGCAACAAAAAGCTATAACTCAATGATTAAATTAATATTGTAATCAAAATAGCAACAGACGGGATACGAGGTCAACTGTTATTTTTTTGTAGTAATGTAATTACATACGTCAAATACATTATCACACGTATTTCGGTTAAAACTGAAGTGATTGATATTTTTATCTGTAATTGATTCAAACGATATAAAACCGACTACAGTTTAAAATTATTTTTTATCAATGTACCTATTATAATAATGTATATAAATGTTTCAATTACTATTGCACCGTAGTGCTTCTTTTATTAATTTTGTTAGTCCGCCCTTTTTGACTTTAGAATGCTAGGATATTCAGCAATAGCAACCAGACCATGTGACTGCTTTGCCAGTCGCCATTTATTCTAAATGTAGATTTATTAACGAAAACTCCTATTAATAAATTAGTCGGTGTTCTAGAGAACTCACTAAAACCTCTTTGAACTGTTAGCTACGTTAGATTACGTATAAAACAAAGTCCGATCCGTCTCTGAGCTGTTCAGCTCACAGCTGACTATCACACACTTTCATTATAAAACAGACACATTCATGTTTTATTTTCGTAACAACATGAGATTTGAAACATATGCACCTACCTACGTTTATATTTATTTATAGCGACGTTGAGGAAAAAGGTTAACGCCTAAAAATGGACATGCTTTGGACATGCAAAAATATCTTACGCGTATTGCGCTGCATTTCTGCGTAGTCCGTGTAAAACATTTTTCAAAAGGAGCGCACCGGCGCGGCGCACAGTGGGTCGAAACTATGATTTTAGTGACTTAGGGCTCAACTTTGCTTTTTTACTTTTTTCCTCATGTGGATGGATAGAGCTCATTAACCTCAACAATAATTGTTCTGATGTATTTTTTCCTAAACTTTATACTTTGGGTAGAAAAATGTGTTTTGTTATTTTTTTGTATGGAGCGGATCAAATAACCTTAAATTCCTGCTAAGTAGCGTGTGATCCCGCGTTGAAACTTTATTTTTCATATACCTTGTCTAGTCTATTATCATTTGATGCTATTAACGTGTGCATAAAGTTGCAACTCTGCCAAATAAATGGATCGAAAAAAATGAAAAAATATATAGAATAAAAAGCTACATTTTTTACTTTCGTAAGTTCTTTTAAGTTAAATTTGATACGGAATAGTAAGTAAAAGCACGTAATAATACACATAGTTACTTAACAACTAACAACAATACATTTAAAAGGTCCCTAATTAGCTTAAATTTACTAATATATGTAGTATTAGTAAATTTAAAGCTAATCACACTAATCATAATACATTTAAAAGGTCCCTAATTGGCTTAAATTTACTAATATATGTAGTATTAGTAAATTTAAAGCTAATCACACTAATCATAATACATTTAAAAGGTCCCTAATTAGCTTAAATTTACTAATATATGTAGTAGTAGTAAATTTAAGCTAATTAGGGATCTATGAATTTCAATTTCTTTGTTTTAATGACTTTAACATGTTTATGAAATGTTATTTTAAGTTAGATTTAATACTGAATAGTGAGTAAAGATAGGTACATAATAATACAAATTAGTAAAGGTAAACTAACATTACTACAACTAACACAAGCAAACTAAAAACTAACTATAAACAACATCAAACATTACTATTTCCTTTCAATTATGAGTTTGACATTTATAAACTAATAAAAAAAACAAGAAACTTACAAACTACCAAAAAATCTTATTCACTATCGCTATGACTATCTTGTAAATTATCTACATCAATAAAATCTATATCGGATTCTGTGGGAAAAATCAGCAGAAGCTCTTTGACTTTTGGAGAGAGAACCATTATATTTTGTTTCACCATTCGAGGTCTTAGACTTGTGATCTTTGGATCAGAAGACAAAAGAAGATTGTGTATAATATCCTCATTTGTCGCCGTTCTACTTACCTTTCTAGAATGACTCTCTCTATATTTCCGGAAATCTTTATTACGAGCTTCCGCTGCCTCTTCCGACAGTTTACCTATAGGTATGGCACCAAAGTGCTTAATTATATCACTCCCATGTACTAACAATTTATGTATACTGGAAGGCATATAATACCAGGGATATAAGTGAACGTACAATTGTGCAGTATCTCTACAAAATTCGGAAAACTTAGAAAGATCCACGCTCTCTCCAGATGCAACCGTCTGAAGAATCACATGAAACCTTTCTATTAAATCTTTATCTATTCCTGTTATGCGAGCTGTTGTTTCTGCATCCCTAAAAAATCTTCTGGCAGTATTGCCATCATTGGTTGTGCCTACTCCTTGCTTGACTACGTCAATAAGTAAACCGCATTCTTTCTTAAACGCTTGCTGTATAGCGCTCTTTCTGAGTGACATTTTTTCTTTGTCATCGCCCCTGCAACTCCATTTTTTGAAGTCCAAACGATAAGCTGCAAACAAAAAGAAATATCACTTAAATAAAAATCTCACAAGTAACTATATAACGTGAAAAAAATTATGAACTAATAAAATTATATTTACCGATATGAAGTAAGCACTCCATGCTTCTTATCCAGGCATGTAAAGATGACATTCCATACTGGAACACTTCTTCGTTGTTCTCTTTTTGAGCAAGTGACTCTAAATTGTTCATCTCTGACGGTTTTGCTTTGCAGATATCACAGACAGCTGAAGATGTGTCTGACAAATATGACGATATTTTGCCGTCTATCATCGTCAAGTGCAATTGATGCTTAACTTCAACTTGATTGAACTTGATTGGCTGAAGTGTTTCTATTTCTTCGGTTATGCTAGCTTTTATAGTTACCACTGTTGACTGCGTTTCTTTGGTAAATTTGAACATTATCGGACGGCAATAGAAAGTTGATGAGGGTCGATCGTTTTCCCAAACAATTGTTCCATCACATTGTTGAAGCCTTATAGGAACTAGACTGGCCATGAAGATAGTTGAGTCATCAAACTCTGCTTCAGTCTTTTGTTTATAATTACTTTGACCTGAGGCTCCATCAAAACCCCATTTGCTTATTAGCAGTAACTCAGTTGGCGAATCCAAATCTAAAGTAATCACTTCTAAAAGCCTAGATACCGTCAAGTTGAGTAAAGCTTGCAGTTTAATAGCAGCTCCTTCTTCAGTTATAATTATGTCTTCTTTCCCTGGATAACATTTTGCCTTCGCTTGTTTTATTTTATAATAAGAAGGGTATAAATCAGACCTATTTTCACTTGCTGCTTCTCTTAGGCTTATATACTGCCACTTACTTAATTTAAGTGAAACTAATAAAGACAGTGCCTTATCGGGTGAATATGTACTACTTTTCGGTTTACTTGTACTTAAACACTCTTTAACTTTTTCTAGATCTTCGGGGTGATTTAGTAAATGGTTCATAATTTTTCCTACATCCTCATTTCCGGTGTTTCTTAAACTAGCAATTGTAGTAGCTTTAAGTTCATCCGGGGATAACGAAAGCGATTGGTTAATTTGATCAACGCGTCGTCGTTTTTGCCTGGAGCCCAATTCCTCGAAAGGTTTTCGAGGTGTAAATGTAGATGTCGAAGCTTCTGTAGTAGATGGTGGTAGATTTTCGACATCTTCAGTATTACAAATCTCGAGCCTTTCCTGTTCAGTGTTCACAGCTTCAGGTATCATTCCTTCGGGCCAGTTTATTGCACGTTCCAACCAATCACCATTTTTTCTTACAAACTGTGCTAACGTGCGACTACTTCGTTCCCATCTTGCACTTATATTTGAACAAAAGCGCGTACAGAATTTTTGGAGCTCAACACTGTTCTCTTCGGTCACGTTTATTTTATGTTGTAGGAATTGAAAGAATTTTTGACTATCCGACAGTGACTTGACCTGCTCTCTTAAAATCATAAATAAATCTAAATTGTTAACTAAATTATCCATTATAACGAAAAAGGGACGATCAGAATCACGAGATGTTAGTAGTAGTACGAATAAACGAACACTAGTTAGTATATAATAAATTATGGTCATTTTATACTTCCAGAATCCAGTGACAAACAATGTTTACTAATTTTTCTACTACCCTCATTAACTAATTATCCTAATTAATATTACAGTAATGACTAAAAGTGAAAAACATTGTTATTTTATAAGGTAAAAGGTTAAGCTAATTACAGTAATTAAACACACAAATAGAAATTAATTGATTTCATATCCACATTTTTAAATAAAGGTCCCTAATTAGCTTAAATTTACTAATATATGTAGTATTAGTAAATTTAAGCTAATTAGGGACCTTTTAAATGTATTGTTGTTAGTTGCTAAGTAATTATGTGTATTATTACGTGCTTTTACTTACTATTCCATATCAAATTTAACTTAAAATAACTTACGAAAGTAAAAAATGAAGCTTTTTATTCTATGTATTTTTTCATTTTTTTCGATCCATTTATTTGGCAGAGTTGCAACTTTATGCATTTGTTTATAGCATCAAATGATAATAGACCAGACAAGGTATATGAAAAATAAAGTTTCAACGCGGGATCACACGCTACTTAGCAGGAATTTAAGTTTATTTGAGCCGCTCCATACAAAAAAATAACAAAACACATTTTTCTACCCAAAGTATAAAGTTTAGGAAATAATACATCAGAACAATTATTATTGAGGTTAATGAGCTCTACCCATCCGCATAAAAAAAAAAGTGAAAAAGCAAAGTTGAGCCCTAAGTCACTAAAATCATAGTTTCGACCCACTGTGCGGCGGCGGCGCAGACTGCATTTTCAATGTACATAATAGAGAAAATTTATGGTTATGACTATGACAATTATGGTGTATATTTGAATGTTTTTATCGTAATATCGAATCCTCGAAGCCGCTTGCACCGGCTTTGGTGTTCAGCTCTCGCACCGTTCTTTGTGACACCTTCCACAGTTTTACAATACATACTGTATCGTTGCAGACGATGACGAAAATGTTCTTGGGTGCGCAACGAGTAACACTATTCCAGACAGATTGAAACCGTCGAATAGAACACACGTCTTGTCCGACACGCTTCGATATGCACCATCAGTTACACATTAGATCAGGTAGTTATTTTTTTACTCGCAATTTTTTTAAGCAGAAATCATGACCTTTTTAATCATGATTTTTAATTGCCAACTTGCAGCTTTGCTCTGAGAGAAAATCCTCCTTTGTTACCAATACTATAATAAAAAGGTGAAACATACCGGTGTAGTAGAAACCGGGGAGGGATCAGGCGAAGGCGGTAAGGGGGCATGCCCCTGCGCCATAGAGACTGCTACCGTCCCTAGGAACACCGCCACCGCTAAGCAGACCGTCCTTTTCTTCAGCATCTTGACTCTGTAATTGTTTATAATAGATAATTAGTATTTTTTTTCATTCGTTTTATTTTTGCCCACTACCGTCGGGGCCAGCCCAGAAATAAGTGGCGACACGACCTGCAGCCTAATTGCGTAACACATTTTCGTAAACGATTACGACTAATCTGTTGTATTTTGACAGTTCAACAACATTCATTGCGATATTTACATTGTTGAGCAGCTTTTTTTATCGAACTGATGAAGCAATGTATTAGCAATCGGTTTCAAAACGATTCAGATTCCGATTGATTGTGTATTACGCAATTAGGGTACTGGACGCGTACCGCGGGATGGTTTAAGGTGCCGCGGGAATTAGTTCCTGGAAAGACTTTGCCCGTAAGATAAGATTTACGTTAGCATTTTTTTTTGTTGTTTAAGAACAGTGGCGTGTTTTACAGATAAAAATAGGTGCATTTATAAAACGTTTCATGATATTGTGTAATTGAAGTAAGGTACTTTACATACAAACTAGTCTAGTCTAGTGTTAATTTAGTTTCTCTTCTTTTATTCAAAGTATCGTTTTTGTGGCTTCAATGGCAGAATAAAAGAACCATTTATTAGGAATAATTCCGTACGCTCTCTTAGATAAAAACCCTGATTAATGAGCCAAAGCCTAACAATGTCACAAAAGTACCTATACGGCCCTATAACGTGTTGACAGCTATTTGTTTGACAGCGACAGTATAATTGTACTGTCTATCATCAGTAGCGATCTGTCTTTGGTTATTGGCTTTGGTCGTTAGTTGATAACCGTTGGAAAGTCTCTTCTTTATAAATTAAAATATAATAACTGCCGCGGTGGCGGCATTATTATATTTTAATTACGACTAACGGGACACATGTAAATTACTAACACTCATCATCCAACCTGCCCCTTTTTCCAACTATATGTCAATTCTTTTTTTTTCCGGGGTTGAAAATCCTAATGGATGTCCTCCGCTCGCCTCAGGGGGTCTGTCAGACTGACTAAAAACCACCCCGGTGTTCCGTCTCACACCTACTTTGGGATCGCGGGAACATATAACGATTCTTCCGCAACCCCGCCTCTGCGGGCCTCCTCGTGTTAGGGGCGGAGTGAGGTGTTTGACTCCCCCTGCAACGTCTAAGAGGGGCGCGCGTGGAACACTAAGCGCCGCCACCCGGGTCCTAATGTATGGGGGGCGGCGGACGTTGGGGTCAATTCAAGTCTAACCGAACGCAGCTGAATACGGTATGTTACAGCGACTGCCTATCTGACCTCCACAGCCCAGCTATTAACACACTAATCCTTGATAAGACTGATAATTAACACTATCTTTCCATATTACGCCGGATGTCGCTGAAAACCAGCGCTGGGGCTCTGTCTCGCATAGGGTCATTATGCTGAGCGATGGCCGTTTTGTGTGGATGTGACGCATATTTTGACTTGTTTTTTTTGTGTTTGTATTCATTATCTGCGTAATTTTTATCGCAATCAAACGTTTTTTCCTTCTTTTATTGAAATATTTTAGGAGATGAGTAAGAGATTATCTCCAGTGAACTAAGGGCAAAAATCCGACCACACTTTAAAATTTACATTGCAAAGCAAACCAGGCGTTTCATATGAATATGAACTTACTTGTCAAAAGATAATGTTCATTATTCATTTAAACCACTTGATCACCTTTGCTTAAAGGATATCCACATTTACTTAATACACATAAGGTTCAAAGTCATATAAAACGATTACTGTACTTAGCTTGAGTTAAGTCAGAGTAGGTATTTTTTAAAGATTTCAGACTAAGACTTACATCAAGTCATTTGTAAAACAGCTGTGATTAGTTGTCCAAAGGACCACATGAGTTAAAATATTATAATAGAGTACAATTATTATATTAGAGTATATTATACATACCAAGTATTTTGTATAATATTATTTCTTATATTATGTTTTCATAGACAGTTTCTCATCAACAGCTACCACACAACACAGCTCAACCCATTTGTTTGTTTGTTTGTTTGGCATCTCGCAGTTCAACCTATTGGGTTGTCATCTGCTTAAGCGGGCTTGCCTGTGGTTGCCCTAATAAATTAAGGCCTCCAGCCAGGAACAGCTCAATCCAGTTTAACTGTTGCTTTTCATAGACTATTCAACACATTTTATTTATAGATAATATATGAACGATATATAATATGGTAACACTATGAATAAACTACAATGTTTGCAATGTTAAAAATGTTAAAATCAACTAAGTTTGACGAAAAACAATTTACATATTTTTTTACAAATTAAGTTTTCAATAACAGAATTATAATTGTTAGCACTGCTGACTATCAAAAGTGATGTAAAATTAGATTTCAAACAAGTTTGTAGCCAATTTACAATATTACCTACACAAACTTATTACAAGATAAGGTTATAAAATATGTTGAAAACAGGTTTATAGCTAGAACAACATTATTGTACAAGTTTTGTATGATCTGAGAATTTTCAAGGGTATTTGAAAAGCATTTAATCATATTTCTTATTAATTTTATTGGTGCCAGAGGTTTAGGTTTTTCATATTATATTGTTGGTGCACATTGCATGCACAGATTGGCTACTAAGAAATAAGTCTCTCCTAAATACAGATTACTCAGTCAAAGAGCTAGGAGAGCAGCCCTTGGGGTCGCATGTTGAAGAGCCTCCACGCGGCGCACCCTGGGCAACGTCAGCTCCAACTGTCCACCTGCTTTTGGTGGACAGTTGGGGTTGGCGGCCAATCTTCAACAAACGGGGAAGGGTCATGGTTCCAATCATCGATCATTTATAATGGTCGATGAAGGGAACCGGGCTAGGGTTGGGGCGGCCAGTCCGTCTTCGGGACAGGTCTGGTGGCCATCTCCGTCCACACCCCCTCTGTTTGCAGAGGGTGAGTTTTGTGGGCGTCGAGTGGGGAGGGGAGAGGAAGACAACCTCTTTAAAAAATTACCTCAATCCCAAGGTCGAGCGTGCCGAGGGGATGAATGGCCGGAGGGAATCCGGTCACTAGCGCTGGGGGGGCTACCAGGGGAAATAGGGACCACACCCTTCAAAGGAAAACAAAAAAAAATGAAAAAGACAATTGAAGAAAAACTACCCCAGGGCGGTACCGGCTGCTCAGCAGCCGGAGAATCCGCCACGTTCCCTTCGGGAACGTCAAGCCCCCATTCGTATTCTGGGGGGGGCAACAAATGTCTTCTGAGCCGAGGAGGCTCGTCGAGTGATGTGCGGTCAGAGTCTGACGCGGCATCTGGCGCGGAGGGCTCATTTAAGAGCCCGGAGCGCGTAGTGGTGGGCGCTGTTTCGAAGAACAAACGGTTCTTCCTGAAGCGGCCCAAACCGAGGGATGGCCAGGGGTCACACTCGGATGGCGGGATGGCCTCGGCCCGAAAAATCGGTCGACGCTGTGGGCCGAAAAAAAGAGGCGGAGAGCTCACCACCCAGGAGGGCAGGGAGACCAGTCCGGCCGAGTCAGCTCAGCGAGCCGTGAGTCTGGCCACGGAGGGGCGCCACACTGAAGTGGACGGCCGTAGGGTGGCCCTGTCGGAGTCCTCAGATGGTGGACGGGATGCTGCTGGCGGCTCAAAGTCTGAGCAAGCGGCCAGGTTTGCGGAGGTCGTGGTTGCCGCTATAAAGGGTGTGGCCTTGAAGAGGACTCAGCCCTCAAAAGACAAGGCCATATCTGCAGCCACGGCCTCCATTATAGAGGCAGCGGAGGCCATTCATTTCGGGCCTCCGCCGGATGGCATGTCCGAGATGCGGGCGGAGGTCGCCCGCTTGACAGCCGCCATGGAGCGTCTCCGAAAAGAGAATGTGGAGCTCCGAGCAGACCTGGCAAAGGTTCAAGGAGCCGGCCACCGGGAGGCGCAAATAGGAAGGGCGCAGCATGGGCAAGGCCAGCCCGTGTCTGCCGAGGACCGGGTTTTGACCCTGGTGCGGCATGAGCTGGCTGCCTTTCAGAGTCGGTTCTCCGCTCTGGAGGCCATTGTCCTGCGCCCTCCGCTGGCGGCGAGCCATTCGGCCTCGGGCCAGCGAAGGGCGGCGTCGTATGCCGCCACCGCGGCCAAACCAGGATCCTCGGGGCAGACCCAAAGTGGGGCCGTGGCGGGCCCGCCCCTGGCGAAACCTGCGTCGCCCCAGACCAGGAAGGGTGGGGGGACTGCACAGACGGCGAAGGCCCCAGCCGTGACGGAGAGACGGCCGCCCCCGCCTTCTAAATCTCCTCCGGCCGACGCCGAATGGCAAATTGTCGGGGAAAAGGGGAAGGTGGGTAAGGCAGCAAGGGCGGCCAGAAGAAGGCAGAGACGGCAGCGGCGCAAGGAGCGAAACGTCGCGGCTAGGCTCCGTGCCCCGAAGTCCGCAGCTGTAGTGATAACACTACAGCCGGAAGCGGAAAAGAAGGGCATGACCTACCGCGAGGTGCTCGGCAAGGCGAGGACGGCGGTGAACCTCCAGGAGATCGGCGTCACCAATGGCCTCCGGTTAAGGGTCACTGCGACTGGGGCCCGGATGCTGGAGGTCCCCGGTGCGGCCAGCGGCCCAACCGCAGACGCTCTGGCTGAAAAGCTAAGGGCGTCCCTGAATGCGGACGAGGTCCGAGTGTCCAGGCCCACCAAGTGCGCTGACATGCGCATCCTGGGCCTGGACGACTCCGTGACGGAGGAAGAGGTCGTGGCTGCCGTTGTTAGGACGGGGGGGTGCTCTGCCGAGCAGGTTAGGGCGGGCACCATTCGTCCTGACTTCACGGGGATGCAATCCATTACGGTGAGCTGCCCCGTGACGGCGGCCCAAAAAATTGCCGGAGAGGGCCGAAGGCTCCTGGTGGGCTGGGTTTCCGCGCAGGTGAAACTGCTTGAGCCCAGACCTCTGAGGTGCTTCCGCTGCCAGGTGGGCAACCACGTGGGAGTACAATGTACCTCGGAGGTGGACCGCAGCGGTCAATGCTTCCGATGTGGTCAACCCGGTCACAAGGCTGGTTCGTGCAATGCCGCGCCGCACTGCTTCATATGTGCGGCAGCTGGCAAGCCGGCCGATCACCGGGTTGGGAGTAAGGCCTGCGTTCCACCAGCCAAAGCCAGGGGTAGGGGCAAGCCCACCGCCGTCAAAGCTGCATCCGCCGCCACTACTGCCGCCGCTGCCGCCTACACCACCGTCGTCGCCGACGCAACTGTCGTGGCAGGTCCTTCACAGGGGGCTCGGGAGGGGGCTGAAATGGAGTGTCATTAATGGCCCCATTACGCCTCCTCCAGGCGAACATCAACCACTGCGCCTCTGCTCAGGATCTGTTGCTCCAGAGCATGGCGCAGTGGTCTATTAACATCGCCGTGGTCGCTGAGCCGTACTTTGTCCCGCCCAGGGATGACTGGGTGGAGGACCTGAGTGGCTCAGTGGCCCTAATTTCGTCGGGCGCCGCCGGTACCCTGTCCCTCGAGGCCGTCAAGAGGGGACGGGGTTGCGTGGCAGCACGGTTCGGGGAGATAGTCGTGGTAGGGGTGTACTTCTCTCCGAACCGAACTCTCGCCGAGTTCCACAACTCCCTAGCGGAGTTGAGAGTCGTCGTCGTCGGGTTTCGTTCCCTCCCCGTGCTCGTCCTCGGGGACTTCAATGCCAAGAACTTGGCTTGGGGTTCCCGGCTCACGGACACGCGGGGCAGGATGGTGGAGGACTGGGCTCTGGAGACAGGCCTGGTCGTCCTAAACCGGGGTTCTGTCCCAACGTGTGTGCGTATGCGGGGTGAATCAGTGGTGGACATTTCGTTCGCCAGCCCCGCTCTGTCGCCACACGTCATTGACTGGCGCGTCATGGAGGGGGTGGAGACCTATTCCGACCACCGGTACATCCGGTTCGACGTCTCCGCCCAGACCTCGAGCGCGCCGGTCCGACAGGCCCCGAGTGGTCCGCGGTGGTCGCTGAAGCAGCTGGACCGGGAGCTCCTCCTGGAAGCCTCGATCGTGCAGGCCTGGGTGTCACCACCGGATAGGCCTGCTGACATCAACGACGAGGCGGAGTGGTTCCGGGAGGCCATGTCCGAAATATGTGACGTGGCAATGCCCCGGGTCCAGCCCGGACGTGCTTGGCGCCAGGTGTGCTGGTGGTCGCCAGAGCTGACGGCTTTGCGCAAGGCGTGCGTGGCTGCGCGACACCTGTACACCAGGCACCGCAGGCTACGTATTCGCCCTCCGAATACGGAAGCCATTCAGGCGGAGCTGTACGAGGGGTACAGAGCGGCGAAGACCGCCCTCCAAGCGGAGATCCTGCGGGCCAGGGCTCTGGCCCGCGAGGAGTCGCTGGAGACTCTGAACAGGGACCCGTGGGGACGCCCCTACAAAATGGTGCGGGATAAACTCCGCCCATGGGCTCCCCCACTGACGCAGAGTCTCCGGCCCCAGCTCATGGAGGAGGTGGTGAGCACTTTGTTCCCTTCGCGGGGGGAGCATACTCCCCCGCCCATGACTCCGCCTACTATGGTGTCGGATGCGGACCACACTGCCGACGACGACGACGATGCTTCGGAGGTGACCGGGGTGGAGCTGAGAGTGGCGGTACATAGGCTTAGTGCTAAAAATACCGCCCCAGGACCCGACGGCTTACCTGGAAGAGCCTGGGTTCTGGCCATGGAGGCTCTCGGGCCTCGACTTATGGGGCTCCTAAGCGCATGCATGGAGGAGGGCCAGTTCCCACTTCGCTGGAAGACGGGGAAACTGGTCCTCATTAAGAAGCCGGGGCGCCCTGTGGACTCTCCGTCCGCTTACCGGCCCATCGTTCTGCTCGACGAGGTGGGCAAGCTCTTTGAAAGAGTTATTGCAAACCGCCTTGTCGGGCGGCTGGTGCGGGTGGGGCCGGATTTGGCGGAGAGCCAGTTTGGTTTCCGCAGGGGGCGCTCTACGGTGGACGCCATCATGCGCGTGCGAGCCCTCACGACGGGGGATGCTGTTGCCCGGGGTGGGGTCGTCTTGGCGGTGTCTCTAGACATCGCCAATGCCTTCAACACCCTGCCCTGGAGTTGCATCAGGGAGGCATTGCGGTATCACCGGATGCCGACCTACCTCTGTCGCGTGGTCGAGGCCTATTTGACGGACAGGGCCGTCATCTACCCCGGTCACCAGGGAGAGTGGAACCGGCGAGAGATGTCGTGCGGTGTCCCACAGGGATCGGTCCTGGGGCCGCTTCTGTGGGATATCGGTTACGACTGGGTGCTGCGCGCCGACCTCCCGAATGGCGTCAGCGTGGTGTGCTACGCTGACGACACGCTGGTCCTGGCACAGGGGAGGTCGCACCAGGAGGCGGCCGAACAAGCGACACTCGGGGTTGCGACAATCGTCGAGAGGATCCGGCAGTTGGGACTCGAAGTGGCCCTGCACAAGTCCGAGGCCATGTGTTTTCATGGTCCTCGGAACGCGCCACTGTCGGGTTCCCAGATAACGGCGGGAGGGGTTCACATCGGCGTCGAGTCGACGATGAAGTACCTGGGACTCGTCCTCGACAGCCGGTGGAACTTCGTGGAGCATTTCCGACGTTTGGCTCCCAGACTGGAGCGGGCTGGGGCTGCCTTGAGGCGGCTCCTGCCCAATCTAGGGGGTCCAAACGCCTCCTGCCGGAGGCTCTACGCGGGAGTCGTGCGGTCCATGGCTCTTTACGGGGCACCGGTGTGGGCGCGTTCTTTGAGGCGCCGACCGGCCCGCAGGTTGAACGCGTCCCAAAGGGTCATGGCCATCCGGCTGGTCCGGGGATACCGCACGGTCTCATGCGAGGCGGCGAGCCTCCTTGCCGGATTGCCGCCATGGGATCTGGAGGCAAAAGCCCTCGCGCACGTATGGGAGTGGCGCGAGGAGGCAAAACGCCGGGGTGTAACTCCGCTGCCGCGACAAATCACGGTACAGCGGACAGAGCTCCGGCGGGATCTCATGGCGACATGGAGGGTGCGATTGTCGCAACCCAGTGCTGGGCACGCCACAATAGCGGCGGTAAGTCCCCTCTTTGAGGAGTGGTTGGAGAGGCGCCACGGCGTCCTCACCTTCCGCCTGACACAGGTCCTCACCGGACACGGTTGTTTCGGGAGGTTCCTGTTTCGCATAAGGCGGGAGGAAACGCCCGGGTGTCACCATTGTGTGGATCGCCCGGAGGACACGGTGGAGCATACGGTGGAGGTATGCCCAGCTTGGGCGGAGCACCGCAGTGTCCTCGCGGAGGCGATTGGCGGCGGCGATCTCTCGCGTCCGGCCCTGGTCCAGGCCATGGTACGGAGCGAGAGGGAATGGAAAGCCGTCACCTCCTTCTGCGAAGCAGTAATGCTCGCAAAGGAGGAGGCGGAGCGCGTGAGGGAGAGAGCCTTGCGCCCTCACGCCCCTAGTCGCCGCAGGAGACGCCCTGGGCGTCGGGAATCGCAAGCAGATTCCCGGCCACCGTAGGCGCGGGCTTGCGGACGGCGAGCCATGGGTAGCTCGCCGTCCGGTAAGGACCAGGCCCGGGTCGACGGCGCGTTGTGTTCCACGCGCGCCTCAAAGAGATGTCAGCACAAAATGACGGGGTCCGATAGGGCCGACGCCTCAGGGTCGCGGGTTATTCCACAGAGAAAACCGTGGCCCTGGCACAGGCAACTGAAGGAACACGGTGGGTTTTAGTCAGTAAAAGTCTGACACGCCCTCCCGCTCCACCCAGAGCGGGAGAAGTCATTTGATGATTTCCCACCCAAAAAAAAAAAAAAAAAAAAAGGAGAGCAGCCCTTCACCCAACAATTTATTGAGCACCATGTAACTAATAATGCATACTTTATAAGTCCCTGATCAGATGTCCTACAAAATAAATAAATTGTATTGTAACATAACATAACATCACGCCTTGTTTCCCCGAAGGGTTGGGCAGAGGTGTACCTATAGTACACCCACATTTCGCCAGTTATGTTTTTAAGTCCCATGTAATAGGGGGCGAGCCTATTGCCATCAACCGGGCACAAAATCCAGACTCCGGGCTGCTACTGAGAAATTCCAGATAGAAAAACCCAATACCACTTTGTTCGACCTGGGAATCGAACCCAGGACCTCATGCTCAGCAGTAGCGATTGCGAACACCAGAACAACGAGTATTGTAAGTGATATTGGAAACATTGTTGAAGTCCTCAAAAGAGTTTGGACCGTAGATAATGATTTTGTTTGTTCTAATTAAAGCCATGGTCAGAATAAGCTTGTGGTTATTTTATATGAACCTCTGAAGGTGTATTACCCTGTAACTGGGTTGTGGTCAGATGGGCAGTTGCTTCATGTACACGTCGAAACACGACGACGAAAGTCGACATTAAAAGAGGTGGGAAAAGGTTTGTTTTGTTTTTGGGGTGGGAAATCATCAAATTACTTCTCCTACTCTGGGTGGAGCGGGAGGGTGTGTCAGACTTTTACTGTGGGCCTAGTGTGAGTTTATTTTAACCCTTTGGTTATTGACTATCAAAAGATTGATTTGATTGGCCCTTGGCAGTCGGAGCGCAGCTTTTGATTAATGAAGTGCCAATCGGAGCACCGAACGCGGTCGATGCGTAAATTCGAAATGGTTAAAAGAAACCACACACTAGGGCCTCTGAGTTGGGAAAAGGCTGGGATTATGATGACTTTACTATGAACCTCTGCCTCCCTTTTTGAGAAATAATATGTAATATGATATTATGTTTAACAAATTTAGGTCCAATTTCATTCACCAAACTCTGTTAGTTATCAAATGTCATGTAAAGAATTTTGTGGTCTGCTTTTCGTAGTGAGCCAATCCATCAAATTGGACATTAAGAATAAACATAGTATGGTGAAACTGGCCCTTAACACCAACAATAGTGTTAGCCGTCATTAATTAGTAGAATGAAAACATAATAACAGTGGGAATTGTGAACATACATTTAATATTAATTGGACACTTGTTGCCCACAACACCAATACTCCAAAAGTGACTGTTTACACACTATCAGTTACAAAAATTTTGTTACCTTAAAGACTAAAACAAAGAAATATTGTTATAGTTTTTATTAGCCAACTGTGATGTAAGATTAATTAGTGACACTTTTAATTGTTAAGTTAAAAAATAAGTCTCTAATTGTTATTATCTTTAATTATTGGAACAATTAGTGAAAGTACAATTCTCAAAATTGTACCAAACAGTTTTTGTTGGCATTTTTACAGTTTGTGTTATGGTATTGGAATTATTAATAATTTTGTTGTTTTCATTTTCTTGGGTATTTCAACAACTTACGAGAAAAAAAATGAGTCTCGAATTGTTATTATCTTTAATCATTGGAACAATTAGTGAAATTACAATTCTCCAAATTGTACCAAACAGTTTTGTTGGCATTTTTACAGTTTATGTTATGGTATTCGTATTATTAATAATTTTGTTGTTATCATTTTCTTGGGTATATGTCAGAGATGATAAAAATTTTCATTGTATTTAGGCATAAAAACTGTTTACGGAGATGAAACAAAAAAATAAGTTAAATGAGTTAGAGATGAAACAAAAAAATAAGTTAAATATAAAACATGAGTGTGGTAATGTTAAGTAAAAAGCAGGCATGTTTAATACAATGTTTATGAACCTAAAAACAATGTAATAAGAGCTACTTTATGAGCAACTGTGTTGAAAAAGTTATTTAAATTCCTTCCCTGGAATCACAGCTAAAATTCTTACAATAACTTCTTGAAACAATATGAATATTGTTTTGTGAGAGATATTGAGGTGTATCAAATTGTTTCAAATATAAGCAATGTTAACATTAACACTAACAACCAGCGTGATTTGAGCATCACAATAATGCGATAAGAATTAATAATATACAGATACTCACTAATGAACACCGCTCACATGAATCACAGAGCGCGAGTTAGATACCAATTGAATGCACTCAACTTTTAGTGTTCATTGCTACCACGCTTAACGACTATACGAACAGGCATGACCATTTGCTATCAAGTACCTTAATAAGCTAATAATCGATTTAAATTCTTCCACACTTAGTAGAATTTGTGTAACACGCTTTGAAACGTCACCCTCTGGATGTTCGACAGTCGTCGTGAGTGTCAGACAAAAGTACTTACATTTTATTCCTACAATACGCGAAGGCGATACGCAGAAGCTATATTAAGAATAACGAGCAGTTATCCTTATTTCATAGCGGTGCCAATTAATTATTTTTCAATACACTTTTTCTATAATAAATTCAACATTTTCGCTAACCAAAATCGAAATAAACTTGACCGACCGAACTGACGTTCAGACTTCAGTTCCAGTTGACATTAGTTGACCGACAGACTGACATGTCACGTACTTTCACTTAGTTGAAGTTCAGAAACGGTTTTACGTACTGGTAACGTAAAGTTACCAGAAGAATTTAGAGCTTGTATCAAGAAAATAGTGTGTGTGTTATGACCATGGGCCATCCATGGTCCACTTGACCCTAGGGTAAATACGCCACTGCTCTCTCTTGTTAAAAGGGCTCATTTTCCACCACAAATCCGTCTCTTATTTCAGAACGAAACTTTGCGTTTAGTTACCACATAAAGAGCTGAAAACATTGAAAGACGAACAAAACTCAATACCAACAGCACAGCCAACAGCAATCAATGGCCGCATTCCGAGTTAGACAATAATCGCTGACAGCGCTCACATCGATAATTTTGTTCCGATTTAGATTTCATGATTATGACAGCTGAAAGCTGTCAACGATTCGCTCACAGTGATAAAGGCATGGTCGGCGTTATCGCAAGATGGCGCATGTCATGACGATTTACGGGACGTGGTTAGCGCGCTCACGCCAACCTGGAACGAGTGGAAGCGCGCTTAAATCGATTACAGCCCAATTCGGAATGCCGCCAATCAGTGCTGTCAGACACTTCAGACAGATGTCAGTTGAAGTGTGAGGTTATGTGAAGCGGGGTTCAATGTATTCATAACAAAATCAAAATGCCTCTTGATTACCGAAGATTCAACGGACCTGAAGACAGTATATCATACAAGCGTTTCACGAAAGGTTATTTGAAGACCTATGATGAACTTTACAAAGAGTTGCTGGATGATAAAGGAGTTCGTAAAGATGGGCGCGCTTTGTCCGAGGCGCGTAGCATGTGTATGTTTTGTATGTACTGGTTTGATTTTAATGACCTATTGTGTATGAGAACTGTGGATTTAACATGAATATTGCATTTCAGTCGCTAGGACGGACATGGTGTCGCAGGCCAAGGGATCGTCTTACGTTGAATTGAGGAAAACAAAGGTCGTTTGCTCTGTGTTTGATCCGCGGGAAATCCCCCACCAGAATGAGTTCAGGTAATCATAATAACTTAAATGATAAAACTCGCACAATCTAGGGTAGATTGTGCTCGTTTTAATTAGGAAAACAGAGTTGACACTGTTGATAAAAGTAAAAAAAAAGCAAAGTAACTTTGACAAAGTTATTTTGCATTGTATTTCTTATTTGAGCTGTATCTAAAATACAGTATTTTATACCTACAATCTATAGCTTAACTCTAAAACTATGTCAAATGCCTAGTATTCTTACCCTCATTATTCAATTTTTACAGTCAACTTGGCCAAATATTCTGTGAGGTGAAATTCGCGCCATTTTCGTGTCCACGCAGACGGCGGCCGCACGTACCTGATGCTGAAGAGAAAGCTTTGTCTGTTGCACTCAGGAAAGCCCTAGAGCCTACTGTGTGCAGACACATGTTCCCTAACTATCAGGTACAATCATTATTTTAAATTTAGAACACAGTGTGACTGCATGTATTGTGGGGTGCATGTAATCTCTATGCATTCAGCCCTGCTATGCTATCTACTTACTTTAAATGAGCTATTTAAAGTAAGTAGATAGCATAGCATTTATTTAGATCATGTGATATGAGACAAGTACTAATTAATACAGTGCATGCCCCTCAATGTCACTCTTGGATTACCTTTAAAGTGTGAACTATGCCAGTATAGCAAAATTCAATGAAACTAAACCATTGATAGGAATTTCACTTTCCACCAATATATTGGCAATTCTCCAAATAATGTTTTTCTTCAAACTCTGGTGTGGGATTTCCCCAAAGCTGCACAGCCCCAGTTAAATAAAACATGCTGCCTAATAATCTATACAGTACATTCCTGTTTTTGTTATCTTTAGCTAAAGTAACATTTTTATAATATGATTAGCACATAAGAATTCAAATACTAAAACCATATTTTCTAAACTTTAATAAATGAATTAAGAATTTTAATTCCACTGATAAACAACAAAGTGCTTTATCAAAATAGTAATGAACGAAATATTATTATGTATGATGATCGTGGTGCAATCACAAATGACTTGCACATTTAAAGTATTATTTTATAGCACACAGGGCCCATGTTTATTGGGTACTAGCTTCTAACTGCGACTCTGTCTGCATCGCAATGCATGCAATAGTGTAGCTTTCTTTCAATGAAATAATTTATTAAATTGGATGATAAGTTTCATTTCCTCCTACTTAGAAAATTTACCTCTTCAAAATATTAATATAGAAGTAGTCATGAGCCATTTGAATGTCATAGACTAAAGAAAATATTTACTACAATAGGATATAATGACCCACTGAATGAGACACAAAGAAGTTTTATTGTTTTTACACAAAGTGTGGCTTGGGTCTAGTATCGTTTGGCAGGAGTTTTGGGGTAAAAAGGGTTGAAGATGGTAGGGGTGGCTTCCCTGATTATAACGCTACCACTCTTATTACAAGGTAATGCGTATTTTTCGAGAAATTAATAATAAATGTTTCTAACCTCAAATTAGATTACAGCGTAACGAAACGTTAAAATCGGCGATTGACAACCAAATCTGTACTAGTGTATTGTCTGTGGTGTAAAATGTCGTGCAAAATCGGTGAAACGGAACGAAAAAAAAAAAAAAAACGCTATTTGCGTCATGTGTCAGTGTCATTTGTTTACGTTCATTCCGTTCACAGAGCATCATTATAATACTGATTCCGTTTCTCCCAGAGTTGTGAGAAGTTAGTGTACCTCCACTTCATGGTTAAAATAGGTCGACGTTGTTCCAAAACCGAATCGGGGCACCCCGACTCCACGTAGTCTTTTGGCTCCTACCCCTAGAGTGTTTATAAAAATCCGGAGGCGCGAAGGGAGGGCAACCCCCGCCCGCCGTAACAATGCTCACCTCCGCAGCTTCGGCTTACTGGTCGCCTCCGGCGACCAGCCTCAGCCGCTACAGCTCGCACGGGTGCCTATCCTTTGTTACGCAAGGGCGAAGGGGTTGCACTTCCCGCAGCGCCGGAGACGTTGGAAAAGCGACATTTAAGTGTTTTGAGGTTAGGTTACAATAATTACTTTTTCTCAAGAATGGTGCGTTACCTTTTCATGGGAGTGGTACCAGAGGGGACGGAGCACCCCCCTCCATCCCCCCCACCACTTCCCCACCCCCACCTCCTGCCAAACGATACTAAATTTTAACCCAAAGTGTTAACAAGCTTATACTATACAGCTGCACACACAAGAAATACTAAAATGCCATCTTCTTACACAGGTTGACGTCTTCATATACATTCTGGAAAACGACGGAGCATGTCTGTCAGCCGCAATCAACGCTGCTGGTCTTGCCTTAGCAGATGCTGCCGTCCCCATGTATGATGTAATAACATCTTGTTCTGTTGCCATAGTTGGGGACAGTATTTTTGTAGACCCAACAGAAGCTGAAGAAAATTTAGCCATAATTAGCCCAAAGACTGCTACTAATCATGGAGTACTAACACTGTCAATGTTATCGGAACTGAAACAAATATCGGACTTCACACAGGTAGGGTCCATGGATGTTGAGTGTATTGTGAAAGCCATGGATATATTAGAACAAGAGTGTGCAAGACTTGTGCCTATGATGCAGAAAGTGCTTGTTGCAAATGTTTTAAAATGTTTCGAGCAACGCAAGAGGTTGGAGAAGGAAGCAAATGAAAGGGAGCAGCTTTTAAACGCCAAGATGGAGGAGTGGAAGAAATTATTAAATTTTGCATGAGATTTAATGACTATGTTTTATTTTATTTACCTAAAACATACATTGCATGAAAATCATGAAGTAGGAAACCAGAGACTGTATAGAAAACATATCAAACACAATAATGTATTGATGTGGAATCAATTACATTTAGAAAAAGCTTGGCTGATTAAGGGAAAGAGTTCATACAATTAAATAACCCGTCATTTCGACTATGTATTAATTTATTGAGGAAAATTTAGCAACATCATTTCGTACAGTATTGCTTAGTAGTGTTAGCCACTTACATTACAAAAAAGAACATAAACCAAAATAAATATGCATGAACATATTTTAATCTTCAGGCTTCTCTGGAGGAGGACCGCAAGGTTGGAGCATTCTTTCCATGAGATTGAATTTCACTCTAGCCTTTGACTCGTTTTCAACAATAGCAAAGTAACTTAACAGATCTGGGTGTCCCATGTAACTGCAGCACGAATCTCGGTGCTGATTAGTTAACCATTCATATTTTGTCGTATCTGCGTGTCCTGTACCGATGTATTTGCTCTGAAGATGCTCAAGTTGACTATGGATGTTGTATCTTTCACCCATTTTTACTGCAAAACAAGTTTTGAGGTTAGATTTTGTAAATGGTGCATTAATTTTTTGAGGTCTTTAGTTCATTTTCTGTGATCATATCACATTGTTTACCTATAGGTGTTATCTGCTTTCACAAAACTTATAAGGCTTGGTTTCGTCGTGAATGTTTACAAACCAAAGCGGCACGCATAGCCCAACAAAGACGTCAAAGATTGTTTTTTTATTTATGAATTGTGACCATAGATATGAATTATGATATACGAAGTATATGAAGTAGTCTGTGGTTATGATAGATACAAGAAGCAAGTCTCCGTTCGCTTATTTAACGGTTCAAAGATTGTGTCCGTCCTTTAGAATTATGATGACATATATTCACTCAGAGAGATCAGAGGGGCATTCTCGTATTTTTATGAATTTTCGCATCTGTCCACAGAACATTTATACCCTGACGGCATCTGTCTCAATCTGTCAGAAATACCTCTAATTTTCATTCGTTTTTGACATTTGAACGTCGCCGAGGCGAGACTGCGTTTTTTTTTTTTTTAATATAAATGGCATCTCGCATGTCAACCTATGAGGTTGTCGTCTGCTTAGACGGACTTGCCTGTGGTTGCCCTAATAAATTAAGGCCTCGAGCCAGGACTTAAACTTATGTACTAACTTAAAAACTAAGCGACAACGCTAAGGGCACCCCCTTCGGGGTACGGACCTCGGCTTAGAGCGTCGCTGGGAGAGGGCAGCAAGGGACTAGCTGGATCAGGATTTGAGTGATTTAGGGACGAATTTAAAGCTACAGGCTCAGCGGCGCGGGCTGGCTCGAGCAAGGGGGGCGATACTGCGTCTAGATTTTAACTTTTTTATTTACGGGAAGTGGCCTTCCAGGAACACAGGTAGCAGTGTTGCCAACTCTAAAAATTCCGAGTCCCTAGACTCTTAATCAAAAGTCGCTAGAAAGTCATTAAAACTAAGTCTAGGAGCGGATCCACGATTTTGTCTGTGAGAATACCTATAATTTTATCGGGGACAGAAAAGGCGGTGTGAAATATTAGGATAGGTGAAAAAAAAAAAAAAAAATTAGATTATAATTAAGTAAATAATATATTGGTGCAACAACATACAACATCTAACTTTTAATTAAATAATTATATTATCATTATTGTAACAATCACAACAAACATATTCAACATCGGGGATTCCTCCTGTGAAGTCCTGTGTTCCACAGCATACCAAACAACGAAAGAAACGAAATCGAACCATCGAGCTCAGTGTTGCCAACTTAGCCACATGCGACATTAAATAGTAGAAATTATCGGAGAACTGGCCGTATTCAATAGCAACACTTAGATTTTAATGAAAATTGGATGTGTTGCTTTGATTTTTTTTGAAATATATTGTTTTTATTTGTACTCCAAAAATCGTCCGATACATCGCTAAACATTTCGACCAACTTATCTGTGCAATGGCTGTTTTTAGAACTAACATATTGAATAGGACATGCTGTCGGTTTTTGTTTATGATTTTCGTTTGCAACCAGCGCCACTAATAGTTGCACAGATACGTTGGTCGTTCTATAAATAGTTATTTCAGATCAGTAAATTCTGTCCTGCCTAGGACTATGAATAAAATGCTTTTTGAAGATCCGAAAATGCATACCATAAATGGTAGACCTTGTCTGTACCCACACGGAAAGAAAGAAAGCCATAAGTACAAAATAATGTAGTAGCAATAAGGACTAAAACAGAAATAAGGAATGCCATTTAAAAAAGCAGTCTACTGTTAAAACACTAGGGTTGGCAACACTAGCTGTCACTCACACTCCAATCTTCAAAATGTCTGAATATGGTCAGAAAATATCAGTTTGATAACTGAACAACATCAAACAGTCTTTCTGTCGTTAGCATAGAAAAGTGTCTCGTCATTACGTAGGACTTGGACATTCACAAGAATAAATAGATATTTAATATTTTTAACCACCTTTATAAAATCGTTACCCACATATAAAATTCTGGAAATTTAAAATAGTCCAAGTCTGGCAACCGCAATGGTAGCTTTTATTTGTGACTTTAGCCGCGTGAAATATCCGTTTGATGGCAATAGGCTCGCTGTTGTTGGGACCTAAACATAACTGGAGAAATGTGGGTGTACTATAGGTACACCTCTGCCCAACCCTTTGAGGAAACAAGGCGTGATGTTGTGTGAAATATCCGAACGGACTTCGGCTCCGAATTGACGTAACGATGACGACGGTGTTTGACAGACAGGCGCTATTTTCAAATTTGTTTGATCGATTGTTCTGCAGTTGTGAGAAGAATTTTACTTTAGAAATATGTATTTTTAAATAGATTTAATCATGAATAAATTACCGAAACTGACCGATTTAAAAGAAAGCGAAGAAAAACTGCGTAAACAAGCAAAAACAATAATACGACATAAAAGCTCAGATGTCTTGAAAAAACAAACGCATTTGTTTATGCATGAGAAGGGAATAACTAAAATAGTAAGTTCCAATTATATTATACATATTACATTCTTAGTATTGTACTATCCTACTGATCCGCAGCAAGTTAATCTTAGCAAAAGAGCGCAGATTAGGTACAGTCGATGGACTGTACTTAAAGCACACACAAGCACATTAATGGAATCACTTGGACTTAAAAAACGCCCTTATCGATACGATTATGGGCCACCAATGAAATTGAACGCGATCAACACATAAACTAGGTTTAAGGGCTGTCAGTGTCATTATTTTCTGTGGAATATTGACAATGACAGCTCTTGAACGCGTTTTAAATGTAGTTTTTGTACTTCGCGTTCAGTTTTATTGGTGAAATCCAACCTTAGAAGCACCGTGTAGCGCTGTGAACCTCAGCTCGTGCTCAGGTGGTGACATGATAATATTTCAGGATCGTTTCATTCTCCAGGTTTCTGTTCAGTGGGCGGTTTTAATGATTGGTGATTGGTACTGTCTTACCATAACAACGCGACGTACTTATCCTTATTTTTGTGGAGGGAAATCATTAAATGACTTCTCCCGCTCTGGGTGGAGCGGGAGGGCGTGTCAAACTTTTACTGACTAAAACCCACCCGTGTCTTTCGAATTTCCCGCGACCCTGAGGCATCGGCCCTATCGGAACCCGTCATTATGTGCAGACATCTCTTTGAGGCGCGCGTGGAACACGACGCGCCGTCGACCCGGGCCTGGTCCTTGTTAAGATGGCTAGAATAAAACCTGTTAACGTCTTTATTTTTATAAACCTTTACTTTGTCATATTTAAATCCATAGCAACCGTTCTTTTTATGTACTGTGAAACTTGGCAACTTTGCCACTTTATGCTGGTTAAAAAAAGTTTGAAAGGATGTTTCTTAAAAATAAACTCTTTATGGATACCTACACGAAGCAATCAATCAGCTCAATAGTTTATGCATCACTGAAATAAAATCGAATATCTATTGTTTTCTCATTCATTAATAATGTTTTAGCCCAAATAACTTTTATGGCAAAGTCAACCGTTACATACGGTAAGATTGCCATAACAAAATGTTGGCTAAAATTAATCGAATTATCATATAAAATTCATCATTGCCACGCCACATGCTTGGTTACAGTCAAAATATACTAAAATTGTATAATAATTTGCCCTGGCAATGGAAATGTCCACAATGTGGCAAATTCACCCACTTTGTTTCGATTTTTTCAAACTAAATAGAAATAGCTGTCAGGGTTGTCAAAAAGTAAAAAAAAAAAAAAAAAAAAAAAAAGTATTTTTAAATGAAAACCTAAAAACAAACATAATAAAGATAGGTCATCATAGTGTGGTAATTAATATTACCAATCAATATAAACAAGTATGAAAATATGTTTAGAGCAATTGTGAGATTGACCTAACCTTTTGTATTGGGTTCGCTGCCCAATTCGCTTTCAAATAGTCTAGAGTGTGCGGTATCGTTGTATAGTTGTTTTGCTCTTCGTAATCTGGTAAATTTCGTAATATTTTACGGGGATCAAAAGGTACTATGCCTGTTGCCTTAAATCCAAAGCTAACAGTTGCTTTATTCGATATTTCTATAACCTCTATTAAAGATTATAACATCATCGCGTGCCACGTCAAGGCACATTCGATCGATCTCCCAAATTTATAAAGGTAGATGTATTACAAATAAGGATTGAAAAACTTACACATCCAATTTTAATCAAACCAGAAGTACCTAGATACGTAGCTAAACAAAACAGAATATTTTTGCGACAGCCCTAGCCTCTAAATTTGGCATTAATGCTGAAATGAACCCCTGGAATGAGCCCTTTTGGCGCAGCCGTGAGGCACACACTATTGTTGTTCTCTTTTTAAATTTGTATTTGGTGTTTTACGACCTGCGTGCAAATAAATATTTTTCTTTCTTTCTTTCTTTCTTTAAGAAAACATGGCAAAGTAAACATCAATAAAACTTTGCATGGGATGGTAAATTTGCCAACAGTGATTACTACGGTTAAATTGCATAAATTACGTAAACTATCATGATTTTATTTAAATAATACTGTTAAGAATGTGGTGTTAAAATTTGACTTTACCTACACAACATCTAACTCACTTATTTTTATTGAAGTTTCGGAACACGAAGTCATCCACCCACAGTTAGCACAGTAAAAAAAATAACCGCCAAAAAAAACAGTTTTACGGGAGCTGGGTTGTCATACAAAATAGAATGTTGCCAATCAAATATTCAATTATTTTTTTTAAGGTTTCGTTGTAACAAATTTCTCTTGTCACAGCAACCATGTTCCCTAATTAAACTGTTAAATTAGTTTTAACATGGTAGCAGAGCATGGTTACCAGTGATTTAAAAAAAGGAAAAGAGCAGAGTCTATAACTAACCTATTTTTCTAAACATTCCGGCAAGGACATTTCAAAATGCAATCTCCAAGTTGTATATTGGTATTGGCCTCCTGGAAGGCACGAGAAACTGGACTTCATGGAAATTTAAGGCTACGCTACCTCTTAGAGGTATGCCCGGTGGATTGGATGCGGTTACCGGTACACTAGTGAAACCTGTGAGCTCGTTGAGAAACGAAGGCCCTGCAGAGCACAGATAACTATAAACTAGTCAGAGACTAATAAGTCAAAAATGAAATGTGAATACTGAGGATAAGTCGGTCATAAGATCAGACAATGTCATAAATGCAAAGCTGACGGGAAACCATCCAAGCCAGAAAATAAACAGCCAAGAAATCTCAACTTAATGCTCTTGCCAGTTACCACCGACGATAATTCAATGCTTACAAACTACGATGCTACAAATTGGTTCGTCGACAAAGGAGCCACCAGTCATGTCACTTGTCGAAACGTCTATTTTTCTAGTTTTCAGCCTTTTAATGATACTCGGACAGCTAATGGAACTGCTGTCGAAAGGTGCTGGCAAAGGTACTGTTGATTTAAACACTTATCAATAGCAGAATCTGGAATAACACTCTGTGATGTATGGCACGTACCTGATATAAAGCGAAACCTATTTTCTGCATTGGCTGCTCAAGACAGACTAAACAATAGTGTTTTTATGTCGGAAAGGGATCACTGCTTGCTGAAAGTTGCCGAACAGATAATACTGACTGGCAAAAGAATCTAGAATGGAGGCTTGTATAAGCTTAATGTAGGGACTATTACAAAGCCAACACCAGCACCCTAATTGCGTAACACATTTTCGTAAACGATTACGACTAATCTGTTTGATTTTGACGGTTCAAGAACATTCATTGCGTTCTATATATTGTTGAGCAGAATTTTTATCGAACTTAAGAAGCAATGGATTAGCAATCTGTTTCAAAACGATTCAGATTCCGATTGATTGTGTATTACGCAATTAGGGTGCTGCTTTAACCGTCTTGCCAACAGATAATTTGTTACAACTTTACCACGAATGATTCGTCCAACAGAACAAGAAACACGTTGGAGAAGTTATTGAAAAGGAACTCGGTATTAAAGTTCGTCTAGATTCTGAGTTATGTACCGGATGAATCTAAGGAAAAACACACCGACAAACGTTTGGAACGAGAGAACGAGCTAAAGTACCTGGGGAAATTATACACGCTGAAGTGTATGGTCCATTTTTCCTTTCCTTCAATAAATTTTGCTACTTCGTTCTATTCAAAGACGATTACAGCAAATACCGACACGTTTATTTCATGCGACAGAAATCGGAATTTCACCTAAAGGTTCGACACATGTAACATTCTAAAGTGGCTGAAATGTAATAATAAGAACGTCAGGTGTACTCTACAAGAAGATGGAATATAAGACAAATGATCACGATGCCATACTAGCCGCAATAAAATGGCTTCAGTGAACGTGAAATCAGAACCTTAGTCGAAACAGCTCGTACATTATGCTCATGAAGAGTTACACCTTGGGCAGAATTGATTAACACTGCTGCAATGGCTGCAATCTTGAACAGAACTGGTACAACTTTAGAAAATGGTAAATCGCCATTTGAGTTGTTGTTTAAGAAGAAGCCAACAATTAGTCACCTAAAATAATTGGATGTGAATGTTACGCTCATGTTCCTCAAACAAAAGAGAACAAAGCTTTCCAAAAAGGCTGAAAAATGTATTCTTATCGGATATGACGGCGACGAGGGCTATCGCTTACTGAGTAAAATGGTAAACTCATTAGATCAAGAGACGTTACTTTTAATGATTCAGTACTGAGGCCTATTGGCCCAGCCGGGGATTCAGATGAACAACCATAGTTAAAATCTTTTTTCCACTTTCGGCACCATCGATGTGTAATGCAAGGGAGGATGATCGCACTTCAAGTAGCCCATGACAAGCACGAGAACGCTCTCTATCTCGATTTCTCGAAATTTGTCTACAATTTTGACGTCAAACTAATGCCTAACATGACCGAGTAAACTCGAAAAAAGCACACACATATTACTAATATGTAGCAAGCTAAAAGCACATAAAAACTTCACTGAATCTCTGAAACTGAAAAACAAATCGTTTTAATACATTGCAACATCGGTCGACAACACTCGACACTGGCAACAATGGCTAAGGCCGCTTGCCACAACCAAAAAATAAAAAAACATCGGTCGATTTTAGGCATGGAATTAGTATGTGCTTTATTGATTTAACACCCACCTCTTTTCATTTATGTTTATTTCCTCTAAACCGACCTTTTTTCACTGTTTTTCTTTGGCATGGTAAAATTAAAATAGAAAAATATTGGCATACACTCACTAGATAATCACCACATTAGATAAATCGCCCAACGGTCACTATTCGGCAGAAGGGAAGCGAAGGTTGAAATTGTAACTATCACCCTAAAACATATGATATTGCTGTTACTCACGAATTTTTGGGAATTAACTGGCGATTTTCGTAATTATGTTGCGTAGGTTTGATATTGCCGTACAGCCATAACTCCCTAGATTTCGGATATATAAAATTAAAACCAATGAAGATGGCTCACTAGGCAAGGCTACTTGCTAGAAGATATACACAGGAAAAGGGCATTGACTATCATGTGACTTTCAGTCCAGTTGCTAAGATGACAACGATATGATCTGTCCTAAGCGTTGCTGCAAATGAAGGTTTAAAACTCAGAGTTTGATGCATCAACTGCATTCCTTTAAGGTTCATTGAATGAAGAAATTTATATGAATCAACCTGATGGCTATTCCTATGGATCGAATAAGCTGTGTAGACTCAAGAGAAGTCTATTTGGTCTAAAGCAAGCACACATTTATTCCAACACCGAGGGGTGTTGGAATAAATGTATCGTGGATTATTTGAAAACAAATGGTTTTAAACAATGTGATACAGACCCCTGCCTATTTATCAGAAAACGTGGTAAAAACAAAATCATTATTGCTCTCTACGTAGATGACGGCCTTATAGCTGCAACAAATCAAGATGATTCTGAAAAGTTCATTAGAGAGTTAAAAAAGGATACAAATTCACTATAAAAGATGCAACATATTGTCTTGGATTAGAAATAAAAGAGCATGCACGTACGAGTGTCACAGAAACACTACGCTCAGAAAGTGTATGAGTATTGGTATGAGTGTCTGCAAACCCGTTACCACTATTAAACACAAAGGTGGACTGCCACTACTCTGGATATTGGAATAGTTTTTAAGAAGAGTAGCAAAACTATAATTCTGGAATGCTACAGAGATTCTTATCATGGTGGAGACCGAACTACTGGAGGATCAACATTCAACATCAGGCATATTATGCTTATATTCTGGAGGAGCAATATCTTGGACAAGTCGACGACAAACATGTGTAGCAATATCAAGTACCGAAGCCGAATTGCTTGCTACTAGTGAAGCGGCCCGAGAGATTGTCTGGATCAAAAGACTGTTTGGTGAAATATCTAACTTGAAGGAGATACCGAAGTTGAAAGTCGAGAATGATGCAGCCATAAAGATCTCACATAACCCAGAGCTCCACAGATAACCAAGCATATTACAATGAGACATTTTGATGTCAGAGAACTCGTTGCTGATGGCGAAATATGTATGGAATATGTTTCCAGCGAAGCATTACATAAGCCACGGATTGTATCAATCACATTGCAGATGGGTTTGATAGCCCAAGGGTTGCCAAATAGAGGAGGTTGTTAAGAAGAGTAGAATAAAACCTGTTTATTAATACCGCTTTTTTTTTACCTTTACTGTGTCATATTTTAATTCATAGCGACCGTTCCTTACATGTAAGTACTATATTTTTCTTGTCACTGCAACCTACGTTCCTTATTTTAACTGATTAGTTTTAACAGTCCTTACTGGACGGCGAGCTACCCATTGCTCGCCGTCAACAAGCCCGTGCCTACTGTGGCTGGGAATCTGCAGGCGACTCGCGACGCCCAGGGCGTCTCCTGCGGCGACTACGGGCGTGAGGGCGCAAGGCTATCTCCCTCATGCTCTCCGCCTTCTCCTTCGCGACCAGATACTGCTTCGAAGAAGGAGGTGACGGCTTTCCATTCCCTCTCGCTCCGTACCATGGCCTGGACCAGGGCCGGACGCTAGATATCGCCGCCGCCGATCACCTCCGCGAGGACACGGCGGTGCTCCACCCAAGCTGGGCAGACCTCCACTGAATGCTCCAACCGTGTCCTCCGGGCGATCCACACAATCGTGACACCCGGGCTTTCCCCCCCGCCTTATGCGAAACAGGAACCTCCCGAAACTACCGTGTCCGGTGAGGACCTGTGTCAGGCGAAAGGTCCTCACCTTTGCGCGGTGGCGCTCCCCAACCACTCCTCAAAGAGGGGACTTATCGCCGCTATTGTGGCGTGCCCAGACGTTCTTTATCGTAATAATTGATATTACGATACTTACGATATTAAATTTGAAAGTTTAAGTTTGTTAATCAATCTTGTAAAAACTGAAAAACGGATTTAGTTTAACTGTGGCACACAGATAGTTTAGAACCTGGATTACACTTGGAATACTTTTTATTCAGGGTGGTATGTATTTATATTTGCGGAACAAAACGCGGGCGAAGCCGCAGGCTGAAGTTACCGTTAGTTAGTCTGACCTGCATAAATCTTTTTCAGCCTGTCCCTAAGAGTCCAAACCACGTAATATACGCTTACTATCACAACAACCAACTATCAAAAATCGAAAACCTAGAACATTTATACAACGTTACCCATCTACATTTGCAATGGAACAAAATTACCAAAATGGAAGGTCTGGACTCGTTGTATTGCTTAAAAAAGCTATATCTGGGTAACAATAGGATTAGCGTCGTTGAAAATTTGGAAGGATTAAAGTATTTGGAAGAATTACACATAGAAAAGCAGAATTTGGAGAGTCCAGACGCCCTGTGCTTTGACCCCAAGACCCTCATTTATATTGGTGTAAGTATGACTTTTTTTCAAGCTATATGAAAGATGTTCTACCAAAATTTTCGTAAAAAATTAACTTACAATAATTATTTGTTTTCTAGGCCTCTCTAAGAATACTAAATGTGTCTGAGAACAAACTATCTGACCTGACATGGGTGAAGCCTCTGAGAAGATTAGAGGTGCTCGTGGCCAAAAAGAATATGCTGCATGATCACCAAGTAAGTACCTAACTCAATGAGAACTTGAAACTAGTACTTCTAGCATGCGCACTTTCACACATTGCTAGCATATTAGGTAAAAATGTGTTAAAACAAACATTTTTAAAACCAAAGATCATGCATAACATTATTTTACGTTCAAAGAACCTGTTTGGCATTTTATTCTTCTATGCTCTTCAGACCGTTGCTGATAACCTGTGCACACTGCTGAGTTTAGTGGACATCAATTTTCTGGGCAACCCTATGAATAGGAAGCATCGATACAAAGAGACAATCATCGCGAGGTGTTCACAACTACGTATGTAAACTCGAAGTACCAATTTATTGAGTTTTGGCCTTTTGTATTTACAACTTTGTCTTACATTATAATGCACAGATATTTCTACTCACATTGATTTTCTAAAATATTTATTGCAGGCGTGCTAGATACCATAGTCATTCACAATACGTCGAAAACCTTCATGCAGAACTTTGACAAAGTAGTCCGACTGCGTCAACTAAATGAGAAAAACAAAATCGAGACGACTCGCAGGGGCGTCGAAGATTTCTTCGACCTCAATATGCTACCCGGACCGAGGGCACACAGCGCTCTCTCTATTTCTGAGTTGTCTAACCAGAAGCCTAAATGTAAGTACAACGCTACAATGTTCTTTTGTCGCGTGGCCAAAATCGGAACTAACGTCGCCATCTTGTTTATTCAATACAATTTCTATGACACAATTTCATGAATGTTTAGCAACAACGCCCCCATAATAATGTCATTCAGGCGCCAAAACATTATTTTAGCACTCTATAGCCAATTCATGTAGCCGTAAAAGAGGAACTAATAAGTTGCGCTTTGGGCTTGTAATCGCATTGATTTGTAGACCGACGTTCCCACCTTTGACTTCTGTCCGCCTCGGTTATGAAGTCATACAACTTTAAGAAAATATACGAGATTTTGCAAAAGTATGTTTTACAATATTTATAGTGAGGCCCATGTGTTGCAAAAAAATACTGTGCGGTATTATTTGATCCTGTTGTTTGCTTGAGCTGCATGTTTTTGTTACAGTAACAGCATTCGATTCTACGTATACGTTTATGCCACGTGCGTTCTGGCGAACTCGAACAACGCCCTGTCCCCGTGAGGACATAGCCCCGCCTTTGGAACCTCCGCCGCCACCAAAACAGCCCCCGCCTGAAAATGAAGGCCCTCCCATCAAGGGAATATTGAAAAAACCCATGCCTATGAAATTTATTTAAAATTATCACAATTATTAAATGTTTTGTGACTAGTATTTACTCCACAAATCACTGATGTGCCTGATTAAAATATTTCTTGATATCAATGATCGAGTATGATTTTTGAAATAGTGTCCTCCTTCCTTTAGTCGAATTTTATTAGAACTTTATGATAACATTACATGCAAGCGTGTTCTGTCTGACGGCAACAATGCCGCAGTATAGAAAGACGTACCGCGATGTCAATGAAATTTTTAATTGAATTTTTATGGCTGATTTTTCAAAAACCATATAACTTTTATCCGGAGAATAAATATGACTGTTTGACATACCTATTTTCTAAATAAAAGCTGTCAGTCGGCTATATTTATTCTTCAGAAATGAGATATCTGACTATTTAAAAATCAGCCCTTACTAGTTTTAGCCATATTCGTCCGTAGACAGGGAAACCAATACTCGTCATAAATATTCATTGCCGAGCCCTGCCACCAGTGTGCGCAGACCCTAAACTATTGATCGCTACTACATTATGCCACAGCGAATCAAAGCAAGTGCATCTAAGTCAGCCCAGGTAACCTTCAGCCTGAGACAGGGTATGTGTCCGCCTGTGAGACTAGGCGATCGCGAACTTCCATATAATGACTCTGTGAAGTACCTGGGCATGCATCTTGACCGCAGGCTTACATGGCGGACACATATCCAAGCCAAGAGAAATCAGCTCAATATTAAACACAGGAACCTATACTGGCTCCTTGGAAGAAACTCTGTCCTGTCGATAGACAATAAGCTACTGGTGTACAACACCATCTTAAAGCCAATTTGGACCTATGGCATCCAACTATGGGGAACTGCAAGTGTCTCTAATATCAACTTGCTCCAAAGATTTCAAAATGTCATCCTTAAAAACATCACAAATGCACCATGGTTTACAAGAAACTGCGAGGTTCATGAATACCTTAACCAAAACACAGTGCATCAGGAAGCGAAAAACTGGGCAGAACGTTACAAAGCACGCCTTCAGAATCATCCAAATCCTCTGGCGAAAGCGCTTACAAAGCCGGATTATAAAAGGCGGCTGAAAAGGTTAGCTGTAATGGACCTTGCCAATGCCAACTAGGACATGCTGCCACATAATATAAAGAGGGAAATCTCGCTGGAAAAACCACTCTACACTATCAAACGCACCAACAACAAATCTGCTCATAGTCCAGGGACTGATCGCAGAAGAAAAGATTTAAAAAAAAAAAAAAAAACATTATGCCACAGAGTATTGAGTCGTTTCTTAGTGTCTGATGTAACACTAGCGTGTAAAGTGGACAGTGATTTAAGCTTCCCGTTATGGAAAGATGGGTTTAAACGATAATTAATTAATTTCAGCACTATTACAGGTGCAGGTTTCAGCAAAATAGGTGTTTGGTTACCTATTGGTACCCTTTTGGTACCGTCTTTTAGGCTGCCTACGCGCCTTTCAGCTTTAAAAACTGAACATACCATTTTTGTCTTTGTCTGATTACTCTAAAATATAATCTATCACTGATAATAGCCTGTGGTCAGTGTCAAAGTGTCAATGTCACGTCAAATTCGGGAAACTTCAAAAACAATAGGTTATGTTTACAAAGTGTTTTACAAAAATGTTTCAATGTATTTTTAACACAAAAAGTTAATAAACAACCCTAAAACAAAAATAGAAACAATGAATAATACACTTACTGCAGCTTACCAAACTTTAAATGAAGAATCATCAGGTAAATAGTAACTTTGAGCCTTAAAATCGTCAAATTAAAATGTCAACAACAGAGACTTCACAATTTATTTTAAATTCCAGCTTTATATTTGGGCAGTAGCATAGCAGAAACAAAAAATTTAGAGCCTCTTCAGTTCTCTAGAGATTATGTGTCTAAAAATATCCCAGTAGTAATACGAGGCCGTTGTTCTCATTGGCCAGCAGTCGCGAAGTGGAATGCAGATTATTTCAGGTAGGTTACTCTTTTGAAGCTCTCCTAGGTCAAGATATTCTGCCGAATTCCATCCATTGGATTGTAAATCACAGAATGGCTGGAGTATTGTGTAACATTCTCCTAGCTGAAAGAAGAATTATCAATCTAAATGTGCCTGTAATAGAATCAGCTACTGAATTCATGTGACGCATAATTGTTGTTGTATGTTAAAAATATCAGGAGTCCAGCACCAACCAATATGCTTTCCAAAACCCATTGGTGATTATAAAAACCGGTCAAATTGAAAATCATTGTTTTGACTTCCAAATCTTTACCCAGCAGTGGGAAATTCTAGGCTAAAAAGAAGGTCAAACTGAACATCCACATCCATCTTATTGTGTGCACAATTTAATATTAAATTGAGGTTAGAAGATCTCTTCCAAGTTAATACAACTATTTTACATAATTACATTTAATGGAAGAGTGGAAAAAAGGAAGAGAGAGCCTTTGCCCTGCAGTGGGACAACACAGGCTTATCATCATCATCATCAGCCAATTGCCATCCACTGTTGAATGTAAACCTCCCACAAAGGGCACAGGTTTATAACAATACTATACTTCTGTTTTCAGAAAAACTATTCCTAACAAGAAAGTGACAGTTGCAGTAACACCAAATGGCTTGGCTGATGGTATTACTAAAAATCAGGAGGGAGAAGAGTACTTTGTTACTCCGTTTGAAGTTGATATGACTATGTCAGCTTTTCTAGATAACTTGGAACAGCAACGGTATGTTCTTTTTTGAATTGTCAAGTTTTTTTAAAGTTAATTCAAACACCCCTCACTAACCTTGGCCTTCTAATGTGGTTCCCAATTCCCAGTAAAGAATAGGATACACTCAATCATCTCTTGATTAATTTTAATAAAAATAGCCACAAAAGTATTACACCACCAATGATAAATGACTTTCATCATCGTCACCATTGAATAAAATGACTCCAATTCATATTTTCCAGAAATAATTACATCCAGTACATTCAGAAGCAGAACTCTAACTTAACAACAGATTTCCCCGAGCTTTTACCAGATGTGTTCGCAGACATACCATTCGCCAGTGAAGCCTTTGACAAGAAGCCAGATGCTGTCAACTTCTGGATGGGGGATGAGAGAGCTGTTACATCTAGTAAGCACATCAAATATGTACTGCGTTTGCAGTTTAGTTTCAAAACATATAAACAAAAATGGGTTCATGGAAAAACAACTTCAAACATTTCAATGACTTTTTCAAACATACTAGCTATTCTGAAGTCAATTTCATCAACTTAATTCATTTTAAATCAATTATTTCGGGACATCGCCCAAGCGGTTGGTCGATTCTTCACGGCTGGCCTATTTCCGGGTCAAAGAATCAGCATTGCCATGTATGGCATGCTGGCGCGTGGGAATGCTGCCAGCGGCCACTTTTCCCACTGACATTGATGCCAAGAAATGTTTTGATAATGTGCTTCTCTTTTTTTTTTGTTTCTTTTAGATGTATAGGTGTACATAAAATACAGATATTTTAGTGTTAGATTGTATTTAAGATTTCTTAGTAGAAGAATTTGAATAGACACACATTTTGATACTTTTTACCGAGCTGATAGGCATTTCTTACAGAGTTCTTACATGAGAACTGAGTCTTGAATTGTGGCAATACGTATTTGCGCAAATAAAACATTAAATTTATTTCAAGAAACATAGGGATCATTTTTTTAAACCCGAGCATCATAACCTCCGCTAGGAGTAATAGTGTTCTGTGATTATAACATCAGTCATCATAACATCACGCTTTGTTACCCCGAAGGGTTAGGCAGAGGTGTACCTATAATACACCCACATTTCGCCAGTTACGTTTTTCAGTCCATGTAACAGGGCGTGAGCCTACTCGAGCAAGGCGAATATTTTGCCAAATACGCTACATACTTCTATGCAACACATTACATTGATAAATATATTTCTATTCCAGTGCATAAAGATCCCTACGAGAACATCTATTGTGTGATAGACGGTCACAAGGACTTCATACTGATCCCTCCAACAGACTTACCATTCGTTCCTTACAAACGGTACCCACAGGCAGAGTTCAAGCAAAACAATGACAAGTGGGACATTGTACCTGTGACCACAAATACATTGAAGTGGGAGGATTCGGAGGTAGAACCTGTATGTGATGAGGAGCTGGATCATTCTGGGGGATTGCCTTGGATTAGTATAGGTGAGATTTTTCTTGGTTTATGATATTAGCATTTTTTTACTTTGAAAGGGGAGTGCCTATTTGGCCTAGGATAAAAAAAAAAAAAAACAATCGAAAGATAGAAGCGAAACTTACGCTCCGAAAGTAACAGAAAGTACAGTCCTTTCACAGTTATTTTAACTCTGACAGCAGCAACCCAATAGCAATCTTATCATATCCAGAATAAAGATCACTGTGATTTTGACAGGCTTGTCAGTGGCAGCATCCAAACAGCAACCTTATTGCAACGGCAATAAAGATCACTGCGTTATTGACAATGATTAAAACTCAGAGGTCAAATAACTTTGGACAGGCTTGTACATTTTGACTTTTTTTAATTACGAGAATTGGTCTGATGGTGTGTGAGAGTTATGATCTTTGCGTGCGATAGATTGTCGCTCTGGTTATTAATCACACAACAAACCATAATTTTTTTTTCAGACCCCCTAGCCCCCAATCTTACAAAGTACCCCGAATACAAAAAGGCTCACGTATACTCCGTGCGTCTCAACAAAGGAGACTGTCTATACCTGCCTAGTCTATGGTTTCACCACGTAAGGCAGAGCCACGGATGTATCGCCGTCAACTACTGGTATGATATGGACTTTGACATTAAGTACTGCTATTTTAAGATGCTCGAGAAACTCTGTGACAAGTATTGAAGGATAGAAAAATGGGTTGTCATTACACTGACCGCATATTTTATGACAGTTATGATATTGTGAGGTGAGGGGTGCTACATTCATGTTCGGGTCGGCACGATTCAACAGTATTTGTTCTATAACAAAGCCGACCCGATCTCGTACGGATCGGGAAACTACGTTCAGCATCTACCCTTGCTGAATTCATGCCCGGTTCTCGATTCGGATCGGATTTTTTCCAAACATTTATCCACTTTAATCCTTTTCACCGCCCGGCTGTGCCGAATCGTGCCGACCCGAACATGCGTGTCACACCCCTCACATACCAATAAAGTCGTCGATTGACAAAAAGTGAAAGTTATTAAACGTTATTTATTTCTAATATTAAGCCATAAAAACTGTATTAAAGTAATTATTTAATTTTGAATGAGTTGTTAATAAAAACGATTAAAACGACGTTGCACATTATTTTATTAAACATAGCAAAACCAAACAAATAATTAATATTATTACGGCTGGATTAATGCTTCTGGACGATTTTTTCAGGCCCGTCATGTGAATGTTCTGAAATTAAAACTTATTAAAAATATGATGCTTATAAATCGTTAACAAACACGTAATTATAGAGAAGTAAACTGGCCAAGTGCAAGACGCACTCGCTCACTAACTAAGGATTCCGTACCACCAAAACTGATGACCTTACTTTTACTCGACTACGGCGAAGTAAAAAAGGACGGTTATAATTTTGACCGGTATGTATGTATGTTTATCGGTTTCCTCATAATTTCTAAACTACTTACTATAATTTGACAAATGAAGTATTGTTGGATGCGTCTTGATCGTCCGCTGGTTATAGGTTACTAGCACTTCTCCCGCGACTTAGTACGCGTGGATTTCGAAAAAAAAAAAAATTGCCTATGTTCATCAGACATAATTTCGGCTTCTAATGGTAAAAAAAAAACAAATCGGTCCAGTAGTTTCGGAGGCTATTCAATACAAACAAACAATCAAATCTTTCATCTTTATAATATTAGTGTAGATTAGTGTAGATATGACGTCAGATTAAATAAATGTTGCGCCCTCTAGAGGACGTAGTCATGAACTAAAAATATAATAATGATGCCGGGTACTGTTGGGTAATTTCAAATGAAATGACCATTGTACCTTATTCTAGCAAATAAATATTTTTGATTTGATTTGAAAATCACGCTCTTAAAAGTACGAAACAAGAAAATATTTCAGACAGAAATCAAGACATAGGTACAAAAATGTTGGCGCACAAATGCAAAGTTCATCTTTGGCCTCGCTGACTTAACTACTTTGTGAGAATGACAACTTTTCTCAAGTTATAACTTTTACCTCATCAACAGTTTTTATTTAATTTTAATCATTTGGGAAAATAAACAGTTACACATTACAGTATTACACAATATTTTAGCTACAGAGTGAGTAAATGTATAAACCCATGAATGACATTTTCCTTAAATTATAAACTCTTTGTTTTAAATTCCTTGACCAATATTCCGATTTACTTGGGGTCGATTCACCGTGTGTTTTACTCGTTTGTCGGCTAAAAAGATACAGAGCCCTGTGATAGACAGATGGACGGATTGACGAACAGACAAATGGCGTAAGCTTGGTACGTAATAGTGCCGTTAACAACCTTTAAAAATGAATTCTGCATCTAATATTAAGTGGAGTAGATACAATTTTTGAAATTCCTCGACCACTAAACCTACGGCCTACCACTTACTACAACTTCAGAAATAATTTCATGAATAATGATGATGATATTTTTTTAATTTTTAACTCAAAATAATATTTCTTTCCAAAGAATAAAAACAATAAGAAAGTGTAAAAGCTTTAAAATTGCCAAGTTATAAACGTTTTAAAATAAGTGTTAGACAAGGACAGCACTATCGTAGAAGTTACGTCCCCACTTTGTAACTTGATCCTAGCGCTATACATTGTCCGTACCGCGCGATAATCCCCTCCACAAAGCGTGTAGCTTCTTCATATTAACATCGATTTAATTTTTTTTCTCGATTATCTCATTTTTACTAGGCCAGCGAAAAAAAAAAAACATATTAGTCATCATCCCTATTGATGGCCAGTTTTAAAATGAAGCTTCTTAACTTTCTGGCTTTCTCTTACAGTTTGTCGCAGTAAGTTCTTTTTTTGGTTTATTGTTCCGGGTTGGAAAATCTTCATGGATGTCCTCTGCCTTGGGGCGGGCGAAGAGGTCTGTCAGACTCTTACTGACTAAAAACTACCCCGGTGTTACTAAACTATCTCACACCTACGCCGTCGCGTAAACGTACGTTCAAAATAAGGAGCTGAATTCACCCCATCAGTCTGCGGAGGGCTGTGCCATACACCCTGTTTATACTAATACTTAATTACCATTGTATCTGGGTACACGTTGGACCGTGGCGTGATGTAGTCCAACTGGCAGAGCCCGCCCGGTAAGCACATCCCTACCACGTTCTGTGTCACGCACACACTGCCCGGCGGCCACGCGCGCATCGAGGTCTCCTTGCACACGTAGCCCTCGCATAGACGGACTGTCACGTTCGCTGGAATTAATAAAGGTTCGTTAAAAAATGATTTCTTGAAAAAAATGCGCGTCTGTATGGTAGACTTCTCCACTTCTCAATTGTTAAACAGGGTGGCAGGGACAACAGTGGCATCGACGCGCAGCCTGTTCCCATGGTACATGATTCAGAATTCAGAAACCCCTTGCGTTGAAATCTTTCGCCGGTTAATAAAAAATAAATAATAAATCCGTAGACGAGGCGTTTCTGTACATTCAAAATATAAAAAAGTAGTTGGGGTGTTAAAGGATTATCAACAGATGCCATTTTATAATTTTTTGTCTGTTTGGATGTGAGAGATTTATTAGATCAGGTATCACGTAAATAGTACGAAACCAATATGGTTAGCTTTTACACTCAAATATTGTGTAAAAGTCGGAGTTACATTTAGTTTTTGTTTCATCGCAATCAATCGCTTCGGTCTATTAAAAGATGTAGTCAATTGAAAGTGTTCAAGTAGAACTTTTCATAACGTAACAACATCTGTTGACGCTAAATGGTACTAACGAATATATGATTATGATAACCATACATTTGGACCGCGTAAGTATTGAGACATAAACAGATTTCTTGAAAATTCGGCGTCTGTATGGTAGACTTCTCATCTTCTCAATCGCTGTACAGGTGACAGACACATCGACGCGCAACCTGTTTCCATGGATTCAAGTAAATAATTCGGAACTCTTCTGTGTTGAAATATTTTCGCCGGTTATTAAAAAATAAATGCTGTGCTATACATTTCGACCGCGTAGGTATTGCAATTTTCTATGAAACAGCTGATTTTTCTTTTGATATGCGGTGAAAACTTTTTAAGAATCATTTGCTAAATTCATAATTACAATTTGCGCATCGATTGTGCCACCCTGTATTAAAAACGCACTTTTGTTCAGAGAGCTAACGGCCGCTGCGGTTGCTTGCAAATTTTGCTCAATACATAATTTTTAATCATTAGAAATACACCTCACTTATTTGCACTAACAGATGCAGTAAAAACCCACCTCAAACGTGTCCTTAACAAAAAAGCATATTCTAAGATTAAAGATTACATTGCAGACAAGGAAGTTTGGCAATAATTCGGGAAGCCACATGTGCAGAAATTAACGGCATCACTGTGTAAATAATATCTATTAGCAGGCCGAAATGAGTTTTTTTTTTTACACATTTCGTTGACATAATTTTCACATTATTTGACATTCCATACCTACACTTCTTTTTCACATCAAAATTAATTAATTCAGACTTTGATATACACTAGCGAGCAAAACTATGGAATCACCTACTTGTGGTTTGCTACGAGCGATATTAAGAACTAAATTACTAATGAAGGTTAATAAAAATGGTACCACTTTAAAGATTATACTGTAACCTTTAAATTAATACCATACTCAAAGCTGTCATGGTTTAAGTGAGGGAGTAAGAAAAAAATACATGTATGACCCCCTATAAAAGCGCATGGTATCGGATTTTTTTTATCCACTCACATGCCCGCGCGCCCAATCATCTTACCGGCACTGTAGCCAACCAAATGAGGGGCCCAGTGTTGCCACCTCAAAAATTATCTTGTCACTAGATCCAGTGTAAAATGTCGCCATATTTTGGAAATTTGGATTGAAAAAAAACCACCAGTTCTCGCTATTTAAAAAAAAATTAAAATTAAAGTACTTAATGCCTGAATAAAAAAAAAGGAATTTAGTAACAGTCAATAGAACAGACTTGATTAAAATTCAAGATTTTGAAACATTATATCTTCCATTACATTATCATCATCCACAGACGCCGACGTTTGTGCTGAAGACGTAGTTGGTTGTGATAGATCTCTAATGAGTACTTTGTGTTTTTGCCGACAGCCTCAATAACATCGCTAGGCAAAGTGAGCAAAACCCTTTCAGTTCGTCACCAGGTAGAGGTTTAAGCCAGCTTTTGAGTTCATCATGCTCCTCCCACTCTTTTCTATACTTTTGCGTATTTTATTTTTCTTGGACGGCAGTTCCATTCTTTATCGAATTTCATATTCTGAACTTCACTATTCTCACTACGACGATTAAACGATACGATGGACACATTCTTCAACTAACTTCTTTACTGTTCTTTCACTGAGAACGTGTAATTTCGTGTGAATTTCCTACCAACTTTAAATCGAATTCAGTTAAAGAATGATAAAACAAAAACAAAAAAGTCAATAACTCAGTGTTTGGGACTCCTCGACCATAGACTAAGTCCAGAAAGATACATATTTCCGTCTCAATTAGGTGTTCCCAAATTCCATATTGAAAAATCGTCAAAAATCGCTAAAAAATAATTAGTCGCTAAACGATGAAAAAATGTCGCTAAGAGCTCTGAAAAATCACCAGATATAGTGACAAAATCACCAAGGTGGCAACACTGGAGGGGCCCGTTTTATAACCCTGGATCCGCTGCCGCGCCTTCTTACGGGGACGTAGCGACTTCCAACGGATTTTTATATCTGTCGGCTATCACACGTTCACTGGTACACATCTCCGGTAAATTCGACGCTTGACTTTGGATGAAAATGAATACCACTCCTACGGAAGCAGCACAAATTGTTGCCCTACTGCAACAAGGGCTTAGCCAGCGTGATGTCGCACGTCAGGTCCACATAAGCCAGTCCTGTGTCTTGTATGTTTACAAACGCTTTCGGGAGACTGGAAGCTTCATCCCGAGACCAACATCTGGACGGCGTCGGTGCACTTCGGAGAGAGATGACCGTTTTATCGTGTCAACTTCACTTCGAAACCGTCATTTGACTGGTGTCGACGTCCAGCAGGACGACGCTCAGACAAGTTCGTGGGGTGGCTGTCCGTGAGTGGACAGTTCAGCGAAGACTAAAGCAAGGCAGGCTGACTCCAAAAAGGCCTGCCTCAGGCCCAAACCTGACGGCAGCTCACCGACAAGCACGCCTTCAATTTACTCGGGCCCATCTTAATTGGGACTACGAGCAATGGAGGCGAGTTGTGTTCTCAGACGAGAACAGAATGTGCTCGCACTGTAGCGACCAAAGGGGATGGGTCTACAGGCGACCTGGAGAGCGATTTGATCAGTGCTGTTTCGCTGAAACAGTAGCCTATGGGGGCGGTTCATGTATGATGTGGGCCGGCATTTCATTTGACGGAAAAATGGAGCTCGTTTTCGTGCCTGGTGGGGGACGAGGAGGCGGTCTAACTTCAGACCGATATATCGCCGACATTCTGCTGGAACATGTCGTTCCTTATGCGGGATATGTCGGTGATAACTTTATCCTGATACACGATAACGCCCGTTGTCACACTGCATGTGCCACAGCTGAATTCCTAGGTGAAGTCGGTATTGCCGCATTAGACTGGCCAGCGCTCAGCCCCGACTTGAATCCCATTGAGCACTTGTGGGATGAGCTGAATAGGCGGGTTCGATCCCGAAATCCAGCTCCTTCAAGTGTTGATAAGCTGAAATCCGCTTTGATAGAGGAGTCACATGTCTTCGAATTTGTGGTTCTAAGACATGCCGGTTTCCTTCACCGTTTTGAAAGCAGTGGTGATGAAATAATTTACACCAAGTAAAGCGCCTGTCTGGGTTCGAACCTACGACCTACAACTCGTAAGTCGCGGCCGTTGCCGCGGGGTCACCACGCCTACACCCAGCAGTAAATGACAAAAAAACCGTTAGTGATGACTGATGAAATATACTCGAAGAGCAACAATCTTCAAAATAACAGCATCTAGATATCCCGATAAAAAATGGCGAAATCTGGATGTAATAAGTAAATAAGTAATTTACATCTCCGCTTCTCTGCACATAAACATACTAACGTCCTAAATAGTCTTCATCAGGCCAGTAGTCCGGAAGAGGACTGTTACTGGCCAGTTTCTCCCGCGCAGCCTCCTCAGCTAGTATGCACTGATTACGACCGCCTCTCACCGGTACCTCGCAGCAAATGCCGCACATGTTCAACTGGCCGTGCAAGGAACCCTGAAAATAAAGAAAATGATACTTAAGTATGTAGAAGCTGAAGGTTGTTGTGGGCGATTGTCGTCGAATAGTCGATAATGATCGTCTCATAATATGATCGATGGTCCATCGAAGAAATCGGAAGGCCAACTTTTTCCTCTGATTTTGCTTAGAAGTCCGTCAAAATCATTGTGTTTATTATAACTGTGAACGGACTGGTCGCAAACTCATCTCAGCGTAAAGTGTCTCAGTGACATTGTCAAAAACTCAGAAAATTCAGGATTTTTTGACAGATTTAGTGCCGTTTTCACCATTCAGCACATCTAAAACGTGTTCAAGAACTGCCAGTGTCAAAATTATTATGGCATATTGACACTGACAGCTCTTGAACTGGTTATTTTTTTTAAGTTTTTATTTATAATAATAATAATTTATTTATTTTTCACTTCAAGACACAAACATCAGTGTAGCCCTGGCTCTTTTATTAGGATTACCTGTATTACAAGAGCCAGGCCTCTGAATTTACAGGGAATATGTAGAAGCGCGATAGACAGAATATCTGATATTATGACATGCATTCTATGGTAGGTTTATAAATACACAAGAGGAAAAAAAAAAGGGAATAATGAAATATTTAGTAACCACTGCGTTCTGTGGAGCGAGGGTGAGTGTGAATAAGGTGTGTGTGTGTGTGTGTGTGTGTGTGTGTGAATGTGTGGTGTGTGTGTGTGTGAGTGTGTGGTGTGTGTGTGTGTGTGTGTGTGTGTGTGGGGTGAGATGGTGAATGTGACTGTGACTGGTATCATGTAATGCTTTTTCCTCATAATAATAATTTTCCAGTGTATAATAGTATTTTTGAATTGATAGTTGTTTAAGTTTTTAAGATGTTTGATCCCCCCTTTTCTTGGCCGATTTTGTTGTAAAGAAGTGGGGCAACATAGCGGTAGTGTTTGCTAGCGAAGACGGTCTTGGTACCTTCAACTGGGCACCTGTCAATCCTCTTGGATGAAGTAGGCAGACTCAGGATGGTGCATCGGTGATAGCGTCGCAGACTTTCGTAAACAAAGATTTTGCGGACGCTAAGTACTTTGGCTTTTTCGTATACCTCAGTCGTCGGCGGTCCTTTTGTAACTGAGATACCGGAGTATCTCAGTGACAAAAGGACTTTAAGCACCGCACGCTGGGCCCGCTCCAGCTCGATCATGTGGGACTTGCCTGTCCCACCCCAAGCGCAAATAGCGTATCCCAAGACACAATGGCATAAGGCTTTATAAGTTTGTAGCAGAAGTTTTAGACAACTTGCGCACTCTTTTGGCGATAACCGGGATAGGTTGTGACAAATAGTTGTCGTCAACTCCTACATATTAAATAGAGTTTGCCATTCCTATTGCAAGGAAAACTGTGGCTGATAATTTTAAAGTTTTTGGGGCTTCCCGCTCTAGTATTACTTAAACAAAGAAAGGTATTTGGTTTTAGAAGTATTTAGTGATAGCAGACTATCTTCTAGCCAAGCTGTTACTTAGGAAAGACCCGCTTCACAAGGTAAGTTTTAGAATAGCGTCATTAGTGGACCGATTGGCTCTAAAACCGAATTGGTATGACGACAGTATATTATTTTTTTCTAGATATCTTACTAGTCTCCTGTTTGCAAGTTTTTAAAAAAATTTGGACAATGTGCTTAGTACGGAGATGGGTCGATAGTTGCCAACAAGACCCTTGTCACCAGCCTTAAAAATAGGAGTAACGGCCGCTTTCTTAAATGTGACGGGAAAGGCATCCTCCTTCATTCAGTTTTATTTGCCAGGTCCTTACCAATTGATGTGAAGTATCTGTTAACTTCATTAAGAGAGTCAGCGGGGTTAGATTTGATCTGTAACAACTCCGTAAATATGCTAGAGCGTTTTTTATATTGCACATGTCCTAAAATGTTATTAAGGACATGTGTAATATAAAAAAGGCTCTAGCAGATATATTTACTATGAAACTGAACTACACAAAAATGAAAAAACCTTCTTAGGTTTTTCATTTTTGTGTAGTTCAGTTTTTCATAAGAGCGCTTTAGTGTTTCTGTTATTTTATTGCAGGTATTTCTGTATCGAATGTAGTCGTTTCAGAGTTCCTCGTCATTTGGCAATTTCTTAACCTTTTGATGCATTTTGTCTCTCTTCCGTATACACTTCACTATGCCCATTGTAATCCACGGCGTAAGAGGACTATTTTTTTCTTGGTATTTTTGTTTTATTTGTATTCTTATTGATGATTTTTCGCAGCGTTTCGACTAGGAACTCTCGAGGTTTCAATAACATTTTGCGAGTTATAATAGCTGTCCCAAACAATGTTGTCTAAATCCGTCTCTAATTGTTCGTAATTTATAGTAGTTCTATAGTGCTCAGTCTTTTTATAGAAAACTTAACGTCTTCAATGTGCAACAGTATAGAACTATGATCTGTAAGTGGTTCATATATGAAGGTTTTAGCCTGCTTACGCGTCTTGACCATAAAATGATCAAGGCAGTTATCATTTCTGGTAGGCTTGTCAACACCTTGTCTTAAATCATGAGCAGCTAGCATAGTGATGTATTCTGCAGCGTGACCAGTGATCTTTTCCGGAAAGATGTTGATTTTAATATCGCCAGCAAAAATAATATTTTCGGAGTGAATGTTAGTGAGCAGTACGTTAAAAAAAGTGCTGTTCGCTTTCAGTTTTGTTGGTGAAATCGGCACTGGGAGACTATAATGCGAACTTTCTTAAACATACGATAATGACCCCCCTGGCTACCATGCGCCACACTGGATCGATCTGAACAATGGAAGTCATCGATCGTCCGCAATTTAGTCGACTAGATTGTGAAACAAAGTTACGTTAGCATTGTTTTAGCAACGTGTTACAAGTTGACAGTGTTTCTAGCAGCATAGGTAGGTACTTAGAATGTTGAAGTCTTACTGGCAACTTGTAAAAGCCAATTCGTACCTAATAATGGTACAAAAAACTAAAAAAGATGCGTAACATAACTCTTAGTTTGTTCAAGAAATGAGTCGTGCGTTTGTTTGTTGCAAAATCGTAAGAAACCTTTCGCGGGATACCTTTGAGCATATGAAAAGACAGCTGTAGACACTGCTGAACTGCTCCTAATTGTACTCATAAACTCGTCCTCCTTTTAAAGGTACGTAACGACGAAATTCTTGTTTTTACCTGAAAAAGTCCTCGAAACAGTTGGCTTTTGACTTTCTTGACACACTGGCACTCCTTGAGCCCCAGCGTGGCGCACTCAGCCGCGTGGCAGGACCCATCTGACAGACAGCGGCCGTTCAAGCCGCACCGACAACTCGCTGATAGCACTGAACACGTACACTCTTGGTCTTGGGTTCTGCAGTCCTGGAAATGAAGCGTTGGTTTTAGCACCTGTAAAACGTCGCTACGAAAGTTGTCATCGAGACAAAGTGCTAAGTATAGATTTTTACGGGTCTAATAACACACTTGGCTATACATTAAGCTATACATTTGCAGCATTATGCTGACTTCTCATTGTACGAAAACCGTATACAATACGAGGTCAGCAATTGGATGGATTTTTTTAGCTGTGTGTACCTACTCTCCGTCATTGTAATATTTTGAAGTGAAAACTTCTTTAGCGGCGTTGTACACTTTTTTTGTACTGGGTAAAACATGTTAAATTCGCGTCAGGACACGTGACCTGATCGAAAATTCGTAAGACGAAAACTTCGTTAGCGGCGTTGTAATTTTGTTTTGTAATGGGTAAAAAAATGTTAAACTCGCGTCAGGACACGTGACCTGATCGAAAATTCGTAAGACGGATGATTGTTGATTTTTATTGATTTATTTTTCAGAGAGAAAAACTTTTTAATGTAATATAAATTGTCATGTTTGTGTACGATAGCGCAATAAATAAATATTGTATTCTACCACATAAATGATAGTACTTTTATACTGATAATTAAAGCAATTCGTGCAAAATTATTCCCTAACCATTCCAAAATATCAAAAATGCACGACGTTAATATTCAAGTTTTCACTTCTGCCGGTACTCCCGGAGTGCAACCCGTCGTTTTTTTTTTGTTCTGAACCATACCTAGGAACCTTTTGGTTAAGGAGATATTGAAGATACGCATTTTCATTTTTTTTTTACGAAAATATTTTTATGTTATAACCCAACTTTAAATACCCCCACGGCGACCCCTGCACAGTTGCATGCGCCCATAATCACAATGTTTTGCGTGTGTTACATTGCGCACTACAGCAAACAGCAAATTTTCACACCAAAAATAAAAGTTTGTTTCCCAGCATTTATTTTTGTGCAATGTTATTTATTTTGATGTACAGAATGCGTAGTTGACGGCCATGTGATGCATCTTTTTAGTTTTACAACCTGTATATTGGTGATCGATATGCGGGGTAATTGCGTAACACACTATAGTAGTAATCGCTTACATTCTGACAGTTCAACAACATTCACTGCGTTATTTAATCAGCAGACAATTTCTTCAAACATGTGAAGCAATGGATTAGCAATTTCATTCAAAATGATTCAGATTATGATATGCTAGTTACTGAAAGCAGGTAATGCCGTCTTTGCCTTTTGGAGCCTGTTTTGGGTTACCTTTACAGCAGGCAGTGTCTGAAAGGTGAAATAAATGCGATTCAGCCTCTCGGAGGCGGAAATTAAGCCGTTAAAGTATAAAGTAACCAAAGGGATTAGGGTCAGTTAACGTCACATGTGTTTTAACTGCGAAAATATACAACTTTCTTTAAAGTTCAGAGATGGAATGGCAACAGAAGCACGCAGCTTTAGCGGTGTACGGTTAACGTACCTTGACAGTTTCAACCCAATTCCAGAATACATACATAAAACATAAACTGGTCTGGTGGTAAATCCTGACACAGATTGAAAGCATTAAATTTGCGGGAATAATATAAAATAAACAGCAAAATCAAAGGCCAAGGTCCATTTTAGATTTCAATTACTCCAATATGGGTCGCTTAGGGTTGCCAACCCTACTATTATATTTATGGAGGCCTAACTAATATTATTTCAAAAAAGTAATGTAGTATGCAAAACTATCTTCGATGAAAATTTAAATAATTTTTTTTTATAAGTGTAAAACGAAACGCAGCATGAATCTGTTTCTGAAATTTGTATTCAGAAGACTATTGCTCTTTCTGACCAAAACGTGTTACTGTGTTACTTAAACACCTGTTGAAAAATGGCAACAAATGTTGTTCATTGATTCTGACTTTTTTATATTTTCAAAATATTTAGTACGTAGCGTTTCTTCTTTCTCTATGTACCAGCAACTTCAGCTTTTACTGAGCGCATATTTCCAGTGATGAACACAAAATTGGCGAGATGAGTGCCAGTAATCTGGTAAAAAGTAAAATAATGGTATTTTGTAACCATCATTTATTTTCAGAGGTTACCACTATTTAGGACCAGAAAAAACTTGGTAATAAATTAGAGTAGCAAAAATATGTGTTTTTTACCTTTTCCCATCCTCTTTATTTTTACAGGCAATGCCTTCGAAAATACTATATTTGATATAAAAGAAATTGGCAACCCTAGGGTCGCTACGCCATCCGCCATCGAGCTTAGTTCATGTTGATTCAAGATGGCGGCTTTTACTCAAACAAAATAGGCAGTTGGCGGGAGATTCTTACAATCATCTAGCCGGCACGCTTCGGTATTAAGGGATGAACAATATTTAGAACTGGGTTGAACCTACAACAAAATAATAATAGCGAGGAATTGTGTCTGTAATGTTTTTCGGCCTTTAGGTCTCTAGGCTGTTTGCAAAGGACTAAGGGCTTCGGTCAGAAGCAGTATTTTTACGAAGAAAAACTCCAACTATGAATGCACTTTCGAACTATGTTTTTTTTTAAATCCAAAATAAGCCATCAATATTTCTAGGCTAGGAGTGGGTACCTAATATTGCAGTTTTATTTGAACATTGAAAAAATATATTTTTTATGAGTTCCTTTGTAAAAATTAAGTTTGGCCATGGTAACCGATTCAATTTTGAGGTGAGAATCGTGTTACCTACCCTAATGCGATCACAGCTTAAAATATACTTGGATAACATTCAATGTAATGTTAATAGGCTCATAATGTCATTGTAAAAATAACTTTGTCAATCGGTAATGTACTATTTTAAAACTGATCACACTTACAAGGCCTGGCAGTTGTATTAAATGGAGTGTTAATGTGCGGGAAAATGCAATAAGTTAGCAGCATCAACCTGCCATTATTTGACCTGCATGGCCTTGATTTTTTTGCAAGTGACTGTTTTTCCTTATGACTTAGGTACCTACACTACTTATACAATAATTAGGAGATTGAATTAGGACAATCATATGGGATGAGGAATAGGAATCATTCAGAATGAAAGGGCTTATTATTATTTTTGGAAACTCAGGAGCGGCCCGAAGTCAGGGTTGCGACGGGTTAATGGCAATGCTCGCGAATTTACCTATTATAAACATAACTAGCGGAATGTGTGTGTAGCATACACCTCTGCCTGATTCTTCGCGGAATAAGGCGAAATCTGTTATGTTAATACATTCTAACGAAACAGCTACTAATTATTTAGGTATGCACGTTACCCTTTGTGCATTTGAGCACTCCGTTGCTTCATACTCCATGTTTACAGAACACTTAATTATGATGAGTCTGCTCTAATGAGGAGCTCACTTAGAACTATCTGAACTGTCATGTGATAGTATATGAGAATTTCAAACAAAGCTTATTGTTGCTATGTGATCGATAAACACGGTTTGCCCGGGTCTGGCCATGCTTTTGTAAGGACACCGTCGGAGCTTTTCAGGCATAGTTGAATGCACGATCGTATTTAGGTACGTAGAGGAAGCAAAGTGCTAAAATTTCAGTGCTAAGCTGCCTCGCACACTATGCTACTTGCGAATGCGGCAGCTCGACGACTAGACGCAACTGCAGGCTGCGGCCGACAATTTTCATATATTTTGTTCAATGATCTGCACACTTGGCGTTTAGTAGCAGAATCGCAACGACTGGCTAGAAGTGTGGCACGCTCTTGCTGCATGTCGCCGCGAGTAGACGCACGGTACACGTGCACACCTAACGAAAGTCTCATCCGACAGGGCAACGGCCGGCAGCGTCAGTATTGCTGTGAGTGCTGAGGACAGTGGACGTGTGTTTGTATTGCGAATCTCAACATGGAAACGTTGATGTCGATGTTTGCTAATCGGAGGCCGAAGCGCGTCGAATAATCGACAGAAAATGATTGCTTTCTGCACGACGACGTCTGTCGTAACGACTGCACGCAGACGGAATCGACAGCTCAGCGTCTAGTCTCAGCAGCAAGACGCATATGCAAATGATAACCCTGTGCTTTGTTGCAGCGACAGACACACCAGTTTGCGCGGCTTTTTATAGGTTAATCCGTCACTAACGTGCTAAATCTGTTTAAGCCTGAGCTATAGTCTCTTCATGTCCTTACAATTTAGTTTTTACTGCTAAGCCAAGTTCAAAGGTCACTAACACTAAGCAAATAAAGCTACAAATAATTAATGGATGAATTTATTACAATGAGAACTTTCAACAAAACTTTATTAAAAAAACAACACAATCCAAACGCAATAAAAACTATTTCAAATTAACTAGACCAATAAGATACCTACCTAAGTTGGTATCCGAGAAACAATGAAAGAAAGATATTCAGTAAGTACAATGGAAGTCAAAAGTAACATTTTACATAGATAACAAGGACGATTGATATGAGAATTATACTACTAACAATACCACTCTTTAGAAGGTCTGCTAGCTGGCACTTGGCGTCACAGCACAGTCCCTGAGACGGATGGCACATCGCTGAAGGAGCCACGGAACACCCTTCTTTGTGTAGCGTGCTGAAATCCAAATTTAAACCTTCACACGTTATTTTGCGTCTGCTCCGTCATCCAGAAACGTGTAGGTCCTACATATTCTGTATTAAAACGCTCTATGGCAAGTACTGTAAAGGCTCGTGCAGACTGGCGCCACGCGACAGCGCGACTCAAAGGCACTGCGTATCGCGCGACGAGCGTTGACTTTGTGTCGCTCTGTCCTTTCGCGCCTGTTTGTTGAACCCTTAAAGGTCGTTTGGTTTTGAATAAAACAATTGTTTTAGAAGCATAAATGTGAACACGTCCTCTTGAAATGAATAGCTAAAATTTAGTACCTATTTCTACTGGTTTTGCGGCAAAGCCGTGTCTATTTTGGTACCAGGGTACATACGAATTCTACAGTACCTACCTACTTATTACTGAACATAGAAAGCGATTTCCTATCGAATGATTCAAAGAAAAAATGTGCCAGTATCTTACGCTAAGAATGCCATGGGTGCTTTGGCGCCAATTAAATAGAATAGAAGAAAAAAGAAGCAAAAGAATTTCCTCTGCCTATCATCATCCGCATCCTATTACCTAATTGATAAAGATGTAACGAAAATAATTAACATTTACCCTTCTTCAAAGACCGAAGCGCCTCCACTTCGGGGGGTACAGCAGGGATCCTTGTGGATGCACCGGGACGGCAGGCCACAGTCACAGGATTCACCTTCTTCTACTATTCCTAGAAAACGTTTTAATTTTCTTCACGCGGCAACGCCAACGCGTCTCTTCAGTATTGAGCTTTTTACTGATCCTACAACGTGTCGTTTTGCATGCTCGTCAAATTTCAGGAGGCTGTTATGAAAGACATACATTATCAAATAAAATTACGATACTTGCTCAATAATTTATACATACTTGTTTTTTTTTATATTTATGTTTGACAGTTTTTCAGGATAAACCGCTTTCAAAGAACAGAATCGCCCCGCTGCGTATGCGCTACGCAATGTCGCACAGCTATGTCGCATAAAAGGGCAGTTACAGTGCGGTATCAACCAAGTGGATTTCCGAAAATTAGAAAAACAAAAAAATGCTACCTATTTTATTATTGATTCGTGTCGAGAATCATTAGCATTGTAACCTCCTTGAATTTCACGAGGATGCAAAACGACAATTTCTATAAAAAATTAGTTTCTCGTTGGAGGAAGATTTATAATTGAGATTCACTAATTATACATAATAACTGAATGTGCCATAGCATGATCCTCGTCTATTATTTAGGACAACAACGGACTCCATAGCATCCAAAAGCAAAACAGAGAAATATGACTGTGAATAAACGAAGGCCTATAATCTCATCTTTTGCTAAATGTAACTCCTGGAATCCTGGAATCTATGATAAACATACCGTTCCCACAATATGGCCGATCTTCTTCCATGAGACAATAGCTCATGCTGCTTAGAGTTGCGGCGATCAGTCTTTTGCTGCAAATCGAGAACTCGAAGTTCAAGCCATTGACAGCCGTCGAGGATTGCGAGCCCATGAGGTAGCCGCGACACTCAGGGTTGGGGAAGTTGTCATCGTGGTGTGCGCCGAAACTGTGGCCTGAAGGAGAGAAGAGTCTGATGAGCTGTAAATAATGATTGTGGAACAAAATAAGACAGACATGTCATCCTCCAGCCTTATACTGTATTTTGTTATAGGTGACTAGAAAACTAAGTCAGACGAGCGGAAGCAAGATTATGACACGATCATCAATTCGTTTGCAAAGCCGAAAGGGTTGTGTAAATCACGGGTCGTGAACTCGTGAAAATGCCTATTGATGAAGATGGTGCCAGGAAACTGCAATTGAAATCTTAACTTATTCAAAAATAGGAGCAAAAGAGATGATACCCATTTCATGAGCCAGCGTAAGAGCAGCAATCCTCTCAGGAACCCTGCCCATCTCTTCAGTGGTGGCGTGTGCTATAGCCAGAGTATTGAAGGAGCGGCCGTAAGCACGCCGGTCGCACAGACCGCCCGCTGCTCCACCCATGCCTCCACCGAGAGATGTGAAACTATGGTAGATACGGAAAAAAATATTACAGGTTAACTAGAAAAGTTATGCGCTCCGATAATATTCGTGTAAATAGTACTTCCATGGTTGTAACAGCTCTATATTAGATTTCATCATCGCGCGTTCGTATTTCCGGTAGGCGATGATTCCCGATGCGCATAATTTTCTTGAGATCAGTATGATATCTGTTAACGATTTCAGGACACTATATCTCTCTTCATGTTATCTATTTTGATTGGTTGAACTTAACACTTTAAAAAGCTTTCAGAAACCATGTGATTCTTGTATGTGTTCTTTATCAGAGCACATACAAGTAAACCAGAAAAAGTATGCGCTTCTATGGCTGTAGCAGCTCTTAGACCTCATCATCGCACGTTACTTTTTACGAAGACATGCGATGATTGTCGAACCGCATATTTTTGATACGAGTTACATGGTTTGGTTTTGAAAACCAAAAAACTGTGTTGAAGGTATATTTTACCTTAAACCCAAAGTCCTGTTATGAAACGCGTGCCCAGAGAATGCAACTCCAAGGCAGACCTCGGACAGGCGGCGTAGTCTCGCAAACCGCATGAGGTAGGCGCGTCCATCAATCGCCTTCTTTGTGAGAAGGTCCCCGAACACACGCGTATTCGTATCGTCTGATGTCAGCACCAGTATATATTTTACTGAGAAACCTAAAGAAATAAACTTCTGTTTCATATCTTTAAAGCGGTCTAAATTTCTTCTATAAGTAAAACAAAGTCGGTTTAGTAACACCATTTATAACTCAAGAACGGCTGGATCGATTTTTACGATCTTTGATTTGTTGTATTTGTCTCCGCGCCAATTTTTTTTAATGCTCTCTCTTCCGCGTAGGTACCCCACTGTACAGCTCTATTCCGATTGCAAGGTACTTACTGTCAGGCAACTTTATGTGCTCCTGTCGACATTACGCAAACACTCTGTCCGCCCTTTAAATGAACCATCTGGCAGACTAAGCACAATGTTTTCCCCTTTGAACGCCATAGAACTGTATTTGCCAAACGCCAATTCTACGTTAATAGCATTAAAATGTACAACTTCCTAAATAAAAAATAAAAAAAATATTCTTGCCCCATATATCAATGCAAAAACCTACTTAGAGATTATCTACAAACACTAAGTTATGACAACACTGAGGATCTTCTGCTCGGTAATTTACAATGATGAAATGGCTACACCCAATTGCTTCTTACTATAAAGACCCTACAGCTACAAACTACATAGACACACTCACATATCCTACACTCACTCACTACACACACACACTCAAACCCTACATTTATTCACCTCACCATACAGTTAAACGTTTCTCATTTTGTGATTTCTTAACTAAATTTATATCCTGTTTTTTTTTTTTTACACCATTTGCTAATTGTTAAAACGTCCTATTTAGTGTAATATGGCTTTGTTTGTTACGGAGAATCACTGACTCCTAAGACACAGGCACATACACCTAGTTTAGGAGTCAGAGTATTAAATTTATTGTGACCTAGTTATAAGCCTAATGTGCCCTTGATCTTGGTATAGTAATAGGATGGCTTTTGGTGAAATAAAGAAAAAAAAAAAAATAGCAGAACAACTATTAAAATATGGGAAAATTTCATGGAAAATAAATGAAGGTAGTACGAGATGGTCCTGAGATGGTACGAAGTTCGTCGGGTCAGCTATACGTTTTAAGATAAAAAAGAAATAAAAAATTTCTGCATCTCTATTATCGTGTCCATACTAGACAACCCCTTAGGCTGGATTTCACCAATGAAATTGAACGCGATCAGCAGTTAAACTACATTTAGGAGCTGTCAGTGTCATTATTTTCTATGGAATATTGACACTGACAGCTCTTGGTCGCGTTTTGATGTGCTGAACGCGTTCAGTAGTAACATTGGTGAAATCGGCACAGAGTTGTGTGTGTTTTTTTAACTGTAATTAAGTCTTGCCAGGAATGTTGGTTTCCGTCTTTGTAAAAACGCAACAAAAATTTTAAAATTTGCTTCTAACCAATGTTATCAGGAATCCCATCTTCATTAAAATCCGCGTTCCTAAATATGATATCAGCTTGAGCGACAGCATGCATCATTCGTCGCACCACTTGGTTCAGGCTCGAGTTAGCGTCTTTCTCAAAGAACTCTTTATCAGCCAGGAGTAGAAGATCACAAATCCTCGCGCGGGCTACCCCAGGGACTTTCTCTCGTTCTTCTATTCGGAAGGGGAAGTATGGAACCCGTTCTAAAACGTTGTACTGGAAGAGAAGATGAGCGCTTAGATTTTTGAATGTCATGTTTTGGAAACTATATCTATGTATAGGTATACTCTAGTGGACAACCAGAAATCTCCTACCTAGCTTGAAGTTAGGTGAAAATAGTGGGTGGTACAATATAAACTATAAAATTCGCCTACTTAAGCCATTGATGGACACACTTTGAGCACTGAGGTATATTCATGTGCTAGGAAGTAATAGTACCTACATTACGATACGTGTGACCTAAGTAGTCCATTATTGCGCGGCGTGAAGTTATTCTGCCTCGTTGGTCTAGTGGTCGCAATCGCTACTGCTGAGCATGTGGTCCTGGGTTCGATTCCCAGGTCGGGCCACGTGTTATTGGGTTTTTCTATCTGGAATTTCTCAGTAGCAGCCCGAAGTCTGGATTTGTGCCCGGTAGATGGCAATAGGCTCGCCCCCTATTACATGGGACTTAAACATAACTGGCGAAATGTGGGTGTACTATAGGTACACCTCTACCCAACCCTTCGCTTCCTTAACATCACGCCTTGTTTCCCACAAGGCGTGATGTTATGTGAAATTATTTTTATTACGTTTTTGGCCATTTCTCTCATTGATTTTGGGACAAAGTCCCCAGTTTCATCTTCACTTAATTAACTTTCTGAGTAGTTCATATTAAAATCACAGTGTAAACGCAGAAAAATATACTTTACCATATTTTTTTAACAACAAAATGATTTAAGAAAATATAACAAACTGAAAAACAAATATAGGAGTGGTAGGTACCGATGCGTTTCTGAAATAGCGTTGTCACTTTTTCTAAAGCACGAAACTGTTTTTCGAGATGTAACACATCTTTTGATATTTGTTTTCTGTGAATTTCTAAGTGTGAAAGAACATTTAAAAGTAGTTATTTATCTTTTTTTGTTTAATATGCATCTGTGAAGATAGATGACTTTTGATTTTACACGGTCTAAAAATGGACTTCTTAAGTCACAGAACAGCGTGACCTAAGTGCGGGTTTAGGTCACACAGAGCTATAATTTTTTTAAAGCGATGTTAACCAGTAGTGTTATGACGTGCTACACATTTGTTCGTAATTCAAAATATAAATGTCGGGAAAAAGGCGGTAAAATCAACTGCATCATGCCAATTCGGCGAAGGTAGATGCCAAACGGAGTCTGCCGGTCGACACGAGCCGAATCAAATCCGATTATAATGTAGTTTCTGCTTCGGGTCGGCTTTGTTGTTCAATAAAAATACTGACGAATTTAATGTGCCCACCCGGACAAGTGTGTAGCACGCCTAACTGATAGGTAGGTATGGAAATGAAAAGGGAAATAGTCTAAATGAGTTCCAGCAGCTCTCAGCAGCTCTGCCCATAATACAGGCAGTGCAATCACTATAATAAGCCATCATCTTCACCTGATCACCTGAGCATGATCGCGTCGAGACCGCGGCGCCGCCATGTTGTCGTTTTCAAACGCGCCGAAGAACTTTTGAGGGTCATCCTTGCCATAAGGATCCGCGTGGAGAGTGCGGTTACCTACGGAAATAATTTTATTCAAGGCTTACTTCACCGTAGTTTTCACGGTGAGGAATATTCCACTTTGTCCCACTGGTGGAGCAGACTGTCTAGGCAAAGTGTATTAATCCAATTAACCGGAAAATCTTGATTTTATTACCAGACTACGGCGCACCAAAAAGAAGGGTTACGATTTTTACTGGTACGTATGCTTGTATGTATGTATGTTCAGTTTAAATGGCAATCACTTCATTTGGTTTAAATGGTTTATTAATTTTTTAGTTTCTTTTATATTTTGTAAGAGTGAGAACGGCCTTGTAAATTGTAATTTATATGTCTATTGAGTAATTGTTAAGCATGGTACTTGTTGACAGGCCTACACTGTCCTCCCATACCTGTTAACACTGTCATTTGAAAACATTGTAAAACATTTTTTTTTCAAAGAGTAACAGTGGAGTTTCTTGCCGGGTCTTCTCAATAGGAAACGACCAATTAGAACCGTGCACCAAGATTCTGACGTTTCATAAGTGCCCATGTAGGTTTATGTGAAAACAAAATATTTTGATTTAGATTTTGTTCATCTATTTCCCCATAACTTCATAACTAGGTACTTATCATATTGACAAACGAGGTATTGTTGAAATTTGAAATCGTCCGCTGGTTATAGGCTTTATGACGTCACATTAAATTTAATATGGCGCCCTTGTGGACGTAAATTCATGAATAAAAATGTGTTTGGGTATCAAATGAAAAGGCTAAACGCACATTTCATATAACTAGATCGTTATATGGCCCCAAAATAATTTAAATAAAGGTAAGTTTAAAAATCAAAACCCGAATAATGAAAAATCACGCTCTTAAAAGTACGAAACAAGAAAATATTGCAGACCGGAATCTTGCAGGTACGAAAATGCTCTGGGTATAGCCGTGGTCGAATTCCGTTATAATTTTGTAGGTGTTCCTGGTTTTAATACTTTCGTACAACTTTCAAATACCTTTATCTCTTTGTCCTCGTCTTTGCTTATTTTATCACAAAGGATGTGTGACAATTTAAGTCTTCGATGTTTCCCTATATTTTATAGAAAAAAAACGATTTAAGCCGAGCTTTCGTTGCCGGCATGTCGCTAAGGGAATTGTGGATTTAAATTATGTTACCAGTGACTAACGTATATTACATTAGTAACTCTTCGTAATTGATATTCCATCAAACAATAACTTTACAATATTACGAATTCATGAGTGGGAGTTTGAAAATACTGAGTCCGACTCCGACTTTATGCTATCTTACAGTTTAGGCTTCTGTAGAAAATATTCTCAAGGTCGAACGAGCTCAGTTACAAAACCAATATTGATTTTTATATTAAAATCACGGTAAATACTGAGCGTTATTAAAAGTTAAGGGACCCTGGGTCTTAGGATAGTCGCCAAAATCTTGCTTTACTTACTATAGGCGACGGTAAAGCACTTCGGTCGTCTGCTTATTAGTTTTCATCTATGATCACTTATTGCCACGGTTACAGCCTACAGTAGTCCGGTTGGAAGATTAGCAGTAGTCCGGTTGGCAAGGTTAGCAGTAGTCCGGTTGGTAGGTTAGCAGTAGTACGGTTGGTAGGTTAGCAGTAGTCCGGTTGGAAGGTTAGCAGTAGTCCGGTTGGTAGGTTAGCACAAGTCCGATTGGTAGGTTAGCAGTAGTCCGGTTGAAAGGTAAGGAGTAGTCGGTTGGAAGGTTTTTATTATTTTTTATTAATTGTTTGTTTCGCTTTTTTGCTTTAGTTCTGATTATAGTTTTTTTATAATGTTTTTATTTTCAGCAGTTTCTGCGATTTGATACAGATACTCCCGTTATTTTTTTGCATTTGTTTTCCGCGATAGAGGTATTATATATAATATTATATTGTATGAAGTGATAAATATTTACTAAAGATAGAATGAATAAATCGATATTTATATTTCATGCGTCCAAGACTTCCTCTTTTCGCGTTAGCATCCCGATGTCATATGCCGTGATTCCAAATCGTTCAGAGATTGCCTCATATTGCATGCGATCCATGGCGAATCTGGAGCAATCCCTGAGGAGGTGGTCGAGGCTTTGTACGGTGTTGTCGTGGCAGGGACAGTTGTCATAGGCAGTTAATTTGAAGCGATGGAGGTATTGTTTATGGAAGCCGTGACCTGTCAAAATTTGGGTAATGTAGAAATTTGGTTCAGATGTTTTTCGGAATTTATGTATTTTTAATAGTGTAAGGAATATGGTTTTGGTATGTTGGCCCTGCTCTCTTGATGAGTACCTGGGGCACTTGGCTAATTTGTCCGAAGAACAATGCAATGTCATATTGGCCGTTACAAAAGTACGTTATAAATTCGTGGAAACTATGTTTTGAGCGGTAAATGTTGCACTGTATTATTTTAATTTATAATAACTGACTTATCCATAATCGGTGCGGCTAGTAATTTTGAGTTTAAGTGATTTCACTCTAGGGCAATTATTTGCAGTGGCCTTGTGCCCAACGTCGTAGCTTGTGCTGAATTTTGTGTTGTGTTGGTGACAGTTGAAGTGTTTGGGAGTGCCATTCTTCTCTCGAAGCGGGCAGCTTTCGATGTTGTGACCTTCTTCAGAGCAGTAGGCGCAAGGAGATTGTTTTGCGGTGCATTTAGTCTTGATATGCCCAAACTGTAGGCACTTTTTGCACTGGATGAAAGGCGAGAAGTCTTCGGAATGGACGTGTTGATGATCGATGCAAACTCTTCCCATATCAACAATTTTACGCCATAGGGTGGGGTGAGCGATTAGGATGGCGTTGTAGAATTTTGGATTCCTATTATTCTTTTTGAAGGTGAGTCGCAGGTCGTACTTATTTTTAATGAGAGGCGATAGCTCTTCGTTCTGGCCGCGAATGATGTCGATTAGTTCCTCCGAGGGCGTGTCTGTAGAGATTCCCTTGAGAATGAGCATAGGTTGCAGTTTTCTTGCCGGTTCTGCGGTCAGCTGGGTGGAAGTTTCCAATTTCTTTAGAATCTCATCGCGCTTTTTCTCCGTTTCAAACTCGACCCTCAGTTTGTTTGGACTTGCATTTTCGAAGGAAGGATTGCATTTTCGAAGGCGCGTTTGTGTGTCGCTTTTAGCCGAAACGATGAGGGCAGGTCTGTTCGGTGGTATCTCTTTAATTTGGCGCCTAGATGCAGGCGCGCTAGCAGCCTGCGCATAAGTAGGTGTCGCTGATGTTGCAGGTGCACTCGTGATAGTAGTGAGGTGCTTGCTCAACTCCTCTTGCACGCAAGCCACAATCTCTTTCTGAGAGCCTCGTTATCATCGTCGGGTCTGGCGAGGTTTTATATTTCTTTGACTTCTGTCTTTAAGCTCGTGATGATCTCGTTTTTGAGGTCGCCCATGTAGAATGGTGGTTGGCCTTCCTGGCCGAGTTCATCCTGAGAAGAGCGAGCGAAATTAGGGAGTTTTGATATCGCTATAAGTATTTCGTCAGACGCCAGAGAAATGCACTTTTTATTGCCAGCCGTGACGCTTTTGTTCTCAGTAACGGTGGTTTTGATGCATTCATCAAGTCTGCATATGACGGCGATGCATGATTCCATGCTGGTACCCTCTGAAGATTCCCCAAGAAAGGGTGGAACTTTGAAAGGGGGTGGGGGAATTACAGAACGGTGGGGGGGGGGGGCGTATGGACTAAAGCCATTTTCCATTAGCTCGATTTAGTTCTAAAGGTAAATAACTACTAAATAAAAATAGGTGTCTAATGGCTATGGGATGGATATTTTGATGGTACTTGCGTAGTAATAGCGTTTATAGAACAGGGAACACTAAAATAAAATAAAAATATTTTAGCATAAATCAGCTGGTTTAACCCTGCCTGTATAGGGTGGGTGGGTGCAATTATTTAATTTTTTCAAAGCTAGCCGCGTTCGAGGTGTCAAAACACGCGTCTGCGCGTGGTCTAACCAACTACGAAACGATCGGGGGTAGGTGCTGAACAAAAATTTGAATTTAATGTGATAAAACGTGCATTCTAAATAGCGGAACTAAGTAAATATAATATTTTGGTCTTCAAACCAGGTGGGCGGGGAAATTTCAGTTGGAAGGTTAGCAGTAGTCCGGTTGGAAGTTTACCAGTAGTCCAGTTGGTAGGTTAGCAGGAGTCCGGTTGAAAGGTTAGCAGTAGTCCGGGCGAAAGGAAAGGGGTAGTATGTTTAAAATTATTAAAATTATTTTTAATACATATATGATGTAACTAAAAATTAACTGTTTTCGCAATTTTTCCTTTATCTGTGCTATAAGACGTTGCATCGTACCAAATTTCTAGATTCTGAGTTCACGGGAAGTTCCCTGTAAGTTTTGATTCCCTTGCGAGTGGCGAAAATTTGCGGAAAGCGGCAAAAACGGCGGTATCTTCAGATTGCGTTGACTTAGAAGTTTGATTTTTTCACAGCTCCAAGGAACAGTAGACTTGAGTATTTGATATAAATTCCAGCTTGATACCTCCACGCTTTCCTGAGAAAAAGGGCCTTGACAGACAGATAGACGGACGGACGGACAACAAAGTGGTCCTATAAGGGTTCTGTTTTTTCTTTCGAGGTACGAAACCCTAAAAACACAAACAAAGGATTTCTTTCAACAATAAAAAAATACTGGCAATAGGCTCGCCGCCTATAACATGGGACTTCAACATAACTGGCGAAATGTGGGTGTACTAAATAATGTACTAATGTAGGTAATACTCTGCCTAACCCTTCGGGGATTGCAGGCGTGATATTATATTATGTGTATGTTAAAATAAATAACAACCCATATGTAGAACTCCATAGAACTGATGGTCTTCGCCTATGTATCCTTCAGCGGAGCCTGAAGACGGGTCCATGACGGGGTACCCATAAGCCATGCTGATGTCAGCGAGTGGGTTAGTCGCGACGAGGGTCTGGATGTCATTGTCAACAGTCTGGTGGTCTTCCTCAGGGGCTACAGGCGCCAGGTACAGGGTTGAGGTACGCGTTGTTAGGTGCGAGGTGCCTGAAATTGACGAAAGAAATGGTTTGTAAACCTGATGATGATGCATGATCAAATTTTTTGTGCTACAGCATTATTAAATGTGTTGCATAGTTATAACAAATACATAAAAACACTAATCAATTATCTTTCTAATATTTGTTTCGAAAAAAAGATACGCTGCAATCATTCATGATGTGGCGGCCGCTGCTCTTCTAGGAATCCGGAAAGATCAGCACCCTAATTGCGAAACACAATATTAATCAATATCTGAATAATTTTGAAGGATCCATCCAGAATCCATTGTCTAGATTTCATTACTTTTTAGAGATAAACAAGCAGCTCCTAGAACTGCTGACTGATACTTGGCTAGTCTTTTACAGAATGTTTTTGGTGGGATTTCACTTCTTTTTGGAGAAACGTGGGCAAAGCAGAAGGGGAGGCATTCGCCCAGCAGTGGGACGCTATAGGCTAGATTAAGTTAGAAGATGTGTCCCTCTACGCTGGGTTTTTGCAATGACAGTCGATTTTTTTATGTACCAATGGTAGAAGGGGGCATTACCATATCTCTAATACAGCTGAGACCAGCTGAGGGTTGTTCATCAGATACTTCAGACCTTCGATTTTTGACGTCAAATGAAGCGGCCCACCAAGTTGAATATTTTTGTAAAGGCGGTATGTCGATCTCTAATAGTTTGGTTGGGCTCTTGTGTTTTCTAATCAGGGTCACCAGGTACTCCAGATCTTCGATTATCCTAGTTTTTATAGTTTTCCCTTTATGTGGCCATTAAACCCTAACTCTGTACCAAATTTCAGCTGTCTGAGTTTATGGGAAGTACTAGTTCTATTCTGATGATCATGAGTGAGTGAGTGAGTGTCATAAATACGAAACTTTGCTTTCGCTTAACTTCGGACCTAAATGACCTTGAAATTTAGGATTTTAAGTATGTGATTATAGCTTACTGAATGCGAAAAAATTCTGCGTTCTGGTCTTATCTAGAGATTCTCAAATAGGGGCCTGAAAATGCGGCGAAATGGTTCCAGTAAAGGATGGTACGGCAGTGTTTGCTTCGCGCTCGACTTGGCGGGGGCACTGCCGCGCCCCCCGATTTAAGCAATCAAGTTCCATTGTTAGAAAGATGAGGTGACTCAGTAAACCTTTGCTTGCAAAGTTGCAGCGTTTTTAAGATATTAAAGTGTTATAAGTCATATTAGAAATACTACCCAAACTTATGTTCTTTTTTTGTTTGCATTGTATAAGCAAGTGTTCTTCCACGTTATTCATCTCTATTTAAAGCTTTCATCTGTAAGTAAGTAGGTATTCAAGCAGAACTGATCTTTATACATAAAAGACAAGTTCTGCATAATATCGTACGTGTTTCTGTGGCAAAATAAACTTTTTTTTTCTTACTAAAACAGTAGTATTTCTACCAGTATCATCTTTCACATAATCCATTCATTGTTCCTTAAGTCTCCCCTCCCGCCTCCCCTTCAAAGTATATAAACCACCACCAGCTTACCAATAGGCTGCAACTTCAAGCACAGCACATGCACTTCGCTACCGAACTTCGCTTCTAAGAGCTGGTAGCCATACGCACTGCATATGGTATGGTGCAGGGTTGTGATGTCCACTCCGGTCACCGTGATGAGCAGACAGGCACTGACCATTAGCACAGAGGACATGGCAAATAATTTCGAATTTCACTAGACCATTTCCAAAATGTGTAAGAATGTTATGGTGGTTGTGTCAATATGACAGGAGTTTAGCTTTTTCTGGGTCGACTTTCTGCGCAGTATGAATAGTTTAAAATTGAAAAGGTCGAACTACGCAACACACTGACGTTACGCAAAATCCTGCATCGCACAAGCAGAATTTACCGCGCAACTAGAAATATACAACGTCCCGACTATAATCGTTGGATTACCGCAAGCCGCGCCCCCTTTCGGGGGCATCGCGATGACAACGAGACGAATCGTCGGGCCACCAGACACGACACCCGTCTGTTCGGAGGATTCTTTCATTTCTATAGAGGATGAGTGAACTTCAAACCCTCATGGTTTTTTTTACATCTGCACATATTGTAGGTTCATAGACAGAGAATGGACTGAGCGTTAGCCTCACAAAGGTGACCACTCTTTAGAAAGAGACAAAGCGACTTGCAGCCAATGCCTGTATCTTTTCTGTAAGCCTGCAAAACTAAATTCAATTTGAATTAGTCTACTTCAATAGTGTTAGTTGCAACTTCAGACGAGAGGGAGCTACGAGGTCAGCTGCTGGTAAATTTCGATGACGTCATGCTAATGAGCGACTCCGTAGGGGACGGCTTGTCCTTGCTCGATTCTAATCTGGAGATTTTAACAAAGGCGGGTTTTTCTATTAATTTAAGAAAATGCAACTTCTTTACGACTGAAGTGGAGTATCTTCGGAGGACGATCAGTAAAGGTCAGGTCCGGCCGAGCATACAAAAAATTGACGCACTAGCCAAATCCTTGAGACCTGTACAGCCTTTTTTTAATGTAAGATTACTTGTTTTTATGTTACATACCATAAAGTTTGAACTTCCTAAATGTATAAGCATATGCTTGGAGAATGTGCTATGGCGCTGTAGGTCCTTATTGTCTATCTTGCCAACTAATATACGTTACGTGGATATCAGTCTAGATCAAACTCTTATAAGGCCTTGAGTGGCGTTGAGTTGACTGGGAACAGACAAGTATGTTTGTGCTGTAATGTACATGTAAGACCTGGAAAACTAAGGCATAAGGCATTGCACTGTGTTGTTTTCGTGTAAAGCCTTGTGTGGCATCGAAATAGCATCCCATTTACCTCGTGTAAGGCCTTGTGTGGCATCGAGATTGTCTTATTTCATGTCATGTAAAAACATTGTGTGGCATAGGAGTGGTAACTTTATTTGCGGCGTATAAGGCCTTGTGTGGCATCGCTCATTAATTTATTTCATAAAAACGTGTTGATATGTTTAAAAGCGCATAGTGACATCTTGACCCATCCAAGCATATAGTTATTGATGAACATGATATATGAGAGATCTAACGTATGTGTTTACCTCCCCAGGTTATGAAGATTCAGTTGTTGAGACTACTTCGGAACCAATGCAAAGACGATCAACGGAGAGCATCGAGGACGCTGCTCAGTCAGGAGAAGCCGTGTTAGCTGCACCTTCAGACGAGAGGGAACTACGAGTCGTAAACATCTGCTTTGGATATCGTGTCATTTAATTTGTCAATATATTTTTATTATGTCGTTTATTTATTCTTATCCTTATTCTAATACATTTTTAAATATTTTTATAAAACAACTTTTAAAAAAAACATTTAAAAATATAAAAAATAGTGGTCCGCCGGTAGCGGGAGCAGGGTCCAAGCTACTGGTGGTTAGGGCTCCAGAGACAGGAACCTCCTCACAATGCGAGCCGTATCGAGGAGTACTGCCTTCTGAATCAGGCCCTTGATCCAACCGCCTAACGAAAGCCTCGAGAGATGTTGGTCGATGCTTTTTGCCATCAGGCCATTGGCCGATACGTCAATCGGCACAATGACAGCCGAGCTCACATTCCACATGTCAACAACCTCGTGTGCTAAGTCGAGATATTTAATTTGTTTCTCTTTCTCAGCGTTCACGAGGTTCTCATCATGTGGAATGGTAACATCGATAATCATTGTGCGGCGCGCTAATCGATCTATCACTACTATGTCAGGCTTATTAGCGATAATAGTCCTGTCAGTAATGATAGACCGATCCCAGTACAACGTGACAAGGTCATTTTCGAGAACTGGGTCGGGCACATACTTGTAATACGGTACCTCAGAATCCACAAGTTTGTATTGCAAAGCAAGTTGCTGGTGAATAATCCTGGCTATTTGGTTATGCCTGTGCAAGTACTCGCCGTTAGCCAGACGAGAGCAATCAGAGATAATATGTCTGATGGACTCACCTGGACGGTGGCATGCCCGACACACGTCAACCGTCCCGTCCTTCATAATATGTCTCCGGTAGTTATTCGTCAAGATAACTTCGTCCATAATTGCACAGACGAAACCTTCAGTTTCCCCGAAAAGGTCACCAAAACGTAGCCAGGATACGGACGCTAGGAAATCTACACCAGGCTCATGAAGAGCCCGATAGAAGCGCCCGTGAAGCTCCTTGCTTTGCCATACCGCCTTGCGGTCATCGGTAGTAATTACTACAGGTATGTACCAGTTCTCTTTAGCCATGGAGAGCGGGGTAAGCCCCTTGTCCACTGCGACCACATCACGGTGCATACCCACATATTTTTATAATTATTATTAAGTTTGATCTTGTGAGTTATTTTTTTAAATAAAATCGTTTTAAATTCCTAAAAATAGTCTATTCAAAATCATAATTCTAGAAAGAGACCACTACCTACTGGCCGCATATTCACTCTGTCTCTCTCTTTCTTTATTGTCTGTATTCACTGTACAACTGAATACGGAACGCTCAGTGCATTCTCTATGTTTATGGTATAAATAGATATGTATAAATAGATACAAGGCTGATGAAAGCCTGAAAGCCTTGTATAGCTTATTTACCTAAACTACTTACTACATAATGTTATAAATATTTTCACAAAATGATGTTATAAGTTTCCTAGAATGCAGATTCTCTACAGTTCATCTGCAGATTCTGTGGTTCTGAATGATATCAAGTGGAACTGCCATCCAACTACTCATTTCTGGACAGAAACCACAGGAGTGGATGGATGATGAATGGTGGAATGGTGTGGTTTGACCACAGGAATTCTGTGATCCTTCAGGCGTTTGGTCGGATGGCGGACTTTAGGGTTACTGGATCGGCTTCCCTAATGCCCAGTGAGAAGCTACATCGATGCAGACTGAGAATTTTAAATATTCAAAAAATTTGGGCGAGACAATCATGCTTAATGCAGGAAATACGATTAGAGGCTATTCTGACTTAAACTCCTGGGTCTGATTACAAAATATTTTTAAACCAAACGAACCCAGGTTTAGGCTCAGATTGCTTGCCCGATGACTTGCCCTGCTGGAAGCTGGCCTGCCACGAATCCTGCTAGCAGTACGCAGTTTATATGAAATTTTGTCTGGTCCTTTCATCAGTACTGTGACCTTGATTTTGAACTTGCGCTTTTTCAGAAGTTTTAAATATTTGGTCAGTGCGTATTGAAGTAAAACTCATTTGTTTGTGTTCAAATGTGTTCTTATTTACCAAATGGCCAATTAAATATAGGAGCAAATGACAATGCCAGATCCTGCCCCAGCTATTTACAGGAAATATCAATTAGTGAAAATAGTTGTAATGAATCTGAAGGACCTTTTCATAATAGATTGTTTTTCAGTAGAACTTGCCGATTACAAATCAATGATAAAAGGAATTCAACCCCTGAATTTCCTAATGCGTTACTTACTGTACATGATATACAACAAAACAAGTTATAAATACCTGTCAAACAAAAACTCTTATTAAAATTATATTAATTATGATAATGCGTAACGAAGATCGCTTTTTAACAATTATAAACTGCACCTAACCTAAAATCAATGTCATTATGATTATGATTTTAACAGAAACCTCAAGTTCTACAGGCATTAGGACAAATGTTTAGTTAACTGTAATACATAAACTTGAAGATGCATTTTGCAGGCTTGTAAATGACTTTTTGATTTGAGTGGGGCAAAGTTCTATATAGTTTCTGCCATTGTCCTTTATCTAATATTAATTAGAGGAAAGAAACTATATAAATAACTATAAATATGTCACTTTGTGTCTGTATGGCTAACAATAAAAATAGGCATGAGTGACGCGGTACCTACTCACAAAAAAATGAAAATCACCCAAGTAAAAAAACCTGATTTCGATGGAATACCGAAACGTTGACGACTCCATGCGTTTTTGGTACCCGGCCGCCGAAATAAGACGCGCGAGCGCTAACGCGCTGCCCCCGTGCATACTCATGCGCCATCGTCTGCTGATTGAAGAGCAATTGTGTTTATCCACCGATTGTTCTACTATGCGAAAGAGACTAAAATATTCAATGTTTTCGTGCAAATTTGAACTTTGTGCTGTACGGTACATCCCCACAAGATCAATCTGACGAGCCTTTAACCAACTTTGTTGGGGTTGGCTTCCAGTCTAATTGGATGCAGCTAAATACCAGTATTTTTACATGGAGCGACTGCTTATCTGACCTCCACAACCCAGTAAATGGTTAGCACGACTTTTGAGCTTCTGACTTCTGGCAACGACTGTCAAAGGTCTTCGAATGACAACCGAGACTTTCCGAGACACGGAGGGGTCTCGATATGTAATGGATGGTCACCCATCTACAAACCGACCGCGGCAAGTGTTATTATTCAGCCGAGCCTCTCAACAATCGTTAGAAAATCCCACTTTTTGAGCTACCACCTAGATGAGCTCGTTAATTATAAAGTACCTATACTTAACACTTCAATTACCCCTGTCAAGTTACGAATGACCTAATTGAGCTGCCACATTGTATTATTCAATTGCTATTTTCATGGCGGCCGCCTCGTATAATTTGAATAATAATTAAATTCTGTTTAAATAAACGTGTCTACGCTTTATAGTGTAAGTGATGGGCATGTGCGTCTGTTTGTTGCATTAGGCAATTAAAAAAAAAACTGGTTTTAAATTATAAGTTAATTAATTATTTACACAAGTACAGAGTGATTGAGATGGGATTACGTAATGAGTAAATCCGAAATTAGAATTAGGTACCTATCGGTCAAAGGAAGGTGACTCTTGAAAGAATTGTTTAATCTTAGAAACATAGAGAAGTGCTTTCTGTTTTATTCAGTAAAGATTTTTCTTTATGAAGGCTATTCAACTAAATACATACACAGACTTAACTATATACCTAATTATGACATATTGATAATGATTGTGTCTTTGTCTTTGTCCTACTTATACCTCTGTAAATCTAGCATGTATTATACAAAATATTAAAATATTGTATATCATTTTACTATGACATAAAAAATAGTGAGTCTAATTTTATAATAATTTCTAATCTTACATTATAACTCATCCGGGGTCCTTTTATAATACCAAAGCAAAACTATTTCAGAAATCAGAAAATATAATATTATTTTCGTTTTATTAATATTAATATGCCTAAGAAAATGCAATTTTATTTTAGACTTTATAATGCAGTATTTCAGTTCATGACTGCTCCTTTGAACAATCATGCTGTTTGAATTGCCTTTAATTAATGTGATTGATAATGATAATACTACGATCATGCACGTGTGGATCCAACATAGGTACCTAAGTAAACAAAAAGAACAATTCTACTTATTTGTCAAATTGAAACTAAAATAAAGTTTGAAGAAGAGTGGCCGACGATGAAAATATTATGGTTGACTCTTTATTGAATCTTTCTAAAGTTTTAAGTTTTAAATGTACCTTGATATCAAACTCAAAACTCATTTTTAGACTCATAAAATCATAAGCATGCGTATAAGTACCTATATCAGCTCGCTGGCAATCTAAATTGACTCGGCCCAGCATTATACCTGAAGAACACACTATTAATCACAATCTGAATGACAGAGACAGACCTACGTTATAAGCCTATAGCCCTATTCCCTTGTTGGCGCTACTATATATAAAGTAATTAGCTCACGTAAAGCATCGTAAGCTCTCTTACGCCGAAGCACCGTCGTGTGACGAACATTAGAGCGACAGCTTGCTAATGACAAGCAGGCTGAGCCCATCCTCGGATATAGGTAACCCACAGATGTATAAAAGTGGATCTAACAAGGAATTATGTAGAAAGGGCGTAGGTACTTTTGATCTTTCCTTGGTGGCTGACTGACTCTTATAACTTTTTCAAACTTTGAGGCGGTTGTCGTTACATTTTTAAAGATTTTGGTAGCGATGCAAGAAGGATCTTTATTGCAGAGCTTGTGTTCTTCTTATCACCAGCGATAACTTTAGCAAAGAATTTTAGTGTAAAACACATTGCTTTTATAACCAATCTTTTGATGGGGTGCGTCTATAATTTTTTTTTTTTTTGTGTGAGGCCCAAATCAACCAGTGACCATCAAATCAATTTACTACTTTTAATTAACTACTTACACCTATGAATTCCAGTGCATACACTACATAGTGTTAGACAGCCTGCGTTATCTACAGTTCTCTATATCTGTGAGGCCAGTGAGGCTACCTTATCTACATAGGCTGGCATACACTGAGGTCAACAGATTCCAAGAACGGAAATAGAAGTTCTTTTTTTAGAATTGTGACTAAGTTAACTAAGTTTTAACACCTCTCACTTCTAACGGTGGGAGGATACAAAGGGAATTGTCTGCTCTTTTAGGAAGACTATAAGCTTTTTAATGGAAACCTATTTGTGGCCGGTTGAATTGGAGTTTTTAATTTGAAGAATCTTTAGCATTTTGTTGACATCCGCTATTGGGAAAGCTTGTAATTTGCTTGCTGATTCAGGAAAACCTGTATGAGCCGTTGTTAATTGACTGAGCTTTTGTTTAAAATCTATCTTATTTAAATATCTTTATATGTATATAACAATCAATTGCTGTTTGTTAGTCTCGCTACAACTCAAAAACGGCTTAACCGATTTGAGTTATTTGTTTGTTTTGTTCGCTGTGATTGCACAGCTCTCTAGTACTCTTTTTTAATCACTCCTTGATAAAAAGGAGTGATTAAAAATAAAGACATTGCAACGCATGCCATTAGCATGTATACAAATAAACCTAAATTGCCAAAAAAAATTGTCCGCATCACTTCAAAGCGGCTGCACCCATTTGGCTAATTCTTTTTTTGTTGTGTTTGTAATTGTCAGGACAAGGATTTTTTAAAAGTTTTTTTTATTATTTAGCTTTTGGATGCTTTTACTGCTTGAATGTCTAGCCGGGCGACGGCGACGCCGGACACGAACATCTAGTAAAATGTAATATGGTACTATCTTGATACATTAGGTAAGTGGGTACTAGACGAGCCATTCAAGTTAATGAAGAAATAAATGATTACTCAGATTACACTAGCTGACCCTCTCACAAAAAGTAGTACCACATTTTCATTTATCACTATAGACACATATAAATCTATGATAAAGGTACCGTTGGCACTTCGTTACCGCTACAAAGTGCCATCTGTTGTAAGTTATGTGAAATCTCTGCTATAATTTATCGGCGCCAAGCATGAGCAGGTAGGCGCCTGTGCTTGCACCACGTTTTTGCACGCGATCCAGTCTATTTTTAACTGGCAACACTTAGGACTATAATTAGAAAAAAAGGTTGTGTCTCACGCTTTATTTTTATTGGGTTGCGCAGGATTCTGAGTAATGGTATAGCAGCTGACCCGGCAAAGCTTCGCACCAATGCACTGCATCTAATTGTGTAGGATATGCCTGCAGTGCAGTATAGGAAAAGAAGTAGTAAATGTACCTACGCTTTTCTGATAATGCAAAATTACAGCAATAAATAAATCCGAACTGCTTTGAAAGCAGAAAAATCGAATAAAAATATGACATGGAAATCGAACCGAGGACTGCTGCTCAGGTTCGCGTTTACTCAATTCAATTTATGCAATAACTAATTCACATTGCGTTCGAATATAGTCCTGCATGAAACATTAGTAGTAAATGTACCTAAATATATAATTATAAGAATACCGACACGCAATTCATTTATAATTACAAAATTATATTTAGATTAAAGAAAAGAAAATAGCATGTAAATATCATAGAACCAATTGAAAATAAATTAGTAAGCACCAATTAGGTACCAATTTAAACGGAAACAATGATTACAACAAAACATGTAGAAAATAAATTAGTAGGTAGGTACCAATTTAACCGGAAATATTACAACAAAATATAAAAGTCTTAGGAACACAGTACAAAACCACAGACAATAACGATGTCAATTTTAAGAGCAATAAGTAAGACTAATACAAATCATCTAATGAGACATCTTTCCAACAGAAATACATTGAGCCTTGCCTTGAATGCCTTGAATGAGCTTGTGTATAATATGCTTTTAACTCAAGCGATAATTTATTAAATATTTTAACTGATTGATACTGTGTACGCTGTTTTACTATTCCAAATGTTGGTATGATTTTGTTTCCAAAGTCTTCTCTACGCGTTTTTTACCTTACCAGCCTGTCCTCGTCTGATTCTTATATATATTTTAAAGGTGTTTAACAGTACAATTACGTAACGGCTAGGTAATATGAGTAAACCAAGTTCTTTAAAATATGGTCGACAGGTGTCTCGTTGTAAAATGCGGAAAACGGTTCGGATCGCTCTTTTTTGGAGAATGAATGCCCTACCCCTACGCCTGTTGTAATGGTAGTTGTTTCCTCAAAACTGTACACTATACCTCAGTTTTGACTCTATCAAAGCAAAGAATACCATTTTTTTATGTTGACGGCTTACTTCATCCCTAAGAATTCATAAGACATAGCAAGCAAATGATATAGCAGCAGTTTAACAATTCATCAATATAAATTCCTAGAAACTTGGCTTCCCTGACAAGCTCTAACTTAACTTTATCCAATTAAATGTCCATTATATCTTCGTTACGAGAAGTAGTTTTAAATAACACAATGTTGGTTTTAGTCGTATTTACTATAAGCATATTTGATGAAAGGCCTTTAGAGCTGCATTCACCTTAACAGTAAGGTCTTGGATGTCATTAGCTGCAACTATAGCATTTGTATCATATGCAAAGACTACAAGTTGTATGTCTGGTAAAAGATAAGTTATAAAATTGATTAGGTCATTAGTGAATAATATGTATAACGAAAGGCCTAAAATGTATTCTTGAGGCACACCGCCTGCAATTTTTAACATAGATGATCTGTAGTTGTTTTTATACCCGTTTGATTATATAGACTCAAGTTCGACAAACATTTTCGTATTTTAAAGATATATAGAAGAAAACAGTTGTTAGGCTTTTTTTCCTCTTGCGCCATGGTGTTCCATTTTTGTGATGAGTAGTTTATGGTCAATGGTGTCGAAAGCCGAGAATAAATCCAAATAAATACCAGGTAAATATCATTTTACAATTTATTTTATTAACTGCATCATTTATTAACACATAAGATAGCATCTGCTGTACCAACATTCTTCTGGTATTCAAATTGTCGATGATGAATCACTTTGTTTAGATTGAGATGTAAGTACGTATACGGCCTTTTAAAAAGTTTCCATATTTGTTTCGCCAAATGTGGAAACAAAGAAAAAAGAAAAGGGCACAAAAACTGATCTGTTTTTGGACCCTACTTCTGAATTTGGCGATCTTAGATCTTATTCTAAATGATCAAATACTACTACAATAAACAGACTTGCCCTACTGTTGCGTTGCTTTATTGTAGCACCGGGATCGTATTCCATATCTACTAGGAATATTTGCGACCACGGTAATTATTTCTTTTGCTGGTGGATCGAAAAGTTTTAAGTTGTGTGCTCGTTTTTAATGTTATCTGCGTACGAAAAGAAATGTTATTACGTACTTAAATGCTGCATATTTTGGATGTCAAAGTAAAATTTTAAGTTTAAAAATGTTCTCAAGCAAGTGAAATCTTTGTACTTTCTTATTGAGAAATTAATTTCTTTAACCATAATTACTAGAATTTCATCATAGCCACAAGACATACTGCAAGCGACCGCTCGAACAATTCTTCATCTTTCTGCAAGTAGCTTCATCTTTCTGACTGACTGACTCCTTGACATTTCAAAACAAAAGAGTTTGTAATTCGTTTAAATGAAATAAATGCTTTGAGTTTGAGTTTTTTGAATGGGTCATCGAAGTAGGCATTCTTTGCGTCCGAACATTATTATGTTATGAGCATGAAGAATTCATAAAAAGATAAATACTGGAAACTGTCTTTCTGAACTGTTTAATCAAATGAATAGGATCCGGAATAGAGGATTGTTAGGAACCCAAAAACTACTTTTGAGGTACTTTACGTATGGATCCGAAAAGAGTAAGTCAGTTGCAAATATTAGATAGTTCCGATCATCCTAAAACCATGAGACCTAGACAATGAACCTCGAAAAAAACCTAGAGCTCTACAGCTAGCAGCAAAAAAAAAAACATTAAAGTACCTAATTCCTTTTCTATTTTCCTATAACTTTACCGATTTATATTGACTCACACACTACCTCAAATTTTATTGGTACGGCCATAGCTTCAACTTGAGATTACAGTTTTAAACAAATACAAGCCGGTTGGCGGGAAGGCAGTTGTCGTCCATTCGGCTTCAGTAACCGGTGACGAGCGGTGGCCCGCGCTTTTTTATAATCTGTGCTTTTTCGTAAGACATAGTGCCAAGTTAAAAACAAAGCAAAAATGTTGAAATATACTATGAAGAAGTATTGTGCGGAAGGAAGTAAATTCAACCAGATTGTGATCGCTAGTTTGAGTAAGTTTTAATTTTTATAAAAAATTTCTTTTTTTTTTGCCGGAGCATAGCCTGAGAGTCCCACTGCCGAGAAAGCTACCCACAATAAATAAAACTAATTATTACGATTAATTTTAATTATAATTTTATTTTAGGGTTTAATTTTATTAATAGGAAATGTAATTCCTTTTAATAGCGAGCCATTTCAGGAAAATAAAAAATATGTTTCTAAGTTTTTCAAATAATTCCTAATTATTTGAAAAACTTTATTGCAAACTGCCATCAAACAAAAACGAAATTTAAATAAACTTCTTGACGATTATCAACCATGACATTAATTGAAAATCTTATAATCCTGTACCCTAATTGCGTAATACACAATCAATCGGAATCTGAATCGTTTTTAAACAGATTGCTAATCCATTGCTTCATAAGTACGAAAAAAAAATATGTTCAACAATGTAATGAACGCAATGAATGTTGTTGAACTGTCAAAATCAAACAGATTAGTCGTAATCTTTTACGAAAATGTGTTACGCAATTAGGGTCCTGGTTTTGTATAAAACTTAAAAAAATACTATTCATACATGCCTAACAAGATAGATTTAATTATTTATTTTATAGATTTAATTTAATTGTATAAGTAACTAGCGACGCCCCTGCTCCGCACAGTTTGTATGATTTGTTAAAAGATCGGGATTTCTTTAATAAACTTAAAGTTTTGAATTAATGATTTAATATAAAACCTTCCGAAATAAATTCTCTAAGTGATAGTGATAATTGCATCTTGAATTGCATAGTATAAAAGAACAACACGGTTAAAAAGCGACTTTAATTTAAAATGTTTAGTTATAGATAAAAAGATATAAGACTGTCTGTTTTGGATTGGAACAGAAAGCTCCTTCTTCGGATAATGCTTTTCTTAAGTTATTTTAAACTAGTGATCGTAAGCGCGGCTGCGGTGCGTGAGGTCCTGGGTTTTCGTTTCCTAGGTCAGGGAAAGTGTTATCGAGTTTATCCATCGGGAATTTTTCAGTAGCAGTCCGGAGAGTCTAGATTTGTGCAATAAGCTCGCCCCCTATTACATGGGACTTGATCATAAATGGCGAAATGTGGATGAAGGTACTATAGGTAGACCTCTGCTCGTGATGCGAGGCGTGGTGTGTTTGTTTTATTTAAAATATCTTGTAGTAGAGTACGTTGTTCCGAAAGATTTGATACTAGTTACCCAATTGCTAAATTATTTGATAACTAATTCGATTTTCGCTTTCACGCTAAAACGGCTGAACGACACCCTAAAATCACAATCTGAATCATTTTGAAGGAAATTGCTGATACATTGCTTCATAATTATGTTCGAAAAATTTGTCTGCTCAACAACTTAAATAACGCAATGAATCTTGTTGAACTGTCAAAATGAAAGCGATCACTGATAGTGTGTTACGCAATTACCCCGCGGATTTGGATAAAATTTGGCACATGTGTAGACCATGACTTAGATTAGGACATCGGATACTTTTCATCCCAATATTCACACTGGATCGAGACTTAAGCGGGTGAAGTCGTGGGGCGAATGTGTTAATCCAGGTTATAAACTATCTGTGTGCCAAATTTCATCATAATCCGTTCTGTAGTTTTTGCGGGAAAGAGTAACAAAGATCCATCCATACTCACAAACTTTCGCGTTTATAATATTATTAGGATATGACACGAGGGACTGAATTTAAAGTGGTTATTTGTTAATTAATTAATTAAATTTATCTCAAAACTATAGCTACTGACGCCGTTTAAAACGAAAATGTACCTACATAGAGAAGTTCTTATGAAACCCATTTTACACATTAAGCATGAAAACATGAAAATTTGTTTTACAATACATAAACGGACAATCAGCCATTGCGCATAATGTTTTGTAAATATCAAACCTATGGGAAAGTTATTTTTCGATAACTCTCAAACTATGTTTAAGTAATTGTTGCTGATGTCGCGAATCATCTCGAGATGGACGTAAATGTAGACCTGTGTTGCTGGGGGTTTGTTTGCGCCACTTCTTGTTACCAACTAATAGGCGTGTTAGTGGTCTGTCTTTTGTAATTTACACGTTCAAAAAGTGCTGATTCAAACTCAGACTAATTAGAATAATCATCTGGAGATGCACGGAAAAGTAGGTCAACATGTCGATTCTGTAAAAACCTCACCGTGAAGACTTACGTGAAATGAGCTGTCAGTGTCATCCCGTCTTGGTCCATCCCTAGCATCAGTGGCAGTGACAGCTCACTCCACGCTCACTTCACCTAAGTTTTCACTACTGTTTTGCTTAAACACTAGGAAGTGGCGAAAGGCTTTAGTTTTGGAGGTCTGTATTATGTCATTTTGACGTCAAAAAGTGCTGATTCTCAGCCTAATTAAAACGATGTATCTTGATATAAATTGTGAGTACTTACTACTCATGGGTATATCAGAGGTCCTGGGTTCTGCCTGCACAGTGTTGGCTAATCCCATTCATTAATTCTCAGTAGTATCTAGGAGTCTAGCTTTACATCCGTTCAATGAATACAGGTTGCTACCTACCTCAATAATGTGTGCACTTTACACAGCACACCTGCTTACCCCGAATGGAGCCTGCACTTGACCCTGGATGTCGCCTGATAGAACGCGATTTAAGAGGTCTACGATGGAACGAGCGCGCCCAGAAGAACCATTTCATTCTTTCTTTGAAGCCTGACGGGTTATAAGCGGAAGGTGGGATCGGGTGTAGTACTATTCTGTAACCATCTCATCGTGAAAACCTAGGTGAAGTGAGCGTGGAGTAAGCTGTCAGTGCCACTGATGCTAGGGATCGACGAAGATGGGATGACATCATGCCACTGACAGCTGACTCCACGCAGGTCTTCAAGGTGAGATTTTTACCGAATCGTATGCTGGTCGTGGAGCTCCTGCGCACGCTCTCGCGCTCACGCTCGATCGCAACATTGCATTACCTACACCATTAAAATGATTTTTGTGCACGTAACTATCACGTAATAACTTTCAGTTAAACCATAACAAAAACTGAAACTATACATAAAAAAATTGTAGATGACGGTGTTACGTTTAGGGAATGCAATCTCGGAAGGCCAGTCGAGATCATGCCCGGCAATCAGGCGAGAATTTTGAGATCGAGATTTTGCCTACTTTTTGTAAGAACGCGTTTTTAAAACAAATATTTCTTTAACTTGTATGAAATGATAACTTCACCTACTTATGGTAATTTGTATTTAATATTTGTCTCAGTTATTTTTTATCTTAATCTTGGTCTGGCATTTTGAGTAATTTATGGGGCCTAACCGAATGTCATTTCTTTGGCATTGCTGACGATTCACTGGTCACAAAAGCCTCTAAACTAGACAAAAAATCACTAAATTTTGGTCTAATGCTGTCAAACGACGATTTCCCATTCTGAAATTGACAAAAGTGACACAACTTAACTATATTTTAGTTTAACAGCACTAAGATGGCACCGAGTTATTAATTTAGTGTAAATGGTAATTTTCTCGGACCAATTATCTAGGTAGGATAATTGGTCCGAGGTAATTTTGCTATTCTGAATTTGACGTTTTTCACCTAAAATATTGATTGTCTAACTAAATCTAAACATGAATCTGACTATTTTAAATTGCGATTAAAAACATGTGGAATAAAATTATTTGTCGTGAACTAAAATTCACACCAACACCTCGACTTCAGGTGAAAAACAGTACTGTTTTTCTTTTCTTTTGCATATATACCAGGCCACTCAGAAAGTATTGCGAAAAAAAGTTTTTATGCATGAGAGACTGCACTGCCAGTTATAGTCTATTTTGAAAATATGATTATTTGTAAGTAAAAATGGGTACGTGCCAATTTCAAAATTTTCCTCCACATTGTTTGCGATCTAATTTAAATTATCGTGTCTCATTAAAAAATGGATCCGTGCCGGGAACATTTTTGCGTGATTTTTTAGGATTTCAATTGTCGCCTGAAACCGGACGAATAGTACGATAAACTTCAAATGGCAAATGGAGAATGAAGAAAGAAGTGGTCGCCCTTTGACGGCTGTTACGGAAGAAAACGTGCTAGCAGTGAAAAATTTAATCCAGGACAATAGGCCAGTTACGTATCAAGAGATTTAGCACATACTGCAGGGAAGCCTTCACAAAATTCTACACGTGTATTTTCGAGTGAGGAGTATAGTTACACGATGGGTGCCGCACAACCTCACCGATGCTAAAAAGCAGGCCGTGATATGATAAACCAATTTCAAGCAGGCTCGTCTCGGCGTGTTTACGACATCATTAAATGTTAAATGAGCTTTGGATTTATCGTTACGATCCAAAAACGAAGCCCCAGTCGTCGGTTTGTTTGTTTCAAAACGAATCAACGCCTACCAAAATGAAGTGGTCTAGAAGCTGGGGGAAGATTTTGATCGCGAGCTTTTTCTATTTGACTGGCTACTTTGTGTCAATTCCTATGGAACCAAAGAAGCATCAACGCTGAATGGCATATACTACCAAATGCTTGGCAGAAGTTTTCTCTATTGTGAGCAACAAGCGACCAAACACAGTGTTCCGCAGGCTACTGCTTCACCACAACAACGCACCTTCGCACACCGCGCTCAAAACGAGGGACACAAAGAAGTCACACGGTGCTAGTTCAGGGCTGTAAGCAAAGCCCTGAACTAGCACCGTGTGACTTCTTTTTATTACCGAAAATAAAAATCTGCTCAAAAGGATACAATTTTCGTCGCCGGAAGATGCGCTGTCAGCGTTCGAGCAGGCTGTAAACGAGGTGTCTACGGCGTACTGGAAGAAGGGTTTCGAAAACTGGTTCAGATGTATGAAACTTTGTACAGAGGCTAGTGGAGAAAATAGAACTTTGAAAAGATCAAAAAATATTAACTTAAAGAACATTTATTTTTATTTTCGCAAAATTTTCTGAGTGTCCCACGTATCTCGAAAATAATGAAAATATCGATCACTTTTGTAAAACACCTAGAACCCCTAAAACTCAACATGTAGGTCATAATTTTTCATATTTTCATACAAAAAGTTAAAACATCCATATAAAACACGTCGAGGCTGCCCCCTCTGCGCGCCTCCAGCTCTAAAATAATTCACGGGGCAAGGGCACAAAAAGAAACCACGTGGTGTTGCGATTGTCAAATTCGATTTTGGTTGTGTCAAAATTATTTTAAATTAGAGACCTTTTTTTGCAGAATAGTTGTAAGATTCTCATAGTCCAAGTAAGAAATTTTAGTGATAGTTTAGTTCGGTGTACAAGAAAATCGGCACCACTGTTTATCGAATCGTTGAGATCCTTTAGTTTTGAGCTGCACGATTGCGTGCACTGACTGGACGGGTCCACTGATATCTGTGTGGTTGTTTCCTCAAAAGACCATTTCAGACACCAATCTACACGGTCCTCACATGATTTTGACCAAGATTATGTCTGGACTTTAAAAGAGACTGTGACCTCTGAGTTTGTTTCGGCCTTTAATCTCAGAGTAGTCGGATAGGAAATGCCAACATCATCTAGTTTCAAATATGATAGACGTCCAAAAGTGTTGCTGCCAATTCTCACAGAGAGGAGGCAGCCTGTGTCCCAGCAGTGGGAACGTTATAGCCTGATTAAACCAGGCAGAAGAAGGCTGAATGAATGATCAAAATAGATCACTTCTTTAACGTCTCACCTCCAAGTAGGTAATACAAGCTTGATGATTTACTTAGTTCGATTCATTTTAGATAACCAAAAGGAAAGTTTCGTTTATTTGAAAACGCTTGCTCTGTAGGACAATGGTGATCTGGAAAATTACCTTTATATTCAATATTATTTCGAATGTTCAGTTTCCTCTTCAATGTTTTTATTTTACGTTTCAGCGTATCCGTGTTTTTGTGGTACATTATGTGTGTTGTGATTTTTCCCAAAAAAAAAACAGCATGTACATAATAATGTCAATGTTATACTATCAAGATGCGTACATTGTTGCGTAACATATACGAAACTGTGGCTAAAATTGATAAAGCAATAGGGGTGTTCCTCAACTCAACACTGATGATTAGTTAATTACTTACTATATATAGAAACCAGTTTTTCTATCAGACAGCTATGCTGCTGGGTAGACGCGGTCCCAGTGGGGGAGGACATAGGGGTCATGAACCTCCCAAAATCATTCAAGCAGTTGAGAGCCAGAATGATGTACCTACTTGTCTTTCTAACGTCAAACTATACTTGAGCCACAGAGACCCCGATGGGCATATAAAGCAGTCATTGGGATCACCGACCGAAGTGAAAACTTAAAACCATGAAATAAGCGTGTTTTTTTTCATATTAACCTTAGTATCAAGAATTACAATTCCAGAATAAGAAAATTAAAATTATTAACATGTTTGGCATTTTAAATCTATTAGCACTCCGAGCAACAACAAGCGCTGATGTGAACCCATAAAAAGTTTTCTTACCAAAAATCGCTCAACGCGACTAAAGAAGTTTCTTACTTCGAAAAGCCTGTTATAAAATATAGAATCTAAGAAGCAAGAGCCGGCGAAGCAATTTTGGGAATTTGGGTACCCCGGTTTTAGGTTCGTCCTTTAAGAATGTAGAATGCAAGAGCTCGCTTCGAAAAAAACAACAATTTTTTAAATCATTAACGGCCGTTATGTGGCGTCCGTTATATGGCGGAGGAGTGAGAAAAGTCATCTCTCATCACTTTACTATGGAGTAATAGTAGATTATGAACCAAGGGGATCCCATATGTCGCGGGCGCTATTGAATCTCGAGCGCAACGAAGGATTAGAATCCTCCCTCCTTCTAAAAAAAGAGGGAGCTTTTAGTTAACAAGATGGAGTAAAGGGGGCCTGAGTGCAGCGAGGGATTCGTTCGTCTTGACCAGGGGTTCCCAACCTTTTTTTGTCTACTGCCCACTTTAAGAATAAATTATTTTTTAACGCCCCCCTTTTTAAACATACTTAAAGACCGCTAAGTACTTATAACTGATTATTGAAACGCAAATTTATAGTAATCGGACAGAGTATCTTTTATTGAAAATAAAACAAACATAATCAATTCTTATATAAAAACTAATGTGAAGGTTGAATCTGATGCTGTTCAATAAGTTTGTTGATATCAGGTTCCAATTTACTCAAAAACAGCCGCAAGTCGCCACGTTCGGTAACACGCAAACGATTTCTCTTTTTAGTAAGCAGCGTTGCCACAGCACTAAATCCACGTTCACACAAATATGACGATGGGAATGCTATCAAAAATCGTTGAACAATTGACCACAATCCAGGGTACAATTGCGGGATCGGTTTTTGTAGCCAAAATTCTTGATAACCATTTTTGAACTTGATTTTTATTTCTTCGTTTGTTGTCAATTCTATAAGCTCTTCTTCCAGCTGAGGTGACATTGCTGTGTTGACATTTGAAAACGGATCCAACACCCAGTCTGGTATTTCCAAGTTTAAAACGTCCTGGTATCGTTCGGTGAAGTCAATGTGGAGGTTTTCCAAATGTTGGCAGTAGGCAAACAAGTCGTCGTTACTGCAGTATACTGATGAATTCGGAAAATTGTGAAACTCACGTCTGCCCATATTCTTTTTGTGCAGAAGCAGTTTGGCTGCGAAAGCAGCAACGACATTTTTTGTTTTAATTAAATTTAGTTCATCGCCTTGCAGTTGGAGGTTCATGTCGTTGAACATTTTATACAGGTCTGTCATGTAAGCTATATCATTCTTTGATGTTATGAGCTTGTTGCGCAGTTCTTTATCTTTAGTTTCCAAGAACTCTATCATAGAGTCAAACAGGTTGTAAAATCGAATCAGACAATTGCCTCCTGACAGCCAACGAACTTCAGTATGAAGCAACAAACGGTTGAAATCTTCGTCATTAGTAACACAAACCTGATGAAATAATCTATCATTCAAAGAGCTGCTACGGATTTTATTGACTGCTTTGATGACATATTGCAGTGATTGAAATAGTCGTTCACTTAAGTTTCTAGCAACCAAATGTTGTCTATGAATAACGCAATGTATAGCAAGGACATCTGGAATTTTATTATTTAAGTATGCTATGAAGCCTTTATGGCGCCCTGTCATAGCCGGAGCGCCATCCGTAGCAACTGATATAATATTTTTCAAAGGAATCTCTTTCTCTTCACAAAACTTTTCCAATGTATTGAATATGGTTTCGCCTTTTGTATCTGTCTCCAAATTTCTGGCAAACAATAGTTCTTCACGTATTTTCTCATCTTTAATAAACCTCACGTAAGATAGCAACAACGCTTCATTAGTTGGTAAAGTGGACTCATCGAGCTGAATTGAGAATTGACTAGTCCTCAGATGATTGCACAATGATTCTTCAATGTTTTCAGCCATTTCATCAATTCGTCTTTGCACAGAATTATTACTCAAAGGAATTTTTCGGATAATATCTGCGGCCGGTTTATGAAGCACAGTAGTTATTACTTCCTTTATTGCTGGCAAAATTAACTCTTCTCAGATGTTGTGTGGTTTGCCTTTTTGAGCAATTAACAAAGAGATATTGTACGAAGCTCGAAGTCCGTCGTCATCTTGCTGAGCAGCCGCTGAAAATAGTTTTGATACACTTGGCTGAGTATTATGCTTCTTCTCTAGGTCTTGAAAATATGCTACATTCTTTTCTGTCTTATCTGGATGCATTTTATTCAAATGATCTTGCAGTCTTGAAGGCTTCAGTGCTTCGTTCGAAAATATTTTTAGACATAGAAGACACAAAGGCGACGACGGGTTTGTGGGATTTTCAATAAATCCGAATTTAATATATTCCGCAGAGTATTGCCGTCTCTTCTTTTTTACTTCCGACATTGTTTTGTTTTAAGAAATACGTAAGTGTTGAAATCAAGTACTGCTTATCTATTATGCGCGAAACCGCAAATGAAAATAAAAGAAATTTACGTCGTTTATATAGGATTGCATAAGCAGCACGCACCAACAGGAATAAGACAAACGTGCATAAACTCGTTTATCTCATTCGACGCCCAATCGTACTCGACAAGCAAGAACAAGTATTATAGAACCAGCCGATTGGTATAGGAATGTACAATTCGGATTATTTAACAAAAACTTGTTAAAACATGATTGCCCGCGGTCTTTTATATCGAACCGAGTTTGAGCTATATCTTAATTAATATTAGTTGATGTTAACAAGATGTAGTCGAGAGTCGAGAGTCGAGAGCTCAGTCGGTGTCTAAGAGTCTTCCTAGCTAGGTAGATGAAATTATAAATCGACCCCAAAGCCCTACACAATGCCCCCTTTTTTTCTGGGTCTCTTACCGCCCCCCTTTAGGCCTGCAGCGCCCACAAGGGGGCGTTATCGCCCACGTTGGGAAAGACTGAGTCTTGACGAAGGCACCCCAAAAGGATACTCTAATTTTCTCTTAATGCACGACAACGCCAGACCGCATGTCGCTAGAACAGTTTGCGACTACATGGAAGACGTGCATGTCTGGAATGAGATAAAAAGAAGATTTCGAGCAAGAAGCCCTGCTCCTACGCGCCTCCGAGAGCTTCAACTTGCCATTGAAGAGGAGTGGAACGCTATACCACAAGATTTCATGGTAAAATTAATACGGTCCATGATAAACCGATTAAGAGCTGTAATCAAGCTAGGGAAGGGAATACACCTTACTAATACCCAATTTGATCAAGAATTTTGAGTTTTTTTTTCATTATTTCTTAAGCGAAATTGGGTATTTTACCCGTTTGTTGGGTTTTGTGCCGTAAAACCTGTTATGGCTATTTTTTACACTGTATTTGATATCATTAGAAAGGTAATGAGGTAGACTTTCAATTACTGTTTTTTTCAAATGTTTATTCAGATTCATGAAAAAAACTGCCTTAACAAAAAAAAGTCAAGGTCATTATAAATTCAACCTCCTTTTTATTATATAGATAGATAGATGTGAGTATTTTGTACTATAGAGCTACCATTTACCGGGTAATGTCATCGATTGACTTTAACGTGCCCTGGCGGCTGATAGTATGTCATGCTCACTCAAATGTCTCGCAGACGCACGGTGGCGCGTGTGTTGGATCATTTAGCTCTCTTCAAAATGGTAGAGCTGAATGGTGCTGATCCATGCGTTATTTTCGTGAACGGGCGCCGTCAGTTGGGACTGGTCATCTCTTAGCTGCCACGGCTTATTTTAATAATTTATTTTTTGGATTGTTTTGCTGCACTCTGGATGCTTTTAACGTGTACGGTTTTTGTACATCGGTCTCACTTATAGTGTCAACATTAATGATGTAACTAATCTAATTGTAACAAAAATATTATTCAAAAGAGTGTCCATAGAGTTTCATTTTAGCTCGAAATTGGGTCCTTTCCTCTTTTTAGTGTTCATTAATGCCTACTCCATTGATTAATAAATCATTATTTGCTGACGATACTTCCTAAATTTTTAAGGTAGGAAGATAGATGTGCTTCAAATTTAGACGACGTAAATATCGCCCTACTGCTAGTCCAAAATTGGTTCACTGCTAACAATTTAGTACTAAATGTAAATAAAACTAAGTGCATAAAATTTTCTTTACCAAACGTCAAGAGTAGATTGTGAGATAGTATTGAATCAAGAGAAACTAGAATTCGTCGATAAAACGGATTTCTTGGGGATAAACCTCGACTCAAGGCTATAATAGGGTGACATTTAACATCTCTTGCAGGACGGCTAAGTTCAGCAGCTTACTTGTCAGGAAAATCGTAAATTTACTAATGTAGATTCCGCGAGGCTGGTCCATTTTAGTTACTTTCATAGTATCATGTCTTACGGTATTTTACTTTGGGGACGGGCTGCAGACATCAAGTCTATTTTCATTCTGCAGAAAAGAGCCATAAGAGCCATATATAATCTCCGCAGGCGCGATTTTCTAAGGGAACTGTTTAAGGATATTAAACCTACATTGATATTAAACGTACCTTGTCAAAACATCTATGAAAACATCATGTACGTAAGAAAAAAATTGCATCTTTACAGTAAAAGAGGTGAAAGATATAATTATAGTACTAGAAATCGGGACCTATTAGTTCAACCAGGTTTCAGACTGGCTAAAGTAGACTCATCTTTCATGGGGTACTGTTTAAAATGTTACAATAAAATACCTCCCCACTTAGTTAAACTGAATGAGACGAAATTCAATCCTTTGTAAAACACACACTATGCAGGCAGGCATATTATAAGATATGGGATTACATCACTGATAAAAATGTTTGGCTTAATGCTGGGCCTGCTCCACACCACAACGAATTATTTGACATTTGAAGTACTGTTGGAGCTGCTGAAGATTGTAAGTATATAATATATACTTACAATCTCCAAAATGTGACTGAGTTTATACAATGCAAATATTATTTGCATTGTATAAACTCAGTCACATTTTTATTATATAGATTATATAAATAGATAAATGTGAGTACTTTGTACTATAGAGCTACCATTGACCGGGTAATGTCATAGATTGACTTGAAAGTGCCCTGGCGGCTGATAGTATGTCATGCTCACTCAAATGTCTCGCTGACGGTGGCGCGTGTGTTGGATCATTTAGCTCCCTTCAAAATGTTAGAGCTGAAGGGAGCTGATCCATGCGTCATGTTCGTGAACGGGCGCCGTCAGTTGGGACTGGTCATCTCATAGATGCGGCTTGTTTAAAAAAAAATTTTTTTGGATTGTTTTTAATAATGTTTTGCTGCACTCTGGACGCTTTTAACGTGTACGGTTTTTGTACATCGTTCTCACATAAAGGGTCAACATTAATGATGTAAGTAATATATATTTTGTAACAACAATATTATTTAAAAGAGTGTCCACGCTTAGACTACACTACGCTTTGGAATGGGCAACTGGCTTCATATTTCTGACTGACCGACTCCTTGACAATTCAATAGTGCATGTAAATGGTTTAATTGCTTTGGGTTTGAGTTTATATATTTGTCTATCTTAGTTTTTTTTATCTGGCAGTTTGAGTCCTTAATGCGGCCTACGCAAATGCCCTTTCATTGGTACACGATTACTGAAAAATGCGTGCACTGACTGGACAGGTCCACTCAATCTGTGTGTTTCTTTCTTCAAAAGACATTTTCAGACATCAATCCACATGGTCTTCACATGATCTGACCAAGATTATGTCTGGACTTTAAAAGAGACTGACCTCTGAGTTTGTTTCGGCCATTCTTCTTAGAGTAGTCATATAGGAAACGCCAACCACATCTAGTAAAAAAAAAAAAATATGATTGACGTATAAAAGTGTTTGTAATATCACTAGATGACCTTTTTTCATGAACATGGTTGAAAATTGAAATGTCTAGTTGGTGTTAATTTAAAAATTGGGAATAGAACCCAGGACGTCATGCTCAGCAGTAGTGCTTGCGACCACTACACCAACCCAGGAAATGTAGCCTCCCTAAAAATATTTCTCGGCACCCATGGTGACCCCCCCCCTCCCCCCAAATATTTGTCTGCGACCGCACCTGCTGCTGAGGGGTTTGTTACGCTACTTCTTCCCAGCTAAAGCACCAGGAAGTGGTGAAGGTCAGGCTTTTTGGACTGAATAGATCTAGGATATTTGGCATTTGGCTATCATGAGGCAGGTCGTGAGTTGATTTACCTGATATGATACCCCGATATGTTAATGTGGATTTCACCAATGAATCTGAACAAAAGAAGATAAAATTACTAAACATTTTTTTCTAAACTGCTTATCATAATTGAAAAAATGGGCGCTCTAGAGGAAAACGATGCCGTTTTTTGTATCAAATTAAAGGGTATAAGCACATTTCAAATATATGTACAAATATTGTTATATAACCTCAAAATAATAAGTTCACAAACCAAAAGCCGACTACTGAAAAATCACGCTTTAAAAAGTACGAAACAAGAAAATATTTCAAACTGAAGAAAAAATTTCGACAAGAAATAGGTACAAAAATGCTCAGGGTATAGCCGTGGTCGCAGGCCGTTATAACTTTGTAGATATTTCTGTTACCCACATGGTATGCAGGTATGCGACCACGGCTTTACCCTGACCTGACCGTTTTTCTACCAAACGTTGTTTCGAGGGCATGCTGCGATTTTACCTACGTAGTTCCAACCAAATACAGGTATCATAAGTGTGAGTAAGAACAAAAAGAAGAACAGCATAGCTATTCACAACCGACTTCCGACTCCAAAATGCGCATTTTAACTTACCAGCGCAGTAGAAACAGTAGAAATGGCTTTCAATTTGACAGTTCCACAACATTCACTGCGTTATTTACATTATTGTAGCTTTGAAAAGAATAGCGGTCGTCTATTTGGTTTTAACTGAAAAAAGCGTTTCGGATTTGTGAACAGGCAGCGTTAAGAGGACACTTTTGATAAAATTGATTTATATCGATTCGGCACAGAAGCGTATAGAATGGTTGTGAATGCAGAATAAAATAATGGATTCATATCAGAGAGAAAAGATAAATTATGGCAGGAGTGATTTTACATATAAAACTACCTGCTAACACATTATTCGTATTCAATTCGATAGGAGTACTGATGGGTTATTCAAAAGTTTAGGTACCTATTCTGTATTCATTGCATTTCAGAATCGGTTCGCTGATATCTTCTGTTCTGGAGTAGCTAATTTACAATAAATCTTGCCATTTGTAGGCAGCAAAAAGTTTCAGAAAATACAAACATTTTCTATAAATTTAACAAGCCGTTACTAAAAGAAACAATAAGTATCAATTTAACAATTATAAAGTGCGAAACAAATTATTACATATTTAATATAATATTACCTTAACAATTGGTTCGCTTTTCCAGGACACACTTGTATAAACATTAATAATTAGGTTTCCACTGCAAAACGCAACATGTATAATGACATAACTGTCCCAGATATTTATTAGCATGCCCTAGAAACTGATTGGAAACAAGCCTATTGTTTTGAAAATATGCCATATTTATGTAAGTTTTATCTTAATTGTGTAAGGAACTGTACTTCTGTGCCATGGTTACGGAAGAACAGATTATGATTCTAGCACCTACGAACCAATGATTTATCTAATGCTGTAAAAAAATGCATGTAATATTGATCACAAAGATTTAAACCGAATTACGCACTTTACAGAATAATTACTGATGTTTTATAAAGTAAATGTAATCGTCTTATATAAATCCGGAAATTCAGGTAGGTATTTTGTCGATAGATGAACCAGCTTTTGATTCCATATACCACCATACTATCCTGCTTAGTAAATTATGAGAAGTTTGTGGTTATGGGAAAATAAGCTATAGGGCAGGTAGCTAATACCATCGTACTTAAAAAGAAACAAAATGAAGTAAGACATTATTTGGGTCAATTTATGGAGCAGTTTTAAATGGCGTGCCACAGGGAAGAGTGCTAGGCCCTCTATGTCCTAAAATATGAATATTTGAATTTCTACATTAATAGGACTTACATTATATCGATAGCTGAAGTTTCTTGGTCAAAATGGCTTTTTTCTCATGTCGATCAAAAAAGTGTAAATATTGAATGCTATTTTCTTACAATATTAAAGAAAATTATTATTGAACTTACCGTTGCATAATCACAATTCAGACATTATTTAGTAGCTAGTGCTGTTATTTGGTAAATTAAGTTATAGACAACTCTTTCTTTAAATTTTGAAACAATAACATTGCAATCACTGGAAAAAATCGACAGATCGAGATGTAACCAAGCAATTTAGATCTGCTATGTCGATAAGACGACACCACAAAATGAACCACACCACGAAATGTGTACTAATTCAATGAAAAATGAGCCCAAATCCGTATTGTACGCATACTGAGAACATAACAATATTTTCAGTCTGCTTCCTTATAATCGTCAGATTACTAACAGCCGGGTAATTGCGCAAGGCATTTACAGTTGCAATGGCTTTGATTTTGACAGTTCTACAACATTTACTGCGTTATTTACGTTGTTGACCAGACATATTTTTCGAAAATTAGAAGCAATGGATAAGCAATATCCTTCAAAATGATTCAGATTGTGATTGATGGCGTGTTTCGCAATGCGGGGTTCCAATAATAAAAGTTTTGGTTTATCTTATTTTTCCAGTCGTAGGTGGTAGCTATATGGGAATGCCTTTAAGCCATTGGCTTTGTAACACAAGTTTACACTTAAATTAGTGCACTTTCCTAAACGAGCAGTAGGTCATTAAGAGGTAACAGACTTATTTTTAAATAACATAACATCTTGAGTGCTTGATAACAAAAGCAATAAGTTATCAGACGTTTTGTTCCTGGATGTCTGTAGGGGATCATTAATGTATTGTGATTGTTATGTATGTATGTATGCGTTGCGTGCTTTATGAAAAGGCACTTGCCATTTTGGCTAAGTCGGAACCAACGGCCTCTTTTACAGATTGGCTTTAAGTTTACGAGGTGGAGACGACAATCCTAACTTTAATATTATAAACGCGAAAATAAATATGTTTGTTCATTACGCTTTCACGCCTAAACGACTGAACGGTACGGATTTGTATGAAATTTGGCAAACAGATAGATCATGACCTGGGTAAGGCCTTTTCATCCTGGATCGCAGACGATGTCGCGGGCAACAGCTAATACGACAAATAAAACTGCGTTATATATAATGACCTTCCCAGTCTGCATACAAAAAATCAATCTTTATACACGGTGTATAAAATGTTGTTGTATAAAAAAACATTGGTGTACCATGTGCAGATGACAATAAGACACTATATGAAACACAGACAATACTAATGCATAGGATAATTTTGAAACTATGAACTAATCTTAACATTGAAATTGAAAACTTAATTTTTCAAACAAACTAAATAGAGTGATTGCCGACGATGGGTTTGCCAATCTTTGACTACTTTAGTGACTAAACTCTTTAAGTCGACGTCAAGCCGGAATCGGGTGATATGTCAAGTCATAATGGTAAACAGAAAAAAAAAAAAAATACTTTGCTATATATTTTAAAAATTATGGGCATTTATAACACAGAAAATCTGCGACCTGTGTGTGTGTGATATTTTTCTGTTATCTATGTTTTATGACACTGCCTGCCACCCGACTCCGGCTTAACGTCGACTAACGGTACATTCTGTTTATCAAAGAGTTTCAAAAATAAAAGTTAAAGTCAATACTAATCAAAAGAAACAAAACTGGATAAGTAAAGGACTGAAAAAAGTTGTAAAACCAAACGGTCTCTACGCTATCAATATTATAGAAATAAAAATATAGGAAACAAAAGTAAATACATGCAATATTCAAAACTCTTACAGAAATGTCATATCAAGAAAGAATGCAAATATTAACTTTATTCACGAAAACGAAAATAAATGCAAAGCCGTATGGAAAGTAATAAGGGACGAAATCACGAATAATAACATCAAGGACAACATAGAAAATATTAAAATCGAAAACACAATAGTCGCTGATCCTAAAGAAATTGCAACTGCATTCAATGATCACTACATTAATACGGCGCATACTTCTAGTACTGTTATAAAAACCAGTCCTAACAAAAAATAGCAGCTCTGTCGATGTTCCTCAAACCTGTGTCTGAAAATGAAGGTAGAACGGAAATAATAGCATTAAAAAACTCAAGTTCTGAAGGAAACGATGAAATTAATACAAAAATTATAAAAGCACGCACTATCGAGCTAAGTGGAATTATAACACATTTAATTATTTATCTTTCTCACTTGGTACTTTTCCTGAAGCATTAAAAGTAGTATCAATAGTTAAGCCAATTTTTTAAAAAGGAGAAAAATCTGATGTTAATAATTATCGCCCAATAACTTTAGCACCTGTTTTGTCAAAGATATTTGAAAAGTGCATGTACAAACGATTGATCGAATTCTGTAATTAATTTAACATAATTAAGAAAGAACAGTTTGGCTACCAAAAAAACAAATCCACAACACTAGCTATCTTCACTCTTATAAAAAATATATTGACCAATATTAATCAAAATCGTCTTACTACAGGTTTGTTCTTCGACTTATCTAAACCCTTTTACCTAGTGTCTCATGACCTGTTACTTCAGAAACTGGAGGCAATTGGAATTAGAGGCATAGTGCTTCAGTGGATATCGACATACCTAAATAACAGACGACAGCGGGTTACCATTACAAAAGTGGATATAAATAATGACATGATACCACACTCATCCGAACTCAAGTTCAACAGATATGGCGTCCCACAAGGAAGTGTGTTAGGCCCAATTTTATTCCTCTTATACATAAATTCTATAATTAATATTACCCACCATAAATGTATATTATTTGCTGATAACATTTCTATTATTGTAACTATTGATAGGAAAAATAATTCGATTGATGATCATGAGACTGATATTAATAATACTATTGAAATACTTATCTAAATAGAAATAATTTATCTATAAATCTTAAAAAATCGGTTTATATTCAATTTAATAAATCTAATAATGCTAAATACAATGTTAAAATGAATATACATCAAATTGATGAAGTGATACAAACTAAATTTCTAGGCATAACTTTAGATCAAGACATAAACTGGAAAGCACATATTGATACCGTCTCCAAACGAATAAATAAGTTCGTATATGCTCTTAAAAAAAGTCAGATATATAACAAACGTTAAAACGGCAATAACGTCCTACCATGCATACGTCGAATCGGTGCTCCGCTATGGCCTGATAATGTGGGGTAATAGCACAGAACAAAATAGAGCATTTATTGCACAAAAAAAATGCATTAGAGCAATTCACGGTCTTCGACCTGATGAATCCTGTAGGCCGATATTTAAAAAGCTTGGGTTGTTGCTACCGTCTCTTTACATTATATGAAACATGTATGTTTGTAAGGAAGCATAAGGAATTGTTTAATAATGCAGAAGATTTATACCCTCGTAACCGACTAGACTGTACTAGCCTGTGGGGGACAGGCTCGTACTGGATATCCTTCCGAGACTAGCTAAAAATAATAAAAGTTGTTTAGCTATGTGTGTACGTATATATAATAAGATACCAAGTAGTCTCAAGACATTAAATATAAGATTATTCAAAACTAAATTGCATGAATGATTGTGTAGTCATAGTTTATAGTGTCAAAGACTTTTTGACAATAAATGTTAAATACGCTTGTGAAAATTTGTACGCTTATAACTGTTAAGCAGAAACACGTATGCTCTTGTTATTTTGTATTTTAACATCTTTTTATACCATGTTTATAAGGAAATAAATATTATTCTTATTCTTATAGAGAAAATAAGGGAATTACGTCACACTAGCTATTGTCCCTAAATGCTCGTCGCATGTTTTACATATCATCTTAATGCACCTGCCCCACCGCCGGCGACTAACGAGAAGCGAATAGAGCTGCAACTACGAACGAGTTGACGAGCAGCGAACAGCTAGTGCGCGGTGGCGGTGGTATGCGTATGTACCAAGCGTGAGTCTCATAACGAATGTTCTGCCCGCCAAGCGAGCGTCGCAAAGCGAGTACCTTTCTACTCTCTTTGATATAATCTTGTCGCTGCGACAAACGAGTATTCGCTGGCGCGATGGCGCGGCGGTGTAAACAGTCAGCGATCAATTATTAATCTATATGTATCTATTTTGCACCGGACCTAATAATACGTTTGTACGTTTCTAGAGAAAAACAATAATTGATAGAGCTAGTCGCTTCCTTGTCGGCGGTGAGACAGGTGCCTGTAATGTACCTCCCTATTTGCAGTTATCACGGTGTGGCCAGAAATTGCTTCATCAAAGAAAGTAGGTACCTCCAACTTACTTACGAATTTCTCGAAGGGGCAGGCAGAGATATACATATAACTGTACCTGCGTGTAAATTTGGACAGTTTAGAATTCTAGAGGCCAAAACAGTAGCAGTAATGAGGATGATGTCATAATTTTTTCAAAATAGTGTAAAAAATGTTTCCAAATAGTGCAAACAATATTATAAAAAGTGTTAAAAAATTACAGGTTATAAACTTTTTTAAATAAGTGTAAAACGAGGACAGCACTATCGTAGAAGTGACGTCACAACTATGTAACTCATACTGTTAGTGCGATAGCGCCGTACATAGTCCGTACCGCGCGACAAGGACGGGAATAATCCCCCCAAAAACTTTCAAGGCGTGTATCTTCTTCGTATTTACATCGATTTAACAGATTTTTTCGATTATCTCATTTATAATATGCCTTCTTTGGAATACTATATATTTTTTATATAAGTCATCGAACATTTATTATATAAGTCATCGTCTCTATTAGATCCAGAGTATGGGCTGATACTGAGAAATTCCTTTTCAAAAACTCCAGTACTATTTTGACCGACCCGGAAATTGACCCCGTCTTTCACGTCTGTTCAGCATTCTCGAGATCAACGTAGTCACATTGCACGACACGTTGTTTGTCCCCCCGTTGTTAGTTGAGAAGAATCCCGAACGCGGTAATCCAGGAGAGAACCAAAGTTGTCGACATAGCTCACAGAATAATCAAGCTGAAGTGGTAATGAGCCGGCCATGTTAGCCGTAAAACCGATGACCGTTGGGGTAGACGTGTTCTTGAGTGAAGACCGCGAATCGGCAAACGTAAGGTAGGACGTCCTCAGGCTAGGTGGAGCGACGATCTTCGCAGGGTGGCTGGTAGCAACTAGATGAGAAGTGCCGAGAGACGAGCTGAATAGCATGCAATTAGGCCTATATCCAGCAGTGGACTGTTGTAGGCTGATGATGATGATATTATATATTATTATAAATGAGAAAGTAACTCTGTCTGTTACCTTTTCAGGCCTTAACGAGTTAGCGGATTTTCATAAAATTTGGCACACAGGTAGACCATGACCTATGTAGGGACATAGCTACTTTTTATCTCGGTGTTAGTTCCTGTGGTATAATTTATAGGCCGTCGAAGTTGCGGCAGAAGCTAGTCATTCATAAAGCAATATTTTATTAGTACAATTTTATTTACTCTAGGATTTAGATGAAGTCGTTGCTTTTTTACTTGATGTGTCCACTGTCTTGCTCGTGACTAAGGTGTGAACGTGTTTTTCCATGTCCAACACATGACTTCCAACCCTAGTTCGTAAGGTCGAGGGCACAGTGACACTAGGCAAATATCGTCCGTATTGAGTTGACTTTGATTTGGGTGATGATATTATAGTATTTATTTATGTACGAGTAGGTCCTATAAATATACCTCTTTCTTTACACAATGAAAACAGCTATAATGAAAAAGAAGTTCACGAAAGCTTTTTGCTAGAAAGGTTTTCTAGAAGAGCCGCGGTGACCGCCACACGCGGCTGTAATGTCCAAATACGTTTTTTGACACGTTTGTGTCAAATTCTGGTGAAAATTACAGTTTTTCACGACAGCCGTTATAAATATGACGGAATCGCTCGTCTAGGAAACCGCAGCTTTACCTACTTGAAAATTTACTATTTGGCCGCTACAAAAAAAAAAAAGATTCTATAGTATTCGGTTTGTCTAGGTCTGATTCAAACTCATTATTAGGGCTTCCGGATACGTGGTCAGCTACGAGTCAGCTCAGGGGCGGCTCGTGCCGCTGACTGGCGCTTACACGAAGCCAGTCAGCAGGTAGGTACTGCATAATCAGCATATAATGTTCCTACTGATGGGACACTAGCCTCCTCTCTTCAAGAGGTAGTGGGCTGTAATCTACCACGCGTATGGTGAAATAATTTACCTACATCTCGTAAGTCAGGGCCGTTACCACTGAGCCATCACTACTTTCCTGGTAAGTACTGAACTGTCTTCAACTGTAGGTATTCGTGTGTACAGTGGGCACATATACATATGGCGGCTGAACTGCCAACCGAACTGACTCGCACGCACTGGCCTCGTGTCCAGAACCCATATCAAAACGATTGTGAAAAAAGAGATCTAAATAAATCATTTTTCTCTTTTTTTAGGAGTTGAACTTGTCCTGCCGTCTCGCTAGCCCTGCTACGATAATGTTTTGTTTTACTTCTTTGATCCTTAACTAACCTATCCGTTGTTTTTCAGTTTAGTAACATTGATATGCGGATAGTAATCCTACACTAATCTTTAATATTAATCTGTTTCTAACTCAGGTTACGGTGACGTCACAAGTACCAAGTCACAGACAAACTCAATAAACAAAGTCTCCAAATTATGGATAAAAAGCAAATGATAGTTTATTCATAAAATATTTATTATGCTTAAGTAAGCATAATAAATCGTAATAACAATTTGGTAGACACAATAACTTTGTTGGCTATCGTTACAGACATTATGTTTATGCAAAGAAAGTGATTTGTTAGTACACTCAACGGCACAACATGGTCTAAGGGTGGTTTTCGTGGTATACGTATTATCACTGATGTGCGTTTGACTATAGGTACCAGCGGGGTAATTGCGTAACTATAACAGTAGCTATAATTTTGACAGTTCAACAACATTCATTGCGTTATTTACGTTGTTGAGCAGATTTTTTTCTCGAATATATGAGGCAATGCATCATCATTTCAGCAGAAAGTCCACTACTGGACAAACGCCTCTCTTCCACTTCAACCGGTTCTGTGCTTCCCGCATCCAGCGTATTCCTGCGGCCTTCACAAGGTCATCGGTCCACATTGTGAGAGGCCTTTTAACGCTACGTATTCCGGTACGCGGTCGAAGCTTTCGGCCCAATCGGCCATACTTAAGTTTGGCAATTCTGTCCGTCACCTTGGTTCTCCTGCGGATCTCTTCATTTCTGATCCGATCCACGTAGGGAAACTCCAATCATAGCCCTCTCCATTGAGTCTCCGATCTTCACGAGAGAGTTTTTGTCTTGTCCGTGTTCATTTTAAGACCCACTCTTTCGAAAGCTCTACTGAGGTCATGTAGCTTTGTACTGAGGTCCTCCAAAGTTTCAGCCATGACTAAATCGTCGGCAAACCGAAGGTGAGTGATGTACTCGCCATTGATGTTGATGCCAACCCTTTTCCAGTCCAGTATCTCCAAGACATGCTCCAGTGCAACGATGATCAGGTACGGAGAGATAGCGTCTCCCTGTCTAACACCTCGCAGCTGAAAGATAGGTTTCGAGGTCCGGTCCTCGAGTCGGACTGACATAGTGACGTTTTCGTAGACACTTCAGCACCTCGAAGTACCGATAGTTGATCTGGCACCGTTGAAGAGACTGCAGTACAGCCCATGTCTCGAATCGAAGGCTTTCTCGTAGTCCACTAAAGCTAAGCAGAGAGGCAGGTTATACTCTTCGGTCTTCTGTAGAAGTAACAACGTAAGTAAGCAGTAACCTGCTTATGTATATAGCTATATATATATATATATATATATACATAGCTATATCCTTTAGATGATTTAAAGAATTGCAAATACAAACCTAGAAAATTATTCTACTATGGTTTTGCTTAGTAGAATAATTTTCTAGTTGGTGGTGGTTGGTTGCGCTTCAAAATTATTGGAAATAGAATTGTTTCTAGAAAGTACTAAGTTTGATGTCATTTGTTTAACAGAACATTGGTTAAAAGATCATCAAATAATGTCAATTAATTATGCAAATTATTGTGTAGTTAGCTTTTTCAGCCGAAAACATATGATAAATGGCGGGTCATTAATATTAGTAAAAAAATCAATAAGATCGAAAACGAAAAGACATCATCGGATTATCAGTTGAACACGCCATTGAACTGTTCTGTGTTGAGCTTGATCAGCATGTCATAGGATGCGTATACAGACCTCCATGTTACCAGAATCTTTAATTCTGCAATGGAAGATGTCTTATAGAAACTTAATACTAGTAGTAAGTCAATAATCTTAGATTATTGATAGATCTCGCGGCGCCAGCGAGACCAGTCATTTATCTAAGTCAATAATAACATGTGGAGACTTCAATATTAATTTATTAGAAAATAACTCGAATACTGTCAGATTATTATTTATGTCATTTGATTTGTCAAATGTTTTATTGAACCAACCCGAGTGACAGCTTCTTTGCTACATAAATAAATAATATTTTTTTTGTAATTGTGATTACTTTTCCACTAAAGACTAAAAATATTAATACGAAGTTTTTTATTTAGTGATTGGGCGACTCCTGGCATTCGTAAAAGTAGAGAAAATCTATTTGAACTTTATGGCCTAAAGCAACATATGACTCATACAAGCTTTCATCAGTCTGTTCCAAAATATTGAAAAAAAAAAGCGTGTGCAAAATAGCTAAAGCTCTCTCTCTCATATTAACAATTAAATAAAATCTGCTGATGATAAAATAAAAACTACATGTTTGTAGGTAACAGGTAGGAAAAACAGCTTATTGAATTTAATTTAGAGACTGCACGTGGCCCCATCAACTCAAATGTAGATATAGCTCAGGTATTTGAAAACTTTTTTGCTAATATTCCACTTAAAACTACAGAAGCTTTAAATTCCTCACCCGCGCTTTCTGCTGCCTTACTTAACAATAGTGTAAAAGCATGCCCTTTGGAATTTTGGTTTCAGCATACGAACCCCCAAGCTGTTATAAACGCTTTTAAAGATCTTAAAATTGAATCAACAGAAGATCTCTGGGGAATGTCTGTAAAAGTCTGTAGCTCTCTCATCGAAACCCTTGCGCCCTATTTAGCTTTCATATTCAACACCAGTGTAGACCAAGGAGTCTTTCCGGATCTTATGAAACACAGTAAAGTGATCCCATTGTTCAAATCCGGTGATAGTAAAGAGCCCAATTAAATAATTAATGTTTAATAGAAAAATTAGAGGCCTGTGTCAATTCTGCCCGTTCTCAGTAAGGTGTTTGAAAAGTTGATGCTCAATCAAATGTTACATCACTTCAATAAAAATTCCATTTTTCATGAACATCATTACGGTTTCACTAAAAGGCGCTGTGCCATTGACGCCGCTGGTGTCACCCTAATAAATATTTTTTTTACCACCCGAGAGGAATCACAAGATGCTACCGGAATCTTTTACGACCTCTCTAAGGCTTTCGATTACGTAAACCATGAGACACTACTGCTGAAACTAGAGCACTATGCGATTAGGAATGCAACTCTTGATTTGCTAAGATCATACCTGAAAGGTAGAAAGGTTAAAGTACAAATAAACGGCATAAACTCATTAGGGTCTGAAATGACAATGGGCGTTCCTCAAGGTTCGACATTGGGTCCATTCCTCTTTTTAGTTTACATTAATTATTTAAAGTCAAGTCACATAAAAATCGACCGAAGATGGAGTTATTTGCAGATGACACTTCACATACATACACTCACGCCTTCTTCCAATGGAGGTAGGTAGAAACCACAGAACGAAAATCTTGACGACGTGAATAACTCTATTCTTCAGGTCCAATATTGGTTTACGGTAAATAATTTGGTACTAAATGAGAAAAAAAAACAATTGCATTCGATATAAATTACCTCATGTTAGAAGTTACGAATGTGACATCATATTGAATGGAGAAAAACTAGAATTTATTAATCAGACAGTTTTCCTAGGAATCACGCTAGACGAGAAGTTACAATGCGGTCCTCTTATAACATATCTTGCGGGGCGACTAAGCTCGGCCGCGTATGCTGTTAGAAAGATAAGACAGTAATTAACAGACGTAGAAACCGCGCGTTTGGTTTATTGTAGCTACTTCCACAGCATTATGTCATATTATGTATATTATTTTACGGTGGGATCGGGCTGCTGACATTGAATCCATTTTTATTTTTCGAAAGAGAGCTGTCAGAGCTGATTACAATCCACGTCGCCGCGAATCTCTTAGGGAATTATTTAAGAATATTAATATTATGACGGTACCATGCCAGTTCATTTATGAAAATATTATGTACGTAAGAAAAAATCTGCATCTATTTAATAAAATAAGTGATAGACAAAATTATAATACTGGAAATAAAGATAATATAGATCAACCATTTTTCAGACTATCTAAAGTACATACTTCTTTAATGGGGTGCTGTGTTAAATGTTATAACAAAATACCTTGTGATATATTGCAATAATATGAAAGAAAGTTTAAAACTCATGTTAAAACACTTTGTAAACAAGCATATTACAACTAAGAGGATTATATCCTAGATAATAATGCTTGGAAACATGCTGGTCCTGCTCCATAGGACAATCTAGAGACTAGAACAATCATACTGGTTGCTTTTTGAATTAGATAATTTGTTATTTTTATTGTACTCACACACTGACTTATTCCTAGTTAATATTTTAGGAAAATCGTATACTTTTGCAATGTTTGTAAATGAGTAAGCACCATGTACCTATCACGTGATTGATTTATCTGTCATTGAGTTATTTAAAATAATTTTTACCTTTTGTGTTAAAGAATTTTTATTCTTAATGCATCGTCATCACATATAAAAATATAATTAAAAATATAATATACAAATATTGTTGGGTTCTTGCCCCTTCTTCGCCATACGAAACTACCTTTTGGAAGAGGCGCCTAGAATCAATTCTATTTAAAAGTAAATGCTGACGTTTAAAAATGCCTTTGCCTATTTGAAATAAATGCTTTGACTTTACTTGACCTTCAAAATGTAGCGTCTAGTAGCTCTTTTTTTGTGACCGAGCACGACGGAGGAATTACTATCACCATTCCAGTTGCTGCTTTCATGTATCTCCTGTGATTCTATCACACACCAGCGCTGTTTCTAGCTATAGCAGATGACTCTTTCCTTTAAACTCTTTTGAACCCCCGACAGAAAAAGAGGGGTCTTATAAGTTTAACGTGTGTATGTGTGTCTGTCTCAACTGTCTGCGGCATCGTAGCTCCCAAACGGTCAAAACGATTTTGTATTGTTTTTTGTTTTGTTTGAAAGGGGACTTGATCAGATCTTCTTAGCTAAAAAATAAAGAAGAAAATCTGTTCAGCCGTTTTTAGAAGTTTTTTTTATGGTTAGGGGTATTTACAATTTTAAATTTAACTTGTTAAACTTAATTACTTCTGAAGATTCAACAGGTAAGTAATGTAACTTATTCTAGAAATACAGGAACCTACTTGAGAAAAGGAAATATCAATTGTGTAAAAACCCAGGTACCTAACTTCTTACTAACTATTTTTCTTGGGCGAATTGGGTATGAATTGAAAAATACTAGCCAGCATCAACGACAGCAAACCTTGATCACATTGCAAAAACGGTCACAAGCCAGAGACAACAGTTTTAGTTTGTCACTGAAAATTCGTCAGTCAACATATAAGTAGGTATCAAAAACATTTCCCGGTAGTAACTACGGCCTAGGAATAATGAAGATGTAGGTAGATATTTATTGCCAATGACATTAAATTAGGAATCATCTAAGATGTTTTTGAAGCATGATTATGGCACCTACTTAGTTATGGACTCCACAGTAGGGTCACAAAGATCGCCTCAGGGTCACGGGTTATTCTAAAGAGAAACCGTGGCCCTGGCACAGGCAACTGAAGGAACACGGGTGGGTTTTAGTCAATAAAAGTCTGACACGCCCTCCCGCTCCACCCTGAGCGGGAGAAGTCATTTGATGATTTCCCGCCCAAAAAAAAAAAAAAAAGGGTCGCAAAGATATAGGTACCTATCTGAAGTACAGGTACAGGAGCCATCGGAGTCCTTGTCCCGAACACTGGCTGGTGTAACTTTTCCTAGGTAAAAGCTCCATAGCTTTTAGCGAAAATGTTTGGCTAGGCATGATGTATGTTAGAGCGAATTATTTTAAAATAGGAACATTGTAAGAAGTCTTTGTTATATACCTAGTTCTAAGTTTCCAACTGGGATGTGTCATCAGCAAATTGCTAACCCAATTCTCAGTCAAAACAAAACAATAATCACAGATACCACCACTTGTTTTTGATACGGCAAATTAATCACAATCAAGATTGGTCGAGACAGCCCGGCGACGGCGACGTATCAAATGCATCAACGAGCCAATGTATCGACTCTGCACAATTGATCCGGGACAATTAATGACCCGGCATGACCCTGCTTCCCTTGAGATGACGGTACGCTACACGTTCCACCCAGTTTGTAAAATCAACTTCAAAGACAAATATATTTATTCGTAGGAAAAACAATGGTTCTAAAGATTTATTGAGGGAACAAATTCAAAATTGATTTGTGATACATTAGTTAAAATATTGTATCACTATGTGCTGCCTTGCAAGCATAGCAAAACACCAAAGTTACGTTTTGATAATCCAAGTTAAATATAAAATAAAAATAAACCCTCGACAACCCCAACCTCAAACAAAAACCTCTAAACACGGCTGAACAGATTTTCTTCTTTTTTTATATTTGTTTTTTAGCGAAGAACAATTCATCAAGTCAAGATAAAAACAAGACAAAAAAATAAACAAAATGGGTTAAGCCGTTTGGGAGCTAGATACAAACACAGTTTGCGAAAAACTATATGAGCCATGAGGTACAGTTGAGTGCACAATAAATAATGTAGATGTAAAACAAAAATGCGCCTTGGGCACTTGCAGCATTGATTTTTTTATCACAAAAATAATCAGATTTTAGGTACTTTTGCAGCCCCTCGCGTGCAACTTACGAGAGCTCATAAAATTTTCTGCAAACTATACACACGTTAAACTTAGAACACCCCACTTTTTCCGTCGGGGGTCAAAAAATTTGCTTATCGCTAGCTTGCCAGCAAAGTTTGTAGCACAGCTGACTGGTGACAGGGTGCATCATAATGAATAAAGCATCTTCAATCGCTCTTAAGTGCAAATAAATCATCAACATCAGACTCCTGCACTGATCCCATTTTTTGGGGTCGGTTCAACATGTGCATAATCTCTGTTCCCCTTCATCTAGGGGATTCTAGGGTATCCAGAATCTTGGCTTGCGTCCAACACACCTTCCGCTTTCGTAACCTTGACTTCTCTAACAGGGTCAGGCATCTAGTTAGCATGATGTACTGGCACCGCGTCAACTGCACGTGTAGTCCCATTGACGGGTCAAACGTGGTACTCCTGCAGCTAATTGATTATTGATTAGTAGGTAGATAAATTGTTTTGTTTGTAATCTAGACAATTGTGTTAAGTACCTATAGAGAATGTTGTGTTATGAATGGAGTTAATCAAAGTGTTTTTTGTTATTCATCTTGTTGGAGAGGCATGTACCTACATGAATAGTAATGTTTAATAAAATTGACCTAGTATTAGAGAAACCCCACGGCTGTTTGATAAGGTTTAATTTTGAACTAAATGTAGCCAAGACTATAACTTGATGTTTCATACATTTTTACCGCGAAACAGCTGTTTTTATTGTTATTTAAATAACTACTACTACTTGAATCCAATAACAGGTTGTGCGTATATGTCCCTGTTACCCTGTATTAATGAAAATGGTATGATCATGATCTATACGTGAATCAATTTTAAGTAAACGTAGTTGGCAGGTAGGTATATTTGCAAGAGCTCAGGGTCTTCATGAAATGCTATTCGTTGCGAGCGCATCTCTTGAAAACGATTGGAATGATTTAGTAATTTTTTGTTTTAAAATGTTTCTAATAATCCGAACAAGATTTTATGGAACGAAACATTTGAAAAGATACCCATTAAATTTTCGAATTCGGGAAAAACTGTACGTCCTTTTTTACGGAATGTTTGCATGAGATCACTCAAGACGATCACAAACATTGAAATTTGGACAGGAAAACGTCTGTTGGGTCAGATTATAATAAATGAAATTCAAGAAGTAGGTAATATCTATATTTGCCTTTAAGAATTGGGTAGGTAGAGGACAGGTTTATTTTACTTGATTACCTAATAGGTAAACAATAGATAATTAGTAAAGTTCATTAACATAGGAAGGTATTAGCTTTTGCATTCATTCTAATGTATTTTTAAGACTAGAATTATTGTCTGAAACCATCAATAGGTAACTACACGAGCAATGCATGATGATCAAAGCTTGGTTCCTGTTCTAAAGGAAAAGAAATCTTCGTGCAGTAGGAACAAGGAAAAGTGCATTTGATAATTAAATAAAAGCTTTTATTCTATTATCAATTAAAAGTGCATCAAATATTACACCAAAAAAGGAACAAAAAGATAAAACATTGTGAAACAATCTTAATTAATTAATGCCACATGCATTTCAACTTCACATAATTTTCGGGGGCAAGTCGAGCGCGAAGCATACACTGCCGTGCCATCCTTTACTGGAACCATTTCGCCGCATTTTCAGGCCCCTATTTGAAAACCTCTGGATAAGACCAGAACGCAGAAATTTTCGTCATCCAGTAGGCTATAATCACATACTTAAAATCCAAAATTTCAAGTCTGTAGGTCATTTAGGTCCGAAGTTAAGCGAAAGCAAAGTTTCGCATTTATGACACTCACTCACTCACTCATGATCATCAGAATAGAACTAGTACTTCCCATAAACTCAGACAGCTGAAATTTGGTACAGAGTTAGGGTTTAATGACCACATAAAGGGAAAACTATAAAAACCAGGATAATCGATGATCTGGAGTACCTGGTGACCCTGATTAGAAAACACAAGAGCCCAACCAAACTATTAGAGATCGACATACCGCCTTTACAAAAAATATTCAACTTGGTGGGCCGCTTCATTTGATGTCAATAATCGAAGGTCTGAAGTATCTGATGATGAACCCTCAGCTGGTCTCAGCTGTATTAGAGATATGGTAATACCCCCTTCTACTATTGGTACATAAAAAAATCGACTGTCATTGCCAGCGTAGTGGGACACATCTTCTAATTAAATCTAGCCTATAGCGTCCCACTGCTGGGCGAATGCTTTCCCTTCTGCTTTGCCCACGTTTCTACAAAAAGAAGTGAATTCCACCAAAAACATTCTGTAAAAAACTAGCCAAGTCTCGATGGAGCTGCTTGTTTATCTCTAAAAAGTAATGAAATCTAGACAAAGTCGTGCCAAGTCTAAGGTTCCTTACTGCGATTTCTTTATTATTATAGTTAATGTTGTGTGACTTGGCCGTTGAAGGGTACACAAGGGTACAAAACCAGGTGTTCCATGACACCATTGCACCAATCTGTCGCCAGAACCGCTACCCATTTACGATGGAAAATTGCCACTTGGAAAACGTTGATTCAATAACCAGTCAATTGTAGGCTTGATAAAGCTGCGTATTTCAATAATAATTATGTATAGGCGAGCCTGAAACAAACAGTATAAAAATTATTTCCAGTACAGACGGACTTCCAATCATTGATAGAAGTCCGTCTGTACGTCTACAGGATGTTTTTTGGTGGGATTACAATTGTTTATTATATTAAATCAAATGCAATTATATGTATATAAATACATTTGATATCATAACCTAATAAAAAGTAAACATAAATCATTTCATTGTTACAGTGGTCCTACCAGTATTCTCATACGGCACGGCGATCGGCTGGATCTCCCCCATGGGCCCCCGGCTTATGTCAGAGGAGACCCCGGCCTCGGCCCCCGTGCATCCAGACACCATATCCTGGATGGCATCAGTAGTGTACCTCGTGGGGACCCCCACCGTGTTCTTCTTTGGGTACATCGTGGATAACTATGGGAGGAAGAGGGCTTTGATGCTGACGTCATTTTCTATGGCTGTAAGTGTAGTATGATATCATCATCATCATCAGTCAATTGCCGTCCACTGCTGAACGTAAGCCTCCCCCAAAGAGCGCCAACCATCCCGGTCCTGAGCAATCCGCATCCATCTGCTGCCAGCCACCTTCTTTAAATCATCGACCCATCGATGATTACCCACACTACGTTTTCCCAAACGCGGTCTCAACTCTAGCACATGTCTGCTCCATCGACTGTGTGTCACGTACGTGCATGTGTAGCATGTGCATGTCAATATTTCAGGAATTTTGTGAAGAGGCTCGTGGCTAAGTAATAATAACCGCACGGGTCGATCGATCAGGTTAAGCTACGCTTGCCACGGTTGGGCCGTGGATGGGTGATCATCTTTACATACCTCCGCGCCTCGGAAAGTACGTTAAGCCGTTGGTCCCGGCTGTAATTCGTGGATGTTTGACAGTCGTTACGGGTCGTCAGAAGTCCGAAAGTGTGACAACCAGTCTTATCCAGTTACAAGGTTGTGGAGGCCCGAAAGGCAGTCGATACTGGTATTCCATCTGGCTTCATCCGGTTAAACTGGAAGCCGACTAGGAAAAAGCTAAGCAGATTGGATTGACTTCGTGAGTCGTTATGCGATCACTGCCAAAACAGCAACCTAATTGCGCAACACATTTTAATAAACGATTATGACTAATCTATTGTATTTTGACAGTTCAACAACATTCATTGCGTTGTTTACATTGTTGAGCAGATTTTTTTATCGAACTTATGAAGCAATGGATTAGCAATCTGTTTCAAAACGATTCAGATTCCGATTGATTGTGTATTAATCGATTAGGGTACTTAACGTAACTTTGCCCTAAAAATCATTTTTTTTTGTATTAGTTGACTTATTTTCGAAAGCGTTAGTGTATGTCATATTGTGTTTGTACCACACAATACTTTGTGTTCATAATAGATAACTAGAAATATCCGGAAAAATGCATGTGTGTTAGTAAAAATAATAATTTTATGTACCTTACATAAATCATAGGCTTCTGGCAACTTTGTCAACTTTGATTATTTCCGATAATTTATACCGTGTCATTATTTTAAAAATGCCAGAGTATAAATACAGGGCAATGGCAGGCAATAATGGGTAGGCAAGCATTGTATATGAGATGAATAAACATAATATTCCTTGTCCTTCAAGATTGAGTGGGCAAAGTCAAAACGCCATCGTGAACATTTTTCTAAAAATAATGACACTGTAGGGCTGTCACCATTTGTGCTGGTGGTAGCCGGAGCTGACGGCTTTGCGCGAGGCGTGCGTGGCTGCACGACACCTGTACACTAGGCACCGCAGGCTACGTATCCACCCGCCGGATACGGAAACAATTCAGGCGGAGCTGTACAGAGCGGCGCCCTCCAAGCGGAGGTCCTGCGGGCCAGGGCACTGGCCCGCGAGGAGTCGCTGGAGACTCTGAACAGGGACCCGTGGGGACGCCCCTACAAAATGGTGCGGGAACTCCGCCCATGGGCTCCCCCACTGACGCAGAGTCTCCGGTCCCGGCTCGTGGAGGACGTGGTGAGCGCTTTATTCCCTTCGCGAGGAGAGCACACTCCCCCGCCTATGACTCCGCCTACTGTGGTGCCGGATGCGGACCACAACGGCGACGACGATGCTTCGGAGTTGGCCGAGGTAGAGCTGAGAGTCTCGGGAGGAGGCACGGCTCCCTGTCGTTTCGGGCGACGCAGGTGCTCTCGGGGCATGGTTGCTTCGGGAAGTACCTGTGTCGCATAAACAGGGAGCCGGACGCTCGGTGTCACCACTGCGTCGACTGCCGGGAGGACACGGCGTGGCATACGCTGGCAGAGTGTGCCGCTTGGGAGGAGCCGCGCCGTGCCCTCATCTCAGAAGTAGGCAGTGACCTGTCGCTGCCGACCGTAGTGAGTTCGATGGTCGGCAGCGCCGAGTCCTGGGACGCGGTGGTTTCCTTCTGCGAAACAGTCATCTGGAAGGAGGCTGCGGAAAGGGAGAGAGAGATCTCGTCCACTCTCCCGATCCGCAGCAGGCGCACCGGGCGCAGGCGGAGGGCGGACAATGCCGTCTTCCAGCCCCCCTAAATGGGTTCATGGGCGACGGATTCGGGGACATCCGTCGCCCCCCAACATCAGGACCCGAGTAGGCGGCGCGCATAGTGTTCCGTGCGCGCCGCTCACAGACGTTGCGGGGGGAGTACACCTCACTCCCCCCGCCCGAGACGGGGACCGCGCAAGCGGGCCGGCACCAGCCGGGGATGCGGACGAATTATGTGTTCCCGCGACCCCGGCGTAGGTGTGAGATGGAACACCGGGGTGGTTTTTAGTCAGTAAGAGTCTGACAGACCCCTCCGCCCGCCCCAGGGCGGAGGACATCCATGAGGATTTTCCACCCCGGAAACAAAAAAAAAAAAAAAAGGTAGAGCTGAGAGTGGCGGTACATAGGCTTAGTGCCAAAAATACCGACCCAGGACCCGACGGCTTACCTGGAAAAGCCTGGCTTCTGGCCTTGGAGGCTCTCGGGTCTCGACTTATGGGGCTCCTAAGCGCATGTTTGGAGGAGGGTTAGTTCCCACTTCGTTGGAAGACGGGGAAACTGGTACTCATTAAGAAACCGGGGCGCCCTGCGGACTCTCAGATTGCTTACCGACCCATTGTGCTGCTTGACGAGGTGGGCAAGCTCTTTGAAAGAGTCATTGCAAACCGCCTCGTCGGGCGGCTGGTGCGGGAGGGGCCAGATTTGGCGGAGAGCCAGTTTGGTTTCCGCAGGGGGCGCTCTACGGTGGACGCCATCATGCGCGTGCGAGCCCTCAGGACGCGGCATGCTGCGGCCCGGGGTGGGGTCGTCTTGGCGGTGTCTCTGGACATCGCCAATGCCTTCAATACCCTGCCCTGCATCAGGGAGGCATTGCGATATCACCAGATGCCGACCTACCTCTGTGGTGTGGTCGAGGCCTTCCTGAAGGACAGGCCCGTCATCTATCCATGTCACTGAGGAGAGTGGAACCGGCGAGAGATGTCGTGCGGTGTCCCACAGGGATCGGTCCTGGGGCCGCTTCTGTGGGATATCGGTTACAACTGGATGCTGCGCGCCGACCTCCCTAGTGGCGTCAGCGTGGTTTGCTACGCTGACGACACGCTGGTCCTGGCACAGGGGAGGTCGCACCAGGCGGCAGCCGAGCTAGCGACAATCGGGGTTGCGACTATCGTCGAGCTGATCGGGCAGTTGGGACTCGAAGTGGCCCTGCACAAGTCCGAGGCCATGTGTGCTCATGGTCCTCGGAACGAGCCACAGTCGGTTTCCCAGATAACGGCGGGAGGGGTTCACATCGGCGTCGGGAAGACGATGAAGTACCTGGGACTCGTCGTCGACAGACGCTGGAACTTCGTGGAACATTTCCGACGTTTGGCTCCCAGATCCGAGCGGGCTGCGGCCGCATTGAAGCGGCTCCTGCCCAATCTAGGGGTTCAAACGCCTCCTACCGGAGGCTCTACGTGGGGGTCGTGCGGTCTATGGCCCTTCACGGGGCATCGGTGTGGGCGCGTTCTTTGAGGTGCCAACCAGGCCACTGGTTGAACGCGTCCCAAAGGGCCGTGCGGCAGGTCCGGGGATACCGCACGGTCTCCTGCGAGGCGGCGAGCCTCCTTGCCGGATTGCCGCCCTGTGATCTGGAGGCAAAAGCCCTCGCGCACGTATGGGAGTGGCGCGAGGTGGCAAAACGCCGGGGTGTAACTCCGCAAGAAATCATGGTAAAGCGGACAGAGTTCCGGCGGGATCTCATGGCGACATGGAGGGTGCGATTGTCGCAACCCAGCACGCTACAATAGCGGCGGTAAGTCCCCTCTTTGAGGAGTAGTTGGAGAGGCGCCACGGCGTCCTCACCTTCCGCCTGACACAGTTCCTCACCGGACACGGTTGTTTCGGGAGGTTCCTGTTTCGAATAAGGCGGGAGGAAACGCCCGGGTGTCACCATTGTGTGGATCGCCCGGAGGACTCGGTGGAGGTCTGCCCAGCTTGGGCTTTCCGCTTGTTGTACAAGCATTAGATTTTTAAATATTTTTCATCCTTTATGGACAAAAAAAAACTATTAAAACCAATGATAAATAAGTTACAAAATGCGGCATTATACTGTACTAGACCAACAATGAACAGAATCGAAGAGTACAGTGGTGTGCAATTAGATAATAAAATACTTCTAACTACGACGAGTTTGATAAGTATTCAAAAAATATTATCAACTGCAAAGTTGCAAGTTACGATAACTGATTTTGTGTTTGAAACATGCTAATAAGCTACATATAATGGTTGTGACGTGGATTCGACATAGTAGGTACTATAAGACTATATTTTATTTTTAAACTAAGCTTGCCAAAACTCCTCTCGCAAATGCTTGAAGAATCTTATACTGAAGTTACTTCTATCTTTCCAGGCATGCTGGAGTCTAAAGCTCTACTCAACAGAAACGTGGGCCCTCATAACTGCCCGAGCGATCGTCGGTCTAGGCGTGAGCGGCTCCTACGTGGTCACGCCCTTATACATTAAGGAGATCAGCGAGGATTCCATCAGGGGAACTCTTGGGAGCCTGGTGGTACTGTCGCAGAACTTGGGAAATCTGTTTGCGTACGTGATGGGGGAATACCTGAGCTATAAAGCGATGCTTTGGATGTGCCTGATCGTGCCTATCCTTCACCTGGTGTTGTTCACTACGATGCCGGAGACGCCTTCGTATTTGTTGAAGTGTGGGAAGGTTGAGGTGAGGAATAGATTTTTACACGATGATATGTGTCTATATCTCTAGATACCTAACCTCTGTCGATTCGACGGGTACCGCAACGTAATATCGCGATATTTTTTTAACGGGGCACAGGATTTATTCAACCTAACCAAAGTAACCAAACTCACTCAGTCGCCGACGGGATCGTTGCAGGGGCGCACGTGTCGTGTTGGTAACTATCTCAGATCGGAGATATGTTCGCCTTGCCCGGAGATTCGACGGATGGTTTTCTTTAAAGGGATATTTAGGAAGCAGCTACGTTTCTATGGGGCACTATAAAAACCTAGTTAAATCTATAAATTATTATTATTTTGTTGGTTATATTATGTGTACCAAAAATTAGACTGTTGTAGTTTTTTTATGTTGTTTTTGCATGTTTACAGTAGGATATGAAGAAAATTGATCTGATTTTTTTATAGGATCTCAGATATTGGTACGTAGCATAGCACCATAAATAAAAACTAAAATAAAACTTTAACAAAAGTGGTTGGATTCTAAAACCGTTTCACTTTAAAATATCTCTCGGTTTATAAATGGTGTAAACAGACGAAAACTAAAAAAAACACATTTTACTTACACCGGTCGTTTCGACGGATGGTTTTCTTTTGTAGGGATTTTTAGCCAGGTGCCAAGTTAACTCGCCCAAGTAGTAGCTATCTTGGGATATTGTTGTTTCGTGATACCATGATGGTGGGGGTAAACCACGAGGGCTGTTTCGAGGTGGTTTAGGAAAAAAGAGGGCGTGAGAGACCTAGAATTTGGTCCAGCTCATGTCCAAAATTGGTACAGTTTTATACGGGGAGACTGATAAATATGATGTGTGAAAGGGGTTTACCTGGAAGCCTTTGCTAAATAGCGTTACAGTAAAGGTTTATAAAAATAAAGCTATAACTTGTTTGCTTTCCGAAGAACAGCAAAGCGTAGGTATCCATTCAAAATCTAACCAAGCTATACGGCCATAGGTAACTAACTACCTAATTACCTCCGTCTCTTTGTTTAAGGAAATCAGGCACTACCGATAGTGCCTTATCTCTGTCAAGAAGTGTTTGCTAAATCTACCTATTCCTTATATGGTGTTCCCTCAGGAAGCTCGTGACGCATTAGCATGGCTGCGATGCCGGGAGCCTTCTGAACCAGCCGTGGACAGCGAGCTGCAGAACTTACTGCTCGAACTTGAGCAGAGCAAGTCGGGCAAACTGAGCGCCGCACTCAAGACACTCAGTAAGTATAAAAATAAATAGGTTAGGAAGGTACCTACCCTTCTTAGCTAATTATGCTGAAATTAAAGAAGAACGTGAAATATGGCGACACATCTATTTTCGATAATAGAAAACTAGCTGTTGCCCGCGACTTCGTCTGTGATCCAAGGTACAAAGTAGCCTATGACCTTACACAGGTCATGGTCTATCTGTGTGCCAAATTTCATCCAAATGCGTTTGAAAGTGAAAGCGTAACGAACAAACAAACTTACTTTCGCATTTACTATAATAAAGTCAGGATAATTTTAGGGTACATTTCTTGAACGAGACTTTCGAGAGTAGGTAATTGGAAACTACAGTATATCAAACTTGTTACAGGAACCATTCAGCCAGTTATGTAGAACATCGAGAATTGAGTAACTAGATATAAATATTATTTGTAAATAACGTTTTACCCGGTTTTGATACACTGCTATATACCATATGAATTTTCTGCTGCAGCAGCAGGAAATGCATGTGAAAAGTAGCTAATAAATTGTTTTTTTTTTCATCATTTCCATCAAGACGATCTTCGTATTGAATAATGAGTACATTTGTTGGCTTTTAATCGGACGTGTACGAAACCATTGCGCGATCTAGCTTTTGCAAATTCACAATCAACGCCATCTATCGCCGAGGGTAGCAATTAACATTGACGTGTTTTGAACAATAAGGTAATGTTTTTCGAGATAAAACAATGTTTTTAAGTATAAAGATATTTATAAAATACTGTTCGGAAAAACAACAAGGTATAGTCGTTGAATTGTTTTTTTTTTTGCTTGTATTTATAAATATTTGTTTTTTATCGAAACTGTTAATGACTAAATAATACTTTCAACGTAATTGTAAAAACGGTAAAAACTTCAAAGAAAAACGAATACATGAACATCGAACCAAACAGCGGACGTGCCTAGGATCCAGTCATTAGTTACTGTGTGCTCAGGCGAACGGTAACAACTAACGATAAGTAAACGAATGGTCACTCGTAGTGGCTACCGGTAACAGAACGAAACACGAACGGAATTTTTGTAAAACTGTAAATCCGTAAGATTTTGCTAAACATATATTGTGTTGTTTTGGTAGGTATTGACTCAAGCTATCACCCCCTGCAGTACCTATGTCGTGCTATTAACTAATTACGATGGCACGATTATAATAATTATGATAATGCGTAACGCATTTAAATCGCTTTTTAACAATTATAAACTGCACCTCACCTATAATCAATGTCATAATTGTTTTAAGATTATAACAGAAACCGCAAGTTCTACAGGCACTAGAACAAATATGTTTAGTTAACAGTGTTGAATAATCTATAAGATGCTGCATATTGCAGGCTTGTAAATGACTTTTTGATTTGAGTGGGGCAAAGTTCTATAAAGTTTCTGGCATTGTCCTTTCACGCGAACGAAATCGCGGGCAGAAGCTACTGGTAACTTAATATGTTATGTAGGTCCCTTTGAGCTTCGTCGTAGTCTGGCTTCATTTATGAGTAGATAGGTTGTGCCGGTTCCAGCTCACTTTTTTCAAGGGGTTTCAAGCGAATACTAAGCGGTCCTCAATCCTAAAAAAAAAAAAAAAAAAAAAAAAAAAAAAAAAAAAAAAAAAAAAAAGGTTTTGGCATGCGCTGAGCACGAATCTGCGTTCCATTTTTGCGTAGGATGCACGGTTCGCGAGATACGTAAATCAATTAGCAATAATCTAATTGACATCCGCCCGGCCCGGCGACCCTCATTAGCGTTTCATTGTTCGCTATTTCTTATCTATTACTCATTCGACAGTTCGTATTACGACTGCTTTAGGGTTCCTTATCAATTACTCATTGTGAGCGGGTTCTGCCTCTATTTTATTTCATACTACACTCACGCCTTCTTCCCATGGGGGTAGGCAGAAACCAGAGAATCCTTACATACTCCTTTTGCCTCGTTTACGTTAATAAATCTGGTCTATTTCAAAAATGTGCATTCTGGATCAATAAAACAAGTTCACTGTTTTTGTTACTTTTTTTATTTTTAACTATAAAACATGAATGGAACATCTCATCCACTAAAATATCATCGTACAGTGTATTCCCTGTAAATATTTTTACAAAACTATGCATTGAACATCCCTGAAACTTATATAGCAAATACATTAAGCAATATTCACCACAAACTGAAGTCAAATCATTCTGAATCCTATCAACATTCCAGTCCCATCTTTTGCAATTTCTTCTTAAAAATTCAACTTGATATCGCACAGGTGCCCGTCCATACGAATCAAAATATTGCCCAACGCCATTTGTGTCAATATGTAAAGCTACCCAGTGTGAGCCTGGTTTATAATCCGTATCCAAATTGCATATTATATACGTTGGCACATGGGTGTACATGGGTAGCCTATTAGCAGCATAAACATTACTTTCTAGATTAGGATGAATCCTTTTCAGATGTTGTTGTACATCTAGTGTATCCATGATATTATTGTTATTAGTAGATTATTACAGTACCAATCTAAACAATGGTTAACATAGGAATGTTCAATTATAGTGATTTGTAAATATTAAATAACATTCTTTTCTATCTACTGTACCCATGGATAGGAGTGCATTTGTGCAACGCACCGGGAATGAATGTGAGATAACTTTGTAAGATCGCACATTAGGAACTGTGTTGACTCATTAAGTTACTATCAGTTGCGTTGTAAGCACTTAAGAATTAGCTTTAGATTAGAAATTACTTAGTGGTGCTGTATAAGAGCAACCCACTCAGTCAGACCATAGTCAACTAGTTTGGTAACAGTGGATAGTGACAGTACTACGTTTTGTGTTACTTCAACGCATCAACGGTAATGGAGGTAAGTGTTTATTCTATTGACAATTACTTTTCTTTATTTTTGTCTTTTTGCATTTACATGAATTTTTCCTTGCGTGTGTGAACAAATTGATAATAACATGTTATCTGTGTTGTTGCAGAAATCATTTAGCTTCGTAGACAATGATGAGAATACATATAAACAATATTACTACTCACCACTCTCCCCTCAACACGAAGAAGAGAGTGGTGACATCGTCATTAATAACACAAGTGGTGGCAAAAAAAGGACATCGCAGACGATTGATCAGTTTTTTGAAGTTGCACCAAAAATAAAGAAGAAGAAACTGGTATCATCAACCGTGGCACGAGCCGCTAGAGATGGTGTATCATACATTTCGACTAATTCTGACGACGGAGACCAAGCGACGCATCTCATAAAAATTGAAATGTATGATATGAAGAAGCTATGCAAGATTCCAACTAATGACCATTGGAAACATGCCACCACAAGGATTAAATATTATGTAAAGAATAGTGAAGATAACATCTACGAGAACACAAACAGCCTCGTATTCAAAATTACAAAGACAATAGCAGAAAGTGAAAACGTAAAAAAATACTTTTTTAACAATCAGAGTCATTAGCTAATCATTAGTGAATGTGAAGTTTATTCTGTTTAAATGACTTGTGTACTATTCCTTTAGAATAACTATACTATAAAAACTGAACAACTATAAAAACTGAACATTGTTTGAAATCGGATATCAGTTGGTCCTTAAAGGGATACAATTTTCGTCGCCTGAAGATGCGCTGTCAGCGTTCGAGCAGGTTGTAAACGAGGTGTCTACGGTAGACTGGAAAAAGTTTTTCAGACGCATGAAACTTTTTACAGAGGCTAGTGGAGAGTATTTCGTCCATACGAATCAAAATATTGCCCAACGCTATTTGTGTCAATATCTAAAGCTACCTAGTGTGAGCTTGGTTTATCATATGTATCCAAATTGCATATTAAATACGTTGGTACATTAATGGCTATACATGGGTAGCCTATTGAGGAGTTCATCTTTGCAACGCACCCCGAAGGAATGTGAAATAACTTTGTAAGATCGCACTTTAGGAACTGTGTTGACTCATTAATTTACTATCAGTTGCGTTGTAAGCACTTAAGAATTTGCTTTAGATTAGAAATTACTTAGTGGTGCTATATAAGAGCAGCCCACTCAGTCAGACCATAGTCAACTGGTTTGGTAGCAGTGGATAGTGACAGTACTACGTTTTGTGTTACTTCAACGCATCAACGGTAATGGAGGTAAGTGTTTATTCTATTGAAAATTACTTTTCTTTCTCTCTGACTTTTTATTTACATGAACTTTGCCTTGCGTGTGTGAAAAAATTGATATTAACGTGTTTTCTGTGTTTGTTGCAGAAATCATTAAGTTTCTTAGACAATGATGAAAATACCTGTAAGCTGCATTACTACTCACTACTTTCCCCTCAACACGAAGAAGACAGTGGTGACATCGTCATTATTAACACATGCGATGGGAGAAAAATTAAATCTCAGACGATTCATTTTGGAGGATGTTGCAGGTGACATCAATGTGGAAGTGAAATAGTGGTTTCAGTTATTAAGTGACACAACGTCAGAGTGTTTCGCTCACGAACTATTCGCCGAACAAATAGATAACGATTTAATCAACTGTTTAATTTATGTTTTAAGGGAGTGTGTTATAGGGATATTTGAAAGTTTTCATTTGCGTTTTTTTTTTGTGTACTTCATTCATTTTCATTTTCAAATATCTTTATTTACCACCGGAATAATAAACAAAATGCACTTATCCTAAGTTACATTAACTAATTATAAATCAAGCACTTTATGAGGCTAGTGATTCGCCTTTCAAAGCTTATAACAGATATGTATATCGTTTTGACTGTTTACAACATAAACTTACTAACACACAATCGGGTACAAGATGACAATTATGCAAATTATTTAGTTATAATTTACTGATTGCAAGGTATAACAAAAATTCTTGCTAATCGCACGGTGTACGTATGTGAATACTAGCAACCGTGCGACCAGTCAATGATCAGCGGACGGAGCCTCTCTGCCGCCCGCGCTCGTATGTATCAGCGGCCGGAGCCGGGGCAACAGAGTGCCTCTCGGGGGTCAAGCCGCTGGTCGCTCGCGTCTCGGTTGGAGGGAACAAAAGGTAGTGATGCGGTAGGCGGTAAGTGCCGTATCTATCGATATATGGTAGTTTGTCTAAAGTTAATGAACACAGATTTGAAATTAAAGGGTTAGTATTTAATTTGTTTTTGCAATAAAACTTTGATGATATTTTAACTACGTGATGAAATAGTAAGGGGAGTTTAATTTGCTTATGTAATTTCTTAAGGTTGGTTTTAAATTTCGTTTTATATGATATTTTTACTGCTTTATTTTGGATTACTTGCAGTAGCTGATGGTTAGAAAAACATGTGCTACTCCATACAGGGCAGGCGTAAGTAATACACGGACGCACAAGCGTAGTATAAATTCTTAGTTTAGTACTGCTACTTAGTTTGCTTTTGCGATTCATTATAGGGTTTAATGCGCCAAGGGCTTGGGCGCCCTTCAAACGCAAGTCTGCAATATGTTTGGACCAGTTTAGGTGACTGTCCATTTTGACTCCAAGATAACGCACACAAGGCGCCCAAGGTACTGTATGGCCTGCTATTTTTAAAGTCCTTGAGGGGGGTTTCCTAGCACGGGAGAATAATATTGCTTCCGTCTTATATTCATTTATTTTAAGTTTCCATTTCTTAAAGTAGTCAAGAAGCAAATCTAAAGAATATTGTAAACGACCTATGATCAAATCGGTATCATCCGAAGAGGTATAAGAGGCAGTATCGTCAGCAAAACAAGCTAATCTGGTTCGAGGTTGAATCGGTATATCATTCAAGAACAGGAGAAATAAATAGGGTCCTACAATCGAGCCCTGGGGTACGCCAGCTGGTACGGTTAGAGGTGATGAAGTGGTGTTTCCGATGTGAACCTGGAATTTACGATCCGCAAGATATGATTGAACGATTTTAATCAGAGGCATAGGCACATCCAGGGTGAGCAACTTGTGAAGCAGACCTTCGTGCCACACGGTATCAAATGCTTTTTCGATATCTAGCAGGAACATACCTGTGGACTGTTTGAGATTCAGGTGATGGGATATGTGTTCTGTTACCCTGGCTAGCTGTTGGGTAGTTGAATGAGTGGCACGAAACCCAAACTGCTCATGAATCAAAAACTGCCCAGTAGCGCGTATTAATCTTGTGTAGATTACAGACTCAAAAAGTTTACCAACAGAAGGTAGCAGACTTATAGGGCGGTAATTTACGGGTAAAGTACTGTCTTTTCCAGGTTTTTTAAGAGGTATTGTTTTAGCCTTTTTCCAGATATTTGGAAAATAGCCCAGACCGAAACAGCCGTTGAAAATTTTTGTAACATGGACTATAGCTTTCTGTGGCAAGTTCTTTAAAAGCAAGTTATGGATCCCGTCATGACTTACCGATTTACGGGATTTAAGCCCAGTCAAAATCTTACGAATCTCAAATGGCCTCACCGGCTTTATAAAATCAGTAGTGAGATTGTAACTATTAATGGCAGACATAGAGTTCGATACCTCATCCTTGAGTTCGGAGTCACAGGCCCAGTTAGTGGTAAGGCTCATATTGCCGCAAAAGGCATTCGCCAAAGAGTTACATTGTTCCGCCGTGCACGTCGTCAGGGACCCATCCGTAAGTTTAAGGGGAGGAATGTTCGCAGATCTAGGCTTGAGAGATTTAGTCAGCCGCCAAATATCTTGACTGGGGTTATCAAATTTAGCCAATTTAGCATTCCATACGTTATCGAGGTAACTTCGTATACTTGTGTTTATGTAAGTTTGTAAACTGTTTATATTACTACGATTTAGCCTTCTTTGGTAACCACTGGGCAGTTTTTGTTCGATACGACGCAAGTGGTTTTTGTACCGGATTATGTTTTTTACATACCGAGGGAGTTTGGTAGGGATATCGCTAATCACTGTAGTCGTGGATGGTATGGAGGAGTCTCTAGCATCAATAATAGTTTGTTGCAAAGAAATAATGGCAGCATCAATCTCTTTTTGTGTTTTAAACGTCTTAGAACTAAGCATGATGTTTTTATTTAGGTGAGAACGATATTCAGTCCAGTTGGCGCAGTTAAATTTAAAGTACCGAGTTTTAGTTTTGCGATCCAGTGAGCCTCCAATGGTAAAGGATATGGGGTAGTGGTTAGATGACAATGCTATTATTGTTTCAACATCACTAATGTAGCTTACATTCAAGGACAGCACCAAGTCCGGGCTAGTTGGTTTGCGATTGGGACAATAGTTTACTTGGGTAGGCAGGCTTGGACTGTGTATGACGTAGTCGGATTCAAGCATGTGGTTGAAAAGAATTCTGCCTCTCGTATTAGTGTAGCTACTGTGCCAGTGTGAGTGGTTGGCATTAAAGTCTCCCATGATAACAACATGGGAGCCCAAGCCAAACAATAACTGAAGGTCACTACGAAGCATTGGAAGATTAGGCGACTGGTAAATGGATAAAACAATGTGATCAATTCCTGATATTTTAATAGTTATACCGACAACCTCAATATTTTCAGTGTTAGGAACAATTAAAGATGAATGATCAAGGTCATTTCTTACAAGAATAGCAACTCCCTGCCCACGGCCAGTATGATGTTTATCTTTGCGATAACAAGTAAAGCCAGGTGCAACAAAGGTTGAGTTTGAGGTTAGTCTAGTTTCACAAATACCAATAATATCAACAGATAAAGCGCTTACCGCCAAATCGAGTAGTTCGTGAGTCTTTAAACGTACTCCGTCGGAGTTCCAGGATAAAAGGCGAAGTTCCGCGGAATCAAACATATTTACCAAGATGAGATAGTACCAGCATAACCTTGTCCAACCAAGACGTGCAAGCAGCAAATTGGGATTTTATGTTTCTTAGTACGAGTAAAATTTCAAACATCTCCTTAGAGGCCTCATCTTTGGGGCCAGGCGGGTGATCAGTGGAAACCTGATTTTTTATCGATGTCATCTCGCTGGTTCCTACAGTTGGCCAAGATCTGTAATTTGAAGTCGGTGATGGTTGAGACACCGGATGCATCAGATTTGGGGGGATCACCGAAGAAAATGATTTCGGAGGTATCATTGAAGGTATGGGCTTGCGCTCTAAAGCCTTCTTTTTCTCGATACTTTCCAGATATGCCATTCTTACAATGCACTTCCTGTAGTTGGCTGGGTGGGCTTCACTGCAGTTACAGCAATAAGCTGGCTCAGTGCGGTCAGACTTAGTACATGAGGCAGTTGCGTGATGAGCTACACACTTCACGCAGCGAGGAGGCTTGTTGCAATTGTGGGATGCGTGGCCAAACTCTTGACAGCGAAAACATTGAGTGCCATGAGCTCGGTTTGGCTTAAATTTGCTAATGGTAACCACACAATTACACAGGTACCTTATTTGCCGAAACTTTGTGATATCAGCTCCTGATGGTAGCTGTACCAAAAAGGGAGGACAAGGGTTGTCCAAACCACTTCGAGACTTAAGAGTTTTTGCTGTGGCTCCGGCGAAGCCAAGTTTCTCCAGCTCCTTAGATAGTTCTTCTTCAACATATGCCGGAAGTCCGCGAATCACTGATTTAGGCACCTTTTCGTCCTTCCGGGTGAAAGTTACAAAGGAGGCATTTTGAAGGCGAAGACCATCCTTAACTGCTTGGTGGTCGTCAGCTGTGTGACATATAACGGCAACTTTGCCTCCGTTTCTGTATTGAAGGTGGTAACGATGCGTAAACTGAGCAATTTTATCCTTTAAGTCCTCATGGGTCCAGTCGGTCTTCATATCCAGGATAATGGGAGGAATGTGACCGGTTTTCTTGACTTTGACGGTCGCTTTGAGGTAGAATTCATTACCGGAAGTTTTGGCGACTCCATCTACTGGCAGGTCTTGAAATTTGTTGTGTGTTGGAATGTCTCGAGTGCCATCGAACTTTGCGTGATTTGCAACAGCTGGCCGTTTAGGCGTACGCCAATCATCATCCACATTTTCGGTTGCTGGTCTCTTGTAGTTGAGACTACTACTTGAGTCCGATCGTTGCAGATATCTTTCCATTAGTACCAAGGGCTGTCGTTGTTACACATTTTATCGACAACGGGTAATCGAATCTTGGAATCACTATTCTGAGTTGAGTAGGACGAGAGTTAGTTTGTACGAGCGTGCACACGAGACGACGGATGGGCAGCCAATGCCAATGGGCAGAAAATATAAAGTATATTATTGATGTAGATGGGTTTCAGATGTCAAAAAAAATGTACTTTAAAGAAGTAGCAATTTACAATATTCAGGATAATATCCTTTATTTGTTTTACATAAAACTCCCAACGTGGTTGTTAGATTATAAACATGATAGAACAATCACATTCGTTATGAGACATATTCACGGAATGCAATTAAAAAATTATGAAAATGATATTAGTTTTTCAGAGTTTTTAAAACGAGTAAAGAGTTTTGATCCAAACAAGCATTTCACGTGGGCTTACAAAGGGGGGATAGTAGAAAGAGATTTTTTAGCAAGTTTGGGGTATAAATCGTATAACTTAGAAGCAATCCATTGTCCGAAAGTGGAAATAATTATAGAAAATTTTAAATTACACCGACTTAGTAATTGTACGAGGCATGTAGCATACAAAGGAAATCCATCTCGCAGCGCTCATTGTAGTGGTGTAGAGGTGCGAGCATTCTCACTGTGGTTAGAAAATCATTTACTCAATCGATAAGTTTAGTGTGTAATATTTTTGTGTAGTTACCTAGTTTTTTCATAATATGTATCTAGTTTCTTTGTATTGACTAGGAACTCATTTGAATATAAGTAGTAACCTGTTAGTACTTATTAAGTCTTTTACATGTATATCTAATAATAAATGTGTAAATTTTGTGTGTATACCTGATTAACTGTTATTGTTAAGTTTTTTGTATGTCATAATTAACGTTTAAGATTTATGTATCCCTAATTAAATAAAAACAGATAAATGTCAGCAAGCTTCAGCTAGGTCAGTCAAATAAATCAAATTGTGCTTTAATTCATTTTGTTTTCTTTATTTATCCAACTTGTAGAATCCATACCGAAACACTTCACTAGAAATGTATCATCACAGTTTCTCTTCGACACTTTCGCCACTAGGTATACATCAGGATATTTACCTTTTTGGAGTTCCTGTTCATAAAATCCACCTAAGATTGGTTGTTTCCTTTCATCTTTCAACTGATAGGTCACAGGATTGGGGTTATTCACTTTCACTACTTGAAATATTTCCGAATCTTTTAAATTCACATATTCATTATCAAATGTATTATTGTTGTTGTTGAATCTGCATTGGAAACAGAATTTTAACTTATAAATCATAAGTAGAGTAGATCAATTCAACACCGTTACATTTTGAAACTCCTGAAGTGTTTTTAAATTCAATTAAAAATTATGTTTTTTGTATACAACAGTGGATTCATCAATATTAAAAAATAAGTTAAAATTCATACTGCACGCTGATTTTGTTCAACAAACCAAAGATTTTATAGATCCTACGTTTGACTTTCAAACATTCAATTACGAGTACATAATTTGTCAAGATGACTTCAATATTTTCTTTTCATCTTTACATGATACAATAACTAGTAAAATTAGTGAATGTATTTGAAAAAAAGATAGTAGGTGGAATCTAAAAAACATAAATTCTATAAACATTAACATCAATAAATTCAACCAACTACATGGTACTTGATACATAGATCTTCCCCGTGATATAAAATTATAAAATGCTGTTGTAAATGTAAAAACAAAGATATTTTTTTACGCTAACGCTAATTTTCTTTCTTTTCAATATACAAAATTGAAAAAAAGTTGTTTTTTCAAATATGAAAATTATGGTACAATTGTAAAACAATTTCATTTTTTCAACTACGAAACAGAAAACTTTAAAAAAGATTTGGTTCGGTCAAACTATTTCAAATTATAAAATAAAATAATTTATTTTTGATGCAAAATTTGTGGTTTGCATCGATTTAATTTACTCATGGTTTTGTATTTTAGATATTTCTTAAAAACGCCGATGCATAATTTTCAATAATATAAAGTTTTTCAATATACAAAATTAATAATAATGGTAAAATTGTAAAATAATTTAATTTTTTCAACTACGAAACAGTGAAACTTTAAAAAAGATTTGGTTCGGTCGAACGATAAAATAAAATAATTTATTTTTGATGCAAAATTTGTGGTTTGCATCGATTTAATTTACTCATGGTTTTGTATTTTAGATATTTCTTAAAAACGCCGATGCATAATTTTCAATAATATAAAGTTTTTCAATATACAAAATTAATAATAATGGTAAAATTGTAAAATAATTTCATTTTTTCAACTACGAAATAGTGAAACTTTAAAAAAGATTTGGTTCGGTCAAACGATAAAATAAAATAATTTATTTTTGATGCAAAATTTCTGGTTTGCATCGATTTAATTTACTCATGGTTTTGTATTTTAGATATTTCTTAAAAACGCCGATGCAACAAAACAGAAAACTTTAAAAAAGATTTGGTTCGGTCAAACTATTTCAAATTATAAAATAAAATAATTTATTTTTGATGCAAAATTTGTGGTTTGCATCGATTTAATTTACTCATGGTTTTGTATTTTAGATATTTCTTAAAAACGCCGATGCATAATTTTCAATAATATAAAGTTTTTCAATATACAAAATTAATAATAATGGTAAAATTGTAAAATAATTTCATTTTGAATATTGAAAAACTTTATATTATTGAAAATTATGCATCGGCGTTTTTAAGAAATATCTAAAATACAAAACCATGAGTAAATTAAATCGATGCAAACCAGAAATTTTGCATCAAAAATAAATTATTTTATTTTATCGTTTGACCGAACCAAATCTTTTTTAAAGTTTCACTATTTCGTAGTTGAAAAAATGAAATTATTTTACAATTTTACCATTATTATTAATTTTGTATATTGAAAAACTTTATATTATTGAAAATTATGCATCGGCGTTTTTAAGAAATATCTAAAATACAAAACCATGAGTAAATTAAATCGATGCAAACCACAAATTTTGCATCAAAAATAAATTATTTTATTTTATCGTTCGACCGAACCAAATCTTTTTTAAAGTTTCACTGTTTCGTAGTTGAAAAAATTAAATTATTTTACAATTTTACCATTATTATTAATTTTGTATATTGAAAAACTTTATATTATTGAAAATTATGCATCGGCGTTTTTAAGAAATATCTAAAATACAAAACCATGAGTAAATTAAATCGATGCAAACCACAAATTTTGCATCAAAAATAAATTATTTTATTTTATAATTTGAAATAGTTTGACCGAACCAAATCTTTTTTAAAGTTTTCTGTTTCGTAGTTGAAAAAATGAAATTGTTTTACAATTGTACCATAATTTTCATATTTGAAAAAACAACTTTTTTTCAATTTTGTATATTGAAAAGAAAGAAAATTAGCGTTAGCGTAAAAAAATATCTTTGTTTTTACATTTACAACAGCATTTTATAATTTTATATCACGGGGAAGATCTATGTATCAAGTACCATGTAGTTGGTTGAATTTATTGATGTTAATGTTTATAGAATTTATGTTTTTTAGATTCCACCTACTATCTTTTTTTCAAATACATTCACTAATTTTACTAGTTATTGTATCATGTAAAGATGAAAAGAAAATATTGAAGTCATCTTGACAAATTATGTACTCGTAATTGAATGTTTGAAAGTCAAACGTAGGATCTATAAAATCTTTGGTTTGTTGAACAAAATCAGCGTGCAGTATGAATTTTAACTTATTTTTTAATATTGATGAATCCACTGTTGTATACAAAAAACATAATTTTTAATTGAATTTAAAAACACTTCAGGAGTTTCAAAATGTAACGGTGTTGAATTGATCTACTCTACTTATGATTTATAAGTTAAAATTCTGTTTCCAATGCAGATTCAACAACAACAATAATACATTTGATAATGAATATGTGAATTTAAAAGATTCGGAAATATTTCAAGTAGTGAAAGTGAATAACCCCAATCCTGTGACCTATCAGTTGAAAGATGAAAGGAAACAACCAATCTTAGGTGGATTTTATGAACAGGAACTCCAAAAAGGTAAATATCCTGATGTATACCTAGTGGCGAAAGTGTCGAAGAGAAACTGTGATGATACATTTCTAGTGAAGTGTTTCGGTATGGATTCTACAAGTTGGATAAATAAAGAAAACAAAATGAATTAAAGCACAATTTGATTTATTTGACTGACCTAGCTGAAGCTTGCTGACATTTATCTGTTTTTATTTAATTAGGGATACATAAATCTTAAACGTTAATTATGACATACAAAAAACTTAACAATAACAGTTAATCAGGTATACACACAAAATTTACACATTTATTATTAGATATACATGTAAAAGACTTAATAAGTACTAACAGGTTACTACTTATATTCAAATGAGTTCCTAGTCAATACAAAGAAACTAGATACATATTATGAAAAAACTAGGTAACTACACAAAAATATTACACACTAAACTTATCGATTGAGTAAATGATTTTCTAACCACAGTGAGAATGCTCGCACCTCTACACCACTACAATGAGCGCTGCGAGATGGATTTCCTTTGTATGCTACATGCCTCGTACAATTACTAAGTCGGTGTAATTTAAAATTTTCTATAATTATTTCCACTTTCGGACAATGGATTGCTTCTAAGTTATACGATTTATACCCCAAACTTGCTAAAAAATCTCTTTCTACTATCCCCCCTTTGTAAGCCCACGTGAAATGCTTGTTTGGATCAAAACTCTTTACTCGTTTTAAAAACTCTGAAAAACTAATATCATTTTCATAATTTTTTAATTGCATTCCGTGAATATGTCTCATAACGAATTTGATTGTTCTATCATGTTTATAATCTAACAACCATGTTGGGAGTTTTATGTAAAACAAATAAAGGATATTATCCTGAATATTGTAAATTGCTACTTCTTTAAAGTACATTTTTTTGACATCTGAAACCCATCTACATCAATAATATACTTTATATTTTCTAGATTCATAATGAAGTACACAAAAAAAAACGTAAATGAAAACTTTCAAATATCCCTATAACACACTCCCTTACAACATAAATTAAACAGTTGATTAAATCGTTATCTATTTGTTCGGCGAATAGTTCGTGAGCGAAACACTCTGACGTTGTGTCATTTAATAACTGAAACCACTATTTCACTTCCACATTGATGTCACCTGCAACATCCTCCAAAATGAATCGTCTGAGATTTAATTTTTCTCCCATCGCATGTGTTAATAATGACGATGTCACCACTGTCTTCTTCGTGTTGAGGGGAAAGTAGTGAGTAGTAATGCAGCTTACAGGTATTTTCATCATTGTCTAAGAAACTTAATGATTTCTGCAACAAACACAGAAAACACGTTAATATCAATTTTTTCACACACGCAAGGCAAAGTTCATGTAAATAAAAAGTCAGAAAGAAAGAAAAGTAATTTTCAATAGAATAAACACTTACCTCCATTACCGTTGATGCGTTGTTGTAACACAAAACGTAGTACTGTCACTATCCACTGCTACCAAACCAGTTGACTATGGTCTGACTGAGTGGGCTGCTCTTATATAGCACCACTAAGTAATTTCTAATCTAAAGCAAATTCTTAAGTGCTTACAACGCAACTGATAGTAACTTAATGAGTCAACACAGTTCCTAATGTGCGATCTTACAAAGTTATTTCACATTCCTTCGGGGTGCGTTGCAAAGATGAACTCCTCAATAGGCTACCCATGTATAGCCATGAATGTACCAACGTATATAATATGCAATTTGGATACATATGATAAACCAAGCTCACACTAGGTGGCTTTAGATATTGACACAAATAGCGTTGGGCAATATTTTGATTCGTATGGACGAAATACTCTCCACTAGCCTCTGTAAAAAGTTTCATGCGTCTGAAAAACTTTTTCCAGTCTACCGTAGACACCTCGTTTACAGCCTGCTCGAACGCTGACAGCGCATCTTCAGGCGACGAAAATTGTATCCCTTTAAGGACCAACTGATATCCGATTTCAAACAATGTTCAGTTTTTATAGTTGTTCAGTTTTTATAGTATAGTTATTCTAAAGGAATAGTACACAAGTCATTTAAACAGAATAAACTTCACATTCACTAATGATTAGCTAATGACTCTGATTGTTAAAAAAGTATTTTTTTACGTTTTCACTTTCTGCTATTGTCTTTGTAATTTTGAATACGAGGCTGTTTGTGTTCTCGTAGATGTTATCTTCACTATTCTTTACATAATATTTAATCCTTGTGGTGGCATGTTTCCAATGGTCATTAGTTGGAATCTTGCATAGCTTCTTCATATCATACATTTCAATTTTTATGAGATGCGTCGCTTGGTCTCCGTCGTCAGAATTAGTCGAAATGTATGATACACCATCTCTAGCGGCTCGTGCCACGGTTGATGATACCAGTTTCTTCTTCTTTATTTTTGGTGCAACTTCAAAAAACTGATCAATCGTCTGCGATGTCCTTTTTTTGCCACCACTTGTGTTATTAATGACGATGTCACCACTCTCTTCTTCGTGTTGAGGGGAGAGTGGTGAGTAGTAATATTGTTTATATGTATTCTCATCATTGTCTACGAAGCTAAATGATTTCTGCAACAACACAGATAACATGTTATTATCAATTTGTTCACACACGCAAGGAAAAATTCATGTAAATGCAAAAAGACAAAAATAAAGAAAAGTAATTGTCAATAGAATAAACACTTACCTCCATTACCGTTGATGCGTTGAAGTAACACAAAACGTAGTACTGTCACTATCCACTGTTACCAAACTAGTTGACTATGGTCTGACTGAGTGGGTTGCTCTTATACAGCACCACTAAGTAATTTCTAATCTAAAGCTAATTCTTAAGTGCTTACAACGCAACTGATAGTAACTTAATGAGTCAACACAGTTCCTAATGTGCGATCTTACAAAGTTATCTCACATTCATTCCCGGTGCGTTGCACAAATGCACTCCTATCCATGGGTACAGTAGATAGAAAAGAATGTTATTTAATATTTACAAATCACTATAATTGAACATTCCTATGTTAACCATTGTTTAGATTGGTACTGTAATAATCTACTAATAACAATAATATCATGGATACACTAGATGTACAACAACATCTGAAAAGGATTCATCCTAATCTAGAAAGTAATGTTTATGCTGCTAATAGGCTACCCATGTACACCCATGTGCCAACGTATATAATATGCAATTTGGATACGGATTATAAACCAGGCTCACACTGGGTAGCTTTACATATTGACACAAATGGCGTTGGGCAATATTTTGATTCGTATGGACGGGCACCTGTGCGATATCAAGTTGAATTTTTAAGAAGAAATTGCAAAAGATGGGACTGGAATGTTGATAGGATTCAGAATGATTTGACTTCAGTTTGTGGTGAATATTGCTTAATGTATTTGCTATATAAGTTTCAGGGATGTTCAATGCATAGTTTTGTAAAAATATTTACAGGGAATACACTGTACGATGATATTTTAGTGGATGAGATGTTCCATTCATGTTTTATAGTTAAAAATAAAAAAAGTAACAAAAACAGTGAACTTGTTTTATTGATCCAGAATGCACATTTTTGAAATAGACCAGATTTATTAACGTAAACGAGGCAAAAGGAGTATGTAAGGATTCTCTGGTTTCTGCCTACCCCCATGGGAAGAAGGCGTGAGTGTAGTATGAAATAAAATAGAGGCAGAACCCGCTCACAATGAGTAATTGATAAGGAACCCTAAAGCAGTCGTAATACGAACTGTCGAATGAGTAATAGATAAGAAATAGCGAACAATGAAACGCTAATGAGGGTCGCCGGGCCGGGCGGATGTCAATTAGATTATTGCTAATTGATTTACGTATCTCGCGAACCGTGCATCCTACGCAAAAATGGAACGCAGATTCGTGCTCAGCGCATGCCAAAACCTTTTTTTTTTTTTTTTTTTTTTTAGGATTGAGGACCGCTTAGTATTCGCTTGAAACCCCTTGAAAAAAGTGAGCTGGAACCGGCACAACCTATCTACTCATAAATGAAGCCAGACTACGACGAAGCTCAAAGGGACCTACATATTAAGTTACCAGTAGCTTCTGCCCGCGATTTCGTTCGCGTGAAAGGACAATGCCAGAAACTTTATAGAACTTTGCCCCACTCAAATCAAAAAGTCATTTACAAGCCTGCAATATGCAGCATCTTATAGATTATTCAACACTGTTAACTAAACATATTTGTTCTAGTGCCTGTAGAACTTGCGGTTTCTGTTATAATCTTAAAACAATTATGACATTGATTATAGGTGAGGTGCAGTTTATAATTGTTAAAAAGCGATTTAAATGCGTTACGCATTATCATAATTATTATAATCGTGCCATCGTAATTAGTTAATAGCACGACATAGGTACTGCAGGGGGTGATAGCTTGAGTCAATACCTACCAAAACAACACAATATATGTTTAGCAAAATCTTACGGATTTACAGTTTTACAAAAATTCCGTTCGTGTTTCGTTCTGTGAAAATTTAAACGAAAAATGCTACGAGTATTTCTTGAAAACATTCTTGTTTTTGATAGAAAAAAGACTTCGTAAGAACCTAATAAAGAAAAAAAAAATTGGAGTCAAGTGGGGATGAATCTTTTCGTCTATACCATGGTCATTGAAAAATATTGCGGGTGAGTGAAAACCTTATTTCTTTTCAGGGATCCGTTTGCGAAGCATTAAAGTGCTAATTTTTGTTGGTCAGGTGTCGCCCCCCTCCACCTGCCAGCTAAATGGTTGTTTTTGGATATGTATGTGAAAAATACACGGCAGTTGCAAATATATATATGACGAAGTTAAAAGGAAAACTATCACAACTAAGTAAGCTTTACAAGTTAACGAGTGGCTCCTACTTAGCTAGTCAAACAACTTACATTTGCAGTTGGAATGTATGAGAGAATATGTTTTTCAACTACAATAATAAGTTTGATCTTGGGATAAATTCATCCAACTACGGAACCCTTCATTGTGCGTGGTGCGACACGCACTTGGCCAGTTTTTATTAAATATATTTGTTAATGAAGACCCTGAGCTCTCGCAAAAATACCTACCTGTGATTTACATTTACTTTTTTTTTTTTTTTGGGTATGGCATCTCGCAGGTCAACCTATGAGGTTGTCGTCTGCTTAAGCGGACTTGCTAAATTTACTTGTGACCATCCGTTATTATATCGAGACCCCTCTGTGCCTGAGCAAACACGATATTGACAATACCATGCAGCAGTTTCATATGTACCTACCTACCTAAACTAGGAGGCTATGGTTTATTACGTATATTTTTTACAAGAAATTATTATAAAAACTAAATTACCTAGTAAAAGCACAACTAGCCATCTCCAATATCGATACACCTTTACCTGTCTCCTAACAACAGTTTCTGAAACGAGTTAGTATTTAGACAAACAAGCACAACCGCGGTACTGAGTTAGTGTAGCGTCTCGGTTTGTGTACATTCCCATGATGCTTTTAACACGCACCCACCAGCCACCGTTATGAAGAGCTTCCGGACGAAAAAAATTACGGGACTGCAGGTGCTGGCTTGGTCGGTCGTGTGTATATATTAATATATTTTGGACATGGGGAGAGAGAGAGAGAGAGAGACATGGCCTCCCTCTACAGAAGAACATTATAGGCTGATTATGAATGAATGAATGAATGAATGAATATGGACATGGGACCTACCTACATCAGGCCGCACGTCAGTGGTAAAAAAAACAGCGGGGTAATTGCGTAACACACAACATTCATTGCGTTATTTACGTTGTTAAGCAGACAAATTTTACGAACATATATATGAAGCAATGGATTAGCAATATCCTTCAAAATGATAGCATGTTTTGCTATTATGTTTTAATTTAAGCTGCCCTCCCGTTCTATTGGAACTCTGTACTAGGCCCGCTCAAGGTCAAAATGTTACCAATGACGTGAGGCCTCCTATATGTGCGTCTCTACGGTTTTTCTTACAGTTTAGGACTTTTTGTTTGGGATAGGTAGAAATCCGCGGATCAATAGTTAGAATAATGAATCCGCAAGAAAATAAACTTAGTAAGGCAAATGCAAATAATGAAAGTAGTTTCTGTAAGTTTTTGTGATTTGACACTTAACTGTGTCTTGACTTGACAGCCGGCCGGCATAACTCAATGTTGCCACACACAAAAAAAAAAAGATTTCGATATTTTATTCGAATCACAATTTAATGCAAAATCATAATCAATGCAAAATTTTTGCAATCTTGTTCGGATAAATGAATAACTTGTTAGGTAAATAGAAATTACCAAGTTTTTTTTACATAAACGTAAGTTATTGTGCCTTTCTGGCCAAAAATGGGCATTCCCCTTTACGAGCACAGAGTTCCAAAATTTTGGTCTCCTTACTTTGATTTTCTTCTTCGCAAAGAGAGTTAAATATTTCCAGAACTTGTTTTTATGAACTTGTGGCGGCATCTACACCGCCACATGCGAACAAACGCATCAATCCTGCATCGAGCAAGCAGAGTTTACCGCGCAGATAGCATATATACAACTTCCCGATAACAATCATCGGGCAGTTGCCCACCAGATACGACATCCATCTGGTCGGAGGATCCTCCCTTTTCCACGAGTATGAGTGAACTTTACACCCTGTTCCTCATATCCCTAAAAACCGAATGAGGCTTTGCTTGCATCTGCTCTCGCACTCCATCGAGTTTTCGATATATTTTTAGTACCGTCGATTTTTCATTAAATTTGGATTACAAAATTTGCCATCTGCTTGTAAATCCAGAAAAAAAATTGTATAGTTGTTGTTCCAGTGTAAAAAAAGCAGCTGACTCGTCACTACTTTCCGCGGCAGCCGATCCCACGAGTTGTAGAGAATAGGCTGCACAAGGAACAAAAGTAGCCAATGGATTTACAGCTTTAATTCTTGACTGAAGACCTTTGCATTGACCAGACATATTGCTAACAATATCACAACTTTGGCAACGACAGTCTATATTATCAAGTTCCAAAATTTTATCAATTGTCGCAAGAACAGCCTTCTCCATGTCTTCACCTTTATGACCGCAATTGGGTAAATATGTGACAAAACGCTCTACTGGTTATTGCGAGGCGGATTAATCAGCCAGCTCAACCACTCGCTCGACCACCGACCGATTCGAGTAAAAAGTCAGTGTGTGTTTTACGCGCAATTGTTTTTTTTTTTTGTTTAAATCAAGGACTCTGAAGCGCATTTAGTTTTAGTGTTTTGTCTCAGTCTAGTTGATATATGTAGGGTAGATGCAACGATGCTAGATTAGTGCATGTGAAGACACGATTTCAGCCCCCCCCCCCCTCGATCCTCGCGCCCTAGGCTGCAGCCTAATTAGCCTAAGGGTTAATCAGGCCCTGTGGAGTGCGCGCGGCGGAATCGGTGATTTGTTAACTACTAGTTTACATACTCCAATACATACCTACTGATTGCCGATGAATTAGGTAAATCTATGTAGCCCCAACTATGTCTGCTGATAATTTCGTAACAAGAACCCCTAATCCCGCTTCGTTTTTTGTTCCACTAAAAACTTTTAATTAAGATTTGCACAACAGATACCTACCTGGTAAAATATGACAAAATCTTGCTATGTACCTAAATTTGTCCACTCATTGTACCTACACGTACTCGAGTAAATAGTTAATATTATTCTAAGTATGTTCGACTTCATATTATAAAAGATTTCTAGATAGGTTAGGATAGGTACATTTGCATCACAAACCTGACCAACCCGTTCTTCCACAGTAACAGACCGCAGTACCTTCCGCGCGTTCCGCATCGTCCTCATTATCACAGTAGCGCGGGAGCTATGCGGCTGTCTCGCCGTCCTGCACTTCGCATCGCTGATCTTTAGCAAGGCAAGCGCCGGCGATTGTCTGCTTACAGCCAACCAACAGGCTGCAGTATTGGGATTGGTGCAATTCGTGGGGTCTTGCACTGCGTCCAGTCTTGTGGAAAGGACTGGGAGGAAGGTGAGCGAGTTCGATTCCATATTGATAAGAAACGGATAGTGCGAAGAGTGTGAAATGGATCTTAAATTGGCCTTTGCCAAATTGAAAATCGGTGAAGTAATAAGTCCACCACACAGGATGCAGCCCCAAGCTGGTGAGGTCACTATATTATAACGTTGGTTTTTGGAAATTATCGTGAATACCCTAAGCTAGAGACACATAACCTTGAAGAGTTCTTTTCTCCACATTATAATATGCCTATACCTATGGCAAACATACTCATCCGACCAATTTGCATCAACTAGTGGTCTTAACATAATTACTGTCTAATTGGCAGTGGTCGATTTAAAAACTGCCAAAAAAGAGAGATGACGTCTAGATTATACAAAAACTTTTCATCTATACTTAACCCTTTTTGATCTTCTCCAGCCACTCCTCGGCACAACCTGCCTGGTCTCCGGCATAGCAATGTGTGCACTTGGCGCGTGGTTCTACGCGCACGTGGGCGCGGTCGAGGAGACCGCATCGTGGCTACCCATCGTCGCGCTCTGTTTGTGCATTTACTGCGACGCGGCTGGGTTGCAGCCTGTGCCCTTCGTTATTATGACTGAGATGTTCTCCTTCCAGGTTTGTACACTTCAGATATTATGATTTAATGGTTTTTTAATGATCTGGGATGGGGGATTATAGACTGAGGTCGATTTGCTCATTGCAAAATGGGAGGTAGGTATATTCGGGAATGGATGGTCTTAATAGAGTTCAACTCCAGTTGCCCAGACAATATCCATGGACTTTTGGACTAATAGTACCTATACTTACTGTTCATAGCTGATGATTAAAAGTTGAAAGAGTCCAATTAACACACATAAAACCTATTTTGAAAAATGGATTATGCTTAAATAACCCACTCTCCTCTTCCAGCTCCGCGGCACAGTAACAGCAATAGTCATCGCATTCGCCTGCGGTCTCATGTCAGTGGAACTGCGAGTGTTCCAGCCAATCGCCGCCTCAGTGGGCCTCTACTTCATCTTCTGGCTATTCTCAGGTGTTTGCCTAGTCAGCACCATTTACATCGCCTGCGTAGTTCCAGAGACCAAGATGAGGTCCCTAGACGAGATCTACGCGGAAATCGGAGGCAAAGACAAGAAAATCAAGAGCAAAGAAAAAGACTGCGAAGCTGACGTCACAAAACTGTAGATGATGAGAGACGTCATCTGTCATGTCGGTATTATTTTGAAGTTAGGTGTCGCTTGTAAAAGTATTGATTGCTAGTTCAGTTAGATTTGAACGTTGGCTTAACAGTGATATTTTGCACTTTAATGTGTGTAGATGTAGTTTTGTTTTAGGCATTTTGAATACGGCAAGTTCACTCAGTTTTGTTGGTGTCGAAGAGCTGAATATTGGCGCTGGCTTTGTCCATGCTCAGGCTTTCTTTATAACCAGTTGTCAGAGCTCACAATATCAGTCGATGTCTGATAACCTACTAACTTCTAGTATATACATACTTATAATGTAGTTTAGAACATGTATTATAAATTTATGTGCTGACGTGAGTGAGCTTGCACAAATACTCAGCTGCGTAATTTTAATTAGTTTAGCGCCTTCTTGCTATCCACCAAACTGACGTCATTTAAGGCCACAAAGCTGGGAAACGAAATATTTTTCCGCATTCTATATAATAAATAACGTTCTAAATGTTTTATACTTAAAAGTATATAATAAATGGCCACATTTTCAGGGCCTCGATTGCAACTTTTAAGTTGTTTTTTCAAGACATCTTATAACATATATTTTTATATAACGATAATATTTTATGCATGGACATAATTTGTGCCATTTCATTAAAACTTATCTTTTTGTATGCATTTTATATTAATTGTCAAAATTGTGTGACAAACGAATCTCATGTTATGTATGAAGTTTTTGTTACTTAGAAATAAATTAGTATTTTATATAACTTCTGTTTTTTATTTGATTTCATTCAGCGTGTTCCATTAATTTAGTCACACTTTTCTGGGACAAACCTTAACAACTTAGAATCGGCTTGGACGCGTGCAGAAATTAAAGATTTTATTTTACAAAATTACTTTGGATGATTTGCCTGGAGTCTGGATTTATGTCCGGTTGATGGCAATAGGCTCGCCTCCTATTACATTGGACTAAAATATAACTGGCAAAATTTGGGTGAACTAGACTTCGGGGAAATACAGGCGTGTTGCTATGTGTAGTTTGAACAAAGATTTGCCCAGTCTGTCCTTGTCTTGACTTTAAGATAATCTATGGGTAAACGGTATAGAAATAAAACATCAAATCACAAGCAATGGAATGTTTACAATTGCAATGATAAAGTTCTTACAGTATCATGTGTAAGTACAAATAAGCCTCGTCTGAAAGACAGTCTCACTTTGTGTATTAAATACAATCCAATTATCTTTATGTAAATAAATATGTTTTGTGGATAAACTCTCAAAATTCAAGCCATTCGTTGAAGTCACAACCTTTTCGCCTTTTATTAGGAATAATGGAATTTACGTCTTTGCCTTTATAAGTAGGCCTTAAGTCATTGAGATCCACTAGGTCATAATGTCGCTACTGCAGTCAAAGATTGGGAATGAAAAATCTTCTAGAGTAGAAGTTAATTAAAGAAAACTCTTTAGTGAGAAGAATTTTTAAAGTAACGGAAAATAATTTGAGTTATGATGCAGTGCTGCCACCTATCGGCACAAGTACAAAGCAAGACTCCCTTTCTTAAACAGTTCGAAGAGATTTTATACCAAAACACTCGATTATTTCTGGTTACATATTACATACATAGTACATAATGATTCTGTGTTCTAACGTATACGACATTGATAAAAAATGGAAGTATATTTTTATACAAAACGACGATCACGATATATTATAGAAAATGAGTGTTCTTTTTATTTCTGAAATTTGTGCTTTCCCCTATAAATAGATTATACATATGTAAATAGGTGATTCTTTTCTAAATCTTTGCCCAATTTGTAATTCTTGAGGTTTTAAGTACAAGTGACAGAATACTGGTTTTTATTTATGGGGATAATAATCAATGAATGAATAATAAAAATTAGTCATAATTCAATCATTCTTAAATATTTTGTATTTTTAGTGTTTATTTTAGTTACCTACATGCAAACCTGTCTAATCTCAAAAACAACACATCATACAATACAGTTCTTAAACTTCTACTTAGAGATATTATGTTTTTTTTTTCCTCAAAATTACCTGAATTATGCAAAGATTTAGCTTATTATATTTTATTTTATAAGTACACAATAGTTATTAATACATCTTAAGACGTTAACATACAACTACCGTAACTACGCTATTACAAAATCTATAGTACGCGTAGTATAAAAGATTATTATGTACTTATGTTACTTTAGTTTAAATGTTTCATTTACATTTGTGACAACTGTGCCTTATTTTCACCTGTACTGGCTGGAATATTAAGACATTTCAAAATAAAACAAAGAACACCGATTACGCATACTGTACTGCATAAAATGAACAAAAGAAACTCGCTTTTAAACTTAAAACTCGAGCAGTTTACTAGTATTCACTAAAGAGCTCCACTATCCATCTTCTGGCTCCAACACCAGAACCTCGCTACCAAGCAAAATCTATTGAACTAGTCAAAACAAATCATATGTGGCCAAACTCGAGGGGTTATTAGCCACTGAAGAGTTCCACTTATCCATCTCCTGGCTCAATCGTCAGATCAGCTCCATGATACCAAATTATAGTTTTGTCATCCGAACAACATATACATACAAATTTTCATTTCGATACGACCTTTAGAAGTAGGTTAAAATTGTCTTCTAAGATTTTATTACATTGTTAGTTAGGTACAAGTGAAGCTAATAGAAGAGGCCTGGTTAGTGGACTATCTATGGACTTCATCAAAAGCAGACGTATCGCAGGAGCTTAGTCATCCCAAAGACAAAACTTAAGTGTCTCTTGTACCGATTCTGGTTTCCAAAATAACCGATTTCAGTAATCTATCAGAGTAATAATAGTTAATTACAACATTTATCACTCAAGAACGGCTTGACCGATTTTAATGATCTTTGTATTGTTGGATTTGTATCCGCTCCGAATAGCAGAATAACTATTAAAACACGGGGAAAATTCTCGTTAAAAAAACTGAGGCGGCACGAAGTTTGTCGGATCAGCTAGTTTAATATAATCATAAGTTTCACTACACTGTACATATTAAACTCTTTTTCCTTATAAATACAAGGGTCAATATCTTTTTAAATTTGTTTATTCCAAAATTTACAGGTGATAATAAGGCTAACTTTACTATTATAAAAACTGTCATAATATTAATTTTTGCTGATCACTTTATAATTATCACGTCTTCAAGTTTGGGAGTGGGGTTTGGGGGGCGCTTAGCTTATTTTAACAAAATATTAATTAAACAATAAAAAGCTTCTTAGTCTAACTGTTATGACCTTAGTTCATCATTTTATAACTAAATACTGAGGAATAGGGTCGTAAATTTTATGAAAACATATTTTCTGTATGGCAGAAATTCGTAAAATGTATGTAGTGTTGAAAATCGGTTTTAATGAGACAATTTATGTCCCAGGATTTGTTACACATACATGATACAGAGAGCAGTGGTAGCCCAGTGGTAACGGATGCGACTTACGAGTTGTTGGTCGTAGGTTCGAACCCAGACAGGCGCTTTACTTTGTGTAAATTATTGCATCACCACTGCTCTCAAAACGGTGAAGGAAAACATCTTGAGGAAACCGGCATGTCTTAGAACCAAAAATTCGAAGACATGTGACATCTACCAACCCGCACTGGGCCCGCGTAGTAGATTACGGCCCACTCCCTCTCACAGAGAGGGGGCCTGTGTCCCAGCAGTGGGAACATGATAGGCTGATTATGCTATGCTACATGATACGAATTTCGCCCTAACACTACAATAAGTAGGGGTATTCTCTATTTGTCTGACTTTTATAAGTACATAATCACTTACAAACTATTCCTAAATCTAATAATATGCTTTGGATTGACATTAAAAATAAAGTTGCAGCATAATTTTTACGAAATAACAGATCTGGTAAAACTTAATAAAAAAAGAAAACAATTCGATCACATTCCGGCAAGATTCCTTTCGCGAACCATTTATAACAATATTGCACTAATATAACATATTCTTTAAAAAAAAAAGTTAATGATATGCAGATACTTAGCCTAAGATATAAATATACCCGAAAATCCAATTTAAATAAAAAATTTTTTATAATTTTTTGATGACTTTTGTGATATTCGGGCTTGTAGAATGTATGAAATGAGCAATTAGTTGGTAGGTACGTAAAAATAAAACTATGTTTAATAATAGTCAAAAGCGTACAAACGCAATAAAGACTTTAAAAAAATTGAATTGATATTTATGATTTAATTACTCTGTCACATGCATGGTCCTCACAGTCATGATCTGACCAAGAATATGTCTGGACTTTAAAAGAGACTTTGACCTTTCATTCTTTGATTCTTTGATTTACATTTCATTACTCCCACCTCCAAAAAATGTATGCAGGAAATGCCTACGCGGCAGGCTCAGAAAGAAATGGCGGAATGAGCTGGACTATTACGCCGTAGACCGGGAAAAGTGGAGAGAGTTAAGGGAGGCCTGCAGTGGGACAAAATTATAATAATAATAAATAGCAATACTCCAACCAGTTACATTAATAAGATGTTCATAACTTTTACTAAATCCAATAATAATTAAAAACTATATAATCCAATATATGAATTAAATCATAAATACCAATGTTAAAAGACCTAAAATTAAAATAAAAGAAGCTGCCACATAAAAAAACCTATATAAAATTTTGGCTCATAGCAATTTTGGTTTCTTAAATCGGTGAGACATATTCAATGTATGCGTCAGTCTTCAATGAGTGATGTGAGCAAATGATACTAAACTAAGTACTTGTTAGTTTGTTAGACTTCGGGTGAATTCGTTTAGCCGAGCTTTCCCGAAAGGTTAGGTTAGGTTAGGGGTTTGAAAATGGCGTGAAACTATGCTTTAGAAGTTAAAACAAACAAAGGCGACTCTAGTGTCAGCACATAAATTGTATCATTTATGGAGAGTTTTGTCTACAACTGGGAGTAACTTGGTCCGTGCAAAAAGTCTAATTGAATTGTTTTGCTGACCGTACCTAAAACACAGTGACATTTTTATATTTGAATGCTATTTTGCATTGTCCCTTTCAGTTTGCCTTTTAACCTCTCCACAGTAATTAGTTTTAGCCATAAAAGAAATGCATCAATATTACTTAAAAGAAGCTGTATCTTTTATAATAATAATAATTGTAAGAACGATGAGTAATTAATTAAAAATAATTGGCAAAAGCTTAAAATGCGAACGATGCCTTTTATGTCAATGTTTTGTTTTAAATGCAAAGGAATGTTACGGTTTTAAAGGCTTCATTTGCAGCACGCAATCGGATATTGACATAAACAATATTAGTTTGTTAAAATTAGGACATTTACATACTTGGTTTAAATTATTGCATTGGTTAAAGTATGAATCTTTTATGTACTTATTCGAAAAAATTTGAAAAATTTATTTAGCTTAAATATCAACAACTTTTTGATCACTACTGACATAGAACCTTGGATTTTAGACTCGATAGAACGGCTTCAAACAAAAAAAAAACAACCATGGGAGTACTTTGAATATGTAATCCTCAAATAGTTTAGGAGCCAAGTAAAACTCGAGTATTACTTTCAAAATCCTAATGAACATCAGAAGATTTTTTGTTGTTCTATAAAACATTCATCACTGCACCATACGCAATATAATTTATATTACAAATAAGTAAGAACACAGACGAATATAAAGGGAAGGGAAGTATCAATTGACAAGTTTGTACAATATATTGGAAGGAATTGACGCATGGAAGACTGGAAAGGAATTATATGTCAAAAAATAGACGTAGGTATAGTCGTAGTGTAAGTGTAAGCGCTTTTAGAACAAAGAGATGTTAAGGATTGGGATTGATGCCACATTGTTCTTCAGGTGGGTTGGTAAAATATTTTTAACAAGCTGTTCACCGCGACTTCGTCTGCGATTCGAGATGAAAAGTAGCCTATGTCCTTACGCGGGTCATGATCTGTCTGTGTGCCAAATTTCATCCAAAACCATGCCGCCGTTTAAGCGTGAAAGCGTAACAAACAAACAAACCTACTTTTGAATTTACAACTAATAAGTTAGGATTAGGATGATAAGTAAGTTATTATTTTTTATCAGCGTGTCACGAAGAAAGTAATTTACTAGCCACAAAAAAAAACATTGAATTCATAACATAACATTACATCACGCCTGTAATCCCAGAAGGGTTAGGCAGAGGTGTACCTATGGACCCATATTTCGCCAGGTATGCTTAAGACCCATGTAATAGGGGCCGAGCCTATTGAAATCAACCGGACACAAATCCAGACTCCGGGCTGCTACTGATAAATTCTAGATCGAAAAACCCAATAACACGTTAGTCTAGTGGTCACAATCGCTACTGCTGAGTATGAGGTCCTGGGTTCGATTCCCAGGTCTGGCAGATTTGTGGCTAGTTGACGGCAATAGGCTCGCCCCCTATTACATGGGACCTAAAAATAACTGGCGAAATATAGGTACACCTCTGCCGAACCCATCGGGTAAACAAGGCGTGATGTTATGTTATAATGTGATTTTAATTCCACCGATACCTAGATCCAGGCTCGGATGCAGAATGGCTAGTTGTTGAGAATTAGTTTAATAATTTTATGTAATAAAATATTATTTTATGTATAAAAATAGAAAAATCCAAGGAAGAAAAATGTGCACCAATCAAAGCAATAAGTAAGAGCATAGTACTGGAGAGTTAGTAAAAAGTCCTGCCACATTTACAGATAAAATTTAAAACGAATTTCATAGCTCCCGGACTAGACACAGCGGAACGCGTCCTTAAAATGTATATGTACAGACATCAATAATTTATCTACTAAACAATCATACAGCTCTTCGGTACAATTATATTTATGTTAAAATACTTTTATGGCATTTTAGTGGCCTTACTAACGGTAAATTAGTCTGCTATGTATAGAATCAATATTTATAAACTTAATTAAGTGAATAAAAATGAGTGTTTTTTTTTCAAAAGAATCAATATTGAGCTTTTACTCAATGTCAACATCTTTAATTTATTCAATAGTAAATAGATCAGTTTTTAAGTAGGTACACGTGAATTGTATTACTGTTGTATTTTTTTGTTTGGTACCCCGAAGACTTTATAACGTTTTAAATGGTTTTCGGCTTTCTAAAATCAACTTTACATATACAAGGTCAAATTAAATTATCTAGAGAAACTCCGCAGCCGTGATAGGTATGGACGTTTTTTTTTTCTTTTCAAATTCAATTTCATTTATTTGCAAATATGAGTAAACAATATGCAGATATTTTACATTCATGTAATATTTGTATATCAGTCTGTACTTTACTCTCTCACTGTACACAGTCCTCGTATCACCATATTTTAGCTTTCGGCATGCAAAGTACATAAAAATAAAACACGAAAATATAAAACTAAACCAAATAAACTTAAGAATGAGATCAATAAAATACCTAGCAGTTTTTGTTTTTTTCACGTTTGCAGAGCTTCACTAGCTAGTTTAATTTGACCCTGAACATGTATAAAAGGTATTTGTTTAGATTATGGCATATAAGTCGTTTGTAAGACCACAAAAATATTACCTGTAGGTACATTTCCATAAGTTCTAATACACAACTAATATCCTTAGATTCAACATCTCGCCTTATAAAATAAATTCATTTAAGTTTACGATAATATACATCATTATGGGCTGAATTTTATGAATAACCCATTATTTAAAAAAAAAACATGGAAATCAACAGGTCGATTCTGTCAAAATCTCACCGTGAAGACTTGCGTGGAGTGAGCTGTCAGTGTCATCCCGTGTTGGTCAATCCCTAGCATCAGTGGCACTGACAGCTCACTCCACGCTCACTTCACCTAAGTTTTCACGGTGAGATGGTTACAGAATAGCACTACAGCTTCATCTAACCTAAATCGTACTATGCCAGTAATTTAGTCGAGTCTCTCTAGACTCTCTAGACGTCTGTCGTGTTTGATGGCTCAGTCGTTAAAGCCTCGCATCGCAAGCAGGGTTGTGGGTTTAAAGCACAAATGTTTAAATTCATTCTTTTTGAGTTTATCTTGGACATCACTGACATCTGTCAAGGAAAATATTATGAGGAATTTTGGACTTTAGTTAAAATAAGTCTGAAATCGCCAACTCGTCTTGAGCAACCGTGGTGATCAACGCTCGTGCCTTCTCTGTATGAGTAAGGGGCCTTTGCCCTGCAGTGAGACAGTGCTAGGCTGGTATTAAAGTAATGTGAACGGTTGACCATACAAGGCTTGTCTTTGTTAACATACTTTTTCACCACGAAATTAATCGCCATTTTAATAAATTACAAGCATAGTACAAACTAAGTTTTCAGACCAATTATTTCAATAAAATCAAGTAATTTCAATTTTACCTACTTTTAAGTATCAACTCAATTTCGTGGAACAGACTTATCTCACGAAATTACAGACATTTTACAAAACCCATGATACTACTCACAGACAATAAAAACAGATGAACATCAACTGATTTCCTAACCGCAATGCTTTAGTGAACCAACCAGTGTAGGTACAACGCTACAAGAATATTTTGGCGCGTCATCAGAACTAACGGCGCCATCTTGTTTCGTCAATACAATTTCTGTGACAAATTTATAGGTATGATGAGTAATATTTGATATGTTCGAACAAATAATGTTATTTGAGAGAAGGCATCGTAAAATGAGATAATCGAAAAAATCTGTAAAATCGATGGAAATATGAAGAACCCTGTGCGTGTCCCAAATTAAATATTTTTATTTCTTCCTTTTTTTCTTTCTTTAAAAGTTTTTGGAGGGGACTATTACCGTCCTTGTCGCGCGGCAATGTATGGCGGTAGTATGAAGTTACATAGTCCTACGTGCTCTCTTTGTCTAACATTTATTTTAAAACTTTTATAATTACCAAAGAAATATATTATGAGTTACAAAAAAAAAAAAAACATCCCTATTCATCAATGTTTACCAACAACGCCCTTAATGTCTAGGCCAGACAGGCGCCAAAAGATTCTTGTAGCTCTCTATACAATAGGATAACGTTTAAGTAGTATGTAGTTACAGTATTTTATATAGTTATGGTACATACTTTAGTGATGTAGCTATGTGCGCGGGTAGTAGTGGCCAGTGCGCGCGGGCAACGGCGGAGGCGTGTCCTGTAATGTTACGACAATGTTATAATTTACAGTAATATTTTACTGAGAACGCCAGTAACCTGTTTTCTCGATTCTCCAAAAAGATTTTGATAATTTTTGTATTGGTAAGGTAAATCAAGGTAGAAATACGCTTAAAAGGTGCTCTTAAAACCAATACCAATGCCAATCCGTGGCATGCGCTAAGGGGATTTAAAAAAAAACAGAACATATAGGTCGTAAATAAAATGCAGATAAATAAAAAAGCAAAAATAAAACAAACCTCAAGCAAGCTTATGTTCGCATTTCAACACTGGGTGTGATGTTCTGAAATAAAACAGAGGATCGCTAATTGCAAAAAAATAATAATTTAAGCAAAAAAGCTACAAACTAAAAAAAAACATACAGAACAAAATATAACGAATACAGGATGGACATAGAAACCTTTTTCCCACCGTATTGTCAATAATATGATTATACACTATACGTGAATTTGCATCACTGTCAAAATCACAGTGATCTTTATTCTCATTATGATAAGGTTGTTGTTGTGTTGCTGCCATTGATAAGTCTGTTCAAATCATAGTAATCTTTACTTTCGTTACAAGAAGGTTGTTGTTGGCTTGCTGCTGTAAGATGTCAAATAACTAGAAAAGGACTGTAGACACGCATGAAATTATCTGACCGATTACAGACAGATGATTATTTATTGTAGCAGTAAGGCAAAATGTAGGTTTGTTCTCCTATTTCTGTACACACTGGCCAAAAAACCAACATAATAACATCGAGGTTAACTGCATAATAAAGCTTTGCTTAGACTAAGTGCCGATTTGACCGATGAAACTGAACGCGTTCAGCACATCTAAAACACATTCAAGAGCTGTCAGTGTCAAAATTATTATGGAATATTGACACTGAAAGCTCTTAAACTGGGTTTAAAAGCAGCACTTTTCGCGTTCAGTTTCATTCATGAAATTCTGCACTAAATACTTCGAAGAACGAAACGCAAGTCATGTTATTAACATTGTGTTCATATTTTTTTAACTTTTATATAAGTACTTAATGGCTTTCATAAATGTTTTTTTTTCTATAATTACCTGTACGTTGTTGTCGTGAAGATAGTGCCGAGGAGGCTGCGGCCGCGGCATCGGCTCATCACTGTCATCGTCCTCCTCGAAATCTGATGAGTTCATAGCATTTGAAAATCATGTTGCAAATAGACACCGCGAATACTGTTATCTGGTCAATAATTACCTTAATGAATGAGCTTTAATTTCTATATTTGTGAGTTATAATGCAGATACGCATTCACTTCACTACTATCGGTTGCAGCTTGTAACATGAACTATAAACATTATTTCTCAATTTCCAAAGGTATCATATTATCACTCAAGCAGAAAGCATAATGAAGTTTCTTTAGTAGTGCTAATGTTATATTCCAAGAATATTTAAGCAAGCATACGAGTAAGCACAGAATTAACAAGTAATTAACAAGTAGAAAGGTAACATGCTTATGCACATGCGAACGAAACAGTAAAATACATTGGATGTAAGATTCTACTAAAATATGTTTAAATAAAATGGTTGTTTTACATTTTTATATTATTGTGCACTCAATTACTACTACTTTTTCACAAGTGCTATAAAGGATGTAATTGAAAACTAGCGCCAACTCAAAAGAGGAGGTTCAGTAACTGTTACGTTTTAATTTTTTCATTCAAACTAAGGTATTGCCTCTTATTAGAAACTAATTATAGTCGTTCCAGTAAAAACTATCAAAACAAATAAGAAAATTAAAAATCTATTTTAGCGCACGCCCAAAGAGCAATTAATTCATCACAGAGTTCACAACCAACATGCACCCAGTTGGTAACACGTTGAGTTAGTGGTTATATATCTAATTTTGACAGTTCCTACGAAAAACAGAGCGCGCGACAATGTTGCCAAATCGCTTGCCTGCGCGCCCGTACGTCTGTATATTCCTTTATTTTCGCTTGGCCCTATATTTTCCTTTAAAAACGTTTTTTTTTTGGCACATCTATTTAATTTTATCCTGTATAAAATATAAGTCAATGATAAAATTTGCACGCGAACTTCTGGATCACCTCACCTGCCTAGCTTTTTCACAACTATTTTTTGAGTCGGCTTCCAGTCTAACCGACGACGACGACTGTCTATCTGACCTCCACAACCCAGTTACACGACACCCCTTGGTAAGACTGATTGTAACACTTTCGGGCTTCTGACGACCCGTAACGACTGTCAAAGATCCACGAATGACAGCTGGGACCAACAGCTTAATGTGCTTATCGAGGCACGGATGGGTATATGTAATAAATGGTCACCCATCCACGAACTAACCGCGGCAAGCGAAGCTTTACCCGCGCGGCTATTATTATTTAACCACGAATAATACAAAATATTAGTGCATGTTAATTGCGAGCAAACTCCATATTTTTTTTGTTTCTTTAAGTTATAATAAATTATCTTATAGAAAAATAAATGTGCAACTTATGCAAAACAAATTATATAAAATCATAATAAATAATTAAAAAAAACATGTTTATATTGCATTCGAAGCTTAAAAGCCAATAGTAATTATTTCATTGCTAGATTTTTGATTTAATTTAATTAGTCAGTCGTGGGTACGTTTTGTCGGCGGCTACCTACTGTTAAGATGACTTCCAATGATGAGATTGATGACGAGAATAATGACGAACCATAATAAGAAAAAAAAAACAATCACACACACACAACACTAAAAAGGGAGCCGAGTAGTGTAGGATAAAAAGAAACGAAAAAAAAACAAACGAAAAAGGGTGCATCCTACTCCATGGGTACTAGTCTATGTCCAAAGAAATCTTACCTCTTTGCTTTCTGCTGTCCCCCTTTACGGTATCCTCCGTATCGGAGCCCTCTGCAAAACATGTATGGTTGTAACATCTACTGAGGAAACGGTGCAGGAGAATATAAGTTGTTTAATGTATCTGCTATTTACTTTTTTAGATGATAGGGTGCAGTTACGATTGACGTAATAATTTATTTTGCAGGCAAAACGTTGAAAAAATCAAGTGAGACGAGAAAAAAAACAAAATATTTAAGACGCCTAAATTTAATTTCACTTTTTAACGAAAAAAAAAAACTGAAAAGAGGTAGCATAACCTTGCCGAAGTGATGTTTACCTTCTGTCTGAAATTGTAGGTAAAAACATAAGTCTATTATTGAATTTATAGCAGATAAAATAATAAAATTGACTTTGAATGAAAAGCAAGGAATAAAAACGGCACTAATAATTCAATTCAAAAACATACACAAAAATGAAAATTACATAGAAAGTGGTTATCCCCCCTTCCCACACCTGTCAATCGCAACTGTCAAACCCGAACCGTAAGTAAAACATGAAGAAACCAACAAGCATGCCCAATGCCTCAAACCAGAGCGATATTCCAAAGTCAACTAAGTATTTATTTATCAGATCACTTATGGATGTTGAATCAAACAGAACTTTCACAATGTCACCTCCGTATCCTTTTGTTAATAGCACATGTTAAAAGTAAGTTCGTGAAACTGTCCATAAAAAGGCTTATTTACCCCCACCAAATTCGAAACTAATAATGGAGGAAATAATGGACCACCGGAACACTGTTTAGCGACGCTTAATCGCCTAATATGTAGATGTACATTTCTTCGAATTTTTGGTTCTAAGACATGCCGGTATCCTCGCCATGTTTTCCTTCACCATTTTGAGAGCAGTGGTGATGAAATAATTCACAAAAAGTAAAGCGCCTGTCTGGGTTCGAACCTACGAACTACAACTCGTAAGTCGCGGCCCTTACCACTGGGCTACCACTGCTCGTTTAGCGACGGTGCAACCTTTTTTATACTTCAACATAATACATGTTACGGATAATTGAATTGATCACTCCGTGTATTTTTTTTATTGACGCTTTACTCTTGTTTTTTTGTTGCTTTAAAGGTGCATGAACAAACGTCTGTCGCGGCAACGTCAGGTCGCCGATCAGTCACGTCAATTTCAGGGACGTGTGTGATCAGATAGTCAGTCAGTCAGTCATAGCAACGCGCCTCTATCAAGTTTTCGTTTTTGTCGTTCGTGGCAATACAAGTTTTGACTTGCTGACGACGTGACGTAGACTGAGACGCGCCGGTAGTGACGTGTCAAATACGTGTAGCCAACGTCCTACAACTTCTACGTAACGATATTTTTAGACGTGACGGTTCGGCAACTTGACGTTGACGTCATTGACGTGTGTGCATGTACCTTTCAAGTTTTAACCGATTCCTTGGAATTTGGCATCTGTGTTCCAATCTATGCAAATTTTTCATGTAACAAAATCCGAATGTCAACTGGAAAAGGCCAGGATGGTGACACTACGAAAGTCCCTTACAAATCGAGTCCCGAACTAACCGGAGTTGAGTTCCCGTACGAGGGTCGACATCGCGTTGGTGACCGAGTCGGCCGCGTACATCAGGTCGCTGCGGAGACTACGGTTGTCTATGCCCACTGTACGATGAAAACCGGACACATACACATACAATGTTGTTAGTAATGGTGCACTATATGGGGTGTTAGTTACCGCTAAAAATCGTATAATATGTTCTATGTTTTCACATCGAAAACATACCGCCAAGTTTCTTATCAAAATCCACACAGATCCCATTGAGTTTTTCCATCCTTATATCCTTAAAAGAATAACCGCAGAAACTTCAGGTACCCAATTATTGGCCTTTTTTAGTTACATTTTAAACATAACACACCATCACGCTTGTTATCCCTGAAGGGTTAGGCAGAGGTGCGCCTATAGTACACCCATATTTCGCCAGTTATGCTTAAGTCCCATGTAATAGGGGGCGAGTCTATTGCCATCAACCGGGCACAAATCCAGACTCCGGGCTGCTACTGAGAAATCCTAGATAGAAAAATCCCAATAACACTTTGCCCGACCTGGGAATTGAACCCAAGACCTCATGCTCAGCAGTAACTCTTGCGACCACTAGACCAAAGAGGCCTAGTGGCCTAGGTTACCTTTTTATTTCAACGAATTTTATTGCTCAGCTCCCTGTTTCGACTTTAGTCTCGTGTACACCGGAGCGAAACAAAGGCACCGAGTGTCGCGCGACGAGCGGTGCCTTTGTGGCGTGCTATGGCGTCGCGCCACAAAGGCACCGCTCGTCGTAAGTGTTATAATCGCGCCAATTCTGACTAAACCGCATCAAGAGATAAGCGAAGCGTAACAGAAATCATAGAAGCCGGAGTATAGTAAGCGATAAGCACATGCTCCTCATCTGTCAATCGAACTTATTAAGTTCGGTAACAATAGAAAAGTAATTAGCGACAGTTGAGCTCTAGGTAATTTTCTGGATAATATGCTGTGCATATGGAATAGGTTGCAGTCGCGGCCGTTACCACTGGGCCGCCACTGCTCTCAATTAACGTCCAAAAACGTTTCATTAATGTACGTAAATTAGAGATATTTTCGACAGATTGTGACTGATATTAGAATGCGAATGTTCTTAAAAACACAGGAACCTTCGAACATGAGTAAAACTTTCGAATTGTCTTATTGCTACAGTTTGCGCAAAACTTAATGAACTCTCGGAAGTTGCACGCGAGTGGCTGCAAAAGTACTTAAAAGCTGTTTATTTTTGTGATGATTAAATCAATGCTGTATGTAGGCATACAGGTATTATAATAAAAGTTTCACATCTACATTATTGAGTGTGCACTCAACTGTACCAAGCGCGGTTTCGTACTCGGGCCTACGTTCAGAGGGCTCATAAAGTTTTGCGCGAACTGTACCATCACAGTGTTCTTTAAAAGTGTTCATATTCACTTGTCCTGGAAAAAAATGACATCTGCTAAATGGTGGACGCGATACATTCAAACAATGAGTTTTAAGAAAGGACTATCATACTCACTGGTCGTGGGTCGTTGATTTTGATGGAAGCTTCTGCCATCACCCATGCTTTCCATACCTTTACATAAACACAATGAATTGATTTGATTAATTAGCGGGTGACTATTATCAAAATAAAAATATAAACTAAATACTTCTTTACATAAACCTACGTGGGCACTTATGAAACGTCAGCAGCTAGGTGCACGTTTCCAATTGGTCGTTTCCTATGGAAAAAAGCCGGTAATTATTACCGGCTCTTTTAGTTAGTTAATTAATTATTAACTCCATGGTTGCTCTTTAAAAATAATTGGCTCTGAATACAATGTTTTCACATCAATCTGCCTAGCCTTTTACCTATCCCTGCTGAGTTCAGCTGCCAGTCTTACTGGATGAAGCTAAATACCAGTATTTTACATGTAGCGACTTCGAAACGGACCTCCACAACCCAGTTACAACCCACGAGGCCTAAGCTGAGCTTTGCATTTGAGTGATTACCAATCGCACCAATGTGATCGCGCGAGGGACGCAAAGCGCCTCAGGCCGATTGACAAGCAAAGGTCGTGTCGCTATGTGCACTCACACAAATGCAAAGCTCAGCTTAGGCCTCGCGGACTGTACTGGGTAACACGATACCCCTTGGTAAGACTGGTTGTCAGACTTTCGGGCTTCTGACTAACCGTAAAGACTGTGAAAGTTCCACAGTATGCTTTCCGAGGCGAGATGTAAAAACGAAAAAGAAAAAAAATATGTAAAAACGGCCACCCATCCAAGGACCAACCGTGGCAAGCGTAGCTTAACCTGATCGATTCGACCGTGTGGCTGTTATTACATAGCCACGAGCCACAATAATTTCAAATGACACAGTTAGGAGGTATTGGTTGCAAGTCAAACAGCCAGGTACTTAACAAGAAAGAAAATTGTCAACAAATCTATGAGCCTACAACAGAACTCAAAATGTAACCGTAATAAGTGCTTTTAACACTGTTGTTTAAAACTGTTTTTAAAGAAACACATTTATACAGGGTCTCCCGTAACTCGACGTCAAGCCGGAATCGGGTGATAGTGACCAAGTCCCAAAAGTTAACAGAAAAACATAAAAATAAATATTTGCCATGTTTTTAAAAAAAAAAAAAAACTCCTGCCTGTGGCGATGGCGGTCCGACCTATCACCCGACTTCGGCTTGACCTCTACTTAAGGGACATCCTTTACATGTAACAGATACAATAATGTTACAGAATCAAAGTGTAACCTTTCTTAAGTGTTACAGGAATAAGCAGTTTAGGTAAAGTTGGGGTTGACCCCAACACACACAATGAAAAACACATTCATAAGTGTTGCATATTTGATTCTGTTATCAATTAAAAATGTAACACTTATAATTCTGTAACATTTATGAAGGTGTTTTTTAAGCCCCTGGTCCACAAAGCCTACAACGTTCTCAAATTCTCACAATAGAATATTGTGAAAGAGAATTACTATGTTGTTTTTATTTATTTATGGATGAGCCGGTACAAAATACTACAGACCGAGACTGTGTGACATATCAATCCGTTCTCTCTCTCCAAGCGAAGGTGTTTGAGGGGCGCTCCGCACCGTGCCTCGTGGTGGTGGTTCCCTGCAAATAATGAATCTCGTTAATTTAGGGGAATCCTCAGCTGTAGCCAGCCAAATTCAAAAGTAACCGTTGATCAAAATGCGATTCGCGACTGTAGGAAAGATATATTTACTGAATAATAATCATCAAACATTGGAAATTTGTTCTACCTAAGAATTCTCATATGAAATATTCTGACAAACTGAGCAGAAATTTGCAAAAAAAAAAAAACAAACAAGTATTTGGCGGCCTACAGCTGAGGATTCACCTTTAACGCTACTGCTGAGCATGAGGTCCCGGGTCCGACCCGAGCAAAGGGTTTTTTCATCTGAGAGTTCTCAGTAGCAGCCTCGAGTCTGGATTTGTGCCCGCTTCATGGCAATAGCATAATACGCCTATGGATCTACTGCTGGGACACAAGCCTCCTCTCTTCGAGAGGTGGGGTGGGCTGCTACCTAAAACGCGGGCACAGTGCAGGTTGCTAGATGTCACATGTCTTCAAATCTTTGGTTCTATGACATGCCGGTTTCTTCACGATGTTTTCCTTAACCGTTTGGAGAGCAGTGGTGATGAAATTATTTACACAAAGTAAAGCGCCTGTTTGGTTTCGAACCTACGGCCTACAACTAGTAAGTCGAGGCCGTTACCACATGGCCACCACTGCCCTGATGTCAAAAGGCTCGCCTCTAATTGCACGGCATATTATGGAAATAAAATAAAATAAAATAAAAAGCCTTTCATTTCTCGCTATTTGAATTACTTACATAAAATAATATAAATACAGCATGCATTTCAAAATTCAATTAATAATATAACATTACTTTTTTTTTATAAACTCAATAGATTTGCATAATACTACTTATAATATTAAAAAATATATATATATGGAAATACAGGAGTGACATTATGTTTTTAAAATGGGCCTCTCAATCGAAAATTGCCTTGGTCGAGCAGCGGGAGCCATCCGGCTGATATGATAATGAGGAAGGGCCTCCCAAGCCTATTGTCATAATCTACATGAAAGATCAAAAGGGGATGTCCATAATCACCATGCTGAGCTTATAAAAAAGTACATACCTCTCCGGCGCACTTGGTTGTGGCTGTGTCCCCGGTAATGGAGGACTCTTGGTGGAGCGAGGCGAAGAGTTCGGCGTTGATCGGGGAGATGACTGCTGCGTCTGTCGGACAGAAGAAAAAAAACAACTTAAAACTTTTATAAATAAAAATTAATAGCTAAATGTGTTGCTAAGCGCAATACTCGAGAACGGCTGGACCAATTCTTTTTTTTTTAAATATTCATTGAAGTCCGAGGGAGAAAAATTTGAAAAATTGCAGGGATAAACGTAAAAGCCACATTTTTATTTTTCCTATCCAAACTGTTCCTTGCTGTCAATTTAATAAAAATCAAAAGTCATTTATTCAAATTAGGCTGAGAATCAACTTTTCGAACGTCAAAATTTCATAAGACAGTCCCCCAAAAAACCCGCCCTTCACCACTTCCTAGTGCTTTAGCTGGGAAGAAGAAGTGGCGCAACAAACTCCCCAGCAGCACAGCTGTCTGTTCAGTTAGAAGAACTGAACTGTGACCTCAATTCTATCGTCAATACAGAACGACGTCCCATTGAAGGATTAAGAAGTTTAATTTTAGTCTGAGGGCGTTTAGCGTCCCGCAAAGTGTTAAGAACGCTACTTAAGATTAATGAGGGCTTCTTAATGGGTCTACATCATCTGTCTCGAATCAAAAGAAGACATTGGGGTGTGGAGATCGCATTTGTCCAAGACTATATCTATCTGGGCCAATTAGTCTCCTTCCAGGCGCCCCAAGAAAAAGAAGTTGCTCGACAAACCGAGAACGCCTGGTGGAGCCATTGATCCATTTAATATATTCTAAAAGGAGTTCTACCACTATGTATGAGGTAGGACATGAGTATTCTCTCCATTCTCAAATATGCCCAAACTTAGTCTTTGACACTTCAGCAGAGGTCCAAGCTCGAGGTTTGCCAGCGAGCAATGGAGCAATGGAGCGCTCCTGGTGGTTCGAATTTCGGACCGTATAAGGAACACAGCAATGCACGGAAAACCAAGATCACGGACGTTACCCCAAAACCCGCTAAACTTAACTGGGACTGGGCCGGAGATGTCTTCTGCATGTCAGAAGACAAATAGGATAAGAAAACCACCGATTAGGTCCCACTAAACGCACAACGCCATAGCGGCAGGCCGAGACGAATATGGCGGGACGAGCTTGACTCCTGCCGATACACTGGCCGGCAATAGCAAAAGACAGAATTGTGTGGAAAAAGGAGAGGGAGGCCTTTGCCCTGCAGTGGGACAACACAGGCTAGTAAGTTAGTTTCTTAATGGGTCAAAACAACACATAATAATATTAAAATAAGGCAGGTAAGCAAGCATAGGGTTAACGAACAAGTAGTACTCTCGTTTGAAGATACCTGTAGTCACAGAGCTGCCTTTTATTTAACCCCAATTGCAGGAATCGCAGGGGTAAAATCCCCACTTCGTACGTTAATAACCCCAGAGAGTTGAGTAGCAATCTTGGCAACGAATGACAGAGGGGAGACAAACAGTTGCCTAAAGAACTACGTTGTATTTACAAACTCAGGAGAGTGGTGGCCCAGTGGTAACGCCCGCGACTTATGAGTTGTAGGTCGTAGGTTCGAACCCAGACAGGCGCTTTACTTTGTGTAAATTATTTCATCACCACTGCTCTCAAAACGGTGAGGAAAACATCATGAGGAAACTGGCATGTCTTAGAACCAAAAATTTTAAGACATGTGACATCTACCAACCCGCACTGGGCCCGCGTGTTGGATTACGGCCCACTCCCTCTCACAGAGGAGGCCTGTATCCCAGCAGTGGGAACATAATAGGCTGATTATGTTATGTAAGGACGTCGTCAGTCAGTCGAAGTCTCCACACAATTGGTGCCTGAAGATAGAGGGCGCCGCTGATGCCAGCCCAGAAAGAGATAACCTGAACGCGTACCGCGTGGGCTGGTTCGAGGTGGCGTTTTCTTGGAAGGATTTGGGGGAGGCATTGGAGGAGCAAAGGGACGGTATTAACAAAAAAACAGAAAAGGCCATGGATACGTATCGTTTAGCTTTAAATATCGATTACACACTGATACGCTCTATGGATTATTTAGCTACGAGCCTAATTAAACAAATACTCATTAATTACCCATGCAAGCTTTAAAGTAAATTCTACGCTATTGTATTTTTTTATCTTGAATTGACCGTCTAATTTCATATGTTCTTTGTTATTAAATAAATATAAGTTGGAATTATAATTATTACTTGTCATTCGCGAAAATGAAGGCGTTCATACCGGTATCATTAGTCTGTTATTTGGGTGCAGCGTCAGCAGGGCTCACGTCACCGGCGGTCCACCTTGAGAAGACTCCAGATGAGTGCAGACATCAAGCGTATTCGGAAACCGTCAATTGTACTAAATTTGGATTCAATAACGGTAAGATAGTTTTTATGGTTCCCTTCCTTAAAAGGAAAAACAGAACCGCTTCGTTTTCTGTCTGGCAAGACCCATTCTCAGGAACGCATTGACAAGGAGGTTGACAAGTTATAATTATCAAGGAGGTTGTCAAATAATTAGGTCTACGGTCAATTGGAGTAGTGCCGTGCCAAGGGATCCAAATTAGGACAAGCCGAAATAATCATTAAAAAAAAACACTACCTTATCGCCTGGCAAACCTGTACCTACCTACCGGCTGAGCCGTTTCAGTTCTTATTCATATTCGTATTTCAGAAAATGACAAGAAATTACAAAGCAAAACAATGCGCCAGTTACAGCTCAAAACATTTTTTAAGGACTCATTTGAAATTGTATCATTCTATAGTAGTTCACGATTTGCGCAGCGTCTTGCGCATACTTGCTCTTACTATTTACACACACACGCTTCGATATTCGTTCCATTCATAAAAAGTCAAAAGCCGGGCTTTAATATCAGAACAATTTACAAAATAAGTATATACAAATTTAATCAAAAACGTTGACAATTCTTTGCAAAAAATGAGTCAAGTCGAGATACCTCATCGCCAGCTCGTGTCAGCGAGAAAGCATAATATATGCAATGTCCAAAGACTTGACGTTTTCATTCATTGATGCGATCTCGCATCCTGCTTAGAGCGCTATAGCGTTAGAGCGAGATCGCAACTGCGGCATCGGAGATATTTGGCATCTGTGCGTAATGAAAACAGCACAGAATTTAAATATTACTTTTTAAACCTGGCAACCTTGCCTCGTACGTAAGCGAGCGGCCTGCGACGCGCGGTGATGAGGGACTATGTACTACATACTATATCATAACATTCACCGGGTCCGCCTTTCATTGGCTTGAATCATTCAGGCTTGAATGTGCTCTGGCGGCTGAGAGTATGTCACTCTGATGTTTCGCTGATTGTGGCGCGTGTGTTGGATTATTTAGCTCCCTTCAAAATGTTCGGGCGCCGCCGTCAGAAGGCACTGGTCATCTCTTAGGTGTCACAGCTTATTTTAATTTAATTTATTATCTGATTTTTTTTTTTGGTATTTTAATGTTCTGCATCGTTCTCACATGCATAATTTGAACGTGAATGACGTAACCAATATTTTGTAATCATCATCAATCATATTTTGATTTTAAAGAGTGAGGTGTAGTTTCTTGCCCGTTCTTGTCCATAGGTACCTCTACGTTTTGGAATGGGCAACTAACTTCATCTTTCTCACCGACCTAGTTTGATTAACTTAAACTCAAAGCATTTATTTTAAACAAACCAATTACAGTCACTTTTTAATTGTCAATGTCGGTCGGTCACAAAGATGGCTTAATTACCGATTGTCTAAACACCGATAAGATTTAGACGGTGCATGTTTTATTCTTGGTTCAATTTATAATATGCCACAGGCCATTAAATCGCCCGGTGTAAATCAGGCTTTAATATGGGGGCTGGCCGACTTGAAAAAGCTGTATTAATTTCTATAAATAAATCTGACAGTTTCAAAAGTTGTCAAACCACAATATATATTCCTCAATTTGAAAATTAGTCCTTAGCCACCTGAATCTGTCAAGGGGTTGATTCTACACGCCATTCTAAACAACTTTCGCTATGAAACTAATATCCGAATTGTAAATTATATTATTTCCCGTTTCTTTCTTCTTGTCTATTTGTACATAAATGGTTAAATAAATAAAAAAGCTTTTCATACATGCATCGAAGTCTGTCTTCTGTTGTACAGAAATTTGTTTTCTTTTGTTCACGAATCGGACCAGAGTTTCGTAGCGAACGTTGGGAACGGGTGGAATCACCTCCTTGACGGATGCAGGTGAATAAATCGCCACCCTGTATTTTCAATGTTAATTTCAGGTACAGCCGAGTTACAATGTCTGTCGACTATTGTATTAGGATACATGAACTGTATAGACGATTCCGCACCAATAGCAAAGGGAGGTATGTTCTAAAAACTCAGTTAAAAAAACATTCAAATCATCATGTTGTCAATTCTCATGTAAATTGATTTCCGCACAACTTGCGTGATATTTGACAGCTTAGGAGATATTATCAGATTTTCAAGAACCTTTGGCACTGATATATCTCATCGAAATCTTGTCAATACTTTCATACGACATCATTTCAGCCGAAATACGCCCACAGCTGGACAAAGGCCGTCGCCTTGCCATATCGACAATATTGTCGTGTTTTTTTTAAATAAAAGCACAGATAATATAACACTACTTACAGATACCCAATCCCATACAAATAAATGACACCTCCCTAAGTCTGGTTATTGTGCTGGCTATTTTTCTTCGTTCAATTTATTACAGATGGCAGCATCAGCGTCTCACCAATTGCCAGACACTGTAGTTTTACAACACCATCTAGGAGTCGACCTACATTTAAAACGTTTTATGCAATCCTTTTTATATAAAGTTTTATAATTTCGGGTTCAGAAAACATGTTAATAGATTTATTTAATATTTCTATGTAAAGTAATAGATTTAAAAAAGGTTGTTTGAATTAAATTAGTAACGATACTGATTACTGCGAGGACAGGACAAATTGAGTATAATGCCATCTATTGCAAAGAGTTCTAAACAAAATTATTAACAGATGGCTACTTTTATCATTTTATGTAAGGGTTGAATTGAAGTTAAAAGCTTCATTTAAGAGTGTAAATAGCAGTTTTTTCAAGACTAATTAGAATTTGACCTAGTTTTTTTTATTATTATAAGATAACAATGTATACCAGCATGTATCAGAAAAGTATGGTCACATTTAAGGGTGTGGTACAGGCCATTAAAATGAACCACTTTCTCCATGGGACCACCCTCTAAATCGCGAAAAAGTAATTGGTTGTCACATACACAACTTCAATAAATACTCGATCTAAATGTTTGGGACTGTGGGTAATTTTTTACATGCTGTATAATTGTATACTTTTCTATTAAGTAACGATATTTTGTTAGCCTTGTTTTCAGGTAAGTACTCTCTGAGTAGCAACTTGACTGGTATTAAGAAAGAAACTTTTCAAACATTTATGTGCGTTTTCAACAACATACTCGACACACTCAAGTGCGTTGTCAACGGGCAACAAGAAGAAGGAGTCCCGAGATGTAAGCACATTTATCTATGTTTGCAAACCCAGGGAAATTAATTTTTAAGCAAATTGACACCCCTTCGTCAAAATGACATTTCGTACAACATTTGAATGTACGGACAATTAATTTGGTAAGTTTTGGTAATTTGCTCAGCAATTAATTTTCCCTGACACACGTGCAAAGTTAATTTTCCCCAAAAACAAGATCCAAAACCAAAAACTTGTTAAAAGTTACATACACTTATATACACAGGAACTATGAGAAATAACAAGTTTTGAAATCATACTTTGATTTTTACCGGACACGTCTGTGAGTTTTTGTCATCATAACATAACATCACGCCTTGTTTCCCCGAAGGGTTGGGCAGAGGTGTACCTATAGTACACCCACATTTCGCTAGTTATGTTTTTAAGTCCCATGTAATAGGGGGCGAGCCTATTGCCATCAACCGGGCACAAATCCAGACTCCGGGCTGCTACTGAGAAATTCCAGATAGAAAAACCCAATAATACGTTGCCCGACCTGGGAATCGAACCCAGGGCCTCTTGCTCAGCAGTAGCGATTGCGACCACTAGACCAACGAGTTTTTGTCAATTAATTAAATTCAGGATGGCAGGGACACGCAAACTGAAACCATGAATTCAGACCCAAACATTATCCTAGACCCCGTTTCTTAAAATGTATATACCGATAACTGACGAAAAATTGCAAGGCAAGGGCGTCAAGAACCATGTGTTGAAAACATGTATTCAGTAGGCCTAGTGTGAGTTTATTTTAACCGTCTCGATTTTACGCATCGATCGCGTTCGGAGCTCGGATTGGCCCTTAGCAATCGGAGCGCAACGATCGCACGGTGAAGAGCCAATCGGAGCGCCGAACGCGGTCGATGCGTAAAATCGAGACGGTTAAAATAAACTCACACTAGGGCCTCTGTACATGGTTCTGGACGCGCGTCGATGTGCTTGCCTACCCTGTATATCCCTTACAATGTTATAATTTTATCATGGTTTTGTATTCCAGTCAACTGGAAGATAATAATAAAATGTCTTGTGACAAATATTCCTGCACTGTTGGCGTGCTTTCCGTAGAACGTTTAAAGGTATGTACTCAACAGATCTTTACAAAAGGGTTTACCTTTACAGCTTGTATAAAAAAGGTGTGACCATATTTAAGGGTGTGTGGTTCAGAGACAGACCATCAAACTGAACCACTTTCTTCATGGAAATCAAACGCCTGGATGGATAACAACTGGTTTCTATTAAGGGAAATGTTCAGCGGGACAATTGACGATTGCCTAGTTAATCAAAATCAATGTTCGGTAAAGATTGTAATATTTTTATAACCGCTTAATTTTCTAGTTTATCAATTAATAAGTTTTAGGAGTCAGGTAGTCAGTCAACTTGCCAAAACTGATCAAGATATGGCTTATACTCCTAGGATTTAGTTTGTGTTTTTTTATACTATTACGAAATCTGTGAATGAACACAGGTACTAAATGGTGGTACTCATGTGTAAGATCAGTGAATCATTTTGTTTTTCTGATTAGATTTTCACCAAGCATTTTAAAATGTCATCTTTATTTTTATATTGTGGTTTCGTTCCTCAATACCCATATTTATTTATCTCTATTAATAATCAAAGTAGGGTTAGTTACATCATTTATAACTCAAGAACGGCTGGATCGATTTTAATGATCTGCTTTTTTTATGATCTGCATAGGAATAATTCTCGTTTTTTTTTTGTTTGTTGATAATATTCTGAGGCGGTATGAAACCAGCTAGTTCAGATTAAACTAATTAACTTAGGTCTGATTTCACCAATGAAATTGAACGCGATCAACACATAATCTCCGTTTAAGAGCTGTCAGTGTCATTATTTTCTATGGCATATTGGCACTGACAGCTCTTGAACGCGTTTTAGAAAAGCTGAAAGCGTTCAGTAATGTTGGTGAAATCGGCACTAAGTATTTAATGCCGAGCTCATTTGTTTTGCAATTGCAAGCACTTAGATGGTAAGTACGGGATAAAAAGAGACGTCAAAATTATTTTTGCACTTCCGTTTGTTAGGCGATGCGGAAACCGTTTAGAAAAGTTTTTTTTAAGTTTTGTTCTATAAATTTAAAAATCCATAGTTATTAAATTCTTAATTTTTAAATCATTCAGTAAAACTCGCAATCCTGAACATTACCCGTAACCAGAGGGCGGTACTGGACATGTCTTTGTAAACGTATTATACAGTCCGCGAGGCCTAAGGTGAGATTTGCATCTGTGTGCGTGATTACCAATCGCACCGATGTGATCTCGCTATGATCACGCGAGGGACGCACAGCACCTCAGGCCGATTGCCCACGATCACGTGAGCCGTTCATTGATTACGTAAACTTTATTTTTTTTTGTTAAAAAGGCTAATTGCAATCATTATGATAAATGATTTTATTTCTGTAAGTAGGTTTGTACAAACACTTTTTCACGTCAATCATATTTCATTCAGAATTTTTAATAATTTATGTGACTGCTTTTTTAGGGTTTGACAGACTGAAAACAATCTTACAATATACATTTTAAACATGTATTATGTAGCAGCTAAGTATCAATAAAAAAATCTGATTCGGTTTTACTCAGACACTGCATATTTTTAATATTTCTATATTTTTATAAACTTGACTTATCCTAAATGAAGAAGTAGGTATGGTCTCTTATTTCCTATAAAGTCTAAGTACATTATATTTATAAAAACTATTTTAAAACATTATTAAACCGCTAAGTGTGGTTTTAGATCGTTTTAAACTAAAAAAGAAGGTTTAAAAGAAATGGGTTAAAAGATTAAAAATCCGTTTTGCGTCCATATACGTTACTCATGTCACACTCTCTTTCACACACAGACGCGTTCATACTTATTGGTTCATTCAGGATTACATCCCACATATAAAAAAAGCTGTATAACTGTAAGCTGTATACTGTAGCTGTATAGCTGTATAACGGCACAATCAAATAAATTAACAACGTTTGAGGACTATAGCAAAAGTGGCGTGGGGTGTCAAAATGTTACATTTTTTGCCTTGTGGTACCTATACGTAACCCTTCGTGTGCGAGAACGACTCGCACTTGGTCGGTTTTTTTGGTCTAGCTCTTCTCCGCCAAGTTTGCAGATTATAACGCAAGACGAGGAACATCGTTAAAAAAACAATATTTTCCTTTTAATCGTTTGCTAATCATTGCATTTTTTTTTCAGGTATACACCGAGTCCTTCAGTCATTTAAAGATATCGAGTACTGAATTCGTCAATATATTAATAGACGATAGTTTTATATATTGTATAGAAATTATAATTAGGCGAAAATAAATTTAAAAAATATTGAAAACAAAATAATTATTTTTCCCTTTCCTACTCCACTCTCAATCACTCCTGCCTGTATCCTGCCTATATCAAGTCAACGTAGCTACGTCTAACAGATCCGCCCGATCATGACCTATGCCAGTGCAGTCTTCGCACACGCCAAGCCCGTTCGCTTCAATAGAATGCAGACCCTCCAGAACAAGTTCCTCCGTAGGATAACAGGCTCCCCCTGGTACGTTCGCAACGAAATCCTCCACGTAGACCTCAGGATTCCCACTATCCGTCAGTTCATGAAACGCATTTCAAAGCGTTTCTTCGAGAACGCCGCGAATCACCGCAACCCTCTGGTTGTCAAGGCCGCTAGCTATATTCCCTCCTCCATTAGTCAAGTCCGCCGTCCCAAGCATGTCCTCACCGATCCCGATGACCACATAACTCTCATTCAGGAGAGCAGTAGGGCCACCAGTACAGTGCACAAACACAGACCGACATTCCGACCTCGCCGCCGAGGTTCCTCGCGAAGATCCCGACGTAATTGTCCCCCCCGACCCTTGCTCGACGAAGTGCCAGCCCGCGCCGTAGCTGAGCCTGTAGCTTTAAATTCCCCGATTAATAATAATCAACTAAACTTGATCCAGCCTGTCCCATCTTGCTGTCCTCCCGTCAGCGACGCCCTAAGCCGAGGTCCGTACCCCACAGGGGGTGCCCTTAGCGAGCGTTCGCTTAATAAGTAGTATAAGTAGTTTTACGCCCCTGGCTGGAGGCTTTGAGTCCGCTTAAGGCAGCCACAGGATAGTCCGGTTAAGTAGTCACGACCTCTCAAGGTCAACTACGAGATGCCATACACAAAAAAAAAAAAAAGTCTAACAGATGTACGGGTACGTCTAACAGACGTATGGGTACGTCTAACAGACGTATGGGTACGTCTAACAGACGTATGGGCACGTTTAACAGACGTGTACATACCTTGAGCATCCTCATGAGTCCTTCAAGCTGGTGCATCAGGTGCTTGCGCGACTCTTGCAGTGAAGACAGGTGTCCCTCTAGTTCGTCCTTACGTTGTCGTAACAGACGTAGCTCTGATACTAAGGGCGCTGAGCCCACGCCGCCGCCCGCGGTCGCTTCCGCTTCCTGTTGACGTCTGTGTAAGAAAAAACGATTAGGTATGAGATTAATGATAACAGTACATTGTGATACACGTGTGCTCTTTTGGTCATCACCCCCGTGGCGGTTTAATTCGATAAGGGAGCCGAGTGGGTAATGATCAATGCACACGCGTGTCACACGACGTTTTTCAACACACTTGCAAGGAAAAATACAGACTTGTATTGTAATTATCTTTAATGATTGAAACAATTAGTGTAAGTACAATTCTCAAAATTATACCGAACAGTTTTTGTTGGCATTTTTACAGTTTGTGTTATGGTTCTTGGTATTATTAATAATTTCGTTGTTTTCATTTTCTTGGTTATATGTCGGAGATGATGAAAATATTCATTATATTTAGACATCTCATTTATTTACGGAGATGAAAGAAAAAAAAATGTTAAACATAAAACACGAGTGCGGTAATGTAAAGTAAAAAGCACACAGTGTTTAATACACTGCATTATGAACCTAAAAGCGGCGTAATAAGAGCCACTTTATGAGCAACTGTGTTGAAAATTATATTTACGAAACTAGCATTGAGCCGTGTTTAGAATGGGTTCAGTTGAGATGGAGACATTCAATATTATGAATGAGGATTGAAATGGCTAGCCCCGAAACCACACTATAAGTTTCTAAGCAAAACTTTCTTGAACAGAATAAGTTTGTCATTGACAAAAAGCTAGTCTTGAAATAATGGATGTCGCAGAGATCACATCTGCCTTATTAAAATAATTATATTTTAAATAAAACAATTTAAAAGAGTTGATACTAAACATCTGTAGTAGCGGTGACATATGCAATATTTGGTAACCGTTGGCGGAAAATGTCCATACGTAAAAAATATACCAATTATATTACATTGAAAAAGAATTAAAGCTGGGCTATTTGTTGGCCAAAGAATCAGCATCGCCATACGACGTAGCAATGCTGCCAGCCTTTTGGGCACTACTGCTGTTGACAACGATGCGGACGATTTTTTTTGCTGCCCTATGATTTTTTCCCCACCTTTTTTATATACATGAAAGTCTGACGTCTTACCTGAGCCTAGCGATCTCCCTCATGATCTCCCTGTTCTTGGCTTCTAGCTGTGAGATCAGTTCACGCTGTTGTCGCGCCGCATCCACTTCCGAACCCTCTGACGATGAACGACCCTTTAAGGAAATAAATAAATTACGTACGGTGATAAATGATAAATGGTTTTATTTCTGTAAATAGGTTTGTACAAACACTTTTACACGTCAATCATATTTTTAAAACTAGGTGAGGTCGGCATTTCCTATCTGACTACTCTGAGAAGAAACGCCGAAACAAACTCGGAGGTCACAGTCTCTTTTAAAGTCCAGACATAATCTTGGTCAGGTCATGTGAAGACCATGTGGATTGATATCTGAAATGGTCTTTTGAGGAAAGAACCACACAGAATGAGTGGACCTGTCCAGTCAGTGCACGCATTTGTCAGTTGTCATGCAGCTCAACACAGAACTAAAGGAGCTAAACGATTCGACGAACATTACCAAAGAAAGGACATTTGGGTAGGCCGCATAAATTACTCAAACTGCCAGACCATGATTAAAACTAATAATTAAAAAAAAAATGCATTAAAAAAAAACAACAAATCCACAATGTCTTCACATTCACAATAATTAAAATAGTATAATCCTTTACAAAGTAAATGTCATTGCAAATATAAAGTGCATCAATGTCAAAGTGTAAATAAAATATGAAAATAATCTTGGTCATATCATATGAGGACTATGTAGACTGGTGTCTGAAATGGTCTTTTGAGGAAAGAACCACACGGATTTGAGCGGACCTGTCCAGTCAGTTCACGCATTTGTCAATCATCGTGCAGCTCAACTCAGAACTAAGGAGCTCAACGATCCGACGAACAATACAAAAGAAAGGACATTAGGGGAGAAAAAAAAAATGCAATGACCCACATAGTCCTAACATTCACAAAAATTAAAACAATATTATACTTTATACAGTAAATATATACATGTCATTGTTTAGATAAAAAGGTACGTAAATAGAAAATAAACATTAAAAGAAAAAAAAGAAAAAATTGCAAATTACACATCAATTGTGTCTGTGTAAACTTATTGGAGCAGCTCAATCCCAAGCCTTCTTGTCCTCAATATAGTCCTTGACAGTATAATAGGCTTTCTGGCATAATTTCCGCTTTATAAAAGTTATAAATTTATTAAGGCTTAGTTCTTGAATGTGGCTAGGAAGTTTATTATAAAAACGTTGACATTTAAAACGAGCCACCTATTTTCTTGAGCCTGGTAGTGGGAACAACAAATTTGTGTTTATTCCTAGTATTTTTGGTATGGATTTCACTGTATTTTTTAAACAGATTAATATTTTTATGTGCATATAAAAGATTTTCATAAATGTACTGAGAAGGCACAGTCATTATAATTATCTCTTTAAATTTGTCTCTGAGGGAGTGTCTGGGACTTAATTTATAAATTGAACGAATTGCCCTTTTTTGTAAAACAAAAACTGTTTGAATGTCGGCGGCATTTCCCCACAAAAGAATACCGGTGCACACGGTCCAGTCTACAGTATTTTTATCTCACAAAACGACGCGCGCTTTGCTTGTTGTTACCAAGTGTACAATCACGCTGGGAAGGTGGGTGTAAGAGCAGAAGCTCTCAATACCGTCTGAGACCATGGCGAAGTCAGAAGTGTATATGTGTGTGTGAGTGCGTGTGTGTTATGTGCTGACCATTGACGCTACTCGTCTTCACGTACACATTCACAGCGTGTTTGTACATGGTTACCACAAGTAAAGCGCGCGTCGCTTTGTGAGATAAAAATACAAAAAATAGGATTTGAAGAATGTATTTTGCGCAGTAAACGATCTATTCAAAATTGGAAGACTGGTTAACAAATGTATGTGGCTAAGGTTAATAATTTCAGCACTTACCAATTCCGGAGTAAGTGACGCTGATCTGCCGGCTCTTGGCTGCAAAATAATTAAATGTAAATGAGCTTATAACAGTCTACAAGATATTTTACGGGGGCGCTTTATTTGGTGTATTTATGGAGATATTCGACACACATTTTGCAAATACAAAATAAACTTTATTTGTAACAAGCTTTTGCCCGCGGCTTCGCCGGTGTGGATGTCGGTATTTATGTGTTAATCCAGCTTATAAACTGACAAAATGTATTACTCATATTTCAAAAATGAAATCACTAATAAAGTTTCTAATAATGTAATTCAATCATGATTCGAAAGACAAGTTGCGCCATCTAGCGTCCTAAAACAATTGTGACCGTCGAAAGATTTTGTTTTTTTCCTCGAGAACAGTAGTTTTTTTCTCGATGAACGGCACCCAATGTCCTTTTCTGCAGCCTATAGGACACCTACATTTCGACAGTTATGATCAAGTCCCATGTAATAGGGCAACAAATCCAGAATCCGGGCAGCTACTGAGAAGTTCCACATAGAAAAACCCAATAAAACGACCTGGGCATCGAACCTAGGACCTCACGCTCAGCAGTAGCGATTGCGACCACAAGACCAACGAGGCATTTATAATATTATTAGTAATTTAGGATTAAGATTATGATAGAAATAGAGTAGAATTTGTAATGGTATGGTCACATTACAAATATTACAGTACATACCATGGTTCTGTTCTCGTGCGCCAACCTCGCTGCGTACCGCGCTATCAGACGATGTTCGTCGTCTACACCACGCGACAAATGCTCTGCTATACCTGACAAGCAATTTTTGTAAGTGTTACAACGACGGTACATTTGGCGCAGTGGTTGAGCGATCGGCTGCTGCGCTGCGTGTCGCGGGTTCGATTCCCGCACGCAACAAATATTTGCTCCGGGTCTGGGTGTCTTGTGTATGTGAGTTTTCATGTTTGTGAACGCACCCACGATACAGGAGTAATTCCTAGTGTGGGGCAAAGTTTAAAAAATAAAAAAAAATGTACATAGATTTATAATGCAGTTGAATGAATCCGCTTAATCCTTGTGTCAGGAATTCATTCCTGGTCGTTGTTTAGGAAACCCACTTAAGTCTAACACGCCATTATGAACTTGATAACTTTAAGTAACGGTAAAACGGGGTGAATAGGGATGCAGGGGTGAATCGAAATGAAACTTTAAAAGGGATTTTAAAGGATTTTAACGAAAACGAGGGAAAAGGAGTATGTAAGGATCGTAACAAATGGCGTTCTGTGTGTTCTGTCGTCTGTAGAAAAAAAAAAAAAAACTTATTACCGTCGCGAATCATATTTTGCTAATTGCAAAATCCTGGCGCTTCGCCCTTAAGTTTTCCACTTTAATGTTGACCAACCAGGTTAGGTTAAACAACCAAAATTTTGTGTTTAGCAAGAATAACGTGTCTGGTCTGCCTTTCTCTAGTTGTGCACAGTAGACTTGTGTAAGTAATGCGATTGTTGCATTGCGCGTCATATATCCCGACCGCGTAATGTAGCATTACACATGACTCGACCAAATTAAGCATGGCACATGACATTCAAACATGACGCGTTGACGCGCGGGCCGCGGCGCGCTGTTCGGTGTTCGTAAACTTCTCTCGGTAATTTTCGCTATGTGAGCAAGTGAGAAGGAGCATGCGCCGGTCGGCTGGCTGCGAAATGAGTGAACTATTATAAAGAACCGTTTTGTTGACGCTTTAAGGTTTACGTTTAATTGACACCGCGGACTGCCTAGGCCTACGTGATGTTTTAAATCATGACATGACTCGCGCTGTAGTAATGTATGACACTATGACAGTTACGCGTTATGATTTGCCGCGCGCGCCATACGTAATACAATACAAAACAGTAACACGAAACAAATACAAATATTGAGTATTGTGTTATTTTGTATGATTGTGTAATTATTGAATTATTAAGTATGAAGGAAAAACTACTTTATGAATATGATAACAAAAGCAAGTGTGCAATTCGGCGAAGCGAGGGCGCATTGCACATCACAATTTAATGCGGTATCTCATGAAATGTTGTATATCTTCTACAACGCGAGCATTTCATTACAATAGCCATCGCGTGTGGCGCGTCATTTCGCGTCATGTTTGGAGTCATGGTGTAATGCAACATTCCTCGGTACGAAATGTAATGTCATCTATCATCACTTTAAAACGCACTGTTTTGCGCATTTCTAGTGCACAGGGTTTAATTGCTAATAAAATATCATAGATATCAACGCTCATAGATTAAAAGCAATCGCTGTGGCAGTGAATTCTTTACCTTTGTGAGAATATCAACAATCATGCCTTTTAAGTAAGTGTCATACGTACTGCGATGTGTGGAGCGCGACGAGCGCGAGTCGAGCGAGCCGGTGTTGACGTAGCCGCCGACGTACTCCGGGAAGCCGTTGTGAGCCGGCACCGGCGACGGCGGGCTGCACGACAACAACATTAACATCAAAGTCAAAGTCAAAGCATTTATTTCAAATAGGCCCATAAAAAAGGCACTTTTGAACGTCAAAAATTACATTAATAATATAACTGATTCTAGGCGCCCCTTCCAAAAGGTAGTTTCGTATGGAGAAGAAGGGGCAAGAAACTCCACCGTTACTCTTTTAAAAAATGTCTTACAGTATTTTGTATACATTAATTATATTTTTATATGTGAACACGATGTACCAAGAATAAAAATACTATACCACAATTGGTAAGAAGAATTAAAAATAAAGCAAAGGCAGATAAATTAATCACGCGATAGGTACATTGTGCTCACATATTTACAAACATTGTAAAAATATATGATTTTCCTAAAATATTAACTAGGAATAAGTCAGTGTGTGAGTAAGTAAAAAAATTTAAATAAAAAATTAAATTAGCAACCAGTGTAATTTTGTCTAGACGGGATTGTCCTATGGAGCTGGACCATCATGTGTCCAAGCATTCTTATCTTGTATCTTAAAATCATCAACTTCTTAAAATGCTTGTGCTTTCACCAACACTAAGTGATACAAAAGTCGAAGCATTTATTGAAAATTGGCACAAGGCACTTTTGAACGTCAACGTTTACATTAAAATAGAATTAATTCTAGTCGCCCCTTCCAAAAGGTAGTTTCGTATGGAGAAGAATAGGCAAGAAAAAAACAGCCAACTAAATAAAAGCGCACTTTCAACGGATTCTTTCTTTTAATGAAAACGGCCATTGATTTCTAATCTGTGACTTAAGAAATCCAAACATTGATGTTGGATTGTGCTTATAAAAAAAGTTCAAATTGCACAGTGGAATCGAAGAATGCCTCTCTCTCAGTAAATGCTTCCTCTTCATTGATCATCCTGTTCAGCTCGCGTAGCATGACCTGCACCCTAATTGCGTAATACACAATCAATCGGAATCTGAATCGTTTTGAAACAGATTGCTAATCCATTGCTTCTTAAGTTCGATAAAAATTCTGCTCAACAATATATAGAACGCAATGAATGTTCTTGAACCGTCAAAATCAAACAGATTAGTCGTAATCGTTTACAAAAATGTGTTACGCAATTAGGGTGCTGGTTTTGTCGACTGAAGAATAGACGACATGACAGATTTATTTAATTCATCTGTCGTTTTGTTATTAACTATTCGGCCGAAAAAGCTCGTTTCTATGGTGGTTATGCTACGCGTGCCGCAATGAATAACAATACCAACCTACAGCATTCATTCAGGGTCACGAAGTAAGAAGTATAAAAGCGATTTCATTTATAATACGCTTATCCAAATCCCGACCACAGATAATATAATACTACGTACAGATACCCAATCCCATACAACGAAATGGCCCCTCCCTAAGTCTGGCTATTTCAATTCGTCCAAACTTTCAACAGATGGCAGCATCAGCGACTCACTTATTGCCAGAGACTGCAGTTTTACAACGCCATCTAGGAGTCGGACTACTTTTAAAACGTTTCATGCAATCCTTTTTATATGATTTTTTATAGTTCCGGGTTCATAAAACATGTTAATAGATCATGTCTTTTATATTATTATGTAAAGTTATAGATAAAAATGATGTTTGATTTAAATTAGTAACGATGAAGTAATCACGTCATCGTTATCACTACTGTGATGACCAGTGTCCGGAATAGGTAGAGTATAAATACCTAAACTTGGCGGGAAGGTATAACATAGAGTGGTTAAAACCACCAAAAATTTTATTTCATTTTTATTGCATCCCGCAATCCCGGGAACTGGTATTAAGTAGTATTAATTGTCGCAGTAAGTTTAAAAATTTAGGGCAATGATCTCTAACGTAAATATCCCAATATAAACACGTTTTCGGGATCCCGGGATTTTAAAATTACCTACGTATTTAGTAAATGACTACTTGTATACCTTTTGAAGCTACGTCACTGAGCAGACTATTGCATAGAAACTATTTTTAAATACTCGATAACAAAGATGACAATATTACATTAAGCTTTTTTGGCCTAGCCATTTTTTTATAGTCCGAATCTCTCAGTGTCACATTTTAAAATAATTCGGTGTTATATGTAAGACTGAATGACATTATGCGGTTTTGAAATTCAAATATTAAATATTTTATTTCATAAAACCTACATAAGCGCTTATAAAACGTCAGAAGCTAGGTGCTGGGTTCCAATTGGTCGTTTCCAATGAAGAAGAGCCGGCAAGAAACTCTAGGGTTAATCTTTCAAAAATAATTGGCTACTACAATGTTTTCAAATTACACTGTTAATAGGTTTGGTTTGGGTGGACAGTGTAGTAGACCTATCAACAAGGAATAAGTACTTAACAAAATAGAAAATAGTCAACAAATCTAAGTCTACAAGGCCTATTCGACGCATGTATACTGCTGATTCGGTTAAGCAGATTCTATAGTGAAATAAGCAGACCAAATTGCCCTTATGGTGACGGCTTATGGTGATTGGCTGTTCACAAACTTTTTTTTATACGTACACAATGTGACTAAGATTCAGCGTCCGCTCGGGCTGGTCGGGGTACCGCGGCAACTGCGCGCGCGCTCGCTCCGGCACGCAGCGGAACGACTTGCGTAAAGTTGCGCCGATTTGCTTCGACGGGGATTTCTGAGTAGGGAAATATTCAATTTTGTAATTTTATGTGAACTCAAGCCGATTGGCCGGTGTGGCCGATTTCCCATCGGCAAAATAATGAAATTTTATACAAACTTTCATACCTTTGGAGGACGATTTTTTTATATTCCGTCCTTTCTTACTCACTTTCGTCAAACAAGGAACTCTTGTGAAAATTTTCATCCTTCTAGAGTAGGTGGCATACTCTTGACCTCGTGCTCGTTGCTGTGGGTCGCGGAGACCCGGCCGCGCCAGAAGCAGTCCTGGCACATGGTGTAGTTGTGCACAGTGAACATTATCATCAGATATACTCACATAGGCGGCGTACTCCTTGACCTCGTGCTCGTTGCTGTGGGTCGCGGAGACCCGGCCGCGCCAGAAGCAGTCCTGGCACATGGTGTAGTTGTGCACAGTGAACATTATCATCAGATATACTCACATAGGCGGCGTACTCCTTGACCTCGTGCTCGTTGCTGTGGGTCGCGGAGACCCGGCCGCGCCAGAAGCAGTCCTGGCACATGGTGTAGTTGTGCACAGTGAACATTATCATCAGATATACTCACATAGGCGGCGTACTCCTTGACCTCGTGCTCGTTGCTGTGGGTCGCGGAGACCCGGCCGCGCCAGAAGCAGTCCTGTCACATGGTGTAGTTGTGCACAGTGAACATTATCATCAGATATACTCACATAGGCGGCGTACTCCTTGACCTCGTGCTCGTTGCTGTGGGTCGCGGAGACCCGGCCGCGCCAGAAGCAGTCCTGGCACATGGTGTAGTTGGCGCAGCGCGTGCAGCGGTATCTGAAGCCTGTGAGGGAGCTCCGGCGGCAAGCGCTGCAGGCTAGTGGGTGGATCACTGCAAGGAAATCAAACGATAAAATATTTGCCGACATGAGATTTGAGACAGTGTGTTATTACAAGAAATAAAATGCTTGTTATTTATATCCCATGCGAAAATGCGTAATTTTATGCATATAAAAATCTGGCCTGATAATATAATTTCTAATTGGTATCCAAGCAATTGTTTCAGATATTTTGAATACATCATACAGTAATACGATACCACCGGTAGATAGCATTAAGAAAACTAGTAACCATCCTTTGATCAGTAAAACCTGCTGTTCAATCATGCATATCATCATCGCAACATGCAATCAGTTAATTAATCATTTTTATTATCAACAATAACATACCATTTTCGACGCTGGCGAGTCGGTGCAGTAGCGGCAGCCACACAAGACATGGCGGCCCTGGATCCGACATGAGTGTGTCGAGGAAATCATTCACGGTGATCTTGCCGTTCTAAACAATGAAAATGATGTATTTTAAAATGTTGTATTTATCTGTAAAAAGTCCATTTTAGATCCGTCGTCCTAGTTTCTCGAGTTGTCATAGTGTGACTCGGGACAAAGCATTCATACTTGAAACTAGCTGGTTTTTTGTGATTGCTTCAATTGGAAATTGCTCTTACTAGCTTGTTTTTTGTGATTGCTTCAATTGGAAATCTCTACAACACATTTAATTAATATTTGCATCAACATGAACAATCCGTTGTTGTAGTTGGGCTGATTTGACTTTCAGGAAAGCAAAAAAAAAATGTTTTAACATTCGTTTCAAATTTTTCCATGATTTGAATGAGCTGTTTCGTATCAATAATATCTAGGAATCCATCGGTAGTTCATACAAACGATACGCTAGAATACGATCAAACAATACCATTGAACAGAGAACCTTCAAGAAGTAAAACTTACCTGATTAAATATAGTAAGTGCAAGAGAGTCTGTGTAGTTGAACGACGGTGACTCGTACACCGCCGCTGGTAACGCGAGCACTTCTCTTAGGTAATCCGACAGCCTCTTCATCAGCAGGTGGCCGTTGCCATCCGATAGCTGGGAGAATATGTCTGCAAGAAAGAGAGGAGTAATAGGGATGATGACTAACGCTATCATCATCATCATCATCATCAGCCTATTTTAGTCCACTGCTGGACATAGGCCTCCCCTAATGAGCGCCATAGCGCCCTGTCTTCAGCTTGACGCATCCAGCATCTGCCTGCAGTCTTTCGCAGCTCGTCATCCCACCTGGCCGGAGGGCGTCCTACACTACGTTTGCCGAGTCGCGGTCTCCACTCAAGAACTCGTTTACCCCAGCGGTCGTCGGTTCTTCACGAGATATGGCCGGCCAGGTGCTAAAATAGTAGATTATTGCATCGAGCACAAAGTAATTTATTGTTGCACCGAGTGCCTTAGCGAGGGCTCTAATCTAACAGGCACGAGGGCAATATAAATTACTTAGGACGAGGTGCATAATCTGCTTTTCTTTCAACTATTACCTATAGGAATAGTAGATAAAAGAAACTCATATCATCAAACATTTAAAATAGACGTTTAATTATTGAAATTAAAAGTTATACTTGAGCAATTATTAAACGTAAGGTTAAGAGTTTTGTTGGGCAAATTTATATTTAAATTTGGAACAAGTAGGATAGAAACGAATAATACGTACGTAAAAAAAAGTATTGATATCGGCTGGCTGTATAGAGCTAATCCATTGAGATTGGCATCTTGGTGCGATAAAAAAAATGCAATAATGAAATTTCATACATTTTTATTGCTCTAGAGCATTAAAGACTCGCTTTGTACTGAGTTTTTCTACGATAGTGCTGTCCTTATCTAACACTGACTTTGAAACGTTTGTGAAACTATACACCCTGTTCCTCATATCTCTTCACGTTTATATCTTGGCAATTTTTTAAGCTTTTACACATTTTTATGTGGAGAAAAAATGTCATCATCCTTATTATGCATGTTATTTGAAGGTACAGCAGCGCTTGCACATTTAATAACTTTTATATTTTATTGTTTACATTTAAACCGGACTTTTACCGAAATCTCACCCTGAGATGTTTGAAAAACTGGGAGATAAATGTATGTTCAAAACTAGATATCCTAATCGATTAATTGCCTGGAACGAGAACGTAGCTATATAGGCGAAGTTGCTATCCTATGTGTATTCAAATATATAAAAAGATTCCTGACAAAAATGAAATAACTTCCAATGGTCCTCTTCAGAAGGGTATAATAATTAATACTGTAAAATAATTCCTTCAGTTTAAATCTAAATGACCTAATTGTACCTGTACCAAAAATTTGCATGTCATTATGTTATGATTGAATATGCTATGCTAGTATTATACTACCATTGTAAGAACTTTCGTAACCATATTTATCTACAAATAAATCTTTGACTTTGACGTGTCTATGCTAACAGGCTAATGGACCTTTAACAATTAGAACAAATTATCCAAGACACAGTCACTGAGAAAACATTTAAAAAATAAAGTGTTTACCTGTTATTTGCCCACCCTGTACATACCACAATAATACTATTAAAAATAACTAAAATAAATATCTGAAGTAGTAAATAAAACCAAATTGTAAAATAAATTCATAAGTTAAATCGCAATCATCTTTAAATTCATTAAAATCATTTACATTACATTATAACAATAAAAATCAAGAAAAAAAAAAATGGGTAAATGAATAATCATTAAACAGTAGTTAAAATCCGTTCGTTACCCTACCGGTTCTTATCAACATGCAACTGCAAACAATGCCACAATAATATACAGTCCATTTTGCCAGCCACAATGCTAAGAATGCTGATGCCAGTGCCGCGGGCACGACTAAGCTATGATGCCGCTCTCTTTCTAAGGATGGCATTAAAGCATCGGCAAACATGCCCGACGCGCTGCAGTGCTTTGGCAGCCGCAACAGCATCTTAAAGGCATTGTTATATTGAACGCGCAGGGCGTTGTCTTCTGCGTATATTTGACTCATAGATACACATTTAAAAAGATTGGAAAAACGCCCGAAACAATGTCACTTTTACTGCCTTACTGCAGCATGCATCGGACAGCCAACGCTCGGCGCTTCCTCTCAATGTCCTCGTGGTCTGAGAGGTCAACCGAGACCCAGTATTTAATAAATGATCTAAGATGTTGGATCATGTTGATGACTCACAACTGACTAATGAATCATTGTTTATACTGACCTTCATACTTCATACACACATTCTATACTTACATCTTAATTTGTCCATCAGCTTGCCAGCACACATCGTGGCGAGTGCCACTTTGATTGAAAACACTCGGATTTTGCCCACATTCTCACTGCAACAAGTAAATTTTACATTGAAGTTACACCTCACCCAACCCAACCCTTCCCTTCAGTGAAACAAGGTGTGATGTTATGTGTGTGTGTGTGTGAAGTTATATGTTAAACTATAGAAGTTGACTGTGAAAAATGGACCTTAACGTTTGGACTACATCCTTTCTTGATAATGCTAATGAATATGTATGGAGTATGCTGCTCCATACATTTATATTCTCACAACTCGGCTAACTAATTACAGCCGCATGGGTCGATCGATCAGGTTAAGCTACGTTTGCGGCAGCCGGTCCTTGGATGGGTGACCATCTTTACATACCCAGACACCCCCGTGCCTCGGAAAGCACGTTCAGCCGTCGGTCCTGGCTGTCATTCTTGGATCTTTAACAGTGGTTACGGGTCATCAGAAGTCAATGGCATTTGGAGGTGAGATAGGCAGTCGCTCCATGTAAAATACCTACTGGTATTGAGCTGCATCCGGTTAGATTGGAAGCCAAGCCAAAATAGTTGGAATAGGCTAGACCAACCATAGCAAGCGTTTCTGAACCTTATTGCTCGACCCAAGCAGCTATTATTGCTTAGCCACAAGCTCCTCTTAGATAACATACTGGATTAAAGTACTTGAGAACATACTTGACATTACAATCAACACTGAATATTGAACTGTTATAATGACGCTAATTAGTATTAGTTGCATGCTGTTGCATCAATACTTCTCATTGTACTTCTACATCAGCTTTGTTATTTGCAACATGGTGTTAATATGTAAGCAATAACAATTCGTCCTTAGCAATGTATATTCCCTTGTGATGTCATATTGTATTCCTAAAGGTATTTCATAATTTTTAAACAAATTTCCTGAATGTGGCTTGCTGTATGAGTTGAGTGGTAGAAATTGTCACATAAGGAAATAGCGTTATGCCATGCGACTTTCCCTTTCTCTCTCCGTCTCTTTCTATTATTTATACGAGTCTCTGTGTGTGTGCAGAACTTCGTAATTTTTTTTTAGAGGTACTTTTCAATTCTAGATTTACAGGCACTTTTCAATTGTCAAGGAGTTGGTCAGGAACTTTTTGGGGGAGCTAGTTGCCCATTCCAACCAACCCCAAAACATCAATGTCATATATCATCATCAACAAAAATGGGCAAGATATTACAAAATCCTGCTTCTATATTTGAGAGTAATTAAAATTACCAAACTTGGCAAACGTTGTGTGCCTTGTACTTCTTTATGAAAATTATTAATTACCACAGAATCTTATATTACCAACTCACCCAGTACTGTACGCGGACAACAACCAGTTCAACAATAAAGCTGAGCATGCTTCCACAGACACCTGATGAGCTGGCGGCAGTCTTTTGTTTAAGTTGTGATACAATGAAGATACAAGCGTTTCCAGTCTTGTTACGTTCACACATGCCGTGGGCTCTAGAGTGTTCAGTGCATTCTCACGGAATGCCTCTATTACGTTCCAAATATCTATTACGTGTACTGAAAGAGAAAGGATTACATTAGTAGACCAAATAACAAGTTAATATCTACTATTTATCTCTGCTTTGTACATACAATATTATTTACATTTTTTGTGTCATAATTTCAGAAAAAAATGATACAAGATACAAAGTTTTAAAAAAACTAGGAAAATGTTTTTCACTCCCAAGCTGTTGTATCCATTAGGTTGTTAGACTACATGCAATATCAATGACAATTTGACAAACTACAACAGAGTTTAGCCAACTGTAATCTGAGCCAATGACTTATTAATACCTTGGTGTCCAATCTAACCAAACATAGAGTTGTTATTTCAACCTAGTTATAAATATTTAAGACTCATTCTATTTGGGGAACATAAGATAAAACCGTTTCACAATATTGGAACACCTATAAACACCAATTAACCCAATAAAAAATTAATAAACTTGGTTGGTTGATGAATGTATTTGCATACCATCCAACAGAGAAAATGTTTATAAAGCAAATTCCAAGATATGTTTTTTTAGAAAAACAATCAATAAAGTTTTTTTAAACAGTATGAATAAATTACACTATACATTACTCACAGTTACATTTCTTTTGTACATAGCGGAGCTTGCAAGCAGTCCTATAAGAGGCAAATCTGATCAGGTCAAAGTTCTGCTCCCTCATCTCTTGCAGCAGCTGAGAGCGAGGGTCTGCCGAGGTGGAGCCCGCACTAGGGAGTGCCACCCCCCGTATGTCTCCCATACTGGGCACTCCGCCCACACTTTCTCGTTCTAACGACATTTTCACTACTACCAAAAAATTACAAAGATTATTATCACACAAAAAAACAGATTACGATGGTGTGTATTTTGAAGCAGATTCTACCTGACAACACAAAGATAAGATTGAAAGTGATTTAAGCGATAAAAAATATAAACAAGTCCCGCGGTCGCAGGTTTGTGAAAAGACTTGATATCACTAAATTGTTACGAAATTCAGGATGAAAGAGAGCTCTTACCTTAACGGAACGATTAGCTCATAACTTTGTTGACATAACGATAATATATTCACGGCAAACTCAAGATTATTTCCGTAGTTATATCGATTCAAAGATAATAATAGTGACACCTTGATATTTACTTGATGATTTAATTATAAGCGGATGCCACATTCACACTTTCAATGCACGTTTTTACTCCTCCTTTATTTATAGATATTTCTTTGTCATATAATTTAAATAATAAATTGTAATAATCACTGCTCTACGCCAATAAAATTACAGGATATCGAAATCAACATGACAAGCCTGCCATTAAAAGTGCGTTCCTGAAATCCTGACATTATTAACTACATTTCGATATTTTTAAACAGCAGAGTATCAAGGTGTCCAGATATTATTAATATGGAAAATGTCATGTCTTGAAATTGTATTAATTGCGCATTATAGGTTTACGTTTTAGTGATATAACCCTGAAAACCAAATAACTATTTGTCATGTGTTTTAAAATTCTGTGAGTAATGGAACACACAAATGTCATCCATAGACATATTCTTTTTTTAGTAGAAAACCAAAACTGGAATCATGGATTTTGGACGTTTGGACAAGTGATAAAGGGGATAAACAGGCAAAGCTTAGCGTAGATGTCGCCAACGGCGGGATGGCTGCTGTCAAATCGTGTTCGCTTTGTTGACATCAGTTTTTTTTTGTTATTTTTGGTGTTGAAACCGGTCCAAATGCGTTTTTCCATGTATTGTACCTGGAAGGTTAACAAATTGAAAGACGAACTAGAAAAACGAGGAGGAACGCTATCTGGAAAGAAAGCAGATCTTGTTTTTTTTTTTAATCAGTGATATGCTCTAGATTTGGATTATTTTTAATTGTAACGAGTTAATTCTTGCTTGAATCATTTATATAATATTACTCTAATAAATGGCATTCTTTATTTTTTTTTGTTGGAAGCAAATGACCGAAATTTTAATTTCGGCAATCAGGGCCCTCAAGCTCAAGCAGAGTTTTAAATAAAGTGATGCCTAGGAATTAAGAAATAATAAGGTTTTCAATTCTGACATATTCCAAATCGAATATTTATTGATATAAAATATTGAAATCAATGAGAAAAACGAATTATTTTAATAAAACCAAACTCATGATTAAACACAAAACGGAAAGAATGAACGAAATGTCAAAATTATTGTAGGCTGTAGGGACCTAGCTATGGTCACGCCATCTACAATTAGCTTTGACCGACCTTCCCCATTGACGTTCCTGCTGTAGAACTTTACCAAGACGTCAACTTTACCACCATATTGCCGAAGATTACCAAATAGCATTTTCAAAGTTACTTTGACAGGTACATAATAATTTCCAATGATACAGGTATTTGTTTTAGCGTTGCCCACTTTTTTCATGTTATACATGTCTGTGAAGTTACCAAGGAACCTTCAATCGAACACGATAGCGAATCAAACATAGCTGCTTGATATTTTAGATTAGACCACTTCGCATCCTTGTTGTTTGCATAAAAATGTCATTGTCAATGTCAAGTTTCTATTGTAGAAATGACGATTCTTTCCGAAAAACATTGATTTCAGAATCGATTAGAATCGTAAGCTGATGTATCGATTCACAATGAAATTGAGTTGTAAAAGATCAATTTCAACAAATACGTTTTTTTTTCAATTTTGCATTTGTTCTGTAAATATAAATCCATTTTATGAAAAACAAGAAAGATACCATAATAGATGATCTCTTATCAGTAAAATTAGTTTTTTTTTTGGTTCGGGGAATTCGATAATAACAATTATTTTTATCACCATATCAAAGTCAGATGAGAACCGAAAGAAGACATTTATTTTCAAAATTTATTTATTACATGAGATAGTTGCCCAATGCATAATTAAGTCGAAACTTTTAAAAAACAATAGTCTGGCAAGTATACTGGGATTCAAGCGGTTCTGCTCATCACTTGCGATGTTGCCGGCAATCCGTCAGGGTATATATGTTCTGTGCCGGCAATTGAAGAAAGACGCTCACAAGGAACAGATGATCCCAGGATTTGATTGTGATACATAAAGTTTTTTTCTAAATCAAAAAATCGAAATAAATGATTTTATTTCACGTAGGGCAGTTATGAAACGTCAGAAACTAGGTCCACGGTTCTAATTGGTCATTTCCGATGGAGAAGAGCCGGCAAGAAACTCCACGTTACAGTTCCTGCCAGCACAGTATAGGATCATACTTCAGGTGCAGAATTGCCTGCGATAAATAGTGCTTAAATTCTTCGTTTATGCCCTGATTTTCCTGTGCAAGTGCATTACCTACATGTAGAGCATACAGCCATCTCGTGTGTTACAACGCTTTAACCGTCAGCATCGTAAGGATACATTCAACTAATTGTAAATAATGTTATGGTTTTAATCAATAAAAAAAAAACAATTGGCGATTTTCAAGGGTGAAATATCCATTCACTGGTTCGATTCAAAACTGAATATCGATTTAAAAATCGATCTTTTGGGGGTGAAAAATCGATCCTTCGATTAATCGATCCCAGATCGTCATCCCTATTCTATTGTCTGTCATTTCATTTGTTTGATGTCAAGTTATTTCTAATGTAAAGCGCGCGTTGCATTCAATTTGATTCGTTAAATCAAATCAGTAAAATACAGAGATTTAATATTTAACATCCCTATTCTATTGTCTGTCATTTCATTTGTTTGATGTCAAGTTATTTCTAATGTAAAGCGCGCGTTGCATTCAATTTGATTCGTTAAATCAAATCAGTAAAATACAGAGATTTCATATTTAAGTATAAAAATCAAGTAGCTGGGATTATTTATTGGTCCTATTTTGATTTTACTCTTGGTAGATACGTAATAAATTATGATTAAATAGTGTTGTATGTTCACAATAAAAAAGCCCGCAACGATAACGTACATAATTATTATTATTAAATTATGGACAGGCTGCAGATTCGTGGTGAAGTGCGGGATATCCTCCAAGAAACTTTAAAACACATCATCGAAGAAATTAACGAGGAAGCCGATAATGAAGGTGTAAAAATAAATCGCAAACGTAAATGGGTAAAAGACAAAGTTAAACAAGATACAAATCGTTACCTACTACCTGCACTATCTGCCAAAGGCCCAACGGAACATTTTATTGCATTGCATATGACAACAGAATCATTTAACTGGTTACTAAAAGGGGTAGAGCCTCATATTCAGAAGGCGGACACTGTAATGAGAAGGGCACTGCCTGCCTCACTAAAACTTGAAATTGTACTGCATTTATTTGCAACTGGAAGCTGTTTGAGAATACTAGAACTTCTGTTCAATGTGTCAAGGACAAGCATTTGTTTGATGATTCATAAAGTATGTGATGCCATTTGCTTAGTTCTAAAGGATTATATTAAGGTGAATAAAAATAGATTTTTATTTTATTAGGTACTTAGTATTTATTTTTGAATTGCCTGATTTAAATTCAGAAGAGATTGTGAAATAAGAAATATGTAGCTCGCTAGCTCCTGCAAAAGTTAGTTTTGTCAACTTTCAAAATATTATTATTATTTTGTGTGCACAAGATAAAAAAGACAAGTTTGAAGTAATAGAAATCTATTATAATGTGAGATTTGGAAAAAAGTTAAACAGTAATGAACTTTTCTTTCAATCAATTCACTGAGCCCGTGACATGTCTTCCAACCCAACATACACAGCTCTATATACAATTCCCTTGCATCACACTGAAGGTTCCAGCCACTTTCTTCAAGTAATCAATCCAGGCTTCCCTATGCTTGCCAATCCTTTGGAACAATTCCTCTCAAGGACTCATCTGTTCAAACTTGACATAATATGGTGAGGTTGCTCTAGAACTTGATGAATCCTGTAACCGTAATCCTGTCAAATAACTCTGTATGTAATGCTGAGCCTGTAAACCTTGTTCTAATGGCAGCACTTTTAGTTGTGCGGCAACACTTTGGCCGAAAATATCAAACTCATGCTCTTCTGGAGGTGGAGTGTTATTCATAGCACATACTTCTTTCACTTTTGTCAAAAGTGTTGCCAGTTCTTGCAGTCTTCTCTTCTTTAATGAGCGAGGCTGGTCCGTTTCTTGTAAAGTGTTGTCTGCAGACTCTTCAATGTTACACTGGGAGTTAGTACCACCATAACTATCATCTTGAAAGCTGTTACCACCAATACTATCGTCTGCATTATCCTGAGAATGTCAATAATAATAATTTATTTTGTTTTAGGAACCAACTCATGAAGAGTGGAAAGCTATTGAAACTGGGTATAGAAATACATGGGATTTTCCAAGATGCTGTGGTGCTATTGATGGAAAATTTGTTGTGATGAAATCTCAAAGTGAAACAGGAAATCATCATCACAAGATTGCCCTGTTGGCTATATGTGATGATGATTATTGCTTCAAACATATTGATGTTTTTTCAAATAAAAATATGTCAAAAGAAGTTTTGGAAGATAGTAATTTATCTAAGGCATTAGAAAATAATTTACTCCCACCAAATCATGTTATAGTTGGAAATGATAACTTCCCATTAAAAAAGTATTTAATGAAGCCATTTGAAGGACAAATATCAGAAAAAAATAAAGTATTCAACTACAGATTGTCCCGTGCTAGAAGTGTCATTGACAACTCCTTTGGGCTTCTTGTCAGCCGCTTCAGAATTTTCGAAAAACCCCTTCCATTTACAGCAGACAAAATTGAAAAAATTGTCAAAACTTGTTGCACTTTGCACAACTGGTTGAGAATAACTAAAAGTCCAATACAGGTGACAACACTGGATTTAGAAGACAGTGATACTGGCAACATTATACCTGGGTTGTGGAGAGAATTGGTAATTGAGGGCCTAGCTGAACTTCCTAAAAATAAGAAAGTCTGTTCATCAACAGATGCTCGTCAGATCAGGGCTGACTATGTTAATTATTTCATGGGAGAGGGAGCACTGAGCTGGCAATTTCATAAGATAAGTTGAGGGAAATTATGCCTTCTGAAGAAACTGCTATTTTAGTTCATAATTTATTATAAGTCAAAATAAAAAACTTACCAAACCATCTCCTTTCCTTATTGAATTAAGTATTGAAAACCACTTTAGATTAGGAACGTAAACTTCCCCAGACTCCGAAGTCTTGGAATCTTTTATTTTCTTTAGTTCTTGGCAGTATGTGGAGCGAATGTTTTTTATTTTAACAACGATTTCTTTTTCGCCAAAATTAGGTAGTTTCATATTATTTGCTATGTCTCTATATGCTGCTAATCTGGCTATTTTGTTTTTATACAGTGTGTGTTTAGTGTTCCACAGACACTCGTGTGCAACATACTCGCTAACAAACTTCATTGTAATGTCTTCGGACCACTTGTATCCCGCCATTTAGCAATACCTATATTATGACAGTTAACGAGCTGAACTAAATTCCCTTGTTCACACGTATCAGATTCTTTTGAGCTCACAGACTGGTTTTGCTGTGCAAGGTCGTGAGACGGATAGGAGTAGATATGGTATAATAATTCATCGATTTTATCGATTTTACTGCAACATAGGTTTACTACGTTATCGATTGCTAATAATAGTCGAATGGCAATTAATTATTAGATAAATCAAACGAGTCTTTAATCTTTACGTCGCTGACATGACATTTACACCTCTCCAGTGGCCAGTGGCGTCCAAAATTGCGTGTCTATGGTTTCTACAATTTAGTGACTCGAACAGTGTAAACGACTCGTTGAGTAATTAGTCGACTGGATTCTAATTTGGCGGAGTGTTATGTTAATTAAATAAATCATTCGTGTCTATAATCTTTACGCTTGTCACTAATTAATCGCTGACAAGACATTTACACCTCTCCAGTGGCCAGGCGCGTGATGATGACAATTGTCTTATTTTTATTTCAAAAAAATGTTTATTTCCAAATAGTCCAAATAGTATTACAAAAAGTGTAAAAGCTTAAAAAACTGCCAAGTTATAAACGTTTTAAAGTAAGTGTTAGACTAGGACAGCACTATAGTAGAAGTACCGTCACGTCTGCGTAACTTCATACTAGCGCCGTACATTCCGCACGACAAGGACAGGAATAATCCCCTCCAATTACTTTTAATGCATGTATCTTCTTCATTTTTACATCGATTTAACAGATTTTATCTCTGTTTTACTAAGCCTTCTTTGAAATTACATTATTTTTACGAACATTTTTAATAGTAGTCATCATCCCTAAACGACTCGTTGAGTAATTAGTCGACTGGATTCTGATTTGGTGGAGTGTTATATAAATCACTGAGTTTAAGTAGGACTGAAATGCAGTACGTTGATTTAAATCAAATGATTACAAACTAACGTAAATATTATTATTGCGACGAATGAATTACTCTAATAAACTAATATTAACCAGTGATAAATTCTCTAAAATTGAACTACGTTAAACGTTGATTAATTATATATATATAAAAATAGGTACAAACCTTTTACTATTTTTATTCATCACCAACATAGAGTTGAATTTGTAGATAATGTATATGGCCCTACTGGTTTCCGTATCTAACTTAAAAAGAGTGCGTTCTTCGGTGATGGTCTTTACTTTGATAAATAATGTTATGTACAGTCAACCGCATTTCGGTGGTGACACTTTGACCATAAGCTGGCTGGGCGTAGTACCGGTACGGAGTTTCAACAGAATAATAGATCAGTTTATATTGGTTTTGTAACCTTGTGCGGCGTACTGCACATGTGCGTACATTATTTTGCGCAATGACTGTTTACTTTTCTGCATATAGTGGGTATACGGTTTGCACATCTCGCTATGATAATTCTATTTGCCTACGGTTATGGGTGTTTTCTTGGGTAAGTAGTAATGTATGGGTAATAATAGGATGGAAAGAGATTTGTAGTTATCTAAGACATTTATTTATAAATGAACACAGTTTACATTAACATTATCTGCTGCAGACAACTCAATACAATAATAAAATTATTATTTACATCACTATTCAAAATCTACACATTTAGAACAACACAACACTACATCTTTACAATTTCTAATTATTTTTACTCGCCCGGAGCATTGCCTTCGATACACATTTTTTTTAGAAATCTATATAATTTTCATAAATAAACTTATTCGTTAATTTTTGCTACTCAAAAAGTTAGTAGGACTCGATTTAGTGAAACATTTTGCAGTAAAATAATATTTAATACTAAAATATAGGTAGCTAACAAGGCGTACCAAACTATATGTACCTAATTGGGCACGTTCAATTTTTTTAATAGTTTAGTTAAATATAAAAAAATGCAAATAGGTAATGTATAGTAAATTAGTAGTTACATTGTATTATATTTTTATGGGCACACGAACTCGATAGCAACAAACGGTAGGTAACCATTTATATTTGGCCATCCGGGCGCCACATCATACTCAGATAAATAATTGTAGAAAAACTCAAGAACCAACTTAAAAGCAATTATTTTTTGAGGTTGTTAGCAGAACGATTTAATATTATCATTTTTAATAGTTATTTCCACAGATTTTATAGATTAGGTGCCTCACTTAACAGACTTTTTATTTGACCCATTTGGGCGCCACATCAAACTTAGACATATTAAACAAAACAAAAAAATCTGAACTAAAGAGCAGTTATTGTAATAGCGTTTTAACCTACGATTATCGTCTTGCAAGTAGTTCTTTAATTAACAGATTTTGCCACATCATACTCAGACATTTAAAAACTTCATAACCACTAAAACCAACTATTTTAATAATTTTAACATAAGACTATCATAATATAATGTTGGTTTCAAAGCAGATTGACAGGCTTCTATACTAGATTGAGATGGCGATTATTTTCTGAAAAGTCTTTATAATAAGCATAGGTACTTAACTACAAAAGTAAGTACCTACACTACAGTAAGCGGTAAAGTTACAAGTTACACGAGTTACATTTCTCAGGTATACGTAAGTACAAATATATATAGTTATATACAAAATTATTGTGCTTGTCACAGATCTGTTTGCGAGTTGGTCCAGCCAGCGTAAGACGTAGATTATTTCCTAATATTATAAACATCTATAGTTAGAAGCGTATCTAGGGATATAGTTCTCTACTTCTTTGTTTAGGGATAGCACTTATGATTAGATAAATAGCAGCTTTTTTTTACCTTTGGCAAAGTCTCACAATTTGACTGGCTTTTTTTTGTATTGCCCAACGATTATTATTTATATGGCTTGCGCCGGCGATTAAAGAGAACAGAGTAGAGAACTAGCGACAAAAACGAGTTGGCGAGCAGCGAGGGTGCGACGGCGACGAGCTATTACTGGCTGGTATGCATATAATGTAAGTCTCTCAGCGAGTTTTCTGCCCGTCAAGCAACCGTCACTGAGCGAGTACTCGCTTTGATAGCTCTTGTCGCTACAAAAAACGAGTAATCGCCGCCGTGTGAAAAGTCAGCGATGAACTAATCATGTATTTTTTTTGCTTTCACAGGACCTACAATCTTTTCTTCGTTTCTTGAACGAGAAAATCGTTGATAGCGAAAATCGTTTCCACGTCAGCGGTGGGACAGTTGCCGTGTTAGCGCGATTCACGAATAATCCGTCACTAATGTAACTAGGAAGTTTTTTTTAAACTTAAGTTTATGGGGATAATAGTGCATTTTATTTGTTTAAGTATGTAGGTCTAGGCATTTTTTATTTCCACGCTGTCATAAGTTACATAGGTAGGCAGTTACCGCAGGTTAAAGGCCAGATTAATAACCGTACTTTAATATCTATCGTTTTCTCTGAGCCTGAATGTTTGGACAGTGCTTTTATAATTCCACTAAACAATCAAATCACTGGCACTGAAACGTGGTCGTTCACAATCGGCCTTATTAGGAGGCTAAAAGTCACACAAAGGCGATGGAGAGCGCTGTTGTTGGAGTTGGACTTGGAGTTTTCCTACGTCATCAAATCAGAAATGAAGAGATTCGCAAGAAGAACCAAGTTTACCGACATAGCCCGAAAAATTGCTAAACTTATGTGGCACATTGCTTGCAGAACAGATGGCCGATGGGGATGAAAGGTTTTGGAGAGGCGACCGCGTACCGGAAGACATAGCTTTGGAAGAGCTTCTACAAGGTGGACTGATGACCTTGTGAAGGCCGCAGGAATCCGCTGGATGCGGGAAGCACAGAAGACGAAGTGGCGGTGCTTGGGGAGGCTTATGTCCAGCAATGGACGTCTTTCGGCTGAAATTATGAATCAAAACATTAAAAAACACAGTTTTGTCAGTCTACGGGTAATAGCGTAATTTGATGGTCATGACTATCTAAACTTTTGAGTTTATAGGTAGGGGAATCTTAATCTTATCTTCGAATTCACTGATCCCATTCCGAAAATTCTTTCACTAATGGAAGCTAAAATACTGCCGTGTTATTTCTCGCGGACGTAGTCACAGGCAGAAGCTAGTGTGTGATTTACCGCCACGGTTGAAGATTGAGCTTCTCATTCTTCAGAAAGGTAAACCTCATACTTAGCATAAATAATTCTAGTTATTAAATAAGCTTAATTATACTACATGATATATTTCTGAAAGTAGCGTTTATCTCTTAAAATTCACATTTAGGTATATAAATAAATATTTAAAATTTTAACGATAATAATCTACTTTTTTTTCCTTAGGCAAAGACGTAACAGAATGATGCATTTTTCTTGAATATATATATTTTCCGATAAACACTTTGGCAGGACGATATTAGAACTATTAAACAACATCACTACTTTATACATTTTAGCTACGTTACAGGAATAATCTTATAAAATTAGTGGCAAATCTTCTATTATAGATTTTATGTACAGAACTCTTAGTTCCTTTTCCACAGCCTGTGGCGCCCCCTAGAGAGTTCGGTCGTGCAAACTACCGGGACCTCCATGGCCCTGTGCAAAAAGTTGATTTAAAAAATCTTTCCATGGGGACCGAGAAAACATTGAAATGATGAGCTTTATTAGGTATTTCTCCCTTACACCCTGTTGAAATATCTGTTAAAGGACCTTCGATTTGGTTATGCCACAGACTTTGAAATTCCCATTAAATGTTTCCGGAACTGATTTAAAACAAGTTTCAATTAGATCGTAAATGAATCACTTTCCAGATACACAATAAATTTAAAAATAAAGTTTTTTTACCTAATCATTCCTACACAAGCTTTATAAAGATATGCATCGGAGCCTTAAAACATCGGGACATTTTTGATAAAGGGAAAAACTATCCTTAACAGTTTTGGCAAAACAAGTAAAGTTTACAAAAATGAAGAGCTAGAAAGTAATCTTCTTCACATTCTTGATTTACTCTTCACCGCTTACCATCGACTATTCTCAAAAATGGGCCCTCTTTGACTGTCGTACCTTCAAGGAGATGTGCTTTTGTTTTCGCTTAGACATATAGCCAGTGTTTCCAAGTAAAGCGGCTGACGGGGGCGCCACCTCGAATTGCCTCGTGTTCCGATTCTGGTGATATGCAGCAGGCTAAGCGCTGAAAACAGAAAAAGATTGATTGAAATCAAAGAAGGTAGAGGACAAATATTTGTTTACCAAAATATATATATATAGGTAATTAGGACACCAGGTTTTTTGGGAGACAGAATCTACTGCTGTGATTCTGCTGTGTGTGAGATAATGTTCGACTTCTCCCAGAGAAGTAATGCAACTACCTTGGTACCCGCAGCGAAATAAATCACAAAAGAACAGTATAGAAATAAGAAAACATAGAAAACTTGATAATAATAGTTTCCAGTTCCACTTTACTACATACCTATTCCCAACATATTTCTCATGAATAGGTGTTAGAAGTACCTTATTTTTAGTGCATTATTTATTAAACTTTAGCGTTACAGGAATCTGACCCCGTTTTTTTGGTTTAACTTACCCTCTATATGGTATTTGCCTACCCTAAAAATTAAATACAAATGAGTGAAGTTACACGCTTTTGAAATATTTTTCTATATCCTCATTACACAAAACGATCATTGTAACGATCGTTGATTTGTGATATTATTACGGTGTTTCTTTATTGTGACGTCAAATGGTAGCCGTGCTGTCTTTGTCGAGCATAGATTTTAAACCTCTAACAACTTTGACATATTTAGAGATATTAAAACTTTTTTGTTTTGCTGCAGTTAATCTTTTCCAAGTTAGCGAGAAATCAAATAAATCAATAAAAAGTCAAATACCATGTTATGTATGTACGTTCAGAACTCGGAAATTGTTGAAGTAGGCTAAAATTATTAAGATCCAAACCTCTCGGAAGGTTCCAGGAGTGGTGATGAGCTTGTACACCGCGACGATGGGTATCATGAGGATGGAGGAGCAAGCGAGGCCCCAGCCCAGCACCACGGCCCACGGCGGATATGTGTAGTGCTGGTACTGAAGAGGTTGTTGGTACAGCAGGCCGAAGACCACTACTCCCTGGAAAGAGAAAATAAATGAAGTTATTTATTTATTTAAACTTTTCGAACACACAAAGGTCATCATCTTTTGTTTATCAATGACGAGTAGGAACAGTAATGAGTTGGCAATAACTCCACTGATCAGATCCTATAAAAAGCAACACAATAACTCACATAGTCGCATATTGTGCAGAGCAGTCAACTATCATAACAGCTGTTACCCTTCAAACAGTACTTCTAAACCGGAAGGGCACTCCTCCTTCCAGTAAAAAAATAATTATTTTTTATATCGAAATTATATGATTCAGAATCCAAGTCAGCCATGTTAGAAATGTAGCAGAACTTTCATAAAGAAGTGAACGTTATAACTTACAATAATGAAAGTAGGACTGACGAACTTCCAGCATATCCTCCAGTACAGACCAGGTCTAAAGCCAAGCATCTCTTCCACGTCATCAGAAAACCGCTTCAAGCCTGCAAATAATTACCTTATGAAGATACTTGAGATTTTTTTTTTGGGACGTGATTTAGGTTCTTTGATGAGGTGAAGTTAAATGTTTGTTCAGTATCACGAAATGATTTAATAATATAGTTATTACGACTAAACACAGTTGATAGTAACCGACTGTTGGTCGTCGATTACTGTATAGGATCTTAGAGAGGTGTGACGTCATAGAGTTCGTAGACGTCACACACTTGAGTTACTAACAAGGTTGTGCATTTCTGGGTTACATGTCACGATAGTAAGTGTTAGGCTAAACATGGCAAGAAAAACAGCTAAAAAGGAGAAGACGAGTATTACCATAGAACCATGATACAGCAACCGCTTCGAAGAGCGCCGAGCAGAGCAAAGATATGCCAGCAGCATAGGTGTCCAGCAAATGGAACATGTAAATGCCACCCTGAAAAAAAAAAACGAGACTACATACTACATCTGGTAAAAAGGACGTCTCATAGACATCAAGAAGCTTGAAGCACTTGGGCAACTGAATAAATTGATAATCCTCCAGCCAACTCTCACCGGATTTAAATTTTGTAACAGGTTGAGCCTCATCCAAGTCTCTCTATTATTTGTGTCTATTAGTTGTGACCAAGATATTTTGTTCAAATAGAAGTATGTCGCCTTACCGGTGTAATATTAATGCAAGCCACACAGAAGGAGACACAGACGACGATGAGCGTGAAGTGTTCTCGTCTCAACCAGGTGGCGCCGCAAGCGCGTGCCTGATCTAGAAGGCCAGTTATCACGCACTCCAGTCCACCCATCTGTAAACAATGCATTTAAAAGTATGTTGTATAACTTTTCCACCGATTACGCTTTAAATTGTAACAGCTACAACCAATTCTTTACTTAAGTCTTCATCATTCGAAGGTGACCTAGAGCCTGTTGTAAAACAGGGTACAGCCACTGCGGGGAATATAAGTTTTCACCTTTTTAAGTTTTTTTAATTGACAATCTTGTTCAGACTGTTCATGTTGCGACCCATTTTATCATTGCTGCCTTGCTTACAGCTTAACAATTCGATCTTACCCCGGAATCTAATCCAAGCATGATTAGCATAAAGAAAAACAGCATTGCCCATAGACTTGCACCCGGCAGAGTTGCAACCGCTTCCGGATATACTTGAAATACCAGCCCAGGACCTGGAAAAACATATACAGTTTTATAAATAAAACTCTAATTATAAGATTTATCATCTTCATCATTAATGCGAAATGGCAAATAGATAATCGGAAGTTTAGAGAGCAAAAAATATAGGAAGGTACTCGTAAAGATTCCAGTTTGAAATTGATGGATTGATATATTGTTATTTACCTTCTGTAGCGACGGATGAAATCGGTACTCCTTGCTTATGGGACATGAATCCAAGATATGTGAAGATTACGAATCCGGAGAAGAACGATGTGAAGCAGTTTACCAATGTGGTTATCAAGCAGTCTCTGAAAGAATACAAAATCACATGATCCACTTCCCGTATGAAGATAAAATCAAAATCAAAAGTCATTTATTCAAATTCGGCTGTGACTTTTTGAACGCCAAATTACATAATACAGGCCCCCAAAACGCCTGCACTTTACTACTTCCTAGTGCTTTAGCTGGGAAGAAGAAGTAGCGCGGCAAACCGAACAGTAGCACATCTGCCTGTAAAGTTAGAAGAAGTTGATTCTACATAAGCAATAAGGTGTCCGTATGGATTGAGGAGCCATGTCTCATATTTAAACGCAGATACTACGAATATTTAGTAGTAAATTTGCCGATTTTGTAGGCCCAATCCTGGACTTTGTAGTAAAACCCATATAAAATACAGGTCGTTTCATGGCTCCTCAATTCCTACAGACGTCTAGATTGAGGAGCCACTTTAGAAATCGAAAACTAGCTGATGCATAGTTTTGAAAATTTGGTACGATTTATTAGTGGTTATGCGTAATCAGAGACAGTACACTCGAAGTTGTGGACGAGTATGATTACCAAGGACAAACTGTCCAGTTTTAGTATTGTATAATTGCAAAGCCAGTTTTAGTATTGTACCTAGTACTCACACATGTGCTTATGTGCGTACATAGTATGTACCTACTATAAAGCTACCATTTACTGGGTCTTTCGTTGACCTGAATGTGTCTGGCGGCTGAGAGTATGTCACGCTCACTCAAATGTCTCGCTGGTGTGTTGGATCATTACGTTCTCTTCAAAATGGTTCAACACCATTGTGCTGATCCATACGTCATGTTCGTGAGCGGGCGCCGTCAGTAGGGACTGGTCATCTCTTGGCAGCCACGACTAATTTTAATTTCCGAATTGTTTTTTTGATTTTGTTTCGTACACGTCTTTCTACATCGTTCTTACATATATAATTTCAACATGACTGATGTAACCAATTTTATGTAACAATATTATTTTTAACAGTGTCCATGGAGTTTCTTGCCCTATCTTCTCCATAGGTACCTACTACGCTTTGGAATGGGCAAATAGCTTCATCTTTCTGACTGACTGACCCCTTGACAATTCAAAAGTGCTGTAATTGGTTTATTAGAAATAAATGATTTGATTTTGAGTTAGGTAGGTCCAAGTTCGAGAAAGAGGTCAATTGTCGAGTCCGACTCGGCTGGACAGTGTTCGGGAAGCTACAAGATATCTTCTCGTCCTACATACCGCAGTGTCTCAAGAAGAAAGTCTTTGACCAGTGCATGTTGCATTTTCTTTGACCAGTGATGCCTGCCAAAATGGGCTTATTAGAAGGCTCAAAGTCACCCACAGGGCGGAGAGAGGGCTATGTTTGGAGTTTCCCTACGTGATCGAATCAGAAATGAAGAAATCCGCAGGAAAACCGAGGCAACCGGCATAGCCCGTGGAATTGCTAAACTTAAGTGGCGGTGGGCAGGGCACATTGCTCGCAAAGCAGATGGCCGATGGGGCTGAAAGGTTCTGGGGTAGCGACCGCGTACCGGAAGACGTAGCTTTGGAAGGTGGACCAATGACCTTGTGAAAGCCGATGGAATCCGCTGTATGCGGGAAGCACACAACCGGTCCCAGTGGCGGTGCTTGGGGGAGGCCTATGTCCAGCAGTGGACGTCTGTCAGCTCAAATGATGATGATGTGTAATCTGTACTATACTAAAATTAATTAAGAAATTATTAGTCGGTTGTTTCTGTTTCTACCATAAAACAAGTGCTGATTGTTTACTTATTTCGGCACCTAAGTTATAATATATAATAAAGACAGGGCAGGCGCTGAGCGCCCCTGCCCTGTCATCCACTGGGTATAGAGAGTGAATAAGTATAGAATATCCTGGTTTGAGACTGCTCAGAATAAAGTAAGAATCGAGTTAAATTTGTTTATGATTTTTGTAATAATGGTACCGGACAAGGAGAACACTTTCTCGTTTTCAACATATCTCGATTTAATTGTTTAAAGTTTTGTAAAGCTTCCAAACTTTCAGTTCGTTTTCCGGTGGCTTCAAACAATGGGAACTCTTTTTGGGGTTCCTTACCTCAAAACGAAAAAAACCCTTATAGGATCACTTCGTTGTTCATACGTCTGTCTGTCTGTCGGTTATGTCAATACCCTTTTCCTCAGGAACGCGGGGAGGTATTCAGTTGAAAATATTATCAAAAAATCCGTTGGTCGACAGGCTCTTGGAGCTCTAAAAAAATTTAAATTTTAAAAAATTTCAAATCTGGCGTACAAGAGATATTTTCAAAAAGTCTGTATGTAATGCAGTTCTTTCGCAAAAGCAATAAGTGCACATTGTTTTTACTCAAATTCGAAATAAAAACATCCTTAAAGGTCCCGGACTTCGAGACACGACACGTCCCAGGACCGAAACCCTACTTAGTATAATTATATCGGTACTTGGAAGGGGGAACGTAGTAGTACAAGAGAGCTTAAAATGTTTTATTCATTGGAGGCTATGTGTTATTTTGTTACCTGTAGCAGTTGTTGTGAAAAGTATTGTAGCTGGCGTATGATAGATGGACTCCAAAGCCAGCTCCAACTGAGTAGAAGATTTGTACAGCAGCGTCTACCCACACCTGCAAGCATTTTATTTGACTATCAACCAAACTTTTTCAACTTTTAAAACTCATCCGTTAAAAGGTATTGAATTAACGGATATAATCCTCTTTCCCTACCAAGTGTAGAAATTTTTCGTTGGAAAACAAAAAAAAAAAAAACGTATGGAACAGTTTTTTTTAATTAAATAACCGATTAAAAGTTTTGACGCAGAGGGTTTTAGAATCATGTACCCGAATCCAATAACAGGTAGCGTAACAAAGATCGAATCTTTGTTATACAGGGTGACAGGGACAAGTGATCTTTATTGCCGTTGCAATAAGGTTGCTGTTGGATTGCTGCCATTGACAAGTCTGTCAAATTCACAATGATCTTTATAATCATTACAATAATGTTGCTATTGGGTTGCTGTTGTAAAATAACGTACTTGTGTGTCCTTCAGTCTCGCCAGTTCCGGCTGCAGGTAATACGCAATGCCCCTGGTGGCTCCGGGCAACAGTAGTCCTCGTGCCAGCAGGATTGACAGCACCACATATGGCATTGTTGCTGTCATCCACACCACCTTGCCTGAAAACAAACAATATGCTTACTTAACTGTAAAGCTGTCCAGTCTATTCAAGTCCTTATTTAATATTTATGTTATTTTGTATATGAACTTTATGTCTGTGTAATTTAGGTTGATTTCAGAATGACTAGTCAAACATTTTTATACTTTGTTCGATAGAAGTACTATTAGTACCTCTATCAAAACAGTCAAAAAAAAAATTGAACAGCAGACTAATTGTATGAGCGGGTATTAACCGGTTGAATGCCACTATCGATTAGAAACAATTAAAAAGCCGTTGTGTCTCGCGTGGATCACGTTCCGAAGGGATAAAGTTAGTTTTCCAAAAACTAATACTTGTTTACATAATTGGAAACTAAATCGCGAACGTTGTATAGCCGTTGTCGCCTGTGCTTTAGAGAACTTACCAGAGCTCTTGACTCCCTTGAAGAGTGATAGGTACAGAGTTACGTAGACGAGTGCTAAGCAGATCATCAGTTGCCATTTCGGGAAGCCGAGATCGTTCAGACCTTCTGAGTGTTGCATTTCAAGGACGGCTCGGCTGAAAACCAAAAATTTAATAATTGTTGTATTCTGTAGGATTGAGGTGTAGTCTTGTTGTGTCACGGGTGTAAAATCATACAGCACCAAATTCATCAAACCGAGATTCACAACATATTTCCCGCCACGTCAAATATTTTTTTTTTTGTATAAGTACACTTACGGCCGAATCTTATAGGAAAACTCTAGTTTTAACGTCCCAATGAAGCCAAAGTAACCCTTACTTTAGCTTTGGACCCTATAACATATTGAGAGCCATTTGTTTGACAAGGATCTCTGAGACAGATAGAATTATACTGTCTATAATCAATAGCGACCTGTGTAAGTTTTTTGGGTTCAGCCGTTAGTAGGTATACAATTCTCTAAATCTATATATTTAGCCCGTAATGTCCCACAGCTGGGCAAAGGCCTCCCTTCCCCTTTTCCATACACGTCTGTCCACTGCCATTGCAGGCCAGTCCTTTCGGTGGGAGTCAAGTTCGTTCTCCATCTTCATGTTAGTCAAGAGGTAAAATAACTTATTGAGAAAATATTCAAATGCTAAAGATAAACCAACATTAAAATTTCTTTTAGATGGAGCACAGTAGACAAATTACGTCACATCCACCCTTGCAAAAGGGTCAATTTCCGGAAGTTCTGATTGGACCGTTTGTACCTGCCGGATGCTTTCACAGGAAACGTCTGGCGATGATTGCCACTATATATAGCGGGTGTCCCGTAAGTCGACGTCAAGTCGGAGTTGAGTGATGGGTCAAGTCATAATTTAACAGAAAACAAAAAAAATCTTTGCTATGTATTTTAAAAAAATACGGGCATTTATAAAAAAGTAAAAAAACCTACATGGGCACTTATGAAACGTCAGATTCTAGGTGCACGGTTCCAATTGGTCGTTTCCTATGTAGAAGAGCCGGCAAGAAACTCCATGGTTACTCTTTTAAAAATATTTGTCTTTTACAATGATTTTTTATTACAGTGTTAATAGGTATGGGAGGACAGTGTAGGCCTACGAGTATTACCTCCTGTTGCAACAAATTTTAACTTTTATTTTTATTTTGATTTTTTATATTTTTCTGTTAACTGCCTCCGACCCGACTCCGGTTTGACGTCGACTTAACTTGTTATAAGTTTCAACGACATCCATTGTTGAATGTAGCACGTGAAGATAGTATAATATGATTCGGGGATAGTCTTCCTAGGTAGATACCAATGTCTATATGTTCAAAACGCCTCTTGTAATTACACATTCATCGCACATTGCATATTTTTACCCCTATCAGGACTAAGGTTTTGAGATGAAGATCGTAAATACTGACAACTTTTTATCTTCTTGCATCTGCGCCATATGATACGGTGGGTGAACCTATGTAAAGTATGCCATGCTTCATGCTTATGTCGTTAACTGTCCTTGGTCTGTAAACTCACTGAAAGAACTCAGAAGCCGGTGTGAAGTGCGACAGGGGTCCCTGGTAGCGCACGTCAGTCCTGTTGCTGGTGCCGTTAACTCCTCGGCCGGAGTCCCAGCACTGTTCCGTGTTCCAAGAATTGTCGCAGTGCACCCAGGGCAACTCCGAGCGAGCTGATGAGACCAGGAAGTATAATGCCCAGCCTGCATGAAAAGAAAACGGACGTATGTTTTATTCTGACTCACGAGCCAGATAAAATTTACTTTCTTACGTTGGCTATTTGACCGAAAGTATGCAGAGATGACAAACCCTATTTTTAACCCCCGACGCAAAAAGAGGGGTGTCATAAATTGAATGTGTATATCTGTGTGTCTGGCTGCGGAATCGTAGCTCCCAAACGGCTGAACCGATTTTGTTTTGTTAGAAAGATGACTTGATCGAGAGCTTTCTTAGCAAAATAAAGGAATAAATCTGTTAAGCCGTTTTTAGAGGTTTAGGTTTGTATCGGAGGTTTATTAAATGTAAAATTAAAATTTAGCTTGTACATTATTTAAATACATAATACACTTTTGTGGGAAAAGCTGTTTAGTTGCATATTTTTGGTCGAAGTGTTTTATTTGGACCATAGACTTTTAGTACGCACATTTTGATCACAAACATGAGAACTATTATTATTTAAATATCGAGCCTAAGTAAAACCACCAACCAATTCACACACCATTTAATTTTACATGCTAGCATAGCTCTTAATTTGAAATCACAAGTAGGTACATCAGTATATGAACATGGCTATGTGAGTGGGTGTAAATTTTAATGACAGGCGCAACATTACGCGTCAGTTCTGGCATGCCTCTAACATTTGGACAGGTTCCAACACCAAGTGTTGTAAATATGAGGTTACATTGGTGCTAATAAAGTCATGAACATGATATGCACTGGTTTTATTTGAATACTATCGTGTCATTTATTCTCATTCGATTCAGAAAAAAGACACCATCGAAGCTGGTCCAGTGTGTAAGTAGTTTTTTAAGCATTTTGTAACCTCAGTTTATCACTTCGGAATCAAATCTACACATATTATTATCAAGAGATTTATCTCTTTATACTCGTACTAATAAGATGTAGATTTGATTCTTGGACAGATTAGTTAGTTGGCTTACTTGGTTAGTTGGTTGGGTTGGTTGGAGGGGATTAGTTGGTTAGTTGGTTGGGTTGGTTGGTAAGGATTGGTTGGTTAATTGGTTGGGTTGGTTGGTGGGGATTAGTTGGTTAGTTGGTTGGGTTGGTTGGTGGGGATTAGTTGGTTAGTTTTTTGGGTTGGTTGGTGGGGATTAGTTGGTTAGTTGGTTGGGTTGGTTGGTGGGGATTAGTTGGTTAGTTGGTTGGGTTGGGTGGTGGGGATTTACGGCGCCTCGGCCTGGAGGTGGCCCTCAACAAGTCGGAGGCCATGGTGTTTCATGGCCCCCGGCGGGCGCCGCCGGCCGGATCACACATTGTGGTCGGGGGGGTCCGGATCGCTGTCGAGCCCACCATGAAATATCTGGGATTGGTGCTCGACAGCCGGTGGGACTTCGGACCCCACTTCCGGCGGCTGGCGCCCAAGTTGTTGGGCGCGGCCGGGGCGCTGGCAACGCTGCTTCCCAATCTGGGGGGCCCGAGCGCCGCCTGTAGGCGGCTCTATATGGGGATCGTGCGATCCATGGCGCTCTACGGAGCGCCGATCTGGGCGTCTGACCTGACGGCCGGCAGCATAGCTGTCCTGCGCAAGCCGCAGCGGGCGATGGCCGTCAGAGTCATTCGGGGGTATCGCACGATCTCCTTCGAGGCGGGTTGTGCACTGGCCGGATCACCGCCCTGGGACCTGGAGGCGAAGGTGCTCGCGTCACTGTACCGGTGGCGCGAGGCAGCGCGGGAGCGGGGCGAGCGACCGATGCAGCAACATATCGAGCAGCATCGGTTGCAGCTCCGCGAGGTCCTGGTGGCGGAATGGCGGGTGAGGTTGTCACGCCCTACCGCCGGCCTCAGCACCATCAAGGCGATCCGGCCAGTGCTCGACCGCTGGCTCGGGAGATGGCACGGCTCCCTGTCGTTTCGGGCGACGCAGGTGCTCTCGGGGCATGGTTGCTTCGGGAAGTACCTGTGTCGCATAAACAGGGAGCCGGACGCCCGGTGTCACCACTGCGTCGACTGCCGGGAGGACACGGCGTGGCACACGCTGGCAGAGTGTGCCGCTTGGGAGGAGCCGCGCCGTGCCCTCATCACCGAAGTAGGCAACGACCTGTCGCTGCCGGCCGTCGTGAACGCGATGGTCGGCGGCGCAGAGTCCTGGGACGCAGTGGTCTCCTTTTGCGAAACGGTCATCTTGCAGAAGGAGGCTGCGGAAAGGGAGAGAGAGATCTCGACTCTCGACCCGGCCCGCAGCAGACGCACCGGGCGTCGGAGGAGGGCGGACAACGCCCTCTTCCGGCCCCCCTAAATGGGTCCAGGGGCGACGGATTCGGGGACATCCGTCGCCCCCCAACATCAGGACCCGAGAAGGCGGCGCGCGTAGTGTTCCTCGCGCGCCGACCACAGACGTTGCGGGGGGAGTACACCTCACTCCCCCCGCCCGAGACGGGGCCCGCGCAAGCGGGCCGGCACCAGCCGGGGTTGTGGAAGAATAATGTGTTCCCGCGACCCCGGCGTAGGTGTGAGAAGGAACACCGGGGTGGTTTTTAGTCAGTAAGAGTCTGACAGACCCCTCCGCCCGCCCCAGGGCGGAGGACATCCATGAGGATTTTCCACCCCGGGAACAAAAAAAAAAAAAAAAAAGGGTGGTGGGGATTAGTTGGTTAATTGGTTGGGTTGGTTGGTGGGGATTGGTTGGTTAATTGGTTGGGTTGGTTGGTGAGGATTAATTGGTTAATTGGTTGGGTTGGTTGGTGGGGATTAGTTGGTTGGGTTGGTTGGTGGGGATTAGTTGGTTAATTGGTTGGGTTGGTTGGTGGGGATTAGTTGGTTAGTTGGTTTGGTTGGTTGGTGGGGATTAGTTGGTTAGTTGGTTGGGTTGGTTGGTGGGGATTGGTTGGTTAGTTGGCAGATTTCATTCGTTTGTTGGTAGTTAGTTAGATCTTCGGAACTATTGATCCAATTCCGTATTTTTTTCTCAAATAGTAAGCTACATTATTGTCGATTGTCTTAGGATAGAATGTTATGTTAAAGCAAGAAATTCGAAAGACGAAGTCGCGGACATAAGCTAGTTAGATATAAAATGTAGGATGAAGTGCCTATTTAATACACAACATGGTAATTAAAAATAAAACGAATTGTGCTGAATATTTCAGAACATAAAAAATTGCGGCTAAATAAAGGATTAATTAAAAAGTATTTTCATCAAAATAACACGCTGTAGCTTTACAAATACCCAATTATCGGACAGCTATATAAACACTGAACATAATTACCAATGATGACGTTGTAGTAAAACGACACGTAGAAAGCCACCATGACCGCACAGAACCCGACACCTGCAAAATAAGAGTACGTACCGTTAGCAACGTTTTCTTTTAAACGGGTGTAAAAAAACCTTCACGTCAATCTTCCCGCTATTTTGTTTTTTTTTTTGTCCTGGACCATACCTTGGAACCTTCTGGTAACGGACATATTAAAGGTCAAAGTTCCAACCTTTATTTATTTATTCACAAGGCAACTTCAGCAGGTGACGATCACAGTATATCACTGGGTTCACATTTTAGGTTTTGACCTTATTATCACCCAACGCGTAATCGCACAAGCGTCCGTCACATTGATTATAGGTTAGGTGCAGTTTATAATTGTTAAAAAGCGATTTAAACAACAGATACGTTACGCATTATCATAACTAAATAGAATCGTAATAAGACTTTTGTTCTAAAGGTATTTCAAACTTTTTTTTTGTTGTTTCATGTGCAATAAGTTATGCAATAGGTAATTCAGGAGTTGAATGCCTTTTACTATTGACTTTTAAGCGGCAAGTTCTATGAAAAACAATGTATTATGAATAGGTCCTATAATCATTACAACTGTTTTCACTAATTGACATTTCCTGTAAATAGCTGGGGCAGGATCTGGCATTTTCATTTCGTTGTAAAGTCGACACATTCGTTTGCGGTAGTGCGCAATGTAACGCACGCAATACATTGTGCTTATGTGTGCATGCAAAGGTTCAGGGATCCTGGGAGTATTTATAATTACGTTATGATATTTATGTTATGTTTGGGGTTGACGCAGCAAGCGCGTCATTAACTTTCATAATTATCTTTTAGGGTGGATTTCACCAATGAAACTGAACGCGATCAGTACATACACTACGTTTAAGAGCTGTCAGTGTTATTATTTTCTATAGAATATTGACACTGACAGCTCTTGAACGAGTTTTAGATGTCTTGAACGCGTTTAGTAACATTGGTGAAAAGGACATCTAAAAAACGTTCAAGAGCTTAAACGTAGTTTATGTGCTGATGGCGTTCAGTTTCATTGGTGAAATCCACCCTTAGTCGTCACACGTCAGAATACACTTCCTTCAACACTGTTAGATACTTTTCCATAATCACCAAACTGACTCAAGAAAATTCGATAGGTACTGCAGTTATCAGTATTTCATTAAGTCAATAATTTTTGTTATTTTAGTAAGTGTTAACTTTTCGTTATTTTTTTAAATACATGTTGAGGGTCTAGACAAAGTAACATTCGTAACATTCAATTAGCGATGACGCTAGTAGAATTGCCAAAAAAATATGGGATTGACTTACGTTATCGAAATGTCAAATGATCATAGCGTAGTATCATAGTGAAGCGATAGCGATTGTAGAAATAGAATCGCTTCGAAGCGTATGCCATTTGTCTAGGCCCTCAGTTATGATTTTGCTGACTGTAACTTTAGCAGCAGTTGTGTCCACTCATCTATTAAATAACTTACATTTTGTTTGTTGTCCATCGATAAATGTTTGCCAATAATCCTCACGTTTCGGTGAAATTTAATATCTACCTAGCTACGGGTTCGTTTTAAGTGAAACTTCACGCAATCATGTAATAAAAAGGTGTTAAATAAAAAACGTAAAAACGTGTACATTTATATTGATTCACACTAAAACAACTAGGAGAAGTGTAGTAAATAAGACAATGGTGGCGATTCTCTTGTCACAAAAACATCATGTACGTAAGGAAAAACTGAAATCTTTTCAGTAAAAGAGGCGAAAGACACAACTATGGGACTAGAAATAGGGACAAATTGGTTCAAACGGGTTTCAGGCTGGCTAAAGTAGATTCATCCTTCATGGGGTACTGTTTAAAATGTTATAATAAAATACCTCCCCACATACTCCAACTGAATGAAACGAAGTTCAAAACTTGTATCAAACGCACACTATGCAGCCAAGCATATTATAAGTTGGAGGATTACATCTCTGACAAAAATGCTTGGCTCAACGCTGGTTCTGCTCCACAAGGGCGCCTAAACAATTGATTAGCATTCGGAAATATTGTTGGAGCTGCTGAAGATTGTAAAAACTATCTTTGCACTGTATAAATTCAATCTTTTAATATTGTGTAATTGCAAAGCACACGTGTGAGCACTATGTAGTACCTACTATAAAGCTACCCTATACTGGGCACGTCTGTCATTGACTTGAATGTGCCCTGGCGGCTGAGAGTATGTCACGCTCACTCAAATGTCTCGCTTCAAAATGGTTGAGCTGAATGGTGCTGATCCATACGTCATGTTCGTGAACGGGCGCCGTCAGTGGGGACTGGTCATCTCTTGGCTGCCAAGGCATTTTTTATTTTTATTACCGATGTTTTTGTATTTTTTCTACATCGTTCTCACATGTATAATTTCAACAAGACTGATGTAACAAATTTTCCGTAACCATATTATTTAAAAGAGTGTCCATGGAGTTTCTTGCCCGTTCTTCTCCATAGGTACCTACTTCGCTTTGGAATGGGCAACTAGCTTCATATTTCTGACTGACCGACCCCTTGACAATTCATAAGTGCCTGTAATTGGTTTATTTGAAATAAATGCTTTGAGTTTGAGTTTGACAAATGCCTCTAAACTAGACAAAAATCACCACAATGTTGTTTATTTCTGAAAAACTACTATTTCCCATTCTTTAATTGACTAAAGTGACACAACTTATCTATATTTTAGTTTGACAGCACTAAGATGACACTGGGTTATTAATTTAGTAAAAATGGTAATTTTGCTATTCTGAATTTGACGGTTTTCACCTTTCTTTTATTGTTTATCTAAATCTGACTATTTGTAACAGCGATTAAAAAGGTGTGGAATAAAATTTGTTGTCATGAACAAAAATTCACACCAACACCTCGACTTCAGGTGAAAAAATAGGTGGCGTCGCAATTGTCAAATTCGATTTTAGTTGTGTCAAAATTTTTAAATTTCCAGTATTTTTTTTCGCTGAATGTTTTTAAGATCCTCATAGCCAAAAGTAATGAATTTTAGTCATAGTTTAATTAGTTTAGTTCGGTGTACAAGAGAATTGGCACCAATATTATTTTATGTGTTTTAATTTAACTAAAATAGTTTAGATTCATGGTCACTAAACTCATTCTGTGGTACTCAATTTCAACAAAAAAAAAAAAACTGTCAGGAAAAATCGTCACGACATAGGGTTTAAAAAAAACTGACTGCCATAAGATTGCCATAAAATAGTAGACTAATAAATAAGTGGGTACTACAAAGTCATCATACCTTTAAACAGTGGGCATATCTTCCAGATCGTGATGGGTCCTTGTCGGTTGTACTGTCCGAGGATCAGCTCCATGTAGAACAGGGGCACGGCGCCGAATACCAGCATAAGCGTGTACGGAATCAGGAACGCTCCTAAATACAGCCAAATGTTTAGTGGAATTAGTACCTTTTCAATTGGTATTCTTCATAACATTGTACAACATGCATACAATTTGAACACGGTGAAATTTTGATGGTTGTTTTTCCGCAGCAGGACGATTTGCCCTCAGTAGTACTATCGAATCATGAATTTAATTTTTTTGGTTTTAGTTTTCTATTAATTAAAAAAAAATGGATGAACTTGAAAGCGTGAGAAACCATAGTAATCCACTAGACGTAACGTAGGTACAAAGAGAAGAGCGATTCGTAAATGTTCAGAGCAAAAAAAGCTTTGTTTTTCACGATTACAATTCTGCCATTTTTATTCGTTTTATTTTTATAAATCGATTGTTCTACGAGTACCAAATAATTTCGCTGACAACAACAATAAAACTTGCAGCGTGCATTAAATCCTATTTTGCAATGATCTTAGCAACAAAAGAAAAAAAAACACAACACAGGTATTTTGGAAAATTATAACTAAACGTTCGTCGGCCGTAGTTTTGAAGCTACGGGTTTTCTACAGGAGCGGTGGCTGCCACATTGCAAGAGGTTTTTTTGACACCGTAAAGTCAAATTCCGCTGTCATAATTTTAAGGACAGCCAGTCACTGCGGCCGTAGTGTTGTAGCCACCGCTCTGCTAGGAAATCGTAGCTCGCGTAGCCCTCTGCTACGCGCCGTGCTACGGCGTAGCACGCATGTGCTACAACGTATCTCTCATGTGCCACGACCGCGTAGCTATCATAATTTTCAGGACAGCCAGTCACTGCGGCCGTAGTGTTGTAGCCACCGCTCTGCTAGGAAACCGTAGCTCGCGTAACCCTCTGCTACGCGCAGTGCTACGCCGTAGCACGCATGAGCTACAACGTAGTTCTCATGTGCCACGACCGCGTAGCTATCATAATTTTCAGGACAGCCAGTCACTGCAGCCGTAGTGTTGTAGCCTACGCTCTGCTAGGAAACCGTAGCTCCCGTAACCCTCTGCTACGCGCCGGGCTACGCCGTAGCACGCATGAGCTACAACGTAGTTCTCATGTGCCACGACCGCGTAGCTATCATAATTTTCAGGACAGCCAGTCACTGCGGCCGTCGTGTTGTAGCCACCGCTCTGCTAGGAAATCGTATCTCGCGTACCCCTCTGCTACGCGTCGTGCTACGAAGTAGCTTGCGTAGCGCTATGCTACGCGTCATGCTACGACGTAGCTCGCATGTCCTACAACGTACGACCGCGTAACTTTCGTCTACGAAACTTGTTTGTTTCAAACAAACTTACTATAATTTGTGTATTGCATCAATCCATTTACACAAAGAACAATGCCCACTTCCCATACATTTGAAAACCTGATAATGAAAGTTTATGTATAGTTATAAGATATAGTAGAAACACTACCAGTTAGTTTAGAAAATAATGTCAAATGGCAATTTTTACAATTAAAACGCTACGAAGTCGAAAAAATATTAATGTTACTTTTTAGGTTAGGATTTGCCGTTATAAAGAAAGAAATGTGCTGGAACGAATTATTTAACACTCGAAGTTTAGTTTAAATAATAATAATAACTAAATAATACATATCTATGTTCTAAAACGTCTTTTTTACTATGTGAGTTCCTTAAAACCAGCTGCCCTTATGTCACTGCTTAGACTCTCGATGATTGTCACTATAAATTGAGTGTCGAGCATATAATGTCAAACGTCAAAAAATACGTTTCAATCATCCTAACTCAATTACATACTGCATGATTCATTAATTTAATAATTCATTTATTTTTAATTAATCTGTATTATACATTGACTAAAAAAGAAACACTTACATAAGTAAATAAAACGTACAATAATATATGAAACTCAGAAACAGAGTTGAATAAAGTCAAGTAGCAGTGTGTAAAACGGAACGTTGTTAAAAAGGGTAGTTGAGGTGCGTTCAAAACATGCTAATATGTTTACCATTGACGTAGAATAAGCAAAAAGAAAAATTTAAATTAAAAAAAAATCCGGCGTTTCTTTTAACATTGTGATAAGCTTAATGAATATATAATTTGATTTGATGTATTTTATGATTTATTTCATTTCTATACATAGTCAGGTGAAAAATGGGCATTCTTCTTTGCAAATACAAAACACAAAACAGTAGGGATGATGACGAGAAGGCATAGTAAAAATGAGATAGTCGAAAGAATCTGTTAAATTGATGTAAATATGAAGAAGCTACAGGCTTTTAAAGTTTTTGGAGGGGATTATTCCCCTCCAAAAACTTCCTTGTTGCACGGTACGGACAATGTAAGGCACTAGTGTGAAGTTACTTAGTCGTGACGTCTCTTCTAAGATAGTGCTGTCTTTGTCTAATACTTATTTTAAAAACGTTTATAACTTTGTATTTTTTTAAGCTTTTTATAATATTATTTGCACTATTTGGAAGCAAAAATTATTTTGAAAAAAAAAAAAAAGATTCATCATCCTTATTATGATAAAAATCCAAATAACCGTGAGATTAAGTCACAATCTGTACGCGTCTTATGAAAGTTTCAAGACGTAAATAAATAGTTATCGTCGACAATCATCGGCTAAAAGATTTATTAATTCACAGAAACAATTTCACTGTTAATTGAGTCTCCTAAAGAAACTATAAATCCTTCTCTCATTGTTGAAGTGGTGGTTTAATTGTAAGAAATTAAGCGAATAGATAAGGAGAAAATTTTCAGTATTTGGCTATCCGAAGTTCGGATATGGGTGGGAATTGTAATAAACTTATGGCGCCATTACACTTCTCTACTACTCTTTGGGACCTTCTAAGCCCTTCCTAAATAAACGATCAGCACACACCAGGCAAAAAGTCTACTTAATTTATTACTGTACTTAAAAAAAAAAGTTCAAAGGAGATGGACAAAATGTGCCCCACGGAGTACAAACGTACATTTAATGCAGATAATTAAAATAAATAAATAAAGAATTTTGAATAACTTTTTATGCCTCATAGCAGAAGTGGAGAAATAATCGTAATTAAAAGTTTTTCTGTTTGATTTGCGTTTTATATCCCTTTTAATGTTGCCATATAATATTAGCAAAGATCAGAACAGGGAAAAAATATTATATGTAAGTTTTTAAAATAAAAAATAAACGCTTGGCAGGCCTTAAATATACACGTAAATTATTCGTAACCATAATGTAATAAAAATATATTTTTTGTACGTTTTCTTGTCTATAAATTGAACCATCTATGACTGAATTTATAGACGTTAGTGCAGTTACGGATAGGATAATATGACGTTATTACTGGCAACACCGCTGACAAATGTCAATTGTCAATACCATATTCCTTTGACGACGATTATTGTCTTTGACGTTTGCGCCGGTTTTCTCGTTCGAATTATGCTTATGTTTCATTGTTTTCGCATAGAAGTTTATATTTTATAGTGTCGTAGCGCCACACGAGTGCTCTAACTAATAATGATTGTAAACTGTATAATTACAAACTACGAAAATGGACCTTTTACAAGCGTGTGTTGACTGTGGTAGTGGTATCCAAATTAGAGAACGCGCGCAGGCGGCATGTAAAATCATCATCACCCCCCTGATGTGATGAGTTCTTCTATAGGAGTGGTTAACTTTTGAGGTACGTTCTAGTTTCAATAACTACCTCCTACTAAAATATATACGACAGGTATTATTTATTCCAAATACTAACGTCGTGGTCAAATCTTAGACTAATAAGTTCCTTTTTTACCTTCACAGTTGTCACTTCATAGCTGTGTCTGTGGTGCCTGCTATGACAATAAACCAAGACGCCTTGCAACCAATTCAAGGGAAAGACAACTTGGTCATACCAATGTTTATTATGGCTGTTGGAGATCAGTAATACGTGCAAGAAGACACATTTCAGAATTGAATTAATGTTTTGATAACATTAAATGATTAAAATAATGTTCTTTGTTTTATTATTTGCCATATTCAGAATATGCTACTGTAGACATTTTACTTGTTTGTGCAAAAAAAAATAGTTACAAACTATAGATTTTATCAGATGATATAAAAAATGCTTTTAGAAATATTTAAAACTAAAATACTATTTATATTAAACTCCTGGCACAGATATATACACATTAATTTACATGAAATACCTTAGCCATAGTGCAAAAATCAACCTTTTCAAACGTTCATAACTTTTACCCACAACTGCTCAGCAATATGCCTCTTTCTAATTTTGTTTGTAGAAGGTCAGTACTATTAAATGATAAATATTTTGTATCTGTACATTCTGGGGCACAAGCCCATACAATTTTTGGCCATGTCCTTTAAGTCGCTAAATCATCTCAGCAACAATCAATGTCGAAAACTTGACAAAAATGTATGTAAATTGTTTGTATTTTTGACAGATTTATATAGTTTAGGACATTTATTTCTCAGAAGCAGAATACAAACGTTCTTTGGAACAAGTATCGGAACGGTAGTTTTTAAGTTAGAAGTAGGAACAATATAGTAAAAGTAGAAAGTAGGGTGGCTGACTGCTGATGTCGACCAGGAGAGGGATTAAGCACTCTGCTTGTGGACCGGCCGAATGTGCAGTTTGCTGTGCCAAGGTTGCTGATGAGGCTGAAGGTGATGACCAGGTATGCGCTTGCGCTGCATGCTGATGGTCAGGAGAACCGTTCAAGCCGTGGTTGCTGGCTGGCTGTGTGACTTGCGGGAGTGATGATGATGACGTCACGCTGAAGTAGTTGCACGAAGGCTGCGCTGACGTTCATACTCGGGGTCACCAGAGAAGTAGTATAGACTCCGGTTATGGTGGCTATATACTACTTGCAGTTTTATACAAATATATCAGAGAGTTACTGAAGATATTTGACGGTTAGGCGATAGAAATAAAATTACGAGCGAAGAGCAACAGTACTGTTTTAGCTATACGATATGGAATGGTAATAAAGCGAAGTAAGAGTTTGTTTGCTTGTTTGAACGCGCTAATCTTTAAAACTACCAATTAAATAATAAAAAACGACGGGTTGCACTCCGGGAGTGCCGGCAGAAGTGAAAACTCTAACATTAACGTTATGCATTTTTGATATTTTGGAATGGTTAGGGAATAATTTTGCACGAATTGCTTTAATTATCAGTATAAAAGTACTATCATTTATGTGGTAGAATACAATATTTATTTATTGCGCTATCGTACACAAACATGACAATTTATATTACATTAAAAAGTTTATCTCTCAGAAAAATCAATAAAAAAAAAAAAAAACAACAATCATTCGTCTTACGAATTTTCGATCAGGTCACGTGTCCTGACGCGAGTTTAACATTGTATACCCATTTTTAAAAAAAGTGTACAACGCCGCTAAAGAAGTTTTTACTTCAATAAAAAAAAAATTGCAGTTGATAGCCCAATTCATGAGTAAAGCTTTAGGTTAATTATTCTCTAGGACCCTTAGGAGCGGAGAAAAAAGAAAAATTGTCAGAAAGAACTTCAGTGAAAACGAAGCAAGAGCGCGAGCAGGCGATGCGATGTGACGGGGAGGGTCGGGGAAGCAAGAAATCTTACGCAGACAAAGTCACGGCAATAAACTAGTGAAACATAAAAGGTACAAATGCGATACTCCACAGAAAATAATGACACTGACAGCCCATAAACCTGGTTATGTGCTGATCACGTTCAGTTAAGGAGCAGCGGTGGCCCAGTGGTAACGGTCCCGACTTACGAGTTGTAGGTCGTGAGTTCGAACCCAAGCAGGCGCTTTACTTTGTGTAAATAATTTAATCACCACTGCTCTCAAAACGGTGAAGGAAAACATCGTGAGGAAACCGGCATGTCCTAGAACCAAAAATTCGAAGACATGTGACATCTACAAACCCGCACTGAGCCCGCGTGGAGGATTACGGCTCACTACCTCTCATAGAGAGGAGGCCTGTGTCCCAGCAGTGGGAACGTTATAGGCTGATTATGCTTATGCACGTTCAGTTTCATTGGTTAAATTCACCATGAGTATACTAGTACTAGACCCAATGTCCCGCAGGCGTTATGATCCATATACTGCAGAAACTATAGCATTACCTATGTTTATATACATATATGCAATCCATCTTTATTAAAGAGGCAAGCATTGTGAGTCATAAACGCAGTGACATGGAAACCCGTATAGAGCCTTCATATAGGTATGAAAAGTTAACGTGAATAAAGAAAGTACTATGTAACGCTTATAATGTGCAACCCGAAAACACTTTTCGCATCTTTCGATTCGGGATTTCGCCGAGTGATGAGCATCATGTGGGAGTTCCAATTGCGTCCGAAATTGGCGATTTGAACAAACAATAATAGTAACTGAGGACTCCTTAATAATAAGAAAAAAAAATAAAGAAAATAAGTTTATAACAATAACGGTTTATGTCTTTCAAAAGAGCATGATAAAATACTGATAATAGTACATTTTGATACAAGTGTGCTCTTTTGGTCATTACCCCGTGGCGGTTTTATTCGATAAGGGAGCCGAGTGGGTAATGATCAATGCACACGCGTGTCACACGACGTTTTTCAACACATTTGCGAGGAAACAAACAAACTCGTAATGTTATTATCTTTAATTATTGAAACAATTACTGAAAGTACAATTCTCAAAATGATACTAAACAGTTTTTGTTGGCATTTTTACAGTTTGTGTTATGGTATTGGTATTATGTATCATTTCGTTGTTTTTGTTTTCTTGGGTATATGTCGGAGATGATAAAAGTATTCATTGTATTTTGATGTAAAAACTCTTTACGGAGATGAAAGAAAAAATTAAGTTAAATATAAAACACGAGTGCGGTAAAAAAAGCACGCGTGTTTAATAAACTGCATTTTGAACCTAAAAGCGGTTTAATAAGAGTCACTTTATGAGCAACTGTGTTGATCGTGTAGTCGTGTCGTCTCAATTAAAGACTAGTGCCGATTTCACCAATAAAACTAAACGCGATAAGCGCAAAAAGCGCTTCAACCCAGTTCAAGAGCTGTCAGTGTCAATATTCCATAACAATTTTGACACTGATAGCTCTTGAACGCGTTTTATAAGTACTGAACGCGTTCAGTTTCATTGGTGAAATCGGCACTTAGGGTGGATTTCACCAATGAAACTGAACGAGATCAGCACTTTTAAACCCAATTCAAGAGCTGTCAGTGACAATATTCCATAAAAAAAATTACAACTATAGCTCCTGAATGCGTTTAAGAAGTAATGAACGCGTTCAGTTTCATTGGTAAAATTCGCCCTTAGTGTCATATGTACCAAACAGAATCGATAAACGTGTTTTTTAACTTTTCAGGCAATGTTGATGGTAAAATAATAAATGATTTTATGTCCATAGGTAGGTTTGTGCAAACACTTTTACACATCAACAATGAATTATATTTTAAGCAAGATGAGTTCGATGTTTCCTATCCGAGTACTCAGAGAAGAAATACCGAAACAAATCAAGAGCTCAGTCTCTTTTAAAGTCTAGACATTTTCTTGTTATTAATAATTAATAATATACAACTTTTAGAATATTTAACACATAGAGTCAGGCTTATCACTTTATCCGCCCGTGTTTATATTGAAAAAAACATGACTATAATGTTAAAATGCTTATACTCGTATGTAACATTTCTAGCAAAGACGAAGAGAAATAGCACAATTTAATTTTCCCGCTAGATTTTCCTCCCCCTGCCTCTCGAGCATTCACTTAACCGAAGTTAATATTTTTCAGTAAACGATATTAACCCACCACGTGTATCACTAATGACCTTACTCATAATTAACTTACCAAGTGCAGCTCGCCACAAAATTATATCGTAAATATTAATTATGTGTGCACCACCACACATTTACGTATTTGATATTATCGTCTTGGCAACATTCCTTTGATTTTTTACTGTGACACCCCTGACAAAAAAAAATAAGAGCCGAGAGATGTCACCGGACACCCGGTTGGAGCGAAGTTCGTCTCGCTTTTCAACTTTGGAGTAACGCACTTACGTTACTTAATTAGTCACAAAAGTGTCATGGCGGTCAAAATGTTACACTTTTTGCGGTCTGACTCTCAATCGCCAAGTCGGCAAAGTAGGTATAACGTGCGTTATGAAACTTCATTCCAATAAAATCAATAATACGTTTTACGATTTATGAAAAGAAGGAATAAAAATTAACGCAGCCCAAATTGGGAAGCTTTTGTCAACCTATCGAGACATTATAATATATGGCAAAAACAAAACTTATTTTTTTTTTAAAGAAGAAGAAAGCGGGTCGGTAACAAAAACCTCAACAACTTCCAACATATTTTATCTAGCTTTATGCTACGAGTACATGGACGCACTGATCGTTGCGCTCAGCAGTGCCCGTGTCGGCTGCCATGTTGATAATGTTTGCGTCAATAACCTTAGTTATACTGACGACATGGTGCTGGTGAGCGCTTAGGTCTGTGGCTTGAGGAAGCTTATGCAAATCTGTGAGGGGTACGCGAGTGGGCACGGACTTAAATATAATGTTACCAAAAGCCAGTGCATGGTCTTTGAGACGAGTAGTGTTAAATGACCGTAAAGTATACCACCAGGTTTTCTTAATGATGTTCCTCGAGACTGGGTGAAACAATTTAATTACTTAGGACATTTGGTCACGGCTGACCTCTGGGATCATGTTTACATCTAACGGGAGCGGAGGGCCTTGTCAAAAATAGCGAATATGTTGGCACGCATGTTTGCACGCTGTTCGGATCAAGTTTAGATCATCCTTTTTTAAGCATCCTGCATTTCTTTGTACACGTATTGCCTGTGGGCTAGCTATACACTGGCAAGTTACAGTGCCCTCCGCGTCCAGTACAACAACGAGTTTAGGGCGGTATTGGGGCTGCTCCGATTCTGAAGTGCCTCGGGCATGTTTGCGGAAGCGCGCACCGACTGTTTCCACAACACAATGTGAAAGCGGTGCGCGTCCTTGGTGCGCAGGGTGCGAGTCAGCTTCACTGCTGTCCTATCGATGGCTGACGAATATTCTCCTATTCCATAGAGGAATCAGTGCTTCTGTAAGTTCACGTAGCGTGATTGGATAATTTACAGATATTTTTGTTTCTACCGGCTTTCTTTGCGGCCCTGTGTAGCGTGTGTATACAGTACAGGCGCGAGCATAATGAATACCTTAGACTTACGCAAGATTCAAAAGTGATTATCTTCTTATGTATGGATAGGTTGTGGTGGTGTTACAAACATAGTTTTATAGTAATTCATATTAGGAAATAGGAGTTGTTTTTTTTTTTCACGAGAGAAACGACGGAATACCCTAGATGTACATATAAAGTCTGTTCAAAATTATTTTACCTCTGACAGCAGCAAACTAATAGCGACCTTATTTAAACAATCATAAATATCACTATGATTTTGACAGACTTGTCAGTGGCAGCAACCCAACAGCAACCTTATTTTCACGACAAATAAAGATCACTTTGATGCTGACAGTGACGAAAAAATAACAGTTAATGGATTCAATTAGTTACCTTACTGGTGATGTTTTTCTGAAAGGTTGTTGGAACGTAAACGAAGCAAAAGGAGTATGTTAAGATCGTAGCAGGTGGCGTTCTGTGATAAAAATGCTTTTGTTTTTTTATAACTGTTAGGTACTCGTAACTATACATTTCAAGAAAAGAGTAATAACCCAACTTACCGCCACCATTCCTGTAGCAGAGATAAGGAAAGCGCCACACATTCGCGAGGTCGACTGCAAAGCCGATGATGGACAGCAGAAAATCAGCGCCGGTGCCCCATGTCTCGCGCCCGTCGCCTTCCTCTGACATTAATTATACGTGTACAGGTATTTGATGTAGTAGTATGTATAACTAAGAGATTCTTACAGTAGGTATTTCTTGAAATCTGAGGCCCTATCTAGCACAAACGCGGACGTAAACGTTACATAAATTAGAAAAATTTTGAACAACAACAGCAAAGACAACACATTGAACTTTTTCGTGACAAACACAATTAATACCACCCATAGATACGAATAAAGTCTTAAGTAAATATTGTGTACAAAACGAGTATTTTCAACAATATAATCGTTAAAATGTTACTTCGCGCGTTCCTGCTGATCAAGGAAAGTTAAATTGTCTTTGTGACAGAGGGAGGTGGAAGAGAAGTGCAGTCTTTGTACAGCAGGGAAACAGTTTGGGTTAGTAAAACATTATAGTTTCATACAACGTGCCCCCTACAATGGCAACATTAATTTAACACACGGGTAGAGCTAGTGGCCAGTAATAATATTTTTTTAAATAAAGATAGTATATTTCGTAATTTAAAAACTACCGCCTGCACCACTCGCCGACGGCTTTCTCTTCCATTTAATTCGCCTACTCTTTTCACGTTATTCGTATTAAATTTATTGATGCGATATTATGGTTCGTGACCCCGGCAAATGTCCTGTGCACTACAGTTCTTTATGTAGAGTTTGCTCCAAGATGCTATTTTACCAAATTGAAAATAAATCAATATGAAATACAAAAAAAGTTTATTAAAATTAAAACATGTTTATAAAACGAAAACGCGAAACCGTAAACGTGTGTTAAATTAATGTCGCCATTAAAGCGCCACGCTGTAGACTTCGGTTACTTCAAAGTTACAAAGGGTTTAGAGAAGAAGAAGGTACCTGGTTTAATACTATTCGCTCTGAGCTTTTTCGTATTTTCACTAAAGAACTCTTCCTCTATTTGTACTTTTGGCTCCTCTGAAATAAAAACAGCAAATTAGTTACAAAGCAACTTCATCTAGAATATACATATATGTTAGGATTTTTTATTCAAGTTCTAGATACTTACTCTTATAGCAAGACAGAGTGACGACCGAGCCTTTCGTTGATTTATTATCTGAAAAAGAAAAAAAAAACAATTGAAATCTAAATAGTCTATGGTGCTTAAATAGAGCAGAGCAGTGATGACTCTAGAGCAGTGGTGGTCCAGTGGTATCGGCCCCGACTTACGAGCTGCAAGATGTTGGTTCGAACCCAGAGCGGCACTTTACTTTGTGTAAATAATTTCATCACCACTGCTCGCAAAACTGTGGAGGAATACATCGTGTGGAAACCGGCATGTCCTAGAACCAAAAAGAAACGATGACATGTGTCATCTACCAACACGCACTGGGTCCGCGTGTTTGATTACAGCAAGCTCCCATTCACAGAAAGAAGGCCTGTGTCCCAGAAGTAGGAACACGATAGGCTGATTAGGATGTCATACAAAATTTATCAAAAACGCATAGTGGACAGATCATTGAAACGTTTAAATATTCAGGGTGTCCATCGAACCAAATATAAAATCACACCTGTATTCCCCGAAGGGTAAGGTAGGCATTTTCTGTGCCCTCTCAAAAGCGTTTGACTGCGTTGACCACAGTACATTGATCTATAAATTACACCACTAGGGAATTGGTGGAGAAGCTGCTCATCTTGTTCTGTCCTATCTATCAAACAGGCAGCAAAAAGTAAACGTTAACGGGGTGACGTCTTCGGTGTCCCTATTTAAGAAGGACGTGCCTTAAGGTTCAATTCTTGGCCCTTTCTTATTTTTAGTTTATATTAATGACCTTCCTTACATGATGCCTAACTTATCGGATTTAATTTTATTCGCTGATTAACTTCTCTTATTTTTAAAATTGATAGAAAAGATACGTATGCCTCACAAGTCAACGATAGTCTGTTCTTTCGAAATGGTTCGCAGCCAATCTGCGAACAAAACTAAATACACAAATAACTAACAGTGGTTGGTGGTGGCTTCATGTTATTCGGTTAATGTAGGTATATTTTTTGTATTTTTCTTTTATATTTTGTGATTGAGAGAACGTTGTCGGCCTTGTAGACTGTAGATTTGTAGACCATTTTCTAATTGTTAACAGGTGTGTGCAGCTGGTACTTGTTGAAAGGCCTACACTGTCTTCCCATACCTATTGACACTATAATTTGAAAACATTGTAAAAGTCAACTATTTTCTAAAGAGTGACCGTGGAGTTTCATGGCGGCTCTTCTCCATAGGAAACGACCAATAGGAACCATGCACCTATCTTCTGACGTTCGATAAGTGCCCATGAAGGTTTAAGTGAAAAAAATCTAAATTGGTGTACTTAAAGTACACCCACATTTCGTCATTATGTTTAGGTCCCGAGGCTATTGGCATCAAACGGACAGCTACTGTACTGTAGCAGACCGGAAATCCGGGCTGCTACTGAGAAATTTTAGATGGAAAAACCCAAAAACACTTTGTCCGACCTGGGTATCGAACCCAGCACCTCATGCTCAACAGTAGCGCTTGTGAATACTAGACCAACGAGGTGTTCAACAGTAGGTAATTTAATAATTTAACTCAAAAAATGCACTACCATGATCCATTATGAGCAAATCCGCAAAACAATCACGAACTGCCTCGGCGTGCACCAAAACTCTCATATATTAATCGACCTCATCAATATGCGAATAGTCCTTAAACCCGTGCATATAAATGAGCCCTAACTGTCCCTAATACCGTTCATTCTTACACCTACCGCAGGATCTTAATAACGTCACCGGCATCCGATCGAGAACGCCATAATAGGATGCCGATGTGGAAAAATGCCGCAATAATCCTGAGGTGCGATTCCATTGGAATTCAAAAACGGCACGTTAATGTCGGCACGGAATGGGTCGGTATTTCATATAATTGAGGCATGTCGGTATATGCATCGGTATTTTTGCTGTTATTGACTTCGTATCGGTGTGGTGTGCGAAAATTTTAATTAATCAGAAATGGTTCGCGAATTGTTTGTTGTTTACAGTTTTCAAGGTTGCTGACACGTGTAATGTAACTTGGTGATGTTTTAAGTGAATTGAGATGAATCATATCTGTTGCTTATGGGTTGCACTGAGTTGCACATTAATAGCCTTGTACCAGGAATTAGCTCCAGTCAACACATACATAATTATAACGCATCGTCTTAACATTTTAAAATATTATTAATGTATACAAAATATTACAAAACATTTAAAAATAGTAATTGTGGAGTTCTTGTCCATTCTTCTCCATCCAAAACTTCCTTTTAGAAGGTAAATTTTGACGTTCAAAAGTGCCTTTTAAGTGACTATTTGAAATAAATTAATTGACTGTGGCTTTCAAATGATTGATAATCGAAATCACGACCAACCTTCTTCATTAGTCTACTAGGACTAGCGAGTAGTAACGATAATTTTTACACCCAAAACAGTAAGATAAAGGTACTTCTTTACGAACCTCATAACATAATCAAGCTTTAATCTAACATCACAATCTCAGCCACAAAAACAACATACTCTTACAAGAATAATCTTTACAAAAAGCAAAGTTTGAAGACCCCATTCAACAGAGAAAAGCAATGAAATGCATACAGAGTATAATCAAGTGAAACCTTCTTTAAAAACTTATACTTTGATCAAATCTAGACTCTATTCATGACTCCCTAGGTTTTCATTAAAACTTATAAGTGAATTAAATGAAACGTGATACGTGCAAGATTATTTTTGACCCTTGACGTCTAAAGAGTCATATTATAAGTTTCACGGCCATGTCGTTTTGTGTGTCTGTCAGTGGCATCGTAGCTCCAAAATGGGTGGACCCATTTCAATGAGGTTTTTATTTTAAAGTAATAGTTTTTTTCTATTTTTCATTAAAATCTGATCAAAAAATTTTCAATCTACTTCTTGTTCTAAATTATAACTAAAGTTAATTGTTTTTTGCTTACTGGGACCAAGGGGTTTTCAACAGTGCCGAAATATCGTAAATAAAACTCGGTATATTCCTATCACGATATTTTCTTTTTGTAGGCCGTAAATAATGTAAATACATGATTATTTACTTTTACCTACACTTAAAAATGACCCGACAGACGTTGTCTTGTTCAAATTTCAATCATTTATACAACAATCTCAAAGAAATAAGGACGTTCAGCTTTCCCGAATTTGTTTTTTTTTTCAGAATACTTTTCCAATTTTTCTTTCCATATACGAACATTTTAAACCAAAAAATAGCCAAATCGGTCCAGTCGTTCTCAATGATGCGCATACCAATGAACAACATCTGATTTTTATTAAATAGATTTACGAGTACACTTGCAAACGATTGAAATAACAGCCCGCCGTATCTAGGTGTTCAAAATCCTTCACGTTATAAATCTTGAAGTAATCAAAAGCTAAAAGATGTTGGTCTCAGGAGACATCTTCCGTTTGACCGCATTCAGATTAACAATCACGGTTTTATTTGATCTTTAATGTTGAAAATTATGTTATTTTTGCAGCTGTATTTTTCGTTATAAGCAATGTTTTAAAATATCGTTATTTATTTAAGCATGGCATATTTTCTTTAGCAAATATAATCAACAGTGATCTCTATAATAACTTATATACTTAACAAAGTTGGCCTTTGCCCAGTCCAGACAACATACAGGTTAACAAAATTATATCTTAACTTTACTAAAACTATTCACAATCTAAAATAAACCATAAAAAAAAATCATTCGCTCGTTGTCGACTGGTACGAGTAATGTACCCAAGAGACTGGCGGCATTACCACGTTGTTCGGCAATGCTTAGCCTTTGGCCAAGGTTAAAGCCAGCCCTTGGTTCACGGGAAGTGTTAACCAGCCGTTTAGAAATAACCTTAAAGAGACTATGAGCACTGGGACCCCGTGGCCGAGTGTTTCTTAGATATTCTTAGTAGTCAAGTCATTCTTTTGTCGACATAGAATAGTGATGGTTATACCCATTGTGTATACCTACTTCCAGTCTAGTTACGGGTTTTACAGTCGCAGAAACGATTCAAATACCAAGGATACAACAATCCGCCTCGAAAACCTTTTTCAAAAATCTGTAGCGAACGGTCATTGTTCTTAGTTATACCGAAGCCCTTTTACTATTGCATTATACCAATATTTTATACAGTCCACTAGTTTTATTGAGAACCAAGAACACACCAAACAACTTTATCAAAAGTCTATTAAAATATTTCAGTTGTCCAATAAAATTAATTAACCGGTTAGTTAAGGAGCCCGCTAAACAAAGTTTTCTGCCAAGTCAAACAAGAGTGGCGGAATAAATAGTGAAGAGGCAATAAGTTTCTACTCAAGTGCCACTAGCGCCACCTGGCGGCCTTAGAGTTTTAATATATTTCCTGTCCAGCGCCCTATTTCAGTTGAGTCGATACTGTATTTATTGCAGTACAATGAAATGAGTTCTAGTCTAAGTAGTTAGCAGTTTAATGGAGAAATATTGGTCTGGAAATTATTGATAGATTGTTTATTATTAACTTTGTTGGAGACAAGATATTGTGACGTTTTTATTATAGGCACTATAGATTATTTTTGTAGCAGTTTTTTGCCAATAAACCTTCACCCTAATTAGGGTGAAGGTTTATTGGAAAGTGTGTTATAGCAGTTTGAATCATTATGAAAGATATTGCTAATCCAATGCTTCGTAAGCTCGAAAAAAAAAACTGACCAACCACGTAAATAACGCAATGAATGTTGTTGAACTGTCAAAACGAAAGAAATTTATTTTGTGAGGTTCGCAATTACCTCGCTATGCGTCTCTTTGCAATGTTTGGCAGCCTGATCCTGAGCCTGAACCTGATGATGAAAAACCGGTTCTGTTTGAGAGCGTCTCTCCTTCTTATGACCAATGCTTGAAGTATGTTGTGGTATAGCTGAGCAGCATCTCCTAAGATTAAACCCCCGCGCACGCTGGCAACACTAAAACTCTACATACCTACAAGTACTATATAGTAACATACCGAATGCCCGTGGTGTACTGCTTGCTGAGCAGTACCCATCATCCCTCACACTTCGTGCGCCCGGCGTGCCACTAGCGCCGCGACTCAACAGCGCAGGGTTAGCGCGCTGTTCCTCATAAGATGGCGCCGTATGAGTCACTACGCCGGCGCCACTGAGCGTAGCCTGTTGGGAAATAAAGCATTTATAATTATTTAGTGGAAACTTATTTAAAGGTTTTTCAGGGTTCATTAAATTTAAGTCCAAACCAAATAGGAAAATAAAAAATGACGCGTCGACCTTCGTCAGTTAGCATTATCGATGTCACGACATAAATAAATTTTCTGATACGCAAGTTTTTCCTTTTTGCCGACTTTATAATATTTTGGATTTTGTCAAAACGAAAAGCTTTAACGAAGCAAGCGACAGAAAAAAAACCGACTTCCAGGAGCCAAAACCGCCATAATTCAGAACATACTTTAAAATGAACCAGCTGAGGCAAAAAAAAAAAAAAACCTAGGCTTACTAGAACCTACCTCATAAACACCGATTACTCAATCAACTACGTAGGTTGAGCAGTTGAGCTCAATATCGTCGCCCGCTAAGTTGAGTAACGGCGTGATTAACCTTTTAAGTATACCGACAATCAAGTTACTGCGGTCGACTTGTAACTTTCGTAGGTTTCGGTTATTATAACACGATCATCGAAACTAACTTGTGATGATGATGTGGGTTAAATAAAGGTTGCCTATAAATATAAATTTCACTGTATAATCGTTTTCACGAAAATTTGGGATGAAAATGTTAAAATTATTTTAATTTTAAAACTAGCTGCGGCCCGCGGTTTTACCCGCTTAAGTCCCGTGATGCCGTGGAAACATCCTATGTCATTAGGACAGGATATCGGAGACTTATTACTTGTATCGTTAATGTATTCTGCGATTGTATTTATTTAGAGAAAGCTATCTTTAACTATCTGCCGTCTGATCTTAGTGGACAATCGGTAACTTTTAAGAATGGAACGGAACACCTTTACAAAAAGTGAAAATACAATTTAGACAAATAACGACTGGTAAATTAAATAGTAAGTTATATGTCCCCTAAGTAATAAGTTAAATGTTGTAGGCCATAAAATGGGCCACGCAATTGAGGATTTATTTTCAGTAAGTGCAAAATGAATACAATAAAAAACTTTTAAAAAGAAAACAAATATATTTGCACTAATTTTATGTTTAGCTGCTGAGCATGAGGTCCTGGGTTCGATTCCCAGGTCGGGCAACGTGTTATTGGGTTTTTCTATCTGCAATTTCTTAGTAGCAGCCCGGAGTCTGGATTTGTGCCCGGTTGATGGCAATAGGCTCGCCCTCTATTACATGGGACCTACTAATGGGTACACCACTGCCCAACCCTTCGGGGAAACAAGGCGTGATGTGTTATGTTTTTCATATTTAGTGACTGGGCAACTAGAGTTATTAGGATACGTAGGGAAATACTGATCGAGCTGTATGGCCTACAGCCTTACATTAACATACTACATAATCCAATTTTTTTAGAAATACCTGCAAGATACTCGTAGCTAAAGCCCTGTACATTAACAACAAGATCAAATCAGCAGAAATTCAAAAAAACAGTTCTAAAGTTATAAATAACGAAACTCGTAGGAAAAACATATGAAACACTGAATACACATTGGAGACTTCAAGTGAGAGTTCAAAAATTTGTAAATTTCTTTACTAATATATATACCATTTAAAACGACGGAAGCATTAAATTCTTCACCCAAAGTCTCAATTGATTCATTAAGAGCGAATGTTCCAGCCTGAATTTAAATTTAAACGTATAAACCATATGGTACTCGTAGTTACAAAAGCTTTTCGGCGAAAAAAAAATCAAACTGACTTGACTGAAGATCTGTGAATCAGAATCAGAATCATTTATTTGTACAACATAGGTTAAAGTTCAAGGTGTTATATAATAATTATGGGTTGCTCTATGTTTTGTCATTTATGACATTCAAATATCAGTGTTAAATAGTCATCTAGGGCTTAATAACATTTGGGATGATGACTAGTATTAAAAAGGTTCGTAAAAATAATGTAATTTCACAGAAGGCATAGTTAAAATGAGATAATCGAATCATTCTGTTATATCTATGTTAATATGAAGAAGTTACACGCTTTTAAAGTTTTTGGAGGGGATAATTCCTGTCCTTGTCGCGCGGTACGGACAATGTTCGGCGCAAGTATGAAGTTACATATTCGTGACGTCACTTCTACTATAGTGCTGTCCTTGTCTGACACTTGTTTTAAAACGTTTACAACTTGGAAGTTTTTTAAGCTTTTACACTTTTTGTAATATTATTTGCACTATTCGGAAAATAAACATTTATTTACATAAACCAAAAAAAAATTGTCATCATCCCTTTTCTCAACTAATAAATTTTTGAAAACATTTTTAAATATTTTTTAATGGCTAGTTTTTTACGACATCGGGTATTTTTCCAAAAATTTTGGGAGCAACACCAAAGAAGCTCTTTTTAATTAAGTATGTATTGCATTTTGTCATAAATAATTGGTTTTTATATTTAGTTCGGATTGGGGTCTTCTATGGGGAATGTCTTTTAAAATTTCTACATCCATAATCAAGACTATAGCACGATACTTTTTTAAAATATTTAATTTGTGTGTCGATCAAGGAGTCCCCGGATTTAATGAAATACAGAACTGTTTTGCTGGTAATGAGCAAGGTGTTTGAAAAGGTATAAGTATGCTCAATCAAATGCTTAATCATTTTAACACCAACAAAATCACACAATCAATACACGTTCAGCAATATACTTGCACCAAAGGACCTTGTTCGACTGACGCCGGTGTCACTTTATTAAAACTTATATTTACAGTATGGTATGAGGCCCAAGATGCCACAGGAATATTTTATGACCTCTACAAGGCATTTGACTGCGTTAATCACGGAATCATACTCTTAAAACTTGAGCATTACGGACTAGGTATAGTTGCGATCAGTCAGTAATATCTTATTTAAATGATACAAAACAAAAACTTTGATAAATGGTGTCGGTTCACTTTGTTTAAAAGTAAAATTGGGTATTCCACAAAGCTCAATATTAGGTCCTTTCCTCTTTTTTTGTATGTTTTAGTTCATTTAGTTCTTTACTATCTGTTGTATTCTGTAATTTCTGTAGTGTATGCGAACGTTGGTAAATCTAATAAAATAAATGAATATATCTCCGAAACTATGAATTTTTGGACTAACTTATTCTCGGAGTTTAAGTATTATTTTTACCTACAGAATATAACCCTAGAGATATGGGATATAAAAAAAAACAGATTATACATTAATGATCCTTAATATCAAGATAAAAAGACGTGCATCAAATCTTGACGACGTAAATAACGCCCTATTGCAGGTACAAAATTAAATAATAAAAGGGACAAATACGAAATGCATAAAGTTTGCTTTACTGTATGTTGAAAGTAGTGATTGTGAACATAGTATTGAAACTACAATTCGTCGATAAAATGTTTTCTTAGAGATTACGCTCGACTCAAAGCTGCAATGGGGGTAAGTTCAACAGCATTTGCCGTATCAAAAATCCGTCAATTTACTTATATATACATATGTAGATACCGCGAGGCTAGCCTATTTCAGTTACTTTCATAGAATCATGTCTCATGCAGATAATGAGTATAGGCTTATTTTAATTTATGTACCTATTGTTTTTTTTTGTAATTATTTTATTATAACGGACGCCTTTAACTTGCACGTCTTTCTACATCGTTTTCACATGTATAATTTCAACATGACTGATGTTACTAATTTTATGTAACAATTTTTTATTTGTTTAAAAGAGTGTCCGTGGAGTTTAAATGTTTTTAGAGGTATCTTCGTGTTTTTTTACATCGTATCAAATTAGTTGTTTCATATTTTCAACACATTATCTAACAAGCATATATCCTGAATAACATATTTTTTTTCAGATTTTGTTTACTGCAGTGTATCATATACTTTTAGGCATTATCAAACTTGCGATTTGACCCTGAAGTCCCCTTAATTGGGATGATTACAGTTTTTTTTAAATTGTCTCAAAAATTGTGTTTTCCCCGCCGTCTTTGAAATTACATTATTTTATGAACATTTTTATATTAGTGCTCATCCCAATTGAAGATACTCACCACGGTGGGCACCTTATCGTGGTATTCTCGTTCATAACTGGTGGGGCGCGTCCGCGTCAGGTCAGATTTGTGCACCACCGCGTCACCTTTCTCATGCTCCTAAACAAATAAAATGATTGATTTTTCTCTAAAGAAACAAAGAAAAAGGATTATAATGTTCTTTATTCTTCTCTCATAATCACAAACACAGTACAAAGTCAAGGTAACACTTTATCAGAGACTAGTGTCTGTTGTAGTTAAAACCTGTATTACAGATCACCAGGCTTACCCTCCATCGGACACTCACTAGTGACCTATGACTGTTTTAAATGTACATACAAGTTGTACAAATTAATGATAACAAGAGTGAAACAAAATGGAATAGAAAATTAAAAACTACTGTAAAACAATTTTGATGGCAATTGGGAGTGAGTATGTGTGAGTGTGTGTCGCTGAGAGTGGGAGTGCGTGTGTGTGTGTGTTTAATGTGATGGTTTCATGTGTATTAATTGAATATCATTCTATGCTCGTTAACGTTACCTTAAGGATTTTAATAAACGTTCTGTTGCATTGTAATCAATGGCTTGAAGACACAAACATACTTTTTTCTATCACTCTGCCTGTTCATATTATTAAATAAATATAGACCCAGGAAACCGTAAAAACTATGAGCCAGACGGAATTTATATCTATTTGTCCTGCAGACATCGGTGGTTATTCTCTTACCGGTGTTTGTTTTCGGGTCGTAAAAAGTTTCGAATGCTTCTTAGTAAAGTTGTCTAACGGTCAGTACCTTACAGCACTGATATAAATCAAATGTAGGGTATCGTAACGGAAGGAAAGAACTTACTTTTAGTATGGCTCTTTGGGCTCTCTCCAGTTTCAGTAGATATTTTTTAGCGGCTCCACCCCAAGAAGTTATGCAAAAGTCAGTAAGGATTGGCACAATATGCGAGTTAAACAATTCTAATTAAGGAAGTGTCAGCAATATGACGGAGCGATTTAAATATATAACTAAGTGTCCGAATTCTAGGAACCAGGGCCTCAATGTGGTGTTGGAAATTTAGTCGGCTATCTATTGCAACACCCAAATATCTGATGATGTTAGTTTTTGACAAACGTGGACAGTTACATGAGTTGTTAGATGGTAGGTTGCGGTTGTGTGAGATAATGGGAAGGTTTAGTAAGTCTTGCTTTCTGAGTGCCGATTTCACCAATGTTACTGAACGCGTTCAACTCATCTAAAACGCGTGCAAGAGCTGTCAGTGTTAATATTCCATAGAAAATAGTGATACTGACAACTCTTAAACGGAGTTCATGTATTGATCACGTTCAATTTCATTGGTGAAATCAGACCTGAGTGCAAAGGTCATGAACTTAAAGTAGCTAAAATAAACCAAACGCGCGGTTTCTACGTCTGTTAACTGTCTTATATTTTCAATAGTATACGCGGCCGAGCTTAGTCGCCCCGCAAGAGATGTTATACGAGTATGAGGTCCCCATTGTAACTTCTCGTCTAGCGTGATTCCTAGGAAAACTGTCTGAATAATAAATTCTAGTTTTTCTCCATTCAATGTGATGTCACATTCGCAATTTCTAAAATTAGGTAATTTAAATCGAATGCATTTGTTATTTTTTCTAATTTAGTACCAAATTATTTACCGGAACCCAATCTTGGACCTGAACAATAGAGTTATTCACGTCGTCGAGATTTTGTGACCTTCGGTCTATTTTAAAGATCAATGAAGTGTCATCTGCAAATAATAATATCTTCAGTTGATTTTGAAGTAACTGGGGTAAATCATTAATGTAAACTAAAAAGAGGAATGGACCTTGAGGAACGCCTACTTACTTTTATAATACTTTAACCTTTCTATCTTTGATGTGTGATCTTAGCAAATCAAGAGGTGCATTCCTAATCCCATAGTGCTCTAGTTTCCGCAGAAGGGTCTCTTGGTTTACGCAATCGAACGCCTTCGATAGTTCGCAAAAGATTAACATGGCATTTTGTGATTCCTCCCAGGAGTTAAAAATGTTCTTTATAAGGTGCCACCCTTATAAAGAACATTTTTAACCGGCGTCAGTGGTACAGCGCCCTTTAGTGAACCCGTACTGATGTTCATGAACGATGGAGTTTTTATTAAAGTGATGTAACATTTGATTGAGCATCAACGTTTCATACACCTAACTGAGAACTGGCAGAATTGACACAGGCCTATAATTATTGGGCTCTTTACTTTCACCGGATTTGAACATTGGGATCACTTTACTGTGTTTCATAAGATCCGGAAAGACTCCTTGGTCTACACTGGTGTTAAATATGAAAGCTAAATAGGGCACAAGGTTTTCGATGAGATATCTACAGACTTTTACAGACATTCCCCAGAGATCTTCTGTTGATTTTATTTTAAGATCTTCAAAAGCTTTGTTTCCAGAAACTTAACTAGTCTGATGTTCATTAGGCGCTCCAATATTTTTGATAGTGTTGGAAGGATGGAAATAGGTTTATTATTGTTGACACAGCATTTAGTAGTGAAAATAGGAACTATTTGAGATCTTTTAGAAGCAAATGATAAATTACGTAAAAAAGTTAGAGGAGGAATAATGACGTCAGTAAATTGTTGCCACACATTCTTGAGGTTAGATATAAGTGATTATATTTCGAATTCGTTTGTACGTAAAAGTACAATTTTATTGATATTAATTAAAACATAACACCATATATATAACTATATTAAATTACTAACTACCTGTACAAATTAATATAAAACACTGAGGCGTCGAAGTACTCGTCCGCATCGCTGTCATCTGGAAACGTGCCCAGAAGACTGGCAGCATTGCCACGCTGAATGGCAATGCTAATTCTTTGGCCAAAGAACAATCCAGCCCTCTGGTCACGTGAAGTGTCGACTAGTCGGTGAGAAATTTGTCTAAAAATGAGACGCGCACTCGGGCCCCATGACCCGAGCGTTTCGACCCCAAACGGCTCAAAACTGTAGTTACCCATAAGGTTACAGTATTTGCGCCGCTTGAGGGTCTCAGCAGCCGCAGCAGCAGCGCCAGCACAGCTCGCTGTGCTAGGAACATGAGATGGAGCAAGGGTATCGACACAGGTTGCGTCCCACACCAGAGGCCTACCCATCTTCCAAGGCAACAACGTCATACCGTCTGGTCTCTTTCCATCGTCACGTACCAAACCGTTTGGTTCTAAAACCGCAGGTATACCGGCGGTATATATATGTATATCTATTTTATAAATAATAAAATAGTACAATTGATTTAACGAAGGCATTCGTTGCTTAAGATGAACTAGTGGTGAATGGTGTACTATTTTTATTCGTTGAGATTTTTTTCTGCCAAAGATTTACCAACACCCGCGAAAAACGTGTTTATATCATTGACCGAAGCTAACGGATTTTCGGGGCAAATTAAAACTGTTGTTTTGACCTTTTTTTGAGGTGTATGTAATGTTTTAAATGGTTTCCCACAACTTCTTGTTATTATTTCCGGCCTTCCTAATCACACCTTTTTCATAGTCAATCTTAGCTTTCCCTAAAATATTATTACAACAATTCCTGTATCTCCGATAAGTGCTTTGAAAAATACATATATAAGGATTTTTCTTCGTTTTTACATAAAGTTTTTCGCATACATTTTAAACGTCCCTTTGTAATCCACGGCTTAAGAATTCTTTTGCGTCCGGTTCTTGTTACGCTGTGCGTGTTATAAACTATGCCTTTAGAGAGCGACCCTGTGAGAAAATCTGTTGCTTGGTTAACATCGGCCATGTTATAGATAGGACTGAAGTCAATGCTACTCACGATTTCGTTTAATCCTTCGGATTGATCGTCTCACAGGAAGTTTTCAAACTAAAGTAAACACACAAACATAATAATATGAAAAACTAAATTATATAAAAAAATAAAAAAAACAGTAAATTCTGTTCGAGGCCAAAAGGCTCCTATCTGAGCATGATGCTTCGACATTTAAAAATAAATGTCGCAGCGCAGTATTCTGTTAAGCCTCTAGTTGTTATTTTTTTTTTTTGCCTTTATTTTAATAATCTAGCTTAATAGACTAATAAGCATCATAATGATAAATAAATGAAAAAGGCTTTTTTATTCTATATATTATTATTAAAAATAAAAATTATGTTCTTTTGGTAATAAATAAATAAATTAAGGACCCCTCGACGGATATAGGCCTCCTCCAGCAATTTCCAGTCTTGGCTGTTTTTTTTCTAATAGCCACCAATTCCACTATCTCGTCGGCCCAACGTTCTGTCTGCCTCTACTTCGCTTTCCGTGTGGGCCTCTCCAAGCGGTTGTTCTAAATGTCCACCGGTCGTCTTCAGATCGCTGGCCAGGTGGCACGGCACGCCCATCTCCACTTTAGTGCTTGAGCGTGATGTTTAACGACCTCCATAAAGTAAGTGCACATGTATCCAACATGTAAAAAACCCTGTAGAAAAACCTAACAGTAGAAATGAACAACCTGAAAACTAAAATACTTACAAACAGGACAAAACAAGAAATAAGAATTAACAACGAAACGATAGACCACGTAAATGGAAATATATATCTCGGCAAACAAATATCTACAAATATATAAAATTCTCGTGTCGCAATGTTTGTCACCAAACTCCTCCGAAGCGGCTATAGCGGTAGGTCTGAGAATCGGCCAAGATCTATTTTCAAAACATAAAGAAGCAAAACAACGTTTGCGGGGTCAGCGAGTCTTTCCATAAAAATAGAAACATTGAAGAAGTCAAACGAAGAATTAACATAACTTGGAGTAAATTTTGGAATTACGAGTACAAGGAAATAACGAAATCACGCTTGCATGTAAAACTTAAAGCTAAAGTCATGAACCCTTGCCTGCTACCATGCCTTACGTACGCTTGCCAGACGTGGATCTTTAATTTCAACACCAAAAATAAAATACAAGTTTGACAAAGGGCCATGGAACGAAGCATCTTAACCATCAGACTTGGAGACAAACAACGAAACAAAACAATCAGAAAGAAGACATAAGTCAGAGATGCCCTCAACAAGCTCAACATAATAATACAAAAATAATAATCAGCCTGTGTTGTCCTACCGCAGGGCAAAGGCCTCCCTTTCCTTTTTCCACTCAACTCGATCATGAGCCAATTTGAACCAATCCATCCTATAAGCATCAAGTTCATCCCGCCATCTACTCCTGGGTCTTCCGCGATGCCGTTGGACGTTTTCAGGAATCCATGCTGTGGTGGTCTTAGCCCACAATGCATTCGACATGCGGCGTCCGCGATTTGGGTTTTAGAGCGCAGTATCGTGTTCCGTATCCGGTCGCTCCAAGGATACTGCACTATATCGCTCGCTGGCATACCTCGAGCCTGGTCCTGTGCTGAACTGTCAAAGACCAGGTTTGAGTGCCGTATGTAGGTAAGTATGGAGAGCATGCACATGTCTATTAATTTGCATTTATGGCAAATCAGAAGATCTCCTTTCATATGGGTTTTCATCGACCATTTGCTCTTCCAGGCGTTTTCGGTGCGGCGAGCAACTTTTCCTTGTCGCGCCTGGAAGGAAACTATTTGGCCAAGGTGAAGAGATATGAGGAACAGGGTGTGGCGGCATCTACACCGCCACATCCGAACAACGCATCACACTGACGTCACACAAATGCTGCATCGCGCAATCATAGTTTACCGCGCAGCTAGCATATTTACAACTTCCCGACAACAATCATCGGGCAGTTGCCCACCAGACACAACACCCATCTGGTCGGAAGATCCTCCCTTTTCCAAAGAGTATGAGTGAACTTTACACCCTGTTCCTCATGTCTCTTCAAGGGGCGCGATGCAGGATTTGTGTGACGTCAGTGTGATGCGTTGTTCGGATGTTGCGGTGTAGATGCCGCCACAAAGGTAGATATATTCTGAGACATATGCAATCTCCACACCCACCACGTACTGTTTTATTACGCTATTGGTCAAGAGTTTGGTCTTTGACATGTTCATTCGAAGATCAATTTCAAGGCTGCCTTGTTTAATTCAGCATTTCGCCTAATTCAGCTGCCGAAGATGAAAACAGAACAATAGCGTCCGCGAAATGCAGGTTGGTCATCCTTTAATCTCCGATGACTACACCTTTATTGTCTCAAATGTCGGACAGGTTTTTCTTCATGGGTGGCAGTGAATAGTTTGGGAGATAACGGGTCTCCCTGTTTGACTCCTCTTTTGATAGGGAAGGATGGTCTAGTGGTGGAGATTTTGATAGCGGCTGTACTTTTGTGGTAGATGTTCTGCAGGATATTTATGTAGGTGGTTTCTACATTTTGGTTTTTGGCACTTTAATAATGATTAGTGGTAGAACTTACTTAACCAAGCTCTTTGTTATTTAACGTGATAGGTTACGTTATAACTAAGAATAGTGTCAATTTGAACTTTTATACAATTCCGTAGCACTTTTTTAGTCTGATAATAAATAGAAACAGTACATGTGTAACATATAGCACAGTGTTATAGATAATGATGGGTGGTTTTGGTACCTAACTGGTGATCTTTAGTATCATCGAATCTAAATATTTCTCAAATGTGACTTTGTTTAATTTGTGTATTTATTTAATTAATTCAAATAGTTTTATTATTTTGTTTCAGGTATCGAGTTAACTTTAGTGTCTGCAGTAAAAAAATAGTTTCAATTCTTACATAGAAAGTGTAATTTTTCAGGAGTGAGTTCAATGAACAAATAAGTTTTTACAGAATAACGCGGATAATCTGACAAACATTCACACAAATGATCAATACTCCCTCTCTCTGTCTTTGATCTTCCGATTGTTATAATTGCTACATATTTTCTAATGACTACTGATTCTCCCTAGTTAGTGACATGTTTACAAAAAACTTCTAACAAATGTTTACCTGTGCGTGTTGTGGGGAGGAGCCGCGTCGGGAGCCGCTACTCGACGACCTGTTGCTGGCCTCTGCACATACAATAAAAAAAAACAATCGATCAAGTCAAAGTCAAATAGTTAGGCACATGAATCAAAATTTTACAAAAAATAGAATTGATTCTATTTTCCCCTTCCAAAAGGTAGTTTCTTACAATATTTTGTATGTATAATATGTATAATCAGCCTATAACGTTCCCGCTGCTGGGACACAGGCCTCCTCTCTGTGAGAGGGAGTGGGCCGTTATCCACCACGTGGGCCCAGTACGGGTTGGTAGATGTCACATGTCTTCGAATTTTTGGTTCTAAGACATGCCGGTTTCCTCACGATGATTTCCTTCACCGTTTTGAGAGTAGCGGTGATAAAATAATTTACACAAAGTAAAGCACCTGTCTAGGTTCGAACCTACGACCTACGACTCGTAAGTCGCGGCCGTTACAACTGCGCCACCACTGCTCTCCATATTTTGTATAGGTAAGTACATTCATTTGTATAATTAAATATAAAGATGCACCTAGAATTCAATTACTATACTACAAAATGTAAAAAAAAAAGTATAAAGCAATGACAGGTAAATTAATTATGTGATGGATACATGGTGCTCATATATTAACAAATATTGTAAAATTAGATAAATTTCCTAAAATTATAACATACATTCATAATCAGCCTAATATGTTCCCACTGCTGGGTCACAGACCTCCTGTCTATGAGAGGGAGTGAGCCGTAATCCACCACGCGGGCTCAGTGCGGGTTGGTAGATGTCACATGTCTTCGAATTTTTGGTTCTAGTACATGCCGGTTTCCTCACGATGTTTTCCTTCACCGTTTTGAGAGCAGTGGTGATGAAATAATTTACACAAAGTAAAGCGCCTGTCTGGGTTAGAACCTACGACCTACAGCTCGTAAGTCGCGGCCGTTACCACTGGGCCACCTCTGCTCTCCACATTTTTATGCACATATATACAATTACAATAGAATAAATGTTCCCAAATTTTAGAAGACTGCTTTTCTTCTTTAGTCGATGAAAATCAAAAACTTCAAAGAAATTTCGGACTCTCCAAACTTAATTTTCATTCGGCATTCACCCTGATTTTTTACTGTTGTTTTGGCCCAAATTTTATGTTTTCTACGTTCATTCCCTTTATGGAAGCACCCACATCTGTTGAATAAAATTGACCAAGTTATTTGCAACACACTAACATCCATTCTAAATGTGGCCTTGGACGACCGCAAAATTAGCTTCTGATTGTTCGGTTTCTGTCCTCTGTCCACAGCAGTGAAAAGTTGACCGGGAAAATTTTAGCCTCCTCCCTTGTTGACTCTGAAGTGCCGTGCTTGACTGATGCGGTGAACGCCTGGACAGCGACTTGCCCGGATAAATATCAACCTGTGAATTCATCTTACCAGACACAGTGGGATGAACCGCTCTGCAGGTTGGTACGGAATAATCTTATCAGTACGTCCTACAATATTGCTCAGCGTGCCCGGTTGCTGACTTTGGCTCCAGGAGCTACCGTCACCCAACATAGGAACTATGCTGGGTGACACCACTTTCCGGCTCGTACTTGTCTGCGTCTGGGAGCTCCTTGCGGGGCTCCGCATCGCTGCCAGTGCGGTGAAGCTGTCGACTGCCTCGGACACCATGGCTTATCTTGCATTAAGAGCGCAGGCCGGATAGCACGGCACGCCAGCATCAATCGCGCATTAAAAGCGGTACTAGCTGTTTTAGAACATAACGGCTTGGCACGCGACGATGGGAAGAGTCCAGTTGGAATTACCATAATGCCTGGAAGTTAGGTAGGCCCTTGGGCGGCTGCTGCAGGTGCGGAATACCTCAAACGTCGAAAATATTCCAATATTGGGAGTTATTGTTCGATCCTTTTGGGCTTGGGACTTGTTTTTTCAAAAAATTGCCAGATATACCAGAGGCTGACCTATTCATTGGCCAAAGAATTAGCATCGCCATACAACGTGGCAATGCTGCCAGCCATTTAGGCACTTTTCCTGTTGACAGCTATATGGATCAATTTTTCGATTCCCATATGATTTTTTTCCTTCTTCTTTTATATTCATAACATAACATAACATCACGCCTTGTTTCCCCGAAGGGTTGGTCTTTTAAGGCTGTTAGCTTATATATTATACGTACATAACATCACGCCTGTAATGCCAGAAGGGTTAGGCACATAGGTGCACATTTCGCCAGTAATGCTTAAGTCCAATGTAATAGGGGGCGAGCCTATGGCCATCAACCGAACTCCGAGTTGCTCCTGAGAAATTCTAGATAGAAAAACCCAAAAACACTTTGCCCGACCTGGGAATCGAAACCAGGACACCATGCTCAGCAGTAGCTCTTGCAACCACTAGACTAACGAGGGAGTCAATCAGTCTTGTATATTATGTAAATATGTAATGTCAAATAATGCGAATATATTAAATTAGCAACCAGTTTAATTTTGTGTAGACTTTGATTTGATTGATGATTGGAGTAGGACCAGCATGTTTCCTAGCATTTTTATGAATATTCATAGGATATAATCCCCTAATTTTTGTTTTGATTAGTGTTGATGGTGTGGTTAAAAAAGCAAGGAAGATTGTTTATTTTTCACATGCTAAAGTACCTACCTATTTTTATTTATTTCTCTTCTTTCTTTGTTTTTTTCCCAATTCAATCCGCTCCATGTACAAAACTTGTATTTACCTGCATTCGGTTTGACTGGAAGCATAAGCCTATAATGTTTCCACTGGGACACAGGCCTTCTCTCAGTGAAAGGGAGTGGGCGTAATCTACCACGCAGGCACAGCGCGTTGGTAGATGTCACAAGTCTTCAAATTTTTGGTTCTAGGACATGCCGGTGTCCTCACGATGTTTTGCTTCACCGTTTTGTGAACATTGGTGATGAAAAAATTACACAAAGTAAAGCTCTGCCTAGGTTCGAACCTGCGACCTACAACTCGTAAGTAGGGCCGTTACCACTGGGCCACCTCTGCTCCACCAGTTTGACACTTAATATATAAATTCGAAAGTAACTGTCTGTCTGTTTGTCTGAAGGAACCACTGAACGGGTTTTGATAAAATTTGGCAAGAAGACAGATGGCATTCTGGAGAAATGTTATAGGCTACTTTTTGTCTGAAAAATTATCATTTAGGGGGTGATATTGGGGATGAATGTTTGCATGGGAAACCCAGTATCTGACCTCTACGAGGGCGAAGCCGCGAACAAAAGTTGGTAATAAAATAAAGAAAGTGAGTTTGTTTGTTCGTTTGTTATGCTTTCACGCTTAAACAGCTGAACGAATTTTGGATGAACTTGGTACATGGGAAGAAAAAGAAAATACGCTGCTTTTTATCGATATACCACGCGGGCGAAGCCACAGACGGAAGTTAGTATTTAATAATAATTTACCTCACTACCTTATAAACCTACCTCTGTATAAAATAATAAGTCACCAATTTATTTGACTACAGATTCGTTGATCTTGTGGTCGCTAGTGAGACTTCTGAGAGTTGGGTCCTGGGCTCAATCCTCGGGTTAAGTGTTATCAGAATATTCCAAGAGGAAGTTCTCAGCGGTGTTCATATCTCGCGGCCTGGATTTGTTCCGGGTTAATAGCAATAGGGTCGACCCTGGCCCCTATTACATGAGACTTGATGAAATAACTGGCGAAATGTGATTGTATTTACTCTATTTCCCTGTTACCCTTTACGGTAATACAGGCTTGTTGTTGCGTATCTACGCGAACTTTAAAAACAGCATATTTAATAGCCCACACACGAACGTTTTCAAAAACAGTCAGTTGCAGCGACTCATCCTTGACATCACTTGTTGTCGAAATTTCGCGCTGAAGTTTGTTCGACATCAATATTTAAAATAAACAGAACTCACAGAAAGGATTTGAGTACATCCGTGAGCATTTTCACCTTCGTATTTTACATAAATAAATTCGTATTAATTCTAAAGAGAAATAAAAGTATGAATAATTGTCTGTGTGCCACATGTTTAAAACATACTCATGTAGATTTATAGGTACCTATCGGGGGGCACGGCAGTGCCCCCGCCAAGTCGAGCTAGATGCAAACACTGCCGTATCATCCTTTACTGCAACCATAATCACATTCTTGAAATCCAAAATTTCAAGTCTGTAGGTCATTTAGGTCCAAAGTTAAGCGAAAGCAAAGTTTCGCATTTATGACACTCACTCACTCACTCATGATCATCAGAATAGAACTGTACTAGTACGTCCCATAAACTCAGACAGCTGAAATCTGGTACAGAGTTAGGGTTTAATGGCTACATAAAGGGAAAACTATAAAAAAACTAGGATAATCGAAGATCTGGAGTACCTGGTGACCCTGATTAGAAAACACAAGAGCCCAACCAAACTATTAGAGATCGACATACCGGCTTTACAAAAAAATATTCAACTTGGTGGGCCGCTTCATTTGATGTCAAAAATCGAAGGTCAGAAGTATCTGATGAAGTATATATAAATATAAATATAACCCTCTAATACAGCTGGTCTCAGCTGTATTAGAGATATGGTAATGCCCCCTTCTACTATTGGTACATAAAAAAATCGACTGTCATTGCAAAAACCCAGCGTAGTGGGATGCATAAGTATTATTGAAATACGCAGCTTTATCAAGCCTACAATTGACTGGTTATTGAATCAACGTTTTCCAAGTGGCAATTTTCCATCGTCAATGGGTAGCGGTTCTGGCGACAGATTGGTGCAATGGTGTCATGGAACACCTGGTTTTTGTACCCTTGTGTACCCTTCAACGGCCAAGTCACACAACATAACTATAATAATAAAGAAATCGCAGTAAGGAACCTTAGACTTGGCACGACTTTGTCTAGATTTAATTACTTTTTAGAGATAAACAAGCAGCTCCATCGAGACTTGGCTTGTTTTTTACAGAATGTTTTTGGTGGGATGTATATTTACCACCACCAAAAGACCACGCGTCAAAAGATCTTTTTGTTTTGCGCCGCCATTTTGTTTGTTGAAAACATTACACTAAACAATTGTTTAAACGTTTAACAGCGCTCCCCAGTCAACATTTCAAGTGCTAAAAGATTCTCTCCATGGAGGATGGTGGAACCTACAGAACGGCATTTGCTGCGGTGAAGGCTGATTATGATGTAAGCATCAAAATCAGCCTATTATGTTCCCACTACTGGGACACTGGCCTCCTTTCTCTTCTTTTATATCCGAGTTTAAAAAAAATATGAAATGAAATTGTTCATTCTGTAAATAGGATATCACAATCACTTTTAAAAAAATGGCGAAACAAACTCCGGGGTCAAAGTCTCTTTAAAAACCAGACACATTCTTGGTCAGATCATGTGAGGACTATGTAGATTAATATCTGAAATGGTTTTTTGAAGAAAGAACCACACAGATTTGAGCGATTTGATCGTATAGCTCAATTGTATCACGGTATCAGAGCTAGAATTAAAAACTAGTTAAAAATTTAATTGGTGATTTATTTTATTTCGGTTAATTCATCTACTCCGTGATTTTCTTAGAGAAAACTTTTCGAAAATTATCAACGCAACGGCTAAGCAAACACAGGTGCTTGAAAAAATTAAGCCTCATTATTTTAAACTTGGTTCTTGAATTTCACCTCAATTTTTAAGACCACTCTGATTCTGCAAGGTGAAAGTTGAGTAAGAAAATTTAACTTTATTTTTAATATTTTACCTAGCTCGTTTTAATTAAGAAACCCAGTCTCGGATCTAAAGTTATCTACAAACAAAACATATCCTCCATAGTTAGTCCTGATTCTCCTGAACCCCGGCCGCGCGGCGATTAACTAGAAGTGATTAGTACTAGGAACTAAAACCAATTGTCGAGCAACGAGCAGCAAGCAAGCAAGTGAGTTCATTGCTTGCTGCTTATGAGTGTTTACTGTGTGAAGTATTATAATACTTATTATTTTAATTATTATGAACAACGTGAGTACTAATGTAGGTCGTTGCTTCATGGTCTGGCAGTTTGAGTAATTTATGCGGCCTACCCAAAATGTCCTTTCTTTGGTATTGTGGTTCGTCGAATCGTTGAGCTCCTTAAGTTCTGAGTTGAGCTGCACGATTACTGACAAATGCGTACACTGACTGGACAGGTCCACTCAATCTGTGTGGTTCTTTCTCGTGGACACCGATCTACATGGTCTTCACATAATCTGACCAAGAATAAGTCTGAACTTTAAAAGAGACTGTAATCTCTGAGTTTGTTTCGGCCTTTCGTCTCAGAGTAGTCAGATTGGCAACGCCAATCTCATCTACTTTTCTAAATATAATTCACGTGTAAAAATGTTTGTACAAACCTACTTACAGAAATATAATAATTTATCAAGTGTGCGACGGCGACGAGCGATTACTCGCTGGTATGCATATCTCAAGCGTGACTCTCTCAGCGAGGGTGGCTGAGCGAGTACTCTCTTCGATAGCTCTTGTCGCTGCGACAAACGAGTACTCGCCCGGCGGTGTGAACAGTCAGCGATCAACTATTAATATGAATGTATCTCTTTTTCTTTCACGGGTAGCTTCCCCGTTAACCGTGGGACAGGAGTCTTAGTCAATATGGTTCGGTAGCTCAATGGCGCAACCTATGAGTTATAATTTAATACTCCACTTTCTTTAATATATCTGGATTTTCATGAAAAACATTCTCCTCCCGATTATTCTTTAAATGGAAATAACACGATATCAACATTCAACAATTGACAGCGCCTCTTTGGATACTACTCGTACAAACCCTACACATTCTTGTTTTTCGATATATAAAATAATAAAAAGCAGCCACGGTGGAATATAATAAATTTTATTAACAGTGTAGAACGGCGCATCGCACGGATTGCAGTTAAAATATACGGTACGCTTTGGACATATCGGTAAATATTAGTACTGTTGATTGAATGAATGATTTTAAATTGGAGTTTATTTTACATGGTTTCGTTAGTGACCCGTTCCAACTAAGCGACAAAAACCGTTCCTTGACGTTTCCATGTACTCTGCAAGGAGAGTTCAATCTAAACAGAGAAATCTGCAACAGATCGATCTAACCACCTAACGACATACGTGCACATTAAGCATCAACCAGATTGTTTAGTTTTAACGATATGCGTCCTAAATTAAGTCCATTGTAGGCGCACGATCTTGAAGCCACACACGGTACCACACGGAAATGAACATGTAACCTTGAGACGAATGGCGAATGTTTAAGCAAAGTCGGCCACCCTTGAGCACCGTGGGTTTTTTGACAGTTACACACACAGACAGGTAGGTAGACAGAGGAGTGTTATTAGACATGGTGTTATCCAAACTAGCGCAGGGTGTTGATAGCAGCATTGGTCTTACGGCCGAACTCAATAAAGTGTGTATCTCCAACGTTGGCGTACCTACTCTATTGGAGATAGAAAAACCTGTCAATCTCTGGTTATAACGTCCCAATAAAGCCCAAGTATGGGGCCCTATATCGTGTTGACAGCTATTTGTTTGACAGGGCCAGTTAAAATTGTCTATCATAAGTAGCCATCTGTCTTATTGGGTTAAGCCGTTAGTAAAGTGACTCACCGCGGCTGTTATCTCGCAGCTCTCCTGCGCCGACGCTGTTCCCAAGCCCGGGCATGCCCGCCATGCCGCCCGCTACGCTACACGCTCGTCCATGTCATCGTCTGAAACAAATATACATTATTAGGTTTATAATGTGACCGTATCAAACATGTTGTTACCTACTTTAATCATAAAAAGTCATAATACGTTTTTTGCTTGATACGTAAGCGAACTCCGTTTAAAATCGGACATACACAAATAGCACCCTGCTCCGCGGTGCATAATCGGAACCCCATATCACAACAGCCAATGGTTGAAAAACTACGCCAACTGAGCTGAATAAAATTCTAAAACTTTTAACTGAGGAGATGATGCATTTAGCAATACTGAACTTGTGGAATGAAACGTCGAAAAAAATCACCTTAGTTAACTTTTCAATCATTCACAAAGTAACCAAAATTAAGTTTGCTTGTTTATACAACTGCATTAATAATAGTATCTCAGACTGCGCATGTGTGCGCGCAGATACAAGTGCACTCACTCTTCCCTCGCTATCAGGTCCCGATGGGACGGTGTTGGAACGAACGTATAAACCAAACAGTTTGTGTCAAGTTAGTCTTTAATACGCCACCAGTGGCGCTGTAGTAAATGTCATCTGTCAAACTGTCTGTCAGTGTCAGGATATAACTCACACGTTGTAATAGCTTTATACTGGTTCAATGAAAATAAATACAATCTTCCTTTTTCACTTCAATCCTGGTTTACTTTCTTCAAAACCCATCAGGTTATGAGCCCAGCACGCTTCCACTTCCACTTCCCATCAGACGGCAATCCGACACGACCGGAGAGAGATTAGACGCAGGATCAAGTGCTTTACGTGCTTTTCGAGGCTCGAGGGTATCACAACGTCACCTTCCCAGCTTCGTACTAGGCAGTACGGAGTTTGGAAGTTGGTCACAGCGTGGGGTCCTGGGTTCGATTCCCATGTCGGGCAACAAGTGTTATTGTGTTTTCCATTAGGAATTTGCCTGTACAACTGCTTACGAGTTACGTAAACAGTTGTACTGACAATCAAATCAAAGAATGTAGCAAAACAGTTTGGTAATATTTCCTGTTGGACACTTTGGTAGTTATTTAACTGTTGTAATTCATTTCTATTTCAATTAAACCGAAACAAAACAGAGAACAATAGAATAGGTCCGTGTCACTAAATATGAGGCTGTCGTCGTCGCTACACGTACCTGTCCGGAACACCCAAACGTATGTGCCATAATATGTCCACATTATGTACCTTCCCTCTAAGTACTTTGAATACGTACGAGGTGAGTGCGAGATCCCTGACCCTCAGTTCGTTATATCCAACCATACCTAAAATATATAAAGTCGGGTACATAAGCTCATAAAATAGGTATACACCATACAAGCGTACGTACAAGTACGTCACAAACTTGTTCAACCATTTTTCAGACTATCTAAAGTACATAGATCTTTTATGGGGTACTGTGTTAAATGTTACAACACAATACCTGGTGAAATATTGCAATTAAATGAAAGAAAGTTTAAAACTCATGTTAAAAAAACACTTTGTAATCAAGCATATAACAAATTAGAAGATTATATCCTTGATAAGAATGCTTGGAAACATGCTGGTCCTGCTCCATAGGACAATCTAGAGGCTAGACAAAATCATACTATTTGCTTATTGTATTGTATATTTGGTTATTTTTACTTTACTCACACACTGACTTATTCCAAGTTAATATTTTAGGAAAATCATATATTTTTACAATTGTTTGTAAATATGTGAGCCCAATAATAATAATAATAAAGTGTATGCATGGGCTAACCGTATTCGTAGGTATAAGCGGCGAGTAGAGCGATACACTCAGAATCGCACCTTCCAGAGCGATGAAAGGTGGGTTTTTAGGGGTTGGGAGCGACCAAACCAAGGTGTGGCTGACACGTGCCTGCCAGATGATGATGCCATGTGTTCTTTCTGGCGCAGCATCTGGTCGGTGCCTGTCAGTCACACCGAAGGTGACTGGACTCGGGAAGTCGAGCGAACCTGCAATCGAATACCAGAAATGGGGGCTATTACCATCTGCCCCCAAGATGTAGCTCGTGCAGTCCGTCCGTTGCCTAACTGGAAGTCTCCAGGGCCGGACGGGCTGCAGAACTTTTGGATCAAATGGTTCACAAGATCGCACGCTCGCTTGGCAGCTCAGTACCAGACGGCTTTGAACTTTGGTTCGCTACCCCAGTTCCTAACAACAGGAGTTACCCACCTGCTCCATAAATCAGGTAGCACCGCGGAACCTAAAAATTATAGGCCGATCACGTGTTTACCGACGGTCTATAAAGTGCTTACATCCATTTTGAGAGCTAAAATTAACAAACATATAGACACCAACTCAATCATGTCTGCCTCTCAAAATGGATGTAGGAACGGGTCCCGGGGTACTAAGGAGCTACTCCTCATTGATATGGCCATTAGCCAACAGGTTCGTCGTTCCCGAAAGGATCTGTCGACATGTTGGATAAATTACAAGAAGGCCTATGACTCGGTGCCACATACGTGGCTCATGAGGGTGCTGGAATTGTATAAAGTAGATGCAGCTCTGCGCACCTTCTTGATGTCATGTATGGGGCGATGGAGGACGGTCCTTCGCTATCCAGGATGTCGGAATATCCTGAGGAATAGCGAGCCGATAAGGATCGAGCGAGGCATATTTCAGGGCGATAGTTTGAGCCCGCTTTGGTTCTGCTTAGCCTTGAATCCTCTAAGCACACTGCTGGAGGATTCTAGTCTAGGCTATCGGCTGAGGAGAGGTGGTCAGGTTATATCTCACCTTCTGTACATGGATGATCTAAAACTCTTTGCCCCCAACAATTTGCAACTAATGGAGCTACTGAAAGTAACTGAAACTTTCAGTAGCGCCATCAGAATGGAATTTGGTGTGGACAAATGTGCGGTCATGCATGTGAAGCGAGGGGAGATTGTGGAATTCGTGGGAACCCAACTCTCGGATTCCATAAACGTCAGAACCCTCTCCGCATCCGAAACCTATAAGTATTTGGGTATGTCGGAAGCGTTGGGCATCAATGGTACTGACATGAAGCAATCGTTGAAGGAGCGCTTCTTTGGCCGCCTGAAGAAAGTGTTAAATAGTCTTCTGTCAGGCGGAAACAAGGTGCGGGCCTTTAACGGTTGGGTCATGCCAGTTTTGATGTACTCTTTCGGCATACTCAAATGGACTCAGACCGAACTCGACGCCCTGGATAGGAGGGTCCGTACACTGCTGACAGCAAACCAAATGCATCACCCACGGTCATCGGTAATGAGACTGTATATCCCGCGAAAGTGTGGTGGTCGAGGCTTTTTAAACGCTAAGACCCTACACAATCGCGAGATATGTAGTCTCAGGGAATATTTCCTAGAAGCCGACGTGGGGATGCATCGTGATGTGGTCGCGGTGGACAAAAGCCTCACCCCGCTCTCCTTGGCTAAAGAGAACTGGCGCAAACCTGTAGTGCTTGACACTAATGATCGCATGGAAGTATGGCAAAGTAAGGAGCTTCACGGACGCTTTTTCGGCCCTACATGGACCCGATGTAGATCTTCTAGCGTCCGTAGCCTGGCTGCGTTTTGGTGACCTCTTTGGAGAAACCGAAGGTTTTGTCTGTGCAATGATGGATGAAGTTATGATGACGAACAATTACCGGAGATTTATTGTGAAAGACGGCACGGTTGACATCTGTCGGGCATGTCAACGTCCGGGGGAATCAATAAGACACATTATCTCCGGTTGTTCTCGTCTAGCTAACGAAGAGTACTTGCATAGACACAACCTTGTAGCCAGGATTATCCATCAGCAACTTGCTCTGAAATACAGCCTTGTGGAATCGGAAGTGCCGTACTACAGGTACGTGCCCGACCCAGTTCTCGAAAATGGAAATATCACATTGTACTGGGATCGATCCATCATCACTGACAGGACTATTGTTGCCAATAAGCCTGATATAGTGGTGGTGGATCGAGTAGAGCGGCGCACAATGATTGTTGACATAACGGTCCCGCATGACGGTAACCTCGTGAAAGCCGAGAAAGATAAAGAAATCAAGTATCTTGATTTGGCTCGCGAGGTTGTCGACATGTGGGATGTGGACTCAGCAATCATTGTGCCGATAGTCGTGACAGCCAATGGCTTAATAGCCAAGAGCCTCGACAAACACCTGAGGAGGCTCTCGTTGGGCAGCTGGATCAAGGGCTTGATTCAGAAAGCGGTACTTCTGGACACGGCTCGCATTGTCAGGAGGTTCCTCTCTCTGGAGCCCTGACCGTCGGTAGCTTGGACCCTGTTCCCGATACCGGTGGGATACTATTTTTTATATTTTTAAATGTTTTTTTAATTTTTTTTTCAGATTTTTTAAAAAATATTTAAAAATGTAATTTATAAGTTTGTTAAATGTAATAAAGAAGATAATAATAATAATAAAGTTTTATTGACATAAAAAAGGTGTAACATTTTCAATAGAAGCCCTGACTCCTGAGCTAGGTGGTACCTGTGTTACAGGAGTCAGTGTCTTCACCCGTTATGGAATATTAAACATTTATGCAATAAAATTAAAATAATATAAATCTAAAAGGGAATTTAGTGCCTGCATGCTCTTGAGTGGTGTGTGTGAGTGTTGTTTAGTATTTATGTGTGTGCATGTAGGTAATTACCTTTGCTTTATTTTTTTTGTACCAATAGTTGTATAGTATTTTTATTCTTGGTGCATCGTCTTCACATATAGAAATATAATTAATGTATACAAAATATTGTAAAACATTTTAAAAGAGTAACGGTGGAGTTTCTTGCCACTTCTTCTCCATACGAAACTACTTTTTGGAAGTGGCGCCTAGAATCAGTTCTATTTTTAATGTAAATTTTGACGTTCAAAAGTGCCTTTTTATGGGCCTATTTGAAATAAATGCTTTGACTTTGACTTTGTTCTGTACTCCCTCCAGCATGAGATGTTTAGATTCATGTGGAGCCCAAACGACTGCGTTAAATTCTAAATGACTTGTAACTGGAACATTATATAATGCTTTAACCGCTTAAATGTTATAAAACCATGCACCATACGGAGCATAAAACCTAAATTACGGTAGGCTTTTATGCAGAAGCTTGTGACGTTAGCCCAGTGTTGAACTCCACCCCTAAGTCCCTAACTTCCTTAGACCTACCCATTGGCAACCCATCTTAATTGTAAGTATATAGAATTGAAGTGCGCGCGCGAGAGAAAGTGTTTTTTTTTAACTGAAAGTTGAAATATTTCATGTAGAATATTTATTTAAATATGAGATCTAGTTATTGCAGTCTACAGCTGGACAAACGCTTTTCTTTACTTTTGACAAAACTATTGTCCTATTTATCAGAACAGCGAACAGTGACTCGCCCCTGCTGCGCACTGTTTTTACTAGTTGGCCAAACATCGAGATTACTTTATTATACGCAAGGTTAATGTTTATTATTTATACACATAAAACTTCCGGAATACATTTTCTAAATGATGATGAAAATTGTCTCTAAATTATCTGTTGCGTAGTTTAGAAGAACAACGCGGACATACAGATACAAGTGTCTGTCTGTATGTCCGAATTGAAGTCGCTTTAAGTGTAAAGTGGCTTCTATTTATAGATGATCGTCGTCAGCGGTAAATGTCTGCCGGCCCAGTCAGTCTTGAAGATCAAATAAGAAATAATTAATTATTTTAATTGGTTTCCCAAGCAAATACTTTCAGCTACAATTTGCATAAACTTCTAATACTTCTTAATGGCTCGCCGTAGCACCGTAGCACCGTAGCACCGTAGCACCGTAGCACCGTAGCGTCGTAGCTATTCGCTACGCAGATACGACCTTAGCTCATTCGTAGGATGAGAGTTCATTACTAAATGTTTTATGATCTTTTTGAAAATGCCAATGATCGTATATGTCTCAATTAGAGACTTAGTAAAAGTTCTGACATATGTAACAAACTTATTTTTTTCCATAGGGTAGACATAAACGCGTTTGCACTTTTCAGGCAATGCTAATGGTAAAATGAATAATAATGATTATATATCTATGTAAGTAGATTTGTATATACACTTTTACACGTCAAAAATTAATAATATTTTACACGAAGGTGAGCTCTGTGTTTCCTATCCGACTACTCTGAGAAGAAAGACCGCAACAAAACTCAGAGGTCAAAGTCGCTTTAAAAGTCCAGACATAATCTTGGTCAGATCAGATCTTGATGTGAGTGACAAGTAGATAAGTGTCTGAAATGCTCATTATTAATGCAAGCTATAACTAGGAAATAACTAAACAAAAATCAAATGGAAATTGGAATAGAGTATTAAAAAAAAAGGTTGTTTGAACATGTATAAAACAGGTAGTGTAAGATCTATTAAAATGTCCCTACCCCTTTTAATTCAATAGCATATAATAATAAATTTCCACATGTATGAAAATGAGATGGGTTAAAGGTCCCTGCGATGACAATTACGTCCCACTGCGAGCAAATCTACAGCTATGTGACAACACTCACTTAGACGAGTAATTAATTATGCTCACACCTTGTCGATTTGTAGGGCTGTTACTTGAGACATTGCAGTTAGGTGGTTGTTTTGTTTATTCGTGTTGGAAGATGGATGAATTGTATGTTTAAAACATCTGAAAGCTCGTAGTGCATCTTTCTATCTCCTTCTGGCTACTATAAATGTAACGTTGAATAACAAAAAGCTGATGCCGTAGTCAAAACATCAGCAAGGTCAAAGCAGGGTTTATCATACCTACGGTTCGCTGGACGTTCATTTAAGTGAGATGTCGCTCGTGGATGCCATTGCAACATGCATGCCATAATCAGTAAAGTAAGTAAACTGAATAGTGACTACTAGCTACGCCGCACGGTTTCACCCGCATAAGCCCGAACCCGTGGAAATATCGGGATAAAAAGTTGTCTATTTCCTAATCTATGTCATGGTCTACCCATGTGCCAAATTTCGTCCAAATCCGTTTAGGCGTTTTAGCGTAAAGCGTAACAAACAATCATACAAAAAAAGTTTAGATTAAATCCCGAACAGAGCCGATAGGCTTCATATATTTGCGCCCCATTGAAGTTTGGTGTCTACTGCTATGACCAGAAAAACTGCCGAGTCTATAGTTTCAAGCAACCCTTCATCTACGATGATGTTTGGTCCTAGATTTGTAACATTCGGTTTAAACATTTTGTTTATATGCATTCAAAACTAGGTTATTTGTCCTAAACCAATCAGTACCTATTGAAAGTGCATTACGTTGTCAAAATGTCCTGGACCTCTTGCCCTTTACCTACAAAAGAGGATGAATTATAACGCAGATACCTTCCTGATAAGCACTGTCTTTTCCTCACCTTGAATCTACAGCTAGGTTAGCTCCAGGCTAAGATCTATTTTAATTTACTAGAGATTGAAACTTAACTTGATTTCTGCAAAGGTTACGGCTACAGTAACTGTTGTTGTAAGTAAGTATTAATAAAATGAGGGTAAATAATACTGTTGTCTCATCGAAAAGTGCGATACCAACGCGGTAAAAATGTGAATAGCAGATGTTTTTTTTTTATAACCGAAAAATAAATTCAACGCAGGGGCGTTCAGAATCATGCACTGGATCCATGTTAACAGCATGTTGATTCTGTAAAAGCCGTGAAGACTTGCGTGGAGTGAGCTGTCAGTGTCGTGCCGTCTCGGTCAATACCTAGCATCAGTGGCACTGACAGCTCACTTCACCTAAGTTTTCACGGTGAGATGGTTACAGAATAGCACTACTGGTTACTTGTCGATGACCCTTCCACCCTGTATACAGTTTTCCCGAAATAAGTATTTTAGTAAACCGTAGCTACACCTGTGTATGCGTGCCAGCCCTGATTCACACCATATACCGTGCAGGCAGTCAATTAAATAAAATTAAAAACTTACTTTGCACGTAGCGCGTGACGCAACGGTATTTATGTTACACGCATTACTTTAAATGTTTCACTACTTCATTGATATTTCACGGTTGTGAAAAGGTCAAAGTCATGAGTTAACTTACAATTTCATCATGCGTTATGAAAATAATAAACAATATTTATTGACATTTACGCTTTAACTTAGTGGCAAGGTACAAGATATGTGCAACTGGGCTTAAACTAGGAGGACTCCTGTGCTATAAGCATCAATTACTTCCGTCAACCCAGTGATCGTGCTGCCATTACAAGTGTGCTAATGTTTTTTTTATATGTAAATAATTCATTACTATCGTGCTTGTGTGTATGAGCATAAGTGTGTGTGGTGTGGGGTGTGTTTTTGTGTGTGTGTGTGTGTATGTGTTTCCATATGTGAATAGGCCCGAGTGGCTTTATTTATACTTTTTAAACATATTTTCAGTATTTATTTAATTTTGAGAGAGAAGGAAGTTATTTATAGAAAGTTTTAGTTTTTTTTTATCGGTAAGTTATGTGACTGTGTATTTTTACTTATTTAATTATAAAGGTATGGACCCATGTAGCACGGTTGTCTCCAGAGGAAGTCTGTGTTTTACACAGTTTCAGGTCAAAAACCAGGTCTTTCCTACGTTTGTATTTGCCTTTCGGATCGTACGTTAAACCTTTATGGCTTATAAGCAGAACCCTCCTGATATAAAGTTGTCGAACCGTTGTTGTTAAAACCATACAATCCTGATATAGCTGCTCCGTTGGATACTGGAAGTATTTTTTTTGTGTATTACTTATAGAACTGCTCGCTGGACTTTTTCCAGGTTTAATAGAGTTTTGTGTGTACTCACCCACATAGAGATCCAGTATTTCAGTACTGACTGGCACCCGGATAAATAGATTATTTTCAATAGGTACGGTTCGTACACTCTGTGTAACTTCTTAAAAACTGCTTAACCCTAGAGCTTAGTGTTTTTACGTGGTGGTGAAGTTAAACTGGTCGTCTTTGTTGTTTGTTTTTTCAATAGGGAGACCATTGCATACACTGATATGGTTTAGATTACAAGTATGTGATCGGACTTCAACCAATTCATTAGCAGATGGAGGAGCCTTCTTTGTAGAGAACATGAGGTATTTTGTTTTTCCTACGTTAAGGGTAAGTAAGTTTAGGTTAAGGTATCCAAGAACTGTTTCAGTCTCAGCCCGGCGTTTGTAAGGGCGGCAACCCCTGACCATGTATTTCCATGAAAGAGGATTGCCGTGTCGTCTGCATAAGTTATTATCTGTTTTGTAGATTTAAATGACATATCTCATTTATTAAGAAATAAACTGGGACCGAACACACTCCTGTGGTACACCAAAATCTACATTTGCACTATTACTTATGTACTTGTCAATTTTAACTATCTGAGTTCTATTAGTAACATAGTCCTCGAGTCCCTATATCTCAATCTTTTCCACCAGTCTGGGGACATAGACGGTGTCAAAAGCTTTTGCTAGGTCTAGAAAGATTCCAACCCATTTATTTTTGCTGTCTACCGCTACCGCGTATTACCGCGTCCTCTGTAGATTTCCCTGATACGAAGCAATTTTGAGAGAGAAGCAATATTGGTTTGGAGAAATTAATTTATTTTATAATATCACCGTCGACCGTCGATGCACGTGTGACTGTCAACTGTGAAGTGTCAATCAATACTTTTTTTTTGGTGGGAAATCATCGAATGACTTCTGCCGCTCTGGGCGGAACGGGAGGGCGTGTCATACATTTACTTACTTAAACCCACCCGTAGTCCTTCAGTTGCCTGTGCCAGGGACCACGGTATCTCCTTCGAACAACCCGCGACCCTGGCAGATATCGATATAATATATCAATACTCCCTGGGGTACTCTGTGTACGTATTACCTTTACAACATAAAACTAATCACTGTACCCAAAACGCATCATAATCAGTCTTTGTATTTATTAAATAGGACGGCCGAAGCGAATTGCACTATTTAAACATATAATTTATTTTACACACTCATGCATTCTTCTCACAAAAATTCAAACATTCTGACAGTATCATCTTCCATTCATTCGCAAACATATCTAGATCTGTGTTTGAGTTCAGGAGAGCGTTAATAGCGGCTAATGTCCGATGAATAGGTGACTTATGTGCAACAGTACGGCAAGTTGGAGCAGCCAGTAAGCGGTGTTTTCTGCTACGACAGTAATTGTCTGGGATACACAGATTGCAGATTTCATTATGCAGATCAGGAACATCAATAATCCGCTTAAGAATTTTAAATATTACCTACAGGGGTCTGATCACGCGACCGTCTTACTTGTAAAGAATTGAAACTTAAGCAACCCAACAGCATTTAAGTCGTATACAAAAGAGGATAAAACCCATAGAAGTACTTGTAAATGTATCAGAGGAATGCTTTATGAACTTTTTCAAAAGCTAACGCATACTGCTTCTTAAAAGGATTCCATACGCACGCACTACACGCACGTATGACGAATCACATGCCTCCTCTCTGTGAGTGGGTCGTAATCCACGCGGGACCAGTGCAAGTTGGTAGATGTCACGTGTCTTCGAATTTTTGGTTCTAGGACATGCCGGTTTCCTCACGTTTGAGAGTAATAAATTACACAAAAGTAAAGCGCCTGGGACGGCCTGGGTTTGAACTCACGACATGCAACTCGTAAGTCAAGGCCACTACCACCGTGCCCCACTGCTGCTGAAAAAGCATCAATATCATTTAACTTACTCGGCTTGCTAGTTCAGTTTCAAAAACAAGGCTTATTAGACCGTACAGTATCTGCGCCAGGTCATCAAAGTCAGTCGGATACATTACTCCACTCGAGCCCAGCCGTCAGTTATGGTGGACTTCGTCCGTCAATATACGCCGGACGTTTTACGACAGATCTGTCCGAGGTTTATAACTTTAACAGATGCTATTTGATGGCTAATAAAAATTACGTGTTATTGATTCATATTGGACGGTATTGTGTTTTTGCTAGATATTATTGTTTTTGAGGTTCATTAATCGAGACTCTGCGAGAATTTGATCAGCCAGCCGGCCAGCCGGTCAATTCTGGTTTCTGTAACAGTCTCACGGTGAAAACTAAGGTGAAGTAAGGTAAGGTAAGTAAGGTGCATTCTACCGAATGCTAGGGATTGAAACTCTTGTATGTATTTGTCTATGGGACTGTGCCGCCTGAAAATAAGTGGATTATTTTTATTATTGACTTCTTCTTCGTAACACTCTTGTCAGAGCGGTCGTGGTCTTCATCTAGTTTCTTGTCTAGGGGCTGATATGTTTTACCTCACGATTTCTCGCCACCTAGTCATCAAATGACTTCTCCCGCTCTGGGTGGAGCGGGAGGGAGTGTCAGACTTTTACTGACTAAAACCCACAAGTGTTCCTTCAGTTGCCTGTGCCAGGGTCACGGTATCTCTTCAGAACAAGCCGCGACCCTGGCAGGCATCGACCCTAATGGACCCCCGTCAGTCAGTGACGTGCCCTTGACCGAGCCTGGTCCTTACCGGCGAGCTACCGACTCGACGTCCGCAAGCCCGCGACTACGGTGGCTGGGAATCTGCTGGCGATTCTTGAGGTCCAGGACGGTTCCTAGGGCGTGAGGGTGCAAGGCATTACTGCTTCGCAGAAGGAAGTTATGGTTTCCCATGTACTCTCGCTCCGTACCATGGCCTGGACCAGGGCCGTTCGCGCGACCGCCTCGACGAGGACACGGTGGTACTCCGCCCAAGCCGGGCAGACCTCCACCGTTTGCTCCACCATGTCCTCCGGGAAGGGATAGCTCACATCGCATTTAATTTGGTCAATGCATCTCATGGGTGGATGGACTCTCAAAAAAAACTTCACCACGACCCGAGTTCCCGGCTAGCTGCTAGAAAGTCCGAAAATGAGAGAGGTTGCACATCCGAAAACATTTGGCTTTGGAAGTGCGACTGTAACATGGAATTTTCAAAATTACTTTGGATTTATCCACACTACCATGTGAAGATATTTTGCCTGTAATCAAAACTCAATTGTAACATAACATCATGCCTGTTATCCTCGAAGGATGAGGCAAAGGTGTTCCTTCATAGTATACTACATTTCGCACCTTAGTCTAAGTCCCATGTAATAGTCATCAACCGGGCACAAATCAAGGCTGCTACTGAAAAATTATCGATGGAAAAACCCAATAACACTTTACCCGACCTGGGAATTGAATCCAGGACCTCATGCTCAGCAGTAGCGCTTGCGTCCACTAGACCAACGAAACTCGGTTGTGTTTACTTTCTTTTTTACTATTCAGAGTAAGTTACCCAACCTCTATTATCTTAGATCACGTTCGCACGGACGTAAAAATATCGCAGCGGGATTTTATCGTGCACTGCATTTTCAAGTCTCAGTATTGAATCGAGTCTTGGGAATCCCACAGCGCGTCGAAAAAATTCACTGATGGATTTTTAACTCTCGGTGCCCAGCAGTGCATTGAAGATCCAGTGCGCAAAAAAATCCCTCGAATGCGGACTTATACTCCTACCGGACACGTGAAACTGAGGGTACTGGAGTAGTAGGTTCACCTACCTACTGCTTCAATATAAACTAATATCAGTGTCGTCCGTTGGTAACAACTAACGCAAATGTACGTAACATGGTTTGGACAGACAGCAGTGACAGTGTTATCGACTAATGTACCCTGCCTTTGAATGCACTTGGCTTTAGAGTCTGTGACGCAGGCGCTTGTCCTATATTATAGCGAAGGGATGTCTGAATATAGAGTGTTTTACTACTATCATAAATACACATGAATTAATACTCATTTTAAAGAGGTTACTAAAAAGGACAATTTTTTACCCACTTTAGAAATTATTCTTTTATCCTTGTCACGCCAAACGATCATTGTACTGAATGGCGCGAAGTTACTATGACGTTCCTGTGTTGTGACGCGAATTTTGTTTTCGTCATTCGGTTTCTGACGTTTGTCGTGATTGAATGTGTCCCTCGTGAGTTTTTATTTGTTGTTAAGTTTTTCTATGTTGTTTTTACGTTAATGTGTTTGCTTGAAATAGTTTTTTTAAATGAAACCAAATTATATGCGTGACTAGGGAAATGTTGACTACCTCTGAAACGCCACTTTGACAATGACATTTCTTTGTTTATATTTTTGATCTCGAATCCCATTTCCGAGTTTACTTATTTCTGTTCCCTGGTGGACATGACGTATTATAGCTATAACCTGAGTTGTTTTATATGTAGACAAGCGGACATTTAATTTTTTCAACGTTGGATTTGGCCGAAGTGGATGGGCTCGTGTCTAGGTAGTATTAATAACAGCAGATCAAAATCACGATTAATAACCCCGTTGGGTCTTTTGCTTCTATTTGTGTCAATACACCTAGTACACATAATAGGTTTAATATACATTAATGTAGGGTCGGTGTAGACCAGCCCTGCCCCTGACCACTGTCTTACTTTGTGGACACAGACTCACTAAATGTAGATCTAAGGTTGGTTCATGTCATGGTTATGACCGTCCAATATATATCGTGACCCCCCCGTGTCTCGGAAAGCACGTTAAGCGGTTGGTCTCTGCTGTCATTCGTAGATCTTTGGCAGTCGTTACGGGTCGTCAGAATCCGAAAGGTCAGATAACCAGTCTTACCAAGGGGTATGAGACGCTCCATGTAAAATACTGGTATTCAGCTGCATCCGGTTACGACTGGAAGCCGACCCCAACATAATTGAAAGAAAGAAAGAAAGACAGAAAGAAAGAAAGAAAAAAAGAAAAATATTTATTTGCACGCAGGTCGTAAAGCACAAAATACTAATTGAGAAAAGGCTGATTGATTTGGCTGAAGCCCCCTGCTTCAGCCAAATCAATCAGCCTTATGCGTAGCTACCGCCGTATGTGCCGTATCAATTATACGGGGCCCCCAACATGAACGCCTGTCAGACCTGTCACTATTGTCCATAGAGGCAGAAACTTTAGAAAAACTAACCATCAGCTATAAATGATTTAATAAATCAATTTGCCGAATAAAAGGCAAGGAGAGTGTAAATTTAATACGAATTATTTGTAAAAATTTGGAAAAAGTGACAGATAGATAATTATGATGAATAAATATTTCTTTTAGTTTTATGCAAACCATTTTTTTTCTTTTGTAAGAAATCTTTACCCTTCTTAAAATAAAATAAAATATACGGGGCCCGCCAAGGCACGCTTCGCCACTGGGCTGAAGATTCGTAAACTTCAGCAAATAAAAGTAGTAACAATTAAAATTCACATCTGAGTTCACATATAATATTTCAATCAAACGACATGACATACATTTGTCACATTAACGTTCTACTTCGCAAGGACAAAAAAACAAATGAAAAATACCCTACATATCTCTTCATAAACTTTAAGTGCAGCATACCTACGAAAATTCACATTATTCCATAGTCTGATATGTCTGTTTTGCAATTATAAACAGTGTTTACCTTGACTAGAATAACCTAGGTGCTCGTCGAGTGTTTTCATGATATACCTACACATTTACAAAATACAGACTGGCAGGCACATGAACGCGCAAACTGAAACTATGAATTCAGCACCTGATTATAGAGCAGAAAATTACGGTCGGTTATCGAAAAAAAAAAACTGCTGTTTTATATAAATGTGCAATACCTACGCGGTCAAAATGTATGGTCTATAGCCGGGGAACGGGTGTAAGAGAAACGCAGGTCTGTGCTTAGGAGATACACTATAATCACATAGATCACACAAATTAAGATTTAACAGAACCTTTGGGTCAAGCAAGCCATTTTTCTCTAACAACCAATAATAATACATGTTGTAGGTACTACTGTCGGCGCTCTAACAACAAATAATTAAATTAATTAAAAAAAAAGCTTTTATCGGCATTTCCTGCTCGATCTTACGCTACAGAATCCTTCGTGTGCTAGTCCGACTTGCCCTTGGCCCATATTTCTATAAATAAATCATCAGTTCACGAATGAAAAAAAAAGAAGAACCTGACATTGAAGAACCTGACATTGAAGAACCTGGCTGGAAGCCATGGTAAGTTCTATCTACATAAAATGAAATAGTTCCGTTTTGTTCGTTTTCCTGATGATTTACTTGCATGAAGACAACTAGCTTCCGCCCGCAGCTTCAGCCACGTGGTATGTCGATAAAAAGTAGCATAAGTCTACTTATAATGAAACAGTTTCGTGGTGTTCGTTTTCCTGATGATTTCCTTGCATGAAGACAACTAGCTTCCGCCCGCAGCTTCACCCACGTGTTATGTCGATAAAAAGTAGCATAAGTCTACTTATAATGAAACAGTTTCGTGGTGTTCGTTTTCCTGATGATTTCCTTGCATGAAGACAACTAGCTTCCGCCCGCAGCTTCACCCACGTGTTATGTCGATAAAAAGTAGCATAAGTCTACTTATAATGAAACAGTTTCGTTGTGTTCGTTTTCCTGATGATTTCCTTGCATGAAGACAACTAGCTTCCGCCCGCAGCTTCACCCACGTGGTATGTCGATAAAAAGTAGCATAAGTCTACTTATAATGAAACAGTTTCGTTGTGTTCGTTTTCCTGATGATTTACTTGCATGAAGACAACTAGCTTCCGCCCGCAGCTTCACCCACGTGGTATGTCGATAAAAAGTAGCATAAGTCTACTTATAATGAAACAGTTTCGTTGTGTTCGTTTTCCTGATGATTTCCTTGCATGAAGACAACTAGCTTCCGCCCGCAGCTTCACCCACGTGTTATGTCGATAAAAAGTAGCATAAGTCTACTTATAATGAAACAGTTTCGTTGTGTTCGTTTTCCTGATGATTTCCTTGCATGAAGACAACTAGCTTCCGCCCGCAGCTTCACCCACGTGGTATGTCGATAAAAAGTAGCATAAGTCTACTTATAATGAAACAGTTTCGTTGTGTTCGTTTTCCTGATGATTTACTTGCATGAAGACAACTAGCTTCCGCCCGCAGCTTCACCCACGTGGTATGTCGATAAAAAGTAGCATAAGTCTACTTATAATGAAACAGTTTCGTTGTGTTCGTTTTCCTGATGATTTCCTTGCATGAAGACAACTAGCTTCCGCCCGCAGCTTCACCCACGTGGTATGTCGATTAATAGTAGCATAAGTCTACTTATACTGAAACAGTTTCGTTGTGTTCGTTTTCCTGATGATTTCCTTGCATGAAGACAACTAGCTTCCGCCCGCAGCTTCACCCACGTGGTATGTCGATAAAAAGTAGCATAAGTCTACTTATAATGAAACAGTTTCGTTGTGTTCGTTTTCCTGATGATTTCCTTGCATGAAGACAACTAGCTTCCGCCCGCAGCTTCACTCACGTGGTATGTCGATAAAAAGTAGCATAAGTCTTCTTATAATGAAACAGTTTCGTTGTGTTCGTTTTCCTGATGATTTCCTTGCATGAAGACAACTAGCTTCCGCCCGCAGCTTCACCCACGTGGTATGTCGATAAAAAGTAGCATAAGTCTACTTATAATGAAACAGTTTCGTTGTGTTCGTTTTCCTGATGATTTCCTTGCATGAAGACAACTAGCTTCCGCCCGCAGCTTCACCCACGTGGTATGTCGATAAAAAGTAGCATAAGTCCTTCCCCAGGGTTCAAAGAATTGTAGTTCAGGAGAATAAATTATACTTGTACCTTTAATCAGTTCAGAAGCGACCTGTGGCAAACAAATGCTAGCATACCATTCTGCATTAACCGTTCTTTGTCCCTCAAGAGGAATAGTCGTAACATGGCCGGTTTTGGAGACAAACATGGGCACCATTTTTTTTGCAACACTCCGTGAACGAACAATTTTTGTTGGCTTTAACTCATTTTCGAACACCCAAACTTGTGACTTGTTTTTTGTTTCGGGTTCGTACGCATATATCCAGGATTCGTCACCTGATACGATGTTGTATACAGCATTTGAGGATCCTGCGTGGAATCTTTCGAGAGTTCTGATGCACCAAGTAACGCGAGCCGCTTTTTGCTCTTCACAGAGCGAATGCGGTATCCATCGGGAAAACAACTTTTTTACACCTAATTGTTCATGCAAGATTATTTGTATTTGACTCATGCCAATGTCTAAAGTAGCCTGAATTTCGCGGTATGTCACATGTCGATCTTCCTCAATCAGCTTACGCACAGCATCAACGTTTTCTTGGGTGACTGCAGTTTTTGGACGACCTTGACGGGGATCATCACTGAGCTTGACACGTCCATGTTGAAATTCAGCAAACCAGCGATAAATTGTGGTTTTGGATGGGGCTTCATCACCAAATGCAGACATCATCCGGTCAATACACTGCTTTTGTCTTAAACCACTTCGAAAGTCATAATAAATCATCGCTCTTGAATTTTCTCGAGTCAATTCCATTTTATCAACGACTAAACAAGTTTGACAAAACCTTGTGACAAGACCGAGAATCTTTTTTTAAATAAATAAATGATATTCGATTTTTAAAACCAAGGAGTTTTCAATTAAAAAGATTTTAATATGACAGGAACAGTGGAAATATTCCATTCCCGATACTTTTAGTGCAGCCCTCGTATTGTAGTCATATATCTCTCGATTACTAAAAATCTGTTGCCGTCATTTAATATGAAAGTGATACTGTAAAAGAAAACAAAAACGACTTTTTGGATCCGATTTTTTATTATTATAATTGATTTTTTTAGAGATATTAAAGTACAGTACTCATAGGTTATGTTGCAGAAATATGTATGTACCTAATTAAAATAACCTTTTGCCGCAAGACTGTAAACACTTTATTACAATGCTTCAGGATGCCCCTTGATATTGTTATCGTGATATCCGATACTGCAAGTTTTGTTTCATTAACTCGAAGAACAGGCACTGTTCTTTAAAACTGTTAGAAAGAGACGGACGACGTCGTTCGCCTGACATTTCTATATCTTGTTACGAATAACCAAAACGACTAAGACCTCTTCCCGGTAGAACTCAATTATCGGAAATATCCAATGTTTTTATTGCGTTTGTTTGTTTAGTTGACTTCAGATTTCAAGAATTTCTTATTCGAGAATGTCTCTAGATTCTGGGTGTATTTCAATAACGACGCAGTTCCTATTTTTACTCAAATACACAGATTAATGATAAGTACCTATTATCTGTACCTTGGTTCGATTCGATTCGATGAGATATTGAAATAGCAATAACTAGCAACAACTTTTATTTCTGATATTATCTGGCAGATTTACTCGTACGGTATCTGCATGCCTAAGTTAACTGACACTCATCTGGAAGTGGTGAATCAGAAGTTTAAAGTTAGTTTTAAGTTCACAAACAAGCATCTCTTTTCTAAATAGTAAAGTTTGTAATGGATTCTAGTCTTATTTTATATTTATAGATAACAAACCTTTAACGGGGGGTTTTCCGAATTTGCCTATTTTAGAATCAACTTTTAATGGTCAAATTAGTGTATTTTGGTCCTGAAAAAATATATGTCATAGACACATTCTTGTTTCAGGAAAATTTACGGTTCAAAACACGATAAATTGTAATTTGCCGGATGAAAAAAAAAAAAACGAAACAGTTACGATTTCAAAACCAGTTTCCGACTTATTTGCTTTTGACTGTACTGTGCCAAAAAAAAAATCGCTACCCTGCCGTTGTTAAAAAAATGCGATTAAAAGACAACACATTGGATATGAAATTGTGGCAGCTCAGAAAAAACATCTCCTAATAATATTATTATAGTTTTAATACCTAGTGTTAAGCACATTACAGATTATGGACGATAAAATTATAGTCTAGTGTCGAGTCGAGTCGTATATAATTATATTATTTATCGTCGTTTATGTAGAAGTTTTAATAAAACTAATTTTTCTAAGATGTTTTAATCAGGTTCTTCCATATAACTTTATTCACTCTCCATTGAATAATATTAAATGTGTTAGGTTGTCGGTTGTATACTAGAATGTTATAACTTTCACTGGCAACAACAAACAAAAGTGCAATACGAATACGAGCAAATGTACCTATGGAACACGATATAAATCGTAATGATATTACTTGAATAGCGGAGCTACCAACACGAGATTTTTTCTCGAATCCGTGATTTTATCATATTAGCTCTGAACAAGTTTTAGTTTTGAATACAAAATGTCACTGTCACTACTGTGTGCTATAAAATTTCATATTCTCTAAATATACTTGCATAATAGTATCGTGTGATCGTAGCCTGTTTAAGCGGTAACCGTATAACTCGGTGCCCATATACGGAAGCAAGTTCACCGATGACGTATCGAATCTTCCTGGTTTGGTACTTTTAACATATTGATAATATCTACTTGCTTCTATGCCACTTTTGTTTTGGTAAATAGTCCGATGGGACGGTAATCTGACATGACCAGCAGCCTAATTGCGTAACACATTTTCGTAAACGATTACGACTAATCTGTTGTGTTCTGACAGTTCAACAACATTCATTGCGTTATTTACTTTGTTGAGCAGATTTTTTATTGAACTTATGAAGCAATGGATTTGCAAGTTTCAAAACGATTCAGATTCCGATTTATTGTGTATTACGCAATTAGGGTACACGGACACGGTAAATTAATTTTCATGTCCTAAAATAATAGATTCGATAATACGATAAGACAATAAAGTACGGCAATTATTCCTTCATATGTAACTGTCAATATTTATGGATCTTCATAAGCGGTAGCAAACATCAAAAACAAAACAAAATGGTTATAGTATAAGCGAAACAGTAAGATCATTTAAGGCCATTCTTCTTTCTCTCATTTTCATGACAATCTTTAATTTAGTTTTTTTCTTCTAAATTGGATGGGAAATACCATCAGACATACGGCTTGTCGACTACTTAACCGGTATAGAAACATGAAATTTTGCACAACAGTTCGCGTATAAGCCGATTTGTAAATGTCAATGACTTTCAGAATTACGATTTACGTTCAACCCTTAGGATTAAGATGTTTCGAGGTCAATCTAATTCTTTTAAGGTATGATTTCCGTGAAAATATTATACACGTAAATCAGTATCATTCGATGCGTGTTTTCCTTGAATGCGCTCAACAATACTGATTTTATTTTTACTATCCTCGTCGATGCTGCAGGCAATTAACCATTGCTGAAGCCGGCCCTTGTAAAGTTTCCATCTTGTGTGTGATGATTTAAATCCCAAAATTTAATTTACCAATGTTTTCACCAATGTTTTCAGAAAACCTACAAACTCGTGAACAGAAAGACGGAATAAATAATAAATGCGAAAGGAAGTTTTTTGTTTGTTACCTTGAAAAGGACAAACAAAAAACTTCCCGAGTACTGTGGTCGTAGTGTGAGTTTATTATAAACGTCTCGACTTTACTCATCGACCGCGTTCGGCGCACCGATTGGCCCTTGGCAATCGGAGCGCAACTTTCGAATGGCGAAGGGCCAATCGGAGCGCCGAACGCGGTCGGTGCGTAAAGTCGAAATGGTTAAAATAAACTCGCACTAGGGCCTCTGATCATCATGAAATTTTGCATATACGTTGTCAGTTGTACAGAAAAAGACATAGGGTACCTTCTATCCATAAACCAAATAGTGTTCCTGAGGGAAAGAACAATAACTTCTAACGGTCAAAATTGCTTTAGGACGCCAGATGGCGCTACGTATCTTTCGAATCATGAATAAATTGTATTATGAGAAACTTTCGTACATTTTTTGAGTTTATAACCTGTATATATAGAGGATACCTTTTACCCCGGTAGTACCTACGTTTCCGTGGGATAATTTTCGACTTTCACGCGGTCGAAGCTAGTAAATAGTAGGTAAATAATTTATTTTAAAAAATGGACACATTTACATTAAGATATAATGATTCGCAATGACGTTTTTGACAGCTTTTCTAATCTTTAATTAAACTGAATCTACATCCATGACACCAACTTAATAGGAGTTTAGAAAGACAAAATTTTTGGTGTACCGGGCCTAAGTTTTATAACCGGGGTCTAGTTTCAGGTTTTTCCGATAGAAAATTCTTAGTAGCGGCCCAGCCTACTATGTCTTATCAAATGGAACTTAAAACACAACACTCGAAATTGTGTTGCGGTATCCCACAAATATTCGTAAGTAGGTACCACTACCTGCTACTACATAATAGTGACACGAAGTTATTCTAATATCTAATCTTTTAATCTTAATCATGGTCTGGCAGATTGAGTAATGTATGCGGCCTACCCAAATGTCCTTTCTTTGGTAGGCATTGTTTGTCAAATAGTTGAGCTCCTTAAGTTTTCAGTTGAGCCGCACGATTACTGACAAATGCCTACACTGATTGAACAAGTCCACTCAATCTGTGTGATTCTTTCCTCAAAAGACCATTTTATACATCAATCCACATGGTCTTCACATGATCTGACCAAGATTATGTCTGTACTTTAAAAGAGACTGTGACCTCTGAGTTTGTTTCGACCTTTCTTCTCAGATTAGTCAGATAGGAAATGCCGACCTTGATGTGACGTGCGATGTGTTTGTACAAACCTACTTACATAAACAAAATCATATATCATTTATCAACTTTTTTTGCGGGTAGACTCTTCACGTGACCAGAGGGCTGGCCTATTTTTGGGGGTCAAAGAATCAGCATTGCCATCCAACGTGGCAACGCTGAGAGCCTTTTGGGCACTTTTCCTACTGACAGCGATGTGGACTGATTTTTGATGCCCAATGAGTTTTTCCCTTTTTTTTACTTTTTATCAACATAAAAAATTAAGCACAAAACTGTTTTTTTTTGTAAAAATACGTATTTTTATTTGCTCGTAAAGGGTCTCTTATTTCACCAATTTCAATATCGTAATGTATCTCATTACGTTATTGCGCGTTATTGTTATGTAAATCACACGGTTTTTCAAGATCCTCCGTCTAAAACGAACGGTACTTTTTTTAATCTTAGCAAAGAGTTTTTTGTCAGAAAAGTGGTCAACATTTAATGAATAAAATTAACATAGGGAGATAAAATATAATAAGTAAACATTTAATTCTTTAATTTAATTAATTTTGACAATAAATTACAACTATTTATCTGTAACAAAAACTCAAAAAATATTAATTTACCTTATTAGTAATACTGGCTGTTTTTGTACCTTTACCTTAAAAAAGCGCTGATGCGCGCGCATCGCTAATTTGTGAACAAGTAAAAATTATTCCAAGCGCTTTTTCTTTTCGCTGTATTGTTTTTATTTAAAAATGATCAATTCGACACCGCCAGAAGTCTCTGAGGCAGCGAAATAGGCTACTCTAAGCCTCTTGCCCGAAAAATCGACAGATATATACTTACAAGCTTATCAAAATTTCATCCTATGGAAAACAAGCAAAAATGCAAATTAATTTTCAGAAAGTGTGTTTTTAGCCTATTTCATGGAAGTTTCTCAAAAATCATATCTCATGCTCATTGTGGTGCTAAAAAGCACTGTGAAAACAAAACATGGTATTGATATCAAGTCATACTCCAACTCGCTGGCATTTTTAAAAAGATGCTCAAGTGGCCATGTGAGTAAAAAGTCGAAAGTACTTTCGGCTGAAAATGTCAAGAAGTTCCTAAAAGAAGCTCGAGATTTGGCAACAAAGGTCAGTAGAAACTAAATTAATGTTATTACCTTCTTTCACTTCCGTATTTCTTTACAATAAAGGTGTTTTTACGCTGTTTTTAACTCTTTTCAGGTTGTATTATTTATATTCGGCAAAATGGTGTATGTAGACGTCAAGAGTTGGCAAACATCACAACTAATGATGTCAAGAACCATGGGTGGGTTTTTCTTGTCCAGGTCAAAACACAAAAAAATAAAATACCAGGATCGTTCACATTACAGGGGCCTTTTAACGACATAGTGAAGAAATCCGAAGCGCTTCGTTCAATTAAAGCGATGTCTAACAGATTTTTACAAAATTACCAAAATGGAAAATGCACGACCCACTCCATTGGCATAAATAAAATTGAAGAAATGCCGAAACAAATTGCCACTTTCTTAAACTTGGATAATCCACATGAATTGTGATAGGGCACAGTTTCAGAAGGTCCTCGGCTACATTGCTCGCCGATTCAAGTGCGAAGTTATTGACACAAAAACGCCACGGAAGGTGGCGATCGAACAGTGTAGCCGAGGGCTATATACATAACAAGATGAGAAATAAAGAAGAAATTAGCTCCCGCATTCCAAGGAATATAAATTTGGAGCCAAGTGTTGACTCTCGCACAGACGCGTACGTCTCGTTTTTCCTACTTTCACTCAAGAGAGTGAGAGAGAGACTGGTGAAGTTGTAACTAATGATAATAAGTTCCAACAACATTAAAAATGCCAACTGGCAACGTAATAATCAATTTTACAAATTTTTCTAACTGCTTTAACACGTGATTAAAGATTTATTCGTTTAAGAAAGTCCGTGTTTTATTTATTTCCTCGCAAAAATGTTATAAAACGTCGTATGGCATACGTGCGCTTTGATAATTACAGCCTCTGCTTTCTTGTAGCCCTCGCCTACGGCTGTAATTTTCAACTTAGCGCACTTATATATCATCACTATTATTGAATCGAAGCTAACTCAAAAACTACAAAAGTAAAGTTACTTAAACATTATGGGACCACTTCGCAAGCCTGCTTTTCCAAATGAAAAAAAAAACAATAACATAAAGCGGCCCAATATTCACCTCCTCCTTTTTTTGAAATTATAAACCTCCCTCTTCTGTGAATACAGGCGTCTTATTAAGATAAAGTTTTATACTGTAAAACAGATTACTACTTGAGTATTCAATCTATTCTTCTTAGTAAAAACACGACTTATTATTTGACTTAAACGATTTAAGCTCAAAGACTTTTTATAGCTTTAGCTCTCAGAATCAGATATTCGCTTCTCCCAGTCTTCCGCTGGTAATAAATACCCTGTTTATGATAATCGAACACAAAGCAAGTACAGAGTGATTCGTGTATCGGTTAACAGTCCAGTGAGTTCGCTTTAAACATAAATGTTGTCAAATACATGAATTTGTACAGGTTTAGGTAAATAAATCACCTCTGAATGTAACGTGTGATATAACATGGATACCAAGCCTTTTATATTTTGTACAAATTGTTATTTATTATACAGGCTGAATTATCAGTATTTAGTCTCATTCGATTCTTGTTCCTAATAATGCATAAATAGGTCCGTAATATTAATTTGTTCTAATTAGTACATCGATGTCGACATTCGGTTTTCGCCTATCCTAAGTCGAACGGATCCCCTAACCGAAGGTCATTTCCCATTAATTTAATATTACAGTATTGTGAATCTTATTACAATCATTTAATTGAAGGTTTTCTCTGTGGTTTTTCGTTGTTGTATGTTTTTATCGCTAGCTCAATAACAGGTTGTATTCTTTACTGTAAGTCAGAGGGAGAGTGACATCACGCTCTAAAAAGCTTTCGCAACATAATACGCTTCCAAACCGCGCTAGATAAGTAGGTACCTATATCTACCGAAATATAAGGCAGACATTCGGAAATTCATCATCACAGAAAACTATACGGAAAGATTACACACTGGGTTTTTACTCCCACTGTTTTCATAACACAGGATGAAAATATTTTTTTAACTAACTTTTAAAAATGAAAGGAATGTTTTCTTTGAGCAAAATTTACCAACTTAAGTCCTATAGGAAAGGGAAACTTAAGGAGTTTTATCTTTTCTCTACACCTATTCCCCTTATCCTTATTTAATTTGACGATACTTTGACAGGTTTGAACAGGGAGTTATCACCTCCAAAGAACAAGGAAGACCCTCCGAACAGGGGGGTGTCGTGTCTGGTGGGCAACTGCCCGACTATAGATGTCAGGACGTTGTACATATGCTAGTTGCGCGGTAAACTCTGATTGCGCGATGCAGCATTTTGCGCGACGTTAGTGTGATGCTTAGTTCGCATGTGGCGATGTAGATGCCGCCACAGGTACGGCAGCCCTGTTTATACCTCAGTCTCAATCTGTAATTTCCATAAATTTTTGACAAGTTTTATTGGCATTGGTTGTAGCAGAGATGAGATTGCGACTAGATTTTGAACGTTTTTTAAGTACTATAATTTGCCTTCAGCTATTGTCGAAAAGGCGACATAAACGACATAAGTCAAGGATCAACATTCAACTTCATATCTACTCACAGAAAAAAACTCCTTCAAACAATCTGCAGAATTAAAAAGAATCAATAAAACTAATAAAATAAATAAACTGAACGTTTAAAAAATCAAAACAAATTTTAACGTTCCATTTTCAAATGGAAGAGAGGTCAAAAAGGGGCTCACTTCACACACAATTAGGCGTGGTGCCCACTGCAGGACAAAAGCTTCCCTTATCAACGAGCGAGCCACTGCTTTCTGCTAGCCTCACCTCGGCTTTATAGCCGTATAGATGCGGGCCATGAAGTTAGTGCTTGGTGTCTACGTAGGTAATTAATTCTACTTAGGTGATTTTTTGTTCTATTGATTTTATGGTTGGCGTTTTACTGGTTACACAATACTTACATTACCTATATGTTACATATACGTTACTAGCTGTCCCGGCGAACTTCGTACCGCCTCAGAATTTCCCATGTTTTAATGGTTATTCTGCTATTCGTGGCGGAAACAAATCCATAAAATCAGAGATCATAAAATCGGTCCAGCCGTTCTAGGGTTATAAATGGTGTAACTAACCCGACTTTGTTTTATAAATATGTATGATGTGTGAGGCAAATTGCACCCATGTCCATTTTATTGACAATATAGGTTCACCCAATAAATGTACACAATTACTGAATTTTCTTGACATGTCAGCAAGTGAATTTGACATTTTCAGAAACTAAATTTCGTATCGACAAGAGTTAATACCAGAATATCAAAGTTGATAGACAAGTTGACTGCCCAGGATGCATTAAAAAATTGCCATATAAATATAACCTACTTTGTTACTTACTTGAAACCTTGCACAATAAATGTTAAAGTACTCTCCACTAGGCTCTATACAAAGTTTCATGCGTCTAAACTAGTTTTCGAAACACTTTTTCCAGTCCGCAGTAGATACCTCGTTTACAGCCTGCTCGAACGCTGACAGCGCATCTTTTGGCGACGAAAATTGTAACCCTTTGTGCTGATTTTAAAAATAAGTCACACGGTGCTAGGTCAGGTCTGTAAGGAGGGTGTTTGACCGGCGTGCTGTCCAGGAAGTCCCTCGTTTTGAGCGCGATATGCGCAAGCGCGTTGTCGGGTGGAGCAGTAGCCCGCTAGCCCTGTGTTTGGTCGCTTGTTTGTCACAACAGAGAAAACTTCTGCCAAGCATTTGGTAGTATACCATTCAGCGTTGATGTTTCTTTGGTCCCGTAAAGGAATTTACACCAAGTAGCCAGTCAAATTGAAAAACAAAATCTTCACCCCGCTTCTAGATCGCTTCACTTTAGTAGGCGTTGATTCGTTTTGAAACACCCAAATCGTCGACTAGCGCTTCGTTTCTGGATTGTATTGATACATCCAAGATTCATCCTGCCAACCTGTAATGATGTCGTAAACACGCTGTCGTAAACACGAGTCGGCTTCAAATTTGTTTATCATATCACGGCACCATTCCACCCTGCTCCTGCATCGGTGAGGTTGTGCGGCACCCAGCGAGAAACTATCCTCCTCACGCGAAGATGCACGTGTAGAATTTCGTGAAGGCTTCCCGATCCAACCTGCAGCATGTGCTGGATCTCAGGATACGTAACTCGCCTATGGTCTAGGATTAAAATTTTCACTGCTAGCACGTTTTCTTACGTTACAGCCGTCAAAGGGCTATCACTTCTTTCTTCATCCCCCATAGTTAGTCGACCGCAATTGAATTCGTTATACTAACGATACACGGTTGCCTTCATTCATGAATGCCATTTGAAGTCTATCGTACGATTCGTCCGGGTTCACGCGACACTTGAAATCGTAAAAAATCATAGCGCGAAATGTTCCAGGCTCAGATCCTTTTTTTTAAGGAGACACGATAATTTGAATTAGCTCGCAAACAAAGTGGAGGGAAATTTTGAAATTGGAACGTACCTATTTTATTTACAAATAATCATTTTTTCAAAATAGTTTGGAACTGGCCAGTCTCTCATACATAAAAACTTTTTTCGCAATACTTTCTGAGTGGCCTAGTATATGGGTAAATTTTATCTATAACTTTCACATTTCATTGTACAATGAAATAGCAGAATCCCAGGACAACGTCGCTCCATCTCTGATTGCTAATCACCACTCTGTCTTCGTGGCCCCAATCTTTTTGTATGACTTTATCAGCGGTACATAGCGTGTAAATTAGACCTATGCTACATTAACCACGCCACGCCTGACCTTAGTAACGCGACTGTGGACGATGGCGCGGAAAATATACAGTTTTGTAAAACTTCTCATTTTGCGTGGAACGATTATTGGGGCCTAAATATATCTGTACTGAAGTCTCTGAAGACAAAGATTATGTCGGGACTTTAAAAGAGACTGTGACCTCTGCGTTTGTTCCTGTACTCATGTTATATAATAGTCATAGTAAATCCCGACCTCAACTAGTTTTTAAAATATGATTGACGTGTTAAAGTGTTTGTACAAACCTTCTTACAGAAATAAGTTCATTTATTATTTATCATCGGCGTGAACCCGCCAGTATGCCTGTTTACATATAGGTAGACACGATGAATTATATTATAGGTAAAACTAACTGGAAAAGCCTTCAAATGATACGTCATAAATAAGCACACCTTGGGCTGTCATCCTCGAGACCCGAGTTTTGCTGACTAGTAGGTAATGTTGCTGGCATATCTAGCTCGAGACTGCTCTCGAGCTCATCCAGCCATGGTGCATTATGTCAAAAAAACAAACTATTTCAAGTTTAAAAGAGTTTCAATAGAATTTGAGGTAGCCTTAAACGGCTACCTCCCATTGTATTTTAAAGCCATGAGTAACAGTATCTTGTAAGTTGGACATCATAGCTGTGGTCGCATGCCTGTTTATCATGTAAGTGCCAGCAATACCCACAAAATTATAGTGGAATGCGACCGCGGCTTCACCTTGACGTATTATATTATCTGTGACCTTGACCATTTTTGTACCTTGATTTTCTGTGTCTTGATTTCTGTCTGAAATATTTTCTTGCTTCGTACTTTTTAGATCACTTTTTTTTGTGTTAAGCGGTTTTGGTCAACTATCAAAGTAGCCTTCAAACTCAATTAAGATGAACTGATGTATCCATTTCTGTACCAGTAAGTAAACCCCGGGTTAGACGAGGCTAGCTTTTGAGGCCAGGATAGCAAGGTGTTTGTAAGTTAGCAAGCTAGTCACACTGGCCTCCTGTCTACAGACCACACCAACCAACCAACTATCCTCATTTCAAGGCAAGTTTTGGAATCTAGTAAATCAAGAAGTTGCTAGCAAACTAGTCACCCTGGCCTTCTGTGTACAGAACTATACTCATTTTAAGGCTAGTAAGCCAGTGAGGACGATAGTGCTTACTATCTTCCCCACTGACTCTGCAGAGTACCCACGCTACTAACTCAGAAATAGGACCCCGTCCTATTAAACTATCACAACAGTGAAAGGTAACTAAAGGTTATCTTTTCAGTGGTAACAGTTTTCAAAACAAAAAAAAAGAAAAGAGTTTAAATTTAGGTACTGAATCATAGCAAGAATTGCTGAGCACAACAGCTCCCTAAACTAAAATAAATAAAAGAGGTTTTTAGAGAGAGAATTTTGGTGTAAGAAAAACCACATTTTACTGTTATAGTTTAAGATGGGTCCTATTTTTGAGCTATTAGCGCCTCCACCACTGGTTATACTATCGTCGCTTGTGTTAGTACCCAATCGGATCACTTTACTCTGCGGGCTAAGATACTGCAATGCTCCTGGCCTAAGATTTCCTAGCATCGTGTAAACAGAGTCCCTAGTGCGATTGTCTTTTAACCATTTCGACTTTACGCATCGACCGCGTTCGGCGCTCCGATTGGCCCTTCACCATTCGAAAGTCGCGCTCCGATTGCCAAGGGCCAATCGGAGTGCCGAACGCGGTCGATGCGTAAATTCGAGACGGCTAAAATAAACTCACACTAGGGCCACAGCTCTAGCTTGGTCAAGCCAGGATAGGTTAGCCAGGATATTACTTGCTTGCTATCCTAGCTAAAAAAAAAATGCCTGGTGTATCCCTAGCATTATAAACGATATAAATGTTCAAGTAAAATGTTTCCCACTTAGTAGAAACTAGCAAAAGTGAACGTATTCTGAGAAATATCATATTTTAGTGTTTTTTTAGGCTATGTCCAAGGCAACGGGCCGTTTTTACGCCTCACAAAATAATCGCCGAAATGAAGCAGCATTTTGTATTGGATTATATTATTTTACAATTTGAGCTACAGTAGGTGAGACGAATCAAATAAAAAAACCGGCTAAGTGCGTGAGTCGGACTATCATACAAAGGGTTCCGTACCACAGGACAATATTGAACACTTAACTTTTGAGCAACAGTACGTGGGACACTACTTTTTATTATTTTTTTCAAAGTCCACTAGCCTCCATACAAAGTTTCATGCGTCTGAAACATTTTCGAAACACTTTTTCCAGACACACTTTTAACAGAGAAAACTTCGGCCAAGCATTTGGTAGAATACCATTAAGCGTTGATGCTTCTATGGTTCCGTAAAGGAATTGAAACCAAGTAGCCAGTCAAATTGAAAATGCACGCGACCAAAATTTTCCCCCCGCTTCTAGATCGCTTCACTTTGGTAGGCGTTGAGTCGTTTTGAAACACCCAAACCGTCGAATGGCGCTTCGTTTCTGGATCGTATACATGCCGAGATGAGTCTGCTTCAAATTTGTTTATCATAGCACGGCACCATTCCACCCGGGCTTGCTTCTGAGTATTGGTGAGGTTGTGAGGCACCCAGCGTGAAACTATCCTCCTCACGCGAATATGCACGTGTACAATTTCGTGAAGGCTTAAATTAAACTACTAAACACTACTAGCTAGATTCTCACACGAATACAGAATGAAATAGAGAACTACAGAAACGGTTTCACTTCATGCTTGAATAAATAAATAAAAGTCGCCTCTACAACTGTATCGGTTTTCGATACCGTAAGTGTGCCGAGAATTGAATTTCATTTGAAACTTTGTCATGCCAACTTCTCATTAATTGAGTGATGATGATAAAGCCATAGAAAAAGGGGATAACTTAAAATGATTGATTTTGAAAAAAAAGGGAAAAGCTCATTGGGCATCAAAAAATTCGTCCGCATCGCTGTCAGTGGGAAACGTGCCCAAAACGCTCTCAGCCACGTCGGATGGCACGTGAAGAGTCGATCAACCGCAAAAAAAGTTGATAAATGATTTTATTTCTGTAAGTAGCTTTATAGAAACACATATCGCACGTCACGTCAATCATATTTTTTAAACTAGGTGAGGTCGGCATTTCCTATATGACTACTCTGAGAAGAAATGCCGAAACCAACTCAGAGGTCACAGTCTCTTTTAAAGTCCAGACATAATCTAGATCATGTCTAGCTTGGTGTCAGAAACGGTCTTTTGAGGAAAGAACCACACAGATAGAGTGGACTTGTCCAGTCAGTGCATGCATTTGTCAGTAACCTTGCAACTCAACTCATTATATTGTTGATTATATGATACTAACTTCTGCCCGTGACTTAGTCCGCGTGAAATTTCTCGTTTTAACATAAAATATAGTATCGCATCGCCCGCTTGTGTTATTTCTTTGTTTTTAATTAGTGTTGCGACTTTTATTCTTTTCCTCGGCTCCTAAAGGTTGCAGCGCGATATTAAGCGTATAACCTTCTTCGACTATTGGGCTATCAAATGCAAATATTATTATTCAATCCGATCGAAAGTTTCAGAGATTAGCGCCTTCAAACAAACAAGTTTTTCAGCTTTACTTAATTAGTAGTACCTGCTTAGGAGAGTAGTGGTGACCCAGTGGAAACTGCCGCGACTTTCGAGTTGTAAGTCGTGGGTTTTAATCCAGTCAAGCGCTTTACTTTGTGTAAATTATATCATAACAACTGCTCTAAAAAACGGTGAAGGAAAACATCGTGAGGAAACCGGCATGTCCAAGAACCAAAAAATTCGAAGACATCGACCAACCCGCAACGGGCCCGCGTGGTGGATTGCGGCCCACTGCCTCTCACTGAGAGGAGGACTGTGTCCCATCAGTGGGATCGTTAGCGGCTGATTATGATTTATGCACCTACTTAGGCAGAAATGTCGGTATGAGAAGGTACGAGTATGTCCTAAAATAATTGAGTAAAGACTTAATGTGGTTTAAATTACCTAACTATTACCATCATACCTTTGCTGTTACGAGTATACTGCTTCTTGGAATTCAGTCTTCGACCAATTTTATTTCACATAAACAATTTATCTAGAACAGCAAAAAAAAAAAAAACGACTAAAATTTTGCCCGAGCACCAGCGAACCTTAAAATTGAATCGCTCGCCAATTGGACTGTGGAGCTAAGTCAGCTCTGTTTTACGTTACGAGGAAAAAAATACCGTTTTATGAAAGAACCACTAAATATAAGCAGCTCATTAAAAGGCCTTTGACTGCTTACTCACGATCTTTTTTTATATTTGGTGTCGGGAAAGCTATCCAGTAAAAGATGTGGCATAGCTTGACGCTTTTATAACTTCAAAGTTTCGGAAGTAATCACCATTTTAGTTGGATATAAAGCTTCATTTCAAGATTATTTCAAATCAAATCAAAATATTTTATTTCACATAAACCTACATGGGCACTCATGAAAAGTCAGGAGCTAGGTGCACGGTTCCAATTGGTCGTTTCCTATGAAGAACAGGCACGAAACTTATGGTATGGGAGGACAGACTAGTGTGGGTCTGTCAACGAGTGCCAGGTAACTAGGTACTTAATAAAATAGACATACAAGTTTACAGTCTACAACGCCTACAACGTTCTCACATTCACAAAATATCAAATAATCTAATTAAAGAAAAATAACATGATAAAAATTAAAAACTTTTTAAAACCGAATGACTGTAACAAAACTGAATTAATATCCTGTCCACAAAAGCCACTAATAAAGAGTTGAAATTAGAATAATGATACAATAAACATGATACAAGTATTCTATGAGTAGGGAACCTTGGTGTTGTTATTCAAGATTCTCAAGGAATTTACCAGGTATTCGGGGTAATTGCGTAACACACTAACAGCAATGGCTTCAATTTTGACAGTTCAACACCATTCATTGCGTTATTTACGTTGTTGAGCAGACAAATTTTTCAAACATGTGAAGCAATGGGTTGGCAATATCCTTTAAATTTTATTAGATTGTAATTGAAAATGTGTTTCGCAATAAGGGTGTTATAATGTTCCTGTTAACCCTGGCAATTTTTAAGACATTGTCAAATATCATTAAAGGTCGACAATATTTTCTAACAGAACAGATCGTTGCGACAATCGTGGAGAGGATCCGGCAATTGGGACTCGAAGTGGCCCTGCACAAGTCCGAGGCCATGTGTTTTCATGGTCCTCGGAACGCGCCACATTCGGGTTCCCAGATAATGGCGGGAGGGGTTCACACCGAGTCGACGATGAAGTACCTGGCACACGTCCTCAACAACCGGTGGAACTTCGTGGAGCATTTCCCACGTTTGGCTCCCAGACTGCAGCGGGCTGGAGCTGCTTTGAAGCGACTCCTGTCCAATCTAGGCGGTCCAGACGACTCCTTCCGGAGGCTCTACGCGGGGTTTGTGCGGTCCATGGCCCTTTACGGGGTACCGGTGTGGGCGCGCTCTTTGAGGCGCCGACGTGAAAGGGTCATGGCCATCCGGCTGGTGCGGGGGTACCGCACGGTCTCCTGCGAGGCGGTGAGCCTCCTTGCCCGATTGCCGCCATGGGATCTGGAGGCAAAAGCCCTCGCGCACGTATGGGAGTGGCGCGAGGAGGCAAAACGCCGGGGCGTAACTCCGCTGCCGCGAGAACGCGTTATCACGGTACAGCGGACAGAGCTCCGGCGGGCACGCCACAATAGCGGCGATAAGTCCCCTCTTTGAGGAGTGGTCGAAGAGGCGTCACGGCTTCCTCACCTTCCACCTGACACAGGTCTTCACCGGACATGGTTGTTTCGGCAGGTTCCTGTTTCGCATAAGGCGGGAGGAAACGCCCGGGTCACCATTGTGTGGATCGTCCGGAGGACACGGTGGAATATACGGTGGAGGTCTGCCCACCTTGGGCGGAGCACCGCCGTGTCCTCGCAGAGGGGATTGGCGGCGGCAATCTCTCGCGTGCGGCCTTGGTCCAGGCCATGATACGAAGCGAGAGGGAATGGAAAGCCGTCACCTTCTTCTGCGAAGCAGTAATGCTCGCGTAAAGGAGGAGGCGGAGCGCATGAGGGAGAGAGCCTTGCGCCTACACGCCCCTTGTCGCTGCAGGAGATGCCCTGGGTGTCCACGCGCGCCTCAAAGAGATGTCAGCACTTAGTGACCGGGTCCGATAGGGCCGATGCCTCAGTTTCACGGGATGTTTTTCGAGACACCGTGGCCCTGGCACAGGCAATTGAAGGAACACGAGTGGGTTTTAGTCAGTGAAAGTCTGACACGCCCTCCCTCTCCACCCAGAGCGGGAGAAGTCATTTGATAATTTCCCACCCAAAAAAAAACCTAATTGCTACACACTTACGATGACAATCCCTTACATTATTGATAATTCAACAATATTCACTGTGTTATCTACGATGTTGCCGACTTCTTCAAACATTAGTAATTTTTATGTGAAGAGTTTAACTTGTAAGAGTGTCACGTAACTGGGGTGGTGGATTCAGAAAACGCTTATGAGACAGAAAATCAAAGCTATAATATATTCGCAGCTTCATCTTCCAGTGTGTTGGCATACTAAGTTCAAGTAACCGCACCTCGACTAAGTTGTTGCGACTTGTCCTAGCTCAGTTTGCGAACTATGTAACAAACGACTTAACTCATACTTATTGCAAACTCGACGATAACGATTTCAACTGACATTTTGTGCGTCTTTCAGCTATTATAAAATGTTCAATTGTTTTTATCTGCTATTTAAAACACGTGAATAGGAACTATGTATTTTGTTGCCAACTTTGCAGATCAGACGTGATTGGTGAAATAAAGTTATGGCGGTCGTATTTGAACATCTACGATGCAATTAAGTTGATTCCCTTAAGTGTTTTTAAGAGCAAGATACCATTGCCAAAGTAAATTCGGGTACTACGTAACGTAATTTAGTCTGAAATTTTGATCGTGTCTGTTCTATTGCTTGAAACCTTACTGGGTTCAAGCAATAGAACAGACACGATCAAAATATTCTTTAAGCTGTAGTTTACTAATCGAGAAGTGAAATAGGTTACTAAACGTACACGTGAACGAAGTAGCGGGAATGACTTGTGTATAATTAGTAATAAATAGCATGACACTGTTTTGCTTGAGTCTGTGGATGACAAACATTCAGTTTGATATGAAATGGTAAGACAATAGCAATTTGTAGAAATGTCTAGGGTAAAACTAAATGGAATTCGATTTTAAACCTATTGGGATTCGTACCTTTTTATTTAAATAGTAATGTGATAAGACCTTCCATTAAAAATCTTTATGAACTTATTGAACCTTTAGGTACAAACATCTGCATTGACATTGGATTCTTCATATTGTGTTTTCAACATACTTACTTGAGAGAGATGGAAAAGAACCCTGCGCTGGGCGCCAAAACAATTGATGAGATTAATATAAGGTTCTATTACATTTTCTATACCCTTGAGACTGATGTGATAAATGCTATACACCCATATCACGATGTGATATATACATACACTGAGAAACATGATCCAAAGAAATGGAATAATGGTTTTTGTCACCAAAATTGTGCCCCACGTTGGGCGCCAAAACAGGTGACAAGATTAAGTAAGACAATTTCACAATTCCCAATCACACACAAGCTATTCACAATTTCTGTTCTTTTCGAGACTGGATAAAATAAGTTTGTTTAAAACATACATGTGGAAACAAGAACCAAAATAACAGAAATACTTTTCTACGACATTTATATTTTGCCTCGTGTTGGGTGCTAAGTCATTTACGTAGTCTATTTACAAGAACTTAAACTTCATGCAAGTTAAATATTTCCGCAAATTATTGAATAAACACAGCTGTCCAAATCCAAGTACTATGCAACTACATTATAATGAACACACAAATCAATTACAAACAGACAGACAGACATAATATTAATGCAGACATTGCAGTGAGCGTGTGTCAAGGACAGAGCACACAATTAGTACGTCTCCCATACGGTCATGGTGGCGAGTGGCGGACTGACAGCTCTACTGTAAACATATCTTCAACTACCCACATCTAGCGAGCTTTATTGAGAGGGTCAATCGCAGAGGTCAATTGAAACACCTAATGTTACAATGTATTTCCTGCAGACCGCTGTAGACGGTGATTAACTAAAACTCTGTAACTACCGTGTTTATTTTCAATGTTAAAACAGAAAGCATTAACCGTCAAAGAGCCATGAATCGCTTAGGTTAATTGTGAATGCGTGCGAAAAAGGTCTTGGTCAATGATTAAAATTTTAGTGCTATGAGTTGAACAGCGAGGCAATGGCGTAAAATACAATAGAAATGCCTTTTATTTTGACATGTCTTCCAGCACGTACGTTTTTTACATACTTGTACTGTACATAATATTATTTTTTTGAGATGAGTATCTTTTAAATTATGTAAATACAAGCTTTTGCTTGCGGCTTCGCACGCGTGCGGAAAACCGCACGGGAACGTACTACCGGGATTAAAAGTGTACTATGTCCTAACTCAGGTCATGGCCTGTCCGTATGCCTTTCATTTAATTTTGTTGAGCTGTTTAGGCATGAAAGGTCACAGACAGAATATAATTACCAATTTTATAGACCGCTTTAGAAGAGGTATATTTTTTTTTAAATATTAAATACTTGTCAAATTTAAAATCGTCCCTACCTCTTTTGGGGACAATTTTACAAAAAACGCTGCAATTATTTATTTATATTATTCTTAAGTTCTTACAAAAGGCATAAATTTGTTTTTTTTTTAGAAATGCTGGGTTTCCCATACAAACTCTCATCCCCTAAATCAACCCGTTTAAGATTATTTTCGAAACAAAAAGTAGCCTTTGTATGAGTACCAATCCTGGATTTGTGCCAATAAACAACAGAGTTGTCCAGTCGGACAAAATATAGGCATGGACACGAGAAAAACTAGCAACTAAAAGATCATATACTAGTAAAAAGTGACTGGTAGGGAACACTATCTCCCATATTCCAAATCGAAACCTCATGATTTTCTTGACTTAACCTCACTTAGGTAGTTTGATGAAGTTTGGTAGTTTGAGATGAGGAGTAAAATTTCAACTATGAATTAGTTGCAATTTTACTCCTCATCTCAAACAATTTCCTCAGTCGAGGTGAGTTTGTGTTGAGGAGCCAACTGTTAAAAATAAGTTTATACTTTGAGGCTTCCTTGAGGTAGTCAACAAGGAAGATTTAACCAAAACAAATTTATTTGATCAAATTTAAGATAGATAGAATACTCTTTATTATGTACACCTGAGATTTTCATAATGTGTTCTGAAGAGAGAAACTGGGCTGCGTGGCAAATAACTGCACTTTTGATAGTGAAGCTCACGGGTGCAGAAGATGGTTAGACCACTCTGTGTTGTATATTGTTAGGGTAGGCATAAAAGAGGATGTATTTTTATCTTACCACTTACCACTATGCATTGAGTGTGATCTTAATATAGTAAAGCCAAAATTGACAACGCAAAATGCTCCGCGATGTAGCGTAATTTGAGGTGAGAGGGATGAATCGCAAATTACTAGGTATCATGATCTATGTAATAACAGATTGCGGGACATTGATCTACCTTAAGAATTTGCCAATTGTAGTTATGGGTCATGCAGCCTAGTCGAACATAAACATGTTCTAGACAATTTGTATAGGAATATTGTGTGTATTTTATGTGACGCTGCTGTACTAACGAGTGAGAAAGAAAGGTGCAGGCCAAGAGGTAAAGTGTGTGGAACAATCATGTTCGAGACGCTCACCGTGAGGCCAGGCATAAACTCAAATTGTGTCATGTTCGTGAACGGGCGTCGTCAGTGGGGACTGGTCATCTCTTGGCTGCCACGGCTTTTATAATTTTTAATTCCGTTTTTTTTTATGTTTTTCATTACGGACGCCTTTAATGTGCACGTCTTTCTACATAGTTCTCACATGTATAATTTCAACAAGATTGATGTAACAAATGTTCTGTAACCATATTATTTAAAAGAGTGTCCATGGAGTTTCTTGTCCGTTCTTCTCCATAGGTACTTACTTCACTTTGACGTTCATATTTCTGACTGACCGACCCATTGACAAATCAAAAGGGTTTATTTGAAATAAATGCTTTGAGTTTGAGTTTGATATTGTGGGTATTACATAATAGACCGACTTTTGGATTTATTTATGAAGAAATGTGTGAGGCTCGAAAAGGTTTAAAGGGTCGTCATAAATAGTGCCAAAAAAATAGGGAACAGATTAAAATGGATTTTATTGCTAAACAAAGAGCGACGAGTATTTTTAGGAAATTTTGGAAAGCTACGGGTAAACTGGATGCCAAGCCTGGGCTACCGGTGAGCTTTGAATTCTCTCTGAATAATTTTTCGTGGAGTAAATGATTCACAGAGAATGACAAACATGTTCGTGTAACACTTTAAAGTGCGTTCACCTCTTGGTCCCTCAGTAACTTGACCGGTGCTGAGCCTTGCAGTGAGGGAGTGGAACCGGTAATGTATTTCTCGGCTAAACAGATCAGAGCTAAGTATAATTAAAAACATGAGTAGAGGAAAATCTCCCGGACACGATGGACTCAGCATCGAGCATTTTAAGTATGCAGGTGTTCATCTGCCGTGACTGCCAAGGGTCCTGTCCCTGTTTTATTCATGCACAATGAATAAAACAGGGACAGGACCCATGCGTCACACTACCTACCAGCTGAACTAATGAAAACTGTAGTAGTACCAATAGTCGAAAACAGGACAGGAGATATCTCTGACAAAGGAAACTACCGACCAATCTCTCTTGGGACGACCATTGCTAAAATATTGGACAGTATGCTTGATTCGTGCTTGAAAAATCATCTGTATACGATGCACAATTAATAACTTGCTGCTGCCCGCGACTTCGTGTGCGATCCAGGATTAGAGTATGTCCTATGTCCTTACGCAGGTCATGCTCTATCTGTGTCCCAAATTTCATCCAAGTCCGTTTAACCGTTTTGGCGTAACAAACAAACTTCCTTTCGCATTATAATATTAATGTAGTTAGGATTAGGATTACTTCATTTCCTTTTAACTCTTAAATTATCATTGTCATGTGTCGAAGATGAATATTAGTACTATGTATGAAGCGAACTGTTTGACTTACCTTCACAACCTAACAAGTTCGATTATCAGACTTTCAGTATTCTGACGGCCCGTTACCACTTTCATATCAACGTAAATTTGAATTACCTTCAGATTAGGCCACTGACAGCTCCCTCCACGCAATCTTTACGGTAAGATTTTTACAGAATCGACATGCTGCAACTTGAAAAATTTACGTAATTGAGAACAGATATCTAGTTGATCTATTACACACAATCTGCCTCTGGAACTAGAACATTTTAAAGTACCATGAAAGTGTAAAATAAACATCCAAACATTTTCCTACACAGGACCAAAAAGTATTTAATAAGCAAGTATTTGACTCAGTGCAAAAGAAGACCGCAGTACCGTTTTCAACGAGCGACTCGTTGTATTTGCCTCCACACGCAGCGACAAGGCTCCTTACACCCGCGACAAGTGTCACTTATGAGTGGTACGTGACAAAACCACTGCTTTGGGGAGCGGAGATACTTTACGTGTAATCCTTCCGCCCTAATCTGAAGGTAAATAAAATTTACGATGATATGAAAGTGGTTACGGGCCGTCAGAATACTGAAATTCTGACAGTCAGTCTTGCTAGGATGTGGAGGTCAGTCAAGCGTTTCTTTTCATACAAAATACTGGTATTCGGCTTAGACATTATGACGTTGTTAATTTAAGTGTGAGAGGGAAATGAATTAATCCTAATCCTAAGGAAGTTTTTTTGTTACGCCAAAACGGCTGCCCGGATTTGTCACACGATTTTGGCACACAGATAGATCATAACCTGGGTAAGGACGTATGTTACTTTTCATTCTGGATTGCAGACGAAGTCGCGGGCTACAGCTGGTCATATATATACATGACAAGTAAAATTAATCTGTGATTCATGCCTAGTCTCATCAACCCGCCTACCATTTTCCCATTTATGTTGAAGACAGCTTCTTGTCTAACCGGATGCAGCTTAACAAACGTATTGTACATGAAGCGACTGCCTACCTGACCTCCGCAACCCAGTTACTGGGTAACACGATACCCTTTGGTAAGACGGGTTGCCAGACTTTCGGGCTTCTGCAGACCCGTAACGTCTGCCAAAGATCCACAAGTTCCACACACGAGGCACGGAGGGGTCTTGATATGCAAAGATGGTCACGCATCTACCGACTAACCGCGGCAAGCGTACATTACCCTGATCGACCGGCTCGTGTAGCTCTTATAGTTAGCCACAAGCCAGTAGGGCTTGTTCCCTTCCTTCTTTTTACACTCTCTTAAAGCTATATAATTATGTAATTTCCTTCCCGCTTCCTCCTTTTCGTTTTTATTCACTGCGTCTTCACACTCAGGGGGTTAACACTGACCTTTCAGGCTTCTGACGACCCGTAACGACTGTCAAAGTTCTAAGAATGACAGCCGGGACCAATGCTACACTGGCTTAAAATGCTTTCCGAGTCACGGAGGGGGCTCAATATGTAATGGGTCCCACACCCATCCACGAGCCGGCCACGAGCGCAGCGAAACTGAAAATTCCCATATTCCATTCACTGCATTATTATGAAAAAGTCAAAGCTCAAAGTTTCACATAAACAGTCTGTAATAGTTTCCCCAAGAGACGCGCTTTGAGTTAGAAAAGCAACACATCACTGAATAACGATACTTATACATCCTCGAGTACTGTCAACAAAACAGATAAATAAGCAGCAGGCGGTTAAATACGACTACTTTAGATTAAAGTTATGTATGAGATCTTTGGTCTTTTAATTTAATTTTTCCGTTGTACATTTTATGTTTAGAACGCTATTATACGCTATTAGACACACGATATAACACGACCTGGAGGGGCTTGAGGGTAAGTAGTAACAACCGCGCGGGTTGATCTCACCTTGAAGACTTGCGTGGAGAAAGCTGTCAGTGTCATCCTGTCTTGGTCAATCTCTAGCATCAGAGGCACTGACAGCTCACTTCGCCTAAGTTTTCACGGTGAGATGGTTCCAAAATAGCACTACTGGTTTTAAGCAACGCTTGCCGCGGTTGCTCCGTAGATGGCTGAGCATCTTTACATACCGGGACCTCTCCGTGCCACGGAAAGCACCTTAAACCGTTTAGCCCGAAAGTCTGACAACCAGTCTTACCAAGGAGTATCGTATTACCTAGACACTGGGTTGTGGTGGTCGCTCCATGGAAATTCCTGCTATTCAGCTACCTCCGTTGGGACTGCAAGCCGACCATAGTTGGGAAAGACTTGGCAGATTGTTTGGATATACCACGACCAGGTGAAGGAGTTAAGGACTATTGATATATATTTAGAAGTGATAGGATATTTTTAAATTCCGATAGTCGTTCCGACTTCCACGCAGGCGAAGCCGCGGGCAAAAGCTAGTTATTACAATACAAAACGACTAAATTCCCGATTGGTAGTCAGAGCCAAACATACATTATTCCCTTATTTCAGCAGTGTACTTACTATCCATCGTAATCTTAGTAGCACTTTCATAAGTTCATATAATTATCTTGTCCATTCTGTTGATGGCCGAAAAGCTCAAATAGTAATAATAAAAACCCTATATAAACAGATGATAAAACAGATTTAAAAAAATTGTAAACCTATTGCAAAAATTCCAATTATTAAAAAAAAACGAGAAAGTAATCTATAACTCTTTCTATGACTTTTTCGAAAATTATAAATTGTTTTGAAAAGGGTTTCCGTAAGAACACTACTATCGATATGGCACTATTTGACTTGCTAGCTACCATCATGTCGTCTGTCGACATAAGAAATCCAGTCTGTGCAATTTACACTGACAATACTGACATGACCAAGGCTTTTGACGATGTTGACCATAACATTCTGTAGCACAAATTGAATAGTAGGCTTCAATGCACGGTCATATCTAGGATATGTCCAAAACTAAATTAGAATTGGCGTCCCACAAGGTAGTGTATTGAGTTCGCCACTTTTTGTGATAAATATAAATAATGTCCCGAAAGCAACAACCAACAAAATGGTTCTTTTTGCAGATGACAATTATAGCTATAAAATGTACTAATTCAAATAATTACAAGAACGACATTGATACTTGCTTAAGTGACATTATAAGTTGGTGAGATAATAATAATTTGGTTATAAACTTGAACTGATGATAAATGCATGAATTTAATTTGGTTATTAAATCCATGCATTTTTATCAACGCCGTGAAAACCCAAACTTATGCAATTCCTACAAGGGCTGTGATATTGAAGAAGCTAATAAGGCTAAGTTCTTGGGCATTATAATTGATAGCCAACTTACATGGAAACCTGATATTGAAGAACTATGAAACTTAGCAAATCCGCATATGCTCTTTTTCAACACTCAAAGTTCAAGCTCTTTTAACAGCGTACCATGGACCGATTGCCTATGTTTTGCGGTATGACATTATTGTTTTGAGGGCATTCTACTGATCGCGAGCTGGTATTAAGACTGCAGAAGAGATGCATCAGGTCAATGTGCCGTCTTAAGACAACTGATAGCTGTGTTTCCTATTTTAAATCGTCAAAATTTGTTGTGTAAAAAGCTGTGGGAAGATTTTGCTCGCGAACTTTTTCAATTTGACTGGCTACTTGGTTTCAATTCCTTTACGGAACCAAAGAAACATCAACGCTGAATGGTATACTACCAAATGCTTGGCAGAAGTTTTCACTGTTGTGAGCAACAAGCGACCAAACACATGGCTCCGCGGGCTACTGCTCCACCACGACAACGCGCCTTAGCACACCGCGCTCAAAACGAGGGACTTCCTGGACAGCACGCCGGGCAAACTCACCCTCCTTACAGCCCAGAGTTAACACCGTGTGACTTCTTTTTATTCCCGAAAAAAAAAATCTGCTCAAAGGGATACATTTTTCGTCGCCGGAAGATGCGCTGTCAGCGTTCGAGTAGGCTGTAAACGATGTGCCTACGGCGGTTCGGAAAAAGTGTTTCGAAAACTGGTTCAGACGCATGAAACTTTGTACAGAGGCTAGTGGAGAGTATTTTGAAAAAATGTATTAAAAATATTTACCTATTATTTTTAACTAACCTCTTCAACACCTCTCAACTCTTGCGACCAATGTCTCAGTCGTTTCCAGGAAGCCGCGGAAGACGGCTCGTAGCATATGATAGCGGCATATATAGAACATTTATGTTCATTTTCGCAAATCTTTCTGAGTGTCCCACGTATAATGGAAATGGCATTGTTTGTGAAATATAACCCACATATATTTAAAAAATTTGCTGAGGTCAGGAAAAATCCAATACGTACTCAATACATCAATCAACTATGTCAAGAAAAATGTAAAATCGCACTAATGGAAAAAAGTTTTTTTTGATACTGCTCCACTCATTTATAATAAAGTACCTAATATTATAAAAGCCTATTATTAATTAATATTATTGGCAAGGTTGCGTGGAAGAGATCGCAGAAAGCGATAAGGCCGCCCATTGTATATTTTGTAGTGTTCTTTTTATTTTCTGTATTTTTTTGTGGTGTACAATAAAGTATATTTAATAATAAATAAATTATAAAAATATGACTACATTAAAATTTAAAAGGAGGCTAAATGAAATTTTAAATTTAAAAACTTATTACACATGATTGAAGATTTTCTTAATGTTGATTCACTAGCTGATTGACATACTGTTACTCTGATTGACATAATTATTGCGATCCTTGTTCACTTACTTTTTATTTCCGTTTGACATTGTATAGTCTTGTACTCGTATATCAAAAATGTATTATTGCTGTGACCACGCTGACATTTTTACTATTTTTGTTTTTATAATTTCAATGATCTGCGACTTATTTTTGATTTTGAATTGTAAACCTTTGCATGCCCATGTGACGGTAAAATATGGAGAACTTTATTATACAACACCTATGCACAATATCCATGTTTGCAAAAGTAATAAATGATTTGATTTGATTCGCATGATTTACGACTTCACAAAACATCGAGATTTTAGTGCTTTGTCTAAGTTTAATATTAATGTAATAAACACGTAAACCTACCAGAATAAAATCTCTAAATGATGGTGGAAACCGCATCAAAATCCATTTCGTAGTTTAGAAGTAGAACGCAGGCACAAAGACACTCACAAAAGCGACTTTAAGACTCCCGCAAACAGGCGCGACGCGACAGCATGACACAAAGGCGCTCGTACCTTTGTGTCGCACCAGTGTTAACGAGATTTTTATGTATAATATGTATTAAAAGACATTTAACAAGCATTTTATTATTTAAATCGAAGTACAAAGGTTTATTAGTGCCTGCACAGTTTACTGTGTCGCCGATTGTACTTACACACTTCTACATCTATACCTACATGTGAGTATTCTCACTGTACAATTACAGAGATATTGTTCAAGTTGAACTTGTAAGGGGCGTCTGAACTGTGCCGTATATGCAAGTGGAAGATACACTGTTTGGTTTTCATTCTGTTCATCTAAGTGACTCAGGGTTGAATTGTCCGTTTGGGTGAATCAGATTTTGGTGTCGGGACTATCGTCTTGTGACTAAGTTACCTACCAATAATAAATTCTAATAATATTATTAGGTAGGTAACTAAATCACAAATTATTTTCAAGTATCAAGTTGGTACCTAACTTATTTATTAATCCGTCATTGTTTTGAGCTGTAAACTATGTCAGATTGAGAACATGTTAATTGTGTTGACATGTGCTTAGATATGATGGTGTTTCAAAAAATCAAAATCAAAATCAAAAGTCATTTATTCAAACTAGGCTGAGAGTCAGCACTTTTCGAACGTCAAAATTACATAAGACAGTCCCCCAAAACGCCCGCCCTTCACCACTTCCTAGTGCTTTAGCTGGGAAGAAGAAGTGGCGCAACAAACTCCCCAGCAGCACAGCTGTCTGTTTAGTTAGAAAACCATAGAATTATATAATTATAAGGTAATCAAAGAATAAAAACCGAATCACAAAAAAAAACATATTAAATTATCTGCCATATTTAAGCTAGCCACGCCAATATACCCAAAACAGAAACCAATAAAAAAACCAATGAAAAAAACAACATAATTAATACACAAATAAAAGCCTCCAGGCATAAGGGGCGTGACATCTTACATATGCATTATTGGATTATTTTTAAGTAAACACAAATGATAAACTAGGACCATCGAAGTAAAATAAGTTAACAGAACAATTACTTTAACAATATCAAAACCATATACAGCAAGACGACCAGTCACCACAAGCAGCACCCGTTCACGAGCATAACGCAAAGATCAGCCATTGCCCCCCTCGCCATATTTGAGGGAAGGAGGCAACCCGATCCCCGACGCTACCGCAAGCAGTGACATCTACGGGAGCATGACGAACTCGCTGCCGGTTGCTCAGGCAAGAATAATTTAAGATCAATTGTCGAGGTCGCTAGCTAACCACTTATTGCAATACAACTCATTGAAAAACATTGTAATGAGCGGATCATGTCAATAATAAATGAAGGTAACTTAAACTAATTGACTTATACAGTCAAATAAAATTAAAATAAATATACGAACTCGTATACCCTGTCAGTATGTAACCTAATTCTGGAGAAAGAACATAAACATTGTCTTGAGTTAATTACAGCGACCAGCTATTCCTATCGTTTAAGTAGTCGTTAATTGAATAATATGCCTTTGAGCAAAGGTTGGATTTTACTTGAGCTTTAAACGCATTAAAAGGCAAATCTAGCAAAGAAGAGGGTAGCTTGTTATAAAAGGTTATGCCTAGCCCAACAAATGAGTTATGAACCTTATGAAGCCGGTGAAAGGGAGCACGTAGTTTGTTCTTATTTCTAGTATTAACATTGTGAAAATCACTGTTTTTAGTGTATAAGTGTATATTTTGCCTAATGTATAAGATGTTGGCGAAGATGAATTGTGATGCTACCGTAAGAATACCAATATCTTTAAAAAAATCTCTAAGAGAAACTCTGGTTCCTAGTTGATAAATTGCTCGGACAGCTCGTTTTTGAAGGACGAATATATTTTGAATATCAGCAGCTTTGCCCCACAGCAGAATACCGTAGGACATAACGCTGTGGAAATAACTAAAATAGACTAACCGTGCTGTATCAACGTCAGTGTATTGTCTTACTTTCCTGACAGCGTAGGCGGCTGAACTGAGCCTCCCCGCTAGGCTTGATATATGTGGGCCCCACTGAAGTTTGGCATCTACTGTTATGCCCAAAAAAACTGCCGAGTCTACTGTATCAAGCAGCTCTTTATCTAAGACGATGTTGGGTCCTAGATTTCTAACATTCGGTAAGACGAACTTTACACATTTAGTTTTCTTAGCATTGAGAACTAGGTTATTTGACGTAAACCAATCCGTAACCATTGAGAGTGCACTGTTTACGTCGTCAAACTCTTGTCTATTCCTGTCTACTTTAAAAATAAGAGAGGTATCATCTGCAAACAGTACAACGTCACAGATATCATTTAAATAGAATGGTAAGTCATTGATATACACTAAGAACAAGAATGGACCTAGTATTGAGCCTTGAGGAACACCTAACTGAACTGGAAGCCCGGATGATTTCACACCATCGACATCTACACATTGGAACCTATTGTGTAAATAAGATTTTATTACGTTGAGAGCTTCGTTTTGGACACCGTAATGACGTAGTTTACGCAAAAGCGTGTCATGGTGCACGCAATCAAAGGCTTTAGAGAGATCACAGAAAACTCCAATAGCATTTTGCGATTTCTCCCATGCATTAAATATGTGTTTCAGCAGAGCAACACCCGCATCTGTAGTTGAACGTCCTTTTGTAAAGCCATATTGTTCATTATGAAGGAGGCTATTTAAATTAAAATGTCTTAGCAACTGCTTAAGTATTAACTTTTCAAATATTTTGCTAAATGCTGGTAAGATAGAAATAGGCCTGAAACTGCCAATGTTTGCATTTGGTCGCTAGAGGGCGATACCGACAGTTTACTAAGAGCGCTGCTCCGTACTTAACCATTTATAAAATTGCTAAAGTGAATAATTAGTGACTGGATTGATGTAAGACTGAGTTTATACCGTTGTCTAGTGCTACAAGAAATAACCGTGCTGCGAGTGATCTAATAAGTGCTGTTCTCTGTGGTTCGTGAGTTGAACCAAGTATTTGATTAAAACTAAGAGATCGGACTTTAAACATCATTACCTGCCTCCGGTCTTGTTAATCATTATAAATTACGCCCCTACAGTGTGCCCACAGCATTTATAAAGTTTTGTTTACCATCTTCACATAAGTTGCTGATAGATCAAATCTGCAAGTGATTTATTTGTCCTGGCGCCATCTGTTGATTTCTCTTGGTACTACTAAGTCTTGCTCGTCGTGGCCGAGCCTTAAGAATCAACACGCTACTACGATCTTTAACACTGCCATCGTGTGCCACATACTTTCAACGAAATTAACTAGGTGGCGCTGTCCTTCTCTCAAACTTTGTTGACATCAAGTTTAAAAATGAATTGCTGCCAAGGCGAACCGACTGCAGCTAGTGATAACATCCTTCTGTGCTGTGCTTGTCAAGGAAAATATCACTATGAGTGTCTCAATGTCACGCATGGCCAGTATGCTGCGCTAAGTGCTGAATTTAAGGCTTCATGGAGGTGCCCGTCGTGCAGCAACGTAACTAGGCGTCTTAGGTCGAATGTTGATACGCCTGTACGCAGCTACACGGAACCTGCGATCGTGGATATCTCCATGGACATGTCTTGTGACACCTTAGACGAATCCGGTTCTCCTCGTACATACAATGTTCCTAACCAAGCTACGGTTAAGCCTGTTCAAACCATCTGCACCTCAGACTTTGAAAGATTCTCAAGTGATTTGAACAAAACCCTCAGCAACTGGCGGAGTGAGATGAGTAAAGACCTGACTCAAATATGCGATGATATCAAATCTACTATGGGTAATATTCAAAAGGAAATCAATTCGCTGCGTACCGAGCAGTCATGTTTGAAGCAGAATGTGCAGGACCTGCGCAATGATGTTGCAAGCCTCCAAGCAACTACTCAAGATTTGACGCAACGTTACGACATCCTTGAGAAACGTACCAGCGAACTGAATGGCACCAAGGCTGCGGATGTAGAGCTGATCAATGCTCTTGAGACCAAAATTGATACTTTGGAACAACAGGCTCGTCAATGCAATGTTGAAATAGGCAACTTGCCCGAAAGGCGCAACGAAAACCTGCCGGCTCTCATTGAAGCAATTGGTCTTGCACTTAACTCCCCAGTGACACAGCAGAACATCGTCGCTGTTCATAGAGTGCCACATGCACATCAACAGAGCACTAGACCAAAGAATGTCATCGTCAGATTCACGTCGTGTATACACAGGGATAACCTACTTAGTGCCTTCCGTAAGGCGTCATCTCTCAAGACAGAACAAATAGGCATAACTGGAACGTCATCTTCTGTTTACCTTAACGAACATTTAACCCTGAAAAAGAAACAGTTATTTCGTAAAGCCCGGGATGTTGCCAAAATTCACCACTACAAATATGTGTGGATTAGAAATGCCACAATACTCATCCGAGAGCGGGAAGGTGAACCCTCGTTTGCTATACGCGGAGAAAGAGATCTCGATAAAATTCGAGCCAAATCTGTCGATTAGGGGTCTAAACCATTTGAGTATCAATATTGCCTATAGTTTTAACTTTTATATTTTTTACACAATTGTGCATGCCAAACATAATACTATTCTAATCAATCTAAATCTACTTACTATAAAATTTAAGTCAATTCTAGATAAAATTTTCATGAAATCAAAACCACTTGCTTTCAAATGTAATCCAAAATTATATACAACTTTAAATTTTAGTCGACCTTATATTATACTATGTAACTCAAAATTATTTACAAGTTTTAATGTAATCTTATTAATTTATTTCATCAGCTTTTTATGTACCATTACACTTCATTGGATTCCACAAAGTATCAAGTTTTACACGGGAACGCGAGATCTATATAAATTTGTTGCAATACACTCAAATAATGGATAGCACTGATAATATGTTAGTTTACTACCAGAACTGTAGGGGAATTAGAACTAAGCTACACGTGTTGCTTGTGAATATCTTGGCATCCTCGTATGACATCATAATACTGACTGAGACTTGGCTGATACCAGAAATAGCGAATAGCGAGTTTATTGACCCTCGTTACGTTGTATTCCGCTGTGACCGGGATCGTGAATGTACAGGGAAGAGAGATGGGGGTGGAGTGCTCATTGCAATACTGCGGGAACTTCAATCGGCCTCACTCGATATTCTTAATTACCCACACTGTAAGCCCTCGGCGTATGTTGAGCACCTAATGGTTGCTCTGCCTTGCAAAACCGATAAAAATAAGATACATGTCATCAGCGCAGTGTACATCCCGCCGGGGACTAGCTCGGATGTCTATACGTCTCATTTTGACTTTTTACAGGACACCTTAAATGCACCTAACGTCATGAATGTTTACATAGTCGGTGATTATAATCTTCCTAATGTCACGTGGAGTACGATAACGACGGGGCATGAGGCCTGTGTGGCATGTGTTTGTGGACACCCTTTATGCTCGGAATTGAAGTATCTCATGTCCTCCCTAGATGCTCATCAATATAACAGCGTGCCTAATAGTGGAGGAAAGACCTTGGATTTGTTTATCTCGAACACTCGCTGTTCGATGGGCAACCTGAAAGATCCGTTATTACCAGTCGACCCCTATCACCCCCCTTTTGTTATAACCGCACCTGTTAGCCTATCCACACAAATGATGAAGAGAAAACCGATAAATTAATTATTATTCCTGAACAGCATGGGTTTGTTAAGCGCCGATCTACGACATCTAACCTGTTAATATTTGCTAATTACCTTTTCGAAGGTATTGATAGGCGTTTGCAAGTAGATGCTGTCTACACTGATTTCAAAAAAGCCTTTGACAAGGTCGATCATGAAATTCTTCTGAGTAAAATTGCTTACAACGGAATACGCGGAAATTTATTGCGTTGGTTTGTATCGTACCTCGAAAACCGGTCACAAAGGGTTGTAGTTAATGGTCATCAGTCTGTCTCTGTCAGTATTACTTCCGGAGTTCCACAGGGCTCTATTCTGGGACCGCTATTATTCATTATTTATATCAACGATATCAAAAAATGCTTCAAAAATTCCAAATTCTTGATGTATGCTGACGACTTGAAGGCGTTTCATGCGATATGTACTATGGACGACTGCCAATCTTTTCAGGAGGACCTGGACAGACTAACTGCCTACTGTATTGACAATAAGCTGCATCTTAGTGTCCCGAAGTGTAACTATATACACTTTACTAAGAACAATTTCATCCTCAATTTCAATTACAGCCTTAACTGTATCCCCTTAAATAATATTTCTATAGTAAAGGATCTTGGGGTTCTCTTTGATGGCAAACTGTCCTTGAACCAACATATCGAAGCCATAGTCAATAGGGCTTTTAAAATGTATGGATTTGTGATGAGATCTTCAACAGACTTCAAGCGCACCTCAACCTATCTCTATCTGTATAAGACGCTCGTTCGCTCCCAGTTAGAATATGCGGTCCCTATTTGGAATCCCTTCTACCAAAAGTACGTAGTTGAAATAGAAAGGGTCCAGCGAAAGTACCTCCGTGCTATGTGCTACAGATGTTGTGGGACTAAGACTTATCTATCATACTCCCAACTTCTTGATAAGTACAAGCTTATCAGCTTGGAGAACCGGCGTAAATACCTGGAGGCCAACATGCTTCACGATATTGTTCACAGTCATCTCGATGCCATTGATTTGACGAGTAAGCTGTGTTATTCTGTCCCTCGAACAGTTCATGTACGTCAGGTTCGTGTTCGTACTCTGTTTGCGCTTAATTCTTGTCGCACTAACTCTGGCTTGCGCTGCCCTATTCATAGAATGTTGGAATCCTATAATTCTAATTTCAATGATATTGATATATTTGCATGCTCAAAAAATAAATTTAAGTCTAATATTATAATGAAATTATCTTAATTGTAATCTTATTACTATGTTTTATGAATTGCATAATTTAAGTAATTGAAATTGTTTTTTATCTGTTTTGGTTTTGTTACTATAGCTAGCTTTATAGTATATTACTTATTGTTTTAAATATTTGTTAATTTTGGTAATGCTCGTCTAGTGGCAACCACTGATCTTTACATATGAATTATTTGCGGATAATGTAGTGGACTGCAACATTGCTCCTTAAAAAGTTTGTTAATTATTGTATTATGTATGTTGTAGTTGTTTATTATCCCTTAATAAACTAAAATAAAATGTTATTTTTATTACCAGATTTAAATAATGGTATGACTTTACTACTCTTCATGAGGTCAGGAAAAGTTCCTATATCAACACATTTATTAAAAGTAACAGCTAGATAGGGGGCTACGATGTCTATTATATTACTTAAAAGTTTAATTGAGATGCCCCAGTAATCACCAGTTTTTTTAGATTTAAGTGTGTTAAAGACGTTAATTACATCATTAGGCGTTACATGTTCGAAGCTAAATATGCGAGTACATTTTGGCACACTACTATTCAAAAGATTCTCAGCTTTAGACGGGGACGAATTTAAGGAGCAAGTCGTAGTTATAGGTATATTGGCAAAAAACTCATTAAAAGCCTCAGCTACGTCAGCTGCCTTATTAACTAATTTGTTATCCACCATAATTTCAAGTTGATTTTCTGAAGAACATCACCAAAAATATCACTGCATGTCCATCTAGGACTTAGGGTTAAATTTTGTTTGTCAAAACTAACATTATAAAGATAATAGATTAGATTTTTTGTGTGTACGCAAAACGGATTTGGATGAAATGACAATGCCAGATCCTGCCCCAGCTATTTACAGGAAATGTCAATTAATTGAAATAATTGTAATGAATAAAGGACCTTTTCACAATACATTGTTTTTCAGTAGAACTTGCCGATTACAAATCAATGATAAAAGGAATTCAACCCCTGAATTTCCTATTGCGTTACTTATTTCTCATGATACACAACCAAGAAAATGTTTTAAATACCTGTAAAACAAAAAATCATATTACGATTACAATAATTATGATAATGCGTATTTGTTGTTTCAATCGCTTTACAACAATTATAAACTGCACCTAACCTATAATCAATGTCATTATTGTTTTAAGATTTTAACAGAAACCGCAAGTTCTACAGACATTAGAACAAATGTTTAGTTAACAGTAATAAAAAACCTTTAAGATGCTGCATATTGCAGACTTGTTTTTTTTATTTGAGTGGGGCAAAGTTGTAAAGAGTTTCTGGCATTGTTCTTTGGCATATGACATGAGTAGACCATGAGGAAGGAGGACATAAGCAACTTTTCATCCTGGTTAGCATAAAGTAGTAAGACACTCGTTTTTATTAAGTATAACGCAAATTCACTTGGCTTCCGCTGTCACTACAATTTTTAATTACGCGCGTCACTTCACTATCAATACCGTTTTCTAAGGAGTTCGACCAACACATTAGCACAAGAAAGAACGCGTTATCTCATAAGCTATCGTGTCTCGAACATCAGCAGCCGCGCCGTCCGGTTACGCCTTAAGCGATAAGCCTCAACGTAATGACCTTATGAGTACCTACTTTATAGTACCTACACATGTTTCAAATGCTTCTTAAACACTAACGTACTGTGGAAATTTTGAATGAGGTATATAACCTGACACTAACCTGCATTGCAAAAAACTTAAGAAAATTTGAATTTAGCGCTATAGATTGTTGTACAATCTTTGGTGCGAATGACGTTGGCAGGTGGGCGCTGTTGGTAGATATTTTGTGCAATTCTGCAGTTTTTTTTTTAAATATTGTGTTAGTTCCGATATTCGCCACGCGACAGCTTTTGTACAGCAGTCTATACATCGATTAGGCTGATTACGTATTGTCGCAATTTTGGATGAAACTTACAGTTTCAACAGGCTGTGACAAAGGAATGTGTTTGAAAATGACTCATACTTACGGACATAGACTTTACAGTTAATTTATTTAATTAATATAAATACATGACAATTTAAAATTAGGTGTTTCTCTTTGTGCCACTTTTGGATTGTTACGTCTCAACTGTAGGTGTTTTGGTAAGGACCAGGCCAGGGTCGACGGCGCGTCGTGTACCCACACGCGCCTCAAAGAGATGTCAGCACAGAATGACGAGGTCCGATGGGGCCGACGCCTCAGGGTCGCGGGAAAATCGAAAGAGATAACCGTGGCCTTGGCACAGGCAACTGAAGGAACACGGGTGGGTTTTAGTCAGTAAAAGTCTGACACGCCCTCCCGCTCCACCGGAGCATTATTATTAGGAAGAAGTCATTTGATGATTTCCCAAACAACCAAAAAAAAAATGCTGTTTAGAGGAATTCGCGTGTGACAGATGGACGAGTTTTCAAGTTAAAAAATAAGGAATAAGTTTATTTAAGCAGGTAGGTAGGTATTTAGTGGACTAACGCTTTTTTAACATATTATTAGGCACTTATAAGGTATCTAAAACAAAAACATACTTACATATGTACTTTTAATCTTTTGAAGTATTTTTAGTAAATAAATTCCATTATCTAAAGATTGCACGTTTAAGTCAAAAACATTGACAATCTATCGATACACAGATAAGCCAATCAAAGTATCGATTTCGAGAAATTCGTAAGAAATTAACGGAAATTAGTAGCGTTCGTGACTGGCTGGCTAGATAGATTTTAAGATTGTGGAAGTACCTACAAGAAAATTAAAGAAACTTTATTTTGATTTTTTTTATTAAACTGTTTTCAAGCAGTCTGATGCAGTTGCTGTTACATAATCTCAGATAAATCTAAAATAACTGGCACTAACTTTTCTTGAAAGCTGAAAGCTAACGAACTTTTTTGTTGGTGTTTGCGGTCGGGTTTTTATTCCTTCAATTTTTATTAGTCTGATTGTCGAGAGTAGGTACCATATACTTATTCACAAAAGCTTTGGTTAAATAAATTAATTTATTAATTTAAATATAGAGCGGTTATGGTGAAAATGACAGATTTTCGTGACAGCCGTGACTGAACCGTTCTTCGGTTCAGTCACGGATATCACGAAAGTCTGTTATGGTACCAGTACGGCTTGGAAACCTTATCTTTAGTAGGTTGGTAGCTACAATTGACCGCACGTCAGTGGTACTCTTTAACCTCCAGCTGGCGATTTTTAACAGAGTTTCAACACAACACACACACAGTGTATGTCAAAACATTTAGTTCGTTTCCATAAATTTATTAAAACGTTGTGTTTGGCATTCCAGCGTATGGCACTCGTGGGTTGCAGCTGAAAATCATCATCAGGTGGTACACCTTGTGTTGTCATTTGACATTATGCTGAGCTGAGGCCCTTTTGGCATTACATTCTTTTTTTAAATAGTTTTAAGGGTATTTTTTTTTAATATTTGCTGTAATGCCAATAAACGCATTTTTCTCTCTTTCAATAGAGTATAAGAGGCCAACTGATATTGGTTTTTTCTAAGTTATGTTTGTTCCCCTTTCACACTGAAACAGCTGACCGCATTTAGATGAAATTTAGCACATGGGTAGACCATTACCTGGATTAGGACTTGTGATATTTTTATCCCAATACTCGGCCAGAATCGAGACTTATGTGAGTGAAACCACGGGGCGCAGTTTGTAAGCAATAAAGTTGATTGTAGGTACATTTCACTATATTGAACCAGTCTGCAGTGCACTTTAAAGAATTAAACAAATACACGCAAAATCGATGTATTTACTTACGGCTGATTGCACACGTTCAATGATCCGCCTCTAGAGAATGATGATTATAGTTTTAATAAATTGAAGGTTGCTACAGTCAAGGAATGAACATGTAAACGTTAACACTTTTTTTTACTTTTTTATATTACATTACATTTCAGAATTGACAGCATTTGGAATGAAAATAACAGTACGAAAAGGTGACATGCACCCACTATGTTGAAAATAAATGACAATGCCAGATCCTGCCCCAGCTACGAGTATTAACAGGAAATTTCAATTAATGAAAATAATTGATTAAAGGACCTTTTCATAATACATTGTTTTTCAGTAGAACTTGCCGATTACAAATCAATGATAAAAGGAATTCAACTCCTGAATTTCCTATTGCGGTACTTATTGCGCATGATACACAACAAATAAAAGTTTTAAATACCTGTAAAACAAAAACTCATATTCCGATTATAATAATTATGATAATGCGTAACGTATACGAGTATGTAGTTTAAATCGCTTTTTAACATTTAAAAACTGCATCTAACCTATAATCAATGTCAATATTGTTTTAAGATTTTAACAGAAACCGCAAGTTCTACAAAGTCAAAGTCATAGTCAAAGCATTTATTTCAAATAGGCCCATAAAATGGCACTTTTGAACGTCAAAAATTACATTAAAAATATAACTGATTCTATGCGCCACTTCCAAAAAGTAGTTTCGTATGGAGAAGAAGTGGCAAGAAACTCCACCGTTACTCTTTTAAAATATTTCACAATATTTGTAAACATTAATTATATTTTTATATGTGAAGACGAGGCATTAGGACAATTTTTTTGATAAAAGTAATAAATAAGCTTTAAGATGCAGCATATTGCAGGCTTGTAAATGACTTTTTGATTTGAGTGGGGCAAAGTTCTATAGAGTTTCTGGCATTGTCCTTTGTCACTTTAACAAAAATGTTGTTATTGGGTGTGCGACTTGTACAGGAACACTACATATTTTCATTGTTTGTTGTTATAGTGGCCATGGTAGCAGGGATTTAAAAACAACTTCTCAAAGCATACAGAATAATAAGTGTTAAATTTTGAGTTGACAACAGTATCAAATGTGTTGTAAAAGTGTTTTTCAAAAATCCTTTCAAAGTTGTACATATCTGTTACCGTTACAGAAGTGTTAACAGTTTTGCTAAATGTAACTGGTAAACGCTCCTCCTGTCCCTGTAAATACTAAAATTAATTAAATAAAAAATTATTATAATAATACCAATGATAATACCACTAATAATATAATAATACCTAAAAGTGCTTATTTTTGTTACACATATTAATACATAAAGGTTACATTTTGATAATGTAACATTTCACTTACACACACACACACACACATTGACACACACACACACACACACACACACACACACACACACACACACACACACATCACGCACACACACACACACACTGCAATTTTTTTAAGGTTTTCCTTTAAATTATTTAAAATAAAAATAAAACAGTGTTTTACTTATTACACTTTGAGTTCCTGCAAGGTAGCACCTACACACTCTGTGAACACTTCAAGTGTCTACATAATACAGTTCAAAAGATCCGAACTGTGACAGACGGTCGGACCATGGAACCTTAGTGGAGGCTTTGTATTTGAACAGCTATTAATGTGTACCTAACTGTTGTCTGCTTTCTTCGAATACAATAACAAGGAAGACAGCGCAGAGTGCATAATTAAAGCTTAGAACATACATACACATTCGTCACATCACGCCTGTAATCCCCGCAGACATATCTATCATACCCACATTTCGCAAGTTATGTTTAAGTCCCATTTAATCAGGGTCGAGCCTAATGCCATGAATCGAACACAAATTCAGATTCCGGGCTACTACTGTGAAAATTCCTAATTGAAAAACCCAATAGACTGTGCCCGACCCTGGGAATCGAACCCAGGATCTCATGCTCAGCAGTAGCGTTAGCTAGCACCAGAACCAACGACGCAATTAAAGCTTAGAAATTATTACAAAAATTTAAAAACTCAATATTCAACAACGGAAACACAACTACATTATCGTCAGTGAATAACTCTAATATTAAAAAAAAACGATTGAGTCTTTTTATTTGTTTACTTTGTAGTGTTTTTTGGATGTCGGTTGTTTTTTTTTAGAAAAGATTTTTTTTGTGGTACTTACCTTCCCCACACAAATCCTATAAACAACAGTTACAGAAAGTGGTTATAACATCATCAATAAACACTAAGTGGAAAAAAACCTATTATAGAAACTAACTGAAAAACTTACCAACAAAGTTAATGTATGACCACCCCTAAAGCATTCCATAACCATTAAAAAAGGAGTTTTAGAAATTGATTCACAATTGCCGGAGATATCGCATAACAAACATTAAAAAATAAAACAAAGATGAATCGGGACATGCTTCGGAAGCCGAATAAATGTAACAGCAAAAAAATATGTCCTCTAAACACAACATCATAAAATGAAACATTTATTAAAGGCACGCCCGGTCTGCTATTAGATTTGTCCGCCGTAATGCAGCAGAGTGCACCTGTTCAGTTTATTTGTTCGCCCACCGTTTTCTCTGTCTTAAATCCTACTGTTGGTTTAACCGCGTTTTATCATAAATTAGTTTCTGTCAGGTTTAATTTTAGCTCCGTTTTACTTACGAATAATAAAAAAGTTTTACCAGCCTATTATTGTTCCCCTGCAGGGCCTCTTCTCATGCAGTTTTCCATATTGGCCAGAGTTGATTTTGCACTAGTCATCAGATCAGAGGGCCAGCGGGTAATAGCGTTTCACACTAACATTAGGAATGGCTTTCAATGTTAGCAATATCCTTCAACACCCTGTGTTAAGCAATTAGAAACGTTCAAAATCTAGCGCAATCTCATCTCAGCGACAATCAATGTCAAAAAATAATAAATTGAGTTGAGAATGAAATAGAATGTGAAAGTTCAATAATGGAATCACCTCTGGTAACATGTCAATTTCATTGTTAAGTGTCTCTTAACACGCATATTGTATTAACAGCAAATGGAATTCTGAGGGGGACGGCGCGAACGCAGTCCCCACTACCAAAAATAACGCATCCGAGTTATCCACATTAGGGATAATCGCAGGGGTCAACCCAACCGCAGTGCAATGGGAAGGCCTCGCCCTGGGGGAACCGCCTTCATGATCACGGTAACCCCTATGCCAGGTAAGTATGATTTGGATACAAAAACGAGCGAAGGTCGTTCAACGGCGGAGAGTCATAACACCGCGATTCAGAAACGTGACGTAATTGTACAGCGCCATCTAGTTTAAAGGTTGGAACTAAATCGCGCGGTATGTACTCGTCTACTTGGCCGTACCTTTACTTAGATTGCTCTCAGTACAGTGTAAGCAAGTCAATATATATCAAGTACCTTTGACAATACTACCGATTAAGTACCGCACTTAGTAAGTAGGTAATATTAGTAAGATAAGATTATAAAATTAAGAATGGATCATTTCAACTTATAGTATAGTTATAATTATAGCATTTAATTTAAAGCTTTTCTTGCATGAAAACATGTGTGATTTATACGTAAGTACATACATTCCCACCTTCTTTACATGGTGTAGAAACTACAGATCGCCACCTGCTACGATCCTTACATATATGTACTCCTTTTGTTTCATTAATGTTCATACGTCTGGGCATCCACGCACGCCGCCGGTTGCGAGTAGGTACCTACTACGCACATTCTGAAAACACAATCCATCCAAAGAACTTTGAACTTTAAAGAAAAGCTTTAACCCACTTATTTAAAATAAACCATTTAAGTATAAAAAGTCAAAAAGTCGGAGCTGTCCGTTCAAAAACGTAGGTTCGTAAAATCAGTCACTTAAAATTACGTACATCATAACATAACATAACACCACGCCTGTAATCCTAGAAGGGTTAGGCAGAGGTGTACCTTTAGTACACCCACATTTCGCCAGTTATGCTTACGTCTCATGAAATAGGGGGCGAGTCTATTGTCATCAACCGGAAACAAATCCATACTCCGGGCTGCTACTGAGAAATTATATATAGAAAAACTCAGTAACACTTTCCCCGACTCGGGAATCGATCCCAGGACCGCAAGCTCAGCAGTAGCGCTTGTGACCACAAGACCGACGGGACAGTTCATAATATATAACAGACACTTATGGGAAAAGCGCCAGGTTGTCCGCGAATTTAAAAATTTCCTATGTTTTTTTGTAATTTGCAAGTCTGTATTAGGTTCTATGTTGATTAAATCAAATCAAAATCAAAATATTTTATTTCACATAAACCTACATGGGCACTTATGAAACGTCAGTATCTAGGTGCACGGTGTTCCAATTAATCGTTTCTTAAGGAGAAGAGACGGCAAGAAACTCCACGGTTAGTCTTTTAAAAATATTAAACTTTTACAATGTTTTAAAAAAATAGTGTTAATAGGGATTGGGAGGACAGTGTAGGCCTGTCAACAAGTACCATATGCTTAACAAATAGACAATGGTCTATAAATCTACAACATACAAGGCCTACAACGTTCTCACATTTGCAAAATATAAAAGAGTGATTGCCATTTCAACTGTAACAAATCTGAATTAATATGCCGTTCACAAAATCCACTAATGAAGAGTTGAAATTAGAATTGTAGTTTATTTTTCTACAATGCAATGTCAATTAATGAGAATATTATGTCAAAGAGTTAAGTAAAATATCAATATCTACTTAATAACATAAAATAAAAATAAAACACCGCTAATTGGGATTCAAGTATGTAAGATTCGCGACCCTGGCAAATATGTATTTACAGAATTATAATCATTAGAATCAGCAATACAACCCCGTATGTTAGTATAACACTCAAATGTCAAGATTTCATGAAGTAGTAATTCGAATAGAATGGATTACTTGGTCTTACAGAGTAATATCGATGACTTTATTGATTCTAAATCTTATTTTAAGCTACATACAACCTTATACTGACTAACAAATCTTTTAATTCATGCTTATTAAAGTAATTTGCCTCGTGGGTATGCAATTTTTAAGTATTTATTTTGATTAGTTTCGTTCGCGAAACTTCTGTGTCTGAAAACCAAGTGCGTAAGTGTTAAGTCGAGAAATGTAAAGTTGTAAAATATACTTTTAGAAAAAAACTATTATATAAGAGTTTATGGAAGATAAAAAAGCTAAAACAAAGCACAAATGTTATGTATGTTTTAAACAATTTTATTACATACATACATACACAAATTCACGCCTTATTCCCATGGAGGTAGGGTTGGCAGAAACCACAGAACGCCACCTGCTACGATCCTTACATACCACTTTCGCCTCGTTTACGTTCATACATCTGGTCATAATATTAACAGTTTTCGTTGCCATACTCCTCCGAAACGGCTTGACCGATTTTGATGAAATTTTGTGTGCATATCGGGTAGGTCTGAGAATCGGCCAACATCTATTTTTCAAAAAAAAAAAAAAAATGAAAAACAACGTTTGCGGGGTCAGCTAGTGTCACTATATATTTCAAATGGAGTAAAGCTGTGATCGAATGGTAACCAAGGTTAGGCCAAAGACACCAAGGCCGTCCAAAAGCGCGTTGGGTGGATGATATCGTCAAAATTGCGGGAAACAACTGGAAGAGGGACACACCGAACCGGCAGGTATGTGACATATTATTATGTGGCATGTGTAGGGTGATTGCGGGCTGAAATGGTGATGACGATGATGATATATTTCAAATTACTTTAATTATTATAAATTAAATATTTAAATAATAATTTAAATATTTGAGAAAGAGTAATTAATTAAATATTTGAGAAAGAGTTTATGTATTGGTAGTTATAATGGATGTTGTGATGTTGATATCTAATAGGTTTGCAATACTATGTTACTTTTTAAGTATTTTACCTAGATTTATGTTAAATTTAATAATACTAACTGCACCCTAACAGGATCGTGTACTCTTGAGTTCTTAGCCTAGCCTGTAATTGAGTTTACCTGCATAATGCAAATAAAAAATAAAGTTGAATCCAATATTGTTAAGGTAGGTATACATCTTAGGTTAGCATTTGAATATTTTTGCCTTAGTTATTTTAATTTGACTCTAAAACTCGCTGGAATGTATGTATAGGTACGTCCAGTCAAGGAATAAAACAAAGACTTAATGCCAAACGGGCCTCAGTAACCCACAAGTGCCAAACGCTAGAATACAAAATACATACAGAGAAGTGTGTGCCCGCTTTATTAAATTAAGAGAATAATATGACATACACTGTGTGTGTGTGTGTGTGTGTGTGTGTGTGTTTTGTTTGTGTTGTTAAGCACGAGACCAGTGGTAGCCCAGCGGTAACGGCCCCGACCGGTCGTAGTGTCTAACCCAGATACGCGCTTTACTTTGTGTAAATTATTTCATCACCACTGCTCTCAAAACGGTAAAGGAAAACATCGTGAGGAAACTGGCATGTCTTAGAGCCAAAAATTCGAAGACATTTGACATATACAACTCGCACTGAGAGGAGGCCTGTGCCCCAGCAGTGGGAGCTGATATGTGGGCTGATTATGCTTAAGTTTAAGATTAACTTACACCTTATCATTTTTAGGATTCCGTACCCAAGGGGTGCGGGACGGAACCCTATTACTAAGTACGGACAGTGAACTGTCCGTCCGCCTGTCCGTCTGCCAAGGGCTATATCTATTGAACCGCAAGAGAAAAAACTTACAATTTTCACAGAGTGAGTACTACTATGGCCGCTTTTTTAGACTACGTATTGCCAACATTTAAAATGACAATGAAAGTTCAAAAAAGAATACATGCGCCTGCAGTGTGGGAAATGAATGAATTTGAAAATTGTTTAATGTTTTCGATCCTTTATCGTAAAAGTACATCGACGGTAGACAGTTTGGTGGAATCCCAAGTCATTTGTCACTATGTCGTATTGCATCTAAAACCACAATGTTTAATTCAGTACACTTACACACTCAGACGAAGAAACAGTTTATTATAGAACTGTTGTTTGTTCTTTTTGGCAAAGATTTAAATCGCTAGATTTACCCTCACCGTACATCATTTAGCGTTTCCATGACTATCAAGTCAAGTCACTGCGTCATTGTGCGATTGTCTTTCAGTGGTGTCAAATCTTTTTCGGTAGGTGAATCTAACGATGAAGCATGTAAATCTTTAGGTAGTTTTTAAAAGCCAAAAAGTTTCAACACAACAGTAGCTACATTTAGTCGGATCAGAGAAAGCTGAAGTGACATTGTCGGCAATTAGAACCAATGGCCGTGGGAGCAAACGTTTTTGAGTGGATACCACGAATCGACAAACGTAGTATGGAAGGCTAAGTGGGGCCTATCTTAGACCTATCTACGCAAAGTGGCCCATTTGGCCCTATCTACGCAAAGTAACCCTTGCAAGGATCACAGACCGTAGTACAGTAGCAGTGTAATTAAAGGGTCGACTGGAGGACTATGCTCTGCAATGTACAGCTATTAAACCAGCTGTATGAGGGCGCCTGCTTACAAATAAAAAAAAAAAAGCTTATCCATTCGACCAATTACAGAGCGTACATAATTGCAGGTACGTTACTAATGCGGCGCGGACAACAATGTTAATAGTTCGGCATCTGTTTCCTCACAAAAATTCATAAAAATAATGTGCAAGCGTCACATGCCTTCATACAGTGCCGCCATTATTTATAATGATTATTTGCAATAAAGCTGCAGTTATATGACGTTATTTCACATAACTATTCACCGGATTATATGTTTTTTTTATCATAATTTAGGTAACTCATTCTGCAAGGTTCATGTTGTGTAAAATACATTACTCTTAACTAACTTGTATGCGGTGTGGGACGCAACCTGTATCGACGCTCATGTTCCTTGTACGGCGGTCTGTGCTGGCGCCGCTGCTGCGGCTTTTGAAACCCTCAGGCAGCGCAAATACTGTCACCTTATGGATAACTACGGCTTTGAGCCGTTTGGGATCGAAACGCTCGGGTCATGGAGCCCAAGTGCGTGTCTCCTTTTTAAGGAAACTCGCCGACTGGTCGACACTTCCCACGCCTGGCTCGTTCTTTGCCAAAGAATTAGCATTGTCATTCAGCGTGGCAGTGCTGCCAGTCTTCTAGGCACGTTTTCGGATGACAGCGCTGCGGACGAGTCCTTCGACGCTTATGTCTCGTTTTGGTTTTGTATAATTATCTGTATAGTTAGTCGTTTAATTTAGTACCTAGCGTATATCCTAACTAATATTATAATTGCGAAAGTAAGTTTGTTTGTTTGTTACGCTTTCACGCCAAAACGGCTAAACCGATTTGCATGAAATTTTGCACAGCGATATACTATGACTTCTTTTTTATTAGAGACAAAGGCTACTTTTCATCATATTAGATAAAGTAAATTTTCAGAAAGTCGGCGTCAAAGTTTTATTTTTTAATCATGGTGTAAAACCGACTTGTATATAATAAAGACATCTTAACGTTTTTTCAAATTGTAAAAACCGAGTGAAGCAGGGGTAGGTCGCTAGTTGTGTTATAACTAAATTCGCTCACTCTGTATGAGAAGAGAACTTTGTCCTGCGGTGGCACAATAATACTTGGACTGGTATTATTATGAGCTGATTGTGCACTATTAGGTACCTAATAGCTGTTACCCGTGACTTCGTCTGAGATGTAAGATGAAAAGTACCCTATGTCATTTTGCAGGTCATGGTCGACCCATTTGCCAAATTTCATACAAAACCGATCAGCCGTTTTAGTGTTAAAGCTTAACAAACCAACATACAAATAGATTATGAGTTTCTAGTTAGCACACGTATGTAGATAGTTCAAAATTTGTATCTTACTAATGTGATATTGTAGCTCGACGAGCAAATATAATTAATATAATAGTAACATAACAGTGTGGGGACGGATTACAGCTCCCTTGACGACGAATTATAAATGTTAACTGGTTATCACCACTCCCAGTTGAGTGACATTTCAAAACTAATTATGAGCGAATTGTTTAACTATTTGATTACGTTTGATAACTCTTGAAGTCAGTGATATTATTCATACCACCAAGGACAACACTTTGTCGTTTCACCGTTTTTTCTTTGCATTGGTACTCAAATGACGATGATCATTATATTTTAAATGACCTACGAAAATGATAAGCATGATTAAGTTTTGAAGAAAAAAAAAGGTTAAGTTTTAGTGTAGTTCAACTAATAAACTTATTTTGAAACGTTAAACATTGTTTAAGACCGTAGGTACTGTAGAGATTATAGCCTATTTATTATTAAGCACCAATCTAAAATAAACAAATATTTTAGATTGGTGTTTGAATGCCACCTTATGAATATGTTGTTATGTAGATGACCGAGTAACGAAGCAACCATTAATTTATATGAGGAATAAAAATAAACAATCGTAGGGATAGAATATTTAAAAAATATTTCTAGTAATAATTACCGAGCTTTCACGCCAAATCTGTATTTGGTTCATTAGTCACGTTACAGAGAGCATCTCTCGGTGGTACTAAGCGAGAGGGCTCTATTGGTACCACGAAATCGATAAACAATTTCTGGGTCTGAAAGTTTAGTTTATTTCCCGATTTTTTATAAACATATAACATAACATCACGCCATGTTTCCCCGAAGGGTTGGGTAGAGGTGTACCTATAGTACACCCACATTTCGCCAGTTATGTTTAGGTCCCATGTAATAGGGGGCGAGCCTATTGCCATCAACCGGGCACAAATCCAGACTCCTGGCTGCTACTGAGAAATTCCATACAGAAATGTTATGTTATGTTATGAACAAACTACTTTCAGGAATTGCGTTTATTCTATTACACCTTCTATACAATGACATGAATTATAACTTTGTAAAGTTATAAATTATTGTAATTATTATGAAAGTGAAGACGATGTGGGTCATGGTTTTTATTTTTATTTTCTCTATTAGTTTTAACCTTAATCTTGATCTGGCAGTTATTTATGCGGCCAACAAAAATGTTCTGTATGGGTCCTCAAAAGACCATTTCAGACACCTCATCTAAGTGGTATTTACATGATCTGACCAATATTATGTCTGGGCTTTAAAAGAGACTGTGACTTCTGCTTTTGTTTCGGCCTTTCATCTCAGAGTAGTCAGATAGGAAACGCTGACCTCATCTTGTTTTAAAAATGTGCTTGACGTGTAAAAGTGTTTGTACAAACCTACTTACAGAAATAAAATCATTGATCATTAAGACTGGAAAATAAAGCGACGCAATATTATATATATCCCAAGAAACACAACCACTAGTGTTATAGTTTCAAATCATCTTGCTCGCTAATTAGGCTCAAGCTTAAGCGAATCTAATAGTCGGTCAATTGTTAAAAAACAGGTGCGTCTGATTAAGTGATTACTTAAACAGGTTGTATATTTGCCAATATACAACCTGTTTTTTTTTTGATATCCCATAACTCTAGGGCTATTATCTGTAGGTAAAAATAATACTTAAACTCCTAGAATAGGTGGTCCAAAAATGAATAGTTATCATCAATCATAATATGTGTGAAGGTATCTAAGTTTCATTGATAAATACTAGTAATTCATTTTTATTCAAGCCAATTCATATTTGAAATTAAGAAAATGCGATGTTGTCATATTTCACGTAAGGGTGTTTGTTTTACATTAATAATCGTGCCCTTGTCGAATTATTTTGTATGAAAAATTAAAAGGATGATTGGAACAGAATTCATATGCCAGTTGATTCTTTGATATGGTCTAAATCATACCCTAGAGTTATGGAGTATCAAAAAAAAACACCTTGTGAACCGCACTGTCCCGGCAATTAACACTCGAATATATTTAAAAAGTGACTTAATTGGACAAATAAATTATTGAATGTTTTAATCCCCAAACTCGACTATACCTCTCAAGAACAAGATGGCGATTTCGCAAGGTCAAATGACTGTGGGCAGTACATATTATTACTACTACTAACTTAACGTTTGATAATTATCACATCAGCTACTTAATACTATATACGGCTAAACAAGTGAACATCTTCATCGTCGGGATCAAACATTCCCAGATTTATGAGTTAATATTGATGATTTTACATTTAATATTACCGATATGATTATTCAGCTTTTCCAAACAGAAGCACATTAAAGTCAATATCCAAAGTCGGCTTATTAAAATAATCAAAATAAAATATTAACTTCAATCCTATTAACAATTCCAAAGTTCACATCCTTCCAGGAAACCGAAATTCAAAATACCAAAGTACTGAAAAAGGACTTACCTGCCATAAATCTTTAATAAGTTCCGATTTATTGGTTTCAGAAGTTAAAGGGCACTCGATGAAAAGTGTTTATTCATCCGACTATTGGCAAACTTACGACGATGTTTTGCGGAGCGCGCCGCGAGACGTGGGTCGTGGTCGACCGCCCGAACGAAACTGAATCCTGGCTGGTATACACCGCGTACTGGCTGGCAAGAACAGGTGTTTTGATGTCATTATTACTGAAAAATATAGTGGTATACGGTTTTTAAATATTGTGATTGCTTTGTTGCGTTCTCTCTTTGTTGAATTTTAGTTTGATTAGAATAGATGGTATGTTTAATGTTGGGTTCAAGATACTTTTACGACAGATTATAACATAACATCACGCCTTGTTTCCCCGAAGGGTTAGGCAGAGGTGTACCTATAGTACACCCACATTTCGCCAGTTATGTTTAAGTCCCATGTAATAGGGGGCGATTTTTTTAAATACAAATACTAGATTGAATAATGGTGTTATTAGTCTGTTTAAGAACTTGAAACAAAGCAAGAATTATCTATTAAATATATCTTAATTTAAATTATCAAATCAAATGCCGACTTCATACCAAACATTTGACAAACTCTATCATACTTCTGAAAAACCAGTCAATCAACAAAAATCTCTGTAACATTTCAAATAAACCCTCACTTGCTACGGCGTAGCAAGGCGTCTACGACACTGCTACGATCGCCGTAGTAAAAATAAAGCGCAGTATCGTAATGAATAATAATAATGTTTTATGCGAAAGATACCGCATTTTATTATTTTTTATTAGATATTATCCTTTAATACATTGTTAGAGTACGTTTTGTAACATAATATCAGGAGTTTTGTGACCATGCGAACGATAATGGTGTCTCTTACGATCGAGTTCGAGGGTTTACGGATCATTGTCGAATATCGAAGAATTTTAAAGAGATAAAAGTTGAATACATACATATCTATAGGAACACAGTTATACAATTTGTGGTTAGAAAATATGTATATAAAAAAAACAAAAACAATAATAATTCAGACAATAATTGAGATGATGACTACTATTCAAAATGTTCGTACAAATAATGTAATTTCAAAGAATTTATAGTAAAAATGAGATAATCGAAAATATTTTTTAAATAGATGCAGACATGAAGAAGAAACACGCTTTAAAAGTTTTTGGAGGGGATTATTTCTGTCCTTGTCGCGCGGTACGGACAATGTACGGCGCTAGTATGAAGTTACGTAGTAGTGACGTCACTTCTACGATAGTGCTGTCCTAGTCTAACACTTATTTTAAAACGTTTATAACTTGGCAGTTGTTAAATACTATTTGCACTTTTAGTTTTTTTTTTTTAGATTAAAATAAAAAAAATGTCATCATCCCCATTATATTAGAGGAGCTGGGCATTAGGTGACAGCAAACGTACACAATCAACTCAGCCTATCGCAGACCAATGCTAGACATAGGCCTCACACAGGCTACGCCACAACTCCCTGTCCTCCGCTTTCCGCATCCTGTCTGTCCCAGCTAACTTTTAAAGGTGCATCTCACTCCAGGACTTGTCTGCTACCCATCCCGGTCCTTTAACATACAGGCCAGCCCCCTGCAACTTGAGTGTGCTTATTCTGAAAGCTGTGTCGGTAACTGCGGTTAATATACATGTGGCGGCATCTACACCGCTACATGCGAACAACGCATCACACTGACGTCACACACATCCTGCATCGCGCAATCAGAGTTTACCGCGCAGCTACCATATATACAACTTCCCGGCAGTACTCGTCGGGCAGTTGCCCACCACATCCATCTGGTCTAGGATCCTCCCTTTTCTAAAGAGTATGAGTGAACTTTACACCCTGTTCTTCATATCTCTTCAAACTTTTAAAGGTCGTTGGTCCATGTAGCTGGGGGGCGTTCCACACTACGCTTGCATCTCACTCTAGGACTTGTCTGCTACCCAGCCATCGGTTCTTTAACAAATATGGCCATCCCACTGCCACTTCAGTGTGCTCATTCTGCAAGCTATGTCGGGAACTCCGGTTAACATACACACTCAGTAAAAAAATTAATATTAAAGTAATATTAAACTTATGCATGCTTAACGATGAAATAACTAGACACTGAAGGTAAAGCTGCTCGCATAACAGATAAGAGCCGAAAGGTTCTAGAATGGCGACCGCGTACCGGAAGACGTAGTGTTGGAAGGCCTCCTACAAGGTGGACCGATGACATTGTGAAGGACCTTGTGAGGTTCTGTACTTCTCACATCCAGTGGATTCCTGCAGAATCCACTGGATGTGAGAAGCACAGAACCGGTAGAACCTTTGTCCAGCAGTGGACGTCTTTCGGCTGAAATAATGAAGATGATGATGATGAAGGTACAAAGTTACTGAATGACAGTAAAATATCCTTAAAATGCGAGTAGAATAAGATAATACCTGCACCTGCATTTATATACATTTGCAAATACATTTCGCCAGTAATGTTTAAGTCCCACGTAATAGGGGGCGAGCCTGTTGCCATCAACTGGGCACTAATCCAGACTCCGGGCGGCTACTGAGAAATTCCAAATAAAAACCCAATAACACTTTGCCCGACCCGGGAATCGAACCCAAGACCTGATGCTAAGCAGCAGCGCTTGCGACCAATAGATCGACGAAGCAGTCAACAAGCAGCGAAAACGATGATAAGAAAAGTAAAAAATGTATAGGACTGAAGTAAGCTACCGTAAAGCTTATATCAATCCTTTTGAAAGTCGTTGTAGAAACACAAAATGCTTTGGGAGTGAGTGCTAATTGTCTAGGCCCCCTGCAGGGCTAACATGCCAGACGCGACAATTACTCACTCTCGTATTTTCTCGTCGCGTCTATACCGTCACTTTACTCGTTTTCGGACAGCACTGCCATACAAAATACTTGACTTGTTCTGTCAAACTTGATGTTTTCTCGTTAAACCCTAACATGACCACCTAATTGATCTCGCATTTTGACAATTCAACGTGAGAAAATCGTGATTTTCTCTAATTTAGTCGTCCTCGATTTTGACGACGAAAAGAAAAGACAAAATTATGATACCAAAAAAAAGAAATTGAATATCCAAAATAACATGGCAAATTCATAATTATACTTATTTTCGTTCTATTTCTATTAGACAATGAAAAAACTTAATTGAAATACTGAATTGACATATTTGATTTGATTGAATTGAATGAAAATACTTAGTTTTAAACAGCCTACTAAACACATTGGAATGAAGTTCCTTTCGGCGGCCGCGAGAGAAAGTTTGGCGCAGGGAAGCACTATTACGTAGATGAGCATCAAGTGCAGTAATAATCAGTCTAGTTTGTCAATTATGGTGATTAACGAAATCTAGGGAGTTATGGCTGTACCTGCCTACGCAACATAATTACGAAAATCGCCAGTTGAGTCCGCAAAGTTGGTGAGTAAAAGCAATATCTTGTGTTTTATGGTGATTGTTACAATATCGACCTTCGCTTTGTCGAATAGTGACCTTCAGCCGATTTATCAATTGTGGTGGATTATCTAGTGAGTATAATAAGTGCCACTAATTGTATATTTTAATTTTAGCATGCCAAAGAAAAACAGTAAAAAAGTCGGTTTCATGGAACTAAACAAAAATTTAAAGAGGTGGACGTTAAATCAATACAGAACATACTTATTCCATGCGTAAAATCGACCGATGTTGCAGTGATAAAACTTATTTGTTTTTAATAGCTTGCTACATCGGTTTCTCGTCGCGAGATACAGAAGTGTCAAAGTGCCTTTTTCGAGTTTACTCGAGCTTGGCGGTCATGTTAGGTGTAAGGATGACGTCAAAATCGTAGACAAATTTCGAGAAAACGAGATATCGAGCGTTCTCGCGCTTGTCATGTTAGCCCTGCTGGACATAAAGACTGGAGCCGAGTATACGCGATTCAGCGCCGAGTTTACGCGATTTAAAGTCACCGACCGGCTGGAGCCGAGTATACCCGAATTAAGCATCACCCGAGTTTGACAACTCAGTAGTGCTATTCTGTAACCATCTCACCGTGAAAACTTAGGTGAAGTGAGCGTGGAGTGAGCTGTCAGTGCCACTGATGATAAGAATTTACCAACACGGGTTGACACTGACAGCTCACTCCACTCAAGTCTTCACGGTGAGATTTTTACAGAATCAACATGCAGATTCGCACACTGTTCAGAAGGAGCGCAAAATAAGCTTATAGAGGTGTTCACCTCAAAAAGCTTTGCAGTCATAACACCATTATTTCAGCAGTGTGTCACTGCACAACGTTTGGCTATTTGCAAAATATTTGAATATCAGCTATCTTGTTTGGCTATGAGCTATCTTAATATTGGTTCACCGTCAATTTTTTTCTTAACCAATGTTAATCCGTAGGAACGGGTTTTCAACTAGGAACCGCATTTATTCATTGTTTGAAGAAGGAGGAAAAACCTAAGTGTTCGATTAATTGACTTCAAGATCGTGAATGCTGAGACATAGGCAATGATATTGCAGTAGCTCAAGTGGTATATAATATTGAAATTGAATTACAGTTTAAAGTTTTAATTCTTTAATCAGCATTTTTATGTATTTTTAGAGTATTTACTGTTGTCACTCAAATCGCACAGTAGTTTTTTTTTTTTTTTTATTGTTAAAATGTAGCGCTTTATTCATAAATCCTCTGAAATCATGAACATGTTAACAGGGTCTTAAACCCGGTATAACATAAACAATTTAATAAAACTTATTTCTTTTATCTATGGTAACAATGATTAATTCTTACAGCGCAATATAACATTCTTTTAAACTAGAAAGTTCTTACTCAGAGACTGGATATATAATAGGTACATGGAACTAATAACATAACTGACGAATGATGTGTACTTTAAGCCCTATCACTTTAGGGAAATCGGTTTGACGATCGCCTTGCGAAGGAATGACGATGAAAAAGATTGATTCCCATAATGATATAGGAAAATCAGCGAGCGTAAAACTTTGAAAGGTGTGCACTTTTCCACTTTCCGTGTGACACTCATCTTTGCTAGATTGGTGTCCTTCTTATTCTTTTCAAGCGGTATGGTATAAAACTTACGCTCTCTAGGTATTCATACAAAAGTAAAATACTCCATCAATCTTTCTTTTATTCTTTCTTTCGTGGCATTTTAATCGTCTTACAACTGCAGTCCACTTCATGGATACAATGACTACTAAACATTCATAATATAAAATAAAAAAAATTAAGAAGGATTCAGGGTAAGTCCCGTAAAAGGCCTGTGTTCGGCGGTATATAGTGGTACGGATTCAATCCTTCTGCTTGTATAACTCTCCATACATAGTAGTGGCTGACTTCGAAATGTCTTGCAGCCACTCTGGTACTCCGTCGCTGGTGTCGTTAAATTTTTTCCAATATGTCCACTTCGAGAACAGGTGAGTATCGTGGGCGGCCCCGAGCTTGCGCATGTGATGGGCTTCGAAACTGGCCGTGATAAATCAGTCGTTGCCTTCCTGCAAAAATGACTTGCAGTCCTGGCACTTGCGGGTTGATCACACGCAGCTTATAATCTCCTTGCTTCCCGTAAATTGTCACCACTTATTGCGTACTGGCGCACTTTTTGTAGATACTCGATATTCGAGTATTGAATGTTCCTATCACTCATTGTGAAGTAGGTAGGTACCCATTCTATTTCACATTGCACATAGTAGCGATCGCGAACAACGTTTGATAACCGGTAGCGCACGCGCACTTCCGCTTCCGGTGTTCGGACGCAGCTGAGACACTGTGTGAGACTTGTGAGAGTTATGACCTTCACCTCTATTTTTTTAGTAAAAGGGGCGGGGCGTGGCCCTCGCCGCACAACTCAAAGGATAACGTCATAGGATCTCACTGGATGATAGTCCACGTGGACTACGCTATTGGCTTTTAGTAGGTATGTTCTCCGTTCAAAAGTGATCATTATTAACAGGATATTTCATAATTCTAATGTTTTTTTTTCCAATTTTCTTAATTAATGGTAACTTTTTTTTTTCACCTAGAGGTATTCTATGTCGGATTCATTGAGTGGACCACCTTTGTAAGAAATGCCATGGTGTTTATTGTGTGTACATTTAGCTTATTTCGTTAAACGTCTCGGATTCAGCCTTGTTAGTTTGAACAGTTTAAATGACCCACGTTTTTTTGAAAAATATCCGAATACAAATTTATCAGGATATTCTGCTTCCATCGTTAGTTTCCTGTTTATTGGTACCTCTGTTACTAGCTACTCTAGGGCATCCAGTCCGAGGCACTTAATCGAACTAGTTAGCTCAATTGGTTCACTGTAGTGCATGGTTTTGGCGTCTCAATAGTTCTTATGTCAAAGTTCAAATTAAGGATGCACCAGCGCACAGTGGTTCCGCCATAGGTCGTAAATCCATAAAACTCATATTCGAATTTCCAGAAACAAGTTACATATTTCGATAGACCATTAAACGAGCTATCCGGTGATATGAATATGTCACCTATTTGTTTTAAATATCACTTACTTTTTGACCTCGGAAGTGAACGCATCGTTACGTTGCACTCGCTGTTATCGGTGACTGATCATTAAAGTTTTTGGTTACAAGTGAATTCTCGGAATTCTTTTGTTTGTGTTGTTGTTTTGTGCAATGGAAATTTAAGAGCAAGGTATGTTTGTCACATTTGATTGTATTTTGAATAAATTGTCAGTATAATATTTGTACTATTTACGTGCTACGCCATACATCATTTATTGTATATATTTAGAGCTACAAAATTTTGCAAGATTTTGCAAACATTCGCAACTATCTCAAATTATAGTTGAGACTGTATATTTTTCAAATATTATACTTTTATTTGCGCCATTCTGCGCAGACGGCTGCTATAAAGGGCCTACGCCTGGGTAGACACAATCGTAGCAAGGTCTACGAAATTCGCAACTAATTTCATACTTTTCTTTCAGGTACTTTGATCATGTGTTCCTTGCTAACTCCAAATCTCAAAGATATACATCCTTGAGATTTGGAGTACTGTGAGTGGAAAAGCAACCAAAAAACACCAAGCTATATTAGAAGTTTTGCTGTCATCATTCAGTGATCTCGAAAATATAAACTTTAAGGATTTAGATGATCGTATACTGTGTTTATGTAAAAGTCTTGATTATTATTGGAATCAAGTAGGAGTAAATCAAAGTTATTACTTAAGTATTCTGATTGGCTGAAAGACATTGAATGTAATGAGTTAAGAAGGAGCGTTGAGCAACGTGTTCATGAAGAAATTCAACCAGAAGCGGGGCCATCTCGCGGGCGTCCAAAAAAAGATTTTTCCCAGCTTAGTCAGAGATCAAAACGTAGACGATTGAGACAACTATCTCAAGTGGACGACTCTGCTGTGAAAACACACAAAGTTCTTATTCACGGATCTCAAGTAAGTGAATATGCTTTATTGTCCATCGGGGAACTTTCCGAAGAGGCAGCTGAAGCTAACAACAAACATTTTAAAGCTTTCAGACGAGATCACACTCGAAAAATATCGAGAGAACTTACAAACTCAGATTTACTTAATAGACTTTTACTTAGCTCAGATCCTTATATTACCTTATATCTTCCTTATTCTACCTATATCCCTATATTGCCTTCGGAAACTTCCCCGTAAGAAAAAGTGCGCAATGTCAGATAAAATTTTAGATTTATTGCAAGTCTAGCTAATTTTAAATCTGTTATGTAAGTTCTAATTTTAAGTCGATTTCATGTAAAATGTCTATTGATTTCCATTTTTATTTTTTCATTTATCCATTTAGTTGTGTCTTTTTGACACATAGAGAATACCTATATCATTATGTATTAATTTACATATACACTAATATATTAAGAGTTTTTATTGCTACCTGAACCACTTCCCACGAAAAAAAAGCATTAAATAAGATTTTCAGTATTTATGACCGCCTTTGTTCGGTGGCGGTACCACTGTGCAGCGGCTCGTAGTTCCTTCGTTTTAGTCCGCTAATTAAAAGTTGTAAAGGCCACTTTAAAGGGATATTAGGTGGATTAACATAGCGATAGGCGATTCCTAGATTTTTTTACAATCGAAAGAATCGGAGTCGTTAAAATAAACCATCGAGACAACCATCGACTCAACGTTCTACAAAACAATCGAGATGTTTTTAAATTGTTTCGAGTCAACGGAATCGACCGCTAGTTTTCGATTGTTCAAAGAATTAGTTTGGATTCGCAATCACAACGCAAGTCAAGAACTCGCGAAACTTTAAACCATCGAGGAACAACTCGCGAATGAATGCGCAATGCGCCAGTCGCAATAACGGACCGAGTCAGACTCGAGTCCAAGTCGAAATAACCGAGAACCATCGAGGTGTACGAACAATCGAAACAATCGAATAAAAACCTCTCGCCATCGCGCATCGCTAGATTACTATGTATATTTTACTATACAACGGTCCACATCAGCCATGGGCCGATACAACCGGAAGGTAAGAAGTTAAAAAAGTGTATTTTGTGAAGGCCTCCGCCTTTGTCGAGCAGTGGTAGCCTTATCTCTAACCTCCAGGTGGGTTAAAAGGTAAAGTGACATTATCAGCAAATATGACAGGACTCATGGTATCCTCCTTCGAGGATATAGACCGGCAATGAAAATGGATTTTCTTTCCTAATTTCTTTTTCTTTCAAAACTTACTGCTTTCAAATGCAATCACAGGGAGTTATTACCACCGGAGGCTCTACGCGGAGGTCGTCCAGTTCATGGACCTTTATGGGGCACCGGTGTGGGCGCGCTCGCTCTTTGAGGCGCCGACCAGCCCGCCGGTGGAACGCGTCCCAAAGGGTCATGGCATTCCGGCTGGTCCGGGGATACTGCACGATCTCCTGCGAGGCGCGAGCCTTCATGCCCGTTTGTCGCACGTCCACGGGAGTGGCGCGAGGAGGCAAAACGCCTGGGTGTAACTCCGCTACCGCGAGAAATCAGGGTACAGCGGACAGCGGGATCTCATGGCGACATGGAGGGTGCGATTGTCGTAACCCAGTGCTGGGCACGCCACAATAGTGGCGATAAGTCCCCTCTTTGAGGAGTGGTTGGAGAGGCGCCACGGCCTCCTCTCCTTCCGCCTGACACAGGTCCTCACCGGACACAGTTGTTTCGGGAGGTTCCTATTCGCATAAGGCTCCCATTGTGTGGATCGCCCGGAGGACACGATTGAGCATTCGGTGGAGGTCTGCCCAGCTTGGGCGGAGCACCGCTGTGTTCTCACGGAGGTGATCGGCGGCGGCGATCTCTCGTGTTCGGACCTGTTCCAGGCCATGGTACGGAGCGAGAGGGAATGGAAAGCCGTCACCTCCTTCTGCGAAGCAGAATTGCTAGCGAAGGAAGAGGCGGAAAGCGTCAGGGAGAAAGCCTTGCGCCCTCACGCCGCTAGTCGCCGCAAGAGACGCCCTGGGCGTCGGGAGTCGCCAATAGATTTCCGGCCACCGTGGGCGCAGGCTTGCGGACGGTGAGCAATGGGTGGCTCGTCGTCCGGTAAGGACTAGGCCTGGGTTGACGGCGCGTCGTGTACCACGCGCGCCTCAAAGCGATGTCAGCACATATTGACGGGGTCTGATAGGGCCGATGCCTCAGGGTCGCGGGATGTTCCAAAGAGATACCGTGGCCCTGTAACAGGCAACTGCAGGAACACGAGTGGGTTTTAGTCAGTAAAAGTCTGACACGCCCTCCCGCTCCAGCCAGAGTGGGAGAAGTTATTTGATGATTGCCCACCCAAAAAAAAGAATGGGAGCAATTACCTACCAAACGTGTCGTTGGCAAAGGATTATTCTTTTTTTCTTCTAGTTATATCTGGAAAGAAAGAAAGTCCAGATTGGAACGAAGTTCTTTAACGCGGCATGCGGTAGTAGTAAAATGGAGGAAATCGTCACGTGACAAAAAAGATTTTCTCTCTCTGAAACAGAGACGGAGAGAGAGATAATTTCATGGTTTTCGAGGGTGCTGAAGCCAAAAGTGAGGCCTAAATGAAAATCCAAGATGGAGTCTAGAAAAAATAAATCGAGAGTTGTATAGGTTACATGATTTACGATGGTGCTCATTGAAGCTTCTAGTGCAAGTGCTGATGATAAAGAATAAATGAATTTAGTGACTTCCCCTTACATTGTGGATAAGAAAGACGTTACTGAGGACGATTTTATAGTTACTTAGCAGCTTAAGTTATATTTAAATTACTTATAACCTAATAGGCTAGATGGTAATGTAAATTAAATAAAAAAAGCTCCTAGCACGCAGTATGAACACCGTATAGAGCGACCGACGAGCACGTGACCACAGTTTCCTAATCGAAGGGCGATAAATCACGACCAGACGCCAGGAGGCGCCGGCGATCATGTTACAACTATCACTTACCATGATAGGGTTTTACGGGTACGTACACATAGTTACAAAGTGTACGTTGCATTGTTGTTAGCTTGGGTTAGTTTGGCTCTAGTGGAAGTTAGTAAAGGACAATTTACTCCGAAACGAGTTTTCCTGGGTTACAATTACAACTCATAAAATGGAAAAGACAGGAATAACGTTTACCTATTTGTTAACAGTTTGTGCAACAAAAAGTACAAAGGTAAAATAATGATTGAATAACAATAGTGTGCGTGAGTCGCACACTATTGTTATTATATCATGAATGCCAGACAGATATTGTCTGACGCTGGTTTTCTAATGAACCTTTAGGGACAAGTTTAGTGGGCATTCAAAAATTAAAGTTGACTACCTTGCTATACAGGTTATAATTAATCCTAGTGGTTAGATAGAAAACAAATTAACGTAGGTAAACGGTGCAACGACTGGAGTAGGTATAAACTAACTATCTTTGGCTTAGAGTCAGGTATTTATGAGTCTTTATTAGAGTAAAGGCAAATGTGTTAAGATATTTAAAATCCTGTTTAAGAATAAAACATAACATCACGCCTGTAATCTTTGAAGGTATAGGCAGAGGTGTACCTATACCTAATATTTTGCCAAGTAATAGGGGGCGAGCCATGCCATCAACCAGGCACAAAAACCGACTCTGGGCTGCTACTGAGAAATTTCAGATAGCAAAACTCAATAGCACTTTGCCCGACCCGGGAATCGAACCTCCCGGGTCCTCCTCTTGCTCAACAGTAGCGCTTGCGACCAATTCTGTTCAGTTATCCATTAATCGTAAGAGGTATTAATGTAAAACCCTTTACATTCTAATTTTTCATCTTGGTATCGTTTTCGTAGTTTTCGATGGTGCTACAACCAATAGAGAGGGCAAAATGAAAAATTAATTAATATCAAAATGAAATACAAGATGGCGTCGGATAGTGAAGGAACTTCATTCCTGAAGGGGGTTCCCTGACGGCATAAGTTTTTTTTATTGTACTTCAGGTTCCTAATAAACGTGCTGACTGTCAAGAACACATGAATCAAGTTTTTTCCCTTAGCTTGTCCGTACCGCGGAGGCGGCCATTTTGTGCCGACTATTATAGTCTGGTCCACCACGGAACGAAATGAATAAGAAAGACGTTTTTGGACGATTTCTTAATTTTACATTTACGTAGCAGTGTAAGTTATATTTAAATTACTTATTACCTGATAGGCAAGATTGTAATGTGAATAAAATATCAACAACTGTGATACTTTACACATAAACTAAAAACAATAACACTTTGCCCAACCCAGTAATCGAACCCAGGACCTAATGCTCAGCAGTAGCGCTTGCGACCTCTAGACCAATCCCGTTCCGTTCCGTCCGTAAGAGATTTTTATGCAAAGGATCTCACCAATAATGTTACTTCATAAGCAATACGAATTAAATTAAAACAATATATTAAAACCCTTTACGGGCCGGTGACTTTTGCCACAAAGGAATATTAAAATGGCTGCCAAAGCTTTAATATTCCACAGTTTTATTTTATTTTACCAAAAGCCTATATGGGTGAACCATTCCGGTTCACCCATATTTGATAAACAAAATGTCTGCTTTTTCCGGTAAAAAGTAATTGATTTCATCGTTATTTGGATTAAAGGATTACCTACTGCGCTGCATTTTAATCATTTCTGCCTGTGGCTTTGCTTGTGAATGGCGGCTACAGTTACTACAGCTGAAGATTTTTAAAACTATCCTTGCATTGTATAAACTCAATCTTTTTGTACTGTATAATTGAATAAGCCATGTGTGAGTTAGTACATTTACACACATATGTACCTAAATATACTATAAAGCTACCATTTACTGGGTACGTCTTTCACCAGCCCGATGAATTGTCCTCCCGCTCCTGCCGCGAGGAAGCAATAGCCCCCTCCCCTGATCTACATTCAAGATAAGGCCAAATGGACCGAAATCTCGAAAAATTGTGGTGATCGCAAGATCAACTACGCAAATGCCCGATCCACCCTTCAGGGGATCAAAGTTACCGTCCCCACCGACCCGCCGACTGCTGGCTTGATATACAAGCTTTACCAACTAGGAGTGCCAGATCGTCTCGTGCTCATCTTACGAGACTTTTATCGAATCGCACCTTTCGCTATCGCATCGAGGGAGCACTCTCGTCTCATTCTATTCGCGCCGGTGTCCCTCAGGGTTCCGTATTATCTCCTCTCGTCTTCACGCTGTTCACCAGCGATATCCCAAAAAGTAAAAAGGCTCAGTTGGCTCTCTTCGCCGACGACACTGCCGTTTACTATACCAGTCACTGTCCCAACGCTATAGCTCGTACTCTCCAAACCTCCGCAAACGTTTTAGGCGCTTGGTTCCGGAAATGGAGAATCGAGGTCAACCCCGATAAGAGTCAGGCGGTTCTCTTCTCGAGACGTCGTCGATTCCCCCTCCCCCTTCCCAGCCCGATCACTATGTACGGCAAGCCGATCCCTTGGGAAAAGCAAGCCAAGTACCTAGGCGTGATCCTAGATCAGAACCTTACCTTTAAGGAACATATCAAGGCGGTTCGCGCGCGCGCCTCCTTCGCTTTTAGTAGACTCCAGTTTATACTGACAGCCCGAAGCAAACTGTCGTTAAAATGCAAACTGCGCATCAACACCGCAGTCATCTGTCCCAACATGATCTATGCCTGCGTTGTATTTGCGCACGCTCATCCACGTCATCTCCATAAGATGCAGACCCTCCAGAACCGTTTCCTCAGAAGGGTTACGGGTGCCCCTTACTATGTCCGAAACATAGATCTTCTTTTCTAAGCGTTTCTTCGACTGTGGCATCAAACATTCAAACCCCCTGATTTCAGCGGCCGCCCGCTATACTCCCTCCCGCATTAGTAGTATTCGCCAACCAAAGCATATCTTAGTCGCCATGTCGATGACGCCACTACCCTCCTCCAGGAGAGTAGTAAGGTCACCAGCACCCTAATTAAGCCCAAAACCCGATCGCCGTCCTACCGACCTCGCCGCCGAGGCCCGCCGCGACGCCCAAATCCACGCCCCTCCCGACCCTTGCTCGAGCCAGCCCGCGTCGCTGAGCCTGTAGCTTTAAATTCGTCCCAAAATAACATCAATCCTGATCCAGCTAGTCATTTGCTGCCTTCTTCCAGCGACGCCCTAAGCCGAGGTTCGTACCCCACAGGGGGTGCCCTTAGCGTATAGTCGCTTAGTTTTTAGTTAGTATTTAAGTTTAAGTCCTGGCTGGAGGCCTTAATTTATTAGGGCAACCACAGGCAAGTCCGCTTAAGCAGACGACAAGCCCATAGGTTGACCTGTGAGATGCCAAACAAACAAACAAACGTACGTCTTTCATTGACTTGAATGTGCCCTGGGGGCTGAGAGTATGTCATACTCAGTCTAATGTTTCCCTGATGGTGGCGCGTGTGTTGAATCATTTAGCTCCCTTTAAAATGGTTGAATTGAATGATGCTAATCCATGCGTCATGTTCATGAACGGGCGCCGTCAGTAGGGACTGGTCATCTCTTAGCTGCCATGGCTTATTTTATTGAATTTGAATATTTGAATTGATTTAATCTTTACGGACGCTTTTAACGTTCTGCATCGTTCTCACATGCATAATTTCAAGATGAATGATGTAACTAATGTTTAATGTAAAAAGAGTGTCCGTGGTGTTTCTATCCCGTTCTTCTCCATAGGTACATAATACGATTTGAAATGGACAACTAGCTTCATATTTTTGACCGACCGACCTTGACAATTCAAAAGTGCCTTTAATGGGGAAGGCAACTGTCAAAGTGGCGCTGTATACGATTGTTCCAAATTATCTGTCGAATTGTATAGCATCTTATAAAATATGTTCACAAATAACATAGAAATTACAAAGTGTTGTGTAATTGGGTGTTAAAACGCAGGCCAACACAAATTTCCAATAAATCGAATTAAAAGAAGAAAGTGGATAGCTACCGTAAGGATTAAAAACTGAGCCTACTAGGACTACGAGGTTATGTCGAGATCATTTTCATGAAAATTATTACCAAACATTAAGTGTGAGTACAGGTGGGTGTTATAAACGATAGTTCTTCTATTTAAGCTAGTATCTATATACCTAAATTGTTAACATTACATAATATCATTAAATACTTATCATTGTTCATCTTGTTTTAAGTTTTGCCCTGTGTACACCAACTTTTAAAGATAGAAGCAGTACCAAGTCTCTTTTCATGGAACCAGAAAAGGATATCAGCCAGTGTTAGTTTGAGAGACGAAAGACATGCTAAGAGAAACATTCAAAAGAACCTTTTCCAACATCTTTCAAGCAATCAAAACCCACATCCTTCTATTTCTCATAATCCACAATATAATGGAATACGGAAGAGAGTTAGACATTTCTTCTCTTGTTACACCTGTTGATTGTGGTGACAATGTAAACAATAAAAATAACAAAACATCAGTTTCGACTCAGACTGCCACAATGCTGTCTCTTTTTTCAGCTGACCTTTTATTAAGTCATGTTGAGTCTGCCAAGTTTTACACTGGATTAGAAAAATAAGAGAAATATAAATTTGTTTTGTCAACATTACTGCCTATGGCAGATCATTTGAAATACAGGTGTGAGTGGGGTAAGCGGAGTTTCTACTGAACAGCTTTACTTGTTATGCAATTTCCGAGAGTGTATCACAAATAAAACTCATAAATAACTTTTAGGTGTTTTTATTATATTATAATAATCTTTATACAGATATTTATTCATAATTTCAGCCTTTATATTGTTATTGTAAAATAATCTAACTATATAATATGTTTTCTATGAACAACTCATCTTTTTCAATATAAATGAACTTCAGAAGTTTCTGCCACTGCAGTACATTTGTCCTTGTACTTGAAAATCATATAGGCAGGTTTTTTAAAATAGTAATTCCCCATTTTGACTCTGTATATAAGGTACAGATTCAGGGCTAACAAGTCTGTTTCTGCTTACATGACATGCCATGCCATGCCACGCCATGCCATGCCATGCCATGCCACCCTGGTCATCTATCTTGATGTTAACTTGATAGTTGAGTTTTTTCATTGTCTTCTTGACAAATCCTTTTATAGAAAAGTCTCTAATCTAATCTTATCAACATGAGGAATCTGTCTTCATATAATTTTTCTGATGCATCTGTTTTTTGTTGAATCTTCAAAATTACAGAAATATTTCGTATTAGTAAAATAGGAACTACCTACCATCACATAAAATAAAACCGATAAGAAATATTGACCTTTCAAAATAATCTAATACATTGTCTTTCAAGCGGAGGTAAAATATAGTTTTTATTTATGTCCCGGTACATCTCCAATGGTAGAAGTATGATAGAGGGTTCTGTTGGATTTGGAGAGAGTTGTGGTGTACTAAAGTTAAAGTTTTTGTCATACAGCTCTTACCTGGAAAAATATTACCAATTATTCATCTCTCTTTAACTCCAAAAGTAAAAAGAACTATTACTTAAGTAAAGTTATGCATTAGTTAAGCTGTTGTAAATATAATCCTGAATTTTGGTTCAATAATTTTAACTTATATACATACAATACATGACAGTATTCACCAACAATATAAAATTTAAAAATATATGATAAATATGCATACATAATTAAAGACTAGCAAGTTATTTAATTATGAAATATTCGTTCAAACATTGTAAGCGTATTGATTTCAAAGGAAAGAGTCGCGCGCGCGCATCCACCTAGGAAGGATGCGTGTTGTCGGTTCGCATTATCTATTCGCGTAAATTGACGAACCTAGTAAAGTGTACGGGCTGCAATCTCATCGTAAATGAGTTGCTATGTTATGTGCAACAGAAGATATCGATTGCGGACGAGGAAACATTAGTTCGAATATGTGCGTCGGCTTTCACTAGTGACGAAATAAAGGAATCCAAGACGCTTTTATACGAAGCCTTATCAACGGATAAGCGAAAAGTAATCCGAAAGAATAAAGGCAAGGAGGAACGTGATCTGGCGGATATTATTAGCCTTTTCAAATCTACGGAACCAAATGATATACCCGTGTTTGTTGCGCGACAGTTGGAAAAGTTACCTCCAATACTGTGGGATCATCTAGATTGCTCGAAGGTGCTAAAGGATATATTAGTTATGAAAACGGAAATTGAGAACATAAAGATCAACTATGCAACTACCGACAGCGTACAAGATCTAAAGGTCGAAGTTTTGCGAATAAGAAACGACTCCATACCACCGACGACGTCCGCTTTCAAACTAAATTCAAAACGTGGAGCGTGGCTAGATAGTGGACCTGTGGGGTTGTCGCTTGAATACATCAACGACTCAACGAATGAATCAACGAATACCGTTTCACATTTACCTCAATTTGGGAAATTGAGGGTAGACGACGAAAGAAGACGTGTTTCGGTTGAGGAAGAAAATGAGCGGCAGCAGTCGCGAGCTACGCAACGTAAGCAGGCGAGCACGGGCGTCGCGGGACGGGAGAGCCCGTCACCGCCGCCGGCGCCGTCGCCGGTGAGTCAGCCGGACAGCGCACGGGTCGGTACAGCGAACGCTCCGGTTACGTCATCAGTACCTAGCCCTGCGGCCGCTGCTACACCGCAGGCTTCTAATCACCTGACGGCTACTACGGACCATTGTGAGTTAGAGCGATGCGGCCGGCCGATGGTTGGGATGCGAGACACTATGACAAATGAGAATAATGACGACGGTGACGGATGGCAGCAAGTGTCTCACCGCAAGCAAACTGAAAAATATCGATTTGTGGGAAAGTCCGGTATAGCGAGGGACATGGAATGTTCTTTTAAGGCTGCCGAAAAGAAAATTCCGATGTTTATTACGAACGTACATAGTTCGACTAAGGAAAGCGATATAGTCCAATATATACAAAGAAGGACTAAGGAAACTGTATCTCTAGAAGGTATAAACATGCGAGTGCTGCGAGGGTATAAAGCCTATAAGTTTTATGTACTGGAATGTAATATACCCATGTACATGGACGAGAAACTCTGGCCGACGGGTGACATATTTCGACGTTTCGTTAGTTACAGGAGAAGAGACAGGAATCAGGAGAATAATTATGCTGGCGGCACAAATAAGTCAAATAATGGATAGTCGGCCTTACCGCTTGGCAAGTCACAATTGTAAAAATGTGAAACGTGCTGTCCACGACATCAGAAACCTGTGTAGTACGTGTGATGTGATATGCTTGCAGGAAACCTGGCTGCTCCCACACGACATACCTTTTGTAGCTACGATTGATAGCGGGTTCGGCTACACGGCGACGTCAGCCGTGGACACGTCGGCGGGCATTTTGCGCGGACGCCCCTACGGCGGCGTCGCGGTGTTATGGCGTTACAATACCTTTCAAGAAGTGTCGGTGATTCAGTGTAGTGAGCGTATTTGTGCCATTAAAATAGAGGCAGGCGATAGGTCAGTGTTCAGTACGAACTCTGTGAACAATTTGCCGGATTTTATTGACTGTCTAAGTGAGATTAGTGCAATTGTTGATGAGAGTAACATCGAGTCTGTTTTTGTGTTGGGTGATTTTAATGCGCAGCCGGGTGAGTTATTTTACAATGAACTTATTAATGTGTGTAGTGAGGAGAGTTGGTCGTGTATAGATGTAGAAATGTTAGGGATAAATTCTGGTACTTATACCTACATTAGTGACGTGCACGGGACGCCCAGCTGGCTCGATCATTGTGTTGTAACTCACGCGGCTAAGCAATCTGTTACGAATGTTTTTGTTGGGTATGACACTCTGTGGTCGGACCACTATCCTCTCATTGTGGAATGCAATCTATATGTAGTAATGCCCAAGATAGTTCCACGTACAATTTGTGATGAAAGTATGAATATTAAATGGGGGGAAAGAGATGAGAAACAGGTCTTAATGTATAATGTGGAGTGTCATAGGAGATTAAAATTAATTGATTTTCCCTCAGAATGTACACAATGTGCGGATTATTTATGTAGTAACCATGACCATGAGCGTGTCCTAGATAGACTATACTCCGACATTGTGTCTGCCCTTCAGGGCGCAGCAATGGTTAATGGCGGAGGCGCGCGAAAGTGTGGGCATGGTGCACGCTTGGCGGGATGGAACAGGCATGTGGGCGAGGCTCACAGGGTGGCCAGGCTGAGGCTTAACGAGTGGGTACTGTGTGGTAGACCTAAGTCCGGTTGTGTGTATGAGGAGATGCGAGAGAGTAGAAAAGTGTTTAAGTCCAGGTTAAAGTGGTGCCAGAACAATCAGGACCAGATTCGGATGGACGCCCTCGCTCAACAACACTCGAAAGGTGACTTCCGTGGCTTTTGGCGAAAAACGAGTAAATTTAACTCGCGGCCTGGCCTTCCTGGGAGCATCGATGGCTTAAGTGATCCTAAGAGCATTGCGAACGTTTTCAGAGAACAGTTTGCGGTCCGGTCGCCGCTCGGTCCGGCGAGTAGGGTGCTAAAGGCTGACCCGAACAGTAGAATTTTAGGAATAAGTTTCCTCGCGAAAGATATTGCGAAAGCTATAAGCCAGATTGAGAGGGGTAAGTCCCCTGGGCACGACGCACTCAGCATTGAGCACCTGCAGCACGCCGGACCGCACTTGGCGAGAGTTCTTGCAATGTTCTTCTCGCTGTGTGTGTGTCACTCCTACCTGCCTGCGGACTTCATGAGGACAGTTGTAGTACCGGTGATAAAAAATAAAACTGGTGATATTGCTGATAAAAATAACTACAGGCCTATTTCGCTTGCAACTGTAGTGGCGAAGGTATTTGACGGTAAGCTAAACACACAGTTAAATAGATACGTAACACTTCATGATAACCAGTTTGGATTTCGACCTAAACTGTCCACAGAGAGTGCAATACTGTGTTTAAAGCACACCGTTAAATATTACACAAAGAGAAGAACCCCAGTATACGCTTGCTTCCTCGATTTATCTAAGGCCTTTGACCTCGTCTCGTACGACATCCTCTGGGGGAAGCTGGAGAGCACGGACGTACCGTGGGAACTCATCAGCATACTCCGATACTGGTACGGGCACCAGGTCAACAGTGTTCGGTGGGCGGGTGCAATGTCGGACATTTACAATAACGAATGTGGCGTAAGGCAGGGCGGTCTGACCTCGCCTACATTGTTCAACGTTTATATGAACGAACTGATCGTCTCCCTCAGCAGTCAACATGTCGGATGCTATATAGACGGAGTTTTTGTCAACAATATGAGTTATGCGGACGATATGGTGTTACTGAGCGCGTCGATCTGTGGGCTGAGGAGACTACTCAGTACGTGTACGGAATACGCGAGTGGGCATGGGTTAAAATATAATGGGAAGAAGAGCCAATGCATGGTGTTTCAGGCCATCGGTGTGTCGAGCCCTTTGAACTCTCCAAATATTAGTCTCGATGGTTTTCCAATAGACCGAGTGAACCAATTTAAGTATTTAGGACATCTGCTCACCGAGGACCTTAAAGACCATGCTGACATCGACCGGGAGCGGAGGGCGCTGTCAGTGCGAGCCAACATGATCGCCCGCAGGTTTTCACGTTGTACTACTGGCGTTAAGGTCACGCTTTTTAGAGCGTACTGCACATCCCTGTACACGTGCAGCCTGTGGGTTAACTATACTGAAAAGGCATACAGTGCCCTCCGCATACAGTACAATAACGCGTTCCGGGCGGTGTTGGGGCTGCCACGTTTCTGTAGCGCATCAAGGATGTTCGCAATGGCACGCACTGATTGTTTCCAAGCTTCTATGCGCAAGCGGAGTGCGTCCCTGGTGCGGCGGGTGCGGGCCAGCCCCAATGCTATCCTGGCAATGATCGCCGACAGGCTGGACTGCCCTTATGTCCGGCATTGCTGTGGCAGGCATGTTGCTGTTCCAATGCCGGTTAGGAAATTATAATTATTGATTAATTTAATTTAATTTTAATTTTAATTTTACTGACCAATAATAATAATATTTTGTGAATGAATGAGTTGCATTTAATGTTATGTGTGTCTGTATGAAATTGTAATTGAAATTGTGTTTAAATAATAATTTGTATGAGTCTATTGTTACTTGAATAAATAAATAAATAAAGGTCTACGTTGAACTAGGTCTAGGCAAACAGCTCCTAAAAAGATTTTTTTCAAAAGTCCTACCTTTCCTCTTAATCAGCTTTTCCACGTTTAACAGACGCCCCTCTTCTCTTTAACTCGGCTTTAAGTTCAAGCAAGCTCCAAGTAGAATACATTTTCGCGTCCATGTTATCAAATAAACTACACTAACCGCCCGCAATGTTCGTTTTTTTGGTTTGTTTACACGATTCAAGAAATGTCATACTGACGCCATTGGGAACAACCGTACGCAGCGCCATCTGAGATTAGCTTTAACTTGCCATCCCCATTGATATAATTGAAATAAATGCTTTGAGTCTGTTTGAGTTTTGAATCAAATTCAAGATTTCTGGCGGCTGTGAAATGCCCTACACGCTTCGCAGTACCTCAACCTTCACCCCCGCTGATACGTGTTTTTTTTTTACTGCGCAGCGTCTCGCTCTAGAAAGCGAGCCGCCAAAAACTTTGAATCTGGCTGCAAATGTCTCCCAAGATACGTTTTTTTTTAAATACTTCTTTGTCATTATCTTCTCATTATTTGACATTATATAAGTTTTGTTTTCATCACCACTGCTCTCAAAACCTTTTTTAGTTCTAAGACATGCCGTCTGAGAACTAAAAATTCGAAGACATGTGACATCCGCTAACCCATACTGGGCCCGCGTGGTGAATTACGGTCCACACCCTCTCAGAGAAGAGGTCTGTGTCCCAGCAGTGGGAACGTGATACGCTCATTTTGCTGTTGGTGATACCACAGTAGGTACGGTCTTTCTGACTGGATATGAAATTACATAGTATTGTTGTAAAGGGACTACAACCCGATTGTAAGAATTACCTAACAAGAAATCTTCAATTAAAGCTTTGCTCCATCTCCATCCAACCTGCATGTCGATTCTGTAAAATCTCATCGTGAAGACTTTTGTCGAGTGAGCTGTCAGTTTCATCACGTCTTGGTCAATCCCTAGCATCAGTGGCACTGACAGCTCACTCCACGCTAACTTCACCTAAGTTTTCACGGTGAGCTGATTACAGAAAAGCATAATTGAACCTGAGGTTCTACTGCTATTGGCCAAAAATCAAAAGACCAATACAGCAATTAAAAAGTGTTCTAAACGTTTCTACATTTTGGGTTATAAGCCATAATTAATAAAACATTTCAAAAGCTGTTCAGTGAAAAGCGGATCTGACCATAAATCGCCGCGATTCTCGTTGGACAGACGATTACTAGAGACAATGGAGGTGCGCGCGATTAATGCGCATCTCAAAGCGAATGTCCGTTGAGAGACGGCGTCGCGTCGTTCGCGATAATCACTGGTCTTAATCACCACCATATCTGAATAATAGTTTAATTTCCTTGAATGGGATGTGTATTTTTCTAGTTAGTTTTTACGTTTGCATTTTATGCACTAGTCATTTTCAGTAAGGAGTTCTGTTATGTTCATCCGGCGCACTCAATTCCAATTTAACGTGGGTTATCCGTATACGATACGATAATGAGTGGTCTAAATCACCAACATATTTGAATAATAGTTTAATTTCCTTGACTGGGATGTGTATTTTTCTAATTATTTTTTTAAGGTTTCATTTTTTGCACTAGTCATTGTTAGTAAGGACTTTTGTTATGTTTATCCGTCGCACTCAATTCCAATTTAACGTACACATTACGTATACGTATACATCTCCGTATACATTTCCTGTTTTAGAATCAATTTTAAATACTTATGGCTGATTTTACCAAAGTCAGATACCTCTGAGATCTGTGGAACAAAATTGACGTCTGACGGTTCCAGTATGGACAAAAATCAAAATTTATTCTCAAGATTTACTTAAAAAGCATAAAAGTTTGGTGAAATTCGCCATTAGAGTAATATTTTATCCTGTGGCATGGATTTTCCGCGAAATAATCGGTGGCGCATCGTAAATAAATACGTCGCGCTGCCTTTGGAGGAGCCGTAGGTTTCACATGAATAGAGGCCCGAATAATCTCGCCTTGATATAAATAAAATCATATAATATAATACGTTTGGATAAAGTATTCCGTCCGTAAAACTGAAATTAATTATTTACTGCGTTGAAACATCTCTCTGTGTGCCTGCAGGTATAAAGGCCCCCCGCAAACATGGGCACCGCGTTTCGCGCGACGAGCGGTGCCTTTGTGTCGCGCTGTTGCACGCGCCTGATTGTGGGAGCCTTAACTCGAGAGCCGATATTCGATTAACTTGCTTTTTATAAAAGCGCACAATAGGTAATATTCTCTGACACGGAACAGTATCGTGTTAAAAAAGGGGGGGGGGGCTGAGGCTGAGAAGGGCTAGCGCGCTATATGAGGTGACAAAATCATCTTGACGAAAGAGTTATGTGCATGGGCGTTGGTACGACTGTATCAGCCGCATCAATGATACGGGCCCTCCAAGCTACCGGAGCCCCTGTAGCACCGACGCGTCGGGTGAAACCAAAATATGGTAAATTATTTTTCAAAACCTCGAATTCTTTTTAGAAATGGTCAAAATCTAATTGTAGTTGATATACATGATCTCCCATAAATTCCATCTGCAATGTAAGTTGGTCGACTATTACTCGTTAACTTGTCAACTCAGCTGTGATAGTTTTCCTTTTAACTTCGTTGTACTACTCTGTCAAGAAAGTACCGGGAAAAGATCAATAATACTAAAAATTTTAGTTATTCATCCAAATTTATTTTATCGCCACCAAAGTATATATCCTTCAGAAACGATACATTACACCAACGAATAAACCAGTCATCAAAACTATTTTAAACGCTTTTTTCGAAATTGAGTTTAGGAAATTCTCCTTTATGTCTTTTACCGAATGAAAACGGGTGCCACGAAGTGGTAATTTGGGTTTAGGACAAAGAAAAAAGTCGGCTGGGGACATATCTGGTGAATAAAGTGCTTGCTCGCTGGTATTTGTTGTTTCTGGTCAACAATTCGTTCACAATGATGGCCTTGTGCGAAGGCGCATTATCGTATTGCAAAATCCTAGAGTTTTCTTTCCAAAAATCGGGCGTTTTACATCGAATTTGTTCTCTTAAACGCCGCATAACGCTCTAATAATATTCTTTCCTTACCGTTTGACCTTCCGGCAAGAATTCAAAGAACGTTTCGGTTCAGTTGGAAGGTGCCATTCCGAAGCTTGTTGACTAGTTTGTCACCAGTAACAATGCGTTTCATGAATTTTGGGTCGGAATTATGCAATTGAGTTTTTCGAGAAAATTCAGGTCTTATGGGACTAGCCGAGCAACAACCCAAATGATTATTTAAAATGTTATGGATCGACTCGTAAGACACAGAAAATTCAGCGGCTATATCTCTCAAGCTTGAATGAGGAGTCACTATTTCCTTCACTTTTGCGATGTTAACTTCAGTTGAAGAGGTTGACGGCCTACCAGAGCGAAGCAAATTTTCCATCACATCTCGACCGCTTTTTAACGCTTTGTACCACGCACAAGTACGTGTTTTCGGTAAGTCGATTCACCGTAAGCTTTCTGTAACATTTTTAGTGAGTCCGAACACGAAATTCCATTAGCGATGCAAAATTTAAGACAAACTCTTTGTTCGATGTTTTTGACCATTATGAAATTCGCAATACAAACTAAAGATGCAATTTTAGTTAACTTATTTAACTGATGCAACTCAAACTCCGCGCCAAAATGGAACACAGTTGTGCCAATCTATAACAAAAAAAAGTATATAGAAACATAAACAAATCATCCATTCCCGATACTTTTTTGACAGAATACTACCCTGATTTTTTTTCACATATTTTTATCCACAAACAACCATTTAGCTGGCAGGTGGGGGGGTTTTCATTCGACCCACAATATGTTTAGGAGCTTTCCAACAACACCCCAGAACATGGGATAGAAGAGAAAAATCATATTCATCCCTAATTTACGTATAGGGGAGGTAGCCTTAAAAAAAAAAACAAGATTTTATTTTACCACTTTATCGGCGTAATCCATACATATTTAATTGGAGTATCCATGCCAAATTACAGCTTTCTAGTACTAAGAGTCTCTGCTAAGCTAAGCTACGGACGAGACGAACTGACTGACGGGCTACATCGCGGGTTTCCTTTTTGACTGCGGAACCCTAAAATGACAGAGTCTAAAAATCATCTTGTGCAGGGTCGCTATAATAAGGCTTTGGCATAGCGCAGTTTTATATTCGCACAGTTCTAAACCAGAATAGATGAATCTTTTAATCTATTCCGTCTTTTTCAACTGGGTTTTAGCGGGCACAGCTAGTCATTTTAAATTATAAACACGAACTTTACAATTTACAGCAATAGGTATCCTGAAGTCACAACAATCAACAGCTAAATTAAAACAACAACGCAGGATTTAAAAGAAATCCACCACATAGCTCTTAATGGATTTCTGATTAATCCGCCCGTTCAGCCGAGGACACCTTCATTTAGTATTGGACCTAACGAAATGAAGCTCAGAATTGCAGCTGAAGCACCTGGATACCTGTAATTATTGAAGATGTAATAAAGAAGATCTGTAAAATACTTACTATTTATCTTACTAATACGTATACTAATATTAGGTCTTTACTTATGAAGTTGTCGTTTTACAATTCTGGCCATTTGAAAAGTAATTTATGTGTGGCTGGCAATAAATTCGAATTCCATATTTAAATAAACATGGAATTCTGTTTTCAATTTCAGTAATTTGTTTATTGATTCAAAGAAATTGATAAACTGACTCTGCCTTCTCTTTATATCTTAGAAAGTATATTGTATGTTCGCAAAAACTTAGTTTTAAAATCAGAAGCGATTTCTTATATTTTCCTTAGATTGAATGTTTTGACATTTTTTATATCACATTGTCACCTGTCAGTTTTTTTCTGTGTTATAGGGCTAAGAGGCCAGCTATTTATTGTAAAGTTTTTGTAAAACTAGCGTAAAACCAAGTTCTCACTGTAAGCCATATTAATTGTTTCTGGCCGATAACCAAATATGAAGTTTTTGGATGTATATTTGAAAAAAACTAAAAAGTCGCTTCTAGAAGCTCGGCCAGGGACTATAAAAGGCAGCTGTGAGTTTTAACCAGGTTCTTTTGACTCGGTTCTTTTTTGGTTCGCTCTTTTGGCTTCTTTCCTATCGTACTTCCTCTTCTCTGACTGTCTTTGAGTTTCTAAAGCTGATGAAAAATACACCAATATTTATTACTGAGTTCTGTACATTGTAGTTTTTATATATTTATATAAAGAATTAAAAATACATCAGTGAAAATTCAGTTAATTCATTTCAGAATTAACTGAATTTTCACTGATTTATTTCATAGACTTATTGTGTGCGTGAATGTGTTCTACTTTCTCGTCTCCTCCGACCCTCCCACAAACTGACCGGGCTGCGGGCTGGCGGAGCGGCCGACGCGAGGTGCTTCGCGACGGGCTGCGGGCTGGTAGAGCTGCCGACGCGAGCTGCTTTGCGACGGGCTGCTGGAGGGTGGAGCGGCCGACGCGAGCTACTACGCGACAGCGAGATGTTTCGCGACCGTGAGCTCCCCTCGTGACGGCTAAACGTTTCGTAACAGTGGGCAGGGAACATCGCAGAACAGTTGGCTGATGGGGTTCTGGAGTGGCGACCGAAGATATAGCGCTGGAAGGCCTCCCATCATTCATCATCCAACATCATTCAAGTTCCAAACCATTCTTGTAGTAATGTATTTACACTTACTCACTCCTCTTGGTGGATTAGTTTCCAGTAAGTATACAGTAAGTTATCAGACATCGGCAGCTCTTGTCGTGGCCGTCATTACACGGGGACTGTTGTCACGCGCCGCAGACGTCTTGGGAATTCATCCGCGGCCTCGAAATACGTATGTTAGCGGCACTAACGCTGCGTGTTTATTGAAATGAAACTTCTCTGTGCGCACTCTGCGCTCACGCTCGGGTCGGTGACGCTGAATTGGGTATTCTCGGCTCCAATCATAAGTTTTCACTTCTACCGTTAAGTCCAAAGCACACATTCTCTTTCTCCTGCTAATCTCTTTTTCTATCAGGAATTTCTCAGTAGCAGCCCGGAGTCTGGATTTTCGCAATAGGCTTGTCCCTTATTACATGGGACCTAATGTCCTGTTACGTGATTCTAAAAGACAGACTAATGTAGTTAATTCATCTGCTGTATGTATACTCATCCACTTGTGAAAATCGTCACTCGTGTTTTTTCCACTTTTCACACTGCTAGATTCTCAACACTCGGCTCAACGCCGAGAGTCGAAAATCCAGTGCGCGATGAAATCTCACCGCGAATTTTTTAAGACTTTGCGAACGAGGGCTTCTTTGTTCAGCAGTCTTATCTTACCAAGGGGTAACGATGTTACCCAGTAAATGGGTTGTGGAGAGTGTTACTCCATCTAAAGTACTGGTATTTAACTGCATTCGGTAAGATTGGAAGCTGACCTCAACATATTTGGGAAATTACTACTTGATTGATGGATCTCACCTTTTTAGCAGAACTCCAAAAATTACCGTCAAAATATTCTATAATATTTTATTAAGTTCATTCTTAACGTCATTAAGTCAACCGCGCTATTCGATTACACTGATAATGGTGGCCTATTATGAAAAACATGAAAAACTTTTGATTGGGTCATTGTTTCTTTACAACGTATTTTTTTTGCTTTTAAACTTTTTCGAAATAATTAAGTATTTAAACAATTCACATCTGTTTTATTAAACAAAGATTCAAACAGGATTACTAGGTTAGAAGTTATTCTAAATTGTTTTATCATTTGTAGTCATGTATTCTTCCCAAAATATGGTAAGTCTTACCAAAATATGCTTTTCCCAAAATATGAAATTAAACTTATTTTTATGCTTTTAAACCTTTTCGAATGAAGTATTTAAACAACATAAATATGTTTTGTTGGACAAATTTTCAAATAGGATAACTTGTTTACAAGTTATCTTATATAATAATAACAATAGTATTATTCGAAAAAAATTGTAATATTTCCCAAAATGTGAAATGTGACTGCAATAATTAAGAGAGAAGCACAGATGTCTACACCAATAAAACTCCTTCAAATCCCAATTTACCATTTCAAACGCCAATAAAAAATAAAACCCAGCTTCCGAACCGTCAGTCAGGCGCTTACATAAGGGCGGGGGGTGCTGTCGGGTGCGACCGCGGGTATTTTGCGGCTATTTCAATTATACGTCTTATGAAATAGCGGGGAACGGTGTCTCTTTCGCCTGTGCTCGCAATATCGCGCCGATGTGATAGCCGATTGGAATTTTTGTTGGGATGCTCTGTGTTACAAGCGGAGCGGATTATTTTTGAAGAGAAAACATTCTTAACAGTTAACGAAATTGGGTGTCTACTCTCTAAGTCCGTCAAACTCAAACTTAAACCAAATGCCACCATTTACAGGCACTTTTGAATTGTCAAGGAGACGTTCAGTCAGAAATATGAAGCTAGTTGCCCATTCAAAAGCGTAGTAGGTACCTATGAAAAATGTTTTGATGATTTCATCATTCGTTGGCATAAGTAAGTTTCTGAACGAGCATACTTTGAAGGAGATAATAGAAATTTGGATGAATAACTAACATTTTGTGTATTGTTATTGATCTTTTCCCGATACTTTCTTGACAGAATAGTATGGAAGAACGATGTAAAAACGACGTACAAAGCGCCCAGAGCGCAGCAAAAATATAATAAATATAATCCAAAAACTCAAATATGAAAAAAGCCATGGCAGCTAAGAGATTACCAGTGCCAACTGACGGCGACCGTTCAGGAACATGACGCATGGATCAGCAACATTCAGCTCAACCATTTTGTAGGGAGCTAAATGATCCAACACACGTCATCGAAGATACGGGCCCGTTCAAAAGTAGTAAATCCGTCAAAACAAGTGTCAAATTCAATTATTCAGACGGGCAAAAACACATCGCGAGAAGGGACAACTGTCAAATCGTGTTGTCATTCATTCTTAATTCGGGCTCTATACTATTTTATGTCTGTGACCCTAGGTGAGATAAAATAGGTAACGCCCATAACTTCGGCCGAAACTACGGATTTAGTGCTTAGGGGTCATGGATACTCTTAGTAGTCACGCCCTCAAAGTCATAGTGTGGGGAGTCGTTGGAAAGCTTATAACCATTTTTTGATTCAGAGATCCGTTTGCGAAGTATTAAGCTTTGAAGTGCAAATTTTTGTTAGTCAGTTGTTCCCCCACCTGCCAGCTATATGGTTGTTTTTTGATATGTGAATAGTTCACGGCAGCAGTATATATAACGACGTTAAAGGAAATCTATAACAGCGAAGTAGGCTTTACAAGTTAACGAGTAATTTTGCAATTGGAATGTTGAATGTTTTTCAACTAGAATATTAAGTTTTTACTTGGGATAAACTCTTCCAACTACGGAACCCTTCAATGTGCGTGGTCCGAAACTCACTTGGCTGGGTTTTGTCGGAGGGTCTTGTAGTAGATGCTGAAGACGAGTGTGAAGTGTGGAGGAGAAGAAAAAGTCTCTTCTCCACTTGTTGTCGTGTTTTCTCCTCTGGTATACTTTGAGCTGCAAAATAATCAGCCAATAATATTCCAACTGCTGTAGTAGGCCTACTCTCTGAGAGAGAGAGAGTCGGCCGTTATACACCACGCGGGCCCAACGCTATAGTTGGTCAAAGATCTCGGGAAAAAACATTGTGACAGGCGGACGAAAAAGTGATCTTATAAAGGTTCCGTGGTCCTCTTTAAGTCGTCACCATAAAAACGCTCCACCTGTTCCCGCTACCGCTCCGCTAACCACCGTGGCAGCTACCGAAGGCACCTCACGCGCCCGACACCGCGAAGAATGAGAGATATAGCAGGACGAACAGCTTTTTAAATTCATTCCATGGACGCTTAGCGGAAGGACGTCTCATTTATTAGAATTTTTCATTTCTTATTGGTATTTCTTTTGAAAATTATGTCTCCTATTGATTGGGGATTATAAAGTTTTGTAAATGAAATGCGGCTGGTGTGGGGGAAAATGTTTTTGATGCCTGGTAGATCTATACTTAGGTAAAGAAAAATAAATAAAGGCGTTTATTCGCGGTAAACCTGACGCTAGAATAAAAAAAAACACACACACACACACACAAAAAGAACAGTAGTGCTATTCTGTAACCATCTCACCGTGAACACTTAGATGAAGTGATTGACAAGACGGGATGACAATGATAGCTCACTCCACGCAAGTCTACACAGTAAGATACCCGGTTTTTGGTTGGGTACCTGCATTTTATTATTCTTTCATGTTGATTTTGAAGTGTTACGGAGTAGTTTCCATAAAACTGATTTCGATAGTAACTGAATTGTATTATTGCCTACCTCGGCACTGCCATAATAGCTACGTTATAATTAAATGGCAGCAAAACAACGAAGGTCAATTTACACGAACATAACTGGACACAAAAAAAAAATGAGCGAACGTAATGTGTTCTCGACCTGGAACAAAGAAGGATACTGAGGTCGATGACATGCCTAAAATTGTAGATCATGTGTTGATCCATTTCACGGCTAAACAAATTCGGTTATCCCGCATAGTATGTACAGAATTAACTAAGGACGTAGCGTGTAAATAATTGTTAGAATAGTTATGTAACATAACATAATAGCGTAACATCACGCCCGTAATCCCAGAAGGGTTAGGCAGAGGTGTACCTATAGTACACCCACATTTTGCCAGTTATGTTTTAAGTCCCTTGTAATAGGGGGCGAGCCTATTGCCATCAACCGGGCAAAAATTCAGACTCCGGGCTGTTACTGAGAAATTGTAGATAGAAAAACCTAATAAAATTTTGCCCGACCTGGGAATCGTGCCCAGGACCTCATGCTCAGCAGTATGTCTTGCGAACACTAGACCAACGAGGCAGTCAATAGTTATGTAGGTATATACATATTGTGCGTGTTGTAATTAAATAAAATAAGCAATTGTTATAAAATATATTTTGTGAGTCATGATTAGCTGATATATAAAATGATGATTGGAACGTTGTTTAAGACGAATGAAATGTTTGAGTGACGTTAGTTACAGCTGACATTGAAATGACAAGATATGAAGTTATGACAGAAGAGATGTGAGGATAGGCAATGTGGATGTTATTGTGTAATGTGTAGTGTTTAACAATTAGATTTTAATAACTAGATTTATGACAACCTAACAGTAGTAACCGCTGCAATTATTTATTTATATCAATTTTGAGAACGTACTTACTAATTGTTTTATTTGTTTTAATTTATTATGTCTATTATATACTTAAACCTGACTTGTTTTCCGTACATCATTTTTGGGTGACCACTGGAAATCAGCGCTGTGATGTGGTGCTGTGGCAGCCTTTGATTTGCCTTTTTTTGACTTCCCGCATCCCTTGTGGGAGGCTACACTACGTCTTTCGGTACGCGGTTGCCACTCAAGATCCTTTAGGCCCCATCAGCCATCTGTTCTGCGAGCAATGTTGCCTGCCCACTGCCACTTAAGTTTGGAACTTGATTGGGCTATGTTGTTTACCTTAGTTCTACTGCGAAACTCTACGTGACTTTAAGCCTTGTTATGACGCTGCCGTATGTGGGACGAAAATATATCTCATCTTCAACCACTATAATTTGGGTCAGGTGGGCGATTCCTTGTAGAAGCCTTCATCAGGTATGCCCACGAATCCTGCTGCTCTGGATCTCACAGTGTTATCGCAAAGCAACCGGTTGGTAGCCAAACCTTACGAAAAAAATTAGTCAGTACATATATACTGGTATACAGCGTGAATCCGAAAGGTGCGGTCATATTTATAAGTGTGGTATAGACCATCAAACTCAACAAATCCCATATAAAGAAATTACACATCCCTAAGTCTGGCTATTGAGCTAGCTATTTTTCTTCGTCCAAATTTTAACAGATGGTAGCAACAGCGACTCACTAATTGCCAGAAACTTGAGTTTTATAACGCCATCTAGGAGTAGAACTTCTTTTAAAACGTTTTGTGCAATCCGTTTCATACAATGTTTTATAGTTCCGGGTTCAGAAAAACATGTTGAAAGATTTATTTTATATTTCTATGTAAAGTAATAGACAAAAAAAAAGAGTTACATTAGTAGCGATAGTGGTTACTGTGATGACAGGACAAATTGAGTAAAACGCCATCTATAGCAAAGCGCTGTGAACATAATGATTAACAGATGGCTACTTTTATCATTTTAAGGGTGCCAATTGAAGTTAGAGGCTTAATTTGTGTTTTTGTTGAGAAAATACGTGTATTGTGAGTGTGAATCTATTTACACTCACAATACAGTAATCAGCATTAAACACGGGAATTTTGATTTTACTCATCTTAATTCAGTCAACATTCTGCCATTTATGGCTTTATAATGATTGTTAATTGCATAATGTTTACCTCAGCTGCCATCTATGTTTTTTTTTCTGCAAATAAACATGGGGTTTCAACTCGAACAAATTATAATTAGTCTTGAAAAATAATAATCATTTATTTGCAGAAAAAAAACATAGATGGCAGCTGAGGTAACCATTATGCAATTAACAATCATTATAAAGCCATAAATAGTGAAAAAATTATCAGCCAACCCACACATTTGGGTCGAGCAGGTATTGAAGTTTTGTATGGAACAACTGATATTTTTTTCGTGATTACGATGTTTATCCCATAGAGAAAGCTGTTCAATTTGATAGTCTGTACCACAACTTTCTGATACACGGTGTAGCGTTGCAGTGGATTTCCAAAAAATCAACTAAAACGCACATCTCTAGTTACGGTTCTACGAGAGTGACATCTCTAAATCTTTCAAATGACCACCACGTCACGCAGTGTCGAGGTGTGGGTTGCTGCTATAAAAAATCCCCCGCTGCACGCCTAACGTACTCTTTCCTTCGCATCAAGCAGGCCTTGTAGTTAGTTTACATAACCCCGAGAAACGGGGTTCCTGTCTTGGGATACACTTCCTGCCTACCGCTGACGGACGTCATCGCTGCCTCCGCCCTAGCGCTGGAGAGACGCCCGTCACGCGGACTACCCATGCGGCCGCTACCGCCGCCTGAACCTGCCATCCACGTGGCTCGTGGGTGTCTGAGACCCTACGCCTGCCACGTGTTGAGGCCCCTGCCTGAGTGGACCACGTGCCTACTCACGGTCGTTCATCCCTGCGTGGTGCTGCCAACGCCTGGTGACCTCTGGGGTCGCCCCTCTACCTTGCTACCTGCCCTGTGACTTCACGCCGGACCACGTGCTGCGGCGTAGCCAAGCCCAGGGCAGTAACGTTCCTTTCTTTCTATGATAGTGACCAGTGAACAAGTGCTTAGAGTCCTGATAACCTACTTCCCTGATTTCTGTGTCTAGTGTTTCACACTTATTAAATGTGTAAACTGAATATGGTTTTAATTTCCTAACCTGCTAAGAATCCCGCTTGCCACAACGCTGCATACCTTCGCGACATTTTCTCTGTTTCTGTCATGTCCGCAGAGGAAAAAAACATTTTCACACTGAAGTTATTTAGGCTTCATCCAAAATCATGAGATCATGATTAGGTACATCCACAACTCAATTGTAACCTAAAGTGAGTCATATACCAGTGTAATACCAAATACCATGTCAGACGGAGCCACCTGGTGCTACCGTCGCCGCCGGGAGCAATCTATCCGGTTTAAGATTAAGCCGGGATGCCGGCACTAACATAGTTAACCGACCCATTAAAATTTACATCCCTACCTGTTGATTACAACCACTAGCGAAAGTTAGTTCTTCAGCATCTGTTTAATTTATGGTGGCCTCTATAAGACTTTTTCACTCTGTTGTGACTGTTACCAACGAGCCTACAAAACGAAAAAGTCGTTATTCATAAGTAGAATAACCAGGAATAAAGATTCGACTTATTACTGTTTCATAAAAACAACATTTTATTTTTGAAAATGGAATTAAAAGCGTCGATCTCTCTGGTAGAATGCGTGCATACGTTGATGCTACAGGAGAAATAAAAAAAGGCATTGGCGCGAAATCCTTAGTATTTTTCTCATAAATTGAATTGGTGAAAGAATTTATTTTACAACAGTGAAAATGTCATCATCTAGAGACAAATGAAATCATTTTCAATCTGTTGCCGTGAAGGTCACAAGCATTTATATAAATACTTACGAAAAGTTTACGAAGCTCTTATTCAATGTTACGAACGACTATACAGACAAGAAATAATGTCAACTTAAAGAAATACGTAAAGACGGTTTTTCTCAGGTCATTAAATAATTAAAAAATTAAATGTTTTGCACGAGGAAAGACATCGAGAATTTCGTAAATAAGGCACAAAATGGAAAATACTCAACAATAAAGGTAGTTACAGTCCACGAGACCTAAACTGAGCTTTGCATTTGTGTGAGTGCACATGGCGACGCGTCCTTTGTTTGGCAATCAGACAATCGCCCTGAGGCGGTGTGCGATCGCGCGCGCGTGATCACATTGGTACGATTGGTAATAAAAACTAAAACAAACTTACATTTGTGAACATGTTTCTATTATTTTCATCAAACTAAAATGGTAGGTACAAACCAAAATACCTACTGTTTAAAGACACTCATTTTTTTAAATTAGTTTTTGGGTTCAACGGTGCCTGCAGACGAATAGAACAGGCTAACATAATAGTGGAAGGTGCCGAAATTGATACCCATCTTCAAGTCAAAGATTTGCCCAATACAAAAATAAATAAGGAGAAGAAATTCGTTATAAGTGGAGAATTTCTAAAAACTAGGAAAAACCTACAAAGATTTATACCGAGATTTTTTCTCAACAATCAAAATGCACAAGGCAAGTTATAGCCAAAAATAAATTTAGTATCATGCCAAAAGAGATCGCCACCTATCTATATTTGTATAATCCGGAACGGAACACTGGTTACTGTAAGGCTATTTAGAGAACTCCATTCAAAACAAATTTGATATAACCCAACGTATCACAGAGCGCATCAACATTCTACCAACTAGTCCATGACCATCGACATCATGGGATGAGTCAACTCAGCTGATTCTCATTATTCAGAAAATTCGAACGAGAGACCCTCAAATCTGGAAGTACGTGTATCTGCCACGTTTACCCCACACACAACTGAACATACATCTTCACAGATGACTGAAATTAAGTTGCCGGGAAAAAACCGCCCAACCTCCCGCTTTATGCGAAACAGAAATCTCCCGAAACAACCGTGTCTGGTGAGGACCTGTGTCAGGCGGAAGGTGGGGACGCCGTGGCACCTCTCCAACCACTCCTCAAAGAAGGGACTTATCGCCGCTATCGTGGCGTACCCAATTATATCGATGCCTTTTTTTTTTGGTTGGGAAATCATCAAAAGACTTCTCCCGCTCTGGGCGGAGCGGGAGGTCGTGTCAGATATCAGGTATGTGCTCACAAAGGTGGAATACAGCTGAAACATTTGTAGTACGCATTAACTTTAGCTCAGCTTTGTGAAGAGAAAATAAATGATAAATTATTATTATTATTATATTGTGGCGTGCCCAGCACTGGGTTGCGACAATCGCACCCTCCATGTCGCCATGAGATCCCACCTTAGCGTTGTACCGTGATTTCTCGCGGCAGTGGAGTTATACCCCGGCGGCGGCTTTTTGCCTCCTCGCGTCGCTCCCATACGTGCGCGAGGGTTTTACCTTCAGATCCCGATTATATCGATGCCTAATAGCCAAAAAGGGATAAGCGACATTTTTTTTCCCCGTAAGTCGACGTCAAGCCAGAATCGGGTGATAGGTCAAGTCATAACAGTTAACTGGCGGCTAGCTTGCGCAATAAAAACTAAAAACGTCGGTTTTCTCTCTCAGCGGACATTACGTGCTTAGACAACCACGGCACAAGCACCATGCGTGCATGTGAATAATTTTGTCGCGAAAGAACAATGCCCACTTCCCATTCATTTCAAAATCTAATAATGATAGTTTATGTATAGTTATAAGGTATAGTAGAATAATGGTCATATGGTCATTTTCACAATTGAAACGCCACGAAGTCCAAAAATATTAATGATACTTTTTAGGTTAGGATTTGTCGTTATAAAGAAATAAATGTGCTAGAACGAATTATTTAAAACTCGAAGTTTAGTCTAAAATAGTAATACTTACTTATTATTACATATCTATGTGCTAAAACTTCTTTTTTTTTGTGAATACCTTAAAACCAGCTGCCCTTATGTCACTGCTTAGGCTCTCGATGATTGTCACTATAAATTGAGTGTCGAGCATTAAATTTCAAACGTCAAAAAATTCGTTTAAATCGTATTACTCAATTACATATTGCATGATTCATTAATTTAATTATTCATTTATTTTTAATTAATCTGTATTATATTATACATTGAATAAAAAAGAAATACTGAGTAAATAAAACGTAAAATAATGTATGAAACTCAGAAACAGAGTTGAATAAAGTCAAGTGGCAGTATGTAAAATGGAACGTTGTAAAAAGTGTAGTTATTATTATACAATTTAATTAGCTGTATTTTAAGATTTATTTCATTTCTATACATAGTCAGGTGAAGAATGGGCATTCTTCTTTGTTTATTTGTTAGTTTGTATGTAGGTAGTAATAAATACCGGTCGGATTTGAAAAATTGTTTTCGCATCTGTTAGTCCAATTCTTGAGGAAGTGTAAAATGGAACGTTATAAAAAAGGGTAGTTGAGATGCGTTCAAAACATGCTAATATGTTTACTCCTGAAGTAGAATAAGCATAAAGAAAAATTTAATTTAAAAAAATCGTGCGTTTCTTTTAACATTGTGATAAGCGTAATTAATATACAATTTAATTAGCTGTATTCTAAGATTCCTTTCATTTCTATACATAGTCAGGTGAAAAATGGGCATTCCTCTTTGTGTCTACTTCGACAGTAAAAACCTGTAAGTTTATAGACGTTGTGTATGTAATTAGTTATTTTAGATGTTACAAGTAAAAAGTTATTCTTTTGCTATCTTTTTGTTTGGTGGCTAGTATACATATGAGGTCACGGGTTCATTTGTTTTATTTCTCAGTAACAGGCTAGAGTTAATTTGGCGGTGTTTCATCGCCATGCCTCAAAAAGTAAGTAAAGCCGTTGATCCAGCGTATTCTCTCTCTCCAGTTGTGTCGAATCGCGTCCTATCTGACTATGACAGTGAGAGGATAGAAAGTGCACTCGTGTTTGCGCATATACTAGCGTACTATAATGCGCTAAATTCGGACACTATAGTACGCTAATAAAAAATTGCGCATTATCATCAAACTCTGCATTAATATTGGACACCGGGACAGATTTGACATCTGTCATCATTATCGAGTGAGTGGTTGAATGGGTGAATGAAACTGAATGAGTTAAGTGAATGAGCGGGTGATTTAACAAAAATATCATACTTTATATACATAATTAAAAAAACTGGGTCTTTGATTAAGGTCCTATGTATTTTTGTATGTACGTAATATTTTACTTAAACACAGTGCTTTCTCGTTGTCCAAAAAAGCCGATTATTTCATTTCATAAATAATTAACTTATTACAAATGCCTTGTCCGTCTATCATTAAACTTCTTCTTCTTCTTCTTCGTGTCAATGGCACGATACTTGCTTAAATACTGTTGGCCCAAAACTTTGCCACTTCCACGGCGTTATCGGTGGCAGAGCACAGGTCACTTTGGCTACATGTTTATGGGCACAGAGGGCAGGATAGAAGGTGGAGCATAGTTTGTGACTAAGCTCCACATCCACAACCTGCTGCCGTTCCGTCGGAGTAGCCCCACTTCACGAGGTTTTTTAAACAATAGCCGTTTTTATTTTTTGGCGGGTGTGGGAAATCCTCATGGACGCCCAGACTGCCTCACTTGTGAGCCAATCTGGGCAGTGCCGGAGTCTTACCGGCTAAAACCACACTCCTGCCTTACACTGTTCTTCTCCGATATTGTGGTCGGAGGCTTATTTTCCTTCATTATTTCTTTCAACGGAGCTTTACATTTATTCGCTATCGTTGTTGGGTGGGTTAGGACTTTGACTACAATATTTTTAATTTTTCTAACTTATACTTATTTTCGGCGCTTATGCACTTATATATCTTATTTATATATATATACATTTATATAATTTTTTCTTTTTCCCTTATTTTCTATACTTTACTCGTATTACTATACTTAACTTATCATTTAACACTTAGTAGAATATACTTATTATATTTACAGTGTTAATTTCATTTTCTACGTTTTATTTCTATCTATGACTATTCTTACTATACGTAAACAAAAATCTAGGAATTTATTCCTGGTGTTTTTATTTTTAACAATTTCAGAAATATTGTGTTTGCATATTTTTTAATCTATCTCATTTTCTACATTAAATCTTGCAAGCCCAACGCCGGACACTCAGCTATCAGGTGGAGTACTGATTCTTCCGTGCCAGGGTCACAAGTACACGAAGGTGAGCCCTTTTTTTTAAATCGGTGACGATATTGGGAGAAACCCCATGCCCTGTGAATAGCTGCGTGTGTAGGTATGTGAGGTCAATGTTCCTGCTTAGTCTATAGGCATCTGTGGCTGAGGGGAAAAATAATTTAGTGACACTGGCTTGGCTTTCGTTCTGGTATCTACTTTCCCATTTGTCAAAAGAGATAGGACATTTGTCAAAATCGGGTCTTCTTTTTATTTTAGTGCCGCTGTTTTCGCCAGTTCATCTGCTCTTTCATTTCCCTGTATTCCAACGTGTGCTTTAACCCAGTTTAGTTGGATGGTTTTTCCAGAGTTCTTAAGGTGTTTTACTCTTTTTTATCCCAAGAACGAGTGGGTTGCAGGTGTCACCGTTCCTCAATAACTCCAGGGTTGACCGCTTGAAAGACGGTACAGTGCTCCTCGAGCTTAAAATTCTTGGTTTTGGTTTCGACTGTCCCATTCCACCAGCCCCAACTTTACCGTTAATTTTGCTTCCGTCTGTAAAGACTTGCACTGCGCCCTCCGTCATGCGCAGCTTTACCTCCGCGTCGCTCTCCAAGCATTTAAAGGCTAGGTCTTCTTCATCGGCCGGATGAGGCCTCGCCAGAAAGCTCGCTTTCTGCTCGACAGATCGGTCTCTCAGAATTGGCTGAGGCTTCACAATAGCCGTCTATTTCATATTGGCTCCACTTGATAAACACAAAATGCACAAGTATTCCCATTTCCTTAAATTGATTATAACGAAAAGTGCAGCTTAACAACTCACTGAATCACTTCCAACCCAAGTGGAGTTGGAAGTGAATCAGTAAGTTGTTTCATTTACGACGTTCTTCCTGTTAGTAAAATCAGGACCATTTGAGGGTAAGCGACAGTAAATGGTGTTAGGAGGGTGATTTATTTTAATTAACAATGATATTTCGTAGAGACTTAATTAAAAACTATTTGGGTAAATTTTGAGCGAGGCGGCAAGCCTCCTTGCCGGATTGCCGCCATGGGATGTGTAGGCAAAAGCCCTCGCGCACGTATGGGAGAGGCGCGAGGTCGCAAAACGCCGGGGTGTTATTCCGCTGCCGCGTGAAATCACGGTACAGCGGACAGAGCTCCGGTGGGATCTCTTGGCGTGGAGGGTGCGATTGTCACAACCCAGTGCTGGGCACACCACGATAGCGGCGATAAGTCCCCTCTTTGAGGAGTGTTTGAAGAGGCGCCACGGCGCGGCGGCGTCCTCACCTCCAAAAGTAAGAATGACTTGAACAAATGAATGATTTGAACAAATAATGTTTAGAACAATTTTTTGTTAACTTGGATGGTATTTTACGAATGTGTTTCATCGGTGATTCTAAAAAAGTGGTTATTTGTGGTGATTTTAATATTGACACTTTGACACAATCAAAACCATCTAATAATTTTCAAACTCTCCTTTTAAACTATGACTTAAAAATTGGAATTCATCAGCCTACACGATTAGCTAGTGGTAAATGCATAGACAATATATAAGTTCATAATGTCAGAGGTAGTAAGTGTGCAGTACTTGATCTTACGCCATCTGTTCATACTGCTAAAGTAATAAAATGCCTTGTGAAATAAACTTGTTCCATTAAGCATTGGTATGCTCTTAAGCGCGACTACTGCCAAGAAAACTTAGATAAATTCATTGATTATCATCATAGCCTTAGTTTTAGTGAAGTCTGTCTACACGACAACCCTGAGAAAGCATTTAACTGTTTCTATGCCTACCTATTTATGTTTTTTTATGACCTCTGTTTCTCTTTAAGGAAAGTAAGAATCGCTCTACGTAAAAAATCAAACTGGATTTCCAAGAGAATTAGGCTCAGTAGTAAGCGTAAAAGAGAAATTTTATGCCAATACAGGCGAGCCCCTCCTGCTAAAAATAAACTTTTATTAAAGCAATATACTGCTCGTTTAAAGAATATAATTACATTGACCCAAAAATCTCTGAATGTACTTTCACATACATTCGGCCCGAAATAAATCTAAAGCGACTTGGAACATTATCAATAAAAATTAAATTAACTCTCCTAAAGAGAATATACCTGAAAATGTAACAATAAATGATAATAAAATACATAAACCCCGATTAATTGCACAAGCTTTTAATGACTATTTCTAGACGAAATTCAACCAAATAATTCTACTCCTTCCTATGCTCCTTCCTGCCTTCCATATTGAGGCTAATTGTAACTCCATATTTATTCCTCCTACAGTTCCAGCAGACATAGTGGCTATAATATGCTCTTTAAACAATACTAATAGCCATGGATATGATGGAATCATTACAAAAGTGGTCAAACATGTAGTGCCATTAATAGGACCTGCTATGAGTTATATCATCAACCTTTGCATCGAATATGGCCATTTACCAGACAAATTAAAAATTACTATTATTAAACATATTCATAAAAAAAAGATGAAAAAAGTATCATGGGTAACTATAGACCGATAGCATTTATTCCTATTTTTTCAACAATTATAGAAAAGGTAATATACAATAGCCTTTCGTCGTTTTTTGAAAAGCATGATCTCATAGCCAGAGAACAATTTGGATTCAGGAAATGTTAATCCATTAATATGGCGATTTATGACGTAATCAATAAAATCGTTTCTAGTTTTGACTCTAAAACTCCAGTGGTGGCCTTGTTTATGGATATGTCTAAATCATTCGACCGTGTAGATCATGATACACTACTAAACTAATTAGAGCGGTATGGGATTAGAGGAACTGCGTTAAACCTATTACAATCCTATCTCTCTAATCGTACTCAAATCACAACGCTTGATAGGTTATGTGTGAGCTCGAAAGTTGAAATAACATACATGTCACGTCCTAGGAAAACTACTTATGGTCAGGGGCGTATTTACCCTAGGGCCAAAAGGGCCATGGCCCGGGGCGGCAGGCTGCGTGGGGCGGAGCAAGCCGCACCTCATGCTCAGCTTTGTGAGCCTTCCTTTTTGACTTTATATGCCTGAAGAAATTAAAAAAGCCTATCTAATTAACAAAAACTCAAACTCATTTGGTTGTGAGTTTTATAGATAATAAGACGCGGGGCTATCGCTTACTAATCGGCGGTGGGCCGCCGTCGGCCTCCGCAACTCCGGACTCGTCAGGATGTTTCGAAGTTGCTCGTATCGTTTTCGTTTATATCCGTAAGCGAGCGATGCTAATACTAGCTTTGATAAAGATTGGAGCCAAATAATAGCGGCTCTTGAAGATTTTAAAAGTGACTCTGCCCAACAAAAAGTTTTAGTTAAAAATGGAGCTGCATGGCTATTGCCCGGGGCACCAGTGTGGGCTCGTTCTTTGAGGCGCCGACCAGCCCACCGGTTGAAAGCGTCCCAAAGGGTCACAGCCACCCAGCTGGTCCGAGGATACCGCACGGTCTCCTGCGAGGCGGCTAGCCTCCATGCCAGATTGCCGCCGTGGGATCTGGAGGCAAAGCCTTCGCGCACGTATAAAGGCAAAAGACCGGGGCGTTACTCCGTTGCCGCGAGAAATCACGGCACAGCGGACAGAGCTCCGACGGGATCTCATGGAGACATGGAGGGTGCGATTGTCGGAACCCTGTGCTGGGCACGCCAAACTAGCGGCGATGAGTCCCCTCTTTGAGGAGTGGTTGGAGAGGCGCCCCGGCGTCAGCACCTTCCGCCTAACACAGGTCCTCACCGGACATGGATATTTCGGGAGGTTCCTGTTCCGTATAAGGCGGGAGGAAACGCCCGGGTGTCACCATTGTGTGGGTCGCCCGGAGGAAATGGGGGAGGTCTGCCCAGCTTGGGTGGAGCACCGCCGTGTCCTAGCGGAGGCGATCGGCGGCGGCGATCTCTAGCGTCCGGCCCTAGTTCAAGCCTTGGTTTGAAGCGAGAGCGAATGGGAAGCCGTCCACCTCCTTCTGCGAAAAGTAATGTTTGCGAAAGAGGTGGCTGAGCGCGTGAGGGAGATAACCTTGCGCCCTCACATCGGCATCGGGAATCGCCCCCAGTTTTCCGGCCACTGTAGGCGCGGGCTTGCGGACGGCAAGAATGAGTAGCTCGCCGTCCGGTAAGGACCAGGCCCTGGCCGACGGCGTATCGTGTTCCACGCGCGCCTCAAAGAGATGTCAGCACTCAGTGGGTCCGATAGGGCCGATGCCTGCCAGGGTCGCGGGTTGTTCGAAAGAGATACCTTGCCCCTGGCACAGGCAACTGAAGGAACATGGGACATGGGTGGGTTTTAGTCAGTAAAAGTCTAACACAAAAAAAAGGGCTCAACTAAATTCACTATAAACGGCCATACTATCGGGATTTTGGAGACCTGCACTGTACTTGCGTAACGCAGTATTACTTAGAATCTGAATCATTTTAAGGATATTGTTAATCCATTGCTTCATATGTTCAAAAAAAACTGCTTAATGTGTTACGCAATTATCCAGCTGTATTAGAACAATTTATTTTAGGTAGTTTCTAAAATTCTACAAGGTGTCGCCACAGACGTAGAGGTAGTTTGTAATTTCCAGGCTTTACTAGTCAGTCATCTTTAGAAAATCAACGGGAATCTTTGATACTTTTGTAGATTCTGGTAAATGTTAATTCTCAGAAGAATACAGAAACAGTCACAAAAGAATAAATTATTAAGAGAAAAAACCAGACGATGAGTGTTGCGAGGGAGAAGTTTTATTACAAGGACGTGAACATTTCAGGGTTAATACCTTCTTCCCATTGTTAGACGAGTTAAGATAGGGCAAAACTTCGTATGACCACGTCACCGCCAATTTTGCATGTTTATGCAAAATGGATACAATTTCTGAAGGAGAAGTGAGAGTAAAAATGTATACCCGATTGATCTGGCCGATGATCTACAAGAAGAATGTGTTCTTTTAAAGCAATCCTTGACGTCTCATGAAAATAAACAAAAAAATTTGAAGGAAGAATTTCCAAATGCTGAAATAACAACGCATATTTCTGTGAACTACGGCGACAATTGCAGTTTAGAACATTGTTTTCCGCACCTACTTAAAATAACAATAAGTTATCTACGTTTCAGAACGTTTAAGCAGTTCAGCTATTCCTTTATATACAATGTGATAGGGCAATTCGACCTATTCTTTGAAAGGGATACTAGAGTTCATTAACAAAAAATTTGGTCCAGTTAACTAGGAGTCAAAATGGATAAAATAAATACCGAGCTTTGACGATTATTCGATTTTTTGAAAGAGTTTTGTTACCAAAAATAACTATTAATTATGAAAAAAATACTCCACTATAAAAAAATTATTGATACTTTTTTCAAAGCTTAAAAATTTTGTGATAAAATAAAATGCTTGCCCCAACAACAGCATAAATATCTAATCTCAGAAATAAAAATGCTCATTTAAAAATTGAAGAACCGTCACAGCTCGATAACCAACCAGTTTTGACCCCTAGTTTGAAAGACTTAATTTGCTGCCAATGGCCACTATTAAAACCCTTTTCAAGGAATAGGTCGAATTACCCTGTCTGTAGAAGTTGGCTTGACCGAAGCCGTTAATATGACAGTGTCATTGAAGAATTTGTTAGGCAATCTGTCCATCAGAAAAAAAAAGTGTTTGCATTCCCTAACATCATTCTCAGGCCACATCAACGCACCGCTGGATTTTATTTTATAATGAAAAGTTTTTGCTTTTTTTCTTAAATTTATGGGGCGGCAAACCATAAAGGCCCAGGGCGCTGAATCTTAAAATACGCCACTGCTTATGGTGTTCCCCAAGGTAGCATTCCTGGCCCTCCATTATTTAACATTTACATAAATGATATGCCTAAGGTCAGTAAGCACCAGATGGTCTTATTTGCTGATGACAGCACTATTTTATTCTCTAATAATGACATTAATATTCTTGAAAATGACATAAATGACGATCTTAAAAATATAATAAATTGGTTAGTCAGTAATAATCTAAAAATAAATCTTAACAAAACTAAAATAATGACGTTTAATCAAAGAACAAAAAAAACCGAAATTGAATATAAAACATGGTAACGTAGCAATCTCTGAACATCACAAAATTTTTGGGCCTTTACATAGACAGTCATCTGACTTGGAAACATCATATCGACGCTTTGTCAAAGAAGCTTAGTCAATTCGCGTATGCCCTGTACAAACTATCAAACACGGTTATCCGCATAACAGTGTAAATAGCTTATAATGCTTATGTGGCTCCTAGCGTTAGGTATGGAATTATTTTCTGGGGCAATCCCACTGACAGAGACATTGCTTTTATAGCTCAGAAGAAGTGCTTGCGATTGTTTACCAAATTACAATCGATTGATAGTTGGAAACTATTGTTTAAGGAACTTAGTTTGCTCACTCTACCGTCGATGTACAATATGAAATGGGAGTCTTTGTTCGCTGTAACCTGCATTTATATGAAAAACTGCGCTCTCGCCGTTATTAGAATACCATTCTTATTACCTCTCATAAAACCGCATTTTTCAGCAAAAGTGTGCTATGTATGGCCCCAAAAATATGTAATAGTATACCAGCAGCTATTCGAAATAAAGAGGGCCTGGGGTCCTTTATGAGGTCTTTGTTTAAATTCCTTATAGACAGATGTTACTACCCCATCACTGATTTTACCACTAATGCAGGGAGGTATGACGATTCCGACTTGCTAATTAGTAACTTAAGATTTAATTTTATTTATTAAGTTTGAATTTATATATATTTGTAATGGTTTGTTCGTCTAACTGACATATTTTTAAATTGATTATTTTTTTAATATAATCTATTGACATGTCTATAATTATAATTGATTGTTTATGTTATTTTTGTACGCCAAACATTGGCAAAACATAGTGCACATATTTTAAAGTCTTATTATACCTATGTTTAACAAAATAAATGCTTGATTGATTGATTGACCTTCCGCCTGACACAGGTCCTCACCGGACATGGTTGTTTCGGGAAGTTCCTGTTTCACATAAGGCGGGAGGAAACGACCGGGTGTCACCATTGTGTGGATCGCCCGGAGTACACGGAGGATCATATGGTGGAGGTCTGCCCGGCTTGGACGGAGCACCGCCGTGTCCGCACGGAGGCGATTGGTGGCAGCGATCTCTCGCGTCCGGCTCTGGTCCAGGCCGCGCGAGCGGATGGAGCGAGAGCGAATGGGAAGTCACCTCCTTCTGCGAAGCAGTAATGCCTGCGAAGGAGGAGGCAGAGCGCATGAAGGAGAGAACCTTGCGCCCTCACGGCTCTACTCACGCAATTTTTTTTTTTTGTAAATTTTGAAGCTTTCAGAACCTAAAAATGTAAAATGTATGTTTAAAAAAAAAATACAAAGTCTTCATATTTACAATATGAAACTCTCTCTGAGTTTCATAATATAAAAACCCGTCACGATTGCTTCGTTGGTAAAAGTGGTCAAATGAGTGATTCCTGAGCAAGGGGTCTAAATTCCGATTCCCATATGGATTTATTTATAAACGTTGCTTATGTTAAGTATTGAATAACGACTGTTAAACCATATGTTTTTAGGTTTAAGCGTCTCTTAACTTTAAGCAACGTTCTACACAAAGGTCTTAAACTTTTTTTGACTGCCTATTAAGCTGCGGTTTCCTAGAAGACTTTTTCCGTCACATTCGTAGCGGACGTCATGTAATTCTGATATTTTCATAAGTATTTGACAATAAGGTGTCAAAAACCGCTCTGTATTCGGACATTACGGTCGCATGCAGCGGTCACCGCTTTTTTAAGAATTCGTAGCCTATAATAAGGGTCAAAAATATTGTTTTACATACAAACTTTTCTGGATACTCTTTATTGAATCCATGACCAACAACAAAATGATTGACAATGTCAATATACTGACATTTTCAATCAAAACATCCAGTGAAATCTTTACAATCCACAGAAAGTGGTGTTTTTTTTTATTTTTTTACTCGTGTTTACCAAAAAGAAACAGGTATCTATCCAGTTTTCTACATATTTATGTGCTGTTCTTACACATGCTTAAAGTGTTTTAAGAGATCCATACTTAATATATGTCTAAATTCGAAAGTAACTCTGTCTGTATGTTACCTTTTCACGCCTGAACCACTGAACGGGTTTTGATGAAATTTGGCAAGGATGTAAATAAGTTTACGAACTACACGCGGGCGAAGACAGTCATCTATAATTATTTATATATCTTCAGTCTATCATTCAACTTCACCCCAATTCCCAAGTCCCTGTTTATTTTCCTTATAATAAGGCACCATCCATAATACCATCCCTATCTGTGTTAAAGTTTATTTCTACCATAAATTATGTTAAGTTTTAGAAGTTTTTTTTAGTTCGATTACCTACTGATTTATTTAGAATAAAGTCATATTCGCAAGGTGTTTTCAGATAACAGTCACCATGCATTACGTACTGCGCTACTATATTATTATACATACATACATACACTCACGCCTTCTTCCCATGAGGGTATGCAGAAACCACAGAACGCCACCTGCTACGATGGTGTCGGGACTATCTTTTTGTGACCAAAGTACCTACCAATAATAATATTATTAGTAGGACCTAGATCACAAATTATTTTCAAGTATCAAGTAGCTAACTTATTAAATAATCTGTCATAGTTTTGAGCTGTAAACTATGACAGATTGAGAACATGTTAGTTGTGTTAACATGTGCTTAGATATGATGGTCATACTACTGAAACTCGTGCCACGGGGGTAGGCAGAAACTACAGAACGCCGACGTCTTCGATCCTTACATACTCCTTTTGCCTCGTTTACGTTCATACATCTGGTCATATACGCACGTCGGTTGCGAGTGCTACGCACCTGACCTTTCTGAAGAACTTCACCAATATGTCCTTTTAGGCGTGCCCTCCCGGCGTTTCCACTCACATCTGCCATGTAAATACCTTTTGTTAGTCTCCTTTCATTCATCCTCTCAACATGACCAAACCATCTAAGTATACGAGCGGCACGTAATTACGCTGTGTTCAACAAAGCGTTACCTTGTGCACTGACAGCTCGCTACGCTACCTGTAGTGCTATTATGTAACCATCCCACCGTGAAAACTTAGGTTAAGTGAGCGTGGAGTGAGCTGTCAGTGCCGCAAATGCTAGGGATTGCCCAAGACTGGATGACACTGACAGCTCACTCCACGCCAGTCTTCACGGTGAGATTTTTACAGAATCGACATGCTGATTCTTACTAAGTGATGTATTAAGTATAACTTGAGTTTGTTTCACTTTTAGTGCTCGTTCTAGGTTTCTATGCGTTATTATTCTAAGAATCTGACTTTTCGAGTCTTTTTGTGTTTGCTTTGTGGAGGAGTTTAACATAACATCTGTCAAATTACTATCTGGGTATTAAACAACGAAGTATGTTGACAACTTAGTCAATAGCAGTCCATTATTGGACAAAGGCCTCCTAAGCTGAGCCACAACACTCTCTCACGTCTAGTCCGTCTAGACCATAGTCCCGATCACCATGAAACAATTACCCATAGATTTATTCTAGCACTGCATCTTTCTGAGAGCAGTGGTGGCCCAGTGGTAACGGCCCCGACTTACGAGTTGTAGGTCGTGAGTTCGAACCCAGGCAAGCGCTTTACTTTGTGTAAAATATTTCATCACCACTACTCTCAAAACGGTGAAGGAAAACATCGTGAGGAAAACGGCATGTCCTAGAACCAAAAATTCGAAGACATGTGACATCTACCAATCCGCACTGAGCCCGCGTGGTGGATTACGGCTCACTCCCTCTCATAGAGAGGAGGCCTGTGTCCCAGCAGTGGGAACGTTGTAGGCTGATTATGCATTATGCATGCATCTTTCTATCAATCTGCTCAGCCTTTTGCCAACTGTGTATGTCTATGGTATTTTAAATGGAGCTACTACCTATCTGACCCCCACAACCCAGTTACTGGGTAACACGATACCCCTTGGGGTAAGACTGGTTGTCACACTTGGGCTTCTCGACTACCCGTAACGACTGTCAAAGATCCACGAATGACAGCCGCCACCAACGGCTTAACGTGCTTTCCGAGGCTCGGAGTGGTCTCGATATGTAACAGATGGTCCCCCATCCACGAGCTGACCGCGGAAAGCGTAGCGTACCCTCGATCAACCCAACAGCATCATCCAACTTTTATAAAAACGTAATTCGTTCTGGTGTCCCAGGCAGGATGACAGAGGGCAAGTGCACGTTCGGCACGCGCGCGCCCATTGACATACACATGCTCAACGAAATCATACACCGGGAAGTCAAGCATTTTAGAAACTACAAGATTTACCGGCCTAACTTTGGATGTGAGTAACTATATTATACAAATAATAAAGGTAAAGAGTTTGTTTGGACGCGTTAATCTCTGGAACATTCATTCAGATCATTTAATAAGGGTTTGGGTAAGTCAGGCGAAGTGCTTTTTTTCCGTTCAAAGGACTATTTCCATTAAGAATTTCTCAGTAGCAGCCCGGAGTCTGGTTATGGTCCGGTTTATGGCAATAGACTCACCCCCTATTACATACGGCAGGATGTGGGTGTACCATAGGTTAACCAAAATCTAAGCATTCGTTGAATGCGTGATGTTATGTTATTTTCTTCCGCAGCCATACCCGTGACCGGCAAGTTCTACGCTTCCCACGACCAGTTGAAGGCGGAGACTGAGGAACAAACAAAGAAGGTGGACGACTACCACGACAACGTGGCGCAGACCAGAGCCAAAGGACCACGCAGCAAGTACGATTCGCCGGCTACCGAGAACCAAGTGTAAGTTGGTGGTAGTAAAGAAATATGTAAAGTTTAGCTCGACGGGGAAGTAGTACCACTACCTTACAGACCAGTACCCTAATTGCGTAATACACAATCAATCGGAATCTGAATCGTTTTGAAATAGATTGCTAATCCATTGCTTCATAAATACTATAAAAAAAAATCTTCTCGACTATGTAAATAACGCAATGAACGTTGTTGAACTGTCAAAGTGAAACAAATTAGTCGTAATCGTTTACGAAAATGTATTACGCAATTAGGCTGCTGCATCCTAATTGCTTACCACACTATCTATCACAATCTGAATAATTTTGAAGGATATTACTAATCCAATGCTTCATACTGTTCGTTAAAAATATCTGCACATTCATTGCGTTATTTACGTTATAAAACTTAAATAACGCAATCAATGTTGTCGAACTGTCATAATGAAATCCTTTCCTACTGTTAGTGTGTAACGCAAGTTCCCCGCTGTCTCTGCCACCAAAAAGTTTATTTTTATTTTTTATAATAATACTTCATAAAACGACCAAGGCCAATGACATTAGTTAAAGACATAAGTGGACTACAATAACGAAAAGTATACAACATGTATACTTTTCGTTACTCCACAAGTATATATATATGCTTAATGAGCATATGACTGTCGAGTAGTGGTATTATACAATACTCCAGACATACTAGCAAAATCTTTTTCCATTTATGCTCGAATTCAGTACATCAGTACAATCAGGCTTGGCGTCGGGTGGTGGTACAAGTAACGAACTATTTCGGACGGACCCGTATCTTCGTTAGGTTAAATTTAAAATATATTTTCCTGTTTTTTCTCGTCTTTTTTAGATGTCGCGTAACGTGTAACATCAATCACATACCTGCACAAGTGGAAAACTTTACCAATCCAACACACACAAAGACTACCCTCATATTCTTGGTTGTTTCGTGAAAACTGAGTATGCCTCGGGCTAGAGAACTCGAAGTTAATCTACGAACGACTGCAGTTGGCGTTTAGTACTTAGTGATAGTTTGAGTTCATCTCATTGTTTTCTGCTCGACTTTTTTAGGGTTCCGTACCGTACCCAAAGGGTGCCAACGGGACACTGTTGCTTAGGCTCCTATCTGCGTCTATATAACCGTAATAGTTAATTTGAAATTTGTACAAAGTGTGAACTACTATGGCCGTTATAAGATCAATTAATAAAAATAAAATAAAGATATAAATTAAAAGGGGTCTTTAGCTCAATAACGGGAATAATGACAGTGTTACAAACAAAATGTAGTGTAAAAAAGGGTTGAGTATATTTTTGGCGAGTATTTTTCGGACGGTCTCACATTCCCTCGTATCACATTTTTATGGTCCTAGGCAGGACCCGATCAGACTGCTTGAAAAGTGATCCTGTTATAGTTTGTTTGTTATTTTTTATTCGGGATTCCATTTTCCATCATTCTTTTAAATAATAATTTATTTCTTTAAACCCAAACCCAATAACGTTTGAATTCAGAAAAAGTCTTCACTTCAGTCGGTCGGCGACGCTGAATCAGATGTGACCACAGTCACACTGAATAGGGTAGACTCGGCTGCAGTCGGTCGGTGACGCTGAAACGGGTATACTCGGCTCCAGTCGGTCGGTGACGCTGAATTGGGTATACTCGACTCCAGTCGGTCGGTGACGCTGAATTGTGTCATACTCGGCTCCAGTCGGTCGGTAACGCTAAATTGGGTATACTCGGCCCCAGTCGTAAGTTTTCACCCTCTTTAAATATTGTTTCAGTTACGGCTGGTACGACAAGCCTCTCGTGCCGATGAATCGCAGCGACAATCGGTTCTACTATCCTCAAGTGGAAAGCAAACACACGAAGATCGAAATCGTCATACTTATGTGCAACCCCAGGAATAAAAAGGATAAATGATCTTTGGGCGCTTTTAAGCCATGACGCAAATTTGGGCCGGCCGCACCACAACGCAAAAATCGTCCATCATCACTTTCGTACTTTTTGTATGAGCAGTGGCACACAACATGCGGGCTGCGTCGCGCTTAAATAAAACAAGGAACTCTTATAGTTTCGCCAAGTCCTTCTGTCTCTCTGTCTGTCCGCGTTTTAACTCAGAAACCCGTAGTACTCAAAAGCTTTAATTTGGCATTGTTTTGCAAAAAACACGTCATGGGTAAAAAACGGTGATGATTTGTTTTCTCTGGTCTATTCCGTTGTGATGGATGGAATAGACGAGTTGGATTGGATTTCAAAAATTTTGGGGGTATTTCGTGAATCTTTTTCCATTCAAGGATCCGTCTGCGAAATAATAAGCATTATGGGGTAAGCACCAGGTTGCCCGCGTAATTCAAATTTTCTTTAGTTTTTTTGCATTTTCCAGGTGTCAGGTTATTTATTGAACAAAATATGCGAAAAACGAAATATTCGCGACCATAAGAAGTACGTATTTTACGTAAAAATTAAACCGAGAAACTTGTTTTTTTATTCGTCGTTTTTTGCCTTGTGATACGGAACCCTTCGTGTGCGTGCCGAATCGTAATTGGCCGGTTTTTATTTACATAGATAGACTAGCTGACCCAACAGACATAGTCCTGTCCTTTCAATAATTCAAAAAACGATATAGGATAAGTTTTTAAGCAGTGCATTCTCAGTGTCAGACTTTTACTGACTAAAACCCACCCGTGTTCCTTTAGTTACCTGTCCCTGGGCCACGGTTATCTCTTTCGAGTTTCCCGCGACCCTGAGGCGTCGGCCCTATCGGACCCCGTCATTGTGCTGAAATCTCTTTGAGGCGCGCATGGAACACAACATGCCGTCAACACGGGCCTGGTCCTTACCGGACGGCGAGCTACCCATTGCTCGTCGTCCGCATGCCCGCGCCTACGGTGGCCGGGAATCTGCAGGCGACTCCCGACGCTCAGGGCGTCCCCTGCGAAATGCCCACATGACAACCAATATTTTCGATACTAGCTTCTGCTGCCCGCGACTTCGTCCGCGTGAAATTTCTTGTCCCCCCGACCCACCTCGTCGCATCGCGTCATCTTGCCGCGCTATCACGTTTTCTCCCAATATTCTATCAGACTTTTTTATTATTGCTCTGGGAATAAGGGTCATAGCGTGGTGTTAAATAGCTTACAGCATTCCGCAAGAACCGGACTATCAAATACAAAAAAGTTTTTTCAAATCCGACCGTTAGTTCCAGGGATTACATACAAACTCACAAACAAATCTTTTCTCTTCATAATTTTAGTGTAGATTTATTAATTTTTTTAACACACTTTATTTTTATAACGTTACATCAACGCAGAAATGAAATCAATAAATTAATTTTATAACCAAAACCTATTGTTTGTAGTGTAGGCTTCAGCATATTACAATGTCTTTGTTTCAAAGCCTAATTAGACAAGGCAGGCAAGAAAAAATACTTCGCGATTCGTTGCTCGCAACCAGAAGGCTATTGCGGAATATATTTTCTTGTAGAATAGCATAGGTTATCAGCCTATAATATTCCCACTGCTGCCCTCTCCTCTCGATAAGAGGGAGTGGGCCATAATCCACGTCTCGACCGCGGTGCGGGTTGGTAGATGTCACATGTCTAAGGCTCGGTTCCTATAAACAAAAACGAATCGTTTTGCTTACCAATGGTAGCATTTTTTTTGCCAAACTAAGATTTTTAAGAGATTCGTAAGTATTATAGAAATCGGCCATGTTTGGTTCTAGAACATGCCTGTTTCCTCACGATGTTTTTCCTTTACCATTATGAGAGCGCATGCGTAGCAATAGACACGGAAGACAAAATGACAGATTGAAGAAAGATTTATCAGCGCGATATCTAAATTTAAGAAAAGACTGACCTTTTGTTAAGAAAGTATTTGTCTTCTCTTCGTAGAGTTGAGATAGAAGTAGTCCTGCAGTGCTATTCTGTAAGCAACTCACCGTGAAAACTTAGGTGAAGTGAGCGTGGAGTGAGCTGTACGTGCCAGTGAAGTCGCAAGTCTTCACGGTGAGATTTTTATAGAATCGACATCCTGTTACGTATGCTGCGGTGATGAAATAATTGGCACAAAGTAAAGCCTGGGTTCGAACTAGGGTATGTTATATCGTTGGGTTTTCTATATCGGAATTGGTCTTCGACATTTGGTCCCTATATCGGAATGCCGATATTAATATCGGAATTCGTATTTTTTTACAAAAGGTTGAATTTCATATCTTCAAAATATAACAATCTTTAAAATAAACAGGACAAATTACAGCTCGCTACAGTTTTATAAATCAATAATTTCTTATTAACTACTTAAATCAAACATTTGAACTATAAAAGATATTACAAACAATACCAATTTACCATTAACCATTAACAGTACATTAAAAATAATTGCGTAATACACAATCAATCGGCAACTGAATCGTTTTGAAACAGATTGCTAATTCATTGCTTCACAAGTTCGATAAAAAATTCTGCTCAACAATGTAAATAACGCAATGAATGTTGTTGAACTGTCAAAATCAAACAGATTACTCGTAATCGTTTACGAAAATGTGATTCGCTATGCTAAAACTGGGATAGTTTTAGCATGGCAATTGCGAAACAAATTATAGTATTTCAGTCAAATTTGAAACAATTCTTAAAATATCACAAATGGAAAAATCTCGTTAGGCTTCGACTTGTATCAATTACGAATCCAACAAGTTACAACAGTAAGCGATCATTGAAATTAGTATAATACGGGTTCGCTAGATATCAGATCGCTACTATTCGTATGCTTGCGTGAGTGAGCGCTGAGTCACAGATAAAAATAGTTACTACGTAATAGTATAACACGACGATACTTTTTTACTAATTCCGATATTCCGATAGTTGACTATTCAATATCGGAAAGGAAAAGTGGAAAAACCTACCCGAGATTCCGATACTCCGAGATTCCGATATTCATAGTTCGAAACATGTCGCAGGTTCGTTATTCGCAGCCGTCCCCACATCTTTGCTATTTTTTATAAAACGAGTACAAAGAAACGCAGTTTTACAGCTATTGTTTATTTATTCATCTGATTTCTTATCCTCGGTGGCATACTGGTTCCATTTGCGAGCACATTTCTTCTTGAAGTCACTATTGTGTAGCGGATTCAAGTGAGCTGCTGCCACGCGGTCTCTGGAACCAAACCAGAATGTTAAACAATGAAGAAAAGGTAACTGATGCGTTTAGCGACAAAATTTGTGTCTGAGGGGGCCTAGGTCAAATAAAACCAGCTAGCGAAACTCGATAAATGTCGTTACTAATTTAAATCAAATAACTTTTTTGTATCTATTTATTTACATAGAAGTATAAAAAAAAAATTGACGAGTTTTTCTAAACCCGGAACCATAAAACTTTGCACGAAACGTTTCAAAAGTAGGTCGACTCCTAGAAAGCGTTGTAAAACTACAGTTTTTGGTAATTAGTGAGTCGCTGATACTGCAATCTGTTTTTATTTGGATATCTGTACTATAGTACACCCACCCACAGCTCGCCAGTTAAGTTTAAGGCCCATGTAATAGAAGCCGAGCCTATTGCACTCAACCAGGCACAAATCCAGACTCCGGGCTATGACTGAGAAACTCCTGATGGAAAAATCTAACCTGGGAATGAAACCCATGACCTCATGCTCGGCAGAAGCGCTTGCGACCATTTGACAAACGAGGTAGTCAAACATTCTGATATTGATATTGGTAACTAGAAAGTTATCGGTGTAGGTATATGGCCAGATGTATGAACGTAAAGGAAGCAAGGAGTATGTAAGGATCTTAGCAGGTGGCGTTTTGTATTTTCTGCCAACCCCCATGGGAAGAAGGCGTCAGTTTAAGTATGTAAAAAAAAATGATATATCAAGATTAAATATCAGTACCCATCTCGGCTGTGGAGTTTCGCTAACAAAGAAAGACCGGACAAAATAGTCCTCACGACAAATAACCAACCATATTCAAACTAAGCCCACCAGAAGTGATTAACTATTCAAGTGTTCCGTTATCTAGCCTAAAGGTACGTCCGAAACATCGAAATAACTTTTTTCACACATTCACATCACGGATTTGAAATGAGCCGCTAAAGTGCTAGAGACATTTTATTAAAACACCTACTTATTGACATATCTGTGGTTGTTATTAATTGGCGCTTAGACCAGTTTCCATAAATGTTTGCCAATTTTCCTTTAACAAAAATTTGATCATGTACATAGTTTTGGGCTAACCTGATGACTATCCAGTAAACAAATTTTCGACCCATGTTAGGTTAGCTCTCGAACCTACGTTTTAGAGCATGAACATCCAAAGGTTTCCCTATACTAAATACTAAGTTTGTGTACCGTGCACAATAAACCAGTTGCCCATTGCTGAAAACTAAATGCTAATGCGGAAAGCTGCAAATAACTCTAGGCTCAAGTGTCCAGAAGCAAACTTTTAAAATAGGTACTCACGCGAATTCTTCGTAAGTCTTGGCAGTGTAGATGGCATCACACTTGACATCGTTTACCTTCCAGTACCGCCTGTCCTGTTCCACAGAAACTTTCAACTGACTTTCAATGGCAGCAAAATCATCTTGATTCAGTGGCTTATCCATTTTGAAAACTGAAGCCACTTCGGTATTATTATTGGTTACAACTCCTCGAAAGAATCTATGAAAGTGTTTAAGCTAGTATACCGAAATATAGTTTTCCGCGATGCCTCTTGCACGATGTGGATATCAGAACTCCGAAATATTGACGTATCAAATGGTTGCCATGGAAACAGTTTTTTTTATTTAATGGAAATGTTGTTTTTGCTCAAACCTTCAATTGATCAATTGCTGATCTCCATGGAAACTGAAATATACCTACTTATATAGAGTGGCCAAACTCGGAACGAACGCCGCCTTAGGTCGTCACCGAGATTATGATGAAGAAGGCGGCGCTGAAGTAGCGATACATACATCTACTTTCGCAACAATACAAAACATGTTACATCTTCTCCACACACTACCGTTGGCTCGGCTCTTGTTTTCTCTATCATAACATACTCAACCACCAAGTTCGGTCGCCGTGAACATGCGAAGCCATCATCGTCACATTCAGTTCGAATAATCCGTTTCTCGGCGACGCCTTTCAAGAGTGACACACTCATAAATATCATGGAATTAGTATATACTAAATAGTACAACACAATTTTTTACCAACAGCAGGTTCTAATGTTAACGTGGTTTAAATCACTGGTTAAAATCCGTAATTTCCAATACCATTGAACAAGGAACAGCTGTCGATGTCATAGCGAAAACTGTTTGTTAAAAATTAACTCATCAGTTGTGCCAGAAAGCTTTCATATCGTTAAAGATTACATTGAGGACAAAAAGGTTTGCGACTGACCTGCTCCAACTTTTGCATTCTGAATGGAGTTTTTTGTTTGGTAACTTTTGTTTTAGTTTATAAACACTGAAATTTCATGATTATTAAGTATATCCACAATGACATGAATTGTGAAGTATAACCTTATTATTATTTTAATTATTGTGTGAGGACTTAGTGAGAGTTAGATTTTTATACATTTTGTCTATCTTTTTTTATTTTTATTTTTATCTGGCAGTTTGAGTACTTAATGCGGCCTACACAAATGTCCTTTCTTTGGTATTGTTCGTCGAATCGTTGAGCTCCTTATGTTTTGAGTTGAGCTGCACGATTACTGGCAAATGCGTGCACTGTCTGGACATGTCCACTCAATCTGTATGGTTCTTTCCTCAAAAGACCATTTCAGACACCTACTTACATGGTCCTCATATGATCTGTAAAATAAACAAAGACATCAATATTTACTTACTTAAGTATTATTTTATTGTTTAATTATGTGAATGACTATGTGGGTCATTTTCTTTACTTGTGTATTTTTTTATTATCTCGGTTAGTTTTAATCTTGATCTTGGTCTGGCAGTTTGAGTAATTATGCGGCCATCCCAATGTCCATTCTTTGGTATTGTTCGTCGAATCGTTGAGCTCCTTATGTTTTCAGTTGAGCTGCATGATTACTGGCAAATGTGTGCACTGTCTGGACATGTCCAATCAATCTGTGTGGTTATTTCCTCAAAAGACCATTTCAGACATCAATCCACATGGTCTTCACATGATATGATCAAGATTATGTCTGGACTGTTTCGGCCTTTCTTCTCAGAGTAGTCAGATAAGAAAAGCCGACCTCAACTCGTTTAAAAAAAATGTTTCACGTATAAAAGTGTTTGTACGAACCTACTCGTACTTACAGAAATCAAATCATTTAACATTTCATTCTGATAAACAGCATCCGCTTTTATAACAAGTAGCCAAAGTCGGTTACAGACCTTAGCGATGGAAAGTTCAAAACCCACATCAAACGTGTCCTTATAAAAAAAGCATATTATAAGATTAAAGACTACGTCGAAGACAAGAAAGTTTGGAAATAATTCTGCACATGTGGCTTCCCTGGTACCTCATAAACGGCATCACTGTGTAAATTTCTAATAAATGCTCCAAGATAACGGTGTTTAATTTTTATTTTTTATTATTAGTTAATAACTTTTTACACTCTAACATAATACTATCAATATTTGACATTATATACCTACAATTTTAATTTCAACTCTCCATTATTGACTTTTGGTTTAAATTAGTATTTTTTTTACTTTATTAGATTATTTTATATTTTGTAAATGTGAGAATGTTGTAGGCCTTATAAATTTATAGACCATAGTCTATTTGTTAAACGTATGGTACTGGTTGACAGGCCTACACTGTCCTCCCATACCTAATAACACTGTAATTTGAAAACATTGTAAAGGACAAATATTTTTAAAAGAGTAACCATGAAGTTTCTTGCCGGGTCTTCTCCATAGGAAACGACCAATTGGAACCGTGCACCTAGATTCTGACGTTTCATAAGTGCCCATGTAGGTTTATGTGAAATAAAATATTTTGATTTGATTTGATTTGAAATCTTAATAGAGACTGACCACTCAAGGTTAAAAATCTGCCCAGAAGACCCAACCATCCAGTTTTATAGGTACATTCCTTATACAGTTGACAGACCACTGACAGTAGCAATCCCACTGCAACCTTATTGGAACGTTTATAAAGATCACTGTGATTTTGACAGTCTAGTCAGTGGCAGCAACCTAACAGCAACCTTATTGTGACGAAAATAACGATCACTTTGCTGTGATGCTAATTCACGCCTTTTTCACCTACCTCCTCCATTCTGACACCCGTTTCTGTGGGAAAGGCAGGACATACGTGCTACTTAGGTGGTAAGTATACCACTCCATTGCTTTGTCCACGTCCATACAAACCCGTCAGTTGCGAGACTAATTTTGATTAAGTACGTATAAGTTTTAATCAGGGAATCAAGGGAGCAGTGGAGGCCCATTGGTAACGGCCACGACGAACGAGTTGTAGACCATAGATTCGGACACAGATTAGACAGGCGATTCACTTTGTGTATTTTATTTCATCACCACTGCTCTCAAAACGGTGAAGGAAAACATAGTGAAGAATCCGGCATGTCTTAGAACCAAACTTTCGAAGACATGTGACATCTACCATGCCGCATGGGCTCGGGGTGGATTGTCCACTCTCTCTCACAGAGAGGAGGCCTGTGTCCCAGCAGTGGGAACGTTATAGGCTGACTATGCTATGCTTATGCTAAGTTTTAATCACTGTTATTCAAACAACATAACATCACGCCTGTAATCGGGTAAGGCAGAGGTGTACCTACACCCACATTTCGCTAGTTATGTTTAACTCCCATGTAATAGGGGGCGAGCCTATTGCCATCAACCGCGCACAAATCCAGACTGCGGGCTGCTACTGAGTCAAACATTCTGAAATTAAGATTGTTACCTAGCTATATAGGTACATATAAAACTAAAAAAATATCCGAAAACGCCTAATACAATACAATAATAATGAACTTTTCGAGATGAGATTCCAAAATTGTCGAGCAATCTCAATCTAAAGCTTTTGTGCATAAGTCGACAAAGTACCGACCTCCTATTTCCGAAAGTCTAATCGGTCTTGCTTTTGATGAACATAGGCAATTTTTTTTTTTCGAAATGCACGCGGACGAAGTCACGGGCGAAGTGCTAGTCTATTATTTTTACATAACGTGTGGTGGGACTCTGGTGATCTGCAATACAGGTAATCCAGTGACCAGTTTCTCACAACACATAGTTTTTAGCTTGTCAAAATTTTAATAAGTGATGCTATTGTATGTGAAGAGAAATAAATTACTTTGAATTTGAATTAGAAGTTTCAGAAAAAAAGTTGAAGTGGAAACTTCATTAGGCGCACTTTGCGCTCTTTTTGAACAGTGAATCGGTTCAGTGACGCTGAATTGGGTAGGTATACTCAGCCTCGGCCAATCAGTCGTCGACTACCGAGAGGTAGAGAGTAGTTATATTCTTTGGCGACTACTCCGTGCTGAATCGCGGCTCCAGTCGTAAGTTTTCATTTCTATTGTGTGGTCATATGTGGTCATAAACACACACCCTTTTTTTTCGTCTTTATTTAAAGGTAGTAAAGTGGCCTATCAGCAACTGTCACGATGCTAGCACGAGTATATACCTCTTTGGTGTAGTGGCAGAAATGGAGTCGCAATTAAATAAGATTATACCAAGTGTGTTATGCCAAATAAATTTCAGGGCATCTAGATTCTGCCAGATAGAGGGAAGGGGTTCCCTTGCATGGATATGTGTATGCTTGTTTGCATGGTTGTTTGCTAGCCTAAGGCAAAAAACGATTTTGACTGTGAACTTTCTGCGATATGATTGTTCCACATGTGGCAAGCGGGTTTCGTAGTAGGTTGGAAATGAAACCAAAGGTCACTTTATACATTTATTCGGAGTTAAACCAGAGACACAGAAATCAGGGAAGTAGGTTTATAAGGTCTCTAAGTACTTATTCACTGGTCACTGTAGTTAGAAGGAAAGAAACGTTACTGCCCTGGGCTTGGCTACGCCGCAGCACGTGGTCAGCGTGAGGTCACAGGGCAGGCAGCAGAGTAGGGGAGCGACCCCAGAGGTCACCAGACGTGGGCAGCTCCACGCAGGGATGAACGACCGCGTGTAGGCACATGGCCCGCTCAGGCAGGGGCCTCAACACGTGGCGGGCGTGGGGTCTCGGCACCCACGAGCCACGTGGATGGCAGGTTCAGGCGGAGGTAACGGCTGCGTGGAGATTCCGCGTGACGGGCGTCTCTCCATCGGTAGGGGGGAGGCAGCGATGACGTCAGTCAGCGGTAGGCAGGAAGTGTATCCCAAGACTGGAACCCCGGAATCAGCGCGAGGCGGGTGCCCCCGTAAGCGTTGTGCCTCTGCATGCCTCCGTCGATGTGTGTGTCTCCCAGCCGTTAGCCCAAAGCAAGGTGGATGGAGGAAGACTCACCCATCGTGGCGGCTTACATTTAGAGGTTATGCCGTGCACATGCCGCGGGCATTTTCGGAGGTCCCTCGCCGCGTGGCCAGGCAATTTAAGCGAACAGCATGTGCAGCGCGGCGGAACAAGCCTAGCGTAGGATGCGAGAAGCATGCGCGCGCATTCACTGAGAGGTGCAGTAGTGGTGACAGGTGATGTGGCAGAAGCCACTATAGGTACATAGCTTTCTCGTCGAGTCATAGTGAGGCTGCCGGGAACAATTACAATAGTTGCCAGACCGCGCACAAATAAGAGTATAAGGCAATCACACTGAGCACTTACCCGTTTATCTCAGGGTTATGTAAACTTACTACAAGGCCTGCTTGATACGAAGGAAAGGGACGTTAGGCGTTTTTTTTTTTTTTGTGTATGGCATCTCGTAGTTGACCTTGAGAAGTCGTGACTACTTAACCGGACTATCCTGTGGCTGCCTTAAGCGGACTCAAAGCCTCCAGCCAGGGGCGTAAAACTACTTACATTACTAAGCGAACGCTCGCTAAGGGCAGCCCCTGTGGGGTACGGACCTTGGCTTAGGGCGTCGCTGACGGGAGGACAGCAAGATGGGACAGGCTGGATCTGTATTATGTTATTATTATCTAGGGAATTTAAAGCTACAGGCTCAGCTACGGCGCGGGCTGGCACTTCGTCGAGCAAGGGTCGGGGGAGACAGTTACGTCGGGATCTTGGCGAGGAACCTCGGCGGCGAGGTCGGAATGTCGGTCTGTGTTTGACTGTTTGTGCACTGTACTGGTGGCCCTACTGCTCTCCTGAATGAGAGTTATGTGGTCATCGGGGTCGGTGAGGACATGCTTGGGACGGCGGACATGACTGATAGAGGAGGGAATGTAGCTAGCTGCCTTGACAACCAGAGGGTTGCGGTGATTCGCGGCGGTTTCGAAGAAACGCTTTGAAATGTGTTTCATGAACTGGCAGATAGTGGGAATCTTGAGGTCAACGTGGAGGATTTCGTTGCGAACGTACCAGGAGGAGCCTGTAATCCTACGGAGGAACTTGTTCTGGAGGGTCTGCATTCTATTGAAGCGATGGGGCTTGGCGTGTGCAAAGACTGCACTGGCATAAGTCATGATCGGGCGGATGCATGCTGTGTAGATACGCAATTTGCACTTTAGTGACAATTTGCTAAGTGCATTTAGGACGAAAAGGAGTCTACCTAGAGCGAAGGCGGCGCGCAAACGAGCCGCCTTAATGTGCTCTGAAAAGGAGAGGTGTTCGTCGAGAACCACACCTAGATATTTGGCTCGCTTCTCCCAAGGGATCGGCTTACCGAACATGGAGATCGGATGAGGGACGTTAGGCGTCCAGCGGGGACATTTATTTATTTCGGGGGGGTGGTGGGAATTTGAAAGATTTAGTGATGTCACTCTCGTAAACTGTAACTAGAGATGTGCGTTTTAGAAGACTCTTTAGGAAAACGACTACAACGCTACACACATTTAAATTATTTTTCAGACTCATATTTAGGAAAGAAAAGATGATGCCTAAAGATGATTCTGGCTTACAATTTATGAGTTTTTAATGGATGCTTAATGAGTGTATGTCAAACGATTTTCTGCGAAATGAAGTTTATGCTATCCGCTGTTATGAAAAATAATATTATGACATTATAAATTCTGCTTTATAAGGCAGACCCACTCTAAGGTGCTGGTAGATAGATGTGACATGAAAAAAACATTAAAACAATTGAAAGTTGAAACCTTTTCAGAAGTTGAATAATGCAGTGCTATTCTGTAACACTAGCCGTGTGTGTTTGTACAACATCATGTTACATACAGTTAAGCCGCACTTTATCGAGAAAATTCATTTTGTTTGCTTTAGCACTTTTCACTATGTGTGAAACGGTTCTTTTTATTTTCTTACTTACCTCAAAAGTTCTAAAAGTCATGAAGTCTAGTTATTTAATTAGGTAAGGTACCCTTACATGAGCGTTGGCAAGGTTATTTTCAGAGGGTACTTCTTCAGCTCCATTAACCGAGCTCGAACATTTTTGCACTTACGTTGGAAATGTTAGGTTCTTGTTTGCTTCAACAAGGAGTAACTTGGTCGACTGATGCAGAAAAGCAAGACCGAGCGTAGCAAGCTCGATAATGTTAGCACCCCACCTAGAGTCGATTAGACTTTCGGAAATAGGAGGTCGGTACTTTGTCGACTTATGCACAAAAGCTTTAGATTGAGATTGCTCGACAATTTTGGAATCTCATCTCGAAAAGTTCATTATTATTGTATTGTATTAGGCGTTTTCGGATATTTTTTTAGTTTTATATGTACCTATATAGCTAGGTAACAATCTTAATTTCAGAATGTTTGACTCAGTAGCAGCCCGAAGTCTGGATTTGTGCGCGGTTGATGGCAAAAGGCTCGCCCCTTATTACATGGGAGTTAAACATAACTAGCGAAATGTGGGTTTAGGTACACCTCTGCCTTACCCGATTACAGGCGTGATGTTATGTTGTTTGAATAACAGTGATTAAAACTTAGCATAAGCATAGCATAGTCAGCCTATAACGTTCCCACTGCTGGGACACAGGCCTCCTCTCCGTGAGAGAGAGTGGGAAATCCACCCCGAGCCCATGCCGGTTGGTAGATGTCACATGTCTTCGAAAGTTTGGTTCTAAGACATGCCGGATTCCTCACTATGTTTTCCTTCACCGTTTTGAGAGCAGTGGTGATGAAATAAAATGCACAAAGTGAAGCGCCTGTCTAGGTTCGAATCTATGGTCTACAACTCGTACGTCGCGGCCGTTACCACTGGGCCTCCACTGCTCCCTTGATTCCCCATTAAAACTTACACGTACTTAATCAAAATTAGTCTCGCAACTGACGGGTTTGTATGAACGTGGACAAAGCAATGGAGTGGTATACTTACCACCTAAGTAGCACGTAAGTCCTGCTTTTCCCACAGAAACAGTTGTCAGAATGGAGGAGGTAGGTGAAAAAGGCGTTAATTAGCATCACAGCATTCACAGCAAAGTGATCGTTATTTTTGTTACAATAAGGTTGCTGTTGGGTTGCTGCCACTGACTAGACTTTCAAAATCACAGTGATCTTTATAAACGTTCCAATAAGGTTGTAGTTGGATTGCTACTGTCAGTGGTCTGTCAACTGTATAAGGACTGTACATACAAAGCTGGATGGTTGGGTCTTCTGGGATGATATTTAACCTTGAGTGGTCAGTCCCTATTATGATTTCAAATCAAATCAAAATATTTTATTTCACATAAACTTAAATGGGCACTTAAGAAACGTCAGAATCTAGGTGCACGGTTCCAATTGGTCGTTTCCTATGGAGAAGCCCCGGCAAGAAACTTCATGGTTACTCTTATAAAAATATTTGTCCTTTACAATGTTTTCCAATTACAGTGTTAATAGGTATGGGAGGACAGTGTAGGCCTGTCAGCAAGTACCATATGTTTAACAAATAGACTATGGTCTATAAATTTACAAGGCCTTTCTAACATTTACAAAATATAAAATAATCTAATAAAGTAAAAAAAAACTAATTTAAACCAAAAGCCAATAATGGAGAGATGAAATTAAAATTGTAGGTATATAATGTCAAATAATGATAGTATTATGTTAGAATGTAAAAAGTTAATTTCTAATAATAAAAATAAAAATTAAACACGTTATTTGGGAGCAGTTATTAGAAACTTACATAGTGATGCCGTTTATGAGTTACCAGGGAAGCCACATGTGCAGAATTATATAAATTATAACGTAGTACTCGCAACCGGCGTGAGATGTACGTATGAACGTAAACGAAGTAAAAGGAGTATGTATGCTACGAATCTTACATACTCAAAGGGAGTACTTCGTTTACGTTCATACAGGGTGTCCCGTAAGTTTACGTCAAGCCGGAGTCGGGTGATAATAGTTAACAGAAAAATATAACCTCTTCGGAATAAACACCGCGCGAGACGAGATCAGTAGGATTCTCATATGTACGTACATAACGCCACTGTTCTGTTAGCCATGAAAGTTCTTTAATCTTCTAGAGCTAGTATGCAGCCAAGCAAGGACGACGCTGGAGTCGCGCCAAAACCGTTTACGTGCTACTGGGTACCTCAAGTAATCGACTAAGGCCTTGCAGAGTCGAACAGCTAGTAAGGCGGCACACAGCTCCAAACGAGGTATTGTACAGGCCTTGATTGGTGCCACCTTGACTTGGAAAACAAAAGGTTAACATGCACGATACCTCCTTCATCAACAGACCATATAAAGACGCAAGCGCTATAAGCTCTTTGGGAGGTGTCGGTGAACTTATGTAGCTCTCAGGTGAGTCAATGAGATTATTGGAAAACTTACTGCAAGCTCTTTATATTTCCTCGGAAACCCTGTGAAGCCGAAGTTGCTGCATTATTAATTTAGGAATAATAATACAGGGGCTGAAAAAACCGAGTGGGTTAAAATTTTAAACCGACGTTGATAAAATATAGCACTTCATGATTTTGTCATTGACAGGGGGAATTTCGAAAGAATAATTTAGACTGATTTAGAATGCCACCCAAGCCAAGAGCATTTGAGGACTAACTAATGTTTTACGTGTCTGTAGAGATTAAAAGCAAAAAAGCATTAAGGGCTTCTGATACAGATTTTTGATTATGTATTAGTTCTTTCTTAGAATTACAGCCCGTAATTAAGTCGTCTACGAATATATTATATTGTATAATCGTTTTGAGTGGAGTGGCAGTGCGAGGACTGCCAAAGACACCTTGTACCTACTCAAAAAACTTGCGCTTGTGAAACCAAAAGTATAATATTAAACGTAAAGTCCCGTCGTCTTCTCTCCATAAAAGAAATTTTCTACTCTGCTGTTATAATTTGAGGCCCAACCATTTTGACAGAGGCCCGAGGAAATGCGAGCGTCGAAGACGACGCGATTTATGTCGATTCACTGTTTTCTCTGAACACATGATGATGAGGTTTGAAATAGCATAAATTAGAATTTAAATTATTGCGCGCAATTTCAGAGAGTTGACCTAATTGCATATTCTCTGATGAATTCAATATATTGCGACTTAACTTCAGGCTGTCTTCTAAATCGTCGTTCTAAATTATAAAACTTTTTCTTTTACATTTTGTAGGAGGAACCGAGACAATCCGGTGAGTCAGAGTGAGGTAACTTGACAGAGAATCTGCCTTTTCTTAAGCGACACGTGTGCTGCAAAAAATGCGTTTCACATGCCTGCTCGCTATGATTCAGATGGGATTTCTTCAAGCTCCCAAAATCTATTTAATTTAATTCTGTTTTCATCCTAAGAAAAATGGTCAAAGTCAAAGTCAAAGCATTTATTTCAAATAGGCACATAAAAGGCGCTATTGAACGTCAATATTTACATTAAAAATAGAACTGGTTCTAGGCGCCCCTTCCAAAAGGTAGTTTTAGAGAAGAAGGGGCAAGAAACTCCACCGTTACTCTTTTAAAATGTTTTACAATATTTTGTATACATTTATTATTTTTTATATGTGAAGACGATGCGATGCACCAAGAATAAAAATACTATACCACAATTGGTAAAATGAATTTAAAATAAAACAAAGACAGATAAACTAATCACGTGATAGGTACATTGTGCTCACACATTGGTACATTGTGTACATTGTGCTCACTTCGTATGGGATTGGGTATCTGTACGTAGAATTGTATGACTGCTTTGAAAAGGTAACTGATGAAGTGTTACACAAGATTTGTAACTCAAACAAATCCATTATCTTTTGCGGTGATTTTAATGTTAATTAAACGGAAAACTCAAGTTCTTGTAGTAAAATAATAAGTTTGTTTCATTCCTACAATCTTGTAAATCAATTTTTGGAGCCAACAAGAATTATCCCTACTAGTGCCACATGCCTAGACAATATTTATATATTATATATAGATATTGTACCAAGCCGCAAAGAAATTATTAATTTACTAGATTCTGATCATTGCGGACAAAGGGTTACTATTCTAAACCAAAACAACAAAATAACTAAAAAGTATATCACTGTTAACCCCAAAACTACAAGCCGATTAGAGGCTTTTAAATTTAAAATAATTAATAAACTACCAGTTTTGTATTCTCCTGTTCATGCAGATCCTAATCATCTATATGATGAGTTCTTTAATATTTACTGTAAACAATTTATTTCTATCTTTATTCCCAAGACTATCTCGGTTAATAGTAACGCATCTTTCAGTGATTGGGCTACCATTGGTATTTATAAAAGTAGAACACGGCTTTATGAGCTGTACAATGAATGGACTTATGTTAAAACTGCTGAATTTAATTTATATGTTAGAAATTATTCAAAACTGTTTAAAAAAGTTTATGTTATGGCCAAGTCGCATTATTTGGATTCGAAGATTAAAAGCAGTAGTAACGTAATTAAAACGATTTGGAAAATTATTAATGGTTAAATGGGAAGGTCTAGCAACCGAAGTCCTGACTATAGCCTGTCTATCAATGACAACATAATAAAATCAGAGTCACAAGTCGCCGCGGCCTTTGAAAACTTCTTTTCAGATATTCCCGTTTAAACTACAAAATCCACTATTACTACTATTTCAACTACAAACTCATCACCTTCTGTTGCTGAGTCTTTGCTAAAGGAAAATGTAAATTTTTGCGATTCGGAATTTCATTTTGAACATATTACATGCCACTTTAAATGTAAAAAAGACTACAGATCTGTGGGGTAATTCTGTAGAAGTTGCTAAGTCTATTATAGACATTGTAGCTCCTACTCTAGTTCTTATCTTTAATAATTGTAACGACTGTGGGGAGTTTCCTGACCTTATGAAAAATAGTAAAATAATACCTTTGTTTAAACCAGGCCGCATCAGACCCCACAAATTATATACCTATTTCTGTACTACCTACATTTAGTAAAATTTATGAGAAATTAATTTTAGACCAACTGCAAAGATTTTTTAACAGACATATATTATTACACAGCAAACAGTTCGCTTTTACAAGGGGTCGTTCAACTACTGATGCTGAACTTTTAGGACATATTTATAATGCTTGGGAAGATAAATGCGATGCCTTGGGTCTTTTTTTAATTGTTAAGGCATTCGATTGCGTTCTTTATGAAACGTTAATCATGAAGCTCCGCAACTACGGGATCCGAAACACCGCTCTGGATCTTCTTACTTCATACTTGAGTAAAAGGATTCAGAGCGTTGACGTTAATGGAGAAAGATCTCCCGGATCTATTTTAACAAAGGGAGTTCCAGGGCTCAGCTTTACAGGGCTCAATTCTTGGTCCTCTCTTGTTTCTTATTTATATTAATGACTTGCCTTACCTCATAAAGGATAATCATGATATAGTGTTGTTTGCGGATGATACTTCAATTTTGTTTAAACTTAAACGTCAGCAGCTGGTTACTGACGATGTAAATAACGCGATCTCAAAAATAGTTCACTGGTTCATTGTTAATAATTTACTTCTTAATGAAAAGAGGACTAAGGGCCGATTTTTCAATCCTCAGTTAAGTCGTCGAATAGCTATCTAGAGTATTAAATTATCTGGTTGTTTATAAGGCAAACAAATATTTTAAATTTTTCAATCGTATATTAACTAGGGAATAGCTATCTGTGGTCTTTGCTAGCGAACTTCACACTGTCCATGTGCAAGCGAGATGCACAGATACAGTATTCAACGTGTTAGACGAGAAAAGCAACAAAACGTGTAAATCTCCAATTGTTACATAAAATATGCCGCCAGATGCTTAGAATCGCAGGGTAAGTAGTAGTTTTTTGCATTGGTGTCACACACAACTATTCCTGGAACAATAAAAAATGAAGATGTAGGTTATGCTAATTTCATTATTGTAGGTAAAGATGGGGTGCTTAGAAATAAATTTTAACAAAGATTACTTACTTACCTTCCTGTTTCCTGTTAAGTTTTTTCCTCAATCAATGAAAGTAATTAGGCTATGTAATTTTTTTAAAGCAAAATCTTCTCCAAAATTCATTGTCATTCCATGTGATGAAATTATCAGGCCTCTCATGTTCTTATTCGATTGCTAAGTCGTCAATTGCTCAAACACATTCATATTGACAAACAACGGGACTTTTGTCGCTTTAGCAAATACACAAAATGATTGAAACAGTCAAAACTACCCTAAAATTTCATACATAACGGAGGAATAAAAACCTAACTGGCTCTCAAAGAAGCAGATAACTTTATTCCTCCGTTAGAGACTTTATTCGACCGTTAACTACTATCTGACCGTGGAAAAACTGAAAATCTTGCTATCTATGGAATAAAGTCTATCTGATTGTTTATCTGAGGATTGAAAAAAAGGCCCTAAATACATTAAGTTTACGCTACCTCACGTTAGGCAGGTGAAAAGGAATGTGTTGATAAAGGGCGAAGAATTGAAACCAGTATTCTTTGGCTTAACTTTGGATGCTAAGCTTCAGTGGGGCCCACATATTGATAAATTGTCAAAAAAGCTAAGCTCCGCAGAATACGCTGTTAGAAAAATTCGTAATTTAACTGACATAGAGACAGCCCGTTTAGTACACTTTAGCTATTTTCATAGTGTAATGTCGTACGGTATTCTGTTGTGGGGAAATGCCGCCGACATTCAGACTATATTTGTTTTGCAGAAAAGAGCTGTTAGATCAATTTATAAATTATGTCCGAGACACTCTCTCAGAGAGATAACTGTGCCTTCTCAGTATATTTATGAAAATCTTTTATATGCCCACAAAAACATAAAATTGTTTAAAAATTACAGTGATATCCATTATATAAATACTAGGAACAAACACAAAGTTGTACCTACCTACCTAGAAAATAGGTGGCTCGTTCTGATGTCAATTTATACGCTTTCATATTAATAAATTCAAATCATTTATTAAACGTAAGTTGTGCCAGAAAGCTTTTTATACAGTCAAAGACTATATTGAGGACAAAAAGGCTTGGGACTGACCTGCTCCAATTTTTGCATACTGAGTATGTTTTTTTTTGTTTGGTACCTAACTTTTGTTTTATTTATATACACTTTGACATTTCATGATTATTATATACACAATGACATGAATATAATAATATTATTATTTTAATTTCGTGTGAGGACTTAGTGGGATTTTTTTTATATATTTTGTCTATCTCAGTTATTTCTTTAATTTTTTTATATCTGGCACTTTGAGTACTTAAAGCGGCCTACCCAAATGTACTTTCTTTGGTATTGTTCGTCGAATCGTTGAGCTCCTTATGTTTTGAGTTGACCTGCACGATTAATGACAAATGCGTGCACTGACTGGACAGGCCCACTCAAATCTGTATGGTTCTTTCCTCAAAATACCATTTCAGACACCACATGGTCCTCATAAGATCTGTAAAATAAACAATGACACGAATATTTACTTACCTAGGTATTATTTTATTGTTATTATTGTGAATGTAAGACTATGTGGCTCATTGTTTTTTACTTTTGTTTTTTTTTATATTTTATTATCTCAGTTATTTTTAATCGTAATCTTTATTTGGCGGTTTGAGTAATTATGCAGGCTACCCAATGTCCTTTCTTTGGTATTGTTCGTCGAATAGTTGAGCTCCTTATGTTTTGAGTTGAGCTGCACGATTACTGACAAATGCGTGCACTGACTGGACAGGTCCACTCAATCTGTGTGGCTTGTTCCATTTCAGACATCAATCCACAAGGTCTTCACATGATCTGACCTAGATTATATCTGGACTTTAAAAGAGGCTGTGACCTCTGAGTTTGTTTCGGCCTTTCTTCTCAGATAGGAAACGCCGACCTCATCTAGTAAAAAAAAAATGTTTGACGTGTAAAAGGCGTGTTGTTATTTTAATAATAATATTCATGTTATGTGTATGATACACCCACATGAACAGAACAGTTCGGTTCGAGAGTGATTTGTTCATGTCTGTAGGTAAGTAGTGTAAATGTCATCTAAAAAGAGAAGAAATATTGGTTATGCTTATTCGTGCACATTAAAATAAGACGTAAAATCTGAACTGAGTTATTCGTTCATTATTTGGATTAAACATCCACAATATTAAGGAATAAAATGTGAACATTTTCCTTAGGTCAAATTTTGGGCATGAATCCTAAGGCTGAACAGTGCAAGATTTAATACTAAAATGAGCATTCGAATAGTTAATCAAAAACACTAAAATCATGTGTTCAACTTTTGGTAACTAAATTCATACATTTATTAAAATTAATTTGAGTGGTTTTATTTGGTCTCTAAGCGTGAGTTTATAAGTAATGATAGCTGTAAAAATATGCCCTTTCTCCATTTGTGGATCAAGCGAACAAAATTGAATCCATTACTTGAACAGTAAATTTCTAAAAAATACGGTAATTAGTGTATTTATCTATCAATTTAATCAAAGCCCAATATAAAAGATTTTAGTCTAACCAAATCACTGTAGACTATCATTTCTATAAGCTGACAAAATTCTTAAATTCAAAGGGTAGGTTTCCATTTAAACAGATTTTTGGAGGGAAACGTTCACTGAACGGCTGGCCGAGCGCGTTTGAGTTATCACTGGTGCCGATTCTCTTGTCACAAATGCCTCTAAACTAGACTAAAAATCACTAAAATTTGGTTTAATTCTGTCAAATGACGATTTTCCATTCTGAAATTTACTATAGTGACACAACTTAACTATATTTTAGTTTGACAGCACTAAGATTGCACTGAGTTATTAATTTAGTGAAAATGGCAGTTTTGCTATTCTGAATTTTACGTTTTTCAACAAAAAATTTGATTGTCTGACTAAATCTGAACATGAATCTGACTATTTTTAATCGCGATTAAAAAGGTGTGGAATAAAATTAGGTGGCGTGGACTAAAATTCACACCAACACCTCGACTTCAGACGTGCAAAAACGGTACTTTAACTTTCTTTTTCTTATTTTGCTCATATCTCGAAAACGGTGTGTCAACTTCTGGACATAGGCCTCCCCTTTTTTCTTCTAAACCTCTCTATTTCGTGCTATTTCAGGCCATGTTGACCTTAACATGCCCAGATCGTACCACCACTTTCGCCCCGGTCTACCTCGTCGGCTATATCTTCCCTCAGGCGTCCAGTGACTAACAATCTTTGCCTAGCTTTCCAGGTGTATTCGTGTGACGTGTCTTGCCCTCTCCCACTTCTGCCTGGCTGCGTTTTCTTTAACATCCGTTACTTGAGTTATAGAGCGCAGCCCACATAGCCTTACCAAGTATCAAATGAAATAAGTATCAAGACAAAACACGATCGGCCGTTAATATTATCGAAACTAACTCGTTGGCACTTTATAAACATGTGCGATAACTAGGTACTGTTCTAGGTAACTTTCTAATTACTAACAAAACAGTAAACTAACCATTGGGTTTACGTCGACCATAACGTGCCGAGACCCGTTGATTACATAAGTGTTGTTGCGTTTTTTCTTACTGTTAGAAAGTTTGTTTATAAATATTTCACAATGTTCGAGACTAAATATTTCTGTAGGTAAATCATTTGTATGTGAATGTCATCTGGCTCCGCGCTGGCTGGGTTGGACAGTGGAAATCTGCTCTCATGTTGATCCTATTTTTAACCCACAGATCTATGTGTACTCTCAATGAACCTGGCCCTCGGTGTCTGCTACGTAAACTACAACCTGTTCCAAGGGTTTGAACCTAAACCAGTTACTTTGAAAACGTTCCGGTGGCGTCATGTTCGAGGTGACGGGAATACCACAGCGAAACCGAAGCATGTCAGTACGACGTTTAATGATGAAACCAAACCCACAGTTCATACCACAGCCACCAGTAAAAGAAAACAAATAAATTTAACAAGTGAATACAATTTTGTAAGTAAACATAACACATAACATCACGCCTTGTTTCCCCGAAGTGTTGGTCAGAGCTGTACCTATAGCACACCCAGATTTCGCCAGTTACATTTTAAGTCCCATGTAATAGGGGGCGAGCCTATTGCCATCAACCGGGCACAAATCCAGACTCCGGGCTGCTACTGAGAAATGCCATATAGATAAACCCAATAACACGTTGCCCGACCTGGGAATCGAACCCAGGACCTCATGCTCAGCAGTAGCGCAAGTTAACAAGTACCTAAATCATTATCTGTGTTTTTTTAAGGGGGTTCTAAATATTGCAATTGCAACACGACATTCTTATTGTGTTTTTGAGTTGAACAGTTCATTGCCTTGTCATATTATATTACGAGAAATAGACGACATTTTACCCTCCAATTATATGGATTACACGCGGAAAATTAAAACATCCTCATTTTCAATAGCACCTGACCACACCAGAAGCAAATCAAAGGAAACAAAAAATAAATGTGAAGCAATTCAACATGAAATGCCCTGAGAACGAGTTTCCGTCAAGCATCGGGACCTATGAGATACCGACGCAGCGAGACCTGGTTCTCTTCACGCAGAGAACCCTGCTGAAGATGTTCAACAGCTACCATGAGAAGACACTCCTTTTACTTAAAGATATAAAGGAGGTTGGTAGCTTTATAACTTTTTGATGTTCGATACGCATAGGATTTTGTTGTGTTGGCTACGCAGAACCTAATAATGATTTTTACACGAGCATTATTTGGGCATCAAGTTTTCGAAAATACTGTTCTTTGGCCGTTGTGGAAAACCTGTCGTTTGATTTTGATACCAAAGTGGTAACAATTTGACATCGCCTTTATGGCTTAGCAATAGGGGCGATTTTTGTAGTGAAAGTGCGCTAACATGCGATTGACTGTAGTTACAGTTGGTACTGTTTTCTCAGTTAAAATTCGTTTACAGGCTACAAGAGCTACGGTGGCGGCAGAAAATAAATGTCACGGCAGAGGTAAAACATCGTATAAGCTATGTGTGAAAGAAGTCAACAAGAAGTTTGTTACCGTCACCAAGGAATTAGTTCAGTCTCTTGAACGCCAGGAAGCGGAAGTTATCGCTTTGACAGAGGTATTTACATCAGTTTTCCTCTAGCTCCTTTCCTCTAGCTCACCACTTCAGAACAATACCTCTTAATTTCTAACGTTTCAGGATAAAATATGCAACTTGACATCTATGAAGACAAACCCCATACAGCTAATTAAATTACTGGCTATGGACGAAGCTACTTTGGACTTCGCATTGCCAGCCTTTTTACGACTACTTGGTGGATGTACCGTTTATTGCAATAAGTAAGTAAGATTAAGAAGGTAAAGATTCGCACGACACAAAAAAAAATTAGGTACAGGTAATTTTAAACATAACGGTAATTTTGCAGCCCGGTACTACCCGACCACCGTCCAAGACTACGTCAAATGACAGATCAAGAACTAGTCGTAAGACATTTCCTTACGAGCAAAAATTACTTACAACTTTTAAAGGACAAGTATGTGTAAGGATAAAAGAATGCAGCGCTGGCAAACTGGATGCATTCCTCTAGCATTCATCGCCAATGAACGCACCCGCACCCGCTACGATCCATCGAGCTTTGCCGTACTCCGCGTGCCATACGCTAGATGTCGCTAGTATCAATGAACTTTTGACGTGAACTTGATTGAAACTTAGAATAACTTAACCAAAATATTCTAAGCTTTTTATGTGATGTGAATAGGGATAACCGTGGGAATATCTATATAAATAACAACATTTGTATTACAATGCGTGGGAAATGCACATGTGTGTTTTAAATCGTAGAATATTACATCCTGGTTCCTCCTTCTAAAAGTTTGAACAAATCTTTACGCAAAGGTATGTGGTGTTATTTACTAATAGAATAAGCATTATTTGTAAAGGAACTGACTTAATTCAACTTAATATTTATCAGTAATAGTAGGTATAAAGTTAATATTATCAATTTCTAGTTGGCGAAAGTCATATTTAGCCCACTTTCACGCGCGTAACAACTTAGTAGCAAATAACTAATTACACGTTGATAATATCTGTTTCCTCAAATGATCAACACTTTTACGCACTAACTTCACCTCGCCACTTCACCAACCTTTAACTTTTACATTCCCATGTAAAGATACTGTAATCAAATATGCCACATCTGGACATTCATTCTGAAGTTTTGTGAACTTGTTTGGTGTTACTTGAGCATTATCTGATATTCTTACTTAATTAACTATCAGCAACGTAAACAATACACAAGTATTATAATTTTCGTTTTCTTATCAAATCTAGTTAATTTTCTGTCACAGAAAACATCATGAGAAGTATTAAAAAGGGAAACTTAATTTACCATTCTGGCATCATTAGTAAAAAGTAAATCAGTGTTTGGCTGGGTGGTAATTAGTAAAAACTTGAGTGGACCCTATATAAAAAGATTATTTTTACACTTGTATAGTTTTAAAGACTGGGTTCTGGCTGTCCAGTGTCCACCTTTTTATGTGTGTCCAACTTGTACACACTGTTTCAAAATTTTATTCAACACAAAAAATAAGCTAAAGTCCTTGATCAACTAAAGTTAACTGCTGCGATTGGCTGGCTGAAATAATAGTAGCTTATCAAAACCCTTAGCATTACAATAAAATTGAAAAACAGATTAAAATCGACTTTCAGAAACTGGGGGTTTGGGCTTCTGTCTATCCCTGAGAATTAAAAGCATTCTAATGTCAACTGTGTCAACGAGAGCAGTGGTGGCCCCGTGGAAACGGGACTGACTTACAAGCTGTAGACTGTGGGTTCTAACCCAAGCAGGCGCTATACTTAGGGTAAATAATTTGATCACCACTGCTCTCAAAACTGTGAAGGAAAACATTGTGACAACATGTCCTTGAAACAAAAACAAAACACAAAGACATGTGATGTCTACCCATATTGGGCCCTGATGGTAGATTACGGCCCACTTCCTCTAGAAGAGATGAGCAGTGGGAAAATCATAGGCTGATTGTGCTAATGGCAACTGGAACTAATTGTGAGAGTTCTTGCTCATGAGGTTTTCAATATTCTTTTCTGAGATGTGACCAGAGCAATGTAACAATGAAAATATAATAATAATAATACCAGCCTATAGTTGTCCCACTGCGAGGCAAAGGTCTCTTCTTATACAAAGAAGGCACATTTGTTGATCACCACGCTTGGTCAACTTTCTTTTAATAATATTAGTAATATCCTAAATAAACTCTGAAAGTACATAATGAATTGAAAGTCACATTGGCACATGCCGTGCATTCAAATCAAATCAAATCAAAATATTTTATTTCACATAGACCTACATGGGCACTTATGAAACGTCAGATTCTAGGTGCACGGTTCCAATTGGTCGTTTCCCATGGAGAAGAGCCGGCAAGAAACTCCATGGTTACTCTTTTAAAAATATGTCTTTCACAATGTTTTCCAATTACAGTGATATTAACAGGTATGGGAGGACAGTGTAGGCCTGTCAACAAGTACCATATTATGTTAAACAAATAGACAATTGTCTATAATTTAAAATCCACAGGGCCTACGACGTTCTCACATTTACAAAAAGAATTAGTCCTTGACCGCTGGCCCATCTTAACCACAAGGTATAATTAAGTAATAATAATGTCTACTGAATGGAACACGTTGAATAGCTGTTTGCAGTAGTGTAGCAACATTTACATAAACATATTTTTAAGCAGTTCAGTTATCAAACGCCTTTGTCAAGCTATAATACATAGTGGAAACAAACCATATAATTTGAGGTATATGCAAAAAGTACCGCGATAAATACCATAATCCCATTGGTTTGCATTTGAGTGGTAACAGTATAATGTTGAATAAAATTATTTGACTTTAAGCTTTTAGGATACCAACCTTATTGAAATAAAACATAAAATCTGTAAAATACCTGCTTTAATAGATTCAAATGTACAATTCATGGCTTGAGTAACTAATAATATTTTCACTAATTAAAACTTAATCTAAATTGCTTAAAAATTACATCAGCCTTAGTTGAATCGTAAGTATTCCACTTACTACATAACTATGGAAGTAAACTTGGGTTAATATTTAACTTATAAAAATGTTCTACTATGACATAATATCACACCTGTATGCCCTGAAGGGTATGGCACAGGTGTACCTATATTACACACACATTTTGCCAGTTATGTTAAAGTTCCAAGTAAAATGGGGCAAGCCTATTGCCATCAGGTACAAATCCAGATACTGGGCAACAAGGTTACAGTGGATAAGTTCTCGAGAAAATTAATATTCCTCGGAATTTATCTGCTGCAAATTTAGAAGTCCATACATACTTACTTCAAAAACTGACCTGCACGCATAGCATGACCACCATAGAAAATAATTTATTTAAATGGAAGCATAGACAAAATTACAGACAAATAAAAGAAATCTGTCAATTTGTCTATTCTTCCATCATCAAAACCCAGTCATGCTATGATTGCTGTAGTTATAAACACTGTCTTATTAAAGTATCCCATATTAGATATCAAGTGCAACCATGTTAATTATATCAATAGAGTTAGGTACAGCCAAACTATTCTGTAAAAATCTCACCAGTGTCAGTCTCTATCATCGCCAGTTTTCACAGTGTCATTTTCTACAGAATATATTGTCATGTACGCACGTAAAGCATACTCTGCACAATAAAGGCATGCTTCACTATGTATGGACAGTAGCTATTACATTTTATCATGTCATAATCATTTATTTACTTTGCAAACATGAATAATAAACCATTTACCAGAGATATTCTCCCAGATAAATTATCTGCCACTTATACATGGTTAAATTTAGGTCATTCTGGAACCGAAAGCTATGAACTCGATCATCAAACTCGAATAATATTTTATTATTTAATAATTATCAGAAAAGCAGGACATAAACTAAAATGCAACCACAAATTTTACTTCCTACTTTTTTTCTTATCACTATGAGACTTCTTTGATTTAGACTTTTTGGACTTTTTCTTATGTTTCCTCTTCTTGTCTCTGTCTGATTCACTGCTGGAGGAAGATGATGAGGAGGAACTGCTTGTTGATGATGTGCTTGATGATCTGTGAACAGAGTATACAACAACAAAGTAATAAAATGATTTACTATGTAGGATTCTTCCTAGAACAACGTAGCTGTAATTACTATGCTTGTAATCACCACAATGCTTGGATGATTATTAAGGAGAATTGATTTATGTTGAAAAAGAAATAATGCTGAGTATGAGAGAAAATTATATAGGCCAACAATTAACTTTTTCTAATCTTATTTTACTGGCTCAATAGTGTGTAGTTTGAATATAATTATAATATATTTGAATAGAAATATAGGTAATATATTTAACATCTGAAAAAATTAAATGCTTTTTGTATTAAACACTGTCAATAAACCAATGATATACTTGACCTACCTAGACCTCTTTCTCTTCTTCTTTTCCTTGGCCTTCTGTAGCTTCTCCTGCAGCTTCTGCCTAAGTTCTGCCTCTCGGAGCTTCTGCAGTGGCGTGGCATACTCCTCTTCAGTATCACTGCTTGTACTGCTCACATCCAGTACTATCTCCTTGTTAGGGTCCACCTGGAGGCAATGGGAGGCAAATATAATTGTGTTATGGCAACATTTATATCTACATGGCCAGTCCTAACTTCATAGCAAAACCCAAACAGTGTGTGGCTATTATAGTCTCAAGATTGGTAGTCTATTAGGTATTCAAATATATCCTGAACGCCTAAAAAACTAGTACAATATTTAGATATATTATCGGTTACCACAGTGACCTGAAAGGTTTACTTTATTGAAAACAATATGAACTTAGAAAATTATGTTATTATGAAAATAGTCATGATGGAACAACAAATTATTAATAAAACAAAGTTTTAGATAACCTGCTTAATTGGGCAAAGACAATAAACAAGATTATTCCTATGTCCAATGTAATTAACGAAACCGATGTTCTAATAAAGTTTATTTACCTTGATAAAGTTTCTACATTGAAACGTAAGGTGTCCAGCATAGCCACACTTTTTACACGCAGCTCGAGACGTCTCTTTGCCGAATTTATTCGCTAAATCTGTATAATTAGACATTATCGTGTAGAAAAGGCGAAGAAAATACTAGAATACAAATTAACCAACAAATCAACAATATACTCGGGCCGTGAAACGTCAACAAACAATGCCGTTCCGTTTCGCCGAAGACCTGCTGTACTTTGCGCTATGCATCATTAATTACACTTTAAAAGTTTAAACTATTATTTATCAATAAATAAGCTGTTACTTTGTATTTTTAAATTAGTTAAATTCATCTTTTTGACGAAAGAAACACCTCTAATAATAACCTCAAAAAACGCGAAAGTAAATTGAAACGAAACGTTAGTCGAAAACGGTCCGTTCCACAAAATGGTTCGCCGTTCCATTTTGCAATATACATAGTAAACTTAAAAAAACTTTTTCTTTTGCAGCAAATGACGATAATTCTGGAACATGTTAAAAACATTTTATCAAAAAATTAGTAGTTGAAAGAAATGTTCGGAAATGGCAGAGTTCCTGCCGCTGTGCGACGTGCTATTCAACGTGATCTCGCTCGCTGGGTACTTCTGCGACGTGGTGTTCGACGTCGTCATGGGCTACGCGTTGCTCGAACGAGGATATAAAGGCACTTTTGCAGCCGCCATATCTATTGTTATCACTTCACTACTTATATCTCAGGTGTGTATGCTTACTGTTTTTGCAATATGGTTTTATGTTGAACGGGACGTATTTTGTGACTTTTTGGCACCTTGGCTTTTCAGCCCTTTTTAGACAACACAAAACGGGTTCTCTATAGCGGTGGGTAATCTTTATTCCGGCAAGTGAATTGATTCACTTATTCCGACTCCGGGTCCGGTACCGGTTCACCTTATTTATTCCTTTGGCACCGTTTGGCACCGGCACTCACTCGCTCATTTTGGTTCCCCGGTTTCGCAGAACATTTTATTCATTTGGTTCACTGGATCATTTGGCACATTTTGAATTGAACAGTTGGTTAGAGCGATACGACGTGTTCCGAGTACTTCCGAGTGACTTGAGCGAGTGAACGAGAGTGAACAGTGAACGCGCGCTCCGGAATCATTTGGTACCGCGGTGCCGGTAAGGATTGTGAGGAATAAATAAGGTTTACGTATCCGCGTTCGGTACCGGCTCCTTTGGATCAGTACCTCCGGAGTTACCCACCGCTAGTTCTCTATTGTGTCACCTAAATTTTTTATCCATAATTTAAATTGCCATTTTTTTTGTCCTAGTCATCATTTGTCCGAATGATAACTTACCCGAACTTAATATCACATGCCATAAAATTGAAATCCCTAAATATAATATGTCCTAAATCCGTTTGTCATAAATATTACAATCAATAATATCAAATTATTATTAAACATGTACTCAATAAAGCAGCTGATTGTGAACATGTGGTTTTTGTAAGCATGCAGCATGCAAGTAAGCACGCAGCATGCAAGCAACCATGCAACATGCAGCAGGCATGGTTTCTGTCACGGCTCCGGCGCGGCGCACAGTGGGTCGAAACTATGATTTTAGTGACTTAGGGCTCAACTTTGCTTTTTCACTTTTTTTTTTATGCGGATGGGTAGAGCTCATTAACCTCAATAATAATTGTTCTGATGTATTATTTCCTAAACTTTATACTTTGGGTAGAAAAATGTGTTTTGTTATTTTTTTGTATGGAGCGGCTCAAATAAACTTAAATTCCTGCTAAGTAGCGTGTGATCCCGCGTTGAAACTTTATTTTTCATATACCTTGTCTGGTCTATTATCATTTGATGCTATAAACAAATGCATAAAGTTGCAACTCTGCCAAATAAATGGATCGAAAAAAATGAAAAAATACATAGAATAAAAAGCTTCATTTTTTACTTTCGTAAGTTATTTTAAGTTAAATTTGATATGGAATAGTAAGTAAAAGCACGTAATAATACACATAATTACTTAGCAACTAACAACAATACATTTAAAAGGTCCCTAATTAGCTTAAATTTACTAATACTACATATATTAGTAAATTTAAGCTAATTAGGGACCTTTATTTAAAAATGTGGATATGAAATCAATTAATTTCTATTTGTGTGTTTAATTACTGTAATTAGCTTAACCTTTTACCTTATAAAATAACAATGTTTTTCACTTTTAGTCATTACTGTAATATTAATTAGGATAATTAGTTAATGAGGGTAGTAGAAAAATTAGTAAACATTGTTTGTCACTGGATTCTGGAAGTATAAAATGACCATAATTTATTATATACTAACTAGTGTTCGTTTATTCGTACTACTACTAACATCTCGTGATTCTGATCGTCCCTTTTTCGTTATAATGGATAATTTAGTTAACAATTTAGATTTATTTATGATTTTAAGAGAGCAGGTCAAGTCACTGTCGGATAGTCAAAAATTCTTTCAATTCCTACAACATAAAATAAACGTGACCGAAGAGAACAGTGTTTAGCTCCAAAAATTCTGTACGCGCTTTTGTTCAAATATAAGTGCAAGATGGGAACGAAGTAGTCGCACGTTAGCACAGTTTGTAAGAAAAAATGGTGATTGGTTGGAACGTGCAATAAACTGGCCCGAAGGAATGATACCTGAAGCTGTGAACACTGAACAGGAAAGGCTCGAGATTTGTAATACTGAAGATGTCGAAAATCTACCACCATCTACTACAGAAGCTTCGACATCTACATTTACACCTCGAAAACCTTTCGAGGAATTGGGCTCCAGGCAAAAACGACGACGCGTTGATCAAATTAACCAATCGCTTTCGTTATCCCCGGATGAACTTAAAGCTACTACAATTGCTAGTTTAAGAAACACCGGAAATGAGGATGTAGGAAAAATTATGAACCATTTACTAAATCACCCCGAAGATCTAGAAAAAGTTAAAGAGTGTTTAAGTACAAGTAAACCGAAAAGTAGTACATATTCACCCGATAAGGCACTGTCTTTATTAGTTTCACTTAAATTAAGTAAGTGGCAGTATATAAGCCTAAGAGAAGCAGCAAGTGAAAATAGGTCTAATTTATACCCTTCTTATTATAAAATAAAACAAGCGAAGGCAAAATGTTATCCAGGGAAAGAAGACATAATTATAACTGAAGAAGGAGCTGCTATTAAACTGCAAGCTTTACTCAACTTGACGGTATCTAGGCTTTTAGAAGTGATTACTTTAGATTTGGATTCGCCAACTGAGTTACTGCTAATAAGCAAATGGGGTTTTGATGGAGCCTCAGGTCAAAGTAATTATAAACAAAAGACTGAAGCAGAGTTTGATGACTCAACTATCTTCATGGCCAGTCTAGTTCCTATAAGGCTTCAACAATGTGATGGAACAATTGTTTGGGAAAACGATCGACCCTCATCAACTTTCTATTGCCGTCCGATAATGTTCAAATTTACCAAAGAAACGCAGTCAACAGTGGTAACTATAAAAGCTAGCATAACCGAAGAAATAGAAACACTTCAGCCAATCAAGTTCAATCAAGTTGAAGTTAAGCATCAATTGCACTTGACGATGATAGACGGCAAAATATCGTCATATTTGTCAGACACATCTTCAGCTGTCTGTGATATCTGCAAAGCAAAACCGTCAGAGATGAACAATTTAGAGTCACTTGCTCAAAAAGAGAACAACGAAGAAGTGTTCCAGTATGGAATGTCATCTTTACATGCCTGGATAAGAAGCATGGAGTGCTTACTTCATATCGGTAAATATAATTTTATTAGTTCATAATTTTTTTCACGTTATATAGTTACTTGTGAGATTTTTATTTAAGTGATATTTCTTTTTGTTTGCAGCTTATCGTTTGGACTTCAAAAAATGGAGTTGCAGGGGCGATGACAAAGAAAAAATGTCACTCAGAAAGAGCGCTATACAGCAAGCGTTTAAGAAAGAATGCGGTTTACTTATTGACGTAGTCAAGCAAGGAGTAGGCACAACCAATGATGGCAATACTGCCAGAAGATTTTTTAGGGATGCAGAAACAACAGCTCGCATAACAGGAATAGATAAAGATTTAATAGAAAGGTTTCATGTGATTCTTCAGACGGTTGCATCTGGAGAGAGCGTGGATCTTTCTAAGTTTTCCGAATTTTGTAGAGATACTGCACAATTGTACGTTCACTTATATCCCTGGTATTATATGCCTTCCAGTATACATAAATTGTTAGTACATGGGAGTGATATAATTAAGCACTTTGGTGCCATACCTATAGGTAAACTGTCGGAAGAGGCAGCGGAAGCTCGTAATAAAGATTTCCGGAAATATAGAGAGAGTCATTCTAGAAAGGTAAGTAGAACGGCGACAAATGAGGATATTATACACAATCTTCTTTTGTCTTCTGATCCAAAGATCACAAGTCTAAGACCTCGAATGGTGAAACAAAATATAATGGTTCTCTCTCCAAAAGTCAAAGAGCTTCTGCTGATTTTTCCCACAGAATCCGATATAGATTTTATTGATGTAGATAATTTACAAGATAGTCATAGCGATAGTGAATAAGATTTTTTGGTAGTTTGTAAGTTTCTTGTTTTTTTTATTAGTTTATAAATGTCAAACTCATAATTGAAAGGAAATAGTAATGTTTGATGTTGTTTATAGTTAGTTTTTAGTTTGCTTGTGTTAGTTGTAGTAATGTTAGTTTACCTTTACTAATTTGTATTATTATGTACCTATCTTTACTCACTATTCAGTATTAAATCTAACTTAAAATAACATTTCATAAACATGTTAAAGTCATTAAAACAAAGAAATTGAAATTCATAGATCCCTAATTAGCTTAAATTTACTACTACTACATATATTAGTAAATTTAAGCTAATTAGGGACCTTTTAAATGTATTATGATTAGTGTGATTAGCTTTAAATTTACTAATACTACATATATTAGTAAATTTAAGCTAATTAGGGACCTTTTAAATGTATTATGATTAGTGTGATTAGCTTTAAATTTACTAATACTACATATATTAGTAAATTTAAGCTAATTAGGGACCTTTTAAATGTATTGTTGTTAGTTGTTAAGTAACTATGTGTATTATTACGTGCTTTTACTTACTATTCCATATCAAATTTAACTTAAAAGAACTTACGAAAGTAAAAAATGTAGCTTTTTATTCTATATATTTTTTCATTTTTTTCGATCCATTTATTTGGCAGAGTTGCAACTTTATGCACACGTTAATAGCATCAAATGATAATAGACTAGACAAGGTATATGAAAAATAAAGTTTCAACGCGGGATCACACGCTACTTAGCAGGAATTTAAGGTTATTTGATCCGCTCCATACAAAAAAATAACAAAACACATTTTTCTACCCAAAGTATAAAGTTTAGGAAAAAATACATCAGAACAATTATTGTTGAGGTTAATGAGCTCTATCCATCCACATGAGGAAAAAAGTAAAAAAGCAAAGTTGAGCCCTAAGTCACTAAAATCATAGTTTCGACCCACTGTGCGGCGGTCCCACGCGAGTTTATCGTTGCAGATGGGTTTAACGCTCACCACCTGCTCCTCAACTCGCGGGCCGCCTCGCCCTTCCGCGCCTACGCGATTTTAAATTACACTCTAGGGGTAGAGCAGATAAGACTGTGTGGAGTCGGATTTACAGCGATTCGTTTCTGTCACTAAAACCTAATTTTTACCAAATGTTTTAGGACAAAAAATTTACCATAAATGAACATTCGGAATAATACACATTATTTAACACAATACTTAGGACATATGACTGTAGGTCATGTAAAAGAGATTAAAATTATTATAGTACTCGATATTATGACAGATACTTTTAGAACTAAAGATAAATTATGTTAAACAAAATTTCGGGATTTTGAACATTATGGTTACTGAAGTTTATAGCTAACGTGTTTTGATAATGATTTTCGGACAAACAATTTTAGGAGAAAAAAGAGAGTACCCACAAAACGAGCTTGAAACAAATGGTCCAATACTGCAAAGTCCCAAAAAATGTCAGTCTCAAAGTCCATATCCACTGCTGCCAATAGACTTTCGACTCTGTAAAAATAAAAACTCTGTTTCTACTTCCCAGGTGCTATCTCTCCGCTGGTACCTCCACGTGTGGTGGGCGGGAGAAGGTCGTAAGGGGCGGCCGCCATGGCTGCCCATAGTACTGCACTGTCTGCAACTTGGTGTATTGTGGCGGTATGCAAGGCTGTTGGTACCGGTGGAACTAAGACGAGTGAAGCATCAAGTGCGGGACTTATGTGAGTATACAACATCATTTAACACTGAACGCCTCATCACGCTCGCCGTATGACCTTCACTACATAATAATGAACTCTCCCATGGATTTCCGTAAGTAAGGATTTGCACATTCCTGACGCAGCGTAAATAGCATGGTTTTATTGCCAAAAACGGAACTACATTTCGCCAAAGGCGTAGCACGAACGCACAACATTCAAAAATCGTTCGACTTAACATAACGTTTTCTTCACGCGTTCGTGCCAGGCCCACAAATCTGCGCTGGCGCTAGCCATATCTCGTAACTTGCTATCCAGCTCAATAATTTTACGGAACTCCAGACAGTCTTAACATAACTACATACATGTCACATTCTCATTTCACAGGTATGCTGAGACTGGTCCACGCGTTCTGCGAGGCAGCGCCGATGCTGCTGCTGCAGCTACACATACTGTTCAAGGATACTAACAGAGAACCAGCCAGCGACCTCGCCGTCACACCGGAGCCGAGCATCGATGAACCTTCAGGTACAGAACAAGGCAAGACAGGCTGGCAGAATTTTAACCGCGTAGGCATATGGCACGCCTGTAAGGCACTTTTCTACGAAACAGCATTTTTTTTTTTGTAACCGGCCTTTATAGGTAGAATCATTTGCTGAATTCAACAAATGATTCTACGTAGAAGTTTGCGCGTGGATGTCCCTACCACTCTCAAACTCAAAGCATTTATTTAAAATAAACCAAGTACAGGCACTTTTGAATTGTCAAGGGGTCGGTCAGTCAGAAATATGAAGCTAGTTGCCCATTCCAAAGCGAAGTAGGTACCTATGGAGAAAAACGGGCAAGAAACTCAATGGGCACTCTTTTTAAATAATATTGTTACAGAAAATGTTTGTAGAACGATAATACATAATTCTAGCGACTTTTCGAGCTTTCAAGCAGCGAGATTTCTTTATTCTATTTAGGTTCATTATTAATGTATTATAATAAACATAAATACACAAAAAGACGACGATAAATGACGTAGAAAACCACATCAAAATCCGTTGCGTAGTTTAGAAGAACAACGCGGAGACAGAGTTGAAAAGCTACTATAATTTATAATAAAAACTAACTGCACCCCGCGTTTTTACCCGCATTAGTCTCGATCCCGTGGGAATATCGGGATATAACGTTCCTATGTCCTAATCCACGTCATGGTCCACCCATGTGTCAATTTCATCCAAATCCGTTTAGCCGTTTTAGAGTGAAAGCGTAACAAACAAACATACAAAAAATCAAATCTTTTCTCTTTATGATATTCCCGAGGCGTTGCCCGCGTGGATGTTGGAAATTACCCCAAAGTCAAATCAATTATTTCAAATAGTCACATAAATGGCACATTTGAACGTCAAACTTTACAAAAAAAAAATTGAATTGACTCTAGTTGCTCCTTCCAAATGGTAGCTTTGTATGGAGAAGAATCGGCAAAAAAAACTCCTTTAAAATGTTTTAGAATTTTTTGTAATTACATATACATGAATTATTTAATTATTTGTGAAGATGATGCAATATATAATATAGAATAAAATAACTTAACCACATTAGGTAAAAATAATTAAATATTAAAGTAATGGCTGGTAAATTAATTATGTAATAGATACAGATAGCCCAGGTCATGGCCAATCTGTATCTTCATAGAAATCCATTCAGCCGTTAAGGCGTGACATGGTAACAGACGGACAGACAGATAATAAATACAAATAATCTTTTTGTTATTCATTAAACTTGTTTGCGTCTGGGCGCTCCAAGCGGTGCTCCGCATCGCTGCCAATGCGGTGAAGCAGTCAACTGCGTCGGACACCATGGCCTGTCCTGCAGCAAGAGAGCTGGTCGGATGGCACGGCACGACAGCATTAATGACATCATCCGCCGGGCTCTTGTCACCGCCGGGGTGCCAGCTGTTTTAGAACATATTTTAGTGTTACCTTGTATATTGTAATTTAGATTTTGATTTTTATCTAATATAATGATATTAAGCAAAATAAAAAATTAATTAAACTAGTTTTATAATTCTAAATTTCTAACTTTATCCTCTTTAATTTGAAATACTCGAAAGAGATTTAAGATAGATACTAGAATTATTGATTGTCTTTGGAAACACTATCGCCGCCATTGACCACGATAAACGAGTACTTTACGTACGTTAGCCAAGATATTTTGTCTTCAAATTGTGAAAACTTTTGACTGAGTGGACAGATTTTAAATGAAATAAATACAAACACCTCAAGATACGGTATTTTCAATTCCTTAAATCTCATAAGAAGAGGCAAAAAATAATTTTAATATACCATTTAAATCATCCCATATTTCACCCCACTAATTAATTATTTATTTCTAAACAAAATCATAATATTTTGAGTGTTCATTTCCGTAACTTAAGAAATACTGAGTTTCCCATACAAACTTTTACCCCCCGCCCTAAATCACCCCTATGTCCTTCTCCAGGATGCCATCGATCACTTTCCAAGTTTTATCGAAATCCGTTCAGTGTTTTAGGAGTTAAAAGGATACATGCAGACAGAGTTACTTACATGTTACCGCCTTATCTGACCTCCACAACCCAGTTACTGGGTAACACGATACCCCTTGGTAAGACTGGTTGTCACACTTTCAGGCTTCTGACGACCCGTAAAGACTGAAAGATGTACATGACAGCCGGGTTCGACGACACAACGTGCTTTGGCACGTAGGGGTCTCGGTATGAAATGGATGGTCACCCATCCACGGTCTGACCGCGGCAAGCATAGCATAACCTTGACCGATTGAACTGTGCGGCTGTTACTTTGCCACGGGCCCCAAAACAACAAATGATTAACAAATAACTATTCATTACCAGAAAACAAAGCGTTTGCGGAACTGAACGTGATATCTGCGTCACTGTCTCTGTTCTCCGTGTGCTGGGCGCTCGCGAGCTTCAGCAAGAACGTGCGGCTGCAGAACGTACACCGGCTTGTGCTCACCTGGCTCGGCGTTATCTTTCAGGTAAATTACCTTGTGAAGGCCCGCCCACCTGGGCTTCAACCAAACTGTGTCTTAAATTCAAAATTAGACATATATAATCTGTATTGTTACTTTGTATCTATAAGAATCCTTTGATATATACTTACAGATAAGTCGTAGTGTTTAAGGAAAATTGGTGCAAGAAATGCCCCCCCCCCATTCCTCAGCGAAAAATATTTCTCCTCTCCCTCTGGAATCCATTGGATGCGAGAACACTGTGGCGACGCGTGAGGAATGCCTATGTCGAGAAGTGGACGTTTTTCGGCTGAAATGATGATAATGAGGACACTTTCATATTATTTCGAAACCTAGCAATCAAAGTTTGTCTTGGTCACTGATGTTCTGTGAACGTAAACGCCATGAGGACACTGTACCCGCGGCCGTTGAACCAATAAACAGCAAAAAAAAAAACGGTCGAACGAAGTTCCTTAATGCGGCTTGCGCTACGATTGACTGGTAAAAATCGTTACGTTAGGAAAAAGTGTAATGTGACTTTCTCTCTCTGTGTTTTCTTTCTATCACACTCGCGCACACACACGCGTATATAACGCGTGTGTGTGTGCGAGTATCGCGTAAGGAACTTCGCTCCTCACGGGGGTCTCCAATTCAATTCTTTATTGCATTCGTAAAACAGTTGGTAGGCTTAAAAGTAATGTAACAATCATGGACCCTTTCGGGCAAAGCATAGCAGGAGACAGAAGGCGCTTACCTATTTGTGTTTGCACTATGTCTTCTGGTAACTGTATTTTTCTTGTTCTTCTAATATTAATGTTATTTAAGTAGGTTACTATATACATTAAATATTTTGCCTTTTTCACTTTAAGTTATAAATAATACCTGCTTGAGTAAATAGGTCTTTTTATGATGTGTGTATGTGCAGTCCGCGAGGCCTAAGCTGAGCTTTGCACCAATGTGATCGCGCCAGGGACGTACAGCGCCTCAGGCCGATTGTCCGATTGCCAAGCAAGGGACGCGTGGCTACGTGCACTCACACAAATGCAAAGCTCAGCTTAGGCCTCGCGGACTGTACCATATAGTCGAGTTAGTCCCGACAGCACACATTTTAGATCATTCTTAAATATTGATACCCATCACGTCTATGAAGTTTCGCCAGTTAGTTTATTTTGCCGCTGTATAAAAATAATTGCGTTTCGGTACAGTTCCTGTGGCGGCTGGGTACGATATCGGCGCGGATCTGCGCACTCACTGTGTACGCTCTAGTCTACGAGTACTGGGTCTTCTTAGTTATAGGTAAGTAACATAACAGTACCTAGACTTTTGAAAATATGACAAAAGTAAAAGCAATGTTTTAACCTAAAATAAGTACAGTACAACTATTTTCTTAATGTCCCTCACCGGCAATTTGTCGTGCCTGCGACTTTAGCAGCAGTTAAAAGAATATTAACAACTCTATATACTTCCAAGTCCATTGAGTGCGTCCGGTCTGCACCAAGTGCAAAGGGCTACTGATAGAAATCCGATGAAAGACGTAACACGAAGTTTGCCGAGGGACATTAAGAAAATAGTTGTACTGAACAAGTGTTCAGTATGAGTAACACAATGACGAGCATTCGAATGCAAAGTATTACGAAAAAAGTAATAACATAAAATCTCTTTTTACTGAAGAAACGAATCCCATTTTAACCCCCGACGAAAACAGAAGGGTGTAAGTATAACGTGTGCATCTGTGTGTCAGCCTGCCTTTTTTTTTGTTTAAAAGGTAGGTTGAAGTAACCTAAAAAAAATGTTTTTTACTCTGAATAGGTTTTTGTTTGTGACGGGTTTTTTTTATTTAAATTTTACTTTTAAGATAAAAAGATGCGAGTCGGAATTTACTAATGTACATGTTTTTGGTATGCCCAAATACTTTCTGACACAGCTATATCGGACCAGAGACGGGTAAACAGGTCATTTTCATCTATATTCAATTTACCTTTCTAAGTGCCGATTTCACCAATGAAACTGAACGCGATCATCACTTTTAAACCTAGTTCTAGAGCTGTCATTGTCAATATTCCATAACAATTTTGACACTGACAGCTCTTGAACGCGTTTTAGTTGTGCTAAACGCGTTCAGTTTCATTGGTGAAATCGGCACTAAGTCAGCAGCAAAATTAATTAATGTTTTTTTTATTTTTTTCTAAATTATATCAAGCACCACACTGTTGTACTGTCATCATCATTCTTGTTGCGTATGGAAAACATTTTAATAACATTTATTTGTGTGCCTTTTTTATAATAAATAAGCATTACGCCCCGCCACTGGGACCTTGATCGCTAAGTACTTGCCTCGATGTAAGCTAAGTACTTTGAGATCATGTCGTCTTGCTTACCAACGGAAATTGTACAGTTCACATTTGCTTGGCAAAACCATTTCGACCGGGGCGTTATGTCGCACGCTCCGACCGCGACGGCAATTCGGCAAGTCAGTTCGTCTTCCCGCGATTTTAAAGAAAATACTGAAGAGATATGAGGAACAGGGTGTAAAGTTCACTCATACTCTTGGATAGGGAGGATCCTCTGACCAGATGGATGTCGTATCTGGTGGGCAACTGCCCAACGATTGATGTCGGAAACTTGTATATATGCTATCTGCCCAGTAAACTCTGCTTGCGCGATGTAGGATTTGTCTGACGTCAGTGTGATGCGTTTGTTCGCATGTGGCGGTGTAGATACCGCCACAATACCTAGGCGCCGCCGCAGGGTCTCAGGCACATTAATAAATATTTTTTTAAATAAATAATTAAACTTTTAAAATGTTTTTCATTGTCTATCTGAGTAATCACGTACTTGCGCGCCGCGCAACAAGTCTTTTATTCATACTTCTCTACTATTGGTCATACTGTTGTCAACCTCTTACACTCTCCAGGTCTCCACTGGCTGTCAATGTTCCTGTGGCTGATATCTCCTAAGAACGTGTTCCACGGCGAGCGCATCAGTCGACCGCGCAAGGCGTACCTGTCTGCACTCATCGCGTTCGTGTATGTGTTCGCCTACGTCAATCTGCAGGAGCTCAATCATAGGCAGAAGATGGTAGGGACACAGATAATATAATACTACGTAGTAGATACCCAATCCCATACAAACAAATGAAACATCCCTAAGTCTGGCAATTGAGCTGGCAATTTTTCTTCGTCCAATTTTTCAACAGATGGCAGCATCAGCGACTCACTAATTGCCAGAGACTGTAGTTTTACAGCGCCATCTAGGATTCGACCTACTTTTAAAACGTTTCGTGCAATCCTTTTATATTAATAATGTTTTATAGTTCCGGGTTCAGAAAAACATGTTATTAGATTTATTTTATGTTTCTATGTTGAAAATAATAATAAAATAAAGTTGTTTGATTTAAATAAGTTACAATATTGGAAACTGTCATGACGGGACCAATTGAGTAAAAAGCAACTTTAATCATTAAAAGGGTTCGAATTGAAGTTAACGGCTTCATTTTTATTTTATTTTTATAATACGTGCATTATGAGTGGAAATACATAAATCAGCACTGAACAAGGAAGTTTTTACTTTTACCATACATAAGTTAGCCAAAATTCAGCCCTTTATCGCTTTATAATTATTGTTAATATTATAATGGTTACTTATGCTGCCATCAATGTATTTTACTTCAAAACAAATTGTTATTTGTCTGTTATTATTGTTAATACCTTAGTATGCCTGTTAACCATGTTGAAAGAACAGGTCGGGCAAAGTGTTATTGGGTTTTTCCATTAGGAATTTCTTAGTAACAGCCCCGAGTTTGGAAGTTGGGCACGTGTCGCCGTGTGTCCTGCGCCTGATCTACCTCCGCGACTGTCGGATTGCCGCATCTGTGTCTGCGGCTCTGCGCACACATAGTGCTAGTGCACTATATATGATATCTCCCGCGTGTTTGCCTCCATGGCAGAAATATGGTCTGGAGGTGTTTAGTTTTAAATATCCGGTCACAACGAATGCAGTGGAGTTGGCCGGCAGAGTTAAAGTTATAGTTGTAAGAAGGCTTCTGTCTCTCCTTACGTATTTGTCGTATCTGGCGAGGCAAAGCTCTTAATATGGGCCCACGCAAAATAATAATAATTTCAAAGGCTCTCCGTTATTGAAATCGATAAAGAGAGTTGAGGATGTCTGGATTAAAAATATAGAAATAAAATCAGGCGGCCTTAGTATTGAAGAATTAGAATAATTTGGCAGTCCACGGTTTCTTAAAACGTATTTTCCATTTTTGGCCGCCATCGCCGTTATCTTTCATTTTGATTTTGACCCCATTAAAGGCTTCAGCACTCTTGCAAATCATGAAAGTAGTACTCCCGATTAGCCATCTTGAATTTTTATGACAACTTATCTCTCGACGTTAGCAAAAAAACTTGCTTTATTATTATTATTAATGTTTATTTATTTCGGACAGAATCCATATATACGTTAGTAACAATTTTCTTAAGATCTATGTTAGTAGGTAACTAATATAAGAAAGAAAGAAAACATTTTATATTTACAAATTCCCTGTAACTATTCCCACCCAGTGTGCCTGTATGGGACAGTCATGTCATGGATGCAATCATTTGCAAAATGCTGTTGGTGCTACCGCGCAGTCTTAGGAATAACGACGCCACTTTCTTACGCACTATAGCGTGGAAACCATCAACTCGCGCATTTGCGAACATTTGCGACGCACTGCAATGCCGTGGCAACCCCAACAGCATTCTGAAAGCATTATTATACTGGATACGCAGGACGTTGTAAGCTCGTTGCGTATACCGAACCCACAGGCTGCCCGAGTAAAAAGATTGGCAATATGCCCTAAAAAGTGTTATTTTCACTTCTTTTGTACATCGAGCGAACCTACGGGCAAGCATATTGCTCGTTACCGCCAACGCCCTGCGTTCCCTCTCGATATCTGTGTCATCTTTTAAGTCCTCCGTGACCAGATGACTCAGATATTTAAATTTCTGCATCTTTCAACGCAGTCCCATCGACCACGATCGGAGGCACTGTACTAGGTCTGTGGTTTCCAGCCCTTAAAATCAGTACCTCACTTTTCTGTGAGTTGTACCTGAGACCATGTTTGGATGCGTACCGCTAACAAATTTTAACCAATGCCCTCAGGGCGTTGACCGAAGGGGCCAGCAGAACCATATCATAAGCATAGCTTATGTTGTTGACACATGTTGCGTCAATGTAGCATCCGACATGAGTCCTGCTGAGCTCCTCGATCAACTGGTTTACATTTAGGCTAAAGAGGCCGGTAGATGTGAGGCCACCCTGCCTTACACCACATTCCAACTTATATTCGTCAAATAGTATATCCACCTATCTCACCTGGTTAGTTTGGTTTTTCTATCAGAATTTAAGAATACTGGTATTTTCCGTTGGCATACCCGTTCCCTCTAGATTTCGCCAAAGTATGTCATAGGCAACGGTGTCAAAAGCTTTTGACGCCCACTTTTCAAACCAATTTCCATCGTTAAAACTAATTCAACGACTGTGAAAACCAGCACCGGGGCTATGTCTCGCATCGGGTCATATTTATTTCCACCAACTTATCTGTGCAACGGCCGTTTTTCGAGGTAAGATTTTGAGTGGGACACAAGATCTGTTTTTGTTTAACTTTTTGAATTTCGTTTACAACCAGCGCCACCTATAATTGCACACAGACAGATATGTTGCATTCTTCTCCATAGTGACCTACTGCGCTTTGGAATGGGCAACTAGCTTCATATTTCTGACTGACCGATTCCTTGACAATTCAAAAGTGCCTGTAAATGGTTTAATTGAAATAAATTATTTGAGTTTGAGTTTGTGTTGGTCGTAATTTAGCATAATGCTAAGCGATGGCCGTTTTGCGTGGATATGACGCATATTAACCCCCAACTTGTTCTTGTTTGTATTTGTGTTCTTGCTCTGCCCGACTTTACCACAAATAAACGTTTTTTTTTTCTTTCAAATCAGAACGTGGAAGGCCTTAAAATTATGTCGCAAGTTGCAATACTGCAGCTTAGCCCCCCATGATCATTAAACATTTGATGCAACTTGCCCACTAAGTATACTAAAGGCAGACCTTTATTCTCTTGCAGCTGACGTTCTACTGCGTGATGTGCGTCGAGAACTGGTTGCTGGTGACGGCGTGGTGGTGGTCGGGGCGCGCCGTGCGGCCCGCCGGCCTGGCCGCCGCCGCCGCCGCCGCCTTCTGTGCCGGCATCGCCTTCATGCTCATATACTACAGGTTAGAACTTATAGATGTTACTTGTAGATGAAATTGTAAAAAAAAATTGCTGTTCTATTTTTCAACTTAGGAGGTTTTCATTAAGACCGGATCTAAAACTTTTAAACTAAGCGACTTTACGCTAAGGGCACCCCCTGTGAGGTACGCACTTCGGCTTAGCATCGCTGGGGGAGGGCTGCAAGGGATCAAATATTATCTATTCAGTAATACTCACACATTTAAGTTGATTTAAACTTAAACTCATAGGAGTTTTACTGTTCTCCATAATCATCGACTATATAATTAAAATTAAACAACAAATAAATAGCAACGATGGGTTTAAGCGAAATAGTTATCTGTTACAAGCTAGCGAACATTGGTGACCGATTTGACCGTCCTTAAAACAAACTAAGTGTTTGAGGAAACTGTTTTAATTGATACTGTAGATTGTTGGACTGCCTTGTTAGACTCGTGGTCGTCGCACGCGGTACTGCTGTGGCGGCATCTACATCGATACATGTGAACTTGACGTCATGCAAAAATCCTGCATCGCGCAATCAAAGTTTACCACACAACAAAAAAAAGATAGAAAGAGTAATGTTTGTTTGAGCACAGTTCGTGAAACACAAAATACAACAAAATAAAAAAGTTAAAATCAACAGTACTATGTACCTCACGACTGCGCCAAAAAGGTTCATTTCAGCATCAGTTAGCTTGAATTCGGCCAGAAGGTGCTTAAGTCTCAATTTTTTTAAGTAGCGGTACGTTTTATTGTATTGTTTTTGTTTTCATTATTTTCTCCTTTATTTCAGTAATTAAATTGTAAAACTAGTATTTATATAGCTTCTTAATTTGAATAAGGCGATGTGTTTTTTGTTTTTGTGCTCGCACCATAATTAACTATTATGAGTCTATACGTGATGTATTGTAATTGGCTTCCTGGTGGCTATGGTCCCCTTTTTTGCTTGTTTTTATTAGCTGTAAATCCTCCATGTACTATAAATTAATTAATTAATTAATGCCAGACAGATGCTGTCTGACACTGGTTTTATAATGAACCTATAAGGAACTTGTTTCTAAAGGTTCAAACAGTTTCAACATACCATAATTTTTATGCAAATTTTTTTTTTAAACGAATACAAAAAGATCTGTCTTAGTAAGTAAACAAGCATAAAAAAGTCCCGACAATTTTCTTGCAGTTGCCCACCAGACACGGCACCCGTCTGGTCGAAGGATCCTCCTTTTTCTACAGAGGATGAGTGAACTTTACACCCTGTTCCTCATACCTCTATGAGGTCCCGGGTATTATTCCCAGTTGGGGCAGTTTTATTGGGTTTTGCCATAAGAAATTTCTCAGTAGGAACCCGGAGTCTAGATGTGTGCTCGGTTGACGGCAGTAGGCTCGCCCCCTATTACATGAGACTTAAACAAGTACTTTTACATGGAGCGACTTCTGATTTGTCCTTCACAACCCAGTTTAAATTAATATTATAAAAAATTAGCACTTCATCCGCGTGGATTTCGAATAAAAAAAGTAGCCCATGTTCATCAGACATAATTTCGGCTTAATCCATATTAGCTGTAGAACCGATGACCAGTGGGGTAGACGTGTTCTAGAATAGAGACCGCCAATCGCCAAACGTCAGGTAGGACGCCCTCAGGCTAGATGGAGCGACGATCTTCGCAGGGTGGCTGGTAGCAGCTGGATGAGACTTGCCGAGAATCGAGCTGAATGGCGTGCAATTGGAGAGGCTTATGTAGTTCTAATTTTAAAAGAATTTTGCAAATCGTTCCAGTAGTTTCGGAGCCTATTCAATACAAACAAAGAATTAAATCTTTCCTCTTTATAATATTAGTATAGATAAAAATAAAATGTTTATTTTCCCCAAAACAGTTGATTTTGAATCCAAATTCAAAGCATTTATTTCGATTAAAGTCACTTTTGAGTTCTCAAGGAGACTAGTCAGTCAGAAATATGAAGCTAGTTGCCCATTCCAAATCGCAGTAGGTACCTATGGAGAAGAACGGACAAGAAACTCCATGGAGACTGTTTTCAATAATATTGTTACAAAAATATTAGTTACATCATTAATGTTGATCTTATATGTGTGCCGATGTATAAAGACGTACACGTTAAAAGTGCGTAAAAGATTATAAATGTGACATCCCCAGTCAGTAATTGATAATACTTTTGTTGGGGCTATTTCGCTCTTTCCCTGGATATTTTAACAAAAGAATTTTTATGTTTTTTCCCCAGATATTTCCACGTGAGAAGACTTGGTTATATGTTAGGTGAACATCAACAAGGAACGAATAGCACTAACACGTCATCGCAGAATAAAGACGGTACGTTCAAGTTATCTTATCTTACCCGCGATTTCGTCTGCGTGAAATTTCTCGTTCCCCTGACTCACCACGTTGCACCGCATCGCCTGCCCGTGCTGTCACTTGGTTTTCTTTTTGCTCGGCTCTTAATTATACCATGATGTAAAAAAGCCTACCTCAAGAATTGGACTACACATAACATAACATCACGCCTTGTTTCCCCGAAGGGTTGGGCTATCAAACGCATACAGATATTTTCAAATGTGACAAGAGATTACCCCCCTACATAGAAACTTACAAACAAACAAGCAAATTTTACCTCTATAAAATATATGTATGAGAGCAGTATGAGAGATGTGTGAGAGCAATGGTGGCCCAGTGGTAACGGCCGCGACTTACGAGTTGTAGGTCGGAAGAGTTTAAAAAAAAAATCAAAATATTTTATTTCACATAAACCTACATGGGCACTTATGAAACGTCAGATTCTAGGTGCACGGTTCCAATTGGTCGTTTCCTATGGAGAAGAGGAATTTATTTATTATTATGATTTTTTCAATATTTGTACCTGTTTACATACACAATAACATGTATATATTTACTGTATAAAGTATAATATTATTTAAATTTTGTGAATGTGAGGACTATGTGGTGTGTTTTAATCATGGTCTGGCTGTTTGAGTAATTTATGCGGCCTACCCAAACGTCCTTTCTTTTGTATTGTTCGTCGAATCGTTGAGCTCCTTAGTTCTGAGTTGAGCTGCACCATGGACTGGACTGGACAGGTCCACTCAAATCAATGTGGTTCTTTCCTCAAAAGACCAGTTCAGACACCAGTCTACAGGGTCCTCATATGATCTGACCAAGTTTATTCTCGGATTTTTATACACTTTGACATACTATACAATGACATGAAAATTTACTTTGTAAAGTATTATAATATTTTAATTATTGTGAATGTGAAGGCAGTGTGGATTTGTTTTTTTTTATAAATCAGTTTATTTTTATTTTTTTAAATTAGTTTTCATCATGGTCTGGCAGTTTAAGTAATTTATGCGGCCTACCCAAATGCCCTTTCTTTGGTAATGTTCGTCGAATCGTTGAGCTCCTTAAGTTCTGTGTTGAGCTGCATGATTACTGACAATTGCGTGCACTGACTGGACAGGTCCACTCATTCTGTGTGGTTCTTTCCTCCAAAAACCATTTCAGACATCAATCTACATGGTCTTCACATGACCTGACCAAGATTATGTCTGGACTTTAAAAGAGACTGTGACCTCTGAGTTTGTTTCGGCCTTTCCTCTCAGAGTAGTCAGATTGGAAACGCCGAACTCATCTACTTTTAAAATACAATTGACGTGTAAAAGTGTTTGTAAAAACCTACTTACAGAAATAAAATTTATCATTTAAGATCGAACCCAGGCAGGCGCTTTACTTTGTGTAAATTATTTCGTCACCACTTCTCTCAAAACGATGAAGGAAAACATCGTGAGGAAACCGTCATGTCTTAGAACCAAAAATTCGAAGACATGTGACATCTACCAACACGCACTGGTCCCGCGTGGTGGCTTACGGCCCACTCTCTCTTACAGAGAGAAGGCCTGTGTCCCAGCAGTGGGAATAGGCTGATTATGTATGTATGTGTGTAATATAAGTATTGCTTCGTTTGGCGAAGCGCCAGGTTGCCCCCGAAAAATATGATTCGCGACCGTAGCAAGTACGTATTTACAGAATAATAATCATAAAGTCATCAGTACAACCCTTTGAGTTCACATAACCCCGAAAGACTTATATGAACACAACGCTAGAACATTAAAAGGGTGATAGAGATACCTTGGCCCTGGCACAGGCATCTGAAGGAACACGGCTGGGTTTTAGTCAGTAAAAGTCTGACACGCCCTCCCGCTCCACCCAGAGCGGGAGAAGTCGTTTGATGGTTTCCCACCCAAAAAAAAAACACCCTTAAAGGGGTGGTATTGTTTATTTTAATCATTCTAATTCTGTTAATCCATACTTGTTATGAGCGTGAATTATATTTTATTGAACAGACAACATGACACTTACCTTTTAAACAAAAAAATTGTGGGTGTTATATACATCCTACCTACTGCCTCTCCTACAGGGAATGCTGATTTGATGTTATGTTGATAAACATAATATAACGAAACATCACACCAGTAATCCTCGAAGGATTAGGCAGAGGTGTGCCTAGTACCCCCACATTTCGCCAGTTATGTTTAAGTCCTGTGTAATAGGGGGCGAGCCTATTGCCATAAGCCGAACTCAAATCTAGACTCCGGGCTGCTACTGAGAAAAACCCTTTGCCCGTCTCGGGAATCAAACCCAGAACCTTATGCTCAGCAGTAGTGTTTGCAACCACAAAACCAACGCGGCAGTCACAGATATTTATGTTGTGCTGTATTTCATTTGCAGGGAAACAGTCGAACCAAGCGGACAATCCAACGATACCGGGAGTATTCAACTGCAGATTCTCCAATCCAGTCAGTAATAGGTGAATATTCATTGATTACTAGCTTTAGCCCGAAGCTTCGTCCGCCTACGAGAACGTACTCGGGATAAAAAATATTATAAATAATGTCCTAACCTGGTGTGGTACGCCAAATTTCATGGAAATCCGTTCAGCTGTTGAAAAGGTGTGAAATGGTAAGCCCACGTTCGCACGGGGGGATTTTATCGCACATCGGATTTTCAACGCTCTGCTTGGCGCCGAGAGTTGAAAATCCAAGCGCTGGGATGCACTGTGTTAGATCCTCAATACCGAGAGTAGAAAATCCAGCGCGCGATAAAATCCCTTCCTCCGATGACCTGACTTCCGTGCCACGTGGGCTAACAGACAAACATACCGACAGACACCCAGTCAGAGTTGCTTTCGCATTTATTTCCCATCGGCAAAAATGAGTAACTTCTAAAACTTTTATCCCCTATATCCCCTATAGAGAGAGTATAAATAGAGGATTTTTTTAAAACCCTTCAGTTGTGCTCACTTTCACCATTTATGGAGGTCTTGCACAAAATTTCATGCTTCTAGACCCGGTTGTGCGACGCGAATCGCATTTTAATCAACATACGACGTAAAACAGAGCTACAACTTGCAAATAATAATAATTGGCGAGCTACAGGACCCTCGTAAATGAATCCTTGATGTGCTGTGCTAAGTTTGCGTATGTTCGTCTCCAGCGCAGCGACGGGCCGCAAGAAGAAGAAGCCGACGTCGTTCGTCCCGCCGCCCGCCGCGCCCGCCGCCGCCTTCTGGCGGAGACCGCTGCCTGCCGCGCACAACCATCATGTTACTACTTTTTTATTATTATCTCTATTACTATACCCGAGTCGCTTTAGCATGGCAATAGCGGTCATTGCCCTCTTCCTTATATCTCTGCGTAACAACCCAAAAGATAAACCATGTATATGTATGGTTTTTCGTTACTGGATCGTTTTTTTTTTTAGTGCATATTTTGAAATGAAGTTCGACCTAATAACTTTTGTTTATCGGTCGGTCTTTGATAGCTACGGTATTTTTATATCACGAAGCGACGCGCGCTTCACTTGTAACCAAGTGTACAAACACGCTGTTATGTGTGCGTGAAGACGAGTAGCGTCAGCACATAACACACACACACTTCCAACTCCGGCGCTACACACACATTCACAGCGTGTTTGTTGTACAAGTAAAGCGCGCGTCGCTTCGTGAGATAAAAATACCGTAGCTATCCAAGACCGACCGATAAGCAAAGGCCATTAGGTCGAACTTAGTTTCTAAATGTGAACTCAAAAAACTATCGCAAAAAACACTTTAAGTAGGTAGTAATTAATTTGTACAGTCGACTGCACGTCGATAGTAACAATTTGACATTGGCAGCACCACTATCTTGTAGCAGTAATTAAGGGCGGTTTTCGTGGTTCAAGTCGACTGACGCGGTTGAATGCACCTAATAATTAAAAATTATTTATTTATCACCCTGTTTTTTGTTATGCGAACATAAATTGATTATTGTAAGAAAAATAAGAATAAAAGAGATTTAGCGTGAGAGACAGAGATAGTTATATCTTTTTCTCTCTCATGTAACGGAATGTGTCTAAACGTGACGCGTCCTTGAAATTTCACTCTCAATTCTCGTCCAATTATCGAATTGCCGTCTTGGAAATTTCACTTCAAAAATAGCACAATATTCTTTCAGGGCGGCTCATCAGAAAACGAAGGCTCTAGCGTCGGTTCCCGCGTCAACATCCAACAGAAACTACAGGAGAAGAAACAAAAACAACTCGCGGAGTTACGCGTCATAGAAGAAGAGATCAAGCAAGGCAAACTGGCCAAAACCACTCCTGTGGCGGCCGAAGAAATATACAGCAGCTTGCAACGACAACCCATACCGCGGGCCAAGACACATGCGGAAACACCAGCATGGCCCAGCATCGAAATGACACACTCATACCAAAATTACCCCATTTGCAACATATACCCAACATACACAGAGATTAAACCAGACTTCAATATCAATATAACTTTTCAAAACAACGATTCGAACAACCCCACAGATTTAAACGATCCGTTGAAAATCCGAAGACTCCCGAACAGATACGATAATACCCGAACGTTTTACGAGAACCCAGCGAACATGAGGAACGATGTCACACGAACTCCTTTACGATCACCGAATTATTTAGAAAACAGAAACTATGAAACGAACTGTGGCAGTCCTAGGAATGTACTGAATAATAGTCCTAGGAATTACATGCCAGATGTAAGTAATAACTACGAGACTGGTTTAGATAAGCCTAGAATAGCTCAGAATTCTATTTATTCAGAAGACCATAGACAAATGGGGGAGTATTCAGGGTTCTGTGAAGGTAGTCAATACCCGAAATACGAAAGTAAAGATGAGTATGTGTCTGCGTTGCATAATGTACACAATGCTTTAAATGTTCAGAGCATAGAGAATATTAGGAATAACTACAATGAAGTGGGTTGTGGGTACAACCAGAATTGTGAGAGGTTTCAGTACCCGATGGGGAAGAAGGCGGAGAATATGAGGAAGATGCAGCGCTGTAGGACACCCGAGATACTGCTGGCGCCGCATTATCTAGAGGGCTGCAACAGGCAGGTATGCTGCCATTGGGGAGCGCCTTATACGTGAGTTTCATTTACATACATTCATTTATTGGCCCCATAAAAGTAAACCTGCGTAGTACTCGCAACCGGCGTGCGTGTATGACTAGATTTATGAACTAAACAAAGCAATAGGAGAGTATATAAGGATCGTAGCAGGTGGCGTTCTGTGGTTTCTGCCTACCCCCATGGGATGAAGGCATGAGTTTAGGTAATTTATGTATTTACATACCTAACCTATACAATAAAAGTAAAGTCTTGTAAAGTTTATTAAACTTTATTTTTTTATGTTATCCTGCATGCATTTATTCTTGTATGTGTACACATGTTTGAGCAAATAAATATATCTTATCTTATCTTAATCGACTACCAACTTAAACTGTCTATAGATATGGATTTAAATATTAGCCAACATTCCGAGTGCTAAGTAAATTCCTCCTTAACTTTTTTACCCCAACTTATCCAGTCATCAAGTACTTTGTGAGAAATAAAAATAAGCTGCGTCTCTGTATAACATAAATTAAAGTCGCTTTTCGTTTCCGTCTCTGTGACCGCATTGTTCTTCCAAATTCCGCAGCGGATTTTGATGCGGTTTTGACCAACATTTTAATAATGAATTCCTGAAGATTTATGTGTTTAAGTAATATAAATATAAAACATTCATACAGGGTGGCAGGGACATCGACGAGCAAACAGTTACTGTCATGTTATCAAAAATAAAATCCGTTGTTTCATAGAAAAGTGAACCTAGGCCGTCAAAATGTATAGAATATCTTTTTTTATTATTATAATTTTTATGACAAAAAAATTCGACGCAGCGGGGTTCAGAATCAAAGTCAAAGTCAAAGCATTTATTTCAAATAGGCCCATAAAATGGCACTTTTGAACGTCAAAAATTACATAAAAAATATAACTGATTCTAGGCGCCACTTCCAAAAAGTAGTTTCATAGGGAGAAGAAGTGGCAAGAAGCTCCACCGTTACTCATGTACTAAATCCGTGGTAACAGGTTGCTTGTCGATGTCACTGCCACCCTGTATGATTGCTTTTAGAAAAATACCTCCACGTCAACTAAAAATGTATTATAAGTACGGTTGGCTGACTCAATTGGGTACCCCAGTTGTATTCAAATTTTAATACTACTGGGGTACCCAATTGATGCAGTCCACTGTACATAACATTTTTATACATGTCATAAAATTTAAGAATCATAGTTTTTTACTGAAATACACCATAAGAAATCTCGATGTTTTTTAAGTTGTAAAAACCGTGCGAAGCAGAGGCGGTTCGCTAGTTTATAATAATTTCAACCAGTGAGTGCCACAATACACGTTACAATGCTAAAAACTGAAAGGCTCATTCACCATGCAAAGCAAATGGATATCTGTCTAAATAATTCCAAGTTTAAAGTCGGTTTTACTGCCACACAAATATCAACATTGTTTCCGTTAAGATAAAGTCGAAAATGAAGGACCCGTACTACTACGAGCGATCAATATTTACAGAAGCACGGTCTCGTGTCTCAACTTTATTTTCGGCTTTATTTCAAACGTACCAACTTTGAATTTGCTTGGCAGTGAAAATCCTTACGTGAAACACATTATTTCGGACCTCTTTACAGTCCTTTCACATTTATTTTACCTCTGATTTTTCATCAATGCCAAAATCAAAGTGATCTTTACCCTCGTGACCATAAGGTTGCTATTGGATTGCTGCTGTCAAAATAACTGTCCAATACTGACCAATGTTGGATTGCTGCTGTCAAAATAATCCATGGTCCAATAATTCATGTTAGCAACAGTGATTGATAAAACCACCTTTGTCTAGCAACAGAAAGAAGGAGGAAGGCGGCGCAAGCAGTGGCGAAGAGTCGTGTCCCGACGGAGCTGCGCGTGAGACGCCAAGACCACCCAGCGACATTGATAGCCAGGTAAATGATAGCATTAAAAAAAAAAATGTTTATTCTGCACAAACAAAAATAAAAAGAGATAACAATACACGCTTATAGTAGCCAAAAGCCTCGTGTCCATTTTTTTTTTAGATAACATACAGGGTAAGTTTTCAAAGACCTGCCAAATTGCAGAGTGTGGTAAAGATCATCTAACTGAACAACTTTCTCCTTGGGACCAATATCGTAATCCCAAAAAATGTATCAACTGTCCCATACGAGCAGTGGTGGCCCAGTGGTAACGGCCGTGACTTACGAGTTGTAGGTCGTGAGTTCGAACCCAGGCAGGCGCACTTTACTTTGTGTAAATAATTTCATCACCACTGCTCTCAAAACGGTGAAGGAAAACATCGGGAGGAAACCGGCATGTCTTAGAACCAATAATTCGAAGACATGTGACATCTACCAACCCGCACTGGGCCCGCGTGGTGGCTTACGGCCCACTCCCTCTCATAGAGAGGAGGCCTGTGCCCCAGCAGTGGGAACAGTACAGGCTGATTATGTATGTGTTATGTAGGTATTTCACTACTATCAAAAATGTATAATACATTTACTTTTGGAACCGGAACGTGATGTTACAGTGTTGTGATATTTTTTACTAACGATTGTATGTTTGTGTGCAGATATCGCTGCCGCGCTCATACACGCTGCCTCGCGAGTTCCGCTACTGGCGCCGAAGGCCGCGGCTACGAGACGCGCATGTGCCCAGCAATAACAGCAGTGATGGTGAGGAACTGTCGACTCTAACCGCATTCTTTATATTTTTGGATTCTACGATATACAGGGTGGCAGCGATACTCTTACCATGGATTCCGGACATGAACCAGGACCGTTGAAAAGACCATTTTGAAATTTTTCGTCAGTTATTAAAAAAGAAAAGCTTTTTGCACGGCTTTGTTTTGTCTACGCGCTTGGATAGACTCTGTTACATTCTCAATGCACGGTTCAACTCCGAGAGTTGAAAATCCACACGATAAAATCCCGCCGCGATATTCTAAACGTTCCTGCGAACGTGGGCTAAGTTACTAACGAAAGAACGTAGAGAAATTCACATAAGGAATCTTCCGACTCCCCAGGTGACGTAGACAGTGCAGACGACAACGACAGTTCACATCGCTCCAACTGCTCAGCGGCCTCACAGCTGCAGAGTACGTGCGAGTACTACCGACCTGACATGTACTCCTGCGCAGACCGCCGCCCGCGACGCATACACGCCTTCCGCAAGCAACCCGCCAAGCCAGAGACCAAGCTGTAGTATCCAGGTTACCACAAGCAAAGGCACTACTGAAATGATGACAGTTTGGGGTAATGTCGTGTCTCCTGGCAGAGGTTGAGGCAAGCTGCGGCAGCTTATTTGATCACCCAGCTAAGGAGTCTATCAATGCACTTTTGCTTGTCAATACAGGCAGAGTAATTCGACCATGTGACCTCAATGAGGAATCTTATTTACAATATATTGATGCGAGCAGTTTTAAAATTTTGAAATCAAAATTGTATGTTAATAAAGATATGGAACTGATGAAAATGTAATGTGCAAAAAATATTTAGTAGTTCACTAACATGAAATTAATATTTTGTATATTCAAATATTGTAAATACTAACTTTTGTAATAATCCGTCCGTTATTTATCTCGATGTTAGTTCATAAGTCAATAATTCTCATGTAATTGTAAACATTGTAGGTATGTTAAGTTTAATTTAAATGTAACATACCTTGTATTATTGTATGATAGTGTATATTAAACTAATAGACTGCAGGAGGGGAGAGTGGAAATAAAAAAATCAATCACGTCTATGTTTTATTTATTTGGGATAACCTCACTTATACATACATAGTATCTAAAAGTAAGCAAAAAAGGAACAATTCAATCTTATCACTTAATAATCACTGTGTGTGTTTACATTACATCAAGAAAAAGCACATTAAATATTGATTAAACACTAGGGCCACTAACAGATAATACGCAATTTCACGACGCTCAACCCTAAGCAATTGAATGCTGTATAAGGTCTAGGGTTGCTCATCAGCAATGCGGTTTACGAATAGAGATTATCGAATATATACAAAAACAGGTCACCTCTATGAGTAAACGACTAAACGCATTGCGCCGCGTCGCCGCTCGGCCGAACCTAACCTGTTTTGGATCAATTACATTTGGTCGTTTACCCCTGTAACATCTCTTTGATGTCTTGGAATAAGTTAGTTGACAGTTTTGAGAAACCAATTAGAATGTATTACTGTTCCTTGTGGTTTATTTCCCTCAAAATTTTGAATATTTCAGCGAAATAATAACAACGTTTTTTTATATACATTCCAAAATAATATTTAAACTAGACAAATAATTATGTTTACTTCGGTAGTTTCAGCTGTGCGTTGATATGTCGGTCAGCCATTCAGTCACTCAGTTTCTCCTTTATTAAATCTAGATAGATGTGACAAAATGCAAACGGGGTCATACTCACTCTCGAGGACGTTCAAAGTGCTTTTGTTGTCTACGCCAATATTTACACAACTTTGCACTTTATTTCATTAATCATAGAGAAATTTTTGTCTGTATCATCAGAACGTCCAGAATTCTCTGCGCTCTATTATGGTCTGCGCGGAACCTGAATGGTTGATAGTATGTACTTAAAATGGTAACAAAAATGCTTCTTACTGTGACTACATACCAGCTTTTCCTTTCTCATGTGACCGGAATTTGTTGTCTACGTCAATATTTACACAACTTTGCACTTTATTTCATTAATCATATTAAAAAAAGGTCTGTATCATCAGAACGTCCAGAATTCTCTCCGCTCTATTATGGTCTGCGCGGAACCTGAATGGTTGATAGTATTTTCATAAAATGTTAACAAAAATGCTTCTTACTGTGACTACATACCAGCTTTTCCTTTCTCATGTGACCGGACTCCCCAGCAATAAGTCCGTCCATCTCTTTCCTGTTTTTTATTAATACAACTAAACACAACCATTTAGTTCCACATTTCAGCAACAGATGTCACTGTGCGTTGACGTCACGTTTCTGAATCGCGGTGTTAAGATTCCCTACCGTTTCGTTGGGTGTCATGGATCGAGCTAGTTCAGTATCTCTGGTTTCCCTTCAATACGTATAAATCTTTCGCCTTTTACTAAAGATTTCCGTGGAGGGGAACACTCAAATAAGTCTTTTGCATTTTTGAAATACTCTGCTTCGGCAGAGTTTATAAATACTCTGCTTCGGCAGAGTTTATAATACCAACACCATTAATGCTACTGTGGCACTGCTACTGATATCCTTACTTGTACACAGTCAAGGTACCACCCTCACAGGGAGTTAGTCTGAAATTCTGAATATCAGGTAGAAATTCAAGCAAGCACATTGTTTATTACTTTAATAAAGATTCTCCCAAGTGATAATTGTTGTCGGCAATAATAGAGAGGGGGGGGAAAATTTAAACCAAAAAAACCCGTATTATCCTGAATAACACTTCGTCTGCGCGGATGATTCAAGTTTCTAATCCCAATGAATTAAAACCTTTTTATACAAAGTAAATTCGGGGTTGATTTTTGAATAATCGTTTGGTGCAGTTTCATTATAAGTGAGTAACATAATCAGACTATAGTAATTTGCTACATAATCGAAACATTTTCGACGATTACCATATTTTTATATTTTAAAGCTGAGAATGAGGGTGAATTCTACTAATTTAGTACATTATGGATACACATTATGCAAGAGGGACACACTACGAAGCAGAGTTATTTTGTTTCAAGACCATTATTATCGTAATTAAAAAGAAACTTTATTATGAAAAAGTATGTTGGTTTGTTTCTATTTACAATTTGAAACAGACAATTAATTACAAGGAGTGACATGTCGTGTCCAATATCACGTGACAATGGCTTTATTTTACACTATTGTTTCTCAATAATATTGTTTATTTAATCTAAAATTAAGTTGTGTTATGTATTTTTATCTCAGAATCCGAACCATTCTACAAAACAAAATTCATAAGAAAATTTTCTTACTCGCTTTTTCAACTAGCCTATTCAATATTCAGGCTATTGAAGAAGTGTCAATAAACGAGATTGAGTACACCTACCTTTAGGCAACTGTGTCTAGTTTCGGCGCCATAGACACCCAAATTCGTCAGGCAAAGGTATCAGTATCAAAGTGTAACTGCACCTTTAGCTTCACCTTACGACATCAGCCACAGCCCGCAAATTACATTCTAACATTTTTTTTTGTATGGCATCTCGCAGGTCAACCTGTAAGGTTGTCGTCTGCTTAAGCGGACTTGCCTGTGGTGCCCTAATAAATTAAGGCCTCCAGCCAGGACTTAAACTGAAATACTAACTAAAACTAAGCGACAACGCTAAGGGCACCCCCTGTGGGGTACGGGCCTCGGCTTAGGGCGTCGCTGGAAGAGGGCAGCAAGGGACTAGCTGGATCAGGATTTATTGGATTTTGGGACGAATTTAAAGCTACAGGCTCAGCGGCGCGGGCTGGCTCGAGCAAGGGTCACCTAATCAAAATGTTTCTAATGTCGCCAAATAAATACAAACTGAAAGCACTTATTTTAGACTTAATCTAGAACTAAAAAAAAAAAAACAGTGCATAAATGCCAAACTAGTCTCAGTTCCAAGCAGGTATATAAATCTTCAAAACTTAAAAAAAATTAAGTCATTTATTATAACTAATGATGATTTTGTTTTATGTACGTCGTAAGTTCTGTCTATAATATGTCGCAGGCGTTTGCGATTTTTTTTGCATAAAGCAAACAAAAAGAACGTAAAGGATTTTTAATGCTTATAATCCCGGTCTTGTCACGATAATAATCAATAATAGTAAATAATATATAATAGTTATCTTGTCTTATAACCGTGGGCTAGAAATAAGTACCAACCTAAAAAGAAACTTAATTGGGAATGTTGAGACGCACTATTTCTCCCGCAATCCAGTTGGTAGAGGCAGTGATAAAAGCTTCCAAATTTTCGGCAGCAGCGGTAAAGTTGTTCAAAATGTCGGCATTTTGCAGATTGATCTGTAGCCTCCCTTCTTCTAAATTAATAAGCCGCTCTACCGTGATTGGTCTGGGTCTTATTGCTCGGGCTCTGCGCCGGCCATGCCTCGCAGCCCTTCTAGCTGGAAGAACATAATGTTGTAACATACATAACACAACGCAACATATAATACACATACCCACTGTTACGACTCAGGCCTCCTCTCTAAGCCCGGGGAATTTACGCCGAAGCTTAGGCTCACGTTCCAATAATTTAATACATGCTAGAATGTATCCCGCGAAAAGTTCAGTCCCACGAGTACGTTTTAAGGTTTTCGTACTTTCGTAGGTTCTAATGATAATACAGAACCACAGTCACAGCCAATTTGCTCGGATTCTACTGGACTGATTAAGTTTGTGACCTAAACACGGTCGCGTAACATAAATAAATGAATTTTAAATTTGGGGGTCACTTTTGGGGGGGAACTAGAAAATTCAAAATCAAAAGTTTTGTAAACTGTACCGTGTGACATGTAAAATGCTGTGAAGGTCTCAAAAACATTTTTTGTATACACACATACATACACTCACGCCTTCTTCCCATGGGGGTAGACAGAAACCACAGAACGCCAACTGCTGCGATCCTTAGATACTCCTTTTGCCTCGTTTACCAGTGCTACGCACCTGACCTTTCTAATAATGTCACTATATGTCCTCCTAGGGCGTCCACTACACACATCTGCCTTGTGTTAGTTTTGTTAGTCTCCATTAATTCATTCTCTCAACATGACCAAACCATCTAAAAGCATACTCTTTTAAATTTTTGTCACTACATCTTCTTTTAAACCGCACCGCTGCCTTATCACATCGTTCCTCAGCCTATCATTCATAGTCACACCACACATGCTCCGCAAGGAACGCATTTCCACAGCATTTATTCTGCCCCATCCAACATTCATTTATGTATATAAGCATAGGCACCAGCACACCATCGTGAACAGACAGTCGTGCCTTTTTGGACATCAACTGGTTAACCACAACTGCATGTGTAGCACCATTCACTTTATTTCCCGTATTCACTCTCCTTTCCATAACTCCATCAATCTTTCCATCTCTTGTAAACAGACTCCCCAAATATACGAACTCACTTACTTGCTCCACCCAAGCAATCCATCCATAGCAATGTAAACTGACTTATTGAAAAGACTCTAGCGATTGATGATATGTCTGGTAACAGCTAGCGTCTGTTCAATAAGTCAGTATACGAGGGCGGGTCAATAAGTCCGTGACTTTTTGAATTTCTGACCTCTTTACTGAAAAAGCAACACTACTCCTGTCAACAGGCATCTGTCAGTTGACTACTGTCAAAATTTGAACTTGCTGCGTCAGTTAGTTTGTGTTTGACAGCTATCTTTATCAGACTACCCAGTAATTTGAGGAAAAAATGGAAATAAGTGAATTTCGTGTGCTTATTAAGCATTATTTTTTGCGAAAAAAACCATTACCGAGACCAAGGCTAAGCTTGATAAATACTATGGGGACACTGCACCATCGATTTCAGTGGTAAAAAAGTGGTTTACTGAATTTCGTTGTGGCCGTACAAGCACTGAAGATGCCGAACGTCCTGGACGCCCAGTTGAGGTCTCTTCACCCGAAACAATCGAAAAAATTCACGATAGGGTGTTGGCCGACCGAAGATTGAAAGTGCAAGAGATTGTGGAAGCCGTAGGGATCTCGCATGGCTCAGTGGTTTCAATTTTGAATGATCACTTGGGCATGAGAAAGCTTTCCGCAAGATGGGTGCCGCGTTTGCTCACAGTCGACCACAAACGCAATCGTGTAACAACTTCACAGGAAGGTTTGGCGTTGTTTAATCGCAATATGGAGGAGTTTTTGTGCCGTTTTGTAACCGTAGACGAAACATGGCCATGGACGAGACAATGACCTCGACAAATCATATTTTTTGGAAGGGTAAAAAAAATTGGAGAAGCGTTGGACAAAGTGTATAGAGCTCAAGGGAGACTACGTTGAAAAATAAAACATTTATTTATCAAAAAATCTGTGTTTTATTCCAAAAGTCACGGACTTATTGACCCGCCCTCGTATATGGACACAGATAATATAATACTTCGTACAGATACCCAATCCCATACAAGGAAATGAAATCTCCCTAAGTCTGGCAATTGAGCTGGCAATTTTCAGTCTTCCAATTCTTCAACAGATGGCAGCATAAGCGACTCACTAATTGCCAGAGACTAGTATCATAACGCCATCTAGGAGTCGACCTACTTTTGAAACGTTTCATGCAATTCTTTTTATATAAAGTTTTATAGTTCCGGGTTCAGAAAAATATGTTATTAGATTTCTTTTATATTTCTATGTAAAAAATAATAATAAAAAAATGTGGTTTGATTTAAATAAGTAACAAAATTGGAAACTGATGAGGCTGGACCAATTAAGTAAAACGCCATCTTTTGCAAAAAGCTTTAAACAAAATGATTAACAAATGGCTACTTTTATCATTTAAAGGGTTCGAAATAAAGGCTTCCTTTTTATTTTATTTTTAAAATACGTGTATTATGACTGGAAATAGATAAATCTGCACTAAACTGGGAAGTTTAGACTTTTACCAATCATAATTCAGCCAAAATTCTGCCGTATATCGCTTTTTAATGATTGTTAATTTCATAATGGTTGCCTATGCTGCCATCTATGAATTTTTTTCAAGACAAATTATAATTTGTTCGAGCTGAGACCCCATGACATGGGTAAGTTACAAGGTAATTGAAAAATAGTATATAGCAATGTAAAATGACTTATTGAACAGACTCTAGCGATTGATGATGTCTGGCAACAGCTAGCGTTTGTTTAATAAGTCAGTCAACATGGGTAAGTTACAAGGTAATTGAAAAATAGTATATAGCAATGTAAACTGACTTATTGATAAGACTTTAGCGATTCAACATGCTCACATTCGGCAGTCAACCATCGGTGTAAATTTGAAGAAGATATACGCTTTAAAAGTTTTTGGAGGGGATTATTTCCGTCCTTGTCGCGCGGTATTGACAATGTACGGCGCTAGTATGAAGTTACGTAGTCGTGACGTCACTTCTACGATAGTGCTGTCCTTGTCTAACAAGTATCTTAAAACGTTTATAACTTGGCATTTTTTAAGCTTTTACACTTTTTGTAATACAGTTTGCGACGTTTATTACGTCTGAACAGAAATGGCCTGCGCCTGCTGGTGACGGGGACCATCACAGGACACTGCTCGCTAAATAAACACTTTTACACAATAGGCATAACGGACAGCCCTCTGTGCAGAGCTTGCATGGAGTCGGACGAGACTGTCGCGCACGTGCTCTTTGAGTGCACAGGCGTTACCCAGATTAGAACAGTAACCCTCGGGACACTCGGATCTTACACAGAGGTTCTCAACAGGCCAGAAGCTTTGATCGGCTTCTGGAGGGAGGTAGGCTGGTTGGAATAAAAACCATCGACGGCCGCCATGGCCCACGTACAATGGTCCACATGTAGGACTAAGTGCGGAAACCAAACCCTCTAACATAGAACATAGATAGAATACAGTTTGCGCTATTTGGAAACAAACAGTCTTTTGAAACAAAAAAAAAATGTCATCATCCCAATTGTCTACAATCTATGTACCGTTAACTGCCCCGCTTGTCTCATGGTCGCAAGCGCAACTTCTTAGCGTGGGGTCCTGGGTTCGATTCCCAGGTCGGGCATTGTTTTTGCATTTTTCCATTAGGAATTTCTCAGTAACAGCCCGGAGTTTGGAAGTTGCCGGTGTGATACCGGTGCCTCTCTCCGCGAGTGGCGGAGTGTGAGTGCACATGGGTCTGCGCACACATTTGTGCACTTTATGACTACTCTTCTGATTATGTATGTGTTATGTAGGTATTTCACTGCTATCAAAAATTTATAATACATTTACTTTTGGAACCGGAACGTGATGTTACAGTGTTGTGATATTTTTTACTAACGATTGTATGTTTGTGTGCAGATATCGCTGCCTCGCTCATACACGCTGCCTCGCGAGTTCCGCTACTGGCGCCGAAGGCCGCGGCTACGAGACGCGCATGTGCCCAGCAATAACAGCAGTGATGGTGAGGAACTGTCGACTCTAACCGCATTCTTTATATTCTTGTATTCTACGATATACAGGGAGGCAGCGATACTCTTACCATGGATTCCGGACATGAACCAGGACCGTTGAAAAGACCATTTTGAAATTTTTCGTCAGTTATTAAAAAAGAAAAGCTTGTGCCTAAAGTATTAGGCAAAAAATATTTAGTAGTTCACTAACATGAAATTAATATTTTGTATATTCAAATATTGTAAATACTAACTTTTGTAATAATCCGTCCGTTATTTATCTCGATGTTAGTTCATAAGTCAATAATTCTCATGTAATTGTAAACATTGTAGGTATGTTAAGTTTAATTTAAATGTAACATACCTTGTATTATTGTATGATAGTGTATATTAAACTAATAGACTGCAGGAGGGGAGAGTGGAAATAAAAAAATCAATCACGTCTATGTTTTATTTATTTGGGATAACCTCACTTATACATACATAGTATCTAAAAGTAAGCAAAAAAGGAACAATTCAATCTTATCACTTAATAATCACTGTGTGTGTTTACATTACATCAAGAAAAAGCACATTAAATATTGATTAAACACTAGGGCCACTAACAGATAATACGCAATTTCACGACGCTCAACCCTAAGCAATTGAATGCTGTATAAGGTCTAGGGTTGCTCATCAGCAATGCGGTTTACGAATAGAGATTATCGAATATATACAAAAACAGGTCACCTCTATGAGTAAACGACTAAACGCATTGCGCCGCGTCGCACAGTGGGTCGAAACTATGATTTTAGTGACTTAGGGCTCAACTTTGCTTTTTTACTTTTTTCCTCATGTGGATGGATAGAGCTCATTAACCTCAACAATAATTGTTCTGATGTATTTTTTCCTTAACTTTATACTTTGGGTAGAAAAATGTGTTTTGTTATTTTTTTGTATGGAGCGGATCAAATAACCTTAAATTCCTGCTAAGTAGCGTGTGATCCCGCGTTGAAACTTTATTTTTCATATACCTTGTCTAGTCTATTATCATTTGATGCTATTAACGTGTGCATAAAGTTGCAACTCTGCCAAATAAATGGATCGAAAAAAATGAAAAAATATATAGAATAAAAAGCTACATTTTTTACTTTCGTAAGTTCTTTTAAGTTAAATTTGATATGGAATAGTAAGTAAAAGCACGTAATAATACACATAGTTACTTAACAACTAACAACAATACATTTAAAAGGTCCCTAATTAGCTTAAATTTACTAATATATGTAGTATTAGTAAATTTAAAGCTAATCACACTAATCATAATACATTTAAAAGGTCCCTAATTAGCTTAAATTTACTAATATATGTAGTATTAGTAAATTTAAAGCTAATCACACTAATCATAATACATTTAAAAGGTCCCTAATTAGCTTAAATTTACTAATATATGTAGTAGTAGTAAATTTAAGCTAATTAGGGATCTATGAATTTCAATTTCTTTGTTTTAATGACTTTAACATGTTTATGAAATGTTATTTTAAGTTAGATTTAATACTGAATAGTGAGTAAAGATAGGTACATAATAATACAAATTAGTAAAGGTAAACTAACATTACTACAACTAACACAAGCAAACTAAAAACTAACTATAAACAACATCAAACATTACTATTTCCTTTCAATTATGAGTTTGACATTTATAAACTAATAAAAAAAACAAGAAACTTACAAACTACCAAAAAATCTTATTCACTATCGCTATGACTATCTTGTAAATTATCTACATCAATAAAATCTATATCGGATTCTGTGGGAAAAATCAGCAGAAGCTCTTTGACTTTTGGAGAGAGAACCATTATATTTTGTTTCACCATTCGAGGTCTTAGACTTGTGATCTTTGGATCAGAAGACAAAAGAAGATTGTGTATAATATCCTCATTTGTCGCCGTTCTACTTACCTTTCTAGAATGACTCTCTCTATATTTCCGGAAATCTTTATTACGAGCTTCCGCTGCCTCTTCCGACAGTTTACCTATAGGTATGGCACCAAAGTGCTTAATTATATCACTCCCATGTACTAACAATTTATGTATACTGGAAGGCATATAATACCAGGGATATAAGTGAACGTACAATTGTGCAGTATCTCTACAAAATTCGGAAAACTTAGAAAGATCCACGCTCTCTCCAGATGCAACCGTCTGAAGAATCACATGAAACCTTTCTATTAAATCTTTATCTATTCCTGTTATGCGAGCTGTTGTTTCTGCATCCCTAAAAAATCTTCTGGCAGTATTGCCATCATTGGTTGTGCCTACTCCTTGCTTGACTACGTCAATAAGTAAACCGCATTCTTTCTTAAACGCTTGCTGTATAGCGCTCTTTCTGAGTGACATTTTTTCTTTGTCATCGCCCCTGCAACTCCATTTTTTGAAGTCCAAACGATAAGCTGCAAACAAAAAGAAATATCACTTAAATAAAAATCTCACAAGTAACTATATAACGTGAAAAAAATTATGAACTAATAAAATTATATTTACCGATATGAAGTAAGCACTCCATGCTTCTTATCCAGGCATGTAAAGATGACATTCCATACTGGAACACTTCTTCGTTGTTCTCTTTTTGAGCAAGTGACTCTAAATTGTTCATCTCTGACGGTTTTGCTTTGCAGATATCACAGACAGCTGAAGATGTGTCTGACAAATATGACGATATTTTGCCGTCTATCATCGTCAAGTGCAATTGATGCTTAACTTCAACTTGATTGAACTTGATTGGCTGAAGTGTTTCTATTTCTTCGGTTATGCTAGCTTTTATAGTTACCACTGTTGACTGCGTTTCTTTGGTAAATTTGAACATTATCGGGCGGCAATAGAAAGTTGATGAGGGTCGATCGTTTTCCCAAACAATTGTTCCATCACATTGTTGAAGCCTTATAGGAACTAGACTGGCCATGAAGATAGTTGAGTCATCAAACTCTGCTTCAGTCTTTTGTTTATAATTACTTTGACCTGAGGCTCCATCAAAACCCCATTTGCTTATTAGCAGTAACTCAGTTGGCGAATCCAAATCTAAAGTAATCACTTCTAAAAGCCTAGATACCGTCAAGTTGAGTAAAGCTTGCAGTTTAATAGCAGCTCCTTCTTCAGTTATAATTATGTCTTCTTTCCCTGGATAACATTTTGCCTTCGCTTGTTTTATTTTATAATAAGAAGGGTATAAATCAGACCTATTTTCACTTGCTGCTTCTCTTAGGCTTATATACTGCCACTTACTTAATTTAAGTGAAACTAATAAAGACAGTGCCTTATCGGGTGAATATGTACTACTTTTCGGTTTACTTGTACTTAAACACTCTTTAACTTTTTCTAGATCTTCGGGGTGATTTAGTAAATGGTTCATAATTTTTCCTACATCCTCATTTCCGGTGTTTCTTAAACTAGCAATTGTAGTAGCTTTAAGTTCATCCGGGGATAACGAAAGCGATTGGTTAATTTGATCAACGCGTCGTCGTTTTTGCCTGGAGCCCAATTCCTCGAAAGGTTTTCGAGGTGTAAATGTAGATGTCGAAGCTTCTGTAGTAGATGGTGGTAGATTTTCGACATCTTCAGTATTACAAATCTCGAGCCTTTCCTGTTCAGTGTTCACAGCTTCAGGTATCATTCCTTCGGGCCAGTTTATTGCACGTTCCAACCAATCACCATTTTTTCTTACAAACTGTGCTAACGTGCGACTACTTCGTTCCCATCTTGCACTTATATTTGAACAAAAGCGCGTACAGAATTTTTGGAGCTCAACACTGTTCTCTTCGGTCACGTTTATTTTATGTTGTAGGAATTGAAAGAATTTTTGACTATCCGACAGTGACTTGACCTGCTCTCTTAAAATCATAAATAAATCTAAATTGTTAACTAAATTATCCATTATAACGAAAAAGGGACGATCAGAATCACGAGATGTTAGTAGTAGTACGAATAAACGAACACTAGTTAGTATATAATAAATTGTGGTCATTTTATACTTCCAGAATCCAGTGACAAACAATGTTTACTCATTTTTCTACTACCCTCATTAACTAATTATCCTAATTAATATTACAGTAATGACTAAAAGTGAAAAACATTGTTATTTTATAAGGTAAAAGGTTAAGCTAATTACAGTAATTAAACACACAAATAGAAATTAATTGATTTCATATCCACATTTTTAAATAAAGGTCCCTAATTAGCTTAAATTTACTAATATATGTAGTATTAGTAAATTTAAGCTAATTAGGGACCTTTTAAATGTATTGTTGTTAGTTGCTAAGTAATTATGTGTATTATTACGTGCTTTTACTTACTATTCCATATCAAATTTAACTTAAAATAACTTACGAAAGTAAAAAATGAAGCTTTTTATTCTATGTATTTTTTCATTTTTTTCGATCCATTTATTTGGCAGAGTTGCAACTTTATGCATTTGTTTATAGCATCAAATGATAATAGACCAGACAAGGTATATGAAAAATAAAGTTTCAACGCGGGATCACACGCTACTTAGCAGGAATTTAAGTTTATTTGAGCCGCTCCATACAAAAAAATAACAAAACACATTTTTCTACCCAAAGTATAAAGTTTAGGAAATAATACATCAGAACAATTATTATTGAGGTTAATGAGCTCTACCCATCCGCATAAAAAAAAAAGTGAAAAAGCAAAGTTGAGCCCTAAGTCACTAAAATCATAGTTTCGACCCACTGTGCGTCGCCGCTCGGCCGAACCTAACCTGTTTTGGATCAATTACATTTGGTCGTTTACCCCTGTAACATCTCTTTGATGTCTTGGAATAAGTTAGTTGACAGTTTTGAGAAACCAATTAGAATGTATTACTGTTCCTTGTGGTTTATTTCCCTCAAAATTTTGAATATTTCAGCGAAATAATAACAACGTTTTTTTATATACATTCCAAAATAATATTTAAACTAGACAAATAATTATGTTTACTTCGGTAGTTTCAGCTGTGCGTTGATATGTCGGTCAGCCATTCAGTCACTCAGTTTCTCCTTTATTAAATCTAGATAGATGTGACAAAATGCAAACGGGGTCATACTCACTCTCGAGGACGTTCAAAGTGCTTTTGTTGTCTACGCCAATATTTACACAACTTTGCACTTTATTTCATTAATCATAGAGAAATTTTTGTCTGTATCATCAGAACGTCCAGAATTCTCTGCGCTCTGGTTATGGTCTGCGCGGAACCTGAATGGTTGATAGGTACTTAAAATGTTAACAAAAATGCTTCTTACTGTGACTACATACCAGCTTTTCCTTTCTCATGTGACCGGACTCCCCAGCAATAAGTCCGTCCATCTCTTTCCTGTTTTTTATTAATACAACTAAACACAACCATTTAGTTCCACATTTCAGCAACAGATGTCACTGTGCGTTGACGTCACGTTTCTGAATCGCGGTGTTAAGATTCCCTACCGTTTCGTTGGGTGTCATGGATCGAGCTAGTTCAGTATCTCTGGTTTCCCTTCAAAACGTATAAATCTTTCGCCTTTTACTAAAGATTTCCGTGGAGGGGAACACTCAAATGAGTCTTTTGCATTTTTGAAATACTCTGCTTCGGCAGAGTTTATAATACCAACAACATTAATGCTACTGTGGCACTGCTACTGATATACTTATACTTACTGTACACAGTCAAGGTACCACCCTCTCAGGGAGTGAGTCTGTATATCAGTTAGAAATTCAAGAAAGCACATTGTTTATTACTTTATTAAGACAAGGGATAATTGTTGTCGGCAATAATAGAGAGGAGGGGGAAACTTGAAACCAAAAAAACCCGTACTATCCTGAATAACACTTCGTCTGCGCGGATGATTTAAGTTTCTAATCCCAATGAATTAAAACCTTTTTATACAAAGTAAATTCGGGGTTGATTTTTGAATAATCGTTTGGTGCAGTTCCATTATACGTGAGTAACATAATCAGACTAGTAATTTGCTACATAATCGACGATAACCATATTTTTATATTTTAAAGCTGAGAATGAGGGTGAATTATACTAATTTAGTACAATATGGATATACGTTATGCAAGAGGGACACCACTACCAAGCAGTGTTATTTCTTTCAAGACCATTATTTTCGTAATGAAAAAGAAACTTTTATATGAAAAAGTATGTTGGTTTGTTTCTATTTACAATTTGAAACAGACAATTAATTACAAGGAGTGACATGTCGTGTTCAATATTACGTGACAATGGCTTTATTTTACACTATTGTTTCTCAATAATATTGATTATTTAATCTAAAATTAAGTTGTGCTATGTATATTTATCTCAGAATCCGAACCATTCTACAAAACAAAATTCATAAGAAAATTTTCTTACTCGCTTTTTTAACTAGCCTATTCAATATTCAGGCTATTGATGAAGTGTCAATAAACGAGACACACAGTTGCCTAAAGGTAGGTGTACTCAAGTATAAACCTTTAGGCAACTGTGTCTAGTTTCGGCACCATAGACATCCAAATTCGTCAGGCAAGGGTATCAGTATCAAAGTGTAACTGCACCTTTAGCTTCACCTTACGACATGAGCCACAGCCCGCAAATTACATTCTAAAAATTTTTTTTTGTATGGCATCTCGCAAGTCAACCTGTAAGGTTGTCGTCTACTTAAGCGGACTTGACTGTGGTGCCCTAATAAATTAAGGCCTCCAGCCAGGACTTAAACTTAAATACTAACTAAAACTAAGCGACAACGCTAAGGGCACCCCCTGTGGGGTACGGACCTCGGCATAGGGCGACGCTGGAAGAGGGCAGCAAGGGACTAGCTGGATCAGGATTTATTGGATTTTGGGACGAATTTATAGCTACAGGCTCAGCGGCGCGGGCTGGCTCGAGCAAGGGTCACCTAATCAAAATGTTTCTAATGTCGCCAAATAAATACAAACGGAAAGCACTTATTTTAGACTTAATCTAGAATTAAAAAAAAAAAATCAGTGCATAAATGCCAAACTAGTCTCAGTTCCAAGCAGGTATATAAATCTTCAAAACTTAAAAAAATGTAAGTAATTTATTATAACTAATGATGATTTTGTTATGAGTACGTCGTAAGTTCTGTCTATAATATGTCGCAGGCGTTTGCGATTCTTTTTGCATAAAGCAAACAAAAAGAACGTAAAGGATTTTTAATGCTTATAATCCCGGTCTTGTCACGATAATAATCAATAATAGTAAATAATATATAATAGTTATCTTGTCTTATAACCGTGGGCTAGAAATTAGTACCTAAATAGAAACTTAATTGGGAATGTTGAGACGCACTATTTCTCCCGCAATCCAGTTGGTACAGGCAGTGATAAAAGCTTCCAAATTTTCGGCAGCAGCGGTAAAGTTGTTTAAAATTTCGGCATTCTGCAGATTGATCTGTAGCCTCCCTTCTTCTAAATTAATAAGCCGCTCTACCGTGATTGGTCTGGGTCTTATTGCTCGGGCTCTGGTACGCCGGCCATGCCTCGCAGCCCTTCTAGCTGGAAGAACATAATGTTGTAACATACATAACACAACGCAACATATAATACACATACCCACTGTTACGACTCAGGCCTCCTCTCTAAGCCCGGGGAATTTACGCCGAAGCTTAGGCTCACGTTCCAATAATTTAATACATGCTAGAGTGTATCCCGCGAAAAGTTCAGTCCCACGAGTACGTTTCGTACTTTTTTAGGTTCTAATGATAATACGGAACCACAGTCACGGCCAATTTGCTCAGATTCTACTGGACTGATTAAGTTGAAATTTGTGACCTAAACACGGTCGCGTAACATAAATAAATGAATTTTGAATTTGGGGGTCACTTTTGGGGGGGAACTAGAAAATACAAAATCAAAAGTTTTGCAAACTGTACCGTGTGACATATAAAATTAAATGGCTGGCTGTGAAGGTCTCAATTTTTTTTTTGTATACATACATACATACACTCACGCCTTCTTCCCATGGGGGTAGACAGAAACCACAGAACGCCACCTGCTACGATCCTTAGATACTCCTTTTGCCTCGTTTACCAGTGCTACGCACCTGACCTTTCTGAAGAACATCATAAATAAGGTCACTATATGTCCTCCTAGGGCGTCCACTCCCGGCGTTTCCACTCACATCTGCCTTGTGTTAGTTTTGTTAGTCTCCTTTCATTCATTCTCTCAACATGACCAAACCATCTAAAAGCATACTCTTTTAAATTTTTGTCACTACATCTTCTTTTAAACCGCACCGCTGCCTTATCACATCGTTCCTCAGCCTATCATTCATAGTCACACCACACATGCTCCGCAAGGAACGTATTTCCACAGCATTTATTCTGCCCCATCCAACATTCACTTATGTATATAAGCATAGGCACCAGCACACCATCGTGAACAGCCAGTCGTGCCTTTTTGAACATCAACTGGTTAACCACAACTGCATGTGTAGCACCATTCACTTTATTTCCCGTATTCACTCTCCTTTCCATAACTCCATCAATCTTTCCATCTCTTGTAAACAGACTCCCCAAATATACGAACTCACTTACTTGCTCCACACTCTTATCATTTATTTTCACATCACACACCAATACATCTTCTCTTTCAAACACCATTACTTTCGTCATATTACATTTATATTAATTCCTTTCATCATATATGCTGCATCCATCACAGTCTTCATGTCTTGCAACTGTTCTGCTGACGATGCAAGTAGAACTTGATCATCTGCATAGGACGAAAATGTTCTCTATAGCTTTCAGCAACATGCTAATATCCCAAATTCATGCATAACATGCGTAATCAGCCTATTATGATCCCACTGCTGGGACACAGTCCTCCTCTCTGTGACAGGGAGTGGGCCGTAATCCATCACGCGGGCCCAGTGTGGGATGTCACATGTCGTCGAATTTTAGGTTCTAAGACATGTCGGTTTCCTCACGAAGTTTTCCTTCACCGTTTTGAGAGCAATGGTGAAGAAATAATTTACACAAAGTAAAGCGCCTGTCTGGTTTCGAACCTACGACCTACCGCTCGTCGCGGTATGTCGTAAGTCGCGGTCAAACAATATTATTATTTATTGTTTTGATGTGAACTTAGTTTCCAACGAGTATGTGGCTTTAAACAGGTTGAATTACCGGAAAAAGCTCCCGCTCGGTTTATAGACGGGTCTACTTCATTTTGCGATACACGACCCGAGGATTCTGGGTCCAGATGTTCCATTTTGACACTGCGCTCGGAAGCTACTTTTGCTTGTGTGATCTATAAATTCATTCATAAACCGGTTGTAAACACACGTTTTTCCGCCGAAGAAATGACCACGTTTAATTGACCGTGTGTAGGCACGGTCACCAGTGTTGTATTAGCCACGGCAAGAGCGCTGTGCAATAAATCAGTTTACATGGGTAAGTTACAAGGTAATTAAAAAAATAGTCTATAGCAATGTAAACTGCCTTATTGAAAAGACTCTAGCGATTGATGATATGTCTGGTAACAGCTAGCGTCTGTTCAATAAGTCAGTATATATGTACACAGATAATATAATACTTCGTACAGATACCCAATCCCATACAAGGAAATGAAATCTCCCTAAGTCTGGCAATTGAGCTGGCAATTTTCAGTATTCCAATTCTTCAACAGATGGCAGCATAAGCGACTCACTAATTGCCAGAGACTAGTATTATAACGCCATCTAGGAGTCGACCTACTTTTGAAACGTTTCATGCAATCCTTTTTATATAAAGTTTTATAGTTCCGGGTTCAGAAAAATATGTTATTAGATTTCTTTTATATTTCTATGTAAAAAATAATAATAAAAAAATGTGGTTTGATTTAAATAAGTAACAAAATTGGAAACTGATGAGGCTGGACCAATTAAGTAAAACGCCATCTTTTGCAAAAAGCTCTAAACAAAATGATTAACAAACGGGTACTTTTATCATTTAAAGGGTTCGAAATAAAGGCTTCCTTTTTATTTTATTTTTAAAATACGTGTATTATGACTGGAAATAGATAAATCTGCCCTAAACTGGGAAGTTTAGACTTTTACCAATCATAATTCAGCCAAAATTCTGCCGTATATCGCTTTTTAATGATTGTTAATTTCATAATGGTTGCCTATGCTGCCATGTATGAACTTTTTTCAAGACAAATTATAATTTGTTCAAGCTGAGACCCCATGACATGGGTAAGTTACAAGGTAATTGAAAAATAGTATATAGCAATGTAAAATGACTTATTGAACAGACTCTAGCGATTGATGATATGTCTGGCAACAGCTAGAGTATGTTCTATTAAGAAAATAGCAACATTTATATTTGTCTCTGAAACCTAAAAATATTTTTTGTAGTCTGTGGGTACTGCGTTAGCTCTGTAAGTGGACACACAGTAGAAAAGGTCGAATAAAGCTCAATACCAAACTATACTATTTTATTTCTCTCCCCATAAACCAAAAGGTTATGGGCCCAGTCCTTCTGACCTGGGAGAGAAATTAATATTAGTAAGTGTCGCGGTAAAGCGAAGCAAAAACAAAGCGTGGGAAAACGTTCTTGTTGGTAAGAGTACGAGTTTTTTCAAGATGGACGGCAGCGGTGATACGCAAGTTTTTAATTCCGGCGGTATTAAGCTGGAGGGCCAAAGCAACTGGCCAAGCTGGAAGTTTCAGAATAGGGTAATTCTGAAAGCGATGGGCGTCTACGGTGTAGTGGACGGAACTAAAGTGTGCCCCCCAAAACCGGCACTAAATGCAGAAAGTATCAAATTTGATGAGTGGCAAAAAATGGATGCAAAAGCGCAAGGCTTAATCGTAACCAGACTAACACCGAATGCTATGTTACACATACAAACATGTGAAACGTCTAAGCAAATGTGGGACAAACTCTGTAACGTTTTTGAGCAAAAGTCTGAAACATCGCTTCATCTTCTGCAACAAAACTTTTTTGAATTAAAACAAGGACCACAAGATGATATGGCACAGTATATAGCCAAGGTTGATGAAATTGTTTCAAGGATTAGACAAGCTAAAGGTGAAATTCATGAAAATATGGTCATCACAAAAATATTAAGTTCGCTAAACGTGAAGTTCCGCCATTTTGTCTCGGCATGGGACTCTGTCCCGGACAACCGGCGCACTTTGTCAGAATTGACAGCCAGGTTGTTGACAGAAGAGCAAAGAAATATGATGTATGAGAAGAATGAAGAAAACGAGGCAACTGCTTTTAAAGTGGAAACTAACCAGAAGAGGAAGTGTTTTAAATGTGGTGAAATTGGACATTTTAAAAAAGACTGCAAATCTAAAAAGTATAATAAAAACAGTGACTTTTGCAAAAAGTGTAACAAAAGTGGTCATAACCTAGAAAACTGTTGGTTTAATAAAAACAAAAAACAAAACGCGTTTATCACCACTCTGTCAGTTACGGCGTTAACAGCAAGGAACAGTAGTAACAAGGATTGGTACCTGGACAGTGGCGCTTCCGCTCATATGTCAAATTCGAAAGACAATTTAATTAATTACAGACAATTTCAAGTGCCTAAAGAAGTGATTATAGGGGACGGCTCAGTAATTAAATCCGAGGGACAAGGTGATGTCAAGTTAAGTGCTTTCGATGGACAAAAGTGGATACCAACGACAATACATAATGTACTGTACGTACCAGAGCTAAAAGTGAACTTGTTTTCCATGAGTGTAGCTTTGGACAAAGGTTATAAAGTCTTAACTACAGCTGATAAAAGCAGTTTTGTAAAAGAAAACAGTGTATATGCTGTGGCAAAAAGAGTAAATAATATGTACATTATGACATTCACACAAGGAAAAGAGTGTGCATTCATAGGAAAATGTAACACAGGAATATCAGACTGGCATGTAAAACTGGCACATCAGGATATTAACCATGTGAAGAAAATTCTGAATAAATGCAGAATTTCCTATGATAGCGGACATGAAGTAACATGTGTACCGTGTGTGAAAGGGAAGCAGCACAGGTTGCCTTTTCCAAATAGTCCAAATAGAAGCGAGGTACCGGGAGAAGTGTTGCATTTTGATATCGGAGGACCTGTGGAAGAAAAATCTTTAGGAGGAGCAAGATTTTTTCTCCTTATTAAAGATGATTTCACCAAATACAGAAAGGTATATTTTCTTAAAAATAAAAATGAAAGTTACAACTGCTTGAAAGAATTTATTATTGAAACAAGAAACAATCCAGGTCATGCAATAAAATATATAAGATCTGATAATGCAAAGGAGTTCTGCAGTGGGGAAATGACTAACATGTTGAAATCATTTGGAATAATACATCAACGCAGCGTGGCATATACTCCAGAACAAAATGGGTGTGTAGAGCGAGAAATGCGCACTGTTGTAGAATCTGCAAGAACAATGATTATAGAGAGTAAATTAAATAAAAATCTGTGGGCAGAGGCCGTAAATACAGCAGTGTTTGTGATTAACTGCACTGGTCCTAGCAGGATACCTGACAAGACTCCCTATGAATTGTGGTGGGACAGAAAAATGTATGACATCTCTAAACTACAGGTGTTTGGTTCCAAGGTAGGAGTACACATACCATCACAAAAGAGACTGAAGTTTGACACTAAGGCTGACATAGGTTATTTTGTTGGGTATGGAGAAAGTGTAAATATTAAAGGATATTGTATATACCTACCGGAGAAAAACGATGTACAGAACAAGAGAGATGTAGTATTTATAAAAGAAAATCAAGAAGATCCAAGTTTACAAGAAGGAATGGAAAATGGAGAAATAATTTACTTTGATGAAAGAAATTACACAGTAAATGAAGACCAGACACAAAATGGAGAAGAAGAAGGAGAAAAAAATCAAGAAGTACAGATCCATCAGGAAGAAGAGGTTCAAGAAGGAAGAAATGAATATAATGAAGACATAGAACAAGAGGAAACTTTCGAAAGTATGTCAGATGAAGGTTCTGTAAGATCATTTGATGAACAAAATGAAGAGACTTTAACTGAACTGGAAGAAGAAGAACAAGAGGAGCGAAGAACAAGAAAAAGAATGATAAAACCACCCAGATGGATGGAAGACTATTGTCTCTTGAGTCTAACACAAGAAGAACCAACTACCTACAAAGAAGCTATGAAAAGACCAGAAAAGAAACAGTGGGAAGAAGCAATAGAGAGGGAGTTGAAGACTCTAAAAGAAAACAATACCTGGGAGGAAGTAGAAAATGTTCCAGCTGGCACACAAATCGTTAGCAGCAAGTGGGTATTTAAGGTGAAGGAAGCAGAAGGTAAACCTTTATGCAAAGCGAGGCTTGTGGCAAGAGGCTTCGAGCAAAAGGACTGCGACAACCAAACTTATGCCCCGGTAGCAAAGCTGACAACCTTCAGGACGATGATGGCTGTAGCAAATCAAAAAAACCAGCCAGTATATCAGATGGACGTGACCGGAGCCTTTTTACATGGTGACATTAAAGAATCTGTTTTTATGAGATTACCTAATGATAAAATTTGTAAACTAAAAAAATCATTATATGGGCTGAAAAAGTCTCCCAGATATTGGAATACTAAATTTAATGATTTCATGTTAAAAGAAAAGTTTATTAGATCTTGTAATGATCCATGTCTTTATTATAAAAGAGTTGAAAATGATTACATATATGTCTTAGTATTTGTAGATGATTTGCTTTACTTTGGGAATAACAAAAACCAAGTAAATAAATTTAAAACTGTTCTATGTAATACTTTCCAAATGAAGAATTTAGGTATAGCAAAATATTATCTTGGAATAAATATCAAACAAGACTTGGAAAAGGGTGTAACTATAATAAATCAAAAAAGGTACTTAGAATGTTTATTGGACAAATTTCAAATGTCAAATTGTAAACATATAGATACACCACTTGAAAAAAATTTCAACTTTGAATTGTTGCAGAGAGAAAACTCAGAAAATCCTGAAATTGAAAATAAATGTAGGAGTTTGATAGGTAGTTTACTATATGCTACTTGTACTAGACCTGACTTGTCAGTTGCAGTAGGTTTTTTGAGTAGGTATGTGCACTGTGCTAGTATGGCTTTGTTTAAATGCCTTAAAAGAATATTGAGATATATAAGAGGTACTATTGATTTGTCGCTAACATATAAGATTGGAGGTTTAGAAAAGTTACAAGGCTACAGTGATGCAGATTGGGCTGGTGATGTGAGAGACAGGAAGTCTACATCAGGTCATATTCTTTATGTATTTAACTGCCCAGTTTCATGGGGTACAAAGAAACAGTCATGTATTTCACTGTCATCTTGTGAGGCTGAGTATGTAGCACTTAGTCTCACAATTGTAGAAGGATGTTTTGTAAGGAAATTGCTTTCAGACTTTGGTTACTGTAACATTTCATTTGAGATATTGGAAGACAACCAAAGTGTAATCAACATTTCTGAAAATAATGACAGTAACAGAAGGCTGAAACACATAGATATTAAACATCATTATATTTTAGAAAATGTTGCTAAAGGTATTGTCAATATAAAGTATGTAAGCTCAAATAATAATGTTGGTGATGTATTTACAAAACCTTTAGGGAAACAGTTGTTTATTAAATTGAGAAACTGTATCTTGCACTAAGAATTTGTAGTACATGAGTCAGTGTATTATTTTTTTGTTGTAAGAACTTTGTAGTGCAAAAGCTAGCGTACCTTTTAGTTAAGTTCATAAAATAAAAACTGATAATATTAAAATTTTAACAAATATAACTGTTGAGGGGGTGTATTAAGAAAATAGCAACATTTATATTTGTCTCTGAAACCTAAAAATATTTTTTGTAGTCTGTGGGTACTGCGTTAGCTCTGTAAGTGGACACACAGTAGAAAAGGTCGAATAAAGCTCAATACCAAACTATACTATTTTATTTCTCTCCCCATAAACCAAAATGTTCCATAAATCAGTTTACATTGCTAATTATTATATTATGACTTACTCGCATCTGAATTAGGGATGTAGCAATACAACATATCGCTTATTGATTCTATCTAGTATTCTTTATTGAAATATTCGTAATTTAGCGCGAGGAATTAATTATCTGGTACTGACCGACTTTATTGTGACTTTGATGAAGTCTTTCTTATGCGTGAGGTCAAATTCTTGGTAGTGGCGGTACACCTATTGGTACATTGATTTCCTCCATATCTTATCTAGGCCCATGCAAGTCTGCTCCACGTACTTTTTGATCTCATCGTTCTACACACAACAAACATGGTGGGCGCTTAATGCAGGAATAACGATAGTAGTATAATGAACAATATCATTAAAAAATATTAAAATTAAACTATGCACACGTAGGGCAACAGAATATGCATCTTAGCGACACTGCGTTCGGAAGCGATAGCAAAATCAGACGTTTCAGCGATAACTTCGATGCTGCATCGCGTTTTGGCGACTCGCCGTATTTGGGATTTATTTGGATTTAGATACAATTGGGATTTAGATTATTGGTTTGCCGCGTCATACTATCACAACACGATTATTCTGAGGTGCGGTTATCGGGCCGTACCGTAAAAAAAACTGTGCCGTGTACAACATGACTAATTTTAAAAAAAAACTTACGGAAGGCGTAGGTGGACTTCCTTCATTTCCGGGTCCTCCCAATAAAATAATCATTTTTTCCATCAACACTCGTGGATACGGTAGGAGAACTCCGCCGCGAGAGCCAGGTGTAGATTTCCTATCGTCTATAATATGATTGAGATGACTTCTCAATACATCCCAAAACTGAAAAAGGTTAAATATTTTGACAATCCTTTATTGTAATGATAGGGTGGTATGGTATGGTTTATTGTTTTGGTGTAAGCTATGCTGCGCTGAGCTGTGCTGTTCTCTATTAAGCCTATTTGCTACTCATAGGCTGTAATAACTTACAAACAAGTGCTGTGCTACGCTTTGTTTAAAAAAAACCGCAGCGGCCACACAATACGTCATAACTCGCAAAGCGCACCTCGCGCAGCTCAGCGGTTTGTACAAATACATAGCACGAGAATGTTAACACAGCTTAACACAGAACAGCGCAGAATAGCACATTACTGGACACTGGAAAGATATAGTTTGAGCGATTAGGCAAAATAGATGGCGCTGCGTAGTACGGGCAGGGTTCTAGCTAGTAAATGACACAGCTACGAATTATAATTTGTGTGAAACAGGACCGAACAGTATTGTATGTTTGGATAGCGTACTTACTTCTGCCCAAGAGCTACTGCTTCTTTTTTCGCCTCCCGCCGAATTTAATTCATTTTTGCTATAGCTTCCCATTTCTGGGTCCTCTGAAGACTTTCGTGGTCATTATTCGCCTGATCTATCCCTGTAGCTATCTCTGGATTCTCCTCTAAAAACTTCACCAACTTCTCCATTTGTGTAATGGTTGGTTCCCAGTTTATAGCCTGAAAGTACAGTCCCCGTTTTACAAACAGAAAACAAACACAGAACTTTTCTGTACGGGGCAGGTTTTTTTTATGTACGTAACATTTTAAGTCCTCAGCCCTATGATCCGCCGGTGTGCTTTCCGCCAAAGCAGTACGGAGTGATCAAGAGTTACGGTGTGCCTAATGGTTGTAGGATATTGGGTTTCTAAGACAGCGGTGGTCGTCACATAACGGCCGCATTGGCGGATGTCATGAATATGATGGACCTGGACGACAAATTGCGGCCGCTATGTGGCGTTCACCGCAATCTCAATCAAAATCAATCACCGCGACGAGAGAATTTCGGGTTGCAAGCATAAGCCCGTTATGCTTGTAACAAGGTTGTTTGGCGAGTACGAGGGCGCCACTGAACATTTCGGGAATCAAGGAAGTGACACAACATTACTATTTAAAAATGTATTTATTGCCTTTCGAAGTATTCTCCGCGAAATTTGACACATTTTTCCATACGATGGAACCAATAATTGAAGCAACCATTCCATTCGGAAGTTGGGGTCTCCAAAATGGCCGTTTTGTAGGCGTCCACAGCTTCTTCAGGTGATGAAAATCTCTGTCCACGCAATTTATTCTTTATTTTAGGGAAAGTATAGAAATCATTAGGGCTTAGGTCGGGGCTGTACGGCAGAAGGTCTATAATTCTATGTTTTCTTGCTCTAAAAACTCTTTTGTTCTGTGCGGTGTAAGAACTCGCATTGTCGTGATGGAGGATGATGCGGCGGTTGCAGTTCTCTTTACGGAGTTCAGAAGCGACCTGTGGCAAACAAATGCTAGCATACCATTCTGCATTAACCGTTATTTGTCCCTCAAGAGGAATAGTCGTAACATGGCCGGTTTTGGAGACAAACGTGGTCACAATTTTTTTTGCAACATTCCGTAAACGAACAATTTTTGTTGGCTTTAACTCATTTTCGAACACCCAAACTCGTGACTGAATTTTTTGTTTCGGGTTCGTACGCGTATATCCAGGATTCGTCACCTGATACGATGTTGTATACAGCATTTGAGGATCCTGCGTGGAATCTTTCGAGAGTTCTGATGCACCAAGTAAAGCCGCTTTTTCCTCTTCACAGGGCGAATGCGGTATCCTTCGGGAAAACAACTTTTTTACACCTAATTGTTCATGCAAGATTATTTGTATTTGATTCATGCCAATGTCTAAAGTTGCCTGAATTTCGCGGTATGTCACATGTCGATCTTCCTCAATCAACTTACGCACAGCATCAACGTTTTCTTGGGTGACTGCAGTTTTTGGACGACCTTGACGGGGATCATCACTGAGCTTGACACGTCCACGTTGAAATTCAGCAAACCAGCGATAAATTGTGGTTTTGGATGGGGCTTCATCACCAAATGCAGAAATCATCCGGTCAACACACTGCTTTTGTGTTAAACCACTTCGAAAGTCATAATAAATCATCGCTCTTGAATTTTCTCGAGTCAATTCCATTTTCTCAACGACTAAACAAGTTTGAGAAAACCTTGTGACAAGACCGAGAATCTTTTTTAAATAAATAAATGATGTTCGATTTTTAAAACCAAGGAGTTTTCAATTAAAAAGATTTTAATATGACAGGAACAGTGGAAATATTCCATTCCCGATACTTTTAGTGCAGCCCTCGTATAACAAGAGCAAGAGAAATAGAGGGTATCTACCAAATGTAAATTGTATTATTTCTTATTATAAACATGCCTGTTTTTTTAATTTTTAGCGTGCAATAACTTGTAATGTTGTGTAAGTTTTCCAAATTAATGTATGAAAAATCCCGGAAACAGTTATTACAAAATTTTTGACTATCTGGTACTGACCGACTTGATTGTGGCTTTGATGAAGTCATTCTTGTGCGCGATATCAAAGTCTGCATAGTGGCTGCACACCTGTTTGTACACCTTCCTCTTCGTTATATTCTCTGGGTCGGCGCCATGCAAGATGTGCTCCACATACTCCCTGAGCTCATCGTCCTAAGCAAAAGGTGGGCGCTTAATATGATATATAAGTATGTTATGTAAATACTCTGTGTACAGGTACTCGTATTCGCCCATTTACAAAACAAATACCGTAAAGTATTGGCACACACAAATTCTTGATATGACCAACTTAGACGACATAAGTGTGTGTAAAATGTTTTCTGTGCCATATGTTTAGTATGATACAGTTTGAGGGTGACTAATGAATATCAAGCTATACTGCGCTGTGTCTAGCTAAACTTAGCTTAAAAAACATAGCACGAGAATCTTCTCGTGTTATGTTCTTGGAGGGTTTCAATTTCCAAATTTTAAGTGTTTGAATATTTAACTTTTGAATTTATATTTAGTTTTATCCGGACACAAAGCCCGGACGGAGATCCAAAAGGCCGCAAATGTCCGGAACCCTAGCTGCGCAAGCTAGCTAGCTCGCGCAGTTAGCATACCGTATCACGGGAATGTGTCAAGATACGACACGCATGTTTTTAAGTGCTCAGTGTGAGCGAGATAGCTCGCGGTGACCTTTACAAAAAGTGCAGCCACTTATAGTGTAGCGCAATACATTTTGTTTGATTCCTAATTTTAATATTTGAGGAACTTGTGTTATTAGTAGTCTCCGCCCGAAGGTTCCGGTTCGGTTTCGGCAGCAGTTTCGGTTTCGGCCAAATTGTGGGCAAATCTTCGGTCCGAACAAAACAGGCGTTCGAGAGCTGCCGGTTTTGATAGAATATGAGCTGGCAGATAAAACAGGCCGCATAGCCTTATTCGTTAATGGAGTCCCATTTTCACCCTTTTTGTACAAAACCCAAAAAAATAAGTGCTTATAAATCAAAGTCATCAACTAATTGAAGATAAAAAAAGCCGACACGCTGCTTTTAGTATCAGCATGTAGGGGTTTCTTCTCTTTCCGGAAGATTACTACAAGATCTAAGGGCAATAGAGTACCTATGCATCTTAGCTTAGCGACAATGCGTTCCGAGGCGATTGCAAAATCACGTTTCAGCGATTACTTCGACGCTGCAACACGTTTTAGCGACTTGCTGTGTTTACCATCAGTGTTGTATGGCAGTCAATTAGGATTTAGACTAGTACTAGATAATGCTTTGCCGCGTCATACATCACGTCATCATTGTCATCATTATTCTGCGGTGCGGTTAGCGCGCCGTACCGTACAAACACCGTGCCGTGTCCAACATAACAAATGACAATGCCAGATCCTGCCCCAGCTATTTACAGGAAATGTCAATCAGTGAAAATAAATGTAATGATTTAAGGACCTTTTCATAATACAATGTTTTACAGTAGGACTTGCCGATTACAAAAGGATTAATGATAAAAGGAATTAAACCCCAGAATTACCTATTGCGGTACTTATTGCGCATGATACACAACAAAAAATAGTTTTAAATACCTGTAAAACGAAAACTCATATTATGATTATAATCATTATGATAATGCGTAACCTAGATGTTGCTTAAATCGCTTTTTAACTATTATAAACTGCACCTAACCTATTATCAATGTCATTATTGTTATAAGATTTTAACAGAAACCGCAAGTTCTACAGGCATTATGACAAATTTTTAGTTAACAGTAATAAATAAGCTTTAAGATGCTGCATTTTACAGCTTTGTAAATGACTTTTTGATTTGAGTGGGGCAAAGTTCTATAGAGTTTACCTGGCATTGTCTTTTAAAAAAACTTACCGAAGGCGAAGATGAGGTTTCTTCATTTCCGGGTCCTCCCAATAAAATAATCATTTTTTCCATCAACACTCGTGGATATGGTCGGAGCACCCCGCCGCGAGAGCCAGGTTTAGATTTCCTATCGTCTATAATTTGATTGAGACGACTTCTAAATAAACCCCAAAACCGAAAAAAAAAAAACGATAATCCTTTATTGTCTTGGTCTATCTACACCATAAAAACACCACGGCTAGCTAGTAACTCATATAAATTAATCTATGCTGCGCTGAGCTGTGCTGTTCTCTATAAAGCTTATTTGCTACTCATAGGCTGTTATTCGCAATCGACTCGTTTACAGAGCACGTACAATCCGTATTGACGGATTGTTCACGGGAAGTTCCGGTGATGGAAGACCATCGCTGGAAACTACCTACTGACGTACGTGACCTGATAACCGAGAAGAACGCGGCCATCCGTGCCTACGACTCCTTCCCTTGTGACGCGAACAAAGCCCACATGCGCCATTTACAGCGTGCTGTAAAGAAACGCATAGGGGAGGTTCGCTCTGAGGGCTGGAACAAGATGCTCAGCGAACTCGAGCCCACTCATCAAGCCTTCTGGCAATTACAGAGGAAATTGCGTTCCTCAGAAGAGGTCTCTATGCCTCCTCTCATCCGCCCCGACAATAGTGTCGCTTTCGACAGTCCCGATAAGGCTGAATGTCTTGCCGACAGCCTAGAGTCCCAATGTTCTCCTAGCTCCCAATCAGTAGACCAAGCTCACCTGAACAAGGTCGACGCTGAAGTCGAACGAAGAGCCTCCCTCCCTCCCGTCGAAGACCCTGATGATCCTCTGCCTCCCGTCACTCCAGACGAAGTGCACGACATCATTAAAGGGCTCCACGCTCGTAAGGCCCCCGGTTCGGATGGTATTACCAATAAGGTATACAAACTCCTTCCTGCCCCGCTAATAATGCTTATGACCGCCATCTTCAATGGCGCCTTGAGCAACAACATCTTCCCACAATCATGGAAAGAAGCCACCGTCATCGGTATCTCAAAGCCAGGCAAGCCAAAGTCTGAGCCCTCCAGCTACCGCCCTATTAGCTTACTCAATGTCCTCGGCAAAATCTACGAGAGGCTTATTTATAAGCGTCTCAAAGACTACGCCGAAGCAAAGAGCCTCATACCCAACGAGCAGTTTGGATTCCGTAGCCAACACTCGGGCACCCAACAGGTCCGCCGTATCGTAGAGCACTTATGCGCTGGTCTGCAGCGTAACGCGACGACGGGTGTGCTATTCTTCGACATAGCGAAAGCCTTCGACAAAGTCTGGCACAATGGCTTGATATACAAGCTCTACCAACTAGGAGTGCCAGATCGTCTCGTGCTCATCTTACGAGACTTTTTGTCGAACCGGACCTTTCGCTATCGCGTCGAGGGAGCACTCTCGTCCCCTCATCCTATTCGCGCAGGTGTCCCTCAGGGTTCCGTACTATCTCCTCTCGCCTTCACGCTGTTCACTAGCGATATCCCAAAAAGTAAAAAGGCTCAGTTGGCTCTCTTCGCCGACGACACTGCCGTTTACTATACCGGTCACTGTCCCAACGCTATAGCTCGTACACTCCAAACCTCCGCAAACGTCTTAGGCGCTTGGTTCCGGACATGGAGAATCGAGGTCAACCCCGATTAGAGTCAGGCGGTTCTCTTCTCGAGACGTCGTCGACTCCCTCCCCCACTTCCCAGCCCGATCACTATGTACGGCAAGCCAATCCCTTGGGAGAAGCAAGCCAAATACCTAGGCGTGATCCTCGATGAGAACCTTACCTTTAAGGCTCATATTAAGGCGGTTCGCGCGCGCGCCTCCTTCGCTCTTAGCAGGCAATTCGTACTGACAGCCCGTAGTAAACTGTCCCTCAAATGCAAGCTCCGCATCTATACCGCAGTCATCCGTCCCATCATGACCTATGCCTGCGTTGTATTTGCGCACGCTCACCCACGTCATCTCCATAAGATGCAGACCCTCCAAAACCGTTTCCTCAGAAGGGTCACGGGTGCCCCCTTCTATGTCCGTAATATCGATCTTCACGTCGACCTCAAAATGCCAACCATAAAACAGTTCATGAAACGCTTATCAAAGCGTTTCTTCGACTGCGGCATTAAACATTCTAACCCCCTAATTACAGCGGCCGCCCGCTACACTCCCTCTCGCATTAGCAGTATTCGCCGACCAAGGCATACTTTAATCGACCCCGACGACGCCACTACCCTCCTCCAGGAGAGTAGTAAGGCCACTAGCACGCTACATAAGCCCAAAACCCGATCGCCGTCCTACCGCCCTCGCCGCCGAGGCCCGCCGCGACACCCAAATCGACGCCCCTCCCGACCCTTGCTCGAGCCAGCCCGCGCCGCTGAGCCTGTAGCTTTAAATTCGTCCCTAATTAATATCAATCCTGATCCAGCTAATCCCTTGCTGCCCTCTTCCAGCGACGCCCTAAGCCGAGGTTCGTACCCCACAGGGGGTGCCCTTAGCGCTGTCGCTTAGTTTTAGTTAGTATATAAGTTTAAGTCCTGGCTGGAGGCCTTAATTTATTAGGGAATCCACAGGCAAGTCCGCTTAAGCAGACGACAACCGCATAGGTTGACCTGCGAGATGCCAAACAAACAAACAAAATAGGCTGTTATTACAAACAAAAAAGTTCTGTGCTATGCTTTGTTTAAAAAACCGCAGCGGCCACGCAATACGCGCTAACTCGCTCAGCGCACCTCGCGCATCTCAGCGGTTTGTACAAAATACATAGCACGAGAAAGTTAGCTCAGCGCAAAATAGCACATTACTGGTCACTGGAAAGATATAGTTTGAGCAATTATGCAAAATAGGTGGCGCTGCGTAGTACAGTAGGGTTTTTGTACTGACAAAGTTACGAATTATAATTTGAGTGAAACATGGCCGAACAATATTGTTCGTTTGCTATCCAAATTATACATACTTACTTTTACCCAAGAGCTACTGCTTCTACTTTCGCCTGCCACCAAATTTAATTCTTTCGCTATAGCTTGCCATTTCTGGGAAGCCTGGGTTGTCTGGAGGCTTTCGTTGACATTTTTCGCCTGATCTGTCCCTGTAGCTATCTCTGGATTCTCCTCTAGAAACTTCACCAACTTCTCCATTTGTGCAACGGTCGGTACAGTCACCATATACTTTTAAGCATGATGAGCCAACACTCAACTTTAAGAGGGAAGCGCCAGGTCGCCCGCGAAATTCAATTTTTCTTACATTTTTTTGCAATTTGCAGGACAGTGTTATGTTGGATAAAATAAGATTGATGGAGTTCATATTGATTGATAGTAATTCAATTGGATTATATTAACCTTAAAAAGGTTGTATTGATGATTTTAATTATTATAATTCTGTAAATACATACTTGTTACGGTCGCGAATCATATTTTGTTCATACACAACCTGACACCGACCTGAAAATGCAAAAAACGTTGAGAACGCGGGCAACCTGGCGTTTCTCCCCAAAGAAACATCGACGGAAAATCATAACCGACAGAACAAACCTAGCATAAATTCGTTTATTTATAGAAAACAGACAGAACTTTTCTGTTTCCGGGCACCTTTAATATGCATTACATTTTAAATCGTCAGCCCTATTCCGCCGGTGTGCTATCCGCCAAGGCAATAAGGAGTTTAAAGAGAGTATGCGAGATCGAATTATGGTGTGCCTAATGGTTGTAGTAACGCGAGCTTGGGTTTCCTAAGACAGCGGTGATAACCTCAAAACGACCGCAGTTGCGGCTGTCATGAAAAACATGGACCGTAACGAAAACTTGCCGACTAGTACGGGCGGTGGCGTTAGTTTAAACAAGTTACTTTATACCAGCTGAAAATCATAACAGTAAAAGTTCTGCCTTAGAACATAAGATATCTGAGCGTTAGCTGGCTCTGTAAGGGGAGTCAAAGTTGGAAAATCTTATGGCGCGATGTTTGGGATCGTTTTCATCCAAAATCTAGTCAGCTGCATGGAAGTGACGAGAATATATTATGTCAGCCGCGTAAATGAACATGATTTTGCGATGGCATATTAGGACTAAATTCGAAAATTTCTCTCTGTTTGACCTAAATTTTGACGGAAAATAAAAATGCATTTTTTGTTTTTTTTCTGAGCCAGGAAGCGAAACCAAACGAAATCCGCTAGTCGAGCAAAGCAGTCAAAGGTACCATGACTTCGATTTTTGAGGAAAATAAAACAGCGTTCTTTTATTTTATTTTTAAATCTGCCTGACCCGGGAAACGACCCGTATTTTTTACAAAAACAGCAATCTGTTTTATTGCACTAACTGATTGGGAGTTGTCACGGAACCGTCGTACTAGACGGTCGCCGCCGCCTTTATGGTGTCTCAGTCATAAATGGTCTGTCCCAGTGCTGTAGAGTTCCAAAAACAATGTAAAGTTCAAAAGTGCTGCACAAAACATAAAGTGATCGAATAAAAACCGAGAGTTGTCTTGTGAGTGCCAATGAATATGTTTGGATATTTTGAACAACAACATTTGAGACACGATCGATAGCTCAGGACTTCAAATACTTCGAGACAAGGGATTCTATTTTTGGAAGGACACGGTGAAAGATCAACAACGCTGCTAATGATATTTACAAAAACGGGAAATGATTAGTAGCGAGACCTCAGACGAAGACATTGAAAAGTGAAAAAAGACAACATTTATGACAGCAGAGCAGTGACATAGAAAAGAGCTGAGAAAGCAGTTGAACCCCGCTAAAAGATTCACTGCTGAAGCTCGACCTGAATCAACCCAGCTACGACGTCGTTTAAAGATCCCTCCCATAGATAAATATCACCCGTCTCTCCACTAGTCCAATGCTTACTCTAGGGTGCATACTCTGTGGGCTCATAATCCTTCCTATCCTAAGGGCAGTCTTCCCTACCATCAAAGCGTTCCGCGGTCTACTCTTTGATATGCGGACCAGAAACCGCGCTGGGTCGGTGAATTCCATTAATTCATTCAAAAACAGCAACCTGTTTTATTGCATAGGAAATGGAAATTTTTCAATTCTCCTTAATTCCTAAAATTCAAATGGGATAATCTGGCACTTCCTTTGACTTAACAGATTGTATTCCTTTGTCGTATTTGATCCTTATTAGTAACACTCTCTCTCGGTATAAAAATACAGAGATCCTTTTAAACAAAAGGGATCGGTTTCGATTCCTGGGTCAGGCAGAAGCATTTTCAATACATAAAAAAATAAAGATTTATTTATCTTCATAATTGAGTCTTTTTTTTAGATGATGAAGATCCCAATAAGTCTCTCATAAGGTTTATTTTTATTTTTTATTTAAGATGGTTTTACTATTGACTCTAGTCTAGGTCAGAGGTGACAAAGACAAAGTCTAAGATACGTGAGCTTACCCAGAAGAAGCCTGTTCACTCTAACTTTGAAGAGATTCGGGTTGAACGCGTTCGGGAACACAGACGCAGGTAGTGAGTTCCACTCTTTTGCCGTGCGCATTATGAAGGATGTTTGGAAGCGTTAGTACGAATTGTAGTGTGGTTTAGGAGCGGTATGAAACAACTTTTTTTCTCCTGGATTCCCCTTTGGGTGAGGCGACTGACTTTTATTCGGATGATTACTGAATAATAAACAACTTACAGCAATGAAATTTATTCGGTATAAATTAGACCGCAAAAATCGAGCAGTAACTCCCCTACCAGACAAGATGCTATGTGGCGTTCACCGTAGTCCGTAGTAGTTTAGGAAACCCTTTTTTTTGTTTTTTTTTTGTTTCCGGGGTGGAAAATCCTCATGGATGTCCTCCGCCCTGGGGCGGGCGGAGGGGTCTGTCAGAGTCTTACTGACTAAAAACCACCCCGGTGTTCCATCTCACACCTACGCCGGGGTCGCGGGAACACATTATTCTTCCACAACCCCGGCTGGTGCCGGCCCGCTAGCGCGGGCCCCGTCTCGGGCGGGGGGAGTGAGTTGTACTCCCCCCGCAACGTCTGTGAGCGGCGCACGCGGAACACTACGCGCGCCGCCTTCTCGGGTCCTCATGTTGGGGGGCGATGGATGTCCCCGAATCCGTCGCCCCTGGACATTTAGGGGGGCCAGAAGAGGGCGTTGTCCGCCCTCCTCCGACGCCCGGTGCGTCTGCTGCGGGCCGGGTCGAGAGTCGAGATCTCTCTCTCCCTTTCCGCAGCCTCCTTCTGCGAGATGACCGTTTCGCAAAAGGAGACCACTGCGTCCCAGGACTCTGCGCCGCCAACCATCGCGTTCACGACGGCTGGCAGCGACAGGTCGTTGCCTACTTCGGTGATGAGGGCACGGCGTGGCTCCTCCCAAGCGGCACACTCTGCCAGCGTGTGCCACGCCGTGTCCTCCCGGCAGTCGACGCAGTGGTGACACCGGGCGTCCGGCTCCCTGTTAATGCGACACAGGTACTTCCCGAAGCAACCATGCCCCGAGAGCACCTGCGTCGCCCGAAACGTCAGGGAGCCGTGCCTTCTCCCGAGCCAGCGGTCGAGCACTGGCCGGATCGCCTCGATGGTGCTGAGGCCGGCGGTAGGGCGTGACAGCCTCACCCGCCATTCCGCCACCAGGACCTCGCGGAGCTGCAACCGATGCTGCTCGATTTGTTGCTGCACCGGTCGCTCGCCCCGCTCCCACGCTGCCTCGCGCCACCGGTACAGTGACGCGAGCACCTTCGCCTCCAGGTCCCAGGGCGGTGATCCGGCCAGTGCACAACCCGCCTCGAAGGAGATCGTGCGATACCCCCGAATGACTCTGACGGCCATCGCCCGCTGCGGCTTGCGCAGGACAGCTATGCTGCCGGCCGTCAGGTCAGACGCCTAGATGGGCGCTCCGTAGAGCGCCATGGATCGCACGATCCCCATATAGAGCCGCCTACAGGCGGCGCTCGGGCCCCCCAGATTGGGAAGCAGCGTTGCCAGCGCCCCGGCCGCGCCCAACAACTTGGGCGCCAGCCGCCGGAAGTGGGGTCCGAAGTCCCACCGGCTGTCGAGCACCAATCCCAGATATTTCATGGTGGGCTCAACAGCGATCCGGACCCCCCCGACCACAATGTGTGATCCGGCCGGCGGCGCCCGCCGGGGGCCATGAAACACCATGGCCTCCGACTTGTTGAGGGCCACCTCCAGGCCGAGGCGCCGTATGCGGCTCACCGTGAGTGAGACCGCCGCCGTCGCGAGCAACGCTGCCTCCCTGTGCGAACTCCCCCGGGCCGTGACCAGCGTGTCGTCCGCGTAACACGTCAGGTCCGCGCCCGGCGGGAGCTCGCCCCTCAGCACCCAGTCGTACCCGATGTTCCACAGGAGCGGTCCCACGACCGATCCCTGTGGAACACCGCACGACACTTGGCGCTGGTTTCCGCCATCACGTCCCATGTAGGTGACACACCTACCCGCCAGATAAGCCCCAACGATGCGGCGGAGGTAGAGAGGCACCCGATGATAACGTAGTGCCTCCCGTATGCAGCTCCAGGGCAGGGTGTTGAAGGCGTTGGAGATGTCCAAGGACACCGCCACCACCACCCCACCCCGGGACACTGTTTCCTCCGCCAGGACTCTCACCCTCGACACAGCGTGGATGGTAGAGCGCCCATGCCGAAAGCCGAACTGGCTCTCGTCCAGGTCCGGCCCCTCTCTGCACAAGTGGCCGACGAGGCGGGCTGCGAGTATGCGCTCGAACAGCTTGCCCACCTCGTCGAGCAGCACTATGGGCCGGTACGCAGACGGCGAGTCGGCAGGGCGCCCCGCCTTCCTGAGCAGGACCAGACGTCCAATCTTCCACAGACTGGGAAACTGGCCCCGCTAAAGGCACGCTGTGTAGAGTCCTCTCAGTTGGGGCTCCAACTCCTTCAGAGAGAGGGCCAAAGCCAGGCCGTGAATTCCGTCGGGCCCCGGAGCCACGTTCTTGGCCCGGAGCCGCATCACGGCCGCCCTCATCTCTGCCTGTGTCACCTCTGGGACGCTGATGGCGTTCTCCTCCTCCTCCTCTGCAGACTCTGCGGCTGCGGGCAAAGCCATCGGCGGCGGAACATGCTCCGCTCTCACCGGGAAGAGGGCTGCTACCACTTCCTCCAGCAGCTCGGGTTGGAGACTCTCCCTAAGTGGGGGCGCCGCGGCTCGAAGTTGCGACGTATCCTCCGGTAGCGGGTGTACCGGCGTCTCACCGCCACGCATGCGACGCGCAGCTGCGCGATCTCGGCGGACCACCAGTACACCTGGCGCCTTGCACCCTGTGCGTGGGCGCGGGGCATGGACGCGTCGCATATCTGCGTCATTGCCCCGCGGAACCACAGCGCCTCCAGCTCGACGTCATCGGGTCCGGTCGTTGCCGACCCCCGGAACCAGGCCTGAGCAATGGCTGACTCCTCGAGAAGCTCCCTGTCGATGCGCTTACGCGCCCAGCGCGGGCCGTCCGAACGCGGGACTGATGTCCTGCGGCCGCCAGCGGTCTGGGCGGAGACGTCGAATCGGATATATCGGTGATCCGACAACGTCTCCACCTCCGCGGCGACACGCCAGTCGCGGACACGGCTCGCGACAGCAGGGCTTGCGAACGACACGTCCACTATGGACCCGCCCCGCTGCCGCACGCACGTGTAGACCGAGCCCCGGTTCAGGACGACCAGGCCAGTCGTGATCGCCCACTCCTCCAATGCCTCACCCCTAGCATCAGTCACCGGGGATCCCCACGCCGCAGACTTGGCGTTGAGATCCCCGAGCAACAGCACCGAGCGAGGATGGAGCTGGCCCACGACGGCACCCAACTCGACAAGGAACCTCTCGAAGTCGGCGAGACTCTTGTTGGGCGAAAAATACGCCCCAACGACGCCAACGCCATCTGCGAGGGCGGCTACCCAGCCGTGCCCCCGAGACGGGCTGACGAGAGCCCCGCCAATGATGGCCACCAAACCATCCAGATCTCCTACCCAGTTATCCCTGGGCGGGACCCAGTACGGCTCGGCGACCACGGCCACGTGAATCGACCACTCTGCCATACTCTGGAGCAAGAGATCCTGAGCTCTGGCAGAGTGGTTGATATTGCCCTGGAGGAGACGGAACAGCGCCATTTATGCGCAGTCCATCCCCCCCTCTGCAGCATTCTCAGGCCGGGAGTCGGCCGAAGAGGAGCCCTTCTGGCCCCTTCCCCTCCTTTTGTTGGCGGGCACGCCACAGGCTTTCGCCCCCCATCTGTAGTTTAGGAAACCCTAGCTATAGATTCGAGTTGCGAACATCAGCCCGTTATGCTAATACCTAGGTACTTGGGAGAAACTATTGTTTTCTCACTTGCCATGTATGAAGGACGGAACAAGAGAAATAGATAGTATTTGCGAAGATATTTGTTGTAGTATTGTACAACGTTAATTTCGTGTATTAGTTGTTTTATGATGTTATTGTAGCTATTTGCTTCAATGAAAGTGCAGTTTTTATAGTTTTGTGCAATCAAAATGAAACTTCATTTGATAATTGAGTTTACGCTCATTCCGAAATGCACGTGTCAATTTATTGAATCACGCATAGGTACTATAAAATTCGCAACAGCGCACAGCGCCAGAATTCGGAGGTTCAAGGTTGTAGGAACCGCAGCTATGCGCCTTCACGTCGCTTCAATACAACATACAACGCCATCTAACGATAAACTGATAACGAAGCGATAACGAGTACCCGTATCTTCTTGATACTCAGCAACTGTTTCTCGATGGTTCGTAGTATGTCTGGTAGAGGTCGTGATTCTGCTCACTCAGACAAATAAACATTTTTCTATTTTTGTCAGCTCTGTTTATCCTACAAATACTGGTTTTTTAATAAGTTTTTGTGAATACGCGGGAATAATTTATCATAGAGAATTCATTGTCTTGCTTCAATTCAGCAAAAATCGTTTATATATCGAGATTTGTTACCCGAAATTATGTATGGGGAAGTGCCACTACGCAATCACCTTAACATTTACAATATATAACAATTTTTCAGAATTTTAACCGCTGCAGATATTTCTGTCATAACTTTTATAGGATTCGAGTCATTTCTACCGGTCATAGTAATCACGCTATCGTTTTTTGTAAAATCTTTAGTTAATTTATTACAACTCAACAAGACTTCTTCTGTACTTGCACCTGTACCCTAATTGCGTAATACACATTCAATCGTAATCTGAATCGTTTTGAAACAGATTGCTAATCCATTGCTTCATAAGTACGAAAAAAATATGCTCAACAATTTAAATAACGCAATGAATGTTGTTGAACTGTCAAAATCAAACAGAGTAGTCGTAATCGTTTACGAAAATGTGTTACGCAATTAGGGTGCTGGTTTCCCAATCCCAGCTATGGCGTATTTATTTATAATAAATTTATTTTCTTCTTTCTGCTTTAGTAGCCCTTGAACTATACCTTTCCCTTGGTCGTCCGACAGAACAAGTATCTTTCCATATCCAGGTTTGCTACATACTTTGGTTTGTTGTTTGTATTTTAGTTCATCGTGTGAGATCGTCTTTAATGTATTCTTCTCGGTAATTGTAAGCAAATCCGTTTCTGTTGAATTCATATCTTTAGTATCGGCTCCATTAGCTTCATTTTTGTTTTCTTTCTTAAGTATGTCAATAACAGTTCTGTTAGAAGATGGTTCAGGCGTATGGAAGTCGATATCTAGGTCCAATTTTCTAGCGGATAGTTTGCTTTTATTAGGTAAATATTTTTTTAAGATTCTTGTATTGCACGAAGAGGTAGTTTTGGCATTGGTTCTTGTGATGTACATTTGCCTGAAGTTCTCAGTTTTAAGCGTTTCGTCAGCTAATTGTTGTTTTAATGAAGCATTTTCTAAACCTAGTGTCTCAATTTCAGTATGCACGCTCATGATCTGCTCCTTAAGATTTTCAACAGTGTTTTTTAAGCGTACGGTTTCATCAGTTTTTAGGTGTGTTTCTTTTTAGAAAAACTGAAGATTCATTAGGGCATCTTTCCAACCGACTTCAAAAGGAAGAAGTTCTAAACTTGTCTATCGGATCCGTAGCCAAATGGCATATTGAATCGAAAGTCTTTTGTGGAGGTCAAATAATGTAGGTAATCGCTCCATGTTAAATACTGATATTCAGCTGAATCCGGCTGATCTCAACCCAGGAACCTACTACGGGGATAAAAAGTACTTTAAATCCAGGTTATAAAATGTGTGCAAAAATCATCCAAATCTGTTTAACAATTTTTGCGCCATTAGGGAACATATGTATTATCATCCGTATGTCACACAACAGCCAATTTATTCAGACGGTTATTTTTTATGAATGAATTATCGTACGGAAGATGAAACATAGTAGCTGGTAAGGCACAATTTTACATTGTAATAGTCAAAGTCAAAGTCAAAGCATTTATTTCAAATAGGCCCATAAAAAGGCACTTTTGAACGTCAACATTTACATTAAAAATAGAACTGATTCTAGGCGCCACTTCCAAAAAGTAGTTTCGTATGGAGAAGAAGTGGCAAGAAACTCCACCGTTACTCTTTTAAAATGTTTTACAATATGTTGTATACATTAATTATATTTCTATATGTGAAAACGATGCACCAAGAATAAAAATACTATACCACTTTTGGTACAAAAAAATTTAAAATAAAGCAAAGGTATATAAATTAATCACGTGATAGGTACATTGTGCTCACATATTTACAAACAATTGTAAAAATATATGATTTTCCTAAAATATTAACTTGGAATAATACAGTGTGTGAGTAAAGTAAAAATAACCAAATATACAATACAATAAGCAAATAGTATGATTTTGTCTAGCCTCTAGATTGTCCTATGGAGCAGGACCAGCATGTTTCCAAGCATTCTTATCAAGGATATAATCTTCTAATTTGTAATATGCTTGATTACAAAGTGTTTTTTTAACATGAGTTTTAAACTTTCTTTCATTTAATTGCAATATTTCACCAGTTATTTTGTTGTAACATTTAACACAGTACCCCATAAAAGATCTATGTACTTTAGATAGTCTGAAAAATGGTTGATCTATTTTATTTTTATTTCTAGTGTTAATATTATGTCTATCACTTATTTTATTAAATAGATGCAGATTTTTTCTAACATACATAATATTTTCATAAATGAACTGGCAAGGTACAGTCATTATATTAATCTTCCTAAATAGTTCCCTAAGAGATTCGCGGCGACGTAGATTGTAAATGGCTCTGACAGCTCTCTTTTGCAAAATAAAAATGGATTCAATGTCAGCAGCCCGACCCCACAGTAAAATGCCGTATGACATAATGCTGTGGAAGTAGCTGAAATAAACCAAACGCGCGGTTTCAACGTCTGTTAACTGTATTATCTTTCTAACAGCATACGCTTAATAGCTTTATAATAGCTTTTGTTTGTGGGTTGTTACACGTGGTGTGCATTTACGACACGTGCTAAACTTGAAAGGGGACAGACGTTAATGATCTTGACCCTTTTTTTTTGTTTTTCTTAGAAATCAGTTGTGGATATCAAGAACGAAGAACCTGCGGCCATATTTCGGTCCATCAAGCAGCGGATTTAGAAGTACGAAGAATCCGCCGCGGCAAGAGCGAAGAAAGGAAAGCCGACTGCAGCTACCCATCGAACCGACTCAGGTTTGAACCCAACCCAGGTTTAAACCCGACCGGAGCCGAGCCGGAGCCGAACCGGAGCCTAACCGAAGCCGAAGCGGAGCCGAACCGGAGCCGAGCCGAAGCCGAGCCGAAGCCGAACCGGAGCCGAGCCGAAGCCGAAGCGGAGCCGACCGAAGCCGAAGCGGAGCCGAACCGGAGCCGAGCCAAAGCCGAAGCGGAGCCGAACAGGAGCCGAACCGGAGCCGAGCCGAAGCCGAAGCGGAGCCGAACCGGAGCCGAGCCGAAGCCGAAGCGGAGCCGACCGAAGGCGAAGCGGAGCCGAAGCGGAGCCGAGCCGAAGCCGAACCGGAGCCGAACCGAAGCCGAACGTGCTGACCCGAACGTGCCGACCCGAACCGAACTGAAAAGTGCGAAATTTCGAGTTTGATCAAGAACACGAAGAAACATCAAAGCAAGATGGTAGTCACACGAAGCCAAGGTGATGCGGCCGAAGTTGAAGAAGAACAGAGACGCGTCCAGGAACGAGAAGCTCGCAGCAAAGAAGCGCAGCTGATCGAACAAGAAAGTCAAAGGAGACTTTCACTGGACCCTCCAGCGTCACCATTCTGTAGGACAACAGAAGCCAGCACAGCGGGACCTTCCGGACTACAAGCCACCAACACTGTGAAACCAAGAAGAACCGGATCACCAGCCAGATCGGTTAGGACACAGCGATCAACCACGAGTGTAACCACCCGACTACGGATGGCAGAATTGGAGGCAGCTGAAAAACTAGCAACAATAAGAAGAAAGGAGCTGGAACTAGAAGCGGACCTAGTCAAAAAGAGGCTAGCGGCCGAAGTAGCCGTGATCCATGACGAAGAAAGCGTACACGAAAAACCCACTCTACCACGTGAGGAACCACATCGAAAGGTGGACGAATGGCTGAGGACAAACCCCCTCGGCTCACGGGAAGAGGAGGGAACCCGGGACACGAGAGAAGAAGCCAAGCAGATACGCTTCGAAGTTCCACGAGCAAGATCGCCGACTCCCACAAGAAAAAACAGCATCGAGTATCTGGCCGCTACATTGGAGAAGATGACCAGACCCAGGTCTCGACATACCGACTTACCGGTCTTCTCCGGAGCAGCCAACGAGTGGCTGCCATTCCAAGCAGCGGTTCGAGATACGACCAACATGCACCAGGTGTCAGCAGCGGAGAACATACAGCGACTGAGAAGCTGTCTCAAAGGGGAAGCAAGGGACGCCGTGGCCGCACTCCTGCACACGGCCACTGATCCGGACGTCATAATGAAGACCTTAGAGCAGTGTTTCGGGAGACCAGAAATCATTATCGATCGAGCTCTGGAAGACCTCAAGAAACTTCCGAAACCTGGCACATCAGCAGCTGAGCTAAACAGTTTCGCCATCAAGCTACAGAACATCACCTGCGTGCTGAAGACAATCGACCGAAGGGGCTACCTGTACAACCCTATGATGACGCGAGAAGTATTGGACAAACTCAGTCCGCATCTTCGATCCCGCTGGTGCGACTACGCCTACGACCATGAAGGAACAACGGAACCGGAGATCGTCGTCATGTCACGCTTCTTAATGCAGGAGGCGGACAGAGCATTGCGATACACGTACGCACCATCCACAAGCACTTCGAGTCAGAAGAAGGAGATTCGACCCATCATAACACTCAAGAAGAAAGCGAGCGTCTTCACCACAGTGGAAGGAGCAAATGAAGAAAAGGACAGGTGCCCCAAATGCAACCAAGCTCACGCTCTGACGCAGTGCCCAAAATACAAGGCACTCACTGTGGATGAACGATGGCAATTTTTGAAAGAAAAGAAGATATGCTTCAAGTGCGCCCAGAAGCAACACAGGCGCATGAACTGCAAGGCAAAGGCGTGCGGCATAGACGAGTGTCGCCGCCCGCATCATGCGACTCTCCACCAAGTACGAGAAGCGAATGACACAGAAGCAGTCCTGTCCATAGCCACCCGATCAGCCGTGGGACCGCGAACCGTCCTACTGAAGATGTGTCCTGTCGTCATCTCCGGACCACGGGGGGAGGTGAAGACCTACGCTCTCCTGGACGAAGGAGCTACGATCACCCTCATCGACAAGGAACTAGCGGCATGCATCGGAGCAGAGGGACCCTCGCAACCTCTTCACTTGAACGGGGTCAACATGTCACAGCAAGAAACAGAGAGTCAGCTGGTGGACATTCAAGTCAGAGGTCTGAAGAGCGGCGATAACTGCAAGGTCAGAGCGAGGACCATGAGGAATCTCCGGCTTCATCAACAGTCAATACCCGACACTCTATTGGACTATGAGCATCTGAGGGATCTGATACCAGAAGAGGTGTGCTACGAACTGGCACGCCCCGGAATCTTAGTGGGTACAGACCATTGGGAATGCATCGTGTCCCGCGAGCTTCGAGTCGGCGGCCCTAACCAACCGGCCGCATCTAGAACACAGCTGGGATGGGTGGTGCACGGAACCGCACCTCGCAGAGCCATCCATCAGGAGGGGAATGTGTTGCACGTCTACGAGCCCGAACGAACGACGAGAGCAAGCAGTCAAGAACTCCACGACTTAGTTGAAGCCCACTTCAAGACCGACGCGCTCGGCATACAAGGGAAGCCGAGAGTCAAGGAGGCAGATCAAAGAGCCATCAACATAGTCGAACGAACCATAAAGAAGATTGACATTGGGTACGAAGTAGGACTGCCGTGGCGAAGAGACGACGTCACCCTGCCCCCAAGTTACGGTCAAGCGTTCCGCCGGCTGAAGAAGATCGAACAGAAGATGGACGCCGACCCACAATTCGCAGACGAATACTCCAAACAGATCGACAACCTCTTGAACAAGGGATACGCAGCACCGTGCGATGGATCGGAAGAAGCGAGCGCCATCTGCTGGTACCTGCCTCACTTCGCGGTGCAGAACCCGAACAAACCAGGCAAGCACAGGCTGGTATTAGACGCAGCGGCCAGAAGCAACGGTGTGTGCCTAAACGACGAACTACTGGAGGGACCCGACCTACTGCTGTCACTACCAGGAATATTGTTCAGGTTCCGGGAAAAGGCGGTGGCGGTCACAGCAGACGTGCAAGAGATGTTTCTGAGAATTAAAATAAGACAGAAGGATCAACCGGCGCAACAGTTCCTGTGGCGAGGCGACGAGCGAGAAGAACCTCCAAGGAAATACTAGATGACCAGCTTGATTTTCGGCGCCGCGAGTTCCCCGTACATGGCCCACTTTGTCCGCAACCACAACGCAGACACATACGGGCAGGAATATCCACGAGCACTGGAAGCGATCAAGAACAGTCATTACATGGACGACCTAGTAGCCAGTTACGAGAACGCGGAGGAAGCGTGGGAGGCAATCGAAGAAACAAGAACGGTGCACGCCCACGCAGGATTCACGCTACGAGGATGGAGCTCTAGCGACAAGACGGTACTACGCGACGTGCCGGCAGAACTACACGCCACCTCTCCCACACAACTGGGGGGAGAACAGCCTGAAAACAAGATCCTGGGGCTGTATTGGAACGCAGAACGAGACGAGCTCGGATTTAACACGTCAATGAGCCGAGTTCCAGACGCAGTACGGACAAGAGCTCGAGCGCCGACCAAGCGTGAAGCCCTGAGCGCCGTAATGTCAATATACGACCCGCTCGGATTGCTGAGCCACTACACCGTGCGATCAAAAATTATACTACAGAACTTGTGGCGACTCCAGACAACGTGGGACGAGCAAATTCCCGAGGAAGAAAACGAGCTCTTTGCGTCCTGGCTAGCACGTCTCCCCGAGCTTACCCAGCTCCGACTACCGAGGTGTTACCCAAGACAAAAGTATGAACGCATCGACTTACACGTCCTGTGTGACGCCAGCGAACAAGCTTACGCAACAGTGGCCTATTGGAGGATTAGGAACGTCGACGGGAGCCTGCGCGTCGTGTTGGTAGCAGCCAAAGCTAAAGTAGCACCGCGTCGAGTTCAAACGATACCACGGCTGGAGCTACAAGCGGCGGTCATCGGGGCGAGGCTCGCAGAGACCATAAGAAAAGAACATCGAATCGACATCGGCCAGATAACCTACTGGACCGACTCATCTACCGTGGTGCATTGGATCCATCACGATATGCGACGTTACACACCATTCGTCGCGCACCGGCTGGGAGAGATCGCGGAGCTGACCCAAAAGGAAGAATGGCGCTGGCTACCCACCGCCTGCAACGTAGCCGACGACGCCACCCGTCTTGTTGACACGCCCATTTGCACGTCAGACAGGTGGTTCCAGGGACCGGACTTCCTGCTCCTGCCAGAAGAACAGTGGCCCACCACGTCAACGAACGAGCCGGGAGACGAAGAGGTTTTTCACGTCAGCGAAAAGACAGAACGAAACAGTTGGCTACCTGACCCGGCCCGCTTCTCGAAGTATGAAGTGTTAGTGAGGGCCACCGCTCGAGCCATCGCCTTCACCGACATCTGCCGACAAAGAGCAACGAGGATGGAACATCGTCACATCCAGCGCGCCAAGGAAGAACTGATCCGGCAAGCACAAGAGGACAGTTTCGGCGAAGAACTCAAGAAGATCCGGTCCGCTCGCCCACTTACTAAGACGAGCCGGCTGTACCGGCTGGATCCGGTGATAGAAGACGGCATCCTCAAGGTACGAGGTCGCATCGAGGCCTCCTCCGCACCAAAAGAAACAAAGAGACCGATCATCTTAGACGGTCGCCATAGATTAACCAAGCTCCTCGTACTGCGGGAGCACTGCGCTGCAGGTCACGCCAACCGAGAGCGCGTGACGAACGACCTACGACAGCGGTACTGGGTTATACACTTACGACCCACGGTGCGCGCTGTCGAGAAGAACTGCGCCTTCTGCAAGAGGCGGCGAGCGACGCCACAAACGCCAGCTACAGGGGACCTGCCACTCGCCCGCCTTGACCCTTTTCATCGCCCGTTCACTAACTGCGGGGTTGACTATTTCGGCCCAATGATGGTCAAAGTGGGGCGCCGTCGAGAGAAGAGGTGGGGTGCACTCTTCACGTGCCTCACATCCCGCGCCGTGCACATCGAACTTGTCGCATCACTCTCAACCGACTCAGCAATCATGGCGCTGAGACGGATGGCTGCACGCAGAGGCTGGCCAAGAACAATGTACTCCGACAATGCGACCAATTTCCGCGGGGCCGACCAAGAGCTCCGCAACGCCTACGCCGAGTGGATGCCTGTCCTGCAAGACGAGGGGCTACTACACCGGATGGCGTGGCGCTTTATACCTCCTGGTGCGCCCAATCAAGGCGGCGCATGGGAGCGTATGGTGTGCTCAGTGAAAACGGCCCTCAGCATCACCCTACGAGAGAAGGCACCAGCAGAAGAAGTCCTGAGAACTCTGATCACTGAAGCCGAGTTCTCAATCTACGCAAGACCGCTGACCCACGTCAGCGTGAACCCTAGCGACCCAGAGGCCCTGACCCCCAACCACTTTTTGTTGGGGTCATCAGGGGGACTGCCGACGACAGGACCATGCGACGAAGCGGACCGAAGAACCTGGCGGGTTAGTCAAGCACTCGCTGATCATTTCTGGCGACGCTGGCTACGCGAGTATCTTCCCACACTGGTGCCTCGTGGTGAGCCACAGAATAACGTGCGACCGATGCAAGCTGGAGACGTGGTCCTCGTGGTCGACAACACGCTGCCCCGAAACACCTGGCCAATGGGAATTGTCGAGCGCACGCATCGCGGACCGGACGGCGGCATCAGGATCGTCGAACTGCGCACCAGGACCGGCATCTTCCGACGCCCCGTGAGCAAGCTCGTCGTCGTAATGAGGAATGAAGAGGCTACGCGAGCTGCGCCGGGGGGAGAACTGTAACGGACGCCGAGCCCGCGTCATAATTTAAGGAATAATATGTGTATCTTTAAGTATGTATATTGTTAGTGTAACAGACGCCGAGCCCGCGTCATAATTTAAGGAATGATATGTGTATTTAAGTAAGTGTGTATATTGTTAGTTTTGTTAATTAAGGTCAAAACTCATGTTTGTTTTATATTGTGATTGTATATTTCTCGCGTGGTATTTTAATAACACGCAGCGGATCTAGGGAGATAAACTTTTACCGCGCACACGAGGAACTTTACGCGCCGAATTCCCGGCCCCTGATTGGTCAGCCAATTCTGATTGGCAGTGTTCACTACTTTTTGAGAACACATCGCATCTCTATTGGCGGAGATACCGGCCTCTGATTGGCCAGCCAATCGGAGACCTTGCCTCCATTTTGCGAGGTAGGCTCGTGCGCTCTGTTGGAGGGAGTAGTGGCGAAAGTAGTATTTAAGGGAGAGCATGGGGTCCAGTGTTGCCGAGGATTGGCTTGTGGTCGTCACACAAGCTCGTCCTACGGAATTTTCCATTCCGTTGAGTTTGTTCCGCGCGGACCGTCACTAAAATTTATAAAATTTTCTGACTACCCGGTTTTTTTGTACCGACGCGGTCGCGGAGACCATACCCCAGCGATGCCGAAGCCCGGCACGCGCGGCTCGTTGGGCTGCGATGCCGGCTCACCGGAGTCCCGCCCGGCGCTGGATAGGACGTCGTCGATGCCGATCATCGGTGTTGCGTCGTCCTGTGCACCGCCGGCCGGCTCCACAAGGAGCGAAGAAAAGAAGACGTCCAACAAGAAGAAGGAAGAGAGAAGAGGAGGGGGATCGAGCGCCGCTGCTGCTGCCGGCCCACCGACGCCACTGGCGCCTGCGCGCGCTGCGCCTTCGCCGTCGTCGAGCCGACCGCACGCGGTAGCGATCCGCCCCGCTGCGTTCCGCCCGGTACCCAGCCAGGCCCCGGGGCCTGCCGCTAACCCCAGTCGCGCGCCGCATGCGCGCGCCGTGGCACCGCCCGCGCTTGCTCCCGCACCCGCGCCCGTGCGCTGCGCCGCATATGCCGCCGCGTACGCCGCCGCTTACGCCGCGCGCCCCGCCACGCCGCGCTGCCGCGATTCGCGACTCCGCCCGCGCCTGCCGCAGCGACTACTGTGACCGCGCAACCGAAGACCAAAGCTGCGCCAGCCCCGCGCACCGCCGTGACCGGCGCCCGCCTCTCGCTGGCGGGACCGGCAATGGCTGAGCGTGAGCGGCCAGCTAAAAATTCCGCAACCACCATGACGTCAGCAAGGTCAGTACCAAGCGCCACCCATACGCCCGACTCGCCGGCGCCTCCTCGTGCCTCAGCCTACGACTCGCCCGCGGATATGTCGCCGTGTTCGTCCATCGGATCGAACATGTCGCTGGCATCCGCGGGCTCGACCGGCGATGGCTGTGCGCGCGGTTATATCGAGTCCCGGCCAGAACCCAGAGGCCAACGACAACGTCGACGCAGGAGCTCAAGCGAGACCGCAGCGGCGGAGGGGAAGCGGCTCTGCCCCGACTCGCCGCGGCCACCGCGCGAAAGCGCGCCGCGGAGTCCGGACCCGCCAGCGTCGCCTACTTTTGCCGACGCGGCGCGCCGCTCACCCCCGCCACCTGCGTCACCATCGCCGCCACCGTCACCGACCGCGGGGGTCAGGCCACCCCCCGCCCCCGCCACCGCTGCCAACACCCCCGATGCAACCCCCGGCGCCGCGACAAGAACGTGGCAACAAAAGCCGGGACAAAAGAAGCCCAGGTACCCGCCGCTGGTAGTTGAGAAGCTGCCAAACTGGGCCGCCCATTTCCGGGCCATCAGGGAGAAACTGGGCCGGCCTCCTAACGCTCGTCCATACGGAGGTGGAGTCCGCTTCACCCCAGACAGCGAGGAGGAGTATAGGCTGGTCCAGCGATACCTGACTGGCCTAGAGAAGGATAGCGGCGTCAGCTGGTTCGCTTACTCGCTGCCAGCAGAGAAGAGCCTGAAGATCGCCATACGGGGACTACCGGCGGATACGGACCCGAAGGAGATAGAGGAGGAGCTCCAAACGCTGGGATACCAGCCGGAGTATGTGCGCCATATCAAGGCCGCACAAGGACGACCCGGTTGCGTATTCCACGCAATCTTAAAGAAGACTCCGGACGTCCGGGCCATTTATGACACCACGACGTTCATGTTGATGCGTGGTGTCAAGATAGAGGCCTGGCGCGGAAAACGAGGACCCGCCCAGTGCCACCGATGCCAACTGTTCAGACACAGCTCGCATCAGTGTCACCGCCCGCTCGCCTGCGTGCGCTGTGGAGGGGAGCACGCGGCGAGAGACTGCCCGCGCCCGAGGGAAGAGCCGGCCACCTGCGTGAACTGCGGTGGCCCGCACCCGGCGTGCAACATCAAGTGTCCGGTGTTCCAGAGAGAGACCCGGAACAAGCGGGCGGGCACCGCCGCCATAACGGCCACATCACGCCGTCCCAAAGTGTCCTTTGAGAGGCCACAAGTGATGCCAGAAGAGGCCCAAGGCACGACGCTTATGGCGGCGGCCAACGGGCCTCAGACAAACCAGCTACCTCCTCTGGGCGGAGGAAAAACAAGAGACGCGGGGGAAAGGGCAAGGGGAAGAAACCCGACCCACCCCAGGCGACCCAAGAAAACCCAATTGCCACCCCTGCCTTCAACGAGGCACAGGTTGTGATTAAGCAGCAAACTACCGCTAGCGCCGCCACGGCGCAGCGGACAACAAAGGAACTACCCAAGAAGGAGTTCCTAAAAGAATCCAGTGGCGGCGCCACCGACGCCAGAACAGCCACCGAAAAGTCGGATTTCACAACCTGTGCCATCAAACTACTGATGGACCTGATAAAGGCCATCAGGCAGGGACAGGATGTCGAGTTGGTCATCCTGGATGGCTTGGCCGCACTACTGACTCTGTACCGCGGCTAGGTCACCCAGGGCGGCCCAAAATGGGACGCCGGCGGCCTTCTGGCACAAGGCCGCCCCCCCCTCCGCCACCTCCCTCGGGACATGAAGACGGCACTTGAAACCTGGACTGACTTCCAGATAAGCCGCAGCCAAGTTACACGCGACTTATCTGTGACAAAAAGACTCCACACTCACAACACACACACCCTTTGCGTAACGTGTTCTAGGTTAATATAGGCACGTTACGTAAATACAGACAGACATACATGTCTATACAGGCACCCAAACTCACGCGTGCACGCGCGGCGCGGGCCGCGAGGCGCGCAAACACTGAACGGTGTTACACAATTACAATGCCGTTCACACCCACATTCGGCCCCTTAGCCCGGACAGTAACGGCTAGCTCTGTGATCTGGACGGGCGGGGGCCACTCACCTACTCTGTAGGCGCGTCGAGTCGACATCTCCGTCGCTGGTCGTCGCCGCCGGGCCTCCCCTAGGTAACTAGGGGTCTCACCTGGCGGCGGCAGACCGCCGAGATGTCGTGAAGAAAGCGGCGCTTCACTATAAGCGTCGCGGCGCTCCTACAGAAACAAACAAGAATCCACACACATAGGCGCACGTATCTCGCGTGCGCCAAGTATCACCCGCCAAGAAGCGACCAAAATGAGAGGCCCGTATTTACGGGTCGCCGTATGGCTTCTGCGGTCGGGGGGCCAAGCCCCGGCACCGCACGCAACGCCCCCTTACGGGGGCGCCGCGATATAGCTCCGATCCAGTGTTGCCACCTTGGTGATTTTGTCACTAGATCTGGTGATTTTTCAGAGGTCTTAGCGACATTTTTTCATCGTTTAGCGACTTATTATTTTTTAGCGATTTTTGGCGATTTTTCAATATGGAATTTGGGAACACCTAATTGATACGGAAATATGTATCTTTCTGGACTTAGTCTATGGTCGAGGAGTCCCAAACACTGAGTTATTGACTTTATTGTTTTTGTTTTATCATTCTTAACTGAATTCGATTTAAAGTTGGTAGGAAATGGCACGTTCTCAGTGAAAGAACAGTAAAGAAGTTAGTTGAAGAGTGTGTCCATCGTATCGTTTCATCGTCGGAGTAAGAATACTGAAGTTCAGAATATTAAATTCGATAAAGAATGGAACTGCCGTCCAAGAAAAATAAAATACGTAAAAGTATAGAAAAGAGTGGGAGGAGCATGATGAACTCAAAAGCTGGCTTAAATCTCTACCTGGTGACGAACTGAAAGGGTTTTGCTCACTTTGCCTAGCGTTGTCATTGAGGCTGTCGGCAAAAACACAAAGTACTCATTGTAGATCTATCACAACCAACTACGTCTTCAGCACAAACGTCGGCGTCTGTGGATGATGATAATGTAATGGAAGATATAATGTTTCAAAATCTTGAATTTTAATCAAGTCTGTTCTATTGACTGTTACTAAATTAACAAGTACTTTAATTTTAATTAAAAAAAAAAAATAGCGAGAACTGGTGGTTTTTTTTCAATCCAAATTTCCAAAATATGGCGACATTTTACACTGGATCTAGTGACAAGATAATTTTTGAGGTGGCAACACTGGTCAGTTAGTCAGTCCTCCCGCATTAGCAGTATTCGCCGACCAAGGCATACTTTAATCGCCCCGACGACGCCACTACCCTCCTCCAGGAGAGTAGTAAGGCCACCAGCACACTACATAAGCCCAAAACCCGATCGCCGTCCTACCGTCCTCGCCGCCGAGGCCCGCCGCGACGCCCAAATCCACGCCCCTCCCGACCCTTGCTCGAGCCAGCCCGCGCCGCTGAGCCTGTAGCTTTAAATTCGTCCCTAAATCACTGAAATCCTGATCCAGCTAGTCCCTTGCTGCCCTCTCCCAGCGACGCCCTAAGCCGAGGTTCGTACCCCGAAGGGGGTGCCCTTAGCGTTGTCGCTTAGTTTTTAAGTTAGTACATAAGTTTAAGTCCTGGCTGGAGGCCTTAATTTATTAGGGCAACCACAGGCAAGTCCGTCTAAGCAGCGACAACCTCATAGGTTGACCTGCGAGATGCCATTTATAAAAATAAAAAAAATCAGTTAGTCAGTCGGCCTCCAGCTCTCCAAGAGAAAACAACTAGAAACAAGAAGAATAAAAACTGAAGAAACCTGGGAATAAATCTTTCATTTCGTCAAAAACCTACATACAGTCCACAACAGATCTTGTTATGCAATTTAGCGCACATAAGTTTATGAACCTGAGCTACCTAACTGTCAGTGAATAGAGGGCTTATTCGAGGCAGTTATGGGGATTCAGTACAATATTACAATAATAAAGCATAAACTAAGCGATACCGCCCTTTGTGATAGAATAATGTATTATATTAATATATATGTATTTTGGTTTAATCCCCACATAGTACATTTAATCTGAATACGCTTATTTGCCAAAAGGCTCCATCAAACCGTCAGATACCCTTATACAGGGTGAGACGGGTCCATATGTTAAATGGTCTAAGGGTGGTATTGTATTGTTGTGTGATTGTATTGTTGGAGAAAGTGGAAATAAAACAATACATTTCAAACTTTTATTTACTTTATTATCTATTATCCAATTGTAAAAGGGGGAACCAGTCACTCGCTATCACTCCATGTCACTACTTCGCTACAGATCTCAGCCATTTACACATTTATAAAGAAACATCAACCGAAATAAGGTTAAAAATTCACAAATACACATTTAATGTTGATTATCCTAACTTATAAGTAAGAGGCTCGAGCGCGCGGGGAGACGGCGATCAACAAAAGGGAACTGAACATAGGACATCGCACAACCCTAAGCAATAAAATGCTGTTTAAGGTCTAGGGTTGCTCATCACCAATGCGGTTTACGAATAGAGATTATCGAATATAGACAAAAAACAGGTCACCTCTATGAGTGAACGCATTGCGCCGCGTCGCCGCTCGGCCGAACCCACACCTACGTTAGCTTCACCCACGGGACTTAGCGACATCGGCCACAAGTTACATTCGAACTATACCAAGTGCTATAGAAGCACCTAAAGTTATAAGAAGCGGTTGATCCTTCGACAAAAAACATTAACTTATACACTATTTCCGTGTAACGAGAGAAATGCCTGTCTACATGTAAGCTAAGCTCGGATTGACACAAGAAACATTGATATGATTTCAAAAACGTCAATGATTAATATATTTGTTACGCGTTACGAATTTTGCAGTATGGGGATCAGACCGGGTAGGGAGTGTTGCGTATCGGGACACAACAGTGGGGCGTGTGTCGTGATTATCTCGTCAAACAACTGCACCTGGTCGCGTGCATGAACACATTTATGTACTGATCGTTACGCTAACTTATCGGAACAAATTAATATACAACGCGGGACGCGCGTGCATGCACGCAGACAGTGAGACCACGCACTTACATGGAGTTACTTCAGTACACCTTGTTTCTTTAATTATTATACGAGAATCATAATAACAATGCGACTAATATAGCTCCATGTATTTTAATAACATGCCAAACATTTCACACGCATTATCCCCAAAAATCCTGTGTAATATTTACACTTCTTAAAGTACACTTAACCAACCCTAAAACGAATAGTTTTATTTTGCGATAGTGCCAAACTGCGAGAAAACTTTCACCAACTCCGTCCGCGTTAAAAAAATAAACTGACTTCCCCGAAACAGCTAGTGTAATTAAAAGTTAACGATTTTAAAAATCAGGAAACAATAGAATGTTTTTAATATTTACCTCTCATTTTAGCGTAGGTACCTAATTTTTTTGCGGCAATGTACCAATACAACACTATAACTCAAGTTAATTAACGCCAAAGGCAATGTCGTCCCCGATCCCAATAAAAAAATAATTTTGGATTTTTTTCAACACTAGTATATAAATCCTTATTATAATATGCGGATTATTACAAGTGATATCACTATAGTGTATTAATTTTGGATTTTGTATAGTAAATCAATCAACACGTGGTGCCAATGTTCCTGAACTTTGTACATATCAATAAAAAAGGGATTAACGTGACTTCTCAGCGTAACGGAACACGGCTCGAGCGTTAGGAATACACTTACATAAATGTACTTTAAAACCTAGAACTTTAAAAACTCTGTGTTTATATAACTCGCCGTTCGTTTTATAATCGAGCCACACATAAAGCTGTTGTCCGACTGTTTTTATCTGTCTGAATAAAAAATAACACAAGTCACAATATGAAAAACAAAACAACATATTAAAATATAAAGTTATTAATTTTAACGCCAACGGTCGTGCTACAGCTTAATGTTACATTATAAATTCATTCACTTATGTAACGGATTATGAGAAAAAAATATGCAGTTTATTATGAAACTATAACTTAGAACATACAATAACTCTAGAAAATAATGGAAATACATCAGTTACCAGCTTAACACCGAGCCGTATTCTTCATTATAACATAATCAACAAACGTGATCGTAATTACCAATACAGGCACTGTTAAAAAAAAACGACTTACAAATGCTAGAGCTGTTTTACTTGGGTTATCCTTACTCTAATGGGAATTATTCCTACAACATAAAATTACATAGGCCCACGCAGCTTCGCCGGCAAAACGAACAAATGTATCTACTTGGAGTAACATAAGGATGTCTGCAGGGTGCGGTGTACAGCCGAACGAGCCGGGGACATTAGTCTAAGTATGTTTAAGTGGTGCTTACTCGACTATGTATGTGTTTGCGGCCGAATAGTCACCTGCTCACGATGATATGAGCTGCAAACAAAGTATATGTGTTAGTAACAATTATCAAATGGGGGCTGATGATATCCTGAAAAGCAGGCAAAACATCGTCACGGCTGTCATTTCCGCCTAGCACGCAACCATTTTCACACAGTCATGTTTTACGTTCAGTCGACCCTTACCAAAAAGCATTCTGGATAATAAAACAAACCCAATAAAACACATAGTCAATGGACAGTTCGAATGGATGTAACATTTTACAAATTAATACAAAACGTAGTACGACATACATAATCAAAATGTAAATTACTGCTTGTTGGTGGTTTACTTTCAGGCAAAAACCTTAATAAAATACAAGCTTAGATAAACTTGGTGGTAGATACAGTACACTCTAACATCGCAATAACTAAACCTGGGCTCGGTGCACAACCTATGCAATGAAACTCACACATCTGTGATCAGAGTTGCATGCTTAACAATTACCGATAGACAAGGACAGAGATAGGACCCGACACAGTCGTGCAACCGCAAGCGCGTTGGCTGTCGAATGTTTAAGATTATGAATTAAACCCTAATGGCTTTCATCGCACACGTCAATAATTTGGGATCCGATTTAGATATCAAGATTATGACAGCTAAGAGTTGTCAACAATTCGGAACGCTCGTGATCGCGCACACAGTGCTCGCTCAACGTCAAAACTTATAAAGTTATAACATGACCCCAAACCTGGCACAAGAAAGACCGATAGGACATGTTTATGAAAATAGAAGTTTAGCGCACGACACTCAGACTCGTATTGCTATTATTTGAACTTGACTGAATTTGTCGCCCGTTCGTCGGCTATTTTCAATGGGGAAGGCAACTGTCAAAATGGCGCTGTCGTAGCTAGTTCCCAACCCAAGTCAATAATACAAGGCGTCATGTGATTTTATTTTGTTTTAACGATAATTGAAACCTTTTTGTGTTCCTAGATGCTCCGAAATTGGAGTCTACAATTTCCCGAAAGCCCCTAAACTTAGAACATTGTGGTTTAAAGCTATTCGTGGAGATTTTTTTGAATTCGAGTTTATATCGGAAACATTTTGAAGAAAGTGATTACGAGGAAATATTCAAGGTTTAAAATTCTGACATTTTCCATGTCAAGTACTTGATTTAAAATACTGAAATCGCGGAAAATAACGAAATAATGAAATAAAATCAAACTCATGAATGAACTGAATGAACGAAATGTCAAATTTATTGTAGGCCGTTGGGACCTAGCTATGGTCACGCCATCTACAATTAGCTTTGCCCGACCTTCCCCTTTGAATACTCATGCTTGGATAACAGTATTTCTTTGTGTATACACCCAAATAGCTTCATCTTTGGATAAGTGGCGACTGTAGCACAATTTCGAAAATGCCACGATTCAAAACAGCACGAGCAAAACTGTAATTTTTGGCAGCGCTCGCGGTGATATTAATTTAGGGCGTCGGCTTTATCGCAAGATAGCGCATGACATGACGTCATCTATGACGATTCACGGGATATCGCACGCTAATTCCGAACGAGTGTAAGCCGAAGCCCGCTCAAACCGATTCCAGCGCAGTTCGGAATGCAGACTGAGATAGCGTTAGAAAGAGCTGTTTTTTATTATGTATCTCGCAGTTACAAAAATTAATAAAATCATAATTTTCAACAAATTAACATTACGCGTGAATGGTAATCCCGTGTGCCATATTATGTTTATTGATTAGATATTTATTAAATATAAGCATTCTGATGCGTATCTATACGCAAACATATAAATTATTATGCTCTAACGACATGAGCTGTTAGGACGATGGTCCGCGTGTGACTGAGTGCAACTGTCTATGGACTTAGTTCAGAAGACCCGCGCGCTGTGTTTAAGTGCCGTATCTACCGCTTGGCAGATTAGACATTATAATTATTTTCAAAAATACGTTTATCTAAGCTTATCAGTGATTAAATAACCGAACCGACAAATAATATGTTTAACCATGGAACATACATTCAAATAAGAAAACCACATGCAAAAATAAAATAAGCAAAAAGATCTACCTTGTAAAGTAAAGCGGGTGTTTATCTGTTCCACTTCATTTTTTATTTTATTATTATTCATAATATATTATTATTGTAATAATATATAACTATGTCCTTTTATAATCTATAGTAATCTATGTAGACATCTACACTCCGCTCTTAACTCCTATCATCTTAAATACACTGGAACAAAGAAAATTAAATTTAAAATAATGAAAATGTCATGCAATCGCAAATAAAGAGTTCAAGAAAGATCATGCAGTGGCAGTGAAATGTGAATGAAAAAAAAAATACGCTCAACGAGTTACAAAATGAAATTAATTAAAAGAACGGGGCGGCCGCGGCGTGCAGTAGCCACGTTGCGCCGTGCACCGCGTCACAATCTAGATCTCAGAGAATAAATGATAATCTATGAAGATTTCCACATTTAAACCAAGATACGTGTCTACGTGTAGTGCTCTTAAAATCTCCCACAGAGCGTTATTTTACACCGTATTTCTAACACAGCAAAGTTCAAAATTGAAGGTCGACTTTGGGTGAAGTTCCTGGGATTTCGACATCGGTGAAACCGAGCAGCGTTGAAAGCCGAATTTACAGAGTTGTATGTATATATTTTGCTGGTACTAACCGACTTGACTGTGGCCTTGATGAAGTCCTTCTTGTGCGCGAGGTCGAAGTCTGGGTAGTGGCTGTACACCTGCTTGCACACCGTCTTCATCGTAATCTGCTCCAAGTTAGCGCCCTCCAGAATCTGCTTCACGTACTTCTTGATCTCATCATCCTAAGACAGGTGTGAATTAGGGTACATTTTCATACTTTACTCTTGTAATTGTAGATAGCGCAAATAACTTGAGCATGTGGTGTGGGCTACGGACTTTGTCATTAATTTAACCTTATTTCTCAATGTCTTAAGACTCGTTTAGAAAAGGAGATTATCTCGACCGTCGAGAGGTGTGCCATGCGATACTGGTAGACACTTAGACGGGGACCGCCTTACGATTTATCCCACATCGTTTACACTCAACATGTAAATTATCTTTCATTGTCACCATGATCGTTTTGACATAGTATTTGATGTGTTTATTGTGTGACTTTCGCCTGAGAACATAAAGTTTTTTTTTTATACTCACTGTGGGCGGCCGCTTGGCCTTCTTGTCTGCGGGCGTGTCGGACTCATCACCGCTCTCCTCCTCCTCATCACTGGCTTCGTCCTCATCCTCCTCCTCACTGCCCTCGCCAGATTCCTCGTCTGATGACGCCTTCTTGCCCTTTTTGGCCGGTCGGCCCGCGGCCTTGCCGGCCGGTGCCTTCTTCTTAGCTGAGAGAATTACTGTTGAATTAGGGGAAATCGCTAATTGCCGTGATAAATAGGTGGGCATAGAAGATAACATTTATTATCTTAACAAAGAAGTCTTAAACTGTCATGATTTTGGAGAGATAATGATACAAAGGGCATTCGTCCGATGTACCCGATGTGCTGTTTACTACCAACTTTACTGACAGGATAATGTTTTTACTATGGCGCATTTTCTTATTCGTGCTGACAAACTCAAAGAATATATTTCAATAAGACCATTTACTGGCACTTATGAATTGTCAAAGGTATCGGTCAATCAGTAAGATGAAGCTAGTTGGCCATTCCAAAGCGTAATCTGCGCGTAGTGCAGTTCCTATGAAGAATAACCGGCAAGAAACAAAACAAAAAAACTCCATGGAAACTCTTACAAATTATAAAGTTAAAAAATATTTGTTACATCATTAATGTTGAATTTATAATAATTTGTGAGAACAATGTAAAAATATTAATGGCATCTAAATATTAATAAATCAAAAAGAAAAGAAAAATTATTCAAAAATAAAATAAGCTAAGAGGTGACCCAACCCAACTAACGGCGCCCGTTCATGAACATGACTCATAGATCAGTACCAGAAGCTCACTCCTAAGCGTCAAACAAGTGTAACATACCGGGTGGCGTGGGTGCTTTCCGCTTGACGGGCGTGGCCTTCGCGGCGGCGTTCTTGGCCACGGCTCCCTTGCGGCCCTTCGCCACCGGCGCCACTGCCCTACCGCGCTTGGACTTGGGCTCCTGCTACAGAAGAAAACGAACATTTTTTGTGAAAAGTTATTGTAATTTAAACAAATATTTAATTTACATCAGTGTAAATTATGTTAATTATTCAAGGATCTACATTTATTCAAGGATTTCTAAAGAAAATGGCCATAAATAGCAGGTGCCCTTTAGTAGTTCTACCTACCCCTCATGGAGAAAAAGGTCACCATGATGTGTGAGGTTATGTATTTATGACCTTAAATACTGTGTAAATTTCACCCATTAATAACAGTTGTTACTTACATCAGACTCCTCTCCCTCGCTTCCCGACTCGTTCTCGCTCTCACTCTCTGACTTTTCACTTTCCTCTTCACTGTCAGACTTTGCTCGTCGGCCGCGACTTGGTTTACTTGGCTGCACAAGATTATAATCAATAGCGCTTTAGTTAATTCATTACCTCTTATGAAGTTAGGTAAAGGTGTATTATAGGCCAAACATAGTAATTGAGAAAATAATATCAGTCATGGGACCAACATTGTTAGCGGGAAAAAAATGTGCCAACATGACATTTAGGTTGAGTAGATATTTAAGTTTGGTACGGAACAGCACTTTTTTTTTCTCAATTACAATGTTGATCCCATGGATAGTTGTTCAGTTTGATGGTCTGTAACTATGAACCACATCCTTAAATTTGACTACACCTTTCTGATACAGCCTGTAGAAGAAATCAAACATTATTGTGTAAATATATTCTTGTAAATAGTGTTGACCATTGTTGTTTTGGTCTTGATCAAAATGATTTATTGATTGATACTAATTGTTTAATTGGCTTCTTACAAGAATGGTAACCATTATTTTGTCCCTATGAAGTTGCTATTTTTAAATTTATTCGCTATAGGAATTCCTTATTAACACTTTATGATTTTATGATTTTTAGATGTATACATAAGTGTTTATGTATACATCTAAAAATCATAACATCAAATAAAGTCCTTAAACCCAATAATACTACTTTGACTGTCTCCTAAACACTTAGGAGACAGTCAAAGTAGTATTATTGGGTTTTTCCAACTGGAGGAATTTCTCAGTAGCAGCCAGGAGTCTGGATTTCTGCCTGGCGAAATGTTGATGTACTATAGTTACAGCTCTTTCTAATACTTCGGGAAATCCAGGATTGACGTTATGTTGTGTAAAAAGTTGTTTATCTAGTAAAAAAAAAGGAGTAGCTTTGTGTGCGGGTGTGTACGTACCCGTCCTTTCTTGCCCTTGGGCTTGCGGCCGCGCTTGCTGCCGGCCGGCTTTCCAGACGACCGGCGGCGGCCGGACGACTTGCGCTTGCGGCCCGGCCCGGCCGCGGCCTCGCCCGCCTCCGGGTCGAAGTCCGAGTCCGCCTCTTCCGACCCGCTCGGGTTGAATGACCCCTGCGCAAGACCATGTGTCAACACCCCTCGGACTAACATAGAAACTGTCTTAGCTTATGTCAACCAAGCCCATACGCGCAATACTGAGAATAATTAGACATTTGGTTGGTATACCCGATTTATTGTTCCTTTGAAATTCACCACTCAACACTATTTCATTTAACGTTATATTAGAAAATACAGAATTCAAATAAATAATTCTAATACTTATAAAAGGCGGACGAGACTAGCATAAGAATGAGGAACACAGCCTGAATGGCTACTATTGATTGGACAGCGAAATAATTATATTTAAATCCTTGCTGTGGTGTGTATGCTCTACTTACATCTGAATCTTCTGAACCATCTTTGGGCGGCTTGGGTCCTTTTACTTTAACTTCTTGGTCAGTTTCATATTCTTCCTCAGAGTAGCCTATGGATATTTAAAAACAATTAGTCAATAAAATCATAGTGTTTTTTTTTTTTAGATTCTGATCTTTTCGAATAGAAGTTGACGCCTCTGGACCAGAGTCGTCGGCGTCATAATAGTAAATTTATTTCGGAAGGCGCAGTATGAGTACACCCGAGGACAAGGTGAAGATTAATCCTGGGCCTCGGACATCCAGGGGAATCCCCTGGTTGCCCGAGACCCAGGATTAATCTTTGAGGCGGCGACGGTAGTCCAGCTGTGGCAGCGTTTGACCTGAATGACGATGAGAACTGTAGATGTGTTACCTCTGTTGTGCACCTTGACGGCGGCAGAGCGGCGCGGGCGGCCGCCGGGCGTGGCGGGCGGCGCGGCGGGCGGGGCGCGTGCCACGCCGCGCGCGTGCGGGCTGTTGGGGCCCGGCTGCTGCAGGAAGCCCACCAGCCGCGCAGACAGCTCCGACGCCGAGCCTGTACCGGATAAACATTCATTAAACATGCAGTTATTTAAGTTCAATCTTAGTATTGATGCCAATAACTGCATCAGGCCGCTAGACATGTGAGCTTGTTATTTTCAACATGTTCATGGTATTATACAATTATTTAAAACTACTTATTGTCGTCTAAAGTCCGCCATTTTGATTTTATAAAATGATAACCATCGCGCGATCTAGACGAGTCGATAGACGTCTCATGTTTTAAAATACATCCAGCCGAGCTGCTAGATACTTCGAGGGTATAAGGAACCCCAGATACGATTAGATACATAGATACACATGAAAAACATAGTCATGTCTTAGGTGTCGCGTAGTTGAGGTTAAAAAACATAAGAACCAGTAGTGCAGAGCTCAGTAAGTGTCATAATAAGAGACTAACTTTTTGTACTTTATCACATGGGAGTTTTATACGGGTTCTCTACACTGTCACACCTCAAACAATCCATGAAATACAGACTAGTTATGAATCTTACCTTTCTTGTCCAGATCCAGCATCTCGCACATGGTCCGCAGCTGCTTGGGCTCCATCTTGGTGGTCTCCTCTAGCTTGGCTTTGTATTCAGAAGAACCGATGGACCACTCATAGCCTTTGAACTTCTTGACGTTGCGCTTTACGTTGCGGTCCAGACATAGTTGCTGACAGACAAATAATAACATAAGTATATTATTGTTAACATCTTAAGGATGCCTGTGTCTTGTGAACCAAAATGTTTAATGAGCAAATCACTAATTAACGCAAAAATAATTAAAACATTGAACGCTATTAGGCCGAAAATGTTTATTGGCCTGGAAGGGTGTTCGATGTAAGAAGGACTTGCAAGCACATTTAGCAACACCAGGTTTTATATGGTTTTACGTTCATAAAGTTATTTCCCAAAAAAATTATACATATTTTCTTTCTGCATGCTTTTTTTGTTTGTACAATGTCTTTTAACATTAAATGGAAAACGTAGTAAATAAAACACTGCCTCATTGGCCTCAAGTGGTCACAAGCGATGCTGAGCATGAATCTTGGGTTTGATTCACAGGTTGGGCTACGTGTTCATGGGATTTTCCATCAGGAATTTATCGTCTGGGTTTGTGCATTGTTGATGGCAATAGGCTCGCTCCCAATTACATGGGACTTTACAAAACTGACGAAATGTGAGAGTACTATTGGTACATCTCAGACTAACTCTTCTGGGATTATGGGCGTGTATTTTTTTTTGTTTAAAACAGTCCTAGGTTAAAAGCAGGTTTTTCGAGTGAACTCACCCCATACAAGTACTGATGCAGCAGCTTCTGATCCTGCGTCTTGAACCGCGATAGTGATACCTCCACATTGCTGATGTGGCCCAGCGGGATGCCCTTGCCGGCCGGCAGCGGTACAGGCGGCTCTGTTGGCTAGAGACAAAATGTCCACATCACGTCACACGTTTATCATTTATAAATACCAAACTTCGGGAATAAATTTAAGTTTATGATTGGGCCAAGGAATGCCAAAACAAACCTTCGCAAAACCACTCAGTAATTCAGTTAATGACGTACATTTTTACACAATATGTATAAAAAAATTGTAGTTATTATTCCAGAATTAGGTTGCACTAGCACAAGATCAAGAGACGTGGAAAGGAGTAAAAGTCTTTGTTGCACTAAAACTAACTGATTATCTTTTACAATATTTTCAAATTACACCGTTAATAGATATGAGAGGACAGTGTAGGCTTGACAAGAGTTTTAGACTATTTTCTTATCTTATTTCCGATTACATTTTGGACCATAGTGTGGATTATGAGGTACTTCTAGTATGTTATTAATATTTATAAATTAATAAATTATAAGTATAATAATCTTACCTCTTTCTTAGGCTTGGGTTTGGGCGCCTCCTCCTCTTCCTCTTCTTCCTCCTCCTCCTCTTCTTCCTCGCCCTCCTCCTCATCCTCTCCCTCGTCATCACCCTTAGCTTTCTTCGCCGGCTTCTTTACTCTGCAATGATTTACACATTACAATCTTCCATAAGTTTTATGTTTAATGTATATGGCTGTAAGAGTACGGGGAAGACCAAAGAAAACGATGGATGGATGATGATATGGCTAGAAAGGGAGTGACTAATTAGATGACGATTGATAGAGAGGTATGGAAGAAGGATGATGAATCTTCCAAAATGAGTTAAGGCTCGTTTTTTACACTGGAGTTTCGGTATCTCTGTTCTGCAGGCGATTATCGTACTCATGTGTTTACAGTCAAGCGAGAAATAAAAACTCTTATACGATTACGTCGTATGAGCCTCGCCCGACAATTTTCTCGAACCGAGATTGACCACTCGAAATACGTTGCTGTACATTTTGAAAGGCGGTATATTTTTGTATTTGAACAATTTTTTTTTAATGTTTAGCGACGAAAATTTGAAAGGCGATGCATTTTTGTATTATAACAATTTTTTTTTATAATACAAAAATGCATCGCGTAATGTTTATTTGGCCGAAAACGATTATTGCGGAAATCAGGTGCAGAAAATTCGTGTTATTTAAGTTTCTAAATGATTAAAAGAGTGATACACTGTATTTATTTTACTTTTATTAGCATCATCATTTCAGCCCGGAATGAACCACGACTGGGTCTCCCCTTTTTTTCTACCTTACTTATCGATTCCGTGCGGCTAATCAAGTTGTTTCCCGCAACTTTGACGATAAATATTATCAACCCGCTTTTGTACTTTTTACAATACAGAAACCGATCGAAAAATACTTTTTTTTTTCGTATTCGGTTTTCGGTCTAAAGAAAATCGGGCTGAATATCGTTTTCGTTTTGTCTAATGGTCATCTGAAGCGAATAAAACCGAAACAAAATCTGTAATAAAATGTAACCTACTTTTCTTTAGCTGGTTTCTTGGCTTCCTCCTCGTCGCCCTCGTCTCCTTCTTCCTCCTCCTCCTCTTCTTCCTCTTCCTCCTCCTCCTCATCTTCTTCTTCAGTATCCTATGAGGAAAACAAATGTGAAAAAAAAAAGTTTGTTTTGAGTTTTGTTACGAATAAGATCTCAAAATAAATAATATAATAGTCCTAAATGGACGTGTCGAAGCTGCTATAAGCTGTATAGTTCCATCTCTCTTTCGCATTGAAACAATAATTATTATGACTTTGACACTTCAGATTAGACATGCGTATCCAGATAAGTCAATTGAACCAAAAGATTTGTTTTCGACTATGATTAATTTTATTACTGTTTGTCAGAATAATATTTGAAAAAATCTCAAAATGGTTTTGGACATCTAATATATAAAATTCTCGTGTCACAGTTTTCGTTGCCATACTCCTCCGAAACGGCTTGACCGATTTTGATGAAATTTTGTGTGCATATCGGGTAGGTCTGAGAATCGGCCAACATCTATTTTTCAAAAAAAAAAAAAAAAGCAAAACAACGTTTGCGGGTTCAGCTAGTAATTTATAAATAAGAACATTTTGTTCGATATATAGGATCTTTCTATGTACACCATATTGAATTACACAAAAGTAGAAATTGAACATACTAGCGATTTTTTTAAAGAAAAACCTTTAGATGTATTTAAAGGGAAGAAGGAGACAGTACTGCAGATAGTTCTTACCTCTTTCTTAGGCTTCTTTTTAGGTGCGGCCTTTTTAGCACCTTTGTCGTTGGTTTTTACATCATCTTTTTCATCTTCGTCATGCGCCTCGCCATTTTCTTCCTAAAACAAAACGTGCATTTAAAATAATCACTACCGAGATGACTACTAATTGAAAACCATGAAAAACACATGTTGCACCGATACCAAATATCTTGGGATAAGAGTCAAGAGAATGATCATGAATTCATGATAAAGGATCAAGTAGGGCATAGAAAACCATTTTCGTCTTTAAATAAAACGATCTCTAAATAAGGAAAACAAATCCTCTTTGTTTAATCCTATAATAATTATCACCTCTCGCGACTAATGGAAATCGATGACATTTATTTCAAAATAAACCTTTGAGTGAGGTGGTCACGTCCTTGACTTGAGAGGTCGCGTTATTTTTAGCCAGACAGATACGATCCTGAAATAGGTGTAACAATGTGTGGACTTTCTTTTTGAGTATTGACAATAACGAAGACGACTTTATTTTGACCTCTTTTTGTTGGTAAGTAGTGCAAACAATAATAAAAAAATGTAAAAGCTGAAAAAAGTTTTAAAATAACTGGAACAGTAGTACAAAGACGGTACTTTCACAGAAGTGACGTCACGACTATGGAACTTCATACTAGCGCCATACATTGTCCGTACCGCGCAACAAGGACGGGAATAATCCTTTCCAGAAAATTTTCCTTGTAGCTTTCTCTATATTTCCATCGATTTTTTCGATTACCTTATTTTACGATATAGCTATCCATAGGTTCGTGAACTACCTATTTTTTCGACAAATATCATACAGGGTGGCAGACACACCGATGCGCAACCTCTTACCATGGATTCAGTACATGATTCTGAAGCTTCCTGCGTTGAAATTATATCATACATTTTTACCGCGACTTTACTATGAAACATCTTTTTTTTAAATAACCAACGAAATCATGTGCTGAATTCACGATTTCAGTTTGCATGTCCACGCCACCTTATATATATAGGCTATTTAAAACCAAGAACATAGGTACTATTAAAGCACGTGGTTTCAAATCAAAAACGCAATTTGTCTACTTGCTAAACTAGTCAGGTTAGCATAAAGTCGGGTGTTTATTTCTTTAAATATTCGAATTCCAAGGCCATAAAGTATTTGTTAGGTCACCTTTACAATAATGTCTTTGTCAGAACCGAAGTCAATTAAATCACAACATCCGCGTTCGTCACGCTCGCGCTCTCGTCGTTAACTGGGTTAGCAGCACGTGAGATGCGTCCAGTGATAACTAGCTGCGGACCGCGGTTTCACCCGCATAAGTCTCGATCCCGTGCGAATATCGGAATAAAAGTATCGTATGTCCTAATCCAGGCTCTCCATCTGCCAAATTTCATCCAAATCTGTTCAGCCGTTTAAGCGTGAAAGTTTCAAACAAACATAGGTCCTTAACATAAAAAAACAAATATTTTCTAGTAATATTAGTTCAGATAAAAGCTTGTTGAATTCTCAAAACTTGCAAGTACTCAACGATTCAACGTTTCCCTCAAAAAATACTTCTAACACTCATTAATTTGTTTCGATATTTTTACTCAATCATGCCAATCATGCCGATGATGATCATCATCAAGCCTACAGCAACCATGAATATGACGGATAAATTGAATGAGCGTTTCCTCACTGGAAAAACGAACACAAATCGCCAGAATAATAACGCTCTTAGCAAAGCACTCGATTATAAACTTTTATTAGGACTGTACACCTGTGAAATAGAGATGTATCCGGTTTCCTGCACAATGACTCCGCATTTCAACCCCAGATTCGTAGTGAGATACAGTAGGGCGACCCCTATTTGCATACATTAATGCACTTACAAAGACCTTGACCTAACCCCGGTGTAATTCAGTTATTTTTGCCTGAGTGTGTTGTTTTTCGTGCACTGACACAAACGATGGGTACTGTTTACCAACGTGTATGGGCAAATTACTGACAGTTTCTAGTTCATAGTTTAACTCTGGTTCCAAAAACTGTCATTTTGCAGATATGAGGCTAAATTCAAACGACTTTTGAATTTGAATCTTACTAATAATTCTCTTGTCTGTATGCCTGTTACCTTTTCACTCATTAACCACTGAACGGGTTACGATAAAATTTGCAAGGAGATAGATAGGTTTCCTGTGGGATAATTTCTGACATTGACGCGGTTGAAAATAACACTATATTTTTTATGCTCCAAGTATTTTAATGCTCATTGTAATGATTATAATTCTGTAAAGCTGATTGTTACGGTCGCGAGTCCTATTTTATTTAACATTCAACATGACACTGACCTGCAAATAGCAAAAAACTTAAGATTTGAATTTTGCAGGCTATCTTAGTGCAACTCAATTATATATTATCATCACCATTAAGTCGAAAGGCGCCCACTGCTGGACGTAGGCTACCCCCAGGCATAGCCAGATCGACCGCTCATACTTAGAGTTCTATTAATTGTAACTTATTTCACTGACCTTTTTAGAATCTGCATCAGACTTCACATCCCTCTTGTCATCCTTAGAGTCATCTGCTGCGCCATCGTCATCCTTGCCGTTAGCCGTTGTTGATTTTGAGTCGCCTGTTCGCAACAATAAAAAAATTGTTTTACAAACACTTCGAAATTTTAGGTAGTCATAGGATCTGTATGAAGCTTGGAGAGCTTGAGGTACAGCTCTGATTCTGGAATCAATATGATCAAGTACCATAATCTAAGATTGTTCCCGGGTTTTGAAGCTTTAGTGTTTCAGATGAAAAGGTGGCAACATTGCGCGACAAACCGCGCACCGTTCGTGTATTATTGGTGGGTGCCACTACATTTACGACGTCGCTAACTAGGTACGATCCGAAGTAGACCACAATCAACGGACTCTAAACGCCATCTTACGTAGCAAAGCTATTAAAATATTGATTAAGTTAAAATGCACTTTGTCACGCCAAATTTTACCAACAACGATTTGCAAATGTGAAAACTGCTGACGATAAACGCTATCGATTTAATTTATATAACACTAAATACTAGTAGTTGAGATAATTAGTTCCGCGCACCTCCTTTGTGTTTGCATAGAACAGTCACCACAACAAAGCCACTCAGCGTAATGTTCGCCTTTTGCACACACACAAAGATAACGGTCTTATCGAAAGAATATAGAGGGGTAACCGCGGTCTCTCTTCAGACGATTGCTACGACCTATCCCCAGGGTATCAATTAATGACATAATCTCCATAACCTCGCAGCTAGGGAATGCAATCTCGTTCTCGCGAGACCTCGGCCTTTTTTAGCGAGATTGATCTCGGACAAAAAAGGGGCGAGCTCTCGCGAGTTTAACGAGATTGCACTAGAACATAAAACGTCTAATTCGAAGCGCGGACTGTCACGGACTCAGTAGTACTGAGTACTACTTACGTAATACACATAGTTTTATAGTTAATTGATAATAATAATAATATCTCAGTTTTAATAGTCAACTCAACCAACTCAACTTAGTTAATAAGTTTTTTTTTTACTTCTCGTTGTTTTGTTTGTTATAAAATAACTGTTTTATTACTAAAAGATTTTTGTTTGATTTTAGAAGAGAAGACTGGTTGTTTCTTTCATTTGTTATTATTATTATTTTTATTTTTTATTTTTTTAAAACGTTGCCCCACACTAGGACTTACTCCTGTATCGTGGGTGCGTTCACAAACATGAAAACTCACATACACAAGACACCCAGACCCGGAACAACTATATGTAGGTCATACAAATATTTGTTCGGTGAGTGAATCGAACCCGCGACACGCAGCGTAGCAGCCGATCGCTCAACCACTGCGCCAACCGTGCCGTTAGTTTGTTATTTGATAGATACGTACGTCAAAGTATATTATTTAAAAGTTTATTAAAAATATAAAACATATAATTTGACAGATACGTCAAACAATGTTTGATGCTTAAAAGTCTGTTGAAAAAGTTCCTGAAAATAAATGTTTATCTTAGAATACTTAATTATTATTATTGTTTTCCTAATTTATTCAAATACTAGCACTTCGCCCGCGACTTCGTCAGCATGGTTCTCGAAAAAAAAAAACGTTGCCTGTGTTCAGACATAATTTCGGCTTCTAATGGTAAAACAATTTTTCAAATGGGTCCAGTAGTTTCGGAGCCTATTCAATACAAACATACAATCAAATCTTTCCTCTTTATAATATTAGTATAGATTGTAATTGTTTGCAAAAAAAGACACAAAACTGCAAATCTCGCGAGATCTCAAAATTGGCGAGATCTCGCAGTATTGTTATTCATAAACTCGCGGGAGCTGGCTTGAGCCCCAATCTCGTGAGATTTGCATTCCCTACTCCGAACATGTGATAATAGATGTTATCACTGTTTTAGTGAATGTTAAAGAAAACTAAGTTCCAAGGTTTCAGTTAATGCAACAAAGTGGCAGATTCAGGCGACTCTCAATTGCGTCTCGACTGTGTATTATAAATTATTATAGATTTCATATAATGCAAGTGCATGACGATTATGACTTGAAGCCTCATTTTTAATCATTAAAGGATAGATCATAGCATTGTATCATTAAGTTTTAACAGGCGTGTCAATGCCCTTTGTTGTCAACTCACAACAAATCTATTTGATTGTGACTGCAAACAGATATTTGCGGTCATTGAATTATGAATGAGTGATCCATTTCTCTCATGCTTAGAATAGGTATGGGCCACACTGTTGCGTCAAGAACTCAAGATACCTTATTCGGACGATACCTCATTCATGATCTTTTATTTACCTTTATGTACATAAGCCGTTAACTTTGTAATATACTTGCACATTTGTTTAAGATAACATTATGGCTTTTTTACGAGTCGTTTCGTTATCACTCGGGGCATCTAAGTTGGCTTCGCAATTGTTCCATCACTCCCGCGTCCGCGTCGCGCCTATCTGACCGTCCCTTAAGCTGTAACGACCAGTTTGCGCAGTAAATTGCGCAATTTATCATAACGTGTACTACATCAACACTGAATAAAATAGCTCGTTGATATCATTTCGCCTACGAGATCACGGAAACAATTAAGATTTTCTGGCCTTTATAGAGTGTGTCTTCATAATAAATTGATTAAATTCTTGTTCGTTGCTGTGAATCCCTTGTAAACAAAACGGTATGACATTTAAACTAAACGATATAACAGGATTGTAACGAACTCATTAATTTTTATAATAACATGGTCTTCATAAAATAAAAATATAAAGAAAAAAACCGCACTCAATTGAGAATTCATGTTTTTTTAAACAAAAATCAAGTAGTTTTTCATCAATTTTGACAATACTTGTAAAATTTATAAATTTTTATTACTTCAAATTATTCTACATCGTTTGAGCTTTCTAAAAGTAAAAATACCACGTTTAAAATCCAATCACAACATTTCCAATCAACTGCTATAGAAAAGCCTTGCACACGGCTACTTAAGAAACTTTAGCAGGTAGAGACACTATTTTTTATTCTTCGTTAAAATTTAATTTGCACAATATGAAGACTCACTATTACTAAATTAAAGCGGAAGGGCGGATTGGCGAAATGTTCTAAGATGTCGAGTCGAGTTGAATTCCTGCATTTTACCCAAAAATTATTTATTACATACGTTTTTTTGGAAATTTTTGTTACTGATTTATGTAAACCCACGAAAAAAGCTATAAAAGTGTACTTCTTAATTACATCCAAAAATTCAAACGGCCTAATAATCCGAAAGTTTGTTCTTCCAAGTGCAACTTAACGCTTGAAAGTGCACTTATTGGTCGTTTGTCTGCTCCCACACGATTGGCTAAATTGCTCTGGATGCTAACTGAATCCCGCCGGATAAAAGTAAGCGGTTAGTAGATATTATGCTGAGATATTGTTAGTTACATGTGAACGAAATGTTTATGAGATGTGGAGATTATAATGAAGCGGTTCCGATACAACAGGAGTGTTTTAAGGAATATTAAAGGGCGAAAATGAAACGACAAAAATGTTCCTGGTTTAGAAACGGCCATTACTGGAATTAATTAGGTAGCAACACAAAAACTTGAAAGTAGCGATACACTACAAATTATTTTGTTCTAAACCGGTATGCGTTACAAACTGGCCGGAATAAAATCATCAAGACCGATTTTAGAAGACCTCTTATTTCTCAACATCGATACAGTCATGGAGGTCAACATACTTTATAGGCGACTGTGACTCAGACTATCCACCCAGCCTGAATTCGTAATTACAAATATCATAGGCTAGCATAATAGCGTATAATTTATCTTAGGTAGTAATACTACTGGGTACCGGTTTGAACCGTTTACGTTCTAAAAAAAAAAAGTTGCGGATATTCCGCAACTTCGCAGACAGAGAAACCCTTTAATTGTTTGTTTATTGTTTCGGAAATGTTGAAATTCTATTTGCGTGACTTGCGTCTTTGGGCATCTCAGCTCTCAAGTGTGTGTTAGAAACGGTTCTGTGTAATTCATACTTTCTCTTTTTTCACGTCTTTGAGTGCCTGTTTTGATTGTTAGTATCTCAACGATCTTAATTTTTTTTATATTAGGGTATCCAAATTGATTCACTTATATAATTTAATTTGATAAGGTATAAGTTGACAAATAAGTTTTTATCCCAGTCTGCATAGGGTCATTTCGCCTGTTCGCGTCCATCGCCCAATTCGCGTCCATTTTAAGGATCTACTTTTAAAAATCCTCGAAAATGAGTAAATTAACAAACCAATCAAAAGAAAAGTCATTACCGCTAATACCTGAATGTCTAAGAGGCACGGACACATGGACAAAAGGTCCGTACGCCAAACCAATCCCGTTAAAAAAAATTTTAATCTCGGCTGTTCAACAAGGGAGCGCGTACGCGAGTGATTTTTAGAAAAAAAATAGTCTGCAGCGGCGCTTTCGAGGGTAAGTTTTTTATTGTTTTATGTGAATTTTAGGATACATAGTTGTTTCTAGACTTTTATAATGAAAAAATGAATAATATTAATCATGAATTTGCATATGTTTTTTTATATTTAACGTTTAAAATAAGGTGGACGCGAATTACTACATGGAATTAACAAAACTTCCACTTTGCGTCCGCAATGGACGCAAACTATACCTACAGGGGATAATAATAAACCAAATTGCGTCCACTATTTACTACTAATACAATTGACTTGCTTGTAAAAATCAACTGTAACGCTACCATCCTTTTCACCTACAGAGTCTCTAGTACTTCAGCAGCAGCACAAAAGAAAAGCTCCGATCCATTTAAACACCACCTGATGCTACCTGAAATTTCTAACAAAGCACGAAAAGTTAATCAAAGAGCTGCTTGGAGAAAGTATTATGAAGATAAAGAGCAGATCAAGAACGAAAAGAAGGAAACAATACGAAAAAGACTTTAAAACACTCTCAAACGGTTCGTTTAAATGCTCCAAAACGACAAAAGAAGATCATTTTCAAGAAGTCACACAGGAAACTGTAAATGAGGAATTCGAGAAAGAAAATTTTACCAATTTCAGATGTAGAAGACGACGATGAGAAAAACATAGGCATGTGACAAGTGTATTAGATGGTATCATCTGAAATTTCATTAGTTATTTAAGGATTAGTTATTTAGAGGCCAAAGATAAGTCTTTTGAATATGACCTATGTCATTAATTGATTCAACAATTCTTTTAGTTGTATGATTAGATAACATTTTTGTATTGTTTTGTTGCTTTAATATAGCCAAAAACTTATTATTAATCAAGGCTGATCTTTAGCAATAATCATATACCTTACGATTTCTTGGTAAAATTAACAGAACTGATTCCTGATTTATTCTTAAAGGTGCAATCATTATTTACCTTCTACTTAGGTACCTAATTTTAAGTTAAATCAATGTTGAGATGAATATTTTTAATTTTTTTAAAGTGATTTTTTTTATGATAAAAACGTTAATTTTTAATATTTATATACTTAAATAAAGAAATTGTTAAAACACAATCTTTCTTAACAAATTCTTAGAAATATCACCCCTTTATTCATTTTCTAAGCTGGTGGACGCTAAATGGTCCACGGGTGGACGCAATTTGGATTTTGTGGACGCAAAGTGGGTAAAACGCCTAATTCTGAAGTTTACCTATTTAAAAAAAAACCACAAGATGTTTCGAACAAAACTGAAAGTTAATCTTAAAATAGACTATATAATGAACACATTACATAAATTTTTCATAGAAATTAGCGCTGGGACATTTTTATTATCGCCGTCAAACTTGGCAACTGCACTAAATGGACGCGAACAGGCGAAATGACCCTACCTATAACACTTCGTACAGAAAAAAAAACTGTCTAGGAGAGCGGCCATTACACAACAGGTTTAAATTGCGCGGGAAAGCCATGTTTATTTCATGAAATATTAATCATACAGACACGTTAGGAATTCAAATAGTAGTGCCTAGATTTATTAAAACCAGTTTCAGAACAAGCCGAGTTCCTTTTCACTGACGAATATTTCTATCTTCAGGGCTTTTTGTCTAACAATGTGGGCAGAACTAATTGGCGCATGTATTGGTAGATTTATTTTGGTCATATTAGCAATACAATCCATTAATTAGTCGTCCAAAATGCCTCAAACACCTGGCAAAAACCCGAGGTGATGTACGCAACAAGCAACGACGCCATTTAAGCCACAGTAAGTGATATGCACGGAAATCGATAATGACGAGTGACAAGGCTGCAAGTTTACTAGCACCGCTTTCGACAAATTATTCAGTTTCTAGTTCGAAATCATCACTCGTTTCGTGGGATTTGTGGTCGTTTTGATGTAAAATATGTTCTTTTGTCTCTTTTGGCTATTTATGCTTAGAAGTCTGCACTGACTATTGCGTTTATAGCGTTTACTCGGCACACTATATCAACAAAAAATACAGCCAAAATTCATGGGATAGGTTGATTTCATAACAGTAGTTGATCTCCTATAGCGCCAAAGAATAGGATTAGCAATAAAAATGCTATTCTAGATCGATAAAGATTAAGGATTTATTTTTATTTATTTATTGTTAGGTTATTTTTTATTTTCGTACGAGGAAAACCCAGTAGAGGTAGTGATATCTTTTCCCATGAGTATATAAGATTAAAGAGTCTTGCTTTAGATAAATATTTTTTTTAATGATTCTGTTTAGAGTTTGAATAGTACGAGTATCGCGTTATGTTGCTGATATTTGACTGACTTTTCAATATATTTTTTTCCAGCTTTAGTCAATAGAAAAACAATTCTTACCTGATGGTGCTCCAAGGATAATTGAGAAGTGAATTGGGAGTGTTGCAACGTAAAATTATATGACAACGAAATGCACACGAATTATTGATAAACAAAATTAAATTGAAAATGATCGATTGTCTGGTGTGGAGTGTAAGAGCAACAACTTGCAATGTTATGAGTACCTACCTATATTTAAATGCCATCTTACCGATCGGTTAGGATTAGTTATTCAGGAGGGCGACTTTATTGAATGGCACCATTTCTTTTTACTCGACTGCGGCGGAGCCCATGAGAGAAACGTTTTTTTATGAATAGTTTTATGTTACCTTTAGTTAACATTAGGTGTACGTAAAAATTATAATAAAAAATAACTGCCAAGGTACATTTAGTAAAAGCAATAGTCATATAATTTTTTGAGTATGTTTATTTTATTTTAAATAATAATGTGGTGTTGTGTATGAAATTATGGAAATGTAAAATGTGATGAACAAAACAATCTTTTGGACGTTAAACAGTTGGACATGTAAAATATTTTTAACTTATTTTATTAGCTTAAACTTTGGTTTACTTATTTTGTTTGTATTTTTTGGCTGCCAACACTTAGAATTCCACTACCGCCGTTGCCGCGGCAAAGGAGGATGGCCAAATCGTACCTGACGATGTCTCTGTGGCGTCCCGTTATGCCATATATATAAAAAAATCCGTTATTATTAAAATACTCATAAAACATAAGAAATATCTCATTATGAAGCCAGAAAAAAAAGATATACATTTTTTCTTGTTTAAGTAATTTCGTTGATTTTTTTAGAATAGCATGTTCAAAACGCACCCTATTGACGATTCGTTTGGCTTATGAAATGACCTAGTACTCAAAGATTATTTCTATTCACGTTTTTATTAAAAGTTATTCATGTAATTAAATTCTAAAAATAAAAATCATTATGAATTGGATTCTTGTCATAAAAAATAAAAGTTCATAGAAACCATGTTTTGTTCAATTGCGTACAACGGAGCACATACATTAAATGTCATCGACGCGCGATAATGATAAATTGTTTGACACCCGGCGATCGAAGAGAGCATGATGAATAAAAATGATTTTATCAAAACCCTTTTTTCATTCGTTTACCCAGTGAGAATGCAGACTAAAGACTGTATCTGCGACTAAATCTCTGTTCAGTCAGAATTGAAATCAGTCATGGTGGGCATTAAAAATCTTTAAAAAGCCCTTTTTTTTCTCTGTAGGTATTAGTGCGTTTTGATTGACTTGAACGAAATCGAAAAAAATAAACAAGTACGAAATGAGATCCCTAATTACACTCTTCGCTTATCGCTAAAATACTGAAACTGTATGTCGTCTGCCTAGCATTAAATCGACTTATTTAGTGATTCTAACCTCAAATATATTTTTTCCATTTTTAAAATATCTTGGCCATTTAGTTTATAATTTCGAACAGTATGGTGATAACTACATAAAAATAATCCAATCTCACTATAATTGGTTTCTGGACACTCAAAATAAAAGTCAGGTCCAGCGTCTATACAAATTTGGCCGATGTTCTTTCAGAACTATTTTTCACAAGTTAACAAGCAAATGATGCCAAAATATCAGTCCCAAAAGGTTAGTTGCCATGTAGATGAACATTGACTTGTGAACACATTGCTAGAATGGGGGACTGGTGCAAGAACCTGACCTTCTATACTAGGTGGCTTATCCTCTCTGGTGTCTGATTGATCTACATCGGTGTTACCTTGGGCTAGGACAAGGACCACAGATGCCTGCGACTCACCCTTTGAGTCCTGGGAGGACTCATCTTCTGTTGTTTGACCGTCGCCTGCCCCTGACTTCTTGTCTTCATCCTGCACAAAAATATATTGATGATAAAATTCTTATTGTTTTTAGATCATTTTTCATTACATTTTGGAAAATCATTGTAGAGTCCATACACATACATATTTTTTCTTCGATATTTATTATTTTAAATGTTGTGAAAAATTTGTTAGTATTTAATTATCCATTGCATTTACTTCTCATGTAAATATGCATGTGTAATTTATTCCTAGTAACAAATTCGTTGTATGACTTAGTGTCAGAGCGAACAGCAAAATGGATAATCAATAATTACCATGCAGTTAGTTAATTAGTTTAATAATACCCAACTTAGTAATTTTCAATAACACAGTAAAACATAATTTACTTCACAATACAAGTACATACATACAGCTACACAAACTGACAGTAAAACTGGGCCAAAACAAAAAAATTAAGACTACATTGGACCACCATTGCAGGTCCTGTTAACAGTGTGATAAGGTCTTCCGAGGAAATACAGCAATGGACAACCAAGCATTTTAGGGAACTTTTTCATATGAAATGTTACATGCATTTCATATGAAAAAGTTCACTAAAATGACTTCAATACATTCATGCAAGTTCATAAAACCGCTATATATGTAACTAATTAATTCCAAGATAATGAATTGTTTCAGTTTTTGTGTTGTAAAAGTAAATGACAACAGATTGTGACAATTTTTACTCTAACCAGTGCAACATGTTGTTGTTTAAAAAGTCAAATATTAAGTTAAAATTAAAATTTTGCAACCATGCATTGCAAAATCTGCATGTTGAACACCATTCTATTGGCGAAGTCGGCGTCACTTCCGCGCGCCGTCACTCAATTATCAACCTTATATTAATGGTTTCAAGTCACAAATTTCAATGCTTCTCTTCTAGCACTACAGCAAGACGTATACAGCTGTGTACATACAATATCTATGTATGGATTACTAGTGCCATTAGAGGAATATTTTATATCTCTCCAGTCAAATCCGATGTACATTTCAAGAATTTCATGATAATTTATTTGCGTTCGCGCCATAAACGTATACTATCACAAAAAATATACCGGAAAAAAAAACTAATGAGGTCAGCAATAAAGGCCCCCGAAAGGATACTTATGTTTTATTTACATCGCCGGCCGAGTTCCGAGCGTAAATAATGAGTCGCGAGGCCGCGGATCAGTGAAACAACAACATATCACGCTGCCTCTAAAATTGAATAATCGCAAGAAACCAAATATCAAGGTCATGCGGATTTCATATCAATGTCATATAACATCGTGCACATTAACAAAGGCCCTGCAACGAAATGCAAAGGGGCGGGGGTGGCCAAAATATGCGAAATCCTGAAAAATACCCCATTAGAATCAGTTTCGATAACTGATCAAGATGGCATTCACAGTTTTTATTGCGAAATAATGACTCGTATCACAACCCTCCGTGGCGTAGTTCCCGCTTTTAGCGGGAAGCAATCGTTCTGTCAGCCATGTTGAGACGCAGGCAAACATTAGTGATATAACACGGAAATAACACCACTACACAACTCAAATCCATCTTATTAGACACGCACTATTACAGAGAAAATTAAAACAAAGACATATTTCACAACTATACCTGATTATCACTGATTTTCGCTTTATCGGTATCACCCGACATTTTTCCTACGAAGAAATTGAAAGCGAATTCCAAGCGTCTTCAAACACCGGACAACACAAATGCACGCACCCATAACATAGAAAAAAAAGTTAGAACGTTTTGTTATTTTCGGTGCATCGACCTTTAGTCATGTTTACTATCCCGAAAAAGGGTGAATTTAGGCATTTTTGGACTACATCACAAAAGATTTTTTAAATTATCGTTGTGTTTTGATTCCGCTTTCTAATTGTTTATCAAAAACAGAAGTTTCATATTATAATTTGATTGAATTTTCCCTTGTGTTTTCCAAGAAAAGTAATAAAACAGAAAAGTTATAATGCTTTTAATCTGATTTAATACTAAAATAAGTTTGTTTATTTAAATGATATTTTAAGCAAATATATTAATAATAAAATTAAAAAAAAAATGTATCTGCCTATTTGTAAAGGAAATATTTCTTTCAACTCTAGCAGGTACATATTTGAAGAAATAAAGTAAAGTATAAATTAAAAATTACTTGAAAAGGATGCTTACGGTTATTGATATTTCAAATTATTTGCTGAAATAAATTCTCTTTGTGGTCATGTTTTAACAAAGTAGCAATAACCAAACGCGTTTTCGTTTTCAACCAAAGACAACCATTTTGACTTTTCTAAAAACTGATCTGTATTTTCTGTGTATAATTCAGAATGAGAAATAGCACAATCTCTGTTCTGTTTTAGCTTGATACATTTCAGTTATATTTGGGAACTCATTATATTATTCAAGTTGATAAATAAATACAAAAAGAAATAAAATTGGTAAGCGACATTTAAAACATCTCTCATTTTGTCTATGGTCCGCGTCTTTCTCGCCTCGCAACGAATTTGCGTTGCGAGAGAAACCTTTCATAAAGTTTTTGGGTCATTTAGATCCTTCTTAATGGCTGCGGTATTACGCGGTTGAATGTGAAATTGGGTTCAAATATGAGTGATTATTCTTCTATGGCTACGCTTCAAAACAATAGCCAAACGGCGGGATTTGCGGCTGCTGTACAACGTGCTAGATTGGTAAGCGCATCTTCTCTTTACAAAAATCGCGTCTATTGACATTTGCGTGTTATTTATCGTTAGAATTTTGTGTTTGTACCTTCAACATGGAAATTATCATTCATTAGAAGTAATTTTTATTCCAACCCGCCCTTTTCTCTTCATACCATTGATGTTCCATGAAGGATCATTGGTAAGATGCTTTTACCTAACCTACTTATTGATTGTAATGTTTAGTGGTGATAACTTCGTACTTAAAGCAGCTACTATGCAGTTGTTAGGTTATTGATGTCCGTCTGCTCGGATGATTTTGGCTGGCGTACACGCCAAGTGGTTCTAATCTGTCGCGGCAATACTGCGTTGTGGCATATTAGAGGCGCGAATTATGCATCAGACAACAAACTAAATTCTGAACATGTTGTGACTGATTCATGATTTAGGCTTTTGATGATGACCATTCTACAAAATCAATGTTCAATTATCAAGCTAATCTAAAAATATTGGCTCTAGTAGCAGTTTGGATCAATACAAGGTTTAGTAACAAAGACAATTACAAATCAATAATGTTACTGTTTCCTTACTATGCATATTATCAATTGGAATATTCTAGGTGTTTCAATCCTTAACAAACTTAAATATTATAACCACAGAGAGATGTCTTAAGGGTGGATCAACATTTATGTAATGGCTAGTGGTTGGTTACTGCAAGAATTTAAATAATAATGTGTCTATAAGTATTGGAGGGAAAAAATAAAACAAACAATTGCCTTGGCCTTGCTACAGTTAGCCACTTTCATAAATTCTTGGACATTAACTTCCTATAATGGCTCATACACACTTTGATTACTGTGTTGTGAGTTAAGATTTTACTTTAAATAGAAGTGTTATGAAATTATTAACACTTGGTCACTATCATACAAAATTGCCATTTAAAAACCAAATTTGTAACAAGCACCTACTTACATTATAAAGTAAAACACCATTCAAAATGTTCTTCTAAACATAAAATGGTGAAATCAAAGTTTTTATGAGCTCTTTAATGGTATAACAAAGAAAGCTCTTTATTGACTTAAGTTTCAACAGTTTCTTTGCAATTTCATAATCATTTACTAATTGACTTATTATTAATTGTGTGACTGATAGCAATGTTGATACCAACTCATGCCCATTAACTTACAAAATACTTCAAATCAAATCATTTCTTCCTTTGCAAACATGGGTTAAATAGATACATAGATGGTTTACATATTTCCTGATTGTTCTTCAAGTTCTGCCGTCACAGTGGTTTGCAAACATATTTATATTAGGTATATGTATATGTTAATCATAAACTTGGAATAAGCAGCTTAGATTTCATGTGCTTGGATCTAGAATTGTCTATATACTAAATGCTATGAAAAAAAGCAAAATAAATAAATGGGCCTAACATAACTGGAAATGGTGAAGATAAAAATAAGTTTTCAAAACACTAAAAAGGTTGCATTCATCAATATTTTCTACAGGTTGCTGCTAAGCTTGAAGGAGGCGGAAGCAAGAGGCCATTGGAGGAGGGTCCAGAACCGAATGCGAAGAAATTAGCTTCAGTAGAAGTACCGTATCAACAACCACAACCACAAATGAGGTAAGATACTCTTTTGATGAAGGTCTGATGAAAATATTTACTAAAAACAGGAAAAAAATCTTGGGAATGTAAGGTTAAGAAAAACATGATCCAATTATCAATATAGTCACAGATAATATAATACTACGATATTTATTTGCATAGCACAACACAGAAACTAAGATGATGACAGCAGTTTCAAAATTGTTGGATTAGTGAAAATCAATGTTTTGGTACAACTCATGATTGAATCCTTTTAAATGTTGCTTTACAAATGAGAATAGTAAGATTTTTTCCTGTTAAAACAGCCAAACTAATTATTATGCTGACTCTACTGCTATACATATAAACTTATGCTCGTCATCAGTATTTCGCCATGTTTTTTAGAATTTTCTAAGTATTTTTTTTATTAAATTTTCCTGATATTGAAAACTCTACTAGCACTTAAAATTTCGTTAAACTTTTCCATACACTATTACAAATAACGAAAACAAGTTGGTGTCTATTTTAATATTTATTTTGTTCACTGCCTATTTTTCGGAAGACGCGTGTGTCAACCCGCCCTCGTGTCTCGTGTCAAAACACAAAAACACGTGTTTATGCTGTACATACGATTCGCGCGCGTCATATCGCTTCAAAGAGACACGTCACGCGCACTCGTTAAAACTTGGTGCTATGGGCTGGAGTACTCTGCTACTTTACTTATTTGCATAGGTTATCTTTTTTAATTTTTCATTTCAAATTTAAACAACACTCGTGTCATGTACCAAAAATTTAAATTAGTCTGAGTTAAAAGTTTTTTTTTTTATAAACCACGTCGAAAAACAAAACATGTTTTTTTGGGCAGTCTTGTCAAAATGGAGGAATTCGGGGGAACTCCAGCAACTTTGATCTAAATTGTCAAAATCTGTACAGAATGTACTGAAGAAATAAATCGATCAAATAAAAAAATCAAAAGAAGTCTGCTATTTCCTACACCCCAAGATAATACAATTATCTACATGCCAAGCTCGCTGTATGCACGGCGGATTTTTCCTTATAATAAGGCGAATTGCAGCCCGCGAAATTAAAATTTTCTTACGTTTTATAAACCTGTAAATTGCAAAAACATATCTTTATTACTTCGTTTGTTCGTAGTGGACCGAGTGCCGCCCCGGCCGCAAGCCGCGCCGCCCCGCCCGCGCCCGCCCCGGCGCCGCCTCCGCCCCCGAGTGCGCCCTCCAACCTCATGCCCGACCAGACGCTCAACGAGTACATTCGGGTGCCCGACAAGATGGTTGGACTTAGTAAGTATCGACACCACATGTAAAGGAAGAAGTAACCTCCATTTTGGCAGAACACACCGCAATTTTAAAAAATAAACGGCAAAAAGTCAAACTGCCCATTTCAAATCATGAAACTCGATGGACAATCATTTATATAAAGTGAATAACATCCTGCACGCGTAGCATAACCACTGTAGAGACTGGTTTTGTCGACGGGAGAAATCCTATCTGCCTTTTTGTCAACTTCAAGAAACGTTTGATAATAAATCCCAAAATTAAATGCCATGTGCTTTGTCCACAGTAATAGGTCGCGGTGGAGAGCAGATCACGCGCCTGCAAGCGGAGTCTGGCTGCAAGATACAGATGGCGCCGGACTCAGGCGGCCAGCCCGACAGACTGTGCACCCTCACTGGGTCGCGGGAGGCTATCTCGAGGGCCAAGTAAGGACTAATACTAGCTACAGTATGCGGTCGTTAAGAAACCACCGAATGTTTTAGAAAAACTTCGGCTTTCCTTGTTTTTGTTTCGGGTAGAGCCGAGACGGCTCTACCCGAAACTGAAACCCGAAACTCTGTGAGTATCTCCAATATCCTTCTAAACGGCCGCGTACTGTAGATTTCCTGATCCCATCATCTCCCATTTACCCGACTACGCCACAGCAAAGATAGGAGGACAGGGTTACGTTTTTACTATAGCATTGTTTTTTTTTTGTGGTTGGTAAGATTTTTGCTGTAATAACACAATTGATTGAAAACTGTTTATTTTTATAACAACAATATTTTTTTTATAATCTCACCAATTTGACAACTGTCACCCAAATAAAAACCGTTTATAATGACTTCATTTAAAACAACATACTGGATATTACAACAGAATGTAGAAGTCTTACAATAAGGACCTATGTAAAAATATGTATGTCTAGAAAAACTTTTGGCTATGTCAGTTTGGACAGTCCCATCAATGTCTATAAGGAGTTTTGACTGTGCATCATAAAAGGTTACAATACCTCTTAGATGAGGTTTAAATCTTAGCACGGGCTGATGCACTACAGAAATTTTAGATGAATAATTGATAAGTTATTTCGAAAGGTATCGTACAGTCCTACAAAAGAGATTTGGATTTGATTTTGTGTAAGAGTAAGGTGAACCTTGAAAATAAACCTAGACAAGCCGAAAGCCTCATAAACGTTTATTCAACACACTGAATCTCACAGGTTTCAGGGATCACAGATACAATAAATGGTAGTATGGTTGGTGGAACCAACACTTATTTGAGGTGGTTTTATGATCAAAACTCATGCTTTCACTTTATTAGATGAGGCCTATTTTATGTGTCGACCCTAAAGGGGCTGTTATAGGTAAAATAACTGTGAACGTTCTTTATCCTTCTGACGTAGGGAGCTCGTAAACCAGATAGTAAACCACCGCGGCCGCGAGAACGCACCGCAGCACCCCGGCGACAGCCCGGCGGGCGGCGCGCTGCCACCCATGCCGCGCGGCGGAGGAGGAGGAGGAGGCTCCATCACGGTATGTGCCACTCTATCATCATACTTAGTTAACGTGCGGGGGAACTACAACTACTGTTGACATTCTACATTGTGAATTTATTTTCAGCCACATCTTTGTGTTAGGATGAGCTTATTTTATTTACTGGGAAATATTGCAAATCCCAGACAATTTACGTAGATTGGTTAGACCTATTGAAGTTCGTATGTCGAAAGTTATTGGTCATAGTAACAAGCTTCATCACATGCAGCTTGCATTTCGGGGTAGGCCTCTAGTTCTTTATTTTCTTCCATACATGGGTTTTCTTAAATAAACTAGACTGGAAAATAGGTAAATCTCTACAAAAACCCATATCTATCACTACTAACTGTGGTGATAAAAGCGTGATTTGTGTATGTGTTCTGTATATTTGTCTCGACTTTGCAACACCATCGGTCATTGTACTTGGCAAAAATGGGAAGTTGTGACTTACAATAGCAATCAGAATAATAGACGACTTTTTGTATCAAAGCTAGTCTGCAGTATTTATTCAAGATTGTTTCATATTATAAATAACAATTAAAAAAAGGATTGATAATGTAAAGTCTTTATTTTATTTAATTCAAATCTCGTATAGGAAAAATCGGTTTTCGAGGTAGGTTCTCCCAGAGTTGCCTATGCTGACTGCACGACTACAAGCCTTGCTCACTAGCAAAACCCACACTACTTGTCAATTTTCTATTACCCCTTTTCTTCAATAAAATAAAGATTGGCTGGCAGAAAACTTCTAATGGCGTTAATTCCTTCTCGTGTGTATGGTACACTATACTAATATTATAAAGAGGTAAAATTTGTGAGTATGTAAGGAGTGTAGTCTTGAACTACTTATCCGATTCCGAAAATTCTATCTCTAATGGAATACTACAGTATTCTGTATTGACGAGTGTCATAGGATATATTATTTTATGTCTAAACAATAAATTTCAGTAGATCATAAACAAATGTTTCAATATTCATATAAATCGTTATTGTTCAAACAATCAAAGGATTGTTTAGGCATTTCAAAACTGGGTGTTAAGCTAAGTAAAAGTGTTGTCCCACTGTATGGTGAATGTGTGGTCGACCGGTAGGCTCCACCCTCTCAGAAAGTAGTTATTCCAACTTATCTGAATCCGCAGGGCAACCTACCCATTGGACGATCAGATTGGGTGCAAAATTGTGATGTAAGTATCTATTTTAATAATACATAATAATATTTTATTATTCATTTTATAAATCACCTGAGTAAAGTAGTTACTGAATCATAAAAGTTATCACTTTCGTTGTGTAGTTGAATGTCAAATACGCATGTTTTGTAAAACATTGTATAAGTCACCATATGGTTGTGTACGCCGTTAGTTTGTAAACTGCGGATAATTTGTGGATTGTACCATACTGCTTACAATATAACGTATTCGTTTTCGATAGTTTACGGTAACTTATTACATGTGTTTGTTGTTGTTTAGTAATGTAAGATTTGTACACCTTTTCATTGCACATGCACTTCAATAACAAAAATGTATCTGTCAGATAATATTTAGAATTGATCTGCTCGATAGTGCCTATCGAGACACTGAGAAACAGGCACTTACTATTTAAATCTACAGCAGGAGGAAATAATGCTGCCGGGTCCCAAAGTGGGCCTGATCATCGGCAAGAACGGCAAGACGATTAAACAGCTACAGGAACAGTCTGGAGCTAAAATGGTGGTCATTCAGGATGGACCTAACACAGAATATGTAAGTAAACAGATAATTATTTTGCTGATTTAAAATTCTGTCTGGGGAAGACTATTTCCTACTAAACATCTGTATACTGATCAGCCTTTATTATTCTCATTGCTGAGCCTTTAATCCATCACGCGGGCCCAGTTTGGGCTGCTGGATGTCACATGTCCTAACATCGAATATACCAGTGGGGCCTAACTTTTTCGGTTCGTTTTCTAAAAGTATAAACGTATCAATACCAACATCCATAAACTTAAAACAAGAGATCTCTTTTTTCTCTCTCGACAATAAATCCATCGAATCATGCAAAAATTACAACATCAAATAGCACCTTTGGTTCCTTTACCGCTAACAGGGACGGTTGTATAAATAAACGTAATTTAACAATATAAAATATGTTCAGGAAAAGCCGCTGCGCATATCAGGCGACCCAGCTAAAGTGGAGCACGCCAAGCAGCTGGTGTACGAGCTATTAGCCGACAAGGACATGCAGCAGGGCGGCGGGCCCAGGCAGCCGCAGTACGACGACCAGTACTCGGGACACGACCAGGGCAACGGACTCGCTACCAATTCCACTGAGGTAAGGGTGAACAAGTTAACCGGAAAAGAGACGAAAAGAAAGCCAGATCAGAAAGGCAAACGGTGCCAGCAAAGATTTTTTTTCTATTGTTATTTCGAAATAATTAAAGGAGTATGAATGCCATGTATTTTTTCCTTTAGAGGCGCCGCTTAAAAACTCTATGGTACATAGACAGTAACAAATATCATCCTGTCAAGTTAGAAATCCTGCTTTGAGTCTGTGTCACATTAAAATATTGTTGTGTAGAGTTTTGAAAACGAGAGATGTTTATGACAGCCCACTTTTAATATATGTAACTGAATAATTTTACAATTAATTAAGCAGTAACAACAACAAAACGTCAAATTGTTATCAGGTACTAGTACCGAAAGTAGCGGTAGGCATCGTGATTGGTCGCGGCGGAGACATGATCAAGAAGATCCAGGCTGAGACTGGATGCAGGGTGCAGTTCCACCAGGAAAGAGACGATGGACCTGGGGACAAGAGGTAATTTCCTTTAAAATAAAATGGTTTATTTATAATAGCATTTCAAATAAATTCCTTAACAAATAAAATAAAGTGCAGTTGTATAATTGCCTGAACCTTGTTGGACCTGTGCTTGAGGCTAGAAAGTTCATAAATACATTTACACACATTGCTTAGGTAAATATGTTAGCAGTTCTATTTCCAGACAGCAAGTAGGTATTCTGTCTGAGCATTTTGTTTTTCTTGTCCTTGGAGTAGCAGATTTTTTGTTGGATTTGATAATGCAGAGTGGTTTCTTCAGCTAGATTTCCCTCTTTATATTTCATAGCAGCATATCCTAATAGATAGTAACTAATCATAATCTATAGTACTCATCACGCCTGAACAGGTGACACCTTACGAATTGTGTTGTTGATTGTTTTTGATGTCACATTAAACACGTTACTTGTCAACGTCACCATTTTCATCATATAATAAAACAAGGTTTTAAGTATGGTTAAGACTTTCGTAAGTCAACAGAGTTTCTGTAAAGAAGTTGTAGTTAAACATACAAATGTGATACAGATGTTACCTGCAAGGCAAGCCGCACCAGGTGGAGCAAGCCAGGCAAATGATTGAGGACCTCATCTCCAGTGTAAATGTGAGTATACATTCGTGGTTTTGTTAAGAAACTGTGGTAAAAATCATAGGCTTATAGCTAAACTCTATTTTAAATGTTAATAATAAATGTGGATTCGAATTTCTCAACAACAGCACTAAAAACGGAGTATGATGAATGATATTATGTTGTCCTGTTTCTCGTACTTTCAGTGTACTTACAATATAGAATCTATCCAAAATAAAATGTTTAGGATTTTTATTATTAGGGGAAGCACTTTTCAATTAGACATAATATTGTCTGCAATATATCAGTAGAAATGCTTAGGAGAGGCTAGATCAATGAACTACAGTGGGCACAGAATTTAATTATGTACCCAGGGTGAGGTTAGGAAAACACAGAATCAGTAGGAACTAATATAAACTGGAGGCCACGTACATCGGGTCGCCCATGAATGGTATGTTGCGCCTCCATTGGCAGCAGTATTTAGAATGTTCAAACCAGCTTTGCGTATTTGCCTATACAGACCATCGACAATAGCAGCTTAGCCTCTGTTTTTAAAACAGTAACGGTTGACAAAGGCTGGTTCGCAAAGTCCGCATGTAATTATGTGATAATGTACAGAGACGTGAGCAGGAAGTGCGGACGGGGCGCGGCCGCGGCGGCTCGGGACAGCGCAACGGAGAGCGCGGCGGCGGCGGGGACTACTCGCAGTGGCAGGACGCGCAGGAGATCAGGGTCACCTTCACCGTGTCCAACGTCAAGTGCGGACTTATCATCGGCAGAGGTACGTCACAAGTAATACAACTCATTGTGAAGGAGTTTTGTCCAAGGAAGCACCAATAATTTATTTCAGTTTTGTATTTCTTCTACCAAAATGGAACAGTTTATATTTGTTCCATTGTAATAAAACTAATTCTGTAGAAGAAATCTTTGTAAAGCCTCTTGTTGAGGGAGAAGCGTTGGTGTATTTGGTTTGAAGGGTATGGGCGACGGAGTTAATATGGCATATTTGAGACTCTTTGTCTGGCTTTTTGATGTCTTGAATATTGCAGACAGCAGTGGCCACAGACCACTAACCATCTCAAAGGTCTTTGCATGCAATACAATTGTCTATTTCGAAGCATGTATGACTAGTTGCACTGTTGTGATCGCATACTCTGTTTAGGCGGCGAGGTAATAAAGCAGATCAACGCGGCTTCGGGAGCGCACTGCGAGCTGGACAGACGCGCGCAAGGCTCCGACCGCAACAACCGCACCTTCTACATACGAGGACACCCCGAGGCCGTGGAGCACTGCAAGCGGATCATCATGGAGAAAGTTGGCATGGTATGACAAACTATTATTGTCATAAGATCGTTATCGAAATTTGGAACACATACTTATGACTTAAGTTCAAATTCTGTTGCAACCAATAAGCTGTCAACACAATGACATGTAAATAACTTATTTTTAATTTGTGTTCCCATTGCAGGGTAAAGGATAGCGTTGTCTTCTCTTATGACACAGAGATAGCATAGATATTAGACTTTGATCATCATGCTTACTCAAGGCGAATTGGAGATTTTATCATAATTCCCAAGTTTCCTCACAAATTTTTCCTTCATCATGTGATGTCTAAGATAAACCCAGAATGATAGAATGTGATTAGTTTACAGTAACAGTCGGAAAATGATCCTGATTTTAAATGATTTCTTATCGTAAGCTTTCATCTCTTTAGCCAGTGAACTTCATAAACGAAGGCAGCGGTGGCAACGGTGGCAATGGCAATGGGAATGGCAACGGTGGCAACGGCGGCGAGTACTACGGGGGGGGCGCGGGGGGGGCAGGCGGGCCCCCGGCCTGGGGGTACAACCCGCACTGGCACCAGCCGCAGCAGCAGCAGGGCCCGCAGGTACGTAACTGGTTCATATAAGATAGGCCCTAGGGTTTTTTTTTGCTATTAAGATAGACGGCTCTTATTTCTCACGAAAATGCTAACGAGTTATCATATCAGTTTTGGAATAAAAGGGTCAATGGGTGGAGATTTATTTATTAATTGGATCTCCAACAGAGGCTACACAATTACATGCAAGGATACATAGATCAGGGACAAATACAAGTGTGCGCTTCCAATTGTAGGAGACCGCATAATTTGCTTATAATCTAGGTACATTTGGTTTGATAAGGTCATTTTTAAAATGAATCATAAAAACATAAGGAGACAAAGAAAATTAAAAAACAAATGAAATATAAGAAATAAAGAATAACCATATATGTATTACTATGTTAATAGACCAAAATAACAAAATATTACGAGTTCGATACTATGTCTTCTATATCCTTTTTGAAATTTGATAGTGTGCTTGTAATATCCAATTAATTAAGTTTCGGTACTTCGTTATACTGCCTACAGAGCCTTGGCAAAACGTCGAAAGGTTCGAGGTTTGTTTTGGATCCCAGCACAAAAGAGTTTATAGTTACATTTCCGCGGCAAGCGAGATGGTGCACTTATCTGCAGTTTTCCATGAAGCTTGCTACAATCAACAAACCCATTGAACAGTTTGTGAATAAACGTGAGACCCTTCTTCTATCTACCAACAAGGACATTTTATAATGTGGTAGTCTCAAATCGTAGTTCCTGATTTTTTTTTGCTAGACGGTCTTTGTAGCAAAGATGGTATATCAAACGTCTTTGTACACTTTCCAGGCGTTTAATGTAGATTTCATAGTTAGGATTCCATATGGTGCTGTTAGGATTCCATATGGTGCTGTTAGGATTCCATATGGTGCTGTTGTATTCAAGCAGAGGGCGAACTAGTGCGTAATGTAGTTGAATTATATTCGAAGCCTTACAAAATACTTAAATACAAATCCGAGCACTTTGAACACTTTTGAGGTAATGTTTATTATATGCCTATCAAATTTCAGTTTTTCCTCGAACACAATTTTCAGGACACGAACTTCGTCTACATCTTGTAGTATTTGCTGATTCAATGTGTAATTGTTTGTTTGCACTGTTTTATTACAAGAGAATTGCAAAGAGAGTCATCATTCTATCGAGATCAGCCTGTAACAGTGCGGAATCTAAGTTGGTAGCTATTGGTTTCAGAATTTAGACGTCGTCGGCTGATTGATGATGATGTTGAAGATGATGTATAAACTAATAAGTCACAGTTAATCCTATAATAATTTTGTAAGGGAAAACAAACCATAGTATACAAAAAATAAACAGAAATAACTAAACACACAGATTACAACTTCGAAATTTACAAACTGATGGCAAACATAACTGAGAATGTTCACATAATTGTATTCTGGCTATGGGCTCTTTCTAAAGCTTATTTTTCCTCTTTTGTCTTGTAGCAACAAGTGCAGATCAACCCAGCGACTGGACAGCCAGACTACTCTCAACAGTGGATCGACTACTACCGCTCCTTGGGACTGATGCGCGAGGCCGACGCCATCGAAGCGCAGGCTAAGGTGCAGGTGCAGGGCATGGATGGTGAGCAATCCTTTTGATTTATTAACATTTTTGGTTTATAAGCTACTAGCTGAGCCCCGCGGTGTCACCCACATACGTCTCGATCCCGTGGGAATATCGGGATAAAAGTATCAAGGTCATGGCCTACCCATTTGTCAAAATTCATCTAAATTTTGCAAAACATACAAAAAAAACAATTATTTTCTCTTTAAATTGTTATGTTAGTTTAGTCTGGCGACTGAAGATATTACGAGCCGACAAAACATTATTTATTATACTTAGGGAAGTTTAATGTTAATTTGTATTACACATTAACCTTCTGGAATCAATTATTTAAATGATGGTGAAAACCGTATCAAAATCCGATGCGTAGTTTAGAAGAACAACGCGTTCACTCAGAAACGGACAGCGATTTTAATTTATACGGTATAAATATTGATGAACTGATTTAATTTAGCAAAACAATTAAAAGTATTATTACTTGTAGTGAGGATTTAGTACCTTGTATGAATGGAGTCTAGATGAGTTGAAATGGTCGAATAATATTTGTGTGTGTGTGGATTACTTTAGTAAATTAAAGTACTGTATTCAGTATTTCTTTTTAAGTTTTTTTTTTGACAAATTGGTTTATTTGTCACAGAAACACGTGCTTTTACAAAATATCAGTAAGTTAACTTCTTCCAGGGACGTAGCTTTATGCTATATTATTCATCATACACTACTTAATTTAAACTTGGTTGTTCTAATGTAAAATTTGTGTCCAGGAGCTGCAGCCGGCGGCGCAGGCGGTGGCGGCGGCACCCCGCCCGCCGCCAGCGCGCCGCCCGCGCCCGGGGCCGCGCCGCCCGGGGCCGCGCAGCCGGACTACAGCGCGCAGTGGGCCGAGTACTACCGCAGCATCGGCAAGCTCAAGGAGGCCGAGGCTATCGAGGCGCAGATCAAACTCAAGGTTACTACTTTCTTTTAACTTATAAAAAACACATACTCACTAGTTTTTCCCATGGGGTTTGGCAGAAACCGCAGAACGCCACCTGCTAAAATCCTTTTAATTAAACTCCTTTTGCTTCGTTTACGTTCATACATTTGGTCATGCACGAGTGACAGCGACGACGCTATACAAAGTCGGAAACTTTTCCGAAACTTCGTCTCCCGATGAATTTTTCCCCTTTGAAACATTGTGGTGTGGTACAGACGACGGGCGGAGGCGGTGGCAGCTCCACGCCGGGCCCGGGCGGGCCGGGCGGGCCGGGCGGGCAGGGCGGGCCAGGTGGGCCGGGCTCAGCGCCGGGCGGCGCGGGCGGCCAGTACGCACAGTACGGCGTGTACGCGCCGCAGGTATACCCCGGCTACCAGCCCTACCCTTACCCGGGGCAGCCCAACGCCGAACACCACCAACAATAGGCCGTAAGTACCAACCCTACACCGCCACACACATACACAGACTTACCGTGCTTACTCCAATGACACATCAACGAGAAGTACCAGACACACCCACATCAACATCTAATTAGCCTTAATCCAACTATGTTGGTGTCGACTTCCAGTCTAACCGGATGCAACTGAATATCTGTATTTTACATGGAACGACTGCCTATCTGACCTCCACAACCCAGTGACTGGATAACACGATATCTCTTGGTAAGACTGGAAGTCCACGCACGCACACACCCACACATGTAGACTTACCGTGCTTAGTCCAATGTGTTACGAAAATACGCTACGGGAAGTTCGATGTACTTCCGTCTGCAATTACCGATAATATGATCGTTTATATGAATTGCGACGTACAAACGCGGCTTGATTGATCGCGCGAGTATGTCATATTCATATAAAAGAGCGCGACTTACAATTTTGATTATGAAGTGGCCAGATAGATGCATACGCCCGAAATTATAGAGCCGCAAAATTGACTCTGACTCGGTGGCTGAATATGACACTAAAGAATCTTGTAACAGTAGTGAGTCCCCACATAGGTTTGTAAGACTGACGTCGCGTAAATTTATATAGAAAACATAAGTACGCGGAATTTCTGTCGCGTAATTTCAACTGATGTGTCGCTCCACATACTTGTATATGATGCCAGCTGTCGAAAAGTGTTTCATGTACAATACTACTAAACCCGTTCTGTGTACTATTTTGTTGTGTACTTTAAGTTGTGTGCTTAGGATAACTTGTTCTTATGATACATGATACGTGATTATGTTCATATTTGCCTGTTTTTCTATTATAATGATTTTTGTTTTATTCTATGACATGTTGAATGCTCTCTACTGCTTTGATAATATTTTAATAGATCTGATTATTTCTTCGTTTTTATTTAGCTCTTTTAAAGTCATTTACTTAATACTGAAAATGCCGTAAATAAACATCAATGTTATCATTTATATTTATAGAAATCAAATTGCAGTACAATCTGTATAAATTATGATGAATTAATGAGAATTATGTACTTTTTTGTAAAGCCGTTTATTTCCGATCTTTGGGTACTACACCATTTGTTAGCATAAAGTATTTGGGCCAAAACCAAGTTATATTATGTCCCGCAGCTTGATGTGCCTTTTGGCATAGGTCTCCTCCAACTATATATATTGTGCTCTGTCCTTTGCAACTCTGGTCCAGTATGGCCTCAGGGTTAGACTTAGAATTATGTACTTACTATGTATTTATTTTATGGAGCTTATTATTGCTTTTTTACTATAAACAATTGAAACAACATGTTAGCAATTTATTAAAGTTGTTTGGATTGTCACAATGACCCTGAAATGTATGATATTGACGTGTTATTTTAATTTCAACAGTATTAGATCCAGCATGTTATGGTATATTTTGTGTACTTGTATCATAGGTGATTGGTTTATTTTTACATTGCAAATTAATCTTTATTTTACAGGCATTTTCCGTTATATATCACAAACGTATTGACGAAATGCATGTCTTAATTTATGATATGTTCTATTTCAGTTTGCATGTCATTCAAACATGAGTAAATGTATAATATGCTAAATTGAAGTGTCTAGTAGTTATCTGTGAGATGTGTTCAACACCAACTATTTAGTGTGTGTAGTGTTGCAGATGTAGGCCAGTTCCGGGGTTGCCTGCTCGTGAGCGCAAAATCCACAATTTGTTACGTAGCAAGTGTTGCCATGTTGTTTGTTTGTGTGATTGCAGAGCGCCGACGGAGGGCCAGGAGACCAGTCGCCGCCTGACTCCCCCGTTGTACATTGTAACGAAATAGTTATTGTCTTGGAAAATGAACGCATCGTACAACTACTGCAACGCCTAGCTGATTACTACCTACAATAAATAACTTGCAGTTAGCGCGCGCCTCTAGATCTGAGTTGACCTCTACGCCACATACAGCTCTCGACCTCCAGTACCATGTTCAAACTGTATGATCTTATCATTGTCTTAAATCTTTTAATTGTTATTTATGATTGTAAATAAATACAAACAGACAAATTGACCACTTGGCACCCATTTAAACGTCTACTCACATCTAGAGTAGCCGTCCTGAACAGACAGTACATAGGCACATATCACATATTTATTTCTTGTGGGTAACTAACACTCTTGAACATTGTCAACAAAACGTTAAGATGAGATTATTTTTACGAAAACTATATTATTTTAACTTACAAACGGCTGTGTGGTTTATACGAACTGTGTTATATCATGTTCTATTTATACTGAATTGTTATGATTGTTTATGTGCCAATATTGATCATTTGACATGCCAGTCTGTCCAGGTATAAGTTAAAAAGCCACACTGCCTTAAAAGATGTAACAGAATGATCCGACCTACCACGGAGCTATAGAGAGAGTGAACGAAAGCGGACACCACGCCGCGAGGAGCCGAGGTAAATGCACTGTACTGAGTGACTAGTCGACACGCAAACTGTCTTATAAATACTTGTGTAATATCCACGTGAATTTGGAGATCACCAATTTATTTTTCCACAAAATCAGTCAAGAAATCATGAGAATAGAACTCCAAATTCATGCAATATCAACTATGTTTAGCATAAGTAAGGTAATAATATTTGGCGCCACATCTCTCTGGACAGCTCGTAGGTTGTAATGCTGGTATCAGTGATGTACGTTATTTAGCCTCGGTTTAATTAGGTGTTAGTCTATATTATGAGAAATAAATGAGATAAAGGTAATGTAATACTATCTACATTCCTCTCGACACTGTTCACTTATGGTTCGACGCGGCTCACGCTCGACTCGGCACCGAGGGCGCAAGCCCCCTCAGACTTGTATTAATTTTTAAGCATATAAAGTGTATATTGATTCACTAGTGTGTTCATTTTATTTATAATCATGGTTTCTGTCCACAGTCCCTGGAGGTAAGTGACCCTAACTCTAACAATATAAATCGTTGTGCTTTTTTTAACACTTTCTCACGATATTCTGAGGTTTTTACGTGTCGTTTGACATTGTTTTATTTGGTCAATTTTATTATTTCGGATATATTTTTCGTGATTGTTTCTAGTAACTATACTAGGATCCCTGATTTACTATTTTACAGTCACATTATATTTGGCGTATGGTGAAACGTTTCAATAGGTCAGATTCTTTCAAATTGATATAGAAGTACTGTGTCTTAGTTAAAATAAATAACGATATCGTTTAAAGATAGTGAAACAGGCCGAATTTTTGCCACACGTCAAAAATCCCATTACTCTACAGGCGTGTATTTGAGCTATCATGTTATTTCCTATTACTAGGTGTAATTCTTACGTTGACATCTCGTAGATACTATTCTCATGGTTCACTGTTTTATCGTATTCGTTTTATGATGTTTGCATATTTTAAATGTGCTTTTCACAGAATCGCATATCCAGAGATATGACGTCACTTTTCTTACCAATACTGACGAGCATACTTCACCACAAAGGCGGGAAAACTTTGACATGCTAACCAATATTTTTTTAACATTGATAATGTTTTTGCGTTACATATTGTAACTTTTCCATGTGTCTATATGCCCTCTATGTTATATTTGTATTTTTACAACGCTGTGTACTTGCTATGTTGATTTTGATGATTATCTTGTGTGTAGCAATATTTGCATCTCATCATGTGATTGCCTCACTACCCTCATTGTTGTCGATCTGTTAAAGGTGGGAGAAGTACTGCCACTCGTTAATATCATTGAAACTGACACAAAAATGATACAAATAATATTGGATTATGGCGGAACGAGCACGAATGCTGAGATAAAGGTGGTATTACTGAGATTGTCTTGGTAAGTTTTACTATAGATGAAAGGATGAAATTAACTCTGATTATCTGGTTACTCTCAAACGTCATGCCAAGTACAGTTAGAGTAGACGAAAATATTGAAACTAATACACAGCAGATCCATGAGGACAATGCCCATGGAACTTGATATAGTATCACGTACTGAGGGTAACCCCAACTATGAAAATGGCATTCGTATTTTGATTAGTGTTTTTAGTGCAACAATGACCAATATTAATGATCTAGGATACATCGAAAGGGTTTATAGTCCTGTCTGGCTTAATGCGATTTCTAAGAAAAGTACAAAGTAACATCAATAATTGGCTTAGGGTCACTTTCGGCGACGAAAAATATCTTTGTCAAAATTTTCTGTTGGGCATAAGAACTTCGTTCTACATAAACATTTGAACACGGTGTATTCATACATATATTATGTGTATTCATTGATTAATTTACTCTGTGCACTGTAGATAGATGCTCGCTTTTTGATGTATTTTATTTAACCGTAGGTAGCTTGTTTTTTATTTTTATAGTGTCTTGGTTCGAATCGCATTTCTGAACACTTAAATTTGATAAATTCGCTTACTGACGAATGCTATCTTTTGAAATATTATCTGAAGACCTCAAAAACCGAGCAAATAGTGTGCAGTTTAAATTATTTTTAAAGCGATTGGACGCACTTAACAATACGATTAAGCCATTTTATAAATTACAATCCAAAGACGAAAACCATGTATAATAAAAACATTAATTTTATTAGTCGAATATGTTAAAGTGCGTTCACCGCTTTACGTTTTGGACAAATCGGGTCTAGTCATATTCGATGATTTTTTAATTTTATATTAGCTGTATCTATGTTCAACCATTTAATTTTGCTTTTTAGCTTCGTAGCCATCGATATAAAACAATGGTTAATTCCAAATTATTTTATTTTCATTTTACATATTACATACATATTTTGAATTTGATTACGTCATACATATTGGTTTTCACAGCGGCGAGTTAGGGGTGATACAATAAATTATATTAAAACTATTTTTTGTTTTATTTCACAATAGATATGATAGAAAATAGTTATATTATGACCTGTCTTGCGTTTATTAGATATGATATTCAATTAATCTAATCTTGTACTTATTATCACTGTTAATTTAAAGCTATAGGTTAACACACTATGAAGGTCTAAGTAGTTATGGAAATGTCCCAGCAAAGTAGCGTAGGTAATAAGCCTTTCAATTAGCAGCTTAGCCTTTGGAAGCAGCGCTCGCCAGCCATAGTTAGTTATAGTTATAGTCGGGGTGTCACGGCTTAGTTGCCAATTCGGCTAGCGCGTCGTTGGTCACAGTTCCCAACCTAACCTATGATGAATAACATTTAGGCTGCTAGTTGAACGGCGCCGTTGTAAACAGGCTAGACTGTTAACTGAAAGGCTAACTAAGCTAAAGTTTACTAGATTTTATTCAAGTAGATACGCCACGTTTTGTGTTCTATGCTTAGAAAAAAAGTGAACCCCGAGCACTATAGCTTCACATACCTACCTGTAGACAGCTTTGATTTGAATGATCATTAAAGTTAATGCTAAAATCTTGAAGATGGCAATGGCAGTGTAAGTATCAATAGTTTACCCTAAAACAACGTCAGTACCTCTGCCGCTGATTGCTGTCAGTCTCATCACCTGACGTGCAGGAGTTGAGTGATGCTGTTGATGCACTTGACGTTCTGATGAGCTGCGAGAGCCGGGACAGCGGCGCTGTGGCCCAGGGTTGCAGTGGACTACCAGCCTCAATGACTGGCGACGGAGATACCCTGCGAAGAAGTAGGCTTCGAGAACACATCCGAACAGTTTTAACAGTATAAGTTCCGATTACAAAACTAAAGATTAAAGGTTAGGCACACTTAAGAAATCATGTTTTGCCGCCACTTAATATTCAATTTGTCAACCTAACGTCTCTTGGCCATCTGATAGCGTAGAATCGTACCTGTAAAGCTAGTCTAAAGTAGAATGGGTCGACTTCAATCTGATATAACTAGATACCTATTTCGTCTGTGACGAGCGGTTTTCGGTCTTCTAGTCTTCACATGTTTGTTCGACGTCTGAGCTGGCGCAGCACTTTCAACATCAACTCCACTGCCAGCCCCTATTGAAATAAAATGAGCTCCGTCCGTAAACAAGTTAGTAATAGTGTAGGTAGGTACTTACACCGTTTGTCCACCTGCCACCGTCAACGAGATTATTGGAACCGAGCGTAACGTCCCGGTGACTGCGTGCGGTGGACACGCGACCATTGTAAATTTATTTTGTAGGTACCTATCACTACTTCGGCGCCGTCATCTCGTATTCGTTGATGGTGCGATGGCGGTGGACAAACGGCCTTACACCATTCCATACTCCAAATGGATTGTGATTCGACGTTGGCAAAAACAAGTTCACTAAGTTTTATAAGAACTGAACTGCTTGCTTGTGAGTAGGTAAGCGTGTTAGATAGTGGTGGCAGGGTTTGCCATAAATGCTTCTGCTGAAAGTTTGGCAGGTAGGTACCTACTTAAATATACGTACCCACTACAAACATTGAATGCTCCACATGGCCTGGCGCCGGTAACCCAGTGGCAGACAGGATGCAAAGTGGCCGTGCTGCTCTGATTCGAGCAACGTCTGCAATCGCTCTAGTAAACAAATAACTTATTAGTTTGACATCGTTTGACTAAACTACTGAAAAATAATTTAGAGTTAACTTGGATAACATACAATATACCTACAACGAATCGAAAATAGAATGGCTCATCACAGACGAATCAGGAATCGAATCATCACAGACGTCAACTTGACATGAATCGCGATGTGGATTTGGATTTCAACAACTAACATTCATTCCTGCACGTTTTCGCCTCGGTGGGAATGAATCCAATCCTATAGAAATTGTTGTAAGTTGACCGCCCAAGATCCGCTGGATTTCCGTCTTTCATTATCATCGGTAGTAGAGATTACATTTTTTATTATCGTAACATAGAATTACAAGGGTTCCACAAACCCTTGTCTGTGCACATGCACAAGCTAAACCAACTATATGGAAATCGAATTCGCTCAAAAAAAAGGTTAAATATTTCACACGTTTGTACCCTCAACTCTGCATTAGGTTAAAAATACAAAGAAGCTCAAAATAAAATTAAAATTTGTTGGCCACATGTCCACAATGGGGATGATGACATTTTTTTTAAAATCTCAAAACATTGTTTCCAAATAGTGTAAACAATATTTAAAAAAGTGTAAAAGCTTAAAAAATTGCCAAGTTATAAACGTTGACAAGGAGAGCACTATCGTAGAAGTGACGTTACGAATATAAGTAACTTCATAATAGCACCGTACATTGTCCTTACCGCGCGACAAGGACGGGAATAATCCCCTCCAAAAACTTTTAAAGCTTGTCACATTTACACCAATTTACCAGATTTTTTCGATTATCTTATTTTTACAATGCCTTCTTTGTTCCCTTGTAACCCTATTTTATTAAGATCTACAAATCTAATTTAATATTTCAACAAGCAACCCTTTAATAAATTGAAACGGAACTGTCAAAGTCGATCAATAAAGTTGTTCTTGTCTGTCAAGCCATGCCAACAAGCAACAAGCATTTTTGCTACTTCAAGTTGTCAAATCAGTTTTTCCTGTCAGTAAATAATTTTGCAAAACGGATCAAGTGATCATGAAGGAGAAAGGTTCAACATCAACAGCTAGTGTATCCCTCAGCCGTGAGACTAGAGCTATAGAAGAAGACTTTATAGAAACATATAAGAATTTACCTGTACTTTGGGACACCGACCATAAACACAACACAAATAAATATAAACGAAATGAAGCGCTAGACATCCTGTTACGAATTATAAAACGATGGAATCCGTCCGCTACCCGCATGAATGTCCGACGGAAAATAAACATACTAAGGTCCACTTATAGGAAAGACAGGCGAAAATATTTAGCAGCTAAAAGTATTGGGCCGAATGGTGAGGTAATTTACGAATATGAACCTAGAAATTGGAAGTTTCACGCACTGAAATTTCTTGAAAAAAATGGAGATGAAAACGATATAGCTGAAATCAGTGAAATCAATATGGATGACACTAACTTTGAAGTAAGTTTCTATCCATTGCACACGTATTTGACCTTGACATAATTGGGTCTTGGACAAACTTGATTTTGATTTGACTTGATGGCATTATGCGACCACTGATAAAAAAAACTTTTTTTTAAGGATGAATCCGGTAATGAGTCAGCATCAGAAAATGGGGAGCCTTTATCAAACAATAGTGATGTCTTAGCATCGATATCTGAAGATGAACCAACAAGAAAGAGATTTAAAGCCAAAAAGAGTAACAAGTTTGTGAAGGTAGAAATAGAAAATGATTATTTTGAACAAAACGATAATTTATTAGACAGAGAACTTGAAGCTATTGGAGCTAATGTAACTTGTAAGCTAAAGAGAATGGATTCATTGCAAAGATATCATGCTGAACTGTTGATAAACAAAGTTCTCATTACTGGCTTGAAGAACAATTTGTCTGATGATACAGACTTGACTGATGTGTATAGACCGTAGTCCATTATATTTATTTTTAAGTATATAAGTTCCCTACAGTAAATGCTATTTTCAGTGTACCTACATATATTTTTTTTAATCAAAAATATTTTATAATCTTAAGATTAGCACAAATATCTACTACCGTAATTAATACCATAGACACAGCAAGTTTTACTAATAAGTAATTAGGTACTGTCCGCGAGGCCTAAGCTGAGCTATGCATATGTGCGAGTGCACATATCGATAGTGTAGGTGTGACGTCGGTCTAGACCGCAATTGGTTCAAACCGGTTTATACAATCGGCCTGAGGCGTCCCTCCATTGGTGCGATTGGTAATCACTCACGCAAATGGCAGCTAAAACTTACGAGTTATTCCCAGAGCTCGGGTGATCCTCCCAAGGCACATCACTCTCCACAGCACTGCTTTCAGACGCCACCAAGTACATAGACCTACAAAAGATAGCCAATTAAAATAAAGTTTTAAATTTTTTCGAACAGTTCTCTATACCCTTTGAACAACATTTAGTTCGTAACGAAAACAAAATAAGAACTTTTTCATAAACCGGTTTTTCCAACCAATACCAACTGAATGAAATTATATATTAAGGCCGCAATCCGAGTTAGACCATAATCGCTGACAGCGCTCACATCGATAATTTTGCGTTCCGATTTAGTTATCACGAGAGCTGTCAACAATTCGCTCACAGTGATATTTTTAAAGGGCATGGTCGGCGTTATCGCAAGATGGCGTATGTCATGACGTCATCTATGGCGATTCACGGGACATTGTTATCGCGCTCACGCTAACTGGGAACGGGTGTAAGCGCGCTCAAATCGATTACAGCTCAATTCGGAATGCGGCCAAAATAGGTACCGTCAAACCTGGCAACTTTGCAAATGGTTGCCATTTGCCATAAACCGACTTATAAGGCAAAATAATTTGTAACAACGAAACCGTATTTTTTTAACTGGTGTAATCTACAAATTCACAACTCAGACCTAGAAACATTGAGGTATATATTGAGGTATATATATATACATGCTAATTATATATTATAGACGATAACGAACGAGGACCTCTTAAATTCAGGAATAACTGAACGTTCTTTTTTCTGTGTCGATCATCCTTTCAGAAACCGGAATCAGTGTGGTTTTCTGCGCCTAGTATGCAGATGCATTTACAATCAGGCGGCTCAACGCTCAACCGCCTGCTTGTCTGTCACATAAAAAAGGGTAGGTAAGGGTTAGGGATTACCTGGCAGGTACATAAAGATGAGGTGGCGGCGGAGCGGCGCGGCGAGACGCGGACCGAGCGCGGCGAGCTCGCGACGCACGTCCCAGCAACACTGATTCTGCCACGTCACATACATATTTGTCAAATATCTTAGCACAAGCATAGAACATAGCATCTCTAATGAACTTTATTTGTAAGTTATCCTGCTAGTGGCTCAAAATAAAACAGTGTAGTTATAAAATTAGTTGAAAATGTTTTCAATTTGTTGACTAAATGGCAATAAAAAATATTTTTTTAAGCACCACTGTATGGCAGTTGGCTACCTAGTAGTTAAAGTTGGCCATCAGTGTACGGTATTTATTTATATTTTTATTCACAAGGCAACTACAACAGGTGATAATCACAATATATCACCCAAAGCGTAATCGCACAACATGACCAGCAACAACAATAGCAACGGTGACAACACAGATAGTTTTTGTACTCGAGCAGGTTTGTGAGTGTTGATTTACCTCGAACAAAACCATGCTGGGATTGGGAAAGATACGGTTTAAAATGAGAATAAAAATGCTGATGTATAGGCTTCAAAAAGTTTTGCCATACGAGATGACATACTTATGGGTCTGTAATTTTCACAATCTGACTTGTCACCATCTTTGTAAATGGGCACAACGTGCGCCTTTTTCCAGCATTTCGGAAACGTTCCCAGTTTCAGCGATCGATTAAACAAATAATAGAATGGCAAAGATAGCTCTTCAGCACAGTTGACCAAAAGACGAGAAGGTATACCGTCCGGACCAGCGCATTTATTAGGATCCAGTTGTTTCAATGCACGCAAAACATAATCGTACTCAATATAAATCTCCGATAAAGAAGACTTACATTCAATACCTGTGCATGCTTCACCACTAGGGGGAGTTCCGTACGTATCCTCAAAATATGAACTAAAGAAGTCCGAAAATAACTCGCTAATAACTTGACTGTCGGATGAAACCACTCCAGCAAATTTCATCGTTTGTGGTAAGCCATTCGTTATTTTTTTGCTATTGACGAACTTCCAAAATGATTTTATATTATCAGATAAACAGTCCTCTGTGGATTTTATAGCAGAACTGTAGCATTCTTTTGTAAGAAACTTGCACCTACTACGCAACATTGAGAAGGTGTCATAATCACGGGGGTTATTATATTTTTTGAATAGTCTGTGAAATTTATTTTTCTCATTGACACATTTTTTATGAGCTGGAGAGTACCAGAAAGGCTGAGCAGTCTCACTCAATTTGGTTGTGGGAGTATGCTTGCTGATAATAGAGTTGAGAACCATGTAAAACTCATCCACTGCCCGATCGATATCACTTGACAATAATAGGGCAGCCCAATCAACCTACTCTGCGATAGCCACCTTTACCTTCGCATATTCACACTTGTGGAAATTGGGTCGTTCGATGTTATTAGGTTTCATTTGCTTAGTAGGAATGCTGCCTTTTATTTGTATGCTTAATGGTGGGTAATGATCATCAACCCGCCTGAGTGGCTCATCATTTAACATTACTTGGATACTATCGGAAGTACAGAGGACAAGGTCTAAAAATCTGGGTCAGGTATATGATTAAACTGTGACAAATCACAAAGGGCCAACAAATCCAGCAAGAGAAAGGACTTACAGTCAGTAGCTGCAACAGAATTCGTCAATTTGCTGCAAGATGGCGAGGGTGTCCATAACAAACCCGGAACATTAAAATCTCCATAATCAAATTGGCACATTCGTCACGAGAATCCGTAATCTTTTGTGTATTCGAATAAAAAGCTTCAAGGTCAGTATTTGGTAAGCCCGGGGAAAGGTAACATACGCAAACGTTGTACTGATTCTCGTGCGAGTTGTTAGGCAAAATACTTACCCAAATATCTTCCACTCTGCTGTCCCATGAGGAATGTCTTATCACTTTGTAATGTTTTTATAGCTATTAAGACGGGGTGTCTTAATAGCTATAACCGTCAACCTTCGTTACACGGTATACCGTTAGTCAAATAGCTCGTTATCAAAAATACCAGAATTAATATTCGTCTCCGTTAAACAAATGATATCATAATTACAATTTAGTGAGTTAACATAAAGATCCTGCAATTTCGATCTTATTCTATTCACAATCTGATAATAAATTAACATGAAAAGGTATACCTAGTACATAGATAAACGTGATAATCAATCGTGTGAGTTTAGATTAGACGAGTTTCGCTAAGCAACTAGCGTCTTTTATAAGTATAGCCTGCTCTTGCTCAATCTTTCTAACATAATGCGGCCGTATTTTACCCATACAAATTTATAAGAGCGTTCCTTAGCTGCTGATGTAAATAGTGCGTTTATCTCCAGGAACGGCCAGGTGTGACGAGTTTAAAACGTTCTCTTTTTTGCCTCTATTATATTGCGTGAGTGCTGAGAGAAGCATAACTCGTTGCCTTTCTGATGGTAATGTTGCCAGTATATTTCTTGGAGGAATTGCTTGTAAGTCTGTATCAGGGATTGGCACTTTAATTTCGTTACACAGATTTTTTTAAATTGCAACTAGGTTTTCTGTTTTCCTTTCCGGCACACAATGAATGTCAATATTGCGGCTTCGCGATAACTTTTCAATCGCTTGCATACGACGTGTAAGTTCAGTCATGTCTGTGCGGAGTTTAATGTTCTCAGACTCAAGCGACTGTATGGTATTCCTAACCGAAGCTAGATTAACATAAATGTCTTTTTGTTCAGCCGCAAAATAATCTGTAGTGCGTGTAAAATCCTCTCTCAAGCTGTCGATCGCGGATGTCAGCAGCCTTTGCCTTCTTGATGTCAGCAGTTAGGGCAGCTCTGATGCCTTGAAGCTTACAATCTAGAAGTTGGCCAAATTGCTCGTATGAAATAGCACAAGAAGCATCTGAAGCGAAGACTTCTGCGGGGACACTTTTGAATCGCTATCGGGAATGTCCAATAAATCATCGCAGGACATTTTAGCATCTTCACGAAGAATATCGAATTGGTTTCCCACCGGAGTATTGTCTTGTTTAGGACGGGCTATGTTACTACACGTAGGGCAAATCCAGTTCCGTTTAAGTTCGTTATGATGGCTTTTGAAGTAGTCTTTAGTCATATTCAGGGATTTATAATCATAAAAACCACGACATGACGAGCAAACCAAGAACTCTCCGCGATCTATAATTTTGCCACATGCCACACACTGCATCTTACCTGTCGGCTATAGTTTGGTTCAGAAAATATAGATTTGTTAATTAGTAAACGCACTGAGTAGGTAGATGTGTTTATTAATGCTATATGAGCACCAGTGCTCAGTATAGCATTTGGGAAATTTTATTTTTTACTATTATCTCCATTAAGTTTTAGTAGGTTACCCGTTGTTGATAAGGTGATTTGCATTGTACCTGATATAGGATCGCTGTCGCTGTTCTCGTTCCTCTCGCGTTTCCAAGCGGTGTCTGTGGTAGTAGTCGGTGCTTCAGCGGCCACACCAAACAGTCCCGACACCGCGCCCGCCACCACGCGCCGCGCTGACCGAGCTGCCGTCTGACAACATGTCAACGTTTAATCATTTCAGTATACCTATTGCCCGAAACATTCTACGTTCCGTGTTTCTGGCAAATTACTTTGACCTTGAACGATCTATCAGACGCGACTGATGGCAGTTACTGATACTATACCTACCAGTGAAAACGAGTAAGTCGAGGTTGTTGAGCGTACAGCGTTTTTTATTAATAAAACCATTTTTTTTTTGCAAGAATGTAATCTAAAAGAGTGTCCATTTTGGTTTCTTGTCCGTGCAAAAAAGTGCCAGTAAATGGAATATTTTAAATAAATGCTTTAATTTTGATTTGAGAGACGTCTGACGAAAATCTGGCTGAATGACGAGAAAATTCTTGTGATTTACAAACTCACAGAAACATTGATATCAATCTCAGGCACGTCGACCAGATCTGCAGCTTTCTCGGCGAGAGCCTTGAGTTCCGATTTGTCCGGCGTAGGGTCTGCAGCCAGCTTGACCAGTTCGAACAAATAGTCACGGAAAACCTCGTCTGAAACTAAAGGCACAAAATATTAATTTGAAGTTAGTTTTTTGTTAACAATATTTAAGAGCAAAATGTAGTTACCAATGCAAAACTTACCGGGCTTCTGAATTTGTATTTCAATCATTTGCTGCATTCCTGGGCCATACATCTGTCCATATATTGGATACATTAACCCCGGCTGACCGTATGCCATCGGTCCTTGCATTGACGTTACTGGCATTTGACCACCAGGACCTTGCGCCATTGGGATTTGGCCACTGGGCATTTGTGTACCCGTTAGTGGCATTTGGCCACCAATGTAAGGAACTGGGCCTCCTGGTAGTGGCATTTGGCCACTACCAGCGTAAGACATTTGACCAACTGACAGTGGTATTTGGGCACCAGTAAATGGAATTTTGCCACCTGGTAGCGGTATTTGAGTACCTGCGGGAGGTATTTGTCCTTCTGGTAGTGGCATTTGGCTACCAACGTATGGCATTTGGCCACCTGGCAGTGGCATCTGGCTACTAGCGTATGGCATTTGTGCACCTGGTAATTGCATTTGAAAACCGTGTATTTGCGATTGGATGCCAGAGTATGACACTTGAGTTCCCATGACCATTTGAGGACCTGTAATCTGGCCAGTAGTTGGTATAGCTCTAATTGGCATCGTCGGTATTGTACCAATAACTGAAGTCTCCAAACTGGTCTTGTTTGGAGGAAAAGATGGAGGAACACTGAGTTGGTTGGGAGTTTGGATCAATGGCTGAGTCGAGATAACGGAGGTTGGTATAAGTGACGACTTTCCATTTACAAGCAAATCTGGAGTCGGTTGCTTAAATTCTTGACCTATAACAAGAACAACGCATTATGTCATTGGTATTTATAATTAATACAATGTTCTTGTTGACATTCCATTTGAAATTAATTCATACCGCCGGTTCCAGTAGACCCCAGGTTCATTTCCTGTGTGAATGCCATGACGTTGAGGGCTGAAGATAGTGCGGGTGCCACTCCACCGCCCTCGCCTCCTGCCTGCGGTACTAGAGCGCCACTCGCTGACGTCACGCAGTCCGGAGGTGGCGCCGCGGTCCGACGACTGTGGGGATACATAAATATAAGGTTAAACTTTTCCTAGTAACATTTGCCTGCCATACCGTATTTTTTTACCACATGTCAAATGTACAATTGTGCGTGTGTGAATTTTAATAATAAACTTAATCTTACTGGTGTCATTCACCGAAACATTAATTTGAGATGGCGCATACAGTCCTTTTCCCATCACCAATGAGGTATTTCATGGTCAATTGGAGTGGAAATCTCTTTATTTTGCTCGCAGACTGGCTATCGCTCATCAATTATCCGGCGAAACATTTATTGAAATTATAATTTAGTTAATTATACCCATAGACAGAGTGGCAGGGAAATCAACGCGCAAACTGGCACTATTAATTCAGCAAATGATTAAACCTTTAGCGAAGAAAATTTTCATTAAAAAAAACTGCTGTTTCGTAGAAGTTTTTTTTTAAGATTTTTTCATAGAAGTGCAATAAGTACGCGGTCAAAATGTATGGAAGACCATTTCTTTTTAACAACCTAACAAAAATTTCAACGCTGTGAGGTTCATAATTATGTAGGTGCTCTATCCATGGTTAAAGTAATGCGCGTCAATGTCCCTGCCACCCTGTATACCTTCATTTAATTATAAATGTATGCACGTACCCTAGCGGTGCCTTGGTAGGCGTAGATATGGACACTCTGCCCCACATCAGTCGACGCAACTCTTCACCGCTGATGCCGCGGCGACGCAGTTCAGCTATTGTCACCTTGCCCACGCGCTGTCGTAAGCAGATAATTAAAAAACGTGTGGGGTTGGAGGATCCCGTCAAGAACGACTTTTTCTTCAACTTCGAATGTAATCGACTTCATTATCGGCTATAGCACCCTCGAAAACCATGAAAACAAAAACCATGACGAAAAATTTGACTTTGCAGCCGCCATTTTAGATTTTCATTTTGACCTCACTATCGGCTTCACCACACTTAAAAATCATGAAACACCTCCTACTTATTTAAATGTCGCTGTGCCCGACAGGGTCCATTATTTATTGTTTCTATTCCATTAATATTAACCACCTGTATGTGTAGGTACATTAGGGATTGCAATAAAGATTAATTGAATTGAAAACGAATACCTTAACGAAAACTTGAAAAAAATCGCAGCCGTCTTGGATTTTATTTTTGACCCCACTATCGTCTTCGCACCCTCGAAAACCATTAAAACTATCACACTTTCTCTCGCTGTCGCTTTGTTATACAGCATGTAACGATCCTGAAGGGTATTATTTGGTATCGTAGTGCGTACACAAATACGTAATAATTTAATGGATACGAGATAATTAATTTTCCCCAATGAAAAAAATTAATTTCAAAAATTAAAAATAATCATACCAAAGGCAACACTGATCGCTCGACAGGGTTCACCAGAGTTCACCTACAGTTTCGTGTCAAAGAAGCCGCCTGAGCGCGGCGGTCCTTTATTGCGTGCCGCCAAAGAAACGTAGGACTAAAGAAATCTACGTTTTGCCTACGCGTAGGTATCAGCTGATATTTTGTTGTAGGCTTACGCACAATGACCCCGATTTCTGACCTTCTGTTTATCAAGAAACAATTATTATTGAGTTAATGTGATGTGCTTTTGGCAATGTACCCACTGTAGGTATCAGTTTATTAAAACATTTACTTGTTACATACCTCTATCTATGTAGAACATTAGTACACATTCGACACCTTATTATTAAATTTGCACGTACTCTTCGCAGCGCACATGTGTACGATTTGAGTGACTCGAAAGCTTCCACAATCCGAGCTGTTACTTCGATTCCCGAATCACACATTCACTCACAAATAAAATTTTACATATTCAAATATTCCTGATTGGTATACGACATTGTTCGCGATACGATAGCGGCACGTGATACGTACGGACATCCGATCGCAAGCTATCTCCACGTGAGACTGGCGAAGTGTCCAAACTAGCGATGGGTAACTCCGGAGGTACTGATCCAAAGGAGCCGGTACCGAACGCGGATACGTAAACCTTATTTATTCCTCACAATACTTACCGGCACCGCGGTACCAAATGATTCCGGAGCGCGCGTTCACTGTTCACTCTCGTTCACTCGCTCAAGTCACTCGGAAGTACTCGGAACACGTCGTATCGCTCTAACTAACCAACTGTTCAATTCAAAATGTGCCAAATGATCCAGTGAACCAAATGAATAAAATGTTCTGCGAAATCGGGGAACAAAAATGAGCGAGTGAGTGCCGGTGCCAAACGGTGCCAAAGGAATAAATAAGGTGAACCGGTACCGGACCCGGAGTCGGAATAAGTGAATCAATTCACTTGCCGGAATAAAGATTACCCACCGCTAGTCCAAACAAGTAGCGACCAGTCGGCTACATCAAAGGATCGAGGACTCGTTATGAGTACCTACAGCGCGGCTAATGCAGGGCGGTGTCCTTTGAAATAAAATAGGCAGTATAAAAGATTTCGCCGGCCGGTGGAGTGTTGTCAACTTATGAAAATTTACCATATTTAGTGTTACATTTCGCATGTTAACTAAAATAAAAAAATCAATAGCTTTTGGTTTTTATGAGTTAGATTTTTTTACTATTTTTTCTAGTACGTATGTTAAACCAGGAATACGCCTTTTTTGGATCGGACAGGGTTTTTGTTACATATTGTATAGAATAAAAAGTATGGATCGCATTTTCATTATTACAATCCAAGATGACGCATAACGCTTTTTCGTTACGTAAAATAAAAAAAATAAAAAAAAATACTCCTTTCGTATGCAGCGTTAAAGAACTTCGTTCTGTTGAAATGATTTAGAACACTTCATATATCTGGCATTATTTTTTATTTCATACAAACAGGTGCCACGCTACACTGGCTGCATAGTGTGCGTTTGATACAAGTTTTGAACTTCGTTTCATTCAGTTGGATTACGTGGGGAGGTATTTTATTATAACATTTTAAACAGTACCCCATGAAGGATGAATCTACTTTAGCCAGCCTGAAACCCGGTTGAACCAATTGGTATCTATTTCTAGTCCCATAGTTGTGTCTTTCACCTCTTTTTAAAAGATTCAAGTTTTTCCTTACGTACATGATATTTTCATATATATATTGACAAGGTACGGTCATGATGTTAATATCTTTAAACAATTCCCTTAAAGAATCGCGCCTGCAGAGGCCATATATTGCTCTGATGGCTCTTTTTTGCAGAATAAAAATAGACTCGATGTCTGCAGCGCGTCCCCATAATAAGATACCGTAAGACATGATACTATGAAAGTAACTGAAATAGACTAGCCTCGCGGTATCTACATTAGTAAACTGACGGATTTTTCTTACAGCATATGCTGCTGAACTTAGCCGTCCTGCAAGAGATGTTAAATGGGCCCATTGCAGCCTTGAGTCGAGCGTGATCCCCAAGAAAACCGTTTTTCAATTAATTCTAGTTTCTCTTGATTCAATACTATGTCACAATCAGTACTTTTAACATTCCGCAAAGCAAAGCTTATGCATTTTGTTTTTTTTCCATTTAGTACTAAATTATTAGCAGTAAACCAATTTGGCACCTGCAGCAGGGCGTTATTTACGTCGTCAAGATTTGATGTACGTCTACTTATCTTAAAAATTAAAGAAGTATCATCAGCAAATCACACCATTTGTGGTTGGTTTTTTAATAAATGGGGTAGATCATTAACATATACTAAAAAAGAGGAAAGGACCTAATATCGAGCCTTGTGGAACCATTTTTACTTTTAATCCAAGTGAATTGACACCATTAATTTGAACTTTTTGCCGTCTATCTTCTGAATAAGATCTAACCAAACCTAGCGCAAGTTTACCTAGTCTGTAATACTCCAGTTTTAGGAGCAAGGTTTCGTGATTAACGCAGTCAAATGCCTTGGAGAGGTCACAGAAAATTCCTATGGCATCTTGGGCCTCCTCCCACGCTGTAAATATGTATTTTAGTAAAGTGACACCAGCGTCAGTCGCGCATCGACCTTTGGTGAAACCAAATTGCCGTTCGTGTATGATTTTGTTGATGTTAAAATGATTAAGCATTTGATTGAGCATTACCTTTCCGAACACCTTGCTGAATACCGGCAACACGGATACTATGCTAAAATTGTTGGTGTCTTTGCTATCCCCAGATTTAAAAAGTGGTATAACCTTACTGTATTTCATTACATCCAAATTAAATATTAAAGCTAAGTATTGTGCTATAGTCTCCATTATGGATGTACAAACTTTGATGGACATTCCCCAAAGATCTTCGGTCAACTTGATTTTTATTTGCCGAAAAGCTTTTATAACTATCATAGGGTTTATATGTTTAAATTGAAATTCAACCGGGCAGCCTGGAACGTTCGCTCTTACTAAATCAATTGAGACTTTGGGTGAGGAATTTAAAGCCTCCGTAGTTTTAGATGGTTTATTAGTAAAATAATTTACAAACTCTTGAGCTACTTCTAAGTTTGAGCTTATGGCACCACGTGAAGTCTCCAATATATATTCTGTGTTTCGAATTTTTTTCCTACTAGTTTCGTTATTTATAACTTTCCAAACTGTTTTTATTTTATCTTCTGCTGATTTGATCTTGTTGCTAATGTACAGGGCTTTAGCTATTTTGCAGGTATTTCTAAAATTTTTGGAGTATTTAGCAACATACTTATTGAAAGTTTCAGTGTTAATGTAAGGCTTAAGGCCATGCAGCTCGAACAGTCTTTCCCTACTAATCCTAATACCTCTAGTTGCCCAGTCACTAAAAATTATATCAGGGATAATATTTTTTGTTTTCTTTTCAAAAGTTTTATTGAATTCAGTGTGGACTAATGAAAAGACATCCTCATAAAATTTTATTTGCATCGTCCATATTATGGCCCACAACATTTAACTTATTATTTAGGGTACTGTTGAATCTATTTAATTTGCCAGTAGTTATTGGTCTAAATTGTATTTGCAGTTTTTGTAAAGGTGTTTTAATCCTAAAAGTTACCGTTTGTCCACTATGATCTGACGGCAGATAATTTACGATGGCTTTCTCTAAATAATCAAAATCGGAGAAGACATTATTATTACAAGTAGCAGAAGTTGGAGTTACTCTAGTCGGTTCTGTAAAAACATTAAATAAATTGAACGATTTAAAAAGGCTTAGGAATCTACTGCTATTTGAATTATTTTCCAAAATGTTAATATTTAAATCACCACAAATAATTGCGGCTTTGTTACTGGATGCAAGTTTCCCTAGGACATCTTCCATTATTGACTCAAATAATGAAAAGGTCTGATAATTAGGGGGTCTGTACACGCACACTACAACATGCATATCTAGCTCAACACAGGACAGTTCTATGCAATGTTCAACTGATAAACCAACTATGTCATTGCGTTGCTTAGATTTAAAAAAAAAATTTAACCAAGATTAGAGACCCTCCACGCAGCATAGATTTACGGGTAAAACAACTGCCCACACTATAGTTCTCATAATTAATTAGCATTTGGTAATCCCTTAACCAATGTTCAGTAAAACAAACAATGGTGCCGATTCTCTTGTCACAAATGCCTTTAAACTAGACTAAAAATCACTAAAATTTGGTTTAATTCTGTCAAATGACGATTTTCCATTCTGAAATTGACTATAGTGACACAACTTAACTATATTTTAGTTTGACAGCAGGATTGCACTGAGTTATTAATTTTGTGAAAATGGCAATTTTGCTATTCTGAATTTTACGTTTTTTAACTAAAAATTTGATTGTCTAACTAAATCTGAACATGAATCTGCCTATTTTTAATCGCGATTAAGAAAATAATGACACTAACAGCTCTTAAACGTAGTTTATGTGCTGATTGCGTTCAGTTTCATTGGTGAAATCCACCCTAAGTGCCGCTTTCACCAATGAAACTGAACGCGATCAGCATTAAACCCAGTTCATGTCAGTGTCAATATTCTATAAACAATTTTGACACTGACAGCACAACATTGGTGAAATCGGCATTATGTACATCCTACATTACGTACATCATAAATTGAAAGTAACTCTAAGTGCCGATTTCACCCATGAAACTGAACGCGATCATCACTTTTAAACCTAGTTCAAGAGCTGTCATTGTCAATATTCCATAACAATTTTGACACTGACAGCTCTTGAACGCGTTTTAGTTGTGCTGAACGCGTTTAGTTTCATTGGTGAAATCGGCACTAAGTTTAGTTATTTTTTTTTTTTTTACCTTTTTTACATCTACACCACTGAACGAATTTCGATAAAATTGGCAAGGAGATAGATGGCAGCCTGACGAAGGACATTTGCTACTTTTTGTCCCTGTTGCACGTGCCTGTGGGATATTTTCGACATCCACGCGGGCAAAGCCGCGGCCAGAAGCTGGTATTTTATAGACTACAAATTTTGTAGGTAGGTCTGTACTTCCGGGACTCCACCCTTGCGGTAAGGAATAAGCCTCTATAGTCTCTACGAATGTCGCAAAATTTCCTTACGTTTTTAATAATTTGATGGAATTATTAGGTAACAAAGTAATATATTATTGTTTGGTGATTTCATTAGAAGGCTCTAAATAAGTAAAGACATTTAAGTAACTAAGGTATCTCTGAGTCAGCGGGGTTTTTGTGTAACACACTAACAGTAGCTTTTATTTTGACAGTTCAACAACATTCATTGCGTTATTTACGTTTATTGTTGAGCAGACAATTTTTCTCAAACATATGAAGCAATGGATTATCAATATCCTTCAAAATTATTCAGATTGAGTTTGCTAATGCGTTACGCAATTAGGGTGCAGAATGCAGGTAATAGGATCGAAGGCACGGGGAAAAAAAACATTATTCCTCACCTTCCAATTAGTCAACGCGCCCTTCCTCTGTTTAGCCCTCGTCTTGGCCTTACTCTTGATGACCATGACGGCTCTGACCTCGTATCTAGGGTCGTCAGATGGTCCCAGACCTATCGAGTACTCTTGTAGGTACTTGTGAGCGTCTTCTTGAGCCACTGACCGCTCTAAAGATACGACAATTTTTGCCCACTAAAAGAAAATTTTTTAATTAAAATTACAAATGACCTCAATAAAGGACATTTTTTTCGTTAAAAACTGAAAGAATACAAGTTAAATCTGCTTAGCCTTTGGCCCAACTATGTTGATAGATGCAGCTGAAAACAACAATTTTATATGGAGAGACTGCCTAATCTGACATTCACAACCCGGTTACTGGGTAACACGATACCCCCTTGGTTAGACTAGTTGTCAGACTTCAGAGCTTCTGGCTACGCACAACGTCTGTCAAAGATCTACGAACGACAGCTGGGAGCAACGGCTTAACGTGCTTACCGAGGCTCGAAGGTGTATCGATGTGTGATGGATGGATGTAACCCATCCATGACCGATCGCGGGAAGCGTAGCTCAACCTTCAATCGACGTTATTATGGCTCGTGGCTTACCACGAGCCATGAACTGATAAGAATACAAGTGTCCATTATAAAGGACACATAATCAGCCTATAATGTTCCCACTGCTGGGACACCTAGACCTCCTCTTAATCAGAGGGAGTGGGCCATAATCCACCACGCGGGCCCACTGCGGGTTGGTGGATGACACATGTTTTCGAATTTTTGGTTCTTGACGTGCCGGTTTTCTCACGTTCATGATGGTTTTCTACACCATTTTTGAGAGCAGCGGTGATGAAATATTTCTTATAACGTGTATGGATACTAAAACAAAAAATGTGTTTTTTGAGGGGATGACTGATGTCATTGACCGCAGTTGCTGTAATCACTTAAATGTCGGTTAAAAATCAGTTATTTGTGTGTAAACTTGACAGACGTAATTAGTATCGAAATCTAAAAACTATAAAACATATTTTCTCAACTCATACTTCAAGTATCAACAATACAAGCGGTCATTGTCACATGTCTCGACGGGTTTCAAATGATTCTTCCTCAGTCGATTTAGGCAATTCTGAATAAATCTCAAGTATTAGCAGGTAACTCATGAGGACCTATGAGCTGTCCTTATAATATAGCAGCCTACATGATTACCGCGAGCTGATGCTGGAAGTGGTCACTTCGCACGATGTGTGGGTTAACGTTCTCATAGAACTGCAGACTATGCATGTTCAATATCCCCATCCTCCGGAAAATTGTTTCATCGCTTCATAAAATTTTATTTAAAAATTTAGGATCTTCTCGATGGTGACGTCTCACGTCACATTTTCAACAAAAATAAATAAAATACTCGGGCCATGATCGCAGCGTAAGGCTCCCGCACAACGGTGCGACGCCACAGCGCGTCACAAAGGCACAGCTCGTTGCGCGACACGGGGTGCCTTTTTGTGGCGCTGTGCCGCGGCCGTCGCGCTAGTGGGCACGAGACTTAAGAGGGCTTACGTGTGCTAACACGTTGAACGTGCTAAGGATATATGTATTCTGTTTCGTTTCACAGCACGATGTACCTACTACTGATCTCGGAATCCCCGACATACTTGACAGGAGACGAATACTTGTCATTGTCTTCTCTTGTAGCATCCGAAGTTCCTCATCTTCGACTCTAAGTTCTGGAATGTTCGGACTACCTTCCCTAGCTCCTGGATTTGTAACTTCTGCGTAAGCGGAGTGTACACGTTGGAATATTCGGTAATACGGATAGCGAGCGCGGTCCCGATTAGGATACCTATCGCTCTCGATACACTCTTGCAACTTGGCGTGCATTTACATCACAAAACCCGTACCCTAACTGCGTATTCATGGCTGTTGTACGTATCCGTAGCCATATTCAGGTCAAACAGTGTAAAAAAAATATTGATGAACACCGAATTAAGTACGTGCGTATTTACAAGCTGGTAACAAGTTTAGTCTTGTGCACAATGGTGCGACGCCACAGCGCGGCAAAGGCACCACGTGACGCACGACGAGCGGTGCCTTTGTGTCGCGCCGTTTTGCGGGAGCCTGTACTGAAAATTCTACGCCGGCACCATTTTGAAATGTTTACGACCCGTTCCAACTGGTTCTTTTTTCCCCGTCCGCGATCAAATTAAAAATAAAATAATGAATTAAAGGGGTCTAGATTTTAATTATTTCATTTTAATTCTATTGTGTTTAGATAAAGATTCTCATCAAGTCTGTATATTTTCGCTGGCTAATTTAATTTGACCCTTGATTTCATAATTACCTGTTTAACCCATTCCTTCTCCGACTGTTCGATGACGTGCGCGTAAGTGTTGCCCATCATGGCTATCAACATGTTTAGGAGTAGGATCGGCACAAACACCATGAATATCGCAAACACTGTCTTCGATAGATTCGGGTAAGTTGTCATGCTGAGATCTGTGTACTGAAAAACATGATTGTTTTTAAGATCAAAATGGCGAAACAATCACCAAATCATAAACACACAATGCATGTATAACATCACGCCCATTTTCCCCGAAGGTTTAGGCAGGCGTGTACTTTCTACCAGGAGAACTACAAAGGGGAGACAACATTACGGGGCATCGAATGACGTTCAGTCTGCATACGAGAATTCAATCACATATATATCTTAACTTTTGAATCGCACCTCGTAGTTGACCTTGAGAAGTCGTAACTACTTAACCGGACTATCCTGTGGCCGCCATAAGCGAACTCAAAGCCTCCAGCCAGGGGCGAAAAACTTACATTAATAATCGACTACTCGCTGAGGGCACCCCCTGTGGGGTCAGCAAGATGGGACTGGCTGGATCAAAATTGGATGATTATTATTAACTTGGGATTTTATAGCTAAAGGCTCAGCTACGGCGCAAGCTGGCACTTCGGGGATCACTTATAAAATTATCCAATAGTTTAGTCAGTATAATTATACGAAGCTAGTCAAACATTGCCACAACCCATGGTCTGATCATCACTACTTTAAAAAAAATCTCAATGTTAGGATTTATTTAATTTAAAAAAAAATACTGTAAAGTTTAAAATACTGCAATGCATAAGTATTGCCAGTTCTTAAATTTATGGTTGTATTGTATTTAAATCCCAGGTAATAGTGGTTTTAGGTACCTACTTAGTTAAGCTCTGGGCTATTAAACTCACACTGTAATCGCCTAACGTAATCTGGAACAGTGCCATCCAAGTGGTGGGATAGCTTGAAAACAATGTGGACTGTACGTTTGGGAACCCTGCAACCAAATAGAAAGCTAGCAGTAGTCCGCCAAATTTTTTTATTTTTTTTATTTTGTTTTTTTGCATATTGCAGCTCTGTCGTCTTAAGAATTTTTCGTATGAAAATTCTTAGGTGGACAAATATCTAAAGTTTGACGACTTATATGAAATTGATAGTTGTATGTAATTCAGTAAATATATCATTCCTACAGTCGCGAATCGCATGTTGATCAACATACGACGTAAAACAGAGCTCCAATTTAAAAAAACCAAAGAATATTTTAATTTGGCGGGCTAATAATTATAAAGGACGAAAGAACGTTGGTATTGTAGGAAGAAAAAGTTAAAAACAATTCTTGACATGATCTTTTAGATCATGCCAAGAATGTGAGCAGTGAAAGTGTGCAAGAACTTAGTAAATAGTTCCAACTTTCAGGACAAGATACCTTTGTATAAAAAGTAGAACGATTGCGAGAACCCGAACAGCACGATGGAGTAGATGATGCCGAAGGTGAACATGTCTCCTGTGATCATGCTGTAGATCATCGTCACGAACGGACCCGTCAGCTTTACCGCCCTGACGGCAAAAAAAAACATAGTTCCAGTCTTGTTTGTATTCCCCGAAGGAATAACTACTTAGACACCAAAAAACCTGTTTTTTACGTTTTTATATTAAAATATAAGGTAAACAAATCCATCAACGCAAACCATCGCGGGTTGCGTTGATGGACGCAAACCATCGCGGGTTTAAAAGCGATATGTCCACAGGATGTATCAGACATGGCAAGTCTGTGACAAAACATAATTATTAATTTTCACAACTACGTAAGTTTATAGGTTTATGCCAGTGTTGTTGCTGCAAATCATAGTTCACAAGCAATCGTATAGGATTCTTACCTTCCACCATTTGTTGGATCACCTCTTTATCGGCCAAGTAATGTCGAGAGAGAAAAACGGATGTAGATTAAGTACTTTTGTTTTGGTTAGTAGTTGTGTCCTCAGCACTGCTCGTGTCAACTTTTATATACTCGTAGGTACTTACCAAAAACCTTACCACAGAGATCTATGAATCCATAATCACATGGTTGGTAAAATGCGAGTAGCGGTTCTTGATTGACTTATTTATAAGCGCACTTACGGACAAGGATTCGAAGGTTGCGTTTTATAAAAGCCATGTTAGGTACGACTTACCCAGCGAAGAACATAAGCAGAAACCAGAAGCCAGGCAGTAAAAAGATCAGTAGCGCTTCCTCTAGCATTGGCTGTCGCATCAGCCGCGCTGGGATGCACGCTAACAGTAGCAGGTTTGAAATCAGGAAGATGAACTTCGCTGGTTCCTGGATCTAGGAAAAAGGGAAAAACATAACTCACCATAAAAATTGAGGTTTTGGGTATCCAGCAATCAACAACTATGACAAAGAATAATAATTAATGGTAACAGTTATGAGCTGAGAACAATTCAGAAGACTAACCAACTGTTTAAAATAAGCCACCAGCCCCTGATTCTTCAACTCATCTCCCTGCTGCAATATAATATAGCACAGGGTACTCGCCAAAGTCCCCAGTTCACTTGCCAGCCGGATGCCGCTCCTCGCATCAGCGATCTCGAGACCCCAGTCGGGATGAGCATCAGCCTCAGCACTGCTATGACGAAGGTATACGGAGAGGGACAGGAGAAGGAGATGTAACATTAGGATTAGGAGACGTTTGAGGAATTTGTTCTGTAATGACAAAACCATTCCCATTTATAAAGCCCACCTAAAAATTAAATAAAGCTCATTAGTTAGGCCCAGTTACTAGCGTGTGCGCTTGCACCTCATGACCAGACGCATGCCTTAAAGAAGGGCGCATTGATTGTCGCATTCCCCAAAGGCAATTTCAAACGCTCGCGGCTGGACAGCTTCAGCTATTGATGACAAATTTTGAAACTTTTCTCAATAAAAAGTTCCGGTTACAATGCATATTTTAAAAATGGAAATATGCATTGTAGCAGGCCTTTACGGCTTTTCCCTGCATGGGGACAACAGGCAAGGTAGATAAGATTGTACTACAACAAGGACATAAAATACGTACTCGAGCAAACGTCTTCCACTTTTCTTCAAGAAGCCTCTGAATTATGCCGCCGTCCAACATGTTGAGATGCTCTTGTTTCGTACCATTCAGGATTATGAACAACGCCGAGTTCCAATCTAAGTATAAGAGTACATTTCGGTGTTTAAGACTTTCGGAGTAGGGAACCTGAATAACGGTCTTATTTACTATACTCGTAAACTCATGCATATTAATTAATGTTTCGTAGATATAGCGAACGGTCAGTGTTCCGCATTAATTGTCCCCTCTTACGAAGAAGAATAAGGCAAGCAGGATAATGCAGGACACTGGCTGTACCAGCGCAGCGTGTTAGAGTCGAATCTATCTTTCTTTTCAAAGTAACCTACCGCTACGCACCTGGCGTTTTTGAAACACAAAAGAGGATTTTTTTTTGGCTTCGACAAAATAATTATTTTGTTTGGAACAATTTCATTGATTTCTCATTTATCTAAACAAATGGTTTTAATTGTTTACAACTTAGACTCGACACACAATCATTAAGAATGGGTCGGGTCCCTACATGATGATAAACGCAAATTATTTAGTAATATCTACATAGGTATAATAAGTACTTATTTTTAGTGATTGCAGGTAGATATACTTATCAAAAATTATTAATAGGCTATTATTTAGAACATAGGTACATATGTGTGCACACAACTCAATGGTAACGTCTCAAGAGAGCTCCGCTCTATCCTAGGCGACTAGAGGTTCCCTTTGAGTTATTGTGTACTTAGGTATTGATAATTCGGTGGTTTTACTCTAAACCCCCTAATAAGTGATTCTAGTGAACACCTCAATATGTATAATTATTAGTCTTCACATGAGCAAATAAAAAAAAACAGTAGGATTGCCGAGTAACATAACATTTTGTTACAAACAAGTAGGTATTTACAGACGTACGCACGACGACATAATAAAAAAAAATATATCTAGCTGTACATTTCTAGTTTAGGCTGACTACTCATTGTACGAAAAGCCTATACAATGCGAGGTCAGCTAAACCTGGACCTGTAAATCTTGATATGTCGTCGTGTGTACACCGTGCGATCAGCAAAATAACATTGCAGGTTGCTTTATACATTGGTTGTGATATAATACATAAGTAAGTGTTAGGAATATCATTAATGTAAGTATTAATTATTATGCCTCGTACTTTTTTTGAATCAAATACCTATATATTTTTATTATAATAACGCCTGAGCTCGGCCGGGAATTTACAAAAATATTGATGATAAGTGTAATTAGCGCGTTGGTATATTGTCTATGGATAGATAGTGGACCCACGTAGGGTGAAGGGTGGGTCAGACAGGGTAGTAAATTGCAGCCATGCTTCGATAATTAATTAAATTCTGTATTTTTTTTTTTACTAGCCTACACTGACCCCTGGGCAAAGGCCTCCCTCCACTGCTTCCATCTTTCGCAAGCCCGCGCGTCCTCCTTCCAGTGTTCACGGAACCTGTCAAGCTCGTCCTGCCATCTCCTACGTAATCTAAGGGCCGATTTTTCAATCCTCAGATAAACAACCAGATAGACTTTATTCCATAGATAGCAAGATTCTCAGTTTTTCAATGGTCAGATAGTAGTTAACGGTCGAATAAAGTCTCTAACGGAGGAATAAAGTTATCTGCTTCTTTGAGAGCCAGTTAGGGTTTTATTCCTGCGTTATGTATGACGTTTTAGGTTATTTTTGACTGTTCCATTCTATTTGTGTTTATGGTGAAGTGACAAAAGTCCAGTAATTTGTTAAGATGGATGTGTTTGAAACAATTGACGGTTTTGCAATCGAAGAATTTAGATGGAAATTAATTAATTTAACCTACCTAAGAGAAAAAAATACGAGTTTTACGAGAATAGCCTGATAATTTCAACACATGGGCCGACAATGAATTTTGGAGAAGATTTGAAAAAGATACCATAGCCTATTCACTTTTATTGATTGAGGAAAAACTGTTTAGTTTTTTGCTCAATCAGAAAGGTAAGTTATCTTTGTTAAAAATTATTTCAAGGGGTCCCGACCCCATCTTTACCTACAATCATGAAATTAGCATAACCTACATCTTCATTATTTTTATAGTTCCAGGAATAGTTGTGTGTGCCACCAATGTAAAAAATACTACTCACCCTGCAATTCTATACATCTGGCGGCATTTTTTATGTAACAATTGGCGATTTACACGTTTTGTTGCTATTCTCGTCTAACACATTGAATACCGTATATGTGCATCTCGCTTGCACATAGACAGTGTGAAGTTCGCTAGCATAGACCACAGATAGATTCTCTAGTTAACATATGATTGAAAAATCGAAAATATTTATTCGCTTCATAAACAGCCAGATAATCTTATACTCTAGATAGCTATTCGACGACTTAACTGAGGATTGAAAAATCGGCCCTAAATTAAATTATAATTGCGTAATGCGTTTTATTTTTATGTGTAGGTAAGTGTGTAGGTAGGTGACACGCGATAAAAGTACCCTGACATGTAGGTAACATGGCAGGGTACGTTTATCAGAGTGCACAACAAAAGAAGACAATTTTTTTTTTGCATAAAACAAAGTCGGCTTAGTTTCACCATTTATAGCTCCAGAACAGCTGGACCAACTTTTATGATCATTGATTTGTTGGATTGCCCATAATAGCAGAATAACTATTAAAACTAGGGAAAAATTATAAAAATATTCTGTAGCGGTACGAAGTTCGCCGGGTCAGCTAGTGTAGATATAAATTAAATGAAATACTATCAATAGCGGGGATATTGTAGATAAGTACTCTGTGGTCACTGCATTGATGATACTAGGCCACGCGGGGTGAGCGGCGGAGATATTACGTGCCGCGGAGAGCGATCGAAAATTCGAAAACGAAACGGTTGGCAGCGTTGTTCGGCGAGTAGGCGCACCTCACTCGATTCCCCTTATCTCCGCGTGCCCCCTCCGTCGCCTGACATCGGCTAGCCAGCGCATGCCTGACGCTTTCCCCCCGCTCTTCACCGCTGGCACAATCTGCGTCGCGAGGCGCGTTGTCTCTCATTCTCATCAAACAGAGACCAACAGAGACGAATGATTGTAGAATAACGTTGTTTCAAGCAAAAAACCAATTGCCGTTTGCTCTGCCTTAATTCAGGAACCTAGGTAAGTCATGTATTGCCTTTGTACTTTTTGTTCAAATATCAACTTACGGTGTATTGTTTCCTTACACTTTACCTTTTTATTTACCAGTCTAGCTACGGCATGTCAACGCATAGTAAGCGTTTACGCATAGTAAGCCTACGTTCGCAAGGACGTAAAAATATTGCGGTGGGATTTTATCGCGCACTGCATTTTTAACTCTCAGCGCTAAGCAGATCGTTGAAATTAAAGTGCGTGGCATAAAATCGCCGCGGGTAAAACACGCCCGTGCCAACCTTGCGCTAGTGTTGGGTTGCGGGGGGAAATGGGCGGATGTTAAGGCGCTACCCCGAGCAAAACCTTGCGATAGTGCGTTATTCAATTCAGAGGCTATTAACTAATTAATTAAGAGTAATAATCTACTTTTAGGGCGAATTTCACCAAACTATATAATATACAGTAAGATACCAAAATTATGAGAGTAGTTTTTGAATTTTTGTCAATTTTTTCCATTTTGTAAATGTCAGACATCAATTTTATTCCACGGATAAAAGTTAGCTGACTTTGGTAAAATCAGCCCTTAGAAGCAAATTATTAATGTTCGTTAGAATAACAATCATCACATTGCACGTTATTTATTGTTTATACCTATGTGTTTAAGATACATTTGAAATCTTCTTGTAAAAATATGACAAAAATTATTGATTTCATGTATCTTTTGCTAAAGGTGACGTTCTAATAATTTGAGGATTACACTTAGGAATAGATAATTTAAAAATCTAATTAATAATCCACTTTTATTTTAAAAGATCGCTATTCTCCTTGTATTTAAAGCATTCCAAAAGAATTGCGAATTCTATGATAAAGGGGCGTGCGCCGGGTAGCGGGACAGAGCGAGACTTAGTAGCGGGACGGAGAAGGACCGCACACTCAAGGTCGTTTGGACGGGGGATTGCCTTAAAGTCCCAATAGTCGCAAGCTGCCAAACTGCAGGTTGGGGCATAATTTCAGGGCTTTCACTGACTGATCTCCGAGATGATATCAAACAAATTAATTTTATAGTACTAGTAGTAGTTTGTAGTCATTTAAAGATACTTCAACAAATAAGCAGTTGTTTTTCATGAGACTTTTCGGGTTTGATAAATTGCTTTTAATAAGCCGAAATTTACGTTTAACTAGTTTAACATCAAGTTTATCGTGTATTTTACACTAAACGTCTTAGTTGCCTTATTATAAAAATATTTAAAAAACTCACTTGTCCTCCCATCAGGCAGCAAGGTATCCAGAGCATTCAACGGGTAGGCAGAGCAGGTGATATTGGAGTACCGCCAGAACTCCTTCGCAGACAGTTCCAACATCTCCCGGAAGACGGACGCTCGACCCAGTTGGCAGGCCAGTGTCAGCGGCGTGAAACCCGCCAGGTTCATACGACCGTTGCTGGCGGGGACCTTCGGGTGCCGGAGCGCGTAGCCGAACATGTCCTTATTTGAGGACACGGTAAATGTCAAATAATTGTTTCTTTCTGTTTTGTAGGAAATTTTTTAATCAAAATAAACTTCCAGGAAAATAAGCATAATAATATGCTTATTTTCCTCGAAGAGTTGGGCAGACGAGTATACCAGACGAGTGTAGCAGACATTAAAAAAGCTGAGTCCTTATTGGAGTACACTAGAGGCTCGTACACACTGGCGCGACGCTACAGCGCGACACAAAGACACCGCGTGTCGCGCGACGAGCGGTAAGGCACCGCTCATCGCCTGTTTGTGGGAGCCTTAAAGCAACACAACACTGACAAGCAACCAAAACTCACCAATTTATCACAAACGACTACCATATGCAGTATCATGTTCCCAAACGAGTCCTGTGCGTCTGGGTCAGCTCCGGAGTCACAAAGCAGGTTGTACACTCCCTCGTTGGCACAGCAAGCCGCCCACGCCAATGGGTACTCGCCTAAGTACGCCAGACCTTCGTAGTTCGTCTGCCTCGCAGGAGGCACGCGTTGTTGGTCACGGGGGAGGAAGAAACTGCCTGTTTGCAGAGCATAATCAGTCTTTAACGTTCTCATTGCTCCAGGCCTCCTTTTTGTGAGAGGCCATCCACCACGCGGGCTCAATGCGGGTTGGCGGATGTCAAACATACTTTCGATTTTTCGGTGAAGGAAAACATCGTGAGGATAACGGCATGCCCTACATGCGGTTTTCCTCCCGATGTTTTCTTTCACCGTTTTGAAAGCAGTAGTTATGAAATAATTAACACAAAATAAAGTGCCTGCTTGGGTTCGAACCCACGACCTACAGCTCGTAAGTCGCGGCCATTACTAGTGGGCCACCACTGCTCTCGACTGATGTCGTTGGCAGAGTATGTAATGAAGATAGACTAGCCGTGTGGCACAGTTATAGTGCAGGTGGAGTTGTGGGCACAGTTATAGGGCGGGTAAAGTTTCAGACACAGTTATAGGGCGGGTAGAGTTTTGGGAGAAATTATAGGGTGTGTAGTGTTGTGGGCACAGTAATAGGGCGGGTAGAGTTGTGGACACAGTTATAGGGCGGGTAGTGTTGTTAGCACAGTTATAGGGCGGGTAGAGTTGTGGGCACAGCCAATACCGATAACTTTCCGGTCTACAAGTTTTTTTTTTAAATGTCAAGATTATTTCATAACAAAAGTCATTGAATTTGGTTTAAAAGATAAGGAAACATGGGTTACTGTTATGCTCATAAAAATAAAGAAGTAAAACATTAAACTAAAATAGTCAGGTTTCTTATTGGAACTTACCAATAGCTCTCTGGTTGACGTCAGCGCCCGCCTCTACTAAGTCTTGAACCAGCTCGTTGTTGCTGTACGCTATCGCCAGGTGTAGAGAACTGGCCCCTTCAACAGAGAGATGAATTATATTCCATACTGCGCCTTAGTTGCGTAACATACTTTCAATCGAAATCTGAATAGTATGAAGGATATTGCTAATCCATTGTTTTATATGTTTGATATAGTCTGCTCAGAAACGTATATAACGCAATGAATGTTGTTGAACTGTCAAAATGGAATGTCATCGCTACTGTTAGTGTGTCTCTAGAAATGGGTGGTGGTTCAACAATGATGGTAATCGGCCCTTAGCGCCCTTACGTTGTGCAAATCATTTTAATTGTAGGTATTTCAACCAAATGTGGATTTATTATATTCTGCTGGGCAGTTGTTGCAACACTAGAAGTGGTGAAGGTCGGGCGTTTAGAGGGACTGTCTTGTGAAATTTTGACGTTTAAAGGTGCTGATTCTCCACAAACATATAAAGAGTAGCAGACCAAACATTGCGTAGCCATTACGCACACATAGGAAATGTTGTCTTAACAAGACCGGACTGAGGCCGGTTGCCGCCGAAATACTTACTGAAAATCGATATTCTCTAGGAATAAGAATTATAGAGTACTTATCAATAAAGTCTTAACGAACAGTACCACCCCTCTATTGTGGTGCTTTTTGTAAAAGGCGACAAAGAGAGTATTTTAAGAGGACGATTGGCAGAAGTCCACTATCCTCCTTTTGGCGACCGGCTTGACGGTGTATATACACATTTTTTTATTTTTATTGTTTATTGTTAATTAAAACGGTAACACCAATTACAATAATTAACATACAGATTGACTTATTGGAAAACAATGATATTTCAAATACTAACATATAATAGAGGACAGCCCTGCATACTTACACTCGCAAAACATCAGACATACACGCATAATTCTGCTCCATTCATCTGCAAACAGATCACATTCAGGATTTTTGGTCAGGAGGTCGTTAAGTATCCTTAAGGTACGAAACACAGGGGACTCAGCTCTGGCGACAGTTTTAGATAACGGCGGCGCAAATAGATGGCGTCGACAACTTTGTCGATGTCCGATGTATTTGTCGGGAACAAATAGCCGACAGAAAAGATCGTGGAGCTCGGGACTGTCGATGAGTCCTCTAAGAGTTTTGCAGGCTACTGTGAGCTGTAGAAAGCCTCGTCTAACCTCTAACAAGTTGAAGCCCAAAACTCCTAGGAGGTAATTAGTAGGGTACATGAAAGGGAAGAAGTGAAACGTCTTTTTATACAAAAATCTTAGGAATGTTTTCTGCACCTTTTCCAACGTTAAAGTATGAGTCGCTGTGTAGGGATGCCAGATACAGGCACCAGCCTCAAGGTTACTACGAACCAAGGTGGTGTACAGAAGCTTGATAACATTTGGGTTGCAAAAATCGCGGGCATTACGCAAAACAAAACCCAAACGCCTAAAAGATTCCTTGGCAAGAGTAGAGACATGATCTCTAAATGTCAGACCAGTGTCAAAGGTCACGCCCAGGTCTTTTGTTTTGGTGACACGACATAATACTTCACTACCCAATCTGTAGTTATAGTGGAGTGGTTGACGCTTTCGACTGTACGTCATGACGTTACACTTTGTAACATTAAAAAGGAGTTTATTGACCATGCACAACTCATATATAGCATCAATGTCCCCTTGTAGGAGTAAGCAATCCGCGACCGTATCAATTTGAACGACTAGTTTTAGGTCGTCAGCGTAAAGCAAGCATTTTGCGAACCTAACCTTATTGATAAGATCATTGATCATTATAAGGAAAAGCAGTGGACCAAGTATAGATCCCTGACTCATGCCAGAACGGGTATTATAAGGTTCAGACTCAAAGCAACCATGCCTAACAAACTGCCTGCGGTCTCGTAGATAGTTCGCAAAGAAGGTAAGAAACTCAGACGAGAAACCTAACGCCTCCAACTTCATCAAGAGCACGTCATTGTCAACCCTGTCGAACGCCTTGCGGAAATCGAAATAGAGGACATCTACTTGCCCCTCACTGTCCAAAACCCCAGAAATATAATCAACATGAATCATCAGATTCGAATTGACTGAGCGGCCTTGGCGAAAGCCGTGTTGGGCATCAGTTAGAAATGCATTTATACGTTTATAGATGTACGTGTGGAGTATGTGCTCGAAAACCTTAGCAAGAGTTGGCAGGATAGCAATAGGCCTGTGTTCCACCACAGATGATTTGTCACTAGTTTTTGGGATGGGAATAACACGCGAGATTTTCCATTGCTCAGGGTATACACCGGACTGAAGGGCTAGATTAAAGATATGGCAGAGAGGAGTTGCCAGTATATCGTGGCATCCCTTGAGGATAAAAGCAGGGATGGAGTCAGGGCCGATCGAGCTATGAGGTTTAAGCTTAGCAATGCCCTTAACTACGACCTCAGGGGTCAAAAGGGGGATTGGAATATTATTTCCTGAGTTGTAGGTTGGTCTGAGATTATTTGGGTTTAATTCAGGTGAATCAGGTAAGAAAACGCTGGAAAAGTACTGAGCGAACGCTTCGGCAGATTTTATACCTGAGTAAACTATACCGTTGTGCACAACGTTAGGCTCGAAACCACACTTCGATCGCAGGCTCGAGACATGGTGCCAGAACTGTCGCGGATTACTTCCGATGTTGTTCCCTACAGTATCACAGTATGATTTATAGGCCTCTGGAGTTCTGGTTTTTAAATCCGAACGTAGTGCGCTAAATTCAGCATATAAATGGTTACAGCGTGAAAGTTTCCATTTGTGATGCAATTTGTTTTTACGCTGAGTGTCGCTGACTAAATCTCTTGTAAACCAAACCGGATATCGTCTGTTGCCACAATTTTTCCTCTTTTTTTTTGGGTTACATGAATCGAAGAGGTCATAAAATATGGTATAAAGCTGACTAGTAGCCGAGCGTGCATCCCGGCAGCACAGGAGATCTTGCCAAGGTGCAGCACGAATTTGATCATTTAAGAGAATGTAGTCTCCTTTGCTGAAGTTCCAGTCTCTACTTTGGTCAATGTTGCTAGGGTATAATATTTCATTACCCTGATGTTTTGACATTACTACAGCAATATCTAAGGGAGGATGATACAGGTCGATAGGGGCTAGCTCTGAGCCCGCGACATATTCGCAGTTTAAATCGGCCCCCTCCTGAACCAACACTACATCTAACTTACTCCCACGCTCATTCATCACTTCATTCATCTCTACCAGATTACAAAAGTTCAAAAAGTAACACCAATAATTGTTTACATTCACTGACGCACTTTTTAAGTTAAGGTCTCCTAAGATCATAACTTTTCCACTCAGATTTGATATAATGCTTTCAACCTTACAAAACCATGTCATATAGTCTTCGTCAGTGGCAGAAGGCTTGATGTAGACAACACACACATACATATTTCGCCCATTCATTTGGATCCTCGCCCACAGGTCTTCACCGCAATCCGTTTCTAGGTCATATTGCCTGCTCATGGTAACGCCATTGCGTGCTGCTAGCAACACACCGCCCCCCAGAGTAACTCTATCTCTACGTAGGATGCGCCAATCTCCGTCAGTCAATTCTGTCACATACAGTTGACATCAGGATCGGATAGAAGAACTGGCTCTGCAGTCTATAACCCACATACCCAGCTTCGTGGAACCAAGAGTTAAGGTGTTGGTTGGCCTGAAAACCATAGAAGCCTCGCTCTCTCCTCACGACCCGCTCGCTAAGTGGGAGGACCACACTGCCCGCCAGCGCTATAAATATATCATGAATTTTGAAATAAAATAATGAATTTAGTGAATACTCGTTTTAAAAGATTTATGTTTTACTTGTTTTGGAATAACACTATTTTTTTATGATTTCTTTGAGACCAATTTTTCTCTGTGTATTCGTTCATTCATAAATTGCAGATGATGCATCATAGGCTGCATCATCTGCAATTTATGAATGTGCATCAACGAGATACTACTTACGACTTGTCGCTTAGCAAGAAAAGGATAAAGAATCATATCCATCTATATAAATATAACTAGGGATTAGTGTTAAGTCTGCTACTCTCTATATGTTTGTGTGATTCTCAGCCTGATTTGAGAAAAATCCTTGTTTTTTTTAATATTTTTTATATTAGAATTTTAAGGATTCGACGGACTAACTGGTGCTAGTGGTAATAATGCAAATAAGTACTTGCCTAAATACTCCTCCCCTTCGACGACATCCAGTGATAGTTTCGGAAAGCATTTCACTAGTGTTCTTGCTAGTCTGGTGTGGATCTGGAATTGAAAAACAATAGTTAGTACTTACTCAATATTGTTCTCAAGCGGAAAACGTAACGGACCTTTTTACTTTCTCCAGCGTTTACCAGCTATGCTATTGTCTCCCTTCTCCAAGAGACGATATTTTGGCCTACGACGAGCTTGTCGACGAGACAGCCTTGAGTTTGACCGAGCATGCAGCGCTGATTCAAACGGTATTCACTAACGCATTTGGATGTGGTCGTCGAGGAACTATAGGCTGTTACCTCCCGTCGCTGTTTCATAGACGAATATGGCCTTGCAACAAATTCGCGTTCTTAATAATCATCAATCTGGACTGAGTTCAGAGACAATTCGTTGAGTAGTTCTTGAGCGCTAGTGTAGCTACTCGCAGCTTAGTGAATACAACCACAAAAAAACCCTAAGGAGCCTGGCGGGCGATGCGATGCAACGCGGTGTGACGGAGAAACCAGAAATTTCACACGGACTCCGTGTGAAATTCTATCTAATCTAGAACAGTCCTACCTTAGTATCACAAATGATGAGCACATGAAGTAGCGACTCTCCCAGAGCACCTCTGTAGCACATCTGCCAGCAGGCGGTGTGGTCCTCCCACTTAGCGAGCGGGTCGTGAGGAGAGAGCGAGGCTTCTATTGGTAACACCACCTGGGGGTGACCATACACTCATATAAGACTGAAGACTTCTTAGGCTAGTGGTCACAAGAGCTACTGCTGAGCATGAGGTCATGGGTTCGATTCCCAGGTCGGGCAAAGGGCTTGTACACAAAACTGCGATGAGACGTCGCATCGCAAAAATCTGCGAGCTCCCTCGCATCGCAAGAACTTGCGAATTGATTCGCATCGCGCATTGATCGCAGATGAACCCAAAATCTTCTTTGCTTCTTTTTCCTGTATCTCCTAAGCAATAATAAAAGTGCACACTTCTCTTTACGATCCATGTCACGACCTAGTTTTCAATTCAAAATACGTTTAGTACGGTTAACGGTCGTCGAAGGAATGGTCACCCTGGGAGACGCCTTGCCGCACGAAATCGCATCGCAGCAATTCGTGTCGTAATTTTCTGCGTTGCGAATTCGCATCGCGTCGCATCGCAGTTTTGTGTACAAGCCCAAAGTGTTATTGTGTTTTTTCATCAGGAATTTACCAGTAGCAGCCCCGAGTCTGGATTTGTGCCCGGTTTATGGCGATAGTTTCGGTTCGTACATGGAACATAGTATCTATAAATAAATAGGTTTATAGGTTATTTCTAATGTTAATACATCTATACTAATATTAAAGAGACGTATTTGTCTGTTTGTTTGCATGTAGGGATAACCTTTGGAACTACCGGTCAGATTTTAAAAATCTTTTCATATTAGATAGCCCAATTCTTGAGTAATGCTATAGGCTATGTAACATCACGCCATGACCGTTAGGTACCGAAAAAAAATCTGAAAGAACGCTAAGCGTAAGCTAAGTATTAGCGCGGGCCGGCTACGCGATGCGGCGAAGAAGTGGGGGGCACAAGAAATTTCACGCGGACAAAGTCGCGGGCAGAAGCTAATCTATCCGAATATTACAAAGAGGTATTTGTTTGTTTGTATGTAGGGGGTAATCTCTGAAACTTCGGATCAGATTTAACATCACGCTATGACACATAACGTCCAAAAAAAAATGGTCAGAAAGAACTATTAGCGAAAACGAAGTTTTAGTGCGGGCTGGCGATGCGATGCGACGGGGTGGGTTGGAGGAACAAGAAATTTCACTATGACGAAGTTGCGGGCACAAGCTAGTAATACATAATACCGTTCGTACAGTTGTTTAAATTATACAGTGTGACGTCACTGACCTGTTCCTGGTCCCTGAACTTCCACCGTAGGTACTCAGCGCGGTTGATGACCCTGCCCCTCCCGCCGGCGTACATATACGCCGCGAACTCGTCCCTGATTAATTTCTCGGCCGCCAACATTCCGCCTTTAGTGTACGCCTCGAGCAGGAGACCGCCTCGAGCAGAAAAAGGTTCAAAAAAATTATTGCGAGAAAATACCAAACTAAGCAATAAAGTTAATTGTCGGATTAAAAATCAATAGATTGATATTAATGATACTCGTAGATCGGCGTCGACGTTTAAAAAAAAACTGCAAACATGTGTACACGAACAAGAATAAAATGCATGCTGGATAACCTTAAAAAAATAAAGTTTCAGATATGTTTGCCACATAGCATGACGTGCAAATATTATAAATGACAATGATTTTAATTATTAATTTCAAGACAAAGTACTCGTGAATGAAATTGCAAACATTAATAAATTAAAAATGTCGACAATTAAAATAATACGAATAACTAAATTTATACAATCTATGTCAAAATAAAAACTTCTGTCAGAAATTCATTAATACTTTTTAAGCTTAGTTAACCAGTACCCTAATTGCGTAATACACATTCAATCGTAATCTGAATCGTTTTGAAACAGATTGCTAATGCATTGCTTCTTAATAACGAAAAAAAATATGCTCAACAATGTAAATAACGCAATGAATTTTGTTGAACTGCCAAAATCAAACAGATTAGTCGTAATCGTTTACGAAAATGTGTTACGCAATTAGGGTGCAGATAGGTATGACTTTAGTTGTTTCTTCAAATGTACGTTATGTGTATAGGTGTGTGTGTAACATAATGTTTGTGTGATCTTTTGCGGGGATAAAGTTGTGCATGTCGTGAGGAATGTTTTGAGTATGACTGTGGATAGCTATACGAGTAGAGGAAGACCAAAGAAACGATGGATGGACTGTGTGAAAGATGATACGTCTAGAAAGGAGGTGACTACCGAGATGACGACTAATCGAAAAGAAAGAGAAATTGTTTATTCTGCACAAACAAAACGCACATTACAAAAACATATTTACATAAATACACGTACAAGTTTCGTATAAAGGTTACATATTTCTAAAGTTAAATATCAAATTAAAAAAATAAGGGATAAATTAAGGGTCTCAGAATTGAATGTCAAATTATAAGGCTCACAGAATTAAAATGAAATTAAAAAAAAATGCATTTTAAAACTATACAAACAAGTCATTAAAAATTTATGTCAGTATCATTAGATAAAGAGCCTTGGCTTTTTGTATGTCTGTTACAGCATCGATATAGGTATGTATTGAAAAGGAAGCATGAAAAAGGCGATTCCGTGCTGACAGATTTATATGGGACGCGACGCGACACAAAGGCACAATGCCTTGTGTCGAGCGCGATTCGCGTCGCGTATCGCGTATGTCTGAACGAGCCTTTACCAGGGCAGTACAGTTTAAAGCTAGCCCGCACCCTGCGCACTAATGACGCGCACCGCTAGCGCTTTGTTTTGAGATCAGTGGTGATGAATTTATACTTACGACAATAAGCACCAAATTATTATTATTACACAGAAAAAAACATCAAATCTACGTAATATCATCGATATAATACTCACCCTTTTTATAATCTGCTAGTTTATAAAGCACTGTATGGTCTTCGCTGCTGGGCTGCGATATGACTCTGTCGAGCACTGAGCCCCCTGCCTGCACGCCTCCCGTCGATATCAGTTTACTGAGCGCTTCCCCCATTATCTAATTCCTCGAAATGTATAACATACCTCATTTACAAACTAATAGGCTTATAATAATACATAATAATGTATAAAGAAGCTACACGTTCAAAAAAAAAGGGGGGGATCATCGGGCATCAAAAATGTACGTCTTTCCATAAAAATATTAATATAAAACGGTTTTTAAAGGGATATAGCAGTAAGTAAATAAATATTAAAATGATTTTTTTATTGTTTTATCTTGTTTAGTTAAAATGTTAGTATCGATAATACCGGACGTGTGGAATTTAGCTAGCTAATTTTATTTGACCATACATAATTCTAGCTGCGCCTCGCGGTTTCACCCGCATAAGTCTCGATTCCTTGGGAATATTGGAATAAAAATATCATATGTCCCTATCCTGGTCATGGTCTACCCATGTGCCTTTCATACAAATCCGTTCAGCCGGTTTAGCCTGAAAGCGTAACATAGATAGATCATAGCGTAGTATCATAGTGAAGCGATAGCGAATGAGAACTAGAATCGCTTCGAAGCGAATGTCATTTGTCTCGGCCCTCTGGTTTAGATTAGCAGTTCAGGGGGAACCAAGGCATCACACTCATTCCTGCTGGCTCTACACTTCCGTTAGTTGGTACCACAATATATCAGCCAATCACGGTGCTGCTGACTGACCCCCAAAGGAAGTGACCAACTGATACATATGAAATTTATCCTATAACCGATAAGATAAAGGAGTTCATACATACGGCGTGTACCATCAATGTGTTGCCATATTAAAGGGTGCGGAACTGAACATCTTTCTCCATTGGACCAACATCGTAACGGCGTAAAAACATTATCAACAGCTGTAGGTAACTGACATAGCCCCAAGAATTGCCAAACCTAAGTGGCAGTGGGCAGGGCACATTGCTCGCAGAACAGAAAAGAACAGATGGCCGATGGGGCCGAAAGCTTCTGGAGCTGCGACCGCGTACCGGAAGACGTAGAGTAGGAAGGCCTCCCACGAGGTGGACCGATATTCTTGTGATGGCCGCAGAAATCCACTGGATGTGGGAAGCACAGAACCGGACGAAGTGGCGATGCCCGGAGTAGGTCTATGTCCAGCAGCGGACGTCTTTCGGCTGAAATGATGATGATGTCTCATACATTTGGTAATGAAGGTTTGTATGTGACAGAGGTGATTAACACACATACAACATAACATGACGCCTGTAATCCCAGAAGGGTTAGGCAGAGGTGTACCTATATAGTATACTATAAAGTACACGAGGTGATTGTTTTCTCGCAATTACGATGATGGTCCCATGAAGGAATTTATTGTTTATAATAACATTTAAAACTTTCAATTTTAGTATCAACATATTTATTTTTACGTTTAGATAAGTAGGCAGGTACTTACTTGATAAAAATAAATAAACGACAATAATTCTACTCAATTTCTTCAAAACTTGAATGTCATACATATAAACACTTTCTGTCCGTAAATTAACCATAGTTCAGTTAATCAATTAGATTCTAAGTCACCGTTCACCATTTTACTCCGCTACGAATCACAAAACGTTTTTAAAATACTTACTACAATTGGTGTTCTTTAGGTACATCTCGTCCTTACCCTTCAGAGAAATACAAGCGTGATTATGTAGGTGATGTTACTACTTAATTCATTTCGAATTTGACCCCATTGTTACGGGTCGCGACTCGCAGCGCAGGGTCATCATATTATGTCAATTTTTAAATAACTACGTAATTTATTGTTAACACCAAATCTTTTGTATCAGAACTTCCTGTAAAAAGTTTCTGTGACCTCGAATAGGACTTTTTTTAAACAAATGAATTATTAGATTTCGTCTTTTGTCCAAAATATTAACAAAAGAGAAACAACACAGCACTAAAAGGTACTAACATACTTAATTTATACACTTGAAATGTATATTATATATTATCTGACACTTTATTACTTATTGTTGTAAGGTTCTTTTTTAATTATAAACACAGTTAAAAAAAGAAATAGAACTCCTGATAGAATAGTCATTTTGAGGAAATAAACAATTGCCGTCGTCATGGCAATGCCAATATGGCTGCCTACTCAAAAAAACCGGCAAAGTACGTGTCGGATCACGCACTGTAAATGGTTGCCTAGTTGGGATGAATACCTACTTACGAAATATTGTTTTATCATTTTTTTGGCATAAATTTTCATTACAGATTATCCATACCTATTTTAATATACAACATGGAATTCTAATTAGAAATTATCATAGTAGAATCTAATTAGCTCTTAAAATCGCTAATAAACTGGCCTTTCTCATCATTATTTTATTTTTTTCTAGGTCTTACAGTTTTTGTATAAATCGACTGAAATTGTGTACATCTAGATTTATCGGTTAATAGTGTAAGTGAGGGTAGATTCTTTTATTTTTTAAATTAATATTTTCTTCCACAATTATTATGTTTTTTTTTGTTAAAACGTACAACTATTCCAGTTTATAAAAAATATGTAAAACTTGTACCTGTCGCGCAATATTTTACAATGTAATAACGTTTTTTTTTCCAAATAAAATAAATCGATAAAAATAAAAATGACGTTGGATTAGCTTAATAATTTATCCCAAGCCTTTTTGTCATCCAAGTACCTAATCTTTAATTTTTATTGACACCTTTTTGACAGAGTTTAAATTTATTGAGGCTCAGTTCTTTAACATGGCTTGGGAGGATGTAAAAACGTACCTTTTCTTATTTTTTGAAGCCTATAATAAAGAATTATTTATTGTCACAACATTCATACCAGAAACAAATAATTATTTAATATAGGCTTTTTATTTTTATCGATTTATTTTATTTTATTTGGGAAAAAAAAAAGTTTTAACATAACATATGTTTAACGCTTAGTAGTAGGGTATATAAAACAAAATCAATGCAATAATCACAACATTTTCCACATAATTACAAAGAGGTATGCTATGATGAAGACTCATCTATAGGCTAGTTATTATTTACATTCAAGAAAACATTTCTCATTGTCAGAAATGTTTTTATTATTATTCTTTTATTACCTTATTTACGTGTTATAAGTAACATATATCGGATTAAGCCCAGACATCAGAAGTAAGACTCAGGTATGACAATACATTTTCAATTGAACAATCAGTTAATAAGTATCATGAATCTCGAAGTATAGAAATTGAATTAAATAACTAATAATTTTAATGAAGGCGGTCACATAGGGCAGTGCTGACTGTCAGGGACAGTGGTCCAAGCACCCACCGCAATAAGGACAGTACTAAATGTCAGAGACATCGTTCCACGTCCAATAACCGGGCAGTACTGACTGTCGAGAGACTGAGACAGTGGTCCGTGCACCAAGACGCATCCGTTCGAAATGCGTGCTGAACTGCTGTTGTTTTTTTTTTTTTTTGTGTATGTCATCTCGTAGTTGACCTTGAGAGGTCGTGACTACATAACCGTACTATCCTGTGGCTGCCTTAAGCGGACTCAAAGCCTCCAGCCAGGGGCGTAAAACTACTTATATTATTAAGCGAACGCTCGCTAAGGTCACCCCCTGTGGGGTACGGACCTCGGCTTAGGGCGTCGCTGACGGGAGGACAGCAAGATGGGACAGGCTGGATCAAGTTTAGTTGATTATTATTAATCGGGGAATTTAAAGCTACAGGCTCAGCTACGGCGCGGGCTGGCAATTCGTCGAGCAAGGGTCGGGGGGGACAATTACGTCGGGATCTTCGCGAGGAACCTCGGCGGCGAGGTCGGAATGTCGGTCTGTGTTTGTGCACTGTACTGGTGGCCCTACTGCTCTCCTGAATGAGAGTTATGTGGTCATCGGGATCGGTGAGGACATGCTTGGGACGGCGGACATGACTAATGGAGGAGGGAATATAACTAGCGGCTTTCACAACCAGAGGGTTGCGGTGATTCGCGGCGGTCTCGAAGAAACGCTTTGAAATGCGTTTCATGAACTGACGGATAGTGGGAATCTTGAGGTCAACGTGAAGGATCTCGTTGCGAACGTACCAGGGGGAGCCTGTTATCCTACGGAGGAACTTGTTCTGGAGGGTCTGCATTCTATGGAAGCGAACGGGCTTGGCGTGTGCGAAGACTGCACTGGCATAGGTCATGATCGGGCGGATGCACGCTGTGGAGATACGCAATTTGCACTTAAGTGACAATTTGCTACGTGCATTGAGGACGAAGTGGAGTCTACCTAGAGCGAAGGCGGCGCGCGAACGAGCCGCCTTAATGTGCTCTGAAAACGAAAGGTGTTCGTCGAGAACTACACCAAGATATTTGGCTCGCTTCTCCCAAGGGATCGGCTTGCCGAACATGGTGATCGGTCGAGGGGGGCAGGGAGTATGACGCGGCTTCGAGAATAGAACCGCTTGACTTTTGTCGGGATTTACTTCGATTCTCCATTTCCTAAACCAGGCGCCAAGCTTGTTGACTTGGGTTTGGAGAATGCGAGATATCGAGTCTGGATCGCGGCCGGTGTAGTAGATGGCCGTGTCGTCTGCGAACAGAGCCAGCTGTGCCTTGCTGCACTTGGGCATATCGCTGGTGAATAGCGTGAATGCTAGGGGAGAGATCACAGAGCCCTGAGGGACTCCTGCGCGAATAGGGTGGGGGGAGGATAGCGCTCCTTCGATGCGATAACGGAAGGTGCGATTCGACAAAAAGTCCCGTAAGATGAGCACGAGACGATCTGGCACACCGAGTTGGTACAGCTTATATAATAAGCCGTTGTGCCAGACTTTGTCGAACGCTTTCGCTATGTCGAAGAAAACAGCACCGGTCATCAAACCTCGTTGGAAACCGAAGTTGATGTGTTCGACTATACGGTGGACCTGTTGTACGCACGAGTGTTGGGTTCTAAAACCAAACTGTTCGTTGGGGATGAGGCCCTTTGTCTCGGCGTAGTCTCTGAGGCGCTTATAAATAAGCCTCTCATAGATTTTGCCGAGGACATTGAGCAGACTGATGGGGCGGTAACTACTAGGCTCTGACTTTGGCTTGCCGAGCTTCGGGATACCGATGACGGTGGCTTCTTTGAATGCCTGTGGGAAGATGTTGATGCTCAGAGCACCATTGAAGATGGTGGTCAGTAGCATTATCAGGTGGGCAGGGAAAAGTTGGAATACCCTATTGGTGATTCCATCTGAGCCGGGGGCTTTACGAGCCTTAAGACCTTTGATGAGGTCGTGCACTTCGTCGGGCGTGACTGGGGGCAGTGGATACTCTGGGTCTTCGACGGGAGGGAGGGAGGCTCTATGTTCGACTTCAGCGTCGACCTCAGAGAGGTGAGCTTGGTCTACTGGTTGAGAGCTAGGCGAGCATTGGACTTCTAGAGTGTCGGCTAGAAGCTCAGCCTTGTCGACATCATCGAAGGCGATGGTCTTGTCGGGACGGATCAGGGGGGGCATGGAGACTATTTCTCCGGATCTGAGCTTCCTCTGGAGTTGCCAGAAGGCTAGGTGGGTGGGCTCTAGTTCGCTCAACATCTTGTCCCAGCCGGCGGTACGCAGCTCCTCTATGCGTGTTCTTACAGTACGCTGTAAGTAACGCATATGAGCTTTGTTCGCGTCGCAGGGGAAGTTGCTGTAGGCACGGACAGCCGCGTTCTTCTCATTCAACAGTTCGCGTACATCGTCCGGCAACTTCCAGCGACGGTCATCCGTCGCTGGAATTTCCCTTGAACAATCGTTCAGGACTGATTGTACGTGAGCTGTGAATGAGTCGATCGCGGCCGTCGTGTCAGCGATAGAGTCAAAATGATCGGGGATTGGGTCCAAGTGGGGGGACGTGGTGGATTTTAAGCGATCGCTTACTCTCCTCCAGTCCGTTACCACTTTGTTGGGAAGGGTTTGGGTGGAATCGGGCAGACCTATGCGGGGGACCAGTTTCATGACTACTGGACGGTGATCGGAAGCGAGCTCTTGTACCACTTCTATAGAGTCCAACCGTAGGTTGACGTTCTGTAGGAGCGCCACGTCGAGTACATCGGCGGTGTGATTGGGATCGGGGGGAAAATGAGTGGGAGTCATCGGCGCGATGACATCGAAATTCTGAGAGGAGGAGAGGTTGAACAAGTGTCTCCCTCTGGAAGAGGTCCTGGTGCTATTCCAGGAGGGATGTTTGGCGTTGAGATCACCCGCTATGATAACGGAGTCACTCAGGCTAAAAAGGACAGAAAGATCTTCAGTAAGGAGTTGGAAGTTCTCCGAAGTATTAATGGGGGGGAGGTAGGCCGAAACTATGGTGATCGGTTGATGACCTGTCATGCCAAGCCGGCAGCAAGACACTTCTAATCGTGAGAGTGTGGGAGGGTCTATGGGAATGCAGTATAGCTCCTTTTTGTAATAGATAAGGGTACCGCCCTTATGGCAACGCGTCCTGTCATTGCGAACTGTACGATAGTTTGCAATTGACGGATTTCGGTAACTCGGTTTAAGGAACGTTTCCTGAACAAGGAGGATGTCGATGTGGTGGTCGCGGAGGAACTCGCTGATTTCAGCGCGTTGTCGCAGGATGCCATTGGCATTGAAATAACCTAACTTTAGGGATCGGGGTTTGGTTCGCGCGAGGATTCCTTTATCCATGATTAGGGTTGGGTTGGTTGTTAAAGGACATCAGGGCTTGCGTAATGTCCGGGTACGCATTGTAGATATTCTGAATCATGAAAATGTTGCCGGCATTTCTGGCGGCAACAATTTCACTTGCCATTTTCCTGGCACGAGGGGTAAGGAAGGCCGTGAATGTACTGGATATGACATTGAACGCGTCCATCGGGTTCTGACCGACCACCCGGGTGGCTGCGGGCGGAGCTGACGCGGCCGGAGCGGCTTTGTTTAGAGGCGCAGGAATGCCTGGAGGCGCGTTGACGCGGATGCGGGGGTCCATGAGTGGAGGGATGGCCGCAGGAACGGGTCTGGGAGCTAAGGCTGGAAAAGCCTGCTGATGGTGTAGGTAATTCCAGGGCGAGGGCCTCTGAGGACTGAGACGCTCCTGATGCTGTGTGGTAGGCCATGCGTGGGCGTAGCGGGGGCTTTCCCTTTGCTGACGGGCGTCTGCACGCTTCGTCAGCTTGGGAGATGATGTTTTAGGGGCCTTGGGGCACCCACGATAATTGGCCGGGTGGCCTGAGTCGCCGCATAGCACACAGCTAGGCGGCTCTGTGCACAAGGTGCGGTCCTTAGGACGACTGCAGTCAGCAGTGCCGTGATCGCCCAGGCACTTGACGCACCTGGGTTTCGCGTGGCAGTGCATCTGCGAATGTCCATAAAGTTGGCAGCGGTGGCACTGCCCTATGACACCGGTCTTGAATGGCTTCTCGATCTGCAAGCCGGTGAGGTTGCAGACTGAACGGACGTTACTGCTGATTGAACAGCGCAGCTCCTTTTAACGGCGATCGCTTGACAGCGAAACGTTACAACATTTTATTAGATTGGATTCAAGTCTAGCCAAGTGATCTATAGAGTGAATGATTTCTTTATGATGCGTCTGGTGCACGTTCCACTAGCGCCATCTAGTCGCCGTCTCTCGCAGCTGCTAATCAATATGGCTGCCGTCACATAAGTATTATGTTATTTTTGATGACATTTAAAGACAACACTGTCTGCCAATGTGAGTACATACCATCCAGGCTAGTTTGAATAGGTAAGGGCTTTATAACTGTCGGGCGGTTTTGAGTTTTTTGTGTATGGCCTACGCAAATGTCCTACTGATCTGGTAGCGTCGTGTGAAGGGTCGTTGACCTCCATAAAATAGGGTTGAACTACACGATGACTGATGTATGCGTGCTGTCTATCGGTTAGATCAACTCAAAGCTGCAATAGCTCATTCTTCAAAAGGCTTTTAGTAATGGCCCTGCGTTCTTTAAACGTAGATTTAAAATCCTAATAATATAATGTTTGGTATAAAGTGTGTCCCATACATAGCACGAAATACAGCAGGGGGTGAAAGCTTGGGCCAAATCAACACAATATAGGTATGTTCAGCAAAATCTTACGGGTTTAGTTTTAAATAATTTTCCGTTCGTGTTTCGTTCTGTGAAAATTTAAACAAAAAATACTAGTTCTTGAAAACATTCATGTTTTTGATAGAAAAAAGACTTATCAATGAGTAAAGTAACAACTACTCACGAATAATTTGATGTAAAAAAAAAGGAATTTTTCTGTACGAAATGCATAAAAATCTGTTTCAAGGTAGAGATTTTTCGATATTTCGGAAATTTTTGTAAAACTGTTAGTCCGTAACATTTTGCTGAATAGGTATATTATATTTTGTTGTTTTGGTAGGTACCTATTGACCCAAGCTATCACCCGCTGCAGTATGTCGTCTTATTTACTGGACACCCTGTATATAACAGACCATGACCTCTGAGTTTGTTTCGGCATTTCTTCATAGGGTCATCAGTCAGCTAGGGAATGCCCGGCGCAATCTGGTTTCAAAATGTAAAAGTTTCTTACAGACATGAATATTATCTATTTTTCTAACATTTAATTTGATGGATCGCAAAAATAAGTTTGGATTTCGTAAGACGTGATTACTAGTACCATGTTTATCCAAGAACCATGCGGCTTACAGGTTGTAGTCCCAAGGGCTACGACTTACGTATGTGGTATTTTTAAGAGTAATGTATTTACATAATGTATGTAGTTATGACGATACATTTTTGAATGTACTCTTTCTATGAAGTCAGTAAATAAAATTACTTGACAATTTAAATACCTACGATATGATTTTCTATGTGTGGTTTATCTATAATTTTTCTTTGTAATGTACAAAATAGGAACAGCTAGATAATGGTTGATTATAAATTTTTATTTGCGGCAAAGAGTAGGTAAATGTAATTACTAGCTGCGCCCCGCGGTATCACCCGCATAAAGCTTGATCCCGTGGGAATATCGGGATAAAAAGTACCTGGATTAAGTAAATTGTTAATCCAGGTTATAAACTATCTGTGTGATAAATTTCATTCAAACCCGTTCAGTAGTTTTTGCGCGAAAGAGTAACAAACATGCATCCATACTCACAAACTTTCGCGTTTATAATATTAATAGGATAGTCTCTTCGGCACGGTCTAATTCCCCCCCGCCCGCGCCCTCCTGCGCACTTTTCTGAGGTCTTCAGTCGACTCGCCATGCATGCATAGCGAGTAGGACGCCCCCCTTCCCTTCATACCCCTCTGCTAAGCGACGACTCGACGAGTATCGTGGGTCGGAACTATTCGGAAGTTCGGAACGAACGTGAGAGACGGCGGCTCGACACCGCGCCCGCACCACGCCTTTTCCCCGCGGCTGACCTTGCGTCAGACTTGCGTTTGCGTTGTCGTCACAGAGTACAATTAGTTGTCGTCACGACTGTTATGATAGTGCGGAATTTTGCAAATCATTCCAGACTTTCGTGTATGTTGTGGTATTTATGTAGTTTCACGTTTTGTCCTGAGTGCCTATATAAGTGTCTGAAAAGTCAACAATTTGTAATGGACACGGATACGGTAGGTGTTGTATTTTATTACTTACGTTCATTTACTCCACATTCGTACGTATATAGCCACAAACATAAATAAAAACTGTAATCCAAATATTCACAAATGAAACGTAAAAACTTTATTAACATTTAAGTGAGGTAAAATAACCTAAAAATCACAGTACAGTACGCCCAGTATACTTATATTCAGTATAGTATAATGTACTCTGTGCTTACAGTTTATCTTGGAAAGTACTAGGTATAAGTAAGTTATGTAACTGCGAAACTTACGAAAAGTAAAAGTTAGTCTTTTTCTCTCTATCCTATGACTCCTTTATTTAGTTATCGAATTTTTTGAAATGTAAACATCTTTTTATTTTTAGTAAAGTAGTACACACGGCTACACATCAAGTTATACATTTCTAGTTTTAACTGACCTCGCATTGTATCATGAGCATGACAAGTCAGTTTATACTGAAAATGGATAGCTTGATAAGTAGCCGTGCTTACACTCGTTTTGTTTTGACACAAAATTTTCAGGGTATTTGGCTTATAATAATTACAATAAAAGTATGTGGGGAGGTAGGTGTTGTATTTTTTTTTCTTCTGTTTTGGCTTGGCGTCTTTGGGACTACATGCAATAGATACGTCGGTATCGAATATCAGAAAAACATTTGAAAAGGATTGGTCGGCCGGCCAGCTCGGTACATTGAGCGGGCGGCGCACAGTGGTCTGAACATCGAGTTCCATACTCATAGAAACTTAATAAAAGGGATGTCAAAAATAAAAATTGGAATGTCTCTGGTATACCTCCCTTTATATAATATTATATTATGGAAGGTATGCACGCGTGTGAGAAAAAAATTGTAATGTATTTTTTTGTATGGGAGAAAACACTTAAGGTTAATTATTTTTGAACTGAAAGGAACTGAAGGGCTGGTGCTCACATGAGCTATTGCACCTCACACGGTGATCAAGATAACATACAATTCATGCACCTTTCGGTGCCGCTTTGCTAGTAAGAAATTTTAGAAATTTATAATTTTCGGTATATGTGATTTTTCCAATCTTTTACGTAATTAAATGAAGTTGATGACCTCTTTTCATATGTTTTAGTTAGTAGTCTGTTAATGGCCTTTTTAATTACAATAATAGAAAATGATATTGATTACATACGTTTTTTACAAATTGCATTCAAAGAACTAACTAATTTGGTAATCACGTTCATCATGTCATTATGGTTCAGTTGTAATTAGATACTAATAACGTCCAGCCCTAATGAGGGTAGTTACATATATTACATTTATTATAGGACGTTTGTAGCTTTTAGCACTATTACGCGCGAACTATACTTATCACGATCTATTTATTTTCGTGTTGTGATGGAAGGTTTTGGTACCAATTTGGACATTTTCATGTTTGTGGCAAACAATAGTTGTTTTTCACAGTCCAGTGTGTTATTAGAAGTTTTTGTGAATGCCGTTGATTTGTCAGAAAATGAAAAGAAAGAATTGAAACAATTCTGTCAGACTGTGTGTTCGTTGAGAAATAAATGGATCTCGTGTAATCGCATGAGATATACATTCATAAAGAAGTATGAGACATGGCTGCAGGAAAACATAAAATGGCCTGAAGTCATCAGGGACAAGATGACACCATTAGTAGCAGTAGAGCAGCAACCTTGTTCTAGTTCTGACTTCGGTGTTAATGAGGATATATCAAAATCCCACAAACCAGAGACGTGCAGTGTTGGAACAACAACATCAGTTGTGAGTCAAAGAAAACCGTTCATGGAGCTAAGCCCGCTACAGAAGAGAAGGAGAGTGGAACAGCTCCTAACGTATAGCACTGAAAGCCTAGCCTATGCGACAGGTTTAAAAGCAGATAGCAAGAATGTAGCAGATATAATAAAGTTGGTTACAGAGCATCCTGAAGAGGCTACAAAGATTAAGGAATTGTTGAAGACCAAGAAAACTACGCCCATATATTCGGGTGATAAAGCTTTAGGTCTTTTGACCTCGTAGAAGCTTTCGCAGTGGCAGTATATAACCTTAAGAACTTGTGCAAAAGAAGACGGAATACCACTATATCCTTCGTATACTGCCATCCTAGAGGCGAAGAAGGACTGCTACCCACCAAAAGATACCTTAGAAATCACGGAAAGAGGGGTAAGAGTCCAGCTCCAAGCAATTTTGAACAAAACTGTTGCCAGACTAGGAAAATTCCTACGTTTGGAGTCTTCGCTGGATGGCAAAGAGTTGACCCTGATATGCAAGTGGGGATTTGATGGTGCTTCAGGGCAAAGTTTGTATAAGCAAACTATGGCAGACGACGACGATTTCAGTATCTTATGTGTTCCTTTGTGCCCCTGCGCTTAGTTTGTGGTGAAGAAAATATATGGGAGAATCCAAAGCCATCTTCCACAATGTTCTGCAGACCTCTTTATTTCAAGTTTGCAAGCGAGAACAGCTTGAATATAATGGAAGAACAGAGTCTGATTGAAGCTGAGATCGCAGCACTGGAGCCGTCTATCATGGGAAATCATGCTGTTAAGCACTCAACGCTTATGACAATGATAGATGGCAAAATCACTTCGAAATTGTCAAAAACCTCAACGCAGACTTGTGATATCTGTAAGGCTACCCCTTAGGAAATGAATTAGTTAGAGAAGATCTTAGAGTGAGTTTAGTATAATTTGATTAATTAATGACATCTTATTATACAGTTACCTATCTTTTATTGATGTATTCACTTTCTTTCCAGAAAACCGGTTTCGACAGAAATGTACCAGTATGGTTTATTTGCTCTTCATGCTTGGATCAGATGTATGGAGTGTCTACTGCACATTTCATACAGACTAAACTTAAAGAGCCAGAGATGCAAGCAGTAAAGAGTCATTGAAGAGTAGAAAACAAACCATACAACAGAAGTTCCGTGATTAAATGGGCCTCCTAGTAGACATCGCATCGTCAAACAAGGTGAGTTAAAGTAACAGTCGCTTTTCTCAATTTTTTTTTCTAATACTCTATTGTATACATCTTTTCGTTACAAAGTCGTTAAGTATTTTTTGTTTGTCTCAGGTTCGGGAACCACAAATGATGGGAACACAGCCAGGATTTTTTTTTGTGATTCTGCAAAAACTGCAGCTATCACAGGATTGGATTTCCGTTTCATCCAAAGATTTGCAACAATTTTACGTGTGTTAGCCTGTGGGGAGCCCATAAATGTTGACGCGTTTGCAAACTTTACGCGCCTAACTGCTGAAATGTATGTAGACCTCTATGCCTTCGTGTGTCCACAAACTTTTACTGCATGGCGCTGAAATTATCAAACACTTCAACATTATGCCCATTGGTAAATTATCTGAAGAGGCATCGGAAGCCAGAAACAAAGACTTCAAGAAAATTCGAGAGCACCATTCGCGCAAATTTGGTCGTAAAGCGACAAACGAAGACATCTTCAATGGTCTCCATGTATCGTCAGATCCTTATCTGTCCAGTATAAGACCTGTGCTAAGGAAATCCACAAAAACAGCTGTTACTGATGATATGAAACGTCTCCTCATCAGTGACGATGCAGGTGTAGACAAAGAGAACATTGAATTTGTCGATGTTAATGCGTCAACTCGGATTTAGAGGACTTTAATGATGGCGAAGATACTACCTGTTAGTAGTACTATTAGTCGTAAATAGACTAGACTTAGTATAGTTGCTATAGATATAACGAATGTAATAGTTGCGATATTCACAAAATAATACTATCTTCACTGTTTTTATTGTGTTAAATAATTATAGTGTATCATAGTTATTGACGTATTTTTGTTGTAATGTCTTGGTATTCGCTCAAAAAACCATTTCAGATTCCTCAAAAGACCATTTCAGACACCAGTCTACATAGTCCTCATATGATATGACCAAGATTATTTTCATATTTTTGTTTACACTTTGACATTGATGCACTTTATTTAAGCAGTGACATTTACTTTGTAAAGGATTATACTATTTTAATTATTGTGAGTGTGAAGACATTGTGGATTTGTTGTTTTTTTTTAATGCATCACTTTTTTTTATTATTAGTTTTAATCATGGTCTGGCAGTTTGAGTAATTTATGCGGCCTACCCAAATGTCCTTTCTTTGGTAATGTTAGTCGAATCGTTTAGCTCCTTTAGTTCTGTGTTGAGCTGCATGACAACTGAAAAATGCGTGCACTGACTGGACAGGTCCACTCATTCTGTGTGGTTCTTTCCTCAAAAGACCATTTCAGATATCAATCCACTTGGTCTTCACATGACCTGACCAAGATTATGTCTGGACTTTAAAAGAGACTGTAACCTCTGAGTTTGTTTCGGCGTTTCTTCTCAAAGTAGTCAGATAGGAAATGCCGATCTCACCTAGTTTTTAAAATATGATTGACGTGTAAAAGTGTTTGTACAAACCTATTTACAGAAAATAAAATCATTTATCATTAGCATTCAAGATTAAAACTATTTGTATAAAAAACTTGATTTTACTGGACCTTATTTTTAATCATCTAAAATAAAAATAAATCTTAATTGCTTTATGAATATCTATTGTTTCACTAGTATTTTCCCATTCAATGCGTTCGGTAACATCATTTAATTACGTTAAAGATTAGAAAAATCAATAGTGTAACTACCCTCATTAACGCTGAGTATGCCATGTTATTAGTATCTAATTAAAACTCAACGAAAATGACGGTGATTACCAAATGAGTTCTTTAAATGCAATTTGTAAAAAAAAAAACGTATGTAATCAATATAGTTTTCTATTATTGTCATTAAAAAGGTCCTTAGCAGGCTATTAACTAACTAAAATATATGAAAAGCGATCGGCAATTTCATTTTATTACGTAAAAGATTTAATAAATCACATAACCTAAAGTCGACATTTTAAAAATTTCCTACGCGCGAAGTGGCACTGAAAGGTGAATGAATTGTATGTCATATTGATCACTGTATGTGGTACAATAACTCACGTGAGTACCAGCCCTTCAGTTCCTTTCAGTTCGAAAATAATCAACTTTAAGTGTTTTCTCCCATACAAAAAAACACAAACCATTTTTTTTCTCACGCGTGGAGCTGCGCATACCCTCCCTATTTTAATATTATATAAAGAGAGTTATTCCAGAGACATTCCCATATTTTTTTTACATCCCTGACATTTAGTTTCTATGAGTATGGAGCTCGATTTTCAGACCACTGTGCGGCGGTGGCTGATAGGGAGCCGCGGCAGCCAGCACGCGGGATAATTGCGTAACACACTAACAGTAGCAATGCCTTTCATTTTGTCAGTTCAACAACATTCATTGCGTTATTGACATTGTTGAGCAGACAAATTTTTCGAGCATATCAAGCAATATATTTGCAATATCCTTAAAAATTATTCAGATTGTGATTTATAGTGCGTTACGCAATGCGGGGGCAGTGGGGTAGTTGCGTAAAACACTATAAGTAGCAATGGCTTTCCCTTTGACAGTTTAACAAAATTCATTGCGTTATTTACGTTGTTGAGCAGACAAATTATTTGAAGCTATTTGCAAAATCCTTCAAAAAGATTCAGGATGCAGGCAGGACTCCCTTCCCAACACCACCCGCTCATTGGCTCGGCATTTATATAAAAATAAATACTTCTTTCTTACTTTTTACGTAAAATCAGTTTAATTTTTTTTCTGTTGGTTTGGTGTGGTTTGGATATAACTTTAGGAGCTTTACTGAAAAATCTTAGATTTGACATGGTACATGGAGCATGAGGAAACATATTTATTATTTAAATACTTTATTGTACATACACCACACAATACAAGAAGGACTAACATAATATATTTATGTAATATTTGTATATTATAATTAAAAAACAAACAGATGTCTAACATAAAGTAGGTAAACTAAAAATTACAAAATGCATGTTCATGTTCAGCAGTAAAAACAGCAGTAATAAACTAAATAAAAATGAGCCATAATAAATATAAATGGGTAAGTAATGGGGAAGGTCGGGCAAAGCTAATTGTAGATGGCGTGACCATAGCTAGGTCCCTAAGGTCTTCAATAAATTTGAGATTTCGTTCATTCATTCCATTTTGTGTTCATTCATGAGTTTGATTTTATTTCACTAAATCGTTATTTTCGGTGATTTCAGTATTATAAATCAAGTACTTGACATGGACTTGAGTGTCAGAATTTTAAACCTTGAATACTTCCTCGTAATCACTTTCATTCAAAATGTTTCCAACTCAAACTCGAACTCAAAAAAATCTCTATGAATAGCTTTAAACCACAATCTTCTAATTTTAGGTTCTTCGGGAAATGGTGCACTCCAATTTCAGAGTATCTTTGAACACAATAACGCGTCAATTTTCGCTACAATAAAATAAAACCACTTCACGCCTTGTATTATTAGCTTGTGTTGGGAACTAGCTACGACAGCGCCATTTTGACAGTTGCCTTCCCCATTAAATAAATATTAAGCAGTAAAATGACTGAACGGACAGTTACGTCTTACACGTAACAGATAACAAATCTTTTTGAGAATTTGTCGAAATCTAACTTGGAAGTAGCGGTCAGCGGTCGCTACTGCGGCACCGCTCGCTTCGTTCGCTCGACTCGAGCGCGGTTGGTCTCAGTTATAACGTGACATAACCTATTTGCCCTGGCTTAGCTACTGCGTAATCCGGCTCGCGCGAACACAGCATACAAGCCATACACTCACACCTAAAATTTTAACTGCCTATTAATTTAATACACTACTTACGAAATAACCGACCAATTTCTTTTTTTTACTGTTCATGTTTTCTCCTCACACTAATTTACCAACCGCCGAAAAATTTAATTACTTCCCATATTTTTTTAATCTGTATGACCTTCATAATGTTTAAATGACAGTTGTAAAAATTATTTCCCATTTTTTAGTATTAAAAAAAACAATTTAATTTCCTGTGACTAAAATATCCTATAATATATTATAAATAATACGAATAGTACGATTCAAACTTAATGGCGGTTCGGAACTTAGGGCGAGTGGCTGCGTAGTAACCAATTCACGTTTCAGACGGGTGAGGGGTGAGGTACTGCGAAGCGAGAAACGCACTTCACCGCGGCCAGGTAGTTTGAATCGTACTATAATAACATTTTTCTGTTTTAGGTAATGATGGACTACAGCGATGGAAGCTTCGACGAAGAGAAACCTGAACTAAAATTTAAGCATGAAATAATCATCAATCCTATTGTGTATACCACGAAACTAGATAAAATGAAAATGTTCAGGGATGATTCAACCGACATGAGCGTAGACACCATCATCAATTCAATAATCAAAGAGAGTAAACCAAAATTTAATGGGAAAAGAACCTGTACTCACACAATGCATTCTCATTATTCATACGAAGATTTATCTTGTTATATAAATACTTTCAATAGAAAAGTTGCCCGCATAGCTGAACATAACAACAATCTGTTATCCATTTGCAAACCCGTAAAAGTTGTGCTTGAAGACATTAAATATAGTTTACTTCGTACACACAGTACCGAAAGCAGGAATTCAAAAATTGTTAATAATAAATGTCCCTTCGCCAGTGATAAACCATTACCATCACACAGCCAATCACGTAAGCTTCACAGTAGAATAATATATGATCTGCAACGTAAAGAAGCCGACATGTATGCTCTAGATAAATGTTATTTCATTAAGGAATATACCAAGTTTCGTATCGATAAAAGTAATTATAATATTTTCCGATCACTGAAAATGGATAAAAATGTTTCGCATATTTCCTGCTGTTGCTGGTATAAAAGAGAAAAGAGTTTAGCCATGTTACCGCTCGTTCCTCATGAAACACTGAGGTTCATGAGAAAACCACACAAATGTGCAATTAATCTTTGCAGTTGCTGCTGTAGAAACAAAACTATGACATCATCAGTGAGGCCAAGTTTACTGGAACCTTTAGAATCTCGCAGCATTTGGTTAAACAGAATGACAGAAGTGCATGCATCACTACAGAGGTTAGATAAATCAAGAAAAACACTTCTTTCGAAATCGATGGGTGCCTACCCTAAACTCGAAAAAAATAAGAGTCCTGTGAATCCTGGGGTAGAGGTCCAAGACACATTGCCATTTTTACATTCAACAAATATCGATTTTGGAGGAGAGTATTATGTAATCGGATCAGATGGCCAGATTAAATTATACTTGAAAAACACTGAAAACGACCGACAATTTTTTTCAAATATTAGATTGGAAACAACAAACAATATCGTAGGTGATATTTGTTGTTGGTATAAACGCGAAGAATTTTCTGGACGTTTGCTAGCACTTGGTGCTTTACCCAACACTGTTAACTATATAAGGAGTACCCACCCATGTTCTCCGACAAATTGCAGTTGCTGTTGCAAGCCTTCGAATACTGGGAAACCCAAACTCACACTTTTAAATAAATCTGCAAGGCACACGAATGATTTGGTTAGCAAAAAAGTTAATATAAAAGTAAGATTTCCAGGAGCCGCACAGAATCCTGTTAATCTCAGATATCCAAATAATTACGTTTCATTTAATGTCTCCTTATCGGTATTAGAATTGATATCAAAGGGTAAAACTGAACCCTTTCATAGAAGTGTTTTTGATTTACTACTACCAGAAAATGAATCAATCGACAAAAAAAATAGTTGCGTGCGGGTGCGTGTAGCGAAAAAACATAAACACAAAGCTATTATTGAATGTTCCCATTTAGAAAATTTCACCACAAAGGAACTGAGAATGTTGGATATAATTTTTTGTGCTGTTAAAAAAGCCATTAAACAAAAAAATAAAGATAATAAAAAAAGGAATGATGGAGTGTTGAAAAATTATTCAAGCTGTATATATCACACAATATATCCATTATCGTTAAATACACAATTAAGTCTTACAGCAGACTTAAGGAGCAAACGTTTCTTGCCTTCTTTAAGAACCCACCTTGACAAGTATATTATGCCGTTCCCCCAAATGAAAAATATAAGTTTGTGGTTAGACGCAGAACAGTATAGGGCTAACGAAAATAAAATGAAAAGATTATTAAACACAAATAAAAAAAATGCTTAACTTGTGGTTAACACAAATAAAAAAAATGCTTAACATTTAAGGTTTAGTGAATTCATTCATTAACTCAGCTTTATGTAAGTATTAAAAATATAGACTGCAGCATTCCATCAGTCTGTTCCTCAAAGATGTACGATGCTCGCGGTTGTCCACGTCGGTTTTAATTGTGACTTGAGTTTACTTGGATGGTTAGGGTGAATCCTCAGCTGTTGCCCGCCAATGTTTCTTTTTGGCTTATTCTCTGTTTTACGTCGTATGTTGATCAAAATGCGATTCGCGACTGTAGGAATTTACTGAATAAAATTTGTTCCAACTAATAATTTTTCATAATATTTCAAATATGAAAATTCTTTGGTCGCAAAAGAAAAATGAATTAGGCGGGCTACAGCTGAGGATTAACTCGGATGTCGCTAGTCAGACAGATTTAGACTAAAGCGCGTGCCGATGTGGTGGACATTACGTGAGTCCGGGGTAATTGCGTAACACACTAACAGTAGGAATGACTTTCATTTTGACAGTTCAACAACATTCATTGCCATAATTAAGTTGTTGAGCAGATACATTTTCGAACATATGAAGCAATGGATTAGAAATATCTTTAAAAATGATTCAGATTCTGATTGATAGTGTGTTACGCAATTACAGTGCTGCTTACCGAAATCCCAGAAAGTACTTTCGGAATTCCGATGAAGTTACGCGTGCAAGGCTCTCATAATTTATAATGTAAATGTTATACGCTAGATTTAAATCACATTAAAAATGTGAACTATTCAATATTATTCTTGTTTGTTATTTAGGTACCTACTCTAGATCTAAGACGACGCTCACTGTGATATATCTAAGATTATTGTATTGTTGTTTGATACTGTACTACAGTCATAAGCTTACTACTTATAAGGACTTGCAACTGCAAATACTTGTGATCATCATTATCGTGTCAGTTTTAAGACGTACTCGGCTGGACTGGAGGCTCTTCCCAAGAATTTCTAAAGCGACTGGTCTTGCGGTTCTTGCTTCCAATGACCCTAACCAGCGTTGTCGATTTTTCTTATGTGGCCTACCCACGCTGCGCTTTCCGCAACCACGGCCACGTCTAGATTTTTCTGATAAAGAAAATCTTTCTAAATAAGTTACGAAAATGAAACCCAAAGCTTTTGGCCCGAACAAATAAATAAGGAGAGCATGTTTTAGTTATTATGTTATTTTTAACAATTTAATTTATGTTTTTTTTTATAAAGCTCAGATCCATATATTTCGTAATTTTTTTTCATAATTTAAAACCTCCTTCCTTTATTCCACCTGCTTTGTACACACGACGACATAACAAACTATCCATTTCCAGTATAAGCTGACTTCTCAGTGTACGAAAGGCCTTTATGCGAGGTCAGCTGAATCTGGAAATGTATAGCATAATATGTCGTCGTGTTTACCTATCTCAGACAAGTAGTGGTAGGTATAATCAGCAACTAAATAAAGTAGCATTATCAAGAGTTTCAGAAGATCCTATTTAAGAATTAAAACTAGCAAATAATTATCTATTTTAACATAATATTGCAGCCCCGAAGTAGTAGGTCGTGGGTTCATACCCAGGCAGGTGCTTTACTTTGTGTATTTTATTTCATCACCACTGCTCTCAAAACGGTGAAGGAAAACATTGTGAGGAAACCGGCATATCCTAGAACCAAAAGACCTGTGACATATATCAAGCGGTACTAGACCCGCGTGGTGGATTAGTTGCCACTCCCTCATCCTCCCTCAAAGAGAGGAGACCTCACAGCAGCAGTGGGAACGCTATAGGCTGATTATGTTTTATATGTATGTGACTAATTCTTGAACCGAATATTACCTTGAACTCGAGGCCATTAAAATAAATAGTATGGCTAGGCTTTGAGGAGCTACCAAATAGACTAAAATGATAGAGGCTCGTAAGTTTCACGCGACTATAGCACCGCGCCCGCGTACTGCGTGTGCGTAGCTAGCCCAACATGGCCCACACTTGTTTACACAGGTATTCTAGACAGCAGATTATGACCCATAGAGTCCTTAAAACATCCGCAACATTCAGGGAGTAACTTTGGTAGCTATTTATCAAATGAAAAATTGGTTTCATTCACTAGACAAAAAAAAAACAAAAAAACAATTGAGTATGTATTGCAGAAACAGACCAACATTCAAATTTATTCAAGGGCTATTTTTTATATTCGTTGGTTTTGGTTCCAAGCTCACAACAATACTAAAATCAAACGAATCTGACCAAAAATATCAAGAGCAAATCGGAAAATCAATACATATTAAAAACGTCTGGCAACACTGGAGTCGATCATTGCCAATTTTCCATTGTTTTGTTTGTTTGCCATTTGTTTGTGTAGTTCAAAGAGTACTATAATTAGACGGAGTTGTAGCAAGGAGTAATACTCTGTTCTGAGAGAGTAGTTATATTCTTTGGTGTTCTGTGTGTGAGTTGTAGGCCGCAGCTCATCCATAGTCAGTCGTGAGTCGAGTTGTTCCTTCTGTGCAATTTTAACTTTCAGTGTAAGAATTTTACATAGCTTTTCAAGGAAAATGACTGTGAAGGAAGGAGAACGTTCACAAATCGGAAAGTACAAAATGACCAAGCTGAGTCCAGCCTTAGCGACCAATTATTATGAGCATCTTATTCAGGACAGTAAGTATAATTATACATAGTGCTAGCTGTGCGTATGTTATCACTAACTGTTGCTCGAGGATTTATACGCACCGAAAACTAGTCCATGAACCATGCATGCAATGTCTTCTGTTTGGATGCAAATGTAATATCCTTCATGTTACATTTGCCTCCAAGCAGCAGATTTTTATCTTGTTACATGGACTACCACAGTGATCAGAAATACTATATTAATTCAGCCTGTGTTGTCGTACTGAAGGGCAAAAGCCTCCCTTTCCTTTTTCCACTCTGCAAATCCAAAGGGTATTCAGAAACGTTATTAGCAGGAGTCATCAAGTGGCGGACCGCGGTCCAGATGCTGACAGTAAACCTATTTTGTGGAGATGTAAACAATAAGAAAAAACTAAAATATTTAAATGTTAATGTCATTTAATTTAGCCTGCTTTTTGTCTTTTCTGCTGTCGGCACAAGATTTCAGTCAGATACCTAGTTTAAATAATAAAAAAAACATTTTGTAATGAATTTTCGTTTATTAATTTTTAAAAAAATTGCTAATAAGTGTCCGCCAAACAGACAGCGACAATCATAATAATATGATTATTTTGTTTATTCATTCATAATATAAAATAGTGGCCCATCAGCATCAGGAACAGAGTCCAAGCTGCGGGTGGTCAGGGCTCTAGAGAGAGGAACCTCCTCACTATGCGGGCTGTGTCCAGGAGTTCTGCCTTCTGAATCAAGCCCTTGACCCAATCCTGCAATGAGAACCTCCATAGGTGTTGCTAGTGACTCTCGGCTATTAGACCATTTACTGTAACGATTATCGGTACAACGGTTGCAGAGTCCAAGTTCCATGTGTCAACAACCTCGTGTGCTAAGTCAAGATACTTGATTTTTTAATCTTTCTCAGTGTTCACAACATTTTTATCATGAGGGACAGCAATATTAACAATAATTCTTGTTGATTTATCACCACAATATCAGGCTTTTTGGCTGCAATAGTCCTGTCAGTGATGATAGATCAATCACAGTACTATGTGGGGTGACCATTCTTGAGAACTGCGTCGGGCTCATACCTGTAGTACGGCACTTCTGATTCTACAAGGCTGTACTGCAAGGCAAGTCGCTGGTGGATAATCCTAGCCACTAGATTATTATTGTTTTCAAATGAATAAAAAAAAAAACAACCAACCCCCTATTAAAGTAATTGTTGATCCCTGCTCTATATGTTCATGCTTGTATTATAGTACGAGGGTGGGTCAATAAGTCCGTGACTTTTGGAATAAAACACAGATTTTTTGATAAATAAATGTTCTATTTTTCAACGTAGTCTCCCTTGAGTTCTATACACTTTGTCCAATGCTTCTCCAATTTTTTTATCCCTTCCAAAAAATATGATTTGTCGAGGTCCTCAAAATAGGCCTTTGTTTGCGAAATGACTTCATCATTGGAGTCAAATCTTTTTCCGCCAAGCCATTTCTTCAGGTTTGGTAACAAGTAGTCACTCGGAGCCAAATCTGGAGAATAAGGCGGATGAGGGAGCAATTCTTAGCCCAATTCATGGATTTTTGCCATGGCAACTGCACATGTGTGCACCCTTGCATTGTCTTGGTGGAAAAGAACTTTTTTCTTGGCCAAATGAGGTCGGTTTTTTTTCAAATCGTCATTGAATTCGTCCAATAATTTGGCATAATATTCCCCATTGGTTGTTCTTCCCTTTTGAAGGTAGTCAATGTAATCCACAATCCCGCGTGCCAAAAAACAGTCGCCATAACTTTATTGGCTGACAAACCCACCTTGGCCAAATGAGCTGTTGTGCTAAAAGAATACCAATCTATTTTCAAGACAAAAACCATTAACATTAATGGCACCTCCGTTGGCTTCAACCAATGGGCTACTCCAGGTATTTATAAAAGTAGAGCGAGACTATACGAGTTATATGGTTTGAAAAAATACAGGTTTGATACTCCTTTCCTAGAGTATGTAAAAAAATATTCAAAATTATTTAAAAAGATTTGCGTTTTTGCTAAATCAAAATTTTTAAGCGATTCAATTAAAAATTCCAATAATAAAGTAAAAACCACTTGGAAAATTATTAACAATGAAACGGGTAAGTCAGTTAAACAAGAAAATCAACTTGAAATTATGGTGGATAACAAATTGGTTAATAAGGCAGCTGACGTAGCTGAGGCTTTTAATGAGTTTTTTGCCAATATACCTATAACTACGACTTGCTCCTTAAATTCGTCCCCGTCTAAAGCTGAGAATCTTTTGAATAGTAGTGTGCCAAAATGTACTCGAATATTTAGCTTCGAACATGTAACGCCTAATGATGTAATTAACGTCTTTAACACACTTAAATCTAAAAAAACTGGTGATTACTGGGGCATCTCAATTAAACTTTTAAGTAATATAATAGACATCGTAGCCCCCTATCTAGCTGTTACTTTTAATAAATGTGTTGATATAGGAACTTTTCCTGACCTCATGAAGAGTAGTAAAGTCATACCATTATTTAAATCTGGTAATAAAAATAACATTGGCAGTTTCAGGCCTATTTCTATCTTACCAGCATTTAGCAAAATATTTGAAAAGTTAATACTTAAGCAGTTGCTAAGACATTTTAATTTAAATAGCCTCCTTCATAATGAACAATATGGCTTTACAAAAGGACGTTCAACTACAGATGCGGGTGTTGCTCTGCTGAAACACATATTTAATGCATGGGAGAAATCGCAAAATGCTATTGGAGTTTTCTGTGATCTCTCTAAAGCCTTTGATTGCGTGCACCATGACACGCTTTTGCGTAAACTACGTCATTACGGTGTCCAAAACGAAGCTCTCAACGTAATAAAATCTTATTTACACAATAGGTTCCAATGTGTAGATGTCGATGGTGTGAAATCATCCGGGCTTCCAGTTCAGTTAGGTGTTCCTCAAGGCTCAATACTAGGTCCATTCTTGTTCTTAGTGTATATCAATGACTTACCATTCTATTTAAATGATATCTGTGACGTTGTACTGTTTGCAGATGATACCTCTCTTATTTTTAAAGTAGACAGGAATAGACAAGAGTTTGACGACGTAAACAGTGCACTCTCAATGGTTACGGATTGGTTTACGTCAAATAACCTAGTTCTCAATGCTAAGAAAACTAAATGTGTAAAGTTCGTCTTACCGAATGTTAGAAATCTAGGACCCAACATCGTCTTAGATAAAGAGCTGCTTGATACAGTAGACTCGGCAGTTTTTTTGGGCATAACAGTAGATGCCAAACTTCAGTGGGGCCCACATATATCAAGCCTAGCGGGGAGGCTCAGTTCAGCCGCCTACGCTGTCAGGAAAGTAAGACAATACACTGACGTTGATACAGCACGGTTAGTCTATTTTAGTTATTTCCACAGCGTTATGTCCTACGGTATTCTGCTGTGGGGCAAAGCTGCTGATATTCAAAATATATTCGTCCTTCAAAAACGAGCTGTCCGAGCAATTTATCAACTAGGAGCCAGAGTTTCTCTTAGAGATTTTTTTAAAGATATTGGTATTCTTACGGTAGCATCACAATTCATCTTCGCCAACATCTTATACATTAGGCAAAATATACACTTATACACTAAAAACAGTGATTTTCACAATGTTAATACTAGAAATAAGAACAAACTACGTGCTCCCTTTCACCGGCTTCATAAGGTTCATAACTCATTTGTTGGGCTAGGCATAACCTTTTATAACAAGCTACCCTCTTCTTTGCTAGATTTGCCTTTTAATGCGTTTAAAGCTCAAGTAAAATCCAACCTTTGCTCAAAGGCATATTATTCAATTAACGACTACTTAAACGATAGGAATAGCTGGTCGCTGTAATTAACTCAAGACAATGTTTATGTTCTTTCTCCAGAATTAGGTTACATACTGACAGGGTATACGAGTTCGTATATTTATTTTAATTTTATTTGACTGTATAAGTCAATTAGTTTAAGTTACCTTCATTTATTATTGACATGATCCGCTCATTACAATGTTTTTCAATGAGTTGTATTGCAATAAGTGGTTAGCTAGCGACCTCGACAATTGATCTTAAATTATTCTTGCCTGAGCAACCGGCAGCGAGTTCGTCATGCTCCCGTAGATGTCGCTGCTTGCGGTAGCGTCGGGGATCGGGTTGCCTCCTTCCCTCAAATATGGCGAGGGGGGCAATGGCTGATCTTTGCGTTATGCTCGTGAACGGGTGCTGCTTGTGGTGACTGGTCGTCTTGCTGTATATGGTTTTGATATTGTTAAAGTAATTGTTCTGTTAACTTATTTTACTTCGATGGTCCTAGTTTATCATTTGTGTTTACTTAAAAATAATCCAATAATGCATATGTAAGATGTCACGCCCCTTATGCCTGGAGGCTTTTATTTCTGTATTAATTATGTTGTTTTTTTCATTGTTTTTTTATTGGTTTCTGTTTTGGGTATATTGGCGTGGCTAGCTTAAATATGGCAGATAATTTAATATGTTTTTTTTTGTGATTCGGTTTTTATTCTTTGATTACCTTATAATTATATAATTCTATGGTTTTCTAACTAAACAGACAGCTGTGCTGCTGGGGAGTTTGTTGCGCCACTTCTTCTTCCCAGCTAAAGCACTAGGAAGTGGTGAAGGGCGGGCGTTTTGGGGGACTGTCTTATGTAATTTTGACGTTCGAAAAGTGCTGACTCTCAGCCTAGTTTGAATAAATGACTTTTGATTTTTATTTTTTTTTTATTTTGGCCTTCTTTGGCGCCGATTCACCCTTAGAAACCCACTGTTTTGACTGTTGTTTGGTCTCTGGTGTGTTGTGATGGATCCATGTTTCGTCCACGGTTACAAAACTGCGCAAAAACTCCTCCATATTGCGATTAAACAACGCCAAACCTTCCTGTGAAGTTGTTACACGATTGCGTTTGTGGTCGACTGTGAGCAAACGCGGCACCCATCTTGCGGAAAGCTTTCTCATGCCCAAGGGATCATTCAAAATTGAAACCACTGAGCCATACGAGATCCGTAGTACGGCTTCCACAATCTCTTGCACTTTCAATCTTCGGTCGGCCAACACCATATCGTGAATTTTTTCGATTGTTTCGGGTGAAGAGACCTCAACTGGGCGTCCAGGACGTTCGGCATCTTCAGTGCTTGTACGGCCACAACGAAATTCAGTAAACCACTTTTTTACCATTGAAATCGATGGTGCAGAGTCCCCATAGTATTTATCAAGCTTAGCCTTGGTCTCGGTAATGGTTTTTTTTCGCAAAAAATAATGCTTAATAAGCACACGAAATTCACTTTTTTCCATTTTTTCCTCAAAGTACTGGGTAGTCTGATAAAGATAGTTATCAAACACAAACTAACTGACGCAGCAAGTTCAAATTTTGACAGGAGTCAACTGACAGATGCTTGTTGACAGGAGTAGTGTTGCTTTTTCAGTAAAGAGGTCAGAAATTCAAAAAGTCACGGACTTATGGACCCGTCCTCTTATGTTGTATTGTACTACTAGTAAAGCATAAAGGTAATGGATTTTCATACCTTCAAACAATTTGTTCCTTTTCTAGAGAGTGACAACTTCACGGGGACATGGGACCTGATGATGGGCATTCATGACTTGTCCGCCACCATTGCCAAGCTGAAGAAGGCATTGGACAAGAAGAATGGTATAGAGGAGAAAGGTAATAATTTTTTATAATTATTGTTTCATCAATCTCACATTAGATCCTGATGTGAAGTGTTATTTGTCAGGATTTTAGCATCTTTGTCTGAATTATTGTTATTGGCCAGTTTTCTATTTTAACCAAATTTGCCATTACATTGACTGCCCTTTTCATTCTGTTTGTACTAACACTTGATATTTTGTTTTGTTTCAGAATACGATACCAAGGACTTGTACCACATGCAAATTGATTAATAAAAAAATAATCAAGACATTACCATTATCAGTATTATATAACCAAAATAACGACGTAATGTCAATATTATTTTACCACCCTATATAGTGCCACTTAATCTTGACGATATCTGTGTTTTTATGCTGATTGTATTAATTTATTTATATATAAGTAATGATATGTATTTGAATATTAAATGGGTAGGGTAAAATGGTAAGACAACGGAATGGCAGCTATGCAGTTGACTATGTTTGTTCAAGTCTTAGGGTAAACTGAATCTCTGGTTCTTTCCATTTCTTACCTCAGTATTGCAGAAGAGAGTCTCTTTAACACCTACAGACTGATCTCTAAAATAAATGTCTTAGTGATAACAACAAGAATACAGTGAAAATGAATAGACTGGGGGCTTTTAGAGTGATATGTATCAAATTATATTAAAACATTCGCAAAACATTTAGTTTCATAAGTTCATCATAACAATATGTGTTGTATTGTTTCTAGTCATTATAAAAAACATATATTTAAGTTGCTGCAGTAGAATAGAAATGATGTATCTTCGGAAAACACTTGAACGCTGAATTTGTGTTTTATTTACTTTTCGAATAAAGCCTTATTTTTATTTTACACAAGCATAGGTACAGAATGGCCTAAAAGTTCATTTTTAGATTAGGGTTGTACATCACTGGGACGCAATGAAGGCGCAGCCAGATCGCGATGCTAACAAAATCTATGGTTGGCTGTGTGCGTGACCAAGTTGATGCCAAGTGAGGTTCCTACACATCATAAATACATAGGCCCTGCTCAGCCCTGCTATAAGCATTATCACTCCAGTGAGGGCTAACTCTTAAACCTAAAAAAATCTGCCTATTAAAAAATAATAAGTACACAAGAAAAATCTACTCATTTAACACATATATATAATAACACTATAATCTACTACAGAAATATACAGTTTTTTGCTATGAACAATTGTAACTTTAAATGACGCATTTCGAACGTCAGTTTTAAACATTCTCTTTCCTTAATCATTTCAATCATAATCAAAGAATAATAATAACAAAAAACAAGACAATACTATCCGTAACAGATAGACCATAGAAAAGTCTTACTCATTTTATGTATTATTCTTTCAATATTAGCTTTTGGCGTCAACTTTGTGAGCTGGTTTTCCGTACCTATATATTTCTTTAGTTTGATATTTTTGGAGAGTGTTTTAAGAGGAATGTTATGGTCAGCAGCAGCTTGTCTAAAATTTTTTACTTTTATGCCCTGTAATGATTCACACGCATTTGCTCATGTGTATGAGCACCTATTTTTGATTCTTCTACTTTACTCCTCGGTATTTTATATAACGATAAACTTCCATTAAAATCCCAAACTAAAAGTTGTTTACCCGTGTTTAAACGTGTACACTCTGGATCGTGTACACAGTGAATCCATCTACTGTTAACCGTATGTCCAGTATACAGTTTGAAATTTAATTTCTCAACAACCATAAATAATTGCGTAAATGTTTAAGTAAGCACGAAATCATATTACTTACGTAAATCTACACAAAGAATAAGAATAAACTAAAAAGGAAGACACCTATTTTTTTTTCTCTTTATTTTTTTAGGGACTTTTATACAGTACATGCCAGTCCCATCGGACCTTATCATGTGAAACGTAACAAAACAAACTTAATTAAATTATAAGCAGCTCCGGAGCCAGGTGTTGACAAAATATGATGGAACATAGAAACATCGTACATGTTTATCTCCAGCTCTCTAACTAGATCCTCTCTTGCAGGCTGAAATCTGACACACTCCGTCAATAAATGCATAACATCTTGATAATTATCAGAACATAATAACATAATTATGCATAACATCATCATCATTTACATAACATAAGACACCTTTGTTTTATGTTATGTAAACAAAATTCTACTTTATTTATCCGTAGTTTTTACTCCCGAAAACTAAAATGGCGCGCTATCGAGTCTATTGGTGAGCATGTCCGCGCGGCGACTTCGGAAGCACAGAGTACACTATAGTATTTCGGAAGTGAGAGGGGGTTTAGTATGCTTAGTGCGAGTGACATACTAAAATTCGAGTAACGTCTTGATCGCGTAAATCGAGTTAACTTCAAACGCGTCGACCACCGTTATCTTGCGAGTGTGAGTCTCATTACAGTCAACGATTCGCTTCGCGTTAATTCACCGTGAGAAGTGACGATTGGTGAACGAACGAACGAACGAACATTAGTAACCGGCCAAAATAAATTGACATTTGTATTTTGTGTTCTTAATAGAAGCGACTGCCTATGCAAATAGTCGGCTTATAAGTCAAGTTAGAAGACGTTTTGTAAACAAAAGTATGCTTAGTGCGAGTGACATACTAAAATTCGAGTAACGTCTCGATCGCGTAAATCGAGTTAACTTCAAACGCGTCGACCACCGTTATCTTGCGAGTGTGAGTCTCATTACAGTCAACGATTCGCTTCGCGTTAATCCACCGTGAGAAGTGACGATTGGTGAACGAACGAACGAACGAACATTAGTAACCGGCCAAAATAAATTGACATTTGTATTTTGTGTTCTTAATAGAAGCGACTGCCTATTCAAATAGTCGGGTTATAAGTCAAGTTAGAAGACGTTTTGTAAACAAGTTTGTTTTTGTTGTAATATGGATAAAGTTTTTAATATTATTGTTGAAAATGAAGTCTAGCCCGTCCCAATTTGAAATGATGGTGACCTATATGGAGCAGTAAGTGTAATTTAATTTGGTGTGTAGTGAAATAGTAATCCAACTTGTGAAGTTTGTAAAACTATGTTGTTATTTTTTAGGAATGGAGATCTAAACAAATTATCTGCCTTTAATGCCCGAGGTAGGATAACGAGAATACGGAATTGGAAGGAATTGATTGCATTGTTAAACAGTGTGAACTCGAGGTTCAACTCGTAGACGAGCGAGGCCAGCACAGACCGAGCAGGCAGCACAGCACTTTGTCCAAGCTTATTCATTTTGGTGAAATTTCAAAGAACAGCAAGCAGCACAGAGACAACGTCAGATTAAGAAGAGAGCAAAGTAGAATAAGGGAAATGGAGGCACAGGCTCAGAGGAACTGGCAAGCAATAGGCGGTAGAGTTGTGAATGTTTTGGAACAACTAGCTGATTGATAAATATTGCAAAGATTAATAACTAAAATTAATCTTTACAATATTTCTCAGGTACCTACGTTATGTTACTTTTAGAATAGAGGGCTTTGTCCAGCCGTCGGACAGTCGGCTGGTAATATTATTAGTTTATATAAAATAGATTTATTATTCACTCAAGTGACATATCGCGCTTATCTCGCGATAGCAAAAACTTAAGTGTTTCCTATGTTTGTTTCTTATTCTATGGGGTTCAAAAATGTTTAGATTTTGTTCAAGAGGGCAATTCATTGTTTAAGAACGCACTATGAAGAACTTTTAATTTTTTTAATGGAATTTTTCCCTTGAGTGATATACGATGTTATTCCACATGATGCATGCAATTATCATTCTACAAATTGGAGTGTTTTACTTGTTGACTGTTTATGTTACTTTTTAAGCTGAAACTATGATGAAGTCCGAACTCCTCTGTGATGATCGTTATTTTGGACTTATACTGGACTTCACCACCTAATGTTTTCCTTTGTACAAATTAAATGCTACATAATGCTTAGAACCAAATGACTAATTATATTATTAAGCTTAGTTAAAGCAGGTGTGTAGAGATTTTATTTGTGTGTGTGTGTTGTGTCAACTTGTTATAGTATACCTGTCTAATAATTTGAAGTGATGTAAAAAATAAAATAAAAAACCAGCTTGAACCATAATTTCTATAATCAATTATATTAATAAAACTATTGCAACCTAAGTTTTTGGTCTTTTAATACAGTTCCTCTAATAAATATTCAAGTAGGTTAGCTTCAGTTTACTATGAGCTCCAAAAGAACGGACAAGAAACTCCATTGTTGCTCTTTTCAAATATAAGTTTTACAATATTTTGTATATGTATATTAATTAATCAATTGACTATGTGTGAGGATGATGCACCCAAAATAACACTACATATAATAGGTACAACAAAGTAATACCAGCAGACATACTATTGATGTAATGATATAATTAACAACAATGGATCAGTGTGTGAGTTAAAAATTAAATATCAGAAAGTACACATGTAATAATATTGTTAAGTATATAAGTTTCATAATTTTATTCTAAAACAAACAGTTACTTATTACAATGCCTTAACATATCTAGAAATCTAAAATCTAATCTATGAGAAATTAAACAAGAGTAAAAAATGCCAAGCATTTCAGGGGATTTGAGGGATGCAACATGTGTCACTACCATCAGCAAGATTCATAGTAGGAACATGGTACCTACTCACATGTGCTATGAAATTATATAATTCTTTAAGAGACTGAAATAGTACAGTTGAAATAATTTAAACACTCACTCATTCCCTCATTATAAATATTAGTAAAATAGAATAAAACATTACACTTTTTACAAGTATTTCTATCTTTTATATTCTATTTCATCTATTATATTCTATTGATACACCTATTATATATATATTTCTGTGTGAATGGGCTCTTTGTTTTCTTGTTCTTCATGTTACAAACCTATCAAGTAATATAATTTAGTATTCAATACTCATTTGTGCCATTGATTGATTAATCAAATTATTACCAGTGATGTCCTCTTCTTCTACAACATTAAGATCAATGCCAATGTTATGTAAAACGCAGCAGGCTTGAATAATTCTAGCACATTTTAGTCCCTTGTAGTGAAGCACTCTATCTTTGTTAAGACATCGCCATCGATTCTTCAAACGTCCAAATGTATGTTCTATGACAACTCTGGCTGCCACATGCTTATGGTTGTAATTGGCTTGCAAGGTGTTTGGAGCAGCGTCTAAAATCGGAGTCATCAGCCATGGTTGTTGTGGATAACCAGAGTCTCCTAAAATTATGATCAATGTATTAGTTAATTTTGCCTTAGCTTAATGCAATGTTGTTCAAACAGTTTTTGATAGGTAAGAGCTTACCTAAAAGCTACACTACACTATCTCCCCATTTTGGTGCAATGACTGCATTTTTTTTTATAATGTTTGATGTCACTGCTTTCCCATATAAACGAATTGTGATTTGCACCTCCAAATTTGGAATATACATTTATAATTCTATATTGGTCATCACATATCTGTAAAATAAAAATACAGTTAAGAAAAAATCTTATAGGTAGGTAAGAATAAATCATATCTAATTACTTAAATAATATTTACCATTTGAACATTTATTGAATGATAGTGCTTGTACTTATACAATAATACAGATGTTCTTCATCTTTTGGTGCACCAAATATTCTAAAATGGCTACAATCAATACACCCAATTACTCCAGGTATTCCATAAATTGCACAAAACCTGAAACACAGGTGCATTTCAAGCAACAATGATATTGATATTGTACATTTACAGTATATAAATCATGTAGACCATACCTTTGACTGATTGCTTGTCTGGCAATTGATGAATTAGGAAACCGGATATTTTTCCTACTATGTTCTTATGGGTCAGAGCCTTGGTAACTTATTCAATGTAGACACTGCACATTTTTTGTGATACGTTTTTAGCAACTCCAACCGGGCGCTGGTAAGACCCAGTTGCATAAGAAATGGCTGTGAGTACCTAAAATAACAAATGTTATATAAAATGCATGTCCTTACATAGTGGCAGGGGGCAGATGGAAAAAGTGTGTTTCAAAATTACTAGGTGTATGATTACCTTATCTTCCAAGGATACCCGTTGAGAAGACTTTGAACCAGCCAGCTGCCTCAGGAAGCCGATATCTTCTCTTAAATTCACCCTCCGGAAGGTCTCTAAGCGGATTGCTCGAGATACGTGCTCTTGCACGACCAATGGACGTTAGATTACGCTCATCTTGTGCTCTTGCGGTCTCAAACATCCTCCAAGCGAAATACACACGAGATGCCATTGTTATTTTTAATCACAATATGAAATTAAATTATATCACTTTGTTATTTCACCACTCTCACAACGCTCTCACGACAAAATCCAAAGTGACAACTTAACGCGCTCGCAAGCGACTGCGTTTCGTATTCGAGCTGTCAAAACTGTCAAAATTTTAACTTACACTCACGATAACATGCAAACGTAAACGTTTACGCTCCAAACGATCCTCACTTTCGAGTGGGACTCGCTCGTCACTGGTGACGGCGTTAATTTTAAAACTGACACTCACAAAATTTTGTTCTCGCGTATGACGCTAGGTGGCGCTTACCCAGCGCCATAGTAATCTGCGTAAACGTTAACGCACTCGATGCGTAAAAAAAACTCGCACTAAGCACACTTTCGAATTGTGTAACCGTTATGACAAGTGACAATTGGTTTGGATCACTAACATGAAACCAATTACTAGTCGCATTGATACAGAAGGCAAGCTTCTGGCCGCTTTCGTTTTCCGATCCCCATATTTTAGGATTTAAACGTGTAATCTCCATAAATAATTCGAAAAAATATAAGTGGTAGTCTTCCTGTTATATTGTGAATGTGATTATGTGTAAAACCTCAATGATAAATCAATATTAGTGGTGTTTTAGTTATCGAGTCGGCGAAGTGGATTTCTTGAAATAATTGTTAAAATTTCCATCTGACTCAAATGCTTACAACATAATATACAAAGATACTTAATATTATATCAAGAAAACGAGGTATTTTGGTGAAAATTTAACGAAAGACAAATTCGTACCGTAACAAGCCACAGGCTTATATATCAACCCAGTCGAGCTTTTACTTCATTGGAAAAGCCAAAAGCACTAAGAATCTAGACACCATACCTATTCCACACCATGGAAGGTTCAAGGTAATGGCAATATTATTTTCTTTCTAAGTGTTAAACCTTGAATGTGCCCATTAAGGGAATCTAAATATTCTATCTTCAAAGAAGCAACAATGTTGTTGTTGTTGTTAGCTTCACACATTGTTTGTTGGGTAGGTTAATACATATACTGGATAATACATAATATAAGTGAGGCACCACCCAACCCAAACCTCTTTGTATAAATATAAGCAATTTAAAAAATCTGTATTAATGCCTATCCATGTAGTAAATATGTGTTCTGTCCTAGCCCTATAGGGTGTGTGTAGTGTAAATCCTCAAAATCAGTCTTCTAGCACCGCTATGGTAGTCATGAAGTTTTCTAAATATTGAACTATAATAATATTATAGTAAATAATATTTTGGAACTACCTTTTTATTTATTTCTAATGTTTGTTGTTACTTTATTTTGTGGAGCCCCACATTGAGTAATGTATATGTATTTATACTTAGATATATTAATATATTCTAGGTCATCCACCTTTTTATTTAATAACGGAGGTTAGACAGTAAATAATAGAATTGTAGGCACCTTATTGTTGTTTATAGCAGAATATTGCTAGTCATTTATGTAGATACATTGTGCATTGAAGTGTTTAAGGGAGAGACCTATTAACTTGTGGATGTATGATGGAAATTATGAGGTTTTACTAATTAGTTTTTTATCTTTCAGGTGTCAGGCTCAAACAGGTACCTACATTATTCAGGAAAATAACTTTCTCTAATGCGCTCACAGCAAGCATTAGCAAGCAGTTGACTTCCACGGGAAGACATTAGCTGCCAAATTCCACCAATCCATGCATTACATTTGTTCCAATTTCATTTTGCATCATGTCCAAATATTACATGTTATCTCATGTCCAAATATTACATGTTATAAGTGAATAAATGCTATTTTCATTATGGTTGCAATAATATAAATAAAACAGTTTTTTCTTGTTTACCTTTATTTATTTCTATTTACCTCTAATGAATGACACTTAATTTAGCTAAATACCACAATTTTTATAATTAGTATCACAATAAATAAATGCCTTTATAAAAAAGTACATAATGTATTCTTAAATACTTCTTTCAAAGCTATTTTTTATTGTACCTTTAATAATAGTTCATAATCAAACATTATTAAGTTTACACTTTTATCAATTAACACAATAGGTAATGTTTACATTGCTGCCCTGCAGAATATAATCAATGGTTTTGTAAAATAATATGAATAGCTTTTATGAACAATTGTCAGTTTCTATGTTTGTACTTGAGAAGCTTGAGAATTGAAGTAGTTCAGTACTAGTAGCATTGATGTCAGTAGTAAACAGCAGCAGTAGCCGAAGCGACAGCAATGGGGCACCATCATTCATGCTGCCTTCTTGTCTTTGTAGGTGAAACGCCCCGGGAACTTTCCTACAGTTTAAAAACAAAATCAAATTATTTGCTGCTCAAATAAAGTAAATGCCTAGTGTGCCAATAATGATTTTGTCCCATGACATGGATGAACAAAAGCCGTCAGCCTAGTCCTCGCTGTGTGTTGTATTATGTCATATTTATTTAGTGCAACTTTTTCAGCCTCCAGATATTTTTATTAAACATAACACTTAGTTAGAATAGTAAACAAAACACAAAGTTAGCTAAGTATACATAAAATATGTGATATGGCTATGTAGGTAGAGAGTTCGCCCAAGGAAATATATTCATAATTATGAGAGTTGCCGCTTAATTTATAACTGTGTCATAAAGCTTACCTTCAATGATTATTAATATAGAAGATTCGTTTTCCATGTCTTGCACAAAAACGTCTTTGTAAGGAGATCCACCTAGAGTCAACTAGATTATTGTTTTGGTATTTGTGTTCCATTCTTGTATTTACAGCTTTAACACCGTCTGCAAAAATATTTTGATTAATTTTTGTACTTAGTTGTTATTATAGTTTGTTTCAGGACTTCTGTAAGAACAAAAACATCAATTTACAATTTCATTTGTTAGGTGAAGTTGAAGGTGACATACTAATTTAAGTACAATCATTATTTTAACTGCAGTAAATAGCTAACATAAGCTACTAATTTGTGTCTACACAACAAATGAATGATTGTCCATAATATAGACTAACCAATAAAGTACATATAGCTACAATCACAGAGTACTTTTATATATTATATGCTACAATAAGATATGAAGATACACTCCTTACCACGTTATTTCTTTAAATATTGGCATAGGTACTTACTTGTGGTGATGATATTGACATAAGTACTTTTCGCTGTGGAGTGTGTCTGCAGCCAGTACAAAACGAAGACAGAACTCTATCAGCCCTAGCCCTTGCCAAACGTTTTCAGCCATAAACACAAAACAAGAAAAATGTTACGAAACAGCCAAAATGTTTATGTATAGAAATAGGATGTAAATATGATTCCGTGTCTTATTAAATATTAGTCTATGTGTTGAACAATATAAAACAAGTTATATAAACATAATTTAAAGCAAAACAATAAGAATCGTAAATAAATAAAATAACTTTTTAAAGTGTTGCCAACTTTTTTTCCTGAGTCCACTTTGTCCGCATGAATAAACTTGATTTGAGAACTACTATAGATAATATCACAACAGTATTTTTTTTATATCCTGAAAGTATATCGGCGGTTTTTTTTCCAGAAATGATCTTTACACAGGCGCAGCCTCATATATGTATTCTTCACTATATTCGTCATTTTAATCTTTACCATAGTCTGTGATCTTTACAAATCATCGTTCAAATCCGAAGTCGTTTCGGCATTTGAAATAAATAAAATAATGGTAAATTACTGACACAGGTTTTAGACAAATCATAAAACATGCCATCATCGTGTTATTGTTATAACGAGGCACAGTTTTAGTAGTTGATTGTAGTTTTTTCTACAAATTGAATTCCGATTAACTACTAGATAAATTTTGTCCGCCAACCGCCCCAGTAGGGGTGTCCAGATTTAATTTAAACTCCCAGATTTAGTGGAAGTCTCACTAAGTTGACAACATTGCTTTTCTACGATTTTGTTATTAGCCACAGATAACTAATACGGAAAAAGAAGAACGTTTCGTTGCGTATTTCAATTTTGGTAGTTTATGGTAGAAATTGTTTTATAAATTGGTTTTTAATTTTTCAGCCATCATTGTACATTTTCATTTTTATGCATTATTAGACGATCAGTTGTAGTTAAAAAGAAAATTAAATTATAGCAAAATTATTCGGAAGCGAATAATTCCTTTTTGATGAAACAAAACGCGAGTTCGGACTAGAAACCCTATACATCCCTATAAAATTTGGCAGACTTGTTATCATTTTTATTACGCAATTCCAAATATAGTAAACGATTAAGATCGCAATTTGTTTCATTTCAGAATCGCATTCAAAAACAAAAAGTGTTACGCAATTAGGGTGCTGTACTTACCTCGGCACCCATACCCCTCCCTTGCCTTCAAACTGCAACACGACAACGCTACTTAGCGGCAGAAATACGTTATAATAATTATTATATTTATTATGGTGGAGGTATTTCCCCGGATGAGCTCCTTCACGAAGAACTAGACTCGGTCATTCATAAATGTTTTGTTGGTGTGCCTCACAGCTTTGAAAATCAAAACTGAAATAAAAGTTATACCAGGCGACTCAGAAAGTATTGCGTTTTTTTTTAATGCGTACTATAATCTTCAAATGGCATTCATGGATTAAGGCCCTTCTAAGGCAACCGTGTATCGTCGGTATAACGAATTCAAGCGCGATCGACTAACTTTGGGGGATGAAGAAAGGAGTGGTCGTTCTTTGACGGCTGTTACCGAAGAAAACGTGCTTGCAGTGAAAAATTAAATCCAAGACAATAGGCGAGTTACGTATCAAGAGATTTAACACACTGCAGGTTGGATCGGGAAGCCTTCACGAAATTCTACACTTGCATCTTCGCATGAGGGCAATAGTTTCACGCTGAGTGCCGCACAACCTCACCGATGCCGAAACAAATTTGAAGCAAGCTCGTATCGGCATGTTTACGACATCATTAGGTACAGGTGATGAGTCTTGGATTTATAAATACGATCCAGAAACGAAGCGCCAGTCGACGGTTTAGATGTTTCAAAACGAATCAACGCCTACTAGCTACTGGCTACTGCTCTACCGCGACAACGCGCCTTCGCACACCGCGCTCAAAACGAAGGACTTCCTGCACAGCACGCCGATCAAACTCCTGGATCACCCTCCTTACAGCCCTGACCTAGCACCGTGTGATTTGATTTTATTCCCAAAAATAAAAATCTGCTCTAGGGGATACAATTTTCGTCGCCGGAAGATGCGCTTTCAGCGTTCGAGCAGGCTGTAAACGAGGTGTTTTTTTTTTTTGAAATAGGTTTGCTCTTGACTCTAGTCTAAGTCAGAAGTGACAGAGACAAAGTCTACGATGGAGTGAGCTTACCCAGAAGGTGCCTGTTCACTCTAACTTTGAAGAGATTCGGGTTGAATGCGATCGGGAACACAGACGCAGGTAGTGAGTTCCACTTTTTTGCCGTGCGCATTATGAAAGATGTTTGGAAGCGCTTAGTGCGAATTGGTGGAATGGCAACTAAGTATGGATGGTAATTAGCAGTACGTCTAGATGTCCGATGGTAGAAGGGGTCAGGTGGGATGAGGTCGTGTTCTTGCGCACACTCACCGAAGTATGGTCTATAGAAGACCGACAAGCAGGCAACCTTGCGGCGATGAGCTAAGCTGTCAAGCTTGGCATCCACCCGTTTTACGTCGCCTATGAGCCTCTTAGCTCTGCGTTCCACTGAGTCGAGCGCGGCAAGTTGGTATTTTGCTGAGCCATCCCAAAGGTGGCTGCAATACTCCATGCAGGATCGGACTTGCGCTTTATAAAGAGTTAGAAGCGGTCCAGGCGTAAAGTATCGCTTCAATCTATATTTAGAATGCCCAGTTTTTTGGCCGCAGTTTGAGCTTTGCGCTCAATGGTTGTGCCAAAGTTGAGACTGGACGTCAACTCCATGCCTAGGAGGTCTACGGTGTCTACGGCGGACTGGAAAAAGTGGTTCGAAAACTGGTTCAGACGCATGAAACTTTGTAGAGGCTAGTGGAGAGTACTATGAAAAGATTTAATAAAAAGATATGTAAACATTTATTTTATTTTCGCAAAACTTACAGAGTGTCCCACATATACATGTTTTGTATTTTAAAATAATAATAAAAATAAGTGAAAAGATTGTTTACACTTTCACGCTAAGACGGCTGAACGAATTTGGATGAAATTTGGCACGTATCATATCAGTAAGCAATGTTTATTTGTTTAGCTTTTAAAAAACGTGCGTTGGAGTTCACAAAAAAAAACACAAAACTTCAGTCGTGGGCTATAGTCTATCTGTAGACTCTAGTCTAAGTCAAACCTATTTCGATTTTTTTTTTTTTTTTCTTTTGGCTTCGCACGGTTTGTGCATTCAGCCAATGTCATGTTTATTTTACTTAGAAGGAAACAAAGCTAGGGAAACGAAAATATAACTATAATAAGTTATCACGGAATTTTGGGATAAAATCTATAGGATCAGTATTTACAACAGTGATACTATATTGAATAATTAAATAAAATTACAACTTAATATTATTTAAAGTAATGAAAGATACTATACATTTATATACAGGAAAGCTATTTGTGCAAAGTAAAGAAAGTATTGAGGAAGGAAAAGGAGTACGAAGGGACAAGAGGTTACTGAGAAATGATGAACAATCATATAAGGGACAGGAGAAAAAAATGTGATCTAAGTCACCTACGTCTGTGCCACACAGACAAATGGGGTCGTCGATGATATGAAGTTTGGCAAGATGGGCTGGAGAGCAGACATGACCCAATCTCATCCGTATCAGAATGGAGGTCTCCATCTTGCCAAACTTTGCCCTGCCAAACCATGGTTTTTCCGGAACGTCTGGTTGAATATATGAAAAATAATGACCTTTCGATTTGCTTCCGATATCCCAAGCTTCCTTCCAGGTTTTCCGAAGAAAAGTCTTTGGTAAAGACTCGAGGTCAAAGTAAAAGTTTGTATAAGGAACTAAGTCTCCGCATTGCACCGCATCAACGGCGAGTGTGTCAGCCACTTCATTGCCATGGATTCCAGCATGGGCCGGAATCCACACAAACTGCAGTGTATTACCCTCAGAGATGGTTCGGAACGCAAATTCTCTTATTAAATAAATGATTGGCAACTGCGATTTGAGTACGAAAGGAGATTTATTGATGGCTAGAAGAGCACTTTGAGAATCAGTAAAAATTAAAGTTTTTTTAAGCTTTAAAACACGAATATATTCTATGGCTTTTAAAATGCCAAAACATTCCCCGGTAAAAACAGAAGTCTCAGGTGGCAGTTTTATTTTTTGTACGATGTTGTATTGAGAATGGTAAGTACCAATCCCAACACAACCCGTCGGAGAACGCTTCGCAGCATCCGTAAATATATGGTGGTACTCTAGGTGTTCAGCCAGAAAACGGTTAAAACTTAAATGGCAATTGGGATCTGATTTACTTACACAGTTATATTTTATGATGGGACTGAATTGTAAACTCTCATAGCTACTGCTAAATAGCGGAAGTTTATTGGAACGATGAATAGGAGAAGCAAGTGATAGGATTTTTTTATAGCTTACAACTAAACAAGGAGCACGTTTATGGGACCAGTAATTTGAAGATTCAATCTGCAACACTAAAGAGTCCAGTTTAGGAATAATAGGATGAGTTGAGATCTGAAGAATCCGGAACAAATATTTGTCAGATAGAAATTGCCTTCTAAGATGTAAAGGAGCTTCCCCGCATTCAACTTGGAGTGCATTAATGGGGCTAGACTTCATGGCACCCGAAATAATGCGTAGTGCCTTGGACTGGATGCGATCCAATTTTTTAAAAGCCATAGAACTTCCAGGTTCGAGAACGAACAATCCATAATCCAGAGTGCTTCTGATGATTGCGTTGTAAACGAGTTTCAAAGAAAAGGGATGTGCACCCCACCATACACCAGAGAGGCACCTAAGCATGTTTAGGTGATTTTCACATTTGTTAACAATATATTCACAATGAGGAACACTACTTAATTTACGGTCAAGTATTATACCTAGATATCTGAAATTGTCTTTAACTGGAATAGGTATTTCCTTATAAAAGAGATTTATTAAGGGAATATTTCTCTTCCGGGTGAATAAAACAGCTGCGCTTTTAGACGTGGATAAATCCAAACCGTTAAGATGCAACCATGACTCTAAAGTATCTAAAGCAGAATTGATGGCACAGCTTGCTTGTTCAATAGATTGGCTTGAAGAATATAATAACAAATCATCGGCATATTGAAGAACCTTAACATGATTAGCTAAGGACGTGTCTAAATCAAATGTGTAAATATTGTAAAGAATGGGACTAAGCACAGAACCCTGTGGGAGACCTCTCCATACCAGACGAGATACTTCTTGATCTCCTATTAACATGATAACAGAGCGTTCAGTCAGGATATTAATAATGAAATTCGACAAATTCAATGGGACTTTTAAGGCTTGTAGTTTATTTTGTAAAACTGATAAAACAACTTTATCGTATGCTGCATTAATATCAAGGAAAACTGCAACGGTAGATTGGTTATTAGAGAAGGATAACCGAATATCAGTTGTGAAAATACTTAAACAGTCAGTTGTACTTTTACCTTTTCTAAAGCCATATTGTGATTCTGCCAAAAGACCCTTACTTTCAACGTACCATTCAAGGCGATTTTTAATTAAGTGTTCCGCTAATTTCATCAGAATTGTAGACAAAACTATGGGACGGTATGAAGAAGGGTCAGATGGAATTTTATTTGGTTTAAGGAATGGCAATACCATTTGACGTTTCCATTGTACAGGGATGTTCCCTGTTTTCATAATAGAATTAATAAGCTCTAAATAATAACTGAGGACGTCCTCATTTAAGTTAGCAAAAAAGGAATACGGGATGCCATCGATACCTGGTGCAGAATCCTTGGTTTTGTGAATAACGCCCTTTAATTCAGTGAGAGTGAATGGTAGGTCTAGTGTCGTGTCTTGCTCAATGGCTACGTCAGACAGGTTATGGTTAATACTCTCAGGTACAAAAGGAGGAGCTAATTTATCTAAAAATTCACTAGCTAAAGAAACGGGAATAGGAGAAGGGTTGTTATAAATGGACCTAAATCTGCGAATATTGCGCCAGACAATCGTAGGGTGAGTATTCGGCGAAATTGATGAGCAAAAACTACGCCAAGAATCAAATTTTTTCTTCTTAAAAAGTTTGTTGGTTTCATTTAATGAATTAGTAACGATTTCAAAATTAATGTCAGACATATCAAGGTTATAGTTGTATTCAGCCTCTTTACGTTTTTTGATCGATTCTGTGCACTCAGAGTCCCACCACGGAGGTGAGGGAATTGTATTATTATTGCTATTTTTTACAGGAAAAACTTCATCTGCCGCTGCGATTAGTATGAGTGCTAAAGCTTCAGCACAACTATTTTCATTGCCATCAGATATAGCAGGCAAGGAGCATAAGTTTCTGTCAACAATGTTTCTAAATTTGTCCCAGTCATTATTATTTCTATTAGGAAGTTTATGTTTTAAGTTTGTATGCCTTAATGGTGCATTTGGTTTGGATAGAGGATAAGAAATAACTATTGGAAAATGGTCACTACCATATGTAGAGGTTAGAGTACGCCAATTTAATGAAGAGGCTAAGTTTGGAGAACAGATAGAAAGGTCAATTGCGCTTTGGTTCTGATTGGGATCTGAACGGCGTGTGGCAGCTCCAGAGTTCAAGATGCATAAATTATGTAAGTCTATTATATCTAGTAACTCATCACCATAACAATTAGATGTTGAACAACCCCAAGATTGGTGATGGCAATTAAAGTCCCCCAATATTAAAAATGGCTTTGGAAGAGAAGCAAAGAGATTATTCACCTCTTGAAGAACCGTAGAAGAGGGGTGAGGAATGTAAATAGAAACAAGACAAGTGTGGTGCACTTTAATAGCTACAATTGAAATTTCCTCACTATGAGGAGGTAAGGAAATTATAGAGAAAGGGATAGAATTCTTGATAAGTATAGCAACCCCACCATACCCATCAGATCTATCCTCTCTAATGGTTAAATAACCATTAATTTTAAAAGTATGATTGGATTTGAGCCAAGTCTCTGCTAAGGCAAAGGCAAAAGGCTCATATTTGTTTAAAATATAAATAACGTCACTCTTTTTGTTCATCAGACTGCGGCAGTTCCATTGGATTATTTTGGATGTGTTGTCCATTTTGAATGGATTGAGATACATTGAAAGAAGTGGCAGCGTTGGACGGTGAAATGTTGAACTGAGAGAGAAGATTGTGTAACGCAGAAAGAAAATCGTTTATGGAAAAACTTGTGTCTTTATTTGCATTAATATGATTATTAGAAAGAGCACAACCATTTGATGGCTGGGGAATCACAAAATCTTTAATAATGGCATTGTGAGCCTCTTTATTATATCCTTGTACAGATTTAGGAGGTGAGCGTGGTTTGAGAAAGACAGTCTTTTTATAGTTACTCGAAGTAGGCATTCTATTCGGTAAAGAGATTGATGGAATATCTGCAAAATTTTTGGAGGGAGAAGATAAAAGTGTATCAGCATATGATTTAGTTACTGGGGGATATAATTTAGTAGCTTCAGCATAAGATACTGAACTTTGTGCCATGTATGTTTTAATTGATTTTTGCCTTAAAAATTCTGGGCAAGACTTATTAGTAGCATAGTGAAAACCAGAGCAATGGCAGCAAGATGCACTTTCAGGTTCTCTTTCACAACTGTCTCCAGTGTGGTCTTGACCACATTTAAAACAGCGAGGTTTGGACCTGCACTGAATTTTAGTGTGACCAAAACGACAGCAACTGAAGCACTGAATGGTAGGGAAAATATATAAATCTACAGGTAAAGCATTGTAGCACATAAAAATTCTTTTAGGTAAAACCTGTCCATCAAATGTAACAACTATGGTTTGGGAAGGTTTCCAAGTAGTTGTACCATCAACATTCGTTTTAAAATTGAGGCGTCTGACTTTTAAAATTGGACCACAACCAATAGGCACAGTTATATTATCAATAACTTCCTCTGGAGACCATTCCGCAGGAACACCACGCACTAAACCCATTCTAGTAACATTAAAAGTAGGTATAAAAGCTTTATAATTATGTGTTTCGAGACTATTGTTTGTAATAAAGGAATTCGCGTCCAGGAAATTCGAAAAAGATAAAGATATTTTATTGCGCCCGATTTTTTTGACGCTACCGTTTATTATATTTTTGAAAGCGTTGCGCTTTAAAAACTTGCCAAATGTGATTGGGTGCAATGTGGTTCCATCATCAGGTGTAATATTATTTTTTTGAATATGAATAACAAATGGCGAGTTGTCAGTTTTTTCATAACTTTTTCTGCCAATCTGAGTGGAAACTAAGGACGGAGCAGGAATATCAGGATTTTTTTTAATGGGAGCAACGTCGGAAACAAGTGTTTCGGAGCAGTTAGGCTCCAATGTAGAAGCTAATGAAGATTCCGTGCAACCACAACCCGAAGACTCGGAACCGTGGTTTTTACGGGTACGGCGACGCTTATTGCAGTGTTTGCAAACATGCACACGGCTTCTTTTTAAATGACGAGCTGAAGATGACCCATCGGTATCCATGCCCGACTCGTTAGATAGTAGGGTAACAAAATTGCCTGCCGGGGGCACAAAGGCCCCCGGGTCAGGCGGTTCGTTCATTTCCCGCTAAATTAAAATAAAAAAAACTTACCACTACCGAAGAAAATACACAAAACTAATATTAAAACTATATATAAAATAGAAAAGAACACTAAAACTACGACTACTGATCCTATATTACAAGTTTTTTCAATTTAAACAATTTTCTCAAAAAAGGACGCGTCCGCCAAGTTCGAAGTTTCCCGCGCTTTTCTATTTCGATTTTATTCTTTCTGAACGCGGACAGGGCAGGACGTGCAATAGTGAGGTGACATCTCGGTGCGTAGTGTCGACAATGCATTTTGTAATGATGAAATGAGATGTAATTTCTAAAATAAATTGTAAATATGTTGCTTGCTTGTTACATAATCTCTTAAATAAGGATTATTTGCCGCAACTTTGAAATTAAGTTTTCTAATGCAAATTATTCCTTTTAAGTTTCATAATAATCCCTAGGTTAAAGATAAATGGATAAGAGCGACGGGAAAGTGCAACTGGTGCCTTAAAAAGACGATACCATTTGCTCTGAGCATTTCGAGGCTGAAAGTTTCATGATAAAGAGTTCCAAAACCTATTTACTGTTTGATGCTATTCCATAATTGCAACTTCATCCAATTTTTGATGAGGTAGTTTATTTACTTTTTTCTTATTTTGTTGAGAATGGGTAAATTATAGAGTAGAGTGAATTGTGTTTTGGGCGTGATAAAAATCATGTTCTTTTCAGATCGATTCACTCACAAATAGCGATAATATTCACAACGCTGCTGATCTAGCACCACCAAAATGTAAGAAGAAAAATGACTCTCCGGATACAACCCCAGCAAAACGTAAAAAGAAACAGTACCCGCCTGATCTAGTGCCAGAAAAACGTGGAAAGAAAGAAGACTCTTCTGTTCTAGCCCCAGTAATTCCTATAAAGGCAGAAAACTCTTTTGATCTCTCGCCAGCAATTCGAATCAAAGAGGAGGACCCGTCTGATCGTGCGCCAGCGATTCGTATAAAGGAGGAGGACCCTCCTGATCAAGCATCAACAATCCGTATAAAGGAAGAGGACCCTCTGGCTCTAATCGAGGTGTTTATTATTACTACACAATTATACGTTTTTTTTCGTATATTACTTTAAACGAACTAACACTTCATCACTGTGGAAGAGTTACACGTAGAACCCGCCGATGACAGCCTCTGTGGCCCTTGTGTGTGTTTATTTTAACCATCGCATTTACAATTTACGCATCGAACGCGTTCAGCGCTCCGATTGGCCCTTGGCAATCGGAGCGCAACTTTCGAATGGTGAAGGGCCAATCGGAGCGCCGAACGTGGTCGATGCGTAAAGTCGAAATGGTTAACAGAAACTCGTACTAGGGCCTCTGATGATTGATCAGGATACCATTAGAAGACTTTAAGTAAAGCGTATCAGAGAAACCAATAGAAGGTTAACAAAAAAAGTTATAAAAATTTAAAATATTATAAAATGTCTACGAGAGCAATCTGCTAATGACTGATGAGGATATTTAACGAAGTTACAAACTTAAAAAGTAATGACGTTAAAATATGACATTCAAAAAACTTGTTTACGTGCATATTTAATTTAAAAAATCGGTTACTTCGTTTTAAACATAGTTTTAAAGAAACTGCCACCATACATATTATATTCGCGTAACTGGACAAAATGTTGGGAACAACTGAAATTATTTTCTCGATTTCATGGAGTTTTTCCTAAAAACGGAAGAATCGCTTAGAAAAAAAACAAGTTGTAAATCTACCAGGGGACTGGTCGATGGGGACGTAGCGCCTCTGGCCGAGCTCTAGGAATGAAGTGAGTTTTATTTCAGGGTTGTCTGTAGTATCAACAGTTGGCGAACGGTGAGAACCCTTTTGTCTCGGTACCTAAAGGTTGGGTGTGAGGTAGTGATTTGGTCGAAAAGAAGATACTTTTAAGATTGTTCTCTACGTCCTTTCAAGTTGGATAAGAGCCGATTTTCAGGTGCTACCTCATGGTTTTAAGCTAGAGATTGTTATTCATAACAAATTAATTTATTAACACTAGATGTAAGTGTGTATATAGAAGCTCAGATAAGGATCCAGTACCACTCGAAGGTATATTAAAGAGTTCTCTCAAGGCGGGTGCACGTGCTGGAATGGATGGGGATTTCTGCGTGGTGATAGAGAATAGGGGCGCTATTTTCGCATAGCAAATTTAATGTAAGTATTTTGTTCTGTCTGCATTCAGGGTCATTGTTATGCAACCATTTTAACACCTTATTCAAGCCAGTTTAGGCACTTCTGAAAACGTTTTGCCACGTGGTAGAATTGAATATTAGAAAGTGTTGTGAGTAAACGCGAAGATTTTGCTTTTGTCTAGATTGAACGATAGTTTGCGTGATCACACTGCCTTGTGAAACTCCATGTGTACTAAATTTCTCGGAACATAACTAACTGTTTATCTCGAGACACTCTGTGTATGGTGTTTAAGGTAGTCTTCTAAAAGCTTTGATTGCATTCTCCTAATACCTTTGCTCTCCATTTCTTCTTTAAGGATGAGATTAGAAAATGAAATAAAACGTGCACGTGTCTTTTGACGTAGGTAAGCCTTAGGGTTAAAACAACAGTTTCATAAACTAAGTAGGTAGGTACCGACCAAAACCTACTAAATATAAACCGTGATGTAAGTACCTAATTTATATAAATAGGTGATATAAAAAATGGTTACTTTTGTTTTAAAAACCTAGTATGGAAATATCGAAAAAAAATATCGACTCGTCCGCATCACTTTGTGGATACAGAAGCAGGCATTGACAATTTGACGCGTTTGGTTTGCATCGAAAGCAGATATTAGAAAGAAAGTGCTGAATATCCTTGTGTGGTTCCTACCATCATTGCCTACCAGAGGCGCCGTCTGTCTCTACCTCCAAGCAGCCAAGCCACATAACGAAATACAACGAACTTGAAAGAGACTTTGACCCTAAGTTTGTTTCGACGTTTCTTCTCAGGGGTAGTCAGACAGGAAATGTCTGACTAACCCTGAGCTTATCTAAGTAAAAGATGTACAGGTGATTCCGTTATCTTCAATCAATTTATTTTCATTTAGCGGTTTGCGCGGTGTGCTTCTCTGTCTCGGTGAGGAAAACTAATCCAAAGCGTTTGGGTTTCTTTCAAGCTTTTCATTTTTAATGACTCTACCAACAATATCACCAATATTTTACGTAAGAACCATACCATATTGAATTAAAATGTCCTGTCCAGTATCTAGATACCTTTTTAGTACGTATGGGCTGTATTGTATGTGTACCTTAGCCTAGAGGGCGTACTGCTGCGCGCGGTCATATCCGATACGCGACGCAGTTTCATTTTATTGATTACTTAGAGCGAGACAGCAACCAAACGCTACCACAGCGGCCGTCGTGCTAAATACCTTAAAAATAATATTACACACTTATGACAGCTGGGTTTGTAAACTACGGATAGGCACCACAAAGGTGGTAGTACAAACCCTATCCGCCGTGTGTGTATTTTCTAGGGTACTCCTCCTACTTTTTAAAGTAGGTATTTAACCTACCTAAGACTTTACTTACAAAATTACAAGTTGCGCTAGAACTAAAAAAAGAAATACAATGGACTAAGTGGGCTTCCGCGACTCCGAAGTTTCTCTGTCAACCAATCGCTGATCTGCCTCATGTTGCGTTTAAGAAATACCTAATCCATTGCTTCATAGGTTTGAAGAATTCGTCTGCTCGACAACGCAGTGTTGTCGAATTGTCAAATTAAAAGTCCATATGTCAATTGCCCGCTGACTAGCATAAAGCGGCTGTAAGCTAGTCAGCGGGTCAAAAAACGCATCGTGTAAAGCTACGGTTTCCTAGGAGACCGTTTCCGTCACATTCATAGCGGACGTCATGAAAATCTGTCATTTTTATCAGTATTTGACAGAGGCCTATTTGAGGCTTACAAGAGCTACAGCGCGGTCACTGTCAGACTGGAGTAGATTTTTCATAACTAATTGTTTTTTTGTCAAAAACTAAAAAAAAAAAACGATGATCCGTCACAGCTCGGTAACCAACTAGTTTTGACCCTTATGTTTTTGGACTTAATTTGTTGATAATGGCCTCTAGTATAACCCCTTTGAAGAAATAGGTCGAATGCTGTCATCCTATATATTAACGGCCGAACCCAATAACGCCTCTATCTCCAATTTTGGCGTACTGGAGATAGAAAAACATATCAATCCCTGGTTTATCGTCTCGATAAAGCCAAAGTATGCAACCCCATAACGTGTTGACAGCTATTTGTTTGACAGGGACAGATAGAATTGTACTGTCTGTTTGAAAACTTTTTTTTGTATAGTTACAGAGAATAACTTGCTACACTGTTCGAGAAAGACTAGCATATCGATTCTGTAAAAATCTCAACGTGAAGACTTCCGTGGAGTGAGCTGTCAGTGTCATCCCGTCTTGGTCAATCCCTAGCATTAGTGGCACTGACAACTTTCTCCACGCTCACTCCACCCAAGTGAGATGCTCCACGCTCACTCCACGGTGAGATGGTTACAGAATAGCACAACTGCGCAGTGCACAGGTAAGGAGGACGGAGCGTGTAGGTAGGTTCCATAATAGCCGGACCATTTATGCTTCCGCACAGAGGATAGCAGGTAGGTAAAAGAGGCTTGCGCGAACTACCGTCTTGGCCTACACAAGCTCGCTCGCTTTTATACACATGGCAAGACCGAAAAAAGTGTAACATTTAGACTGTCACAACACTTTTGGTACCGTAGCAAAGTAACAAAAGTCTCGTGACTGTCAAACCTACGGCGTAGATCCCACGCCATTCCTCTACCGTTGTACTCTACATATTTTCCCTATGAAGGTGTACTGAAATGTTTAAATGGCCATATTTTGTGGCATATTCTGTGTGAGTAAAGACAGCACGTACCCTGATGTTTAGTATGTCATAATACGCGTCATGTGATTAGTATGGTTATTGTTTAGGGCCTTCTGGTGTATTCTGTTTTCTGAGGCATTTAAAATGTAAGTATATAGTAATTTATGAAAAGCCATTATGTGTAATTTTCATAGCAGCTGCCGAGCGTCATCGTCACTGCATTGAGCTTGAACGGATCAGCGGACCATGATACATACCTACCTAGAACAGCCAGTAATATGTATACTGAGGTTACATTATAGGTAGCTACCGTACCGCCTTATAAATAAAAGCTAAGAAAAGTTATGCTAAACTTTATTATTTTTATGGTACTGTCACAGATAATATAATACTACGTACTGTATTAAATGTTACAACTAAATACCTTGTGACATTTTGCAATTAAATGAAAGAAAATTTAAAACACTTACAAAAAAAGACACTTTGTAAACAAGCTTATTAAAAATTTGAGGATTATTTTCAAGATAGGAATGCTTGGAAACATCAGAAAAATTAAACTGGTTGCTAATTTAATTGTATAATTTGTTTTTAAGACATTGATTTACATTCTTTGATTACTTCACACTGACTTATTTCTTGTTAATATTTTTAGGAAAATCGTACCTATTGGTACTTTTGCATTGTTTGTAATTATGTGAGCACCATGTACCTATCTCGTGATTAATCTGTCTTTGCTTCATTTTAAATTATTTTCACCTATTGTGCTATGATATTAAATATTATTTTTCGTACATCGTCTTCACATAAATATTAAAATAATTAATGTTAATATACAAAATACTGTTTAGTAAAACATTTTAAAAGAGTAGGTAGGTAACGGTGGAGTTTCGTGCCCATACTTGTCCATACGAAACTACCTTTTGGAAGGGGCGACTAGAATTAATTTTAGTTTCATGTAAATCTTGACGTGGAAAAGAGTGACTTTTATTAAACCCCGACAACATAACACATAGTACCCAGGGGCGGATTTAAAGGGGGGCACGGGGGCACTTGCCCCCCCCCCCAGACGGTATTTTTGTGTACTGTGGAGATCCATCAAGACGTTGCGCCAAAAATGAGCGCTAATGAAGTGCTGGACATCTTTAGCAGGAAACATAAAAGAATACTGTCCTTATTATAAATTTAATTGTTTTGAAACTTTCATGAACCTTCTTATACATACTTGAACTTGTAGAGTTCAAGTATGTATAAGATTGTATAAGTTGAACTTGTAACTTGTAGAGATAGACTTCAAGTTTATTTCTAACAGTTATTGTTCATTTTTTGCCCGTCCACCCCTTGTGCCCCCCCAGAAAAAATCCTGGGTCCGCCCTTGATAGTACCTATAACAAAACATCCCGCCTTGTTTGGGTTAGGCAGAGGTGTAGATACCCTTTTTATAAGTGCCATTTCATAAGGCTTTCTTTACAGCGAAGTTCTTCTTAGCCTGATCAAAGGAAATCATTCGGTGAAACAATTTCATTTAAGATCATGTCTAAGATTTACCGGAACCTACTCATTTCATTCTGTACCGTTTTTTTTTTGTAATTTTTAATTCGAAGAAAAGCTTTTGAACACTTACATTTTTATTTTATTTTGAATATTTTATATGCCTTCAAGGGTTAGGCAGAGGTGCCTATAGTACACCCACATTTCGCCAGTTATGTTAAGTCCCATGTAATAGGGGGCGGGCCTATTGCCATCAACCGGGCACAAATCCAGACTCCTGCCTGCTACTGAGAAATTCCATATAGAACAACCCAATAACACTTTGCCTTACCTGGGAATCAAACCCATGACCTCATGCTCAGCAATACAGCGCTTGCGACCATTAGACCAACGATGCTGTCTCTATATCTGAAGTCTTCTGAAATTTAACAGATTGCAAAGGCTCATAAACACAGGCGCGAGCGTGACAAAAAGGCATAGCTGTCACTCCTACAAGTGTACTCTGATGTAAGGGTTGTCTGCAAATGGGAACCTTAGGTTACATCATGCAGGCTGGTAGACAAATGGCTCTTGGTTATATTTATTTAACCATCTATTCTGTAACCATCTCACCGTGAAAACTTACACAAGTCTTAACGTTGAGATATTTACAGAATCGACATGCGGCTCACTTTGAGCTCACTTCACCTAGGTTTTCACGTTGAGATTTTTACAGTACAGCACAATTAGACTGCATGCCGAATTGCGCTGTAATTGATTTTTGAGCTTTTGAGCGGGCTTACACCGTTCCGAATTAATATGAGCGTTAAAACGATGTCCCGTGAATCGTCATAGACATATACATCATGACATGCACCATCTTGTGATAACGCCGACCATGCCCTAAATTAATATCATCGTGAGCGCTGTCAAAAATGGCAGTTCAGCTTGTGGTGTTTTATAACGTGGCATTTTAGAAACTGTACTTCTGGCTACAATCGCCCCCAAAGAAGAAGAAACATGTGGTGTATACACAAAGAAATACTGTAATCCAACCATGAGTATTCAAGAGCCTAACAGGCGAAAAATTTCTGTCATGTTCAAATCAGAGCAATACTAGAGGTAGTGTCAATGCGTTGAACTTCTATTTTAATAAAATATCCTATCGGACTTTCTTGTGCCAGGTTTGGGGTCATATTATAAGTTTTGACGTTGAGCGAGCACTGTAAGCGCGTTCACGAGCGTTCCGAATTGTTGAAAGCAGTAAATAGGAACGGTAGATGAACGGTTATGTATAATTTCAACAAGACTGATGTAACAAATATTCTGTAACAATACTATTTAAAAGAGTGTCTATGGATTTCTTGCCCGTTCTTTTCCAAATGTACCTACTTCGCTTTGGAATGGGCAACTAGCTTCATATTTCTGACTGACCGACCCCTTGACAATTCAAAAGTGCCTGTAATTGGTTTATTTGAAATAAATGCTTTGAGTTTGAGTTTTATGGACTAATTCGGAATGTACCCTTACTGTTATGTGATAGGCGCCGCTACCCGTACGTAAACGAGCTCTTAAAAAAATTGCGAAAATTCTGTACTTATTGCTTCTTATTTTCTTAGCGCAAGCGAGCGCCACCGTTTCTTTACTCATGTGGCGATACCCCATAACAATAGACTCCGGTATTGTGAGAGCGCTTAGCGCTCTCAGTAAGTACCTACTTACTTACAATATTATCGTATTTGTTGACTGGAGTAGGTTTATTTTAGCATCACGAAACCAACTTACCTACCAAGCTTACAGCAAGCAACCTTGCACTAGTTTCAAGACCAAATTCCAATTAACAAGTTTTTAAAAGGATAATGAGCCGCGCAGACGACAAACTTTTAGAGCGATCGAGTCACGGCAAGATCAGTGAGGTCGGCATTTTGTTGTGGTCGGTTTTATTTAATTCATCCCTTTTGTCCATAAAACAATGAAAATTGATTGATTGTGCGTTGCCCTTAGATGCGAATTGGATTTGTCTGGGACATTCCTTCTGTATTAAAATGAAAACAGTACTTATGGATGAATTCTCTACAGAGTTCATCGAACCCAAAACTTTAATTTATTACAGGCACTTTTGAATTGGTAGAGTCGGTTGGTCAAAAAGTTGAAGCTTGTTTCAATACGTAGGTTTCTATTTAGAAGAACGGACAAGAAACTCCAAGAACATTCTTTTATATCAAGATTTAAAAAAAATAACCAGTGTACTTTATTCTTGTTGCTTCTACTGTGACAGCAATGTACCTAAAAAAAAAAGTTTATGCACTTTTAAGATTCTAAATAACCCATAGAATAAAACCCTGCGGAATTTCAAGATAAGTTTCAAATAAAAGATACAACAATTCTTACTTATTTAGGTTTGTTTAAATAGAAAACATAAACTTAAAAAAAATGCAGCTAACAACTCGGATTTGGGAGGTTGCTAGGCAACTCAACCGATGATAAAAACGTGCTGGAGTTTTGATGATACCTACTCTAGAAATTACGTAACCAACTTGAATGAATAACGGTTGGATATGCACGAAGGTCAAAGAATGTAAGTACAAAATCATTCGTACACGTAAAAGTAAACTTTATCGTAAAGCAACGAAGCATACAATCGTGTGCAAAGACACACTATCGCCCCACAAACAAGTTACAGCTGGCGAGCACGGTTTCATTACCAAGACTCGTGCGATACGATAATCGTATTTAAAAAAAGAAACATTTGGTGCTTGGAAAAGTGGGTGTTTTATGCCACTTTTGTGAATACAATATTTACTGATTTAATAAACGTTTTCAGATCTACCTGCTTGTTTGTGCACGGTGTATAGGCATTGAACTTTTAGAAAACATTAAAAGAAAGTACCTTTATAAATTTGATGGCGAAATGCAGGTTTACTATAGGTACCTACAACTCTGCCTAACACTTAGGGAAAAACACGAGTGACGTTATGTGTTATGTAATTTACAAGGTAAAAACATGATAGGTAAATGTATATTCATAAATATGTGCATCTAACTTTTAAGTATCGTTTTGGGTGTATTTATTCGTACTTATAGTTAGACATTTAATGTAGTACCTTTTGTTAATAGTTTATAGTTGTGTTTTAATTTTATACATATAGGTCACCAATTTAATGTAAATAATAAAAACATGTTATATTTCAAAAGTAAAAAATTAATTAACAGGAAGGCTTGACTCGTTACAATGGAAACAAGCTGTCATCGCGCCACGCGCTCGATTTTTTTTTGCCAGCCCCTACTATGTGCGCAAAATTCACAATCGAGTTTTATCGATAACTAACATACACATAACATAACATCACGCCTTGTTTCCCCGAAGGGTTGAGCAGAGGTGTACCTATATTAGACCCACATTTCGCCAGTTATGTTTAAGTCCCATAACTAACTAACCATAACTAGTCATGTTTTATTATCGAAATTGTTTATAATCATATCACTTCTTTACTTTAGTTTTGAAAAACGGTTTATTTTATTTCCTACATTTAATGTTGACATCATTGAACATTTTATAGGTGGAGATTTTATTTTCCTGCCCTTCCTCATCCAGAAGATAGTTTATCTTCATTATCTACCTCCCTACATAATAATCTTCTGGACTTCTGGAGGTTTGAATCTAGTTCGGTTCTCACACTTCTCCCTAACGTAAAGGTACATAGTAGGGGTTCTGTTCTTTATGATTACGTGTTTCATGTTAGATTTCAGAGTCTTGAAACGAAAAAAATACGGAGACACGTCGGCCTGGGCAAGTCCAGGTTTACCCGTTCTGTGTTAATTTTTGTCTTATTGTGATCAATAATTTCACTTGGTAACATTATGAACCGAACACTCACGAAATAGATTTATCTTTGCAAATCGTTTTCTTTTCTGTTAATGACTGAACGTCGGGTAACCGTCGGGTGCTTTCGTAATAAATTATTCACGCTTATACTATTTTACTAACAGAGTAAGCAGACAAACACATACCTACTTCCAAGATCTCAGTTAGAATTAAAAGCCAATGTGCATTAGTGCTACAATAAATTAATAATGCTTGTTTTAAATTAACGCGGTTCAATTTTCCGTCACTCCGCAGCCATACATACGTCCGACACGATTGAAGTCCACATTCAAAGTGGCTCGTGATTTTGAAATGTTGGTATCTCGCTCACGCAACTCCATTGTCTCAAAATCCCGCTATGATGCGCGACAAGGATAGAAAGACAGTCTATTTGTGTCGCACACGTTGAACAAACTTCCCGTGGATTCGGCGCAGTCGGTCTTTATTGAACGATGCGCGTTTTCGCCATTTTGTTTTGAAACGTTGACGTGTTCACAAGTGTAAAAAAAATGTGTACTGTGAAAGGAAACTCTATCTTGATATTATATTAGTAAATGTGTTTGTTTAGTTGATTTTAATGTGATTAATAACTTGTGTTGCGGGTTTCCTGTACTCAATGGGTAATTTATATTTTGATGTTTCTTACGTTACGTCTAGTTTGCTCCGGTATGTTCATTTGCGAGGTTGCATTGGCACTATGCAGACGTGTCAACTGCTGTTAATTAAAAAGTCGTTTTACTGGACTTCTGCTGTCATTCTTTGTATTATTCAGTCACGTTTTAATGCGCTAGTGATATTTATGTTTATTAAAAAAAAAATGTTATGTTATCATTACACCACAAAAAATTGGTTTTTACTAAAAAATTAAGCCGATCGTTAAACTATCGTCGCTCGTTATATTTTTCATCATCGAAAAATATAAATTATTTTACAAAAGTAAATAGGTGAATAAAATTGACAAAATAAAACGACTCAAGTGTCTTACCTAACTTACTGATACACAAATGACTAATCATTAAATTTATAAAAATAAAACGTGTTTGCTGCCGAAAATGGTATGGTTTTTTTAATATAAAAACACCTATCGATTACTCACAGAATTATTGTTACAATTAAGTCATGGGCCCCACTAGTTAAAGTAAAGTAGCTCGGTCGTTCTGTCAGTAGAAAAAATGAATTTTGATGATTTTGTTTTTAATGTTTGGATGAGGAGCGTTCTGACCTCTCACGTACCGTCGAATAAACAATCACAAAGCGAACGATACTCGCGCATGTATACCGCGTACCGGGCTGTAGGACCAATTTCATTTGCTTATGAACCATTAGAAAATATCAAATGTGTGTTTTAAAATACTCACTCGTCATTATATGAAGCAAACGCGGTAGGTACGTAACAAGTAAAAATAAACCTAACAGTATTATAGGTATAAGTAAAAATATTCGATAAAAACGTAAAGATGAATTTAAATGAAACTCATTAGGATTCCGTATTAAATAAAATTAAAATTAAATACGTCGAATTTTGTAGTATAATATTGTACTCGTAATAGATGGCGCTGTCCTAAATATGAAACTGTGCCAAGCGTGTTTGACGCCGAGTGCATGATTCCATTACAAGCAGAAGCACTATTTGTTAATTATTTTAAAAAAAACATTGGCATTCTTCAAGCGTTTGTAACATGTTAATATCTAATAACATTTTAATAACTTGAACGTTTGAAACAGAAAATTATATTAAATTTTAATTGTAGTTTTATAACTATACTTCTTACCATAATAATACCGGAATAACATAAATCGAAAACATGAAATCAAATAAGTAATCATCAATCATTTCCATATTCATTTACCAAAATTCGTTATAATTATGTTATCTCATAATTATTACTAAATCTCTCGGTGAGGTCAAATGTCATAACATAAGTGCACATACACTTACTACAGTTATTACAAAATTTGTTTTCGCGTCTTAATTTAATCGGCAAATTTATTCACATACAACATTTGACAAATGTCAACAAAACGAAACCCTTAGAATTTCGTTTTTTTTTTCTACTAAGTAAGTACATAAAAAGGCTGTCGCCAATTAGGTACATTAGTTACAGCAAAGTAGATATCATGTCAGCCTGTCCGTCCGTCCGGATGTTACACTGTACTCGGAGACTATTTGGATTATATCGCTGAAAATTTGATACAGGTGTATTATAAGCACCGATAGACAATGGTGTAGTGATATCACGAGAAAACCTGATTTTTTCCTGATTTATGTTATAAGTATTTTGTACCTATTCTTCTCTTATATGTATCCTAGTGTTTACCAGTGGAAACTTGTAAATGGCCTTCAATTTTGTATCGTTTAAGGACACTGTTTATGTTAGCTGTTAGTTTCCCGAATAAAATAAAATAAAATAAAAACAATTAAGGGTGGCTCTCCCCATTTATGTAACCGATATATGAAAAGAAAAATGAAATTCAGCGTGTGGGGTATTAATTATGGGTTCATTCCCATAATTAAAAAGATTATGAGGTTTTGTGACTTTTTATTTAAATCAATAGTTTTAGAGATTTGTGGTCTTTTCGGTTACAACCGCAGTGATAACTTTTTTCTTCATAGTTTTTTTCGAGGAATAAAAAAAAATACAAACTTATCTTTGCTGTCGATAAAATCGATACTGTGCATGTGTAAATGTTCATCCCAACTACGAAAACATTTACTGCGCGTGGTTCGACAGGCACTTGAGCGCTTTATAAAAAACTTTTTTAAAAGTCAGGAATACTCGCTTTACATGTACGGTACCTACTCTAAAAAGGCATATGCAACGAAGCGTAACTTTATTTCTACCCGACCACAGTATAATAAAGTAAGCAGTATTTTGTCTCGCCAATGTCCTTGCAATAATTATCTACAAGGCTCGGCTCGGCTTTATGCATTTAATGCTATATTAAATGTTGTCCTATTATCTTGTCATTTAAATATATTATTGCAACTATAGCAAGTTTTAAATATGTTTTGTTTTTGTTATGTTATGTCATATTTCTACTTGGGTTTTATTTCAAGTTCCAAAAGTGTTGTGAGTTATGAAGGGAATGGACAATTTAAAAAAAAATGTTTTTTTTAATGCGTATTTTAATAAAACAACAACATTTTTAAATTGTAGGAAGTAATAATGTAATTAATTTTCATTTTCATTTCATCCAAATCCATTCAGCCGTTTTAGCGTGAAAGCGTAACAAACGAACAAACTCACTTTCGCATTAATATATTATTTCTAATGTGGATACAAATACTTCTCATACTTAAAGAATGTTCCCAAAACGACCATTCTTTTCTGAGCAATTTTCCTCGTTTGCTTATTTTCCTGTCACTAAAGCAGCGTTTCAATAGGAATGGACGTCGCCGTAATATTTTTTTGCGCAATGGCTTTTCAACTCTCGGTGTTCAACCGAGCATTGAGAATCCAACAAAGAGCATTTCAGCGCATCGAAAAACACACTGTTGGATTTTCAACTCTCGGCGCTAAGCAGTGCGTTGGAGATTCAGTGCGCGAAAAACACCCCTTCTCGATATTTTAACGTCCGTGCGAACGTGGACTTAGGACCAATGCAGAGCAGCCAATATTCACGAATATGTTTTTTGTTGCTGTCAAAAAATGCCGTAACGCTATTTCGTACATGTTTGTGATTTATTTAATCAATTTGGAATTAAAAAGTAAGTCAGCATTTTGCTGCTCGTTCTGCAGTGTTACCTGGCGCTTGACCCCTAATCATCGCATTGCACGTATGTACTAAATATCATCCAGTTTGGTACCTATTGACTTTAGCTGCACTACTAGTGGGTGCTTGCTTCCACAGGACCAAGTTCCCCTTTTTATAGATCTGGCTAGGTTTTCGCATTTTGTCAAAGTCTTTTTATTACTAGCTTTCTTTAATCTTGCACTGGCATTCTCGAGCCATTAGTACATACGAGCAATGCGGTCATTAGGGGTAAATTGCCAGGTTGCCCGCGAAATTAAAATTTTCTTTCGTTAGGTATTTGCAATTTGCAGGTGAGTATCTGCATGTCGAATCTGTAAAAATCTCACCGCAAAGACTTGTGTGGAGTGAGCTGTCAGTGTCATCCCGTCTTGGTTAATCCCTAGAAACAGTGGCACTGACAGCTCCACGCTTAGCATGTTGATTCTGTAAAAATCTCACCGTGAACACTTGCGTGGAGTGAGCTGTCAGTGTCATGCGGTCGATAGTTACAGAATAGCATTGCAGGTAGAATGTTGAACAAAATATGATTCGCGACCGTAACAAGTATGTATACACATCATTCATAATCATTAAAATCAATACAACCCTCTAAGTTCATAATCCTATTGATTGATATTTTAAGAAATTTTCATTTAATAGGATTATGAACTTTGTAGTGATTTATTTAATTATTATAATTCTGTCAATATGTACAGTAAGCGTTCAAAAGTGCATAGGCACGTTAAGAGTCGTATTGCTATGAACTCGCGGTACGACTGTATTTGATTGAACGACACACACCACGATTATCGCAGTTTTGCACGGCACACACTGACGTAAAGTCGCGCACTCGCATCGCACTACACGAATCAAAAATATATTTCCGTCGCTTTTGTTAGACACGCATCGGCCGGTTTATGGTATCGCTAAAATTCGAGTTAAACTAATATGAGCTGGTAGCAGTAGGCGCCATGCGTTGGACTGAGAAGCAGTCGGCTTAGGTTCTGATCTCATTAGATGCAGCGCAGTTTAACTGGCAATTTTTTATTTTGGTTTGCAATAATAACAATATAAAAAAATGTGCTGCTGTTTTATTATTTTTGTTATTGCAATAAAGAGTTTAGAATAATAAAAGCGTTACAAGTGACAACAAAAATAAAAACATTTTAGTTGTTATTATATTTTTCCTATGGATAACAAACCGATACGATTATTTATAATACTTATATTTTTTTATGGATAACAAATCGATACTTGTATTTATAATACTTCTTCAGCCAAATAGGATGTGCAATATTATGTCACGGAACTTAGAAGCAATTTGTTTTATTTTGACATTTGAAATGTTAAATAAATTTGATAAGTAGATTTATTTCACCAGAAACATTTAGCTGATAATTAATTTCCAAATAAGTGATTTTAATAAGTGGTTATGTAGAGCAGTTTGTTTACATTAAGTATTTTACATTTTATTTGGCTTTATTGAATATTGATCACATATTGAGGATGGCTTAAGTATTCAATTTCTTTAAGAAAAGATGATTTAAACTAAACTTCAATTTTTTATAATTAAATATACAGGATAAACTATTCCGGAACTTAAACGTTATTGTTTATTACGTTGTTTGCTGGGCTTCGGTGATGCAAATTTTATAGCGTGGAGTACACGACGAACAGATTTTAATGACGTGTTGTAAAATTTCCGAATGGTATTAAACCATTTGTTTCTTATTCATTCACCATGTGAAGACTTGTTTAAATAAGCATTCCACTTCATAAACAAGCGCTCCAAATAGCAAGGATTCCCTCTTCCTCACATCTCTTAACCCACAGACTCACAGTATTTCTCTAGAACAAATAATGTAATACTATTAGACATCTCTAAGCAAAATAATATAAACTATTATAATTAAGAAAAAATAATATAAATAACATTATGTTTATAACACTTTACTTGTCATTCTCTAACACACATAACATAACATAACATAACATCACGCCTTGTTTCCCCGAAGGGTTGGGCAGAGATGTAACTATAGTACACCCACATTTCGCCAGTTATGTTTAAGTCCCATATAATAGGGGGCGAGCCTATTGCCATCAACCGGGCACAAGTCCAGACTCCAGGCTGCTACTGAGAAATTCCAGATAGAAAAACCCGATAACACGTTGCCCTACCTGGGATTCGAACCCAGGACCTCATGCTCAGCAGTAGCGGTTGCGACCACTAGACTAATTTAATCAAATAATAATATTTAAGTACATATTTAGTACAATATGAAATATTTAAATTAAAACACTCACACTTAGTCCAGTTGTGTTATCACATCATTTACGTCCACTTTTACGCAGTGCAATAATGTAAACAACGGGTAACGCTTCAACATTTATATTTCACTGCATTTTGAAAATCAACAAACATTCGTCACTAACCAACAACGTTCAATTAGGTGAATAGTCGTAACGAATTGCATCTACCTCACAGAAATCAAAATTATTTACTCAGATTTCTGTCTACCTACAAACTTTTATTATATAATGTGAACAAGGTGAACGAGACAAGTATTGAATGATTATCGAACTACTTCAAGTAATATTATTAAAATGAACAAAAACTGTTTATTTTAGGTATTTTTAATAACATATCATAAACTATAAATATACTAGGTTAGATTCGAACTCGGGGCTTGCCATAATCGCTCCTATCCAAGAACGGTAACGACTAAGCTTGAAATTATGAACTACTATCAATTATACACAAAGTGAGTGTGTGTGCGTGTCCATAGCATAGAAAAAACTCATAGAAGAAGGTCGTTAGTGAAACCGAAGCGTCAATCTATTGCTTATGGACTTATGAGCGCTACTGTACATACTTGTTACCGTCGCGAATCATATTTTGTTTAACATACAACCTGTCACTGACCTGAAAATTGTGAAAACGTAAGAAAAAATGGTTTCTTGGGCAACCTGGCGATTCCCACTTAACGTATAACGATATTTGAGCTTTGCCAAAGGCACACAGGATACTTTGTATACCCAAATTCCCACGATATCGAGATTTATGCGGGTGACACCACGGGGCGTAGCGATGCGCGATGGCGAGAGGTTTTATTCGATGGTCTGTACATCTCGATGGTTCCCGATTGTCTCGACATGGACTCGAGTCTGACTCGGTCTGTTACTGCGACTGGCGCGAAGCGCGTTCATTCGCGAGTTGTTTTTCGATGTTTTAGACTTTTGCGAGTTCTTAACTTGCTTTGTGATTGCGAATCAAAACTAATTCTTCGAACAATCGAAAACTATCGGTCGATTCCGTTGACTCGAAACAATCGATAAACATCTCGATTGTTTTGTAGAACGGCCAGTCGATGGTTCACTCGATGGTTTATTTTAACGCCTCCGATTATTTCGATTGTTAAAACATCTCGGAATCGCCTATCGCTAGCGGGGCGCCTATTTTAAACAAAATCGTGTTTGGATATGAAATATTAAGTTCTTTACCAAGACAACACTTCATATAAGAACACATGTCCCTTTTCTTTGCAGAGAAACCTGACCGTAGCAAGGCTGGCGTAGAACTAGATAAGTTTAAGAGACGTCTGATCCGAGCAGTCGCTCGTCTGCTACTACAAGAGAAGAAATCAGAGGAAGAAATATGGAAAGAATTGAAGAAGGAGACTGGTTGCGACTGCGAATTATTATGGTGAGTTTGGTTGAGCTTGCACACGCTTAGATGACGTTCGCACGGACGCACCGGTGCCGGTGAGCTGAAAATCAGCTTTCATAGACTTTTAGTGATTTCAAATTTCAGGTGTCGGTTTTTTTCCGGATATTGCTTCTATACGTTATTACTACAACAACGTGCAACAGAGTTCTTTTTGGATTTTAACTTGTATGAAGCCAGTATGAAAAATCTAATTATCTCTTAAACGACAAGAAAAACGGTAATATCATTACAGGTGGTTATAGTACACTTGGTACTCTACATAACATATAAAGCTGCGATTTTTTTACAATTTTCAAAATATTTTTATTTATATTTACGTATGTAATGGTTCCACACTGAAGTGTTATGGTTCAGGAATAAATACTTTTAACAACGCGTAACATAAAATAGTATCACCCCTACATCAGCGAAGGAGAAAGCAGAGGTCTAAAGTACACTAAACCATGTACCTACTATAACCGCTTGTTAATTTTAATAATACCATTTTGCTGGTTAATTTTTTTAAAACCCGAAACCTGTCACTCTTTATTTTCGGTCAAACGTTTTAATACTAGCGGTGGGTAATCTTTATTCCGGCAAGTGAATTGATTCACTTATTCCGACTCCGGGTCCGGTACCGGTTCACCTTATTTATTCCTTTGGCACCGTTTGGCACCGGCACTCACTCGCTCATTTTGGTTCCCCGGTTTCGCAGAACATTTTATTCATTTGGTTCACTGGATCATTTGGCACATTTTGAATTGAACAGTTGGTTAGTTAGAGCGATACGACGTGTTCCGAGTACTTCCGAGTGACTTGAGCGAGTGAACGAGAGTGAACAGTGAACGCGCGCTCCGGAATCATTTGGTACCGCGGTGCCGGTAAGGATTGTGAGGAATAAATAAGGTTTACGTATCCGCGTTCGGTACCGGCTCCTTTGGATCAGTACCTCCGGAGTTACCCACCGCTATTTAATACCTACCATTATTCGAGTTGACCGAACAGCCGTAAAAAAATTGCACCCTCAAAACTTTTCTTTGTTTAGGTGTTAGCTTGGTTTTGAACATCTACTACGTGGGACACTCAGAAAGTTTTCCGAAAATAAAAATAAATGTTCTGTAGTTAAAGATTTTTTTATTAAATTTTTTCAATTACTCCCCACTTAACAGGGGCGTAGCTACCGCCGTATCTGCCGTATCAATTATACGGCAGATACGGCGTATAACCCCCGACATGAACGCCTGTCAAACCTATCACTATTGTCCATAGAGGCAGAAACTTTAGATAAGCTAAAGTCATAAAGTCAGAAAAAGTAAAGCTATAAATGATTTAATAAATCCGTTTGCCGAAAAAAAGGCAGGGAGAGTGTATATTTAATTTGAATTGTTTGGAAAAAGTGACAGTTTTTTTAATCTTTTGTGAGAAATCTTTACCCTTCATTAAGGCGCCCAAACAACTAATTTATACGGGGCCCTGCCAAGGCACGCTACGCCACTGCTACTAGCCTCTTTGCAAGGTTTCATGCGTCTGAACCAGTTTTCGAAATACTTTTTCCAGTCCGACGTAGACACCTCGTTTACAGCCTGCTCGAACGCTGACAGCGCATCTTCCGGCGATGCAAATTGTATCCCTTTGAGCAGATTTTTCATTTTCGGAATAAAAAGAAGAAGAAGAAAAACGTTAATATGCGGTAAACATGACGCAGTGAACAAACACAAACACCAAAAAGAACAATTTGGGGGAAAATATGCGTCACATCCACGCAAAACGACAATAGCTCAGCTGAATGCTACGACCCTATGTGAGACAGAGCCCCAGCGCTGGTTTTCAGAGACAGCCGGCGATGAATGACGTCAACCGGTGCAGCAAACGCTATATAAGATTAAAAATAAAATACATACACATAAAAACTAAATAAGAGTTCAACAAAATAAATCCAATAACACACGGTGCTAGGTCATGGCTGTAAGGAGGATGACCCAGGAGTTTGACCGGCGTGCTGTTCAGGAAGTTTCTCGTTTTGATCGCGGTGTGCGAACGCGCGTTGTCGTGATGGAGCAGTAGCCCAAGGAGCCCTGTGTTTGGTCGAATGTTGCTCATAAACGAGAAAACTTCAGCTAAGCATTTGGTAGTATACCATTCAGCGTTGATGCTTCTTTGGTTCCGTAAAGCTTTTTCAGTCAAATTGAAAAAGCTCGCGATCAAAATCTTCCCCGCGAAGATTTTGATCGCTTCACTTTGGTAGGCGTTGTTTCGTTTTGCAACACCCGAACCGTCAACTGGCGCTTCGTTTCTTGATCGTATTGATAAATCCAAGACTGTAATGATGTCGTACACACGCCGAGATGAGGCTACTTCAAATTTGTTTATCATATCACGGCACCATCCCCCCCGGGCCTGCTTCTGAGCATCGGTGAGGTTGTGCGGAACCCAGCATGAAGCTATCCTCCTCACGCAAAGATGCACGTCTAGAATTTCGTGAAGGCTTTCCGATTCAACCTGCAGTATGTGCTGAATCTCATGTTACGTAACTCGCCTATTGTCTTGGATTAAAATTTTCACTGATAGCACGTTTTCTTCCATAACAGCCGTCAAAGGGCGACCACTTCTTTCTTCATCCCCCGTTCAGTTAGTCGTCCGCACTTGAATTCGTTATAGCAACGGTACACTTACACACGGTTGCCTTAGAAGGACCTTCATCCATGAATGCCATTTGAAGTCTATCATACGATTCGTCCGGCTTCAGGCGACACTTGAAATCGTAAAAAATTATAGCGCGAAAATGTTCCCGGCGCAGATCCATTTTTTAATGAGACTTATTTTTACCTACAAATAATCATATTTTCAAAATAGACAATAACTGGCCAGTCTCTCGTACCTACATAAAAAACTTTTTTTCGCAATACTTTCTGAGAGGTCCGGTAAAGGCAATTTTTTTTTTTTTGAATTATCCGTTTTTCTGGATGTGTGTTTTGGATTGGCGTGAAAATGGGTGAACGGAATGGGGTGAAATTTGGCACTGTTTATAACCTGGATAGTACGTTCCTGTGGGATATTTTCTGACATCCACGCCGGCGAAGCCGCGGGTAATATACAGTTACTAAATATTATGTTTACAATGGTGAAATCAATTATTTTATTAAGCCAACCATTGTCTGAAGAGTGCAAGAGTATTTATAATGTCCTGAGACTATGTATGAAACAAAAAAAAATTAATATCTGAAGGAGAGAAGGATAATGTATTAAATATGAAATTGCCGTTTTGTACTGAAAAATTCAAACAATTGTTTCTAATGTAGGTAATATACATATTTAATTAATCAAATTATTCACCCTCATTGTCTTTATATTTCTACCATCTCATGGGAAGGTCATTTCTGCCTTTGCGGTAGAGCTCTGGTGACCTGGACTCAACAAACTGTGTGAAGGCATTGCGTATTGATTCCTGGGTTTTTTTTTTATCGTGTAAAATTTGTACAAATGGCAAATTGACAGTCGGTAGAGGCCAAGTCCGGCGAGTGCGAAGGATGACCGATGGTTTCTTACTGTAGGTCCTGTGTGTGTGGTGTTAAAACGGTTTCTCGAGCAGTGTGAGGCCTCGCGTTTTCGTGGAGCAATAGTGGTAAAGATCGGTTCGGTTACTATTCGAAGTTTTGTACAGTAGATATCTGCTGTTATTGCTTGACCGGATCTGAGCAAGCTGTAGTGAATTACACCAGGAAGTGACCACCAAACAGTTACCATTACTATGGGTAAGCATCGCTTTAGGGCATTGTTGCGGCTTTTGACCTGTAGTCAGCCATTGCGTTGTTTGCTTGCGATTATTGTCAAAAATCCACGTTTCATCACACGTCACAATTCACCATAAAATCCCTTCAAAGTGAATCGTTCTGTCGGCGAACCGTTAATCGGACTCGAACGAAACGGAGAAAAGTGTCAGAATCAGTTTGATACGGGTCTTCTTCTGCCATCGCATTTAATTAATCGCCATTTAGGTTAGTGGCATGGTCTTCCTTGGGGTTCATTCTTCAAGTCGAAGTTTCCACTACGAAAGCGATACAACCAAAAAAGCTCGGTGCGTTCATGACCCGTACCTATCCTCTCCAAACACAGCATTGATATTACGAGCTGATTCTGTTGCGTTAGTTCAACATCGGAGCTTGGATTTAAAAAAATCTCTTTTTTTTAATATTCCATCTTAATTTTAAAAGCTGAATGAAAAAAAAACAAGTGAAAGTAAAACAATCGAATTTTGAAAATTTTACGAATTTAGAATGTTATCGTGTGAAAAAAGTTTCACTCTGGAATCTCACACCATGCAGGTTTAATTTTAATTCCAAGGGGGTCAGTACGTTAAAACGGCAATTTCATATTTAAACCCCTATTATTAGTTATTATGTAGATTAAAATATATGTGAGTGGGTGCTACGGGCATTGAGGGCGTTCATGAAAATCACATCATCAAAAACAAAAATCACGCCACAGTTAGCGCCACTTTGACGAGAGGTTCATTTCGACAATGAATAAAAATTTTAGGTCGTTCACATTCACTCACGACTAAAGAAAATATAAACATTTTGTCACTTTTGACAGGTGCCCGGACCTGATGTCTTAGTGCTGCCACCTAGTGAACGTCATTACAGGAAACCCTCATTGGTAGCATGCTGGTTGCCATGAATAGGCTCCGAAACTACTAGACCGATTTAAAAAAAATGTTTTTGCATTATAAGCCTAAATTATGTCTGATGAACATAGGCTACTTTTTTTTTTCGAAATCCACGCGGACGAAGTCGCGGGCGAAGTGCTAGTAATAGATAAATATAATTTTGATCCTTATACTTTTTATATTCAGGACGCGAATGCGAGCCCTAACATTAAAGAAGCTGGACCATCTCTTAGCAGCCAACGACTTCATGGATGCCATACCCAAAGCAGCCAGGATGTCGCTCACAGACTGGCTGCTATTCGACCTGGTGCTCGTCCACCAGAAAATAGACCTTATTGGCCAGGTAATTATTGTCATTAATGCATGAAATTCGTCTTTAGATAGGCACTTCCTATGACGATGTTCCCAATGCTGGTTAACGACAAATTGTAGGTACTTGGTATGTGAAGAATATCTGTCGCATTTCGATTTTAAAACTATCCATACATGTAAACAAATACTTAATTAAACAATTCCCTTGTTCTTGTCATTGCAAGCGCAGTTTCCTAGCGAAGCAGTTATTATCAGTACATACCGTACAAAATTAGGTAACGTTAATTAATAACAACTTTCGTCAGTTGTAAGAGGTCTTAATTTTGTATGAACCAACAAATTCAACTATGAATTCTTAAACCAAGCCTTTTCCCAACTATGTTGTGGTCGGCTTCCAGTCTAACCGGACGAAGCTGTACACCAGTATTTTACATGGAGCGACTGCCTATATGACCTCCACAACCCAGTAACTGGGTATCACGATACGGTAAGACTGGTTGTCAGACTTTTGAGCCTTCGACTACCAGTAGTGCTATTCTGTAACCAATACACCGTGAAAACTTAAGTGAAGTGAGCGTAGAGTGAGCTGTCAGTGCCACTGATTGACCAAGACGGGATGACATTGACAGCTCACTCCACGCAAGTCTTCGCGGTGAGATTTGTACAGAATCGACATGCTGAACTACTTCTACACTACATAAATAAATTAAGTATACTGCTTGCTTATAGTTCAGGGTGTTGTATTAACGTTTCCTAACCAACGAAAATAGAAGATTTGTAATTATATTTAATTATGTCTTGTGCTATTTCAGAAAAACTCAAAAGATAAGGAAGATCTTCCAGTGTTGGTGGAGCTTTACGAACTGGTGAAAATGTTCAAACTCGAGTATCTGAGCGGTGAAAAGCTGGCTGAAGCCTGGTCATTGGCTACCTTGTACTATAACAAAAAGTAAGTTTTATCCAAAACTAGGCTTTGTCCGCTGTTTAGGCGCCTCGCTTAGCCCTGCGACTTCCACGCGGTCTGATGCCTTTTTGGCATCTTCCTGTCTTGAAATCGTATATATCTCACGAGTGTGTGCGGTGGAATGGACATTAAACACGGCAATACTGTAGTTATAAAATTTATTAATTACTATATATTTATAGCATTTTTTTTTTAAAATATTTTGCTGTTAACTGTTGCCACTCGACTCCGGCTTTACATCATACTTATTGCCGCTGCCCGACAGTGCCGTCCACCGAGGAGGCCCCTCCGTCAGTGCCGCATTCCGGCCGGTTGGAGCCTCACGCCGCCCTTGCTATAATGGCGTTGGCAGATCAATAAACACTCGCGGCTTCGCCGTGGAGCAATCAACACAAAACCTTAATGAATTAAGTACACTCAAGGTGCATCCTCAGCTGAAGCTCGCAAAATTCAAATTTTCTTTGGTTTTCTGCAAATTTCAGCTATTTTTTTTTCGTCGTATGTTGATCAAAATGCGATTCGCGACTGTAGGAATGATATATAATAATAATGAATTCACTGAATAATAATAATGAATTTCATATCAATTGTCAAATTCTGGAAATTTAGAATATTTCATGGCAAAATTCTTAGGTGGAACAAATTAGCAAAAAACTTGAAAAAAGGGCTGCAGCTGAGGATTCACTTTACACCTTCTTCATCACTCCGTCCATTTGTGTAAACCGTATGAAAATCCGTTAGTTAGTTTTTGAGTTTATCGCTTTCAGACAGACAGACGCGGCGGGTGGAACTTTGTTTTAAATTAACTATGAATTATCTTTTTGAACTTCATATCTATAAAGCGTGTAAATAGACGCGTAACGAAGCCGAGAATCACTTGTTATACCTACTGCCCATTATTGTGGCAATTTTTGTACTGGACCATACGGTAGAAACTTCTGGTTGCGAAAACAAAGCGCCGAGCGAAGGGCAGGCGTTGCGAAGCGAAGGGTAGGGTCGAGGGAACAAGATATTTCACGTGAACGTAGTCGTGGGCAGAAGCTACTAACATAATAAATACACTCAAATCTCGCTTATAGAGTTATAGAAGAAGTGGGCTGTCTCATTAATAGAGGTCCATGCGCGAACAACGACTCTCTCAGTCAGAGGTTTCTGTTTCTCACGTGTAGAGGTTTTCGTGGTTTACAATGTCGGGACCTGACAATCACTCTCACTCGTAGAGTGTTCTCTCTTATCCAGCACCCTAATTGCGTAACACATTTTCGTAAACGATTACGACTAATCTGTTTGATTTTGACGGTTCAAGAACATTCATTGCGTTCTATATATTGTTGAGCAGAATTTTTATCGAACTTAAGAAGCAATGGTTTAGCAATCTGTTTCAAAACGATTCAGATTCCGATTGAATGTGTATTACGCAATTAGGGTGCTGATCTCGCTCACAGATAAATTATAAATGACTTTATTTCTGTAAGTAGGTTTGTACAATTTAGTACATTGTTAAACAAGGGGATTAGACACGAGATGGTTTAGCACACAAACGTAGCGCGGGCGCCAATAGTTCCGAGTGCCTAAATAGGTCTTTGACCCGAGGTAAACACTCTGCTTTTCATTTCGATTATGAGGAAAGTAAATAAAAACCTGATTATTTAAACAAACCATAATTTATTGAAACATAAATAAACAATGTTGGTAAGATAATATCTGTCGTAAGATAATATCTACTTTCAACTAGGTATCATAAGTCTTTTGATTTAGGCGGGAAAAGGTTTTCCACTTCTGTTTTAGTCTCTTATCTAATTAAATCAGGCGTTAAATAAGGATCTGAATCTGATGAACTCATAACTTAGAAATATCTGATCTGCCTTCTATTTATTTAAATATATTATGCAGTCGTCAAAACAACTCAAGATCAAATTGCCGCTTTCCCGCCTTTTTTATTTTTCTTTTTCTGAGGCATTCTAACCAGCCAGTATTTTTTATCATTGATGATGGTAAATATTTAGCTCAAATATAAATAAGTAAACTAAGTAATCATTTAGTAAAAAGTAAGTTATAAGTAAATTACGTCAAGTTACAATTTTTTAAATAATATTTTTAATTACAATTTTACGGCGCGTTTTAACAGAGTGACTGTATAAAAAGTTCGGACATGGCTTGGCTTGCATAGTTTTGAATTTTTTGACGGCAGGGAAAATCGTTAGGGCCGAAATGAACGAATGAACTGTTTTCATTACTTTTCATCTAAATAAAGTCAGTTCAAGTTCAAGCGCGTACAAGTATGTGAAATAAAACACTTTTACACGTCAATCATCTTTTAAAAACTAGATGAGGTCGGCGTTTCCTATCTGACTACTCTGAGAGAAAGGCCGACACAAACTCAGAGGTCGCAGTCTCTTTTAAAGTCCAGACATAATCTTGATCAGATAATGTGAAGACCATGTAGATATATTGGTGTCTAAGATGATCTTTTGAGGAGCGAACCATACAGATTGGACCCGTCCAGTCAGTGCACGCATTTGTCAGTAATCATGCAGCTCAACTCGGAACTTAAGGAGCTCAACGGTTCGACGAACAATACGAAAGCAAGGACAATTTGGTAGGGCCGCATATATTACTCAAACTGCCAGACCATGATTAAAACGAACTGATTTTTTTTTTTTAAATACCCACATAGTTTTCACATACAAAATAATTAAAATGCTTTATGTAATACTTTACAAAGTAAATGTTGATGTTGATGTTGATGTAAATATAAAATTCATCAATGTCAATGTGTATTTAAAATCCGGAAATAATCTTGGTCAGATCATTTGAGGACCATGTAGATCGGTGTCTGAAATGGTATTTTGAGGAAAGAACCACACAGATTTGAGTGAACCTGTCCAGTCAGTGCATGCATTTGCCAATTATCGTGCAGCTCAACTAAGAACTTAAGGTTTGACTGTATATATTTTTTCTTTTCTTTGCAGAGGTCACCACTGCTCGCCGATGCTGCTGCAGCGCCGTTGGTACCAGCTGAAGGAGGTCACCAGGTTCAAGTTCTATGACTTCTGGTACGCGTACCGAGGGAACCTCACGAGGATAAACTTTGCAGAGCCCTATAGGCCGTCACCCTTGCAAACTGAGATTGCCAAAACGTATGTATTTTCTCAACCTTATCTTCAACTATCATTCCCGTTGAAATGGTTATACAGGGCTAATTTTTAAAGACCTGCCAAATTAAAGGGGGGGGGGGGGGTACATATCTGAACAATCCTTGGGACCAATATAATCGCGAAAAATTTATCAATTGTCTCATACAAAACTTCAATATCTAATCGACCTAAATGTATGGGACGGCAGTTTTTTTTTCGCGATAAGTATAAGGAGTTCCAGGACCAAAGTACGGTGGTCCTATTGATTTTTACAATAATTCTCTTATATAAATCTCAATTTCAAACTAAATCTATGTTGTAATTTAAATCATTACTTTACAGTTTTAAACTACTCATAATTCAACCGTTCCCCGAGTGGGAAGAATTAATAACACAAAGACTGGTCACACTGCCCCAGGAATTTGTAAGTAAAATTACAAAACATTATTTACTAATCTGCACCCTAATTGCGTAACAAATTTTCGTAAACGATTACGACTAATCTGTTTGATTTTGACGGTTCAAGAACATTCATTGCGTTCTATATATTGTTGAGCAGAATTTTTATCGAACTTAAGAAGCAATGGATTAGCAATCTGTTTCAAAACGATTCAGATTCCGATTGATTGTGTATTACGCAATTAGGGTGCTGGATTAGTTCCCGGTTCATGGCAATAGGCTCGCCCCTGGTGCCAGGCTGGGAATTGAACATAACTGTCGAAATGGGGGTGTACTATGGGCATAGGTAATGCCCTGCCTTGTTATGGACAGGGCATTACCTATAGCGTGTAGTATATACGTTATCTAATTAATATTAAAAAGAGAAAAGTTTTTTTGTATGTTTGTTTGTTACGCTTTTACGCTAAAACGGCTGAACGGATTTGTATGAAATTTGGCTCAGGGGTAGACCAAGACCTGATTTTTGGATCGTAAAAAAAACAGGAATATCGCCCGGAATATCCCGATGTTCCTACGGGATCGTCATTTATGTGGGTGAACCGCAGGACGCAGCTAGTTTATAATAATGTACCATCAGCAAAACAGACAACCTAACAACTTATTTTTTAAACATATGAAATAGTTCGTCACTGTGTCTAAAAATGATTATATATTAATAATTATGCATGCAAAAATAAATAAATGATATGGTAACTTATCTCTCTTGTTGACTGTGCCCTGCACGCGAATATTTATTAACTAAATACTTACCTTCCTATTCTTATAGTTTATTATATTCTTATAGTTTACTGCCTCTGAAAATTGTACAACACCTCACCTATTTTGAGGATCTTGAATCTTGTTTGACATTAACATTAATATGACACTTAAATTAATCTATTTGACATTTATTTTAATTGATTGTATTTTTACATTTTTATGCCTTTTAATATTGACTTTCTTACTGATGTGAAAGTTTACGTTATTCTACCACTTAATGATATTTTATAAGTTAAATGTATGGTAAATGGTAAAAATTTGACAATGTTATTTATACATAATTCAATATATTTGTACGCCTTTGTGCAAAACATAGAAGATCTACCTATCTGTAACATCTCACACTCTGTTGTAATTTGACCTATGTTTACAAATAAAGCATTCTGATTCTGAAACTGTTTTGTCCCTTTCTGTCAAACTTCATTTTAACTTCACAGAAAGGGACGAAAAAGTTCTATAGCTTAAATAGGATTATGAAGCTATGTATTTACTATGAATAAGACGGTTTTTGTTTATAATGTCTTAAGTACCTAAGCCAAGAGTTAAAGAAATGTACAAATTATTTTAATTCTGAATTGATTTCGAGATAATAACAGTCCACAACCACTCGGGTTTTAGCGTTTAAAATAAATGTACTAAAGCCAGTTTTATTATTTTGGAACTAATTTAGCGTTTAAAATAAATGTAATAAAGCCAGTTTTATTATTTTGGAACAAATTTACATATTTACGTTACGTTACGCATGCTCTGCACACTTGGCGCAAGAGATCTAGACCGAAAAAAATGTGAAAGATATTGACCGTCAAGACATTTTTACGTTTTAAATGTTGTTTATTAATTTCATTAAAACGCCCGTGTTATCGTAGGCGCAAGGAGAACCCACGTCTGTCGTGCCGAGCCCCGCGAGTTTAGAACATGGCGTTAAAGGCACAGGGACTGTTTTGCTTCGGACTTGGCGACCTGAAATTCATGCCTGTTATTTGTACATGATACAGGGTGGCAGGGCCATTGTCGCGCAACCTGTTATTGTTACCATTGTTTCAGTACCTGATTCTGAAATCCCCTGCGTTTAAATTTTTCGTCGGTTATTAAAAAAAAATTGCTGTTCCATACAGTTTTACCGCGTAGGTATTGGCACTTTTCTATGAAACAGCAGATTTATTTTTGGTAACCGACGAAATATTTCTTCGGGTCGCGGGTTGTTCGAAAGAGATACGGTGGCTCTGGCACATGCAACTGAAGGAACACGGGTGGGTTTTAGTCAGTAAAACTCTGACACGCCCTCCCGCTCCACCAAGAGCGGGAGAAGTCAATTGATGATATCCAACTCAAAAAATTATGTAAGGGGGTCTAGAATAATTTTCTGTATTCATGGTTATAGTTTGCCCGTAGATTTCCCTGCCACCATTTATACAGCAAAAGTAACTTCGTGCTACACAAATTCATGATCTCCCACGACACCTCACCTCTCAACTTTTATTTTAACGTTCTTCCATAATTGCCTTCGTTTTTCCACCAACAATGGATACGAGGATGAAGTTTTGCTCGTTGTAAAGATTGTTCTGCAGTGTAAACCATTGTTAACATATTCCAGGAAAGAAAAATGAAGGAAAGGGCTGCTATAAGGAGACCTGTACCGACACCTTCTGAAGGTGAGTCGCCTCAAATCATTATGACGTAATGATCGAAATTTTAACACACTGAACAAGTACTGAACTGAACAGTAGTGACAAAAATTGAAAAGAGTGTGCTAAGAGTGTAGTCATGTTGAAAGAGGATAGTGACCTTATTGGTGATGTTCTTCAGAAAGGTCAGGTGCGTAGTACTCGCAACCGGCGTGTATGTATGACCAGATGTATGAACGTAAACGAAGCAAAAGGAGTATGTAAGGATCGTAGCAGGTGGCGTTCTGTAGTTTCTGCCAACCCCTATGGGAAGAAGGCGTAAATTTAAGTGTACACACGACTACTTATATCAAGCTATACATTTCCAGTTTTAGCTGACCTCGCATAGTAGGCTTTTCCTACAATGAGAAGTCAGCTTATACTGGAAATGTATAGCTTGATATGTCGTCGTGCTTAAGTGTATGAGTGAAACTGGGATCTATTCCACGACATTATCTTTCAACAAAAATAAATGACGCCCATAAAACTCTGGCCACACAGAAGTCAAAGCCGCGTGCGTCGTTTTAATTATCAGGATGTCATGCAACTATTCGCGCCAGTTTGAAGTTATTTAACCGCAACCCGTGCATGATTCGCTTCATTCTGGCCTTAACTTAATATTGTAATAAGCTTCCAGTTAGATTGTTTGTAGTATTCATTCATTCGTTTGTCTCTGAATTTGGACACCAACTAACTCCCTATTTTCGATTCTCAGATGGACCAGATTTAGTGATGATAGAACCAAGAATAGAAACAATAGATCTCAGACTAGAACCAGACGATAACGCGGCAGAAGATAATAAGCAAGAAGAAGAAGAAGTAATATCACCCTTAGTAAGGATAAAACAGGAACCTCAAGATGACATGGATGTTGACGAAACCCAGATACAACCAAAGAAATCTTTATACGAAGTGGTTTTAGAATCAACGGCTTTAGAAACCGAGCAATTGGACAGCATGGATGCTGCAGACTTTGACCCTGAGAGTGATGACATTGATATTGAAGAAATTGATGAAACAGGCAGAGATGAGGACGAATCAGTGTTGCCACAAATATCTAGCGTATTCGGTAATGTCAGTGATACCAGCGTGCTCGCTAACATAAACGAGAATAGAGTCTATGGTAGCTTGGAAAATACAGAAGTCTGTGGTAATGTTGTAGATACAAGTGATGTTAACGCTGGCGATACTAATGCCTGTAACGATAAAAATACCGACGTAGTTAATGAGACAATTGTACTTGATGATGTTGAAGATTGTAACGATAAAGCCACAGGTGATTGCGATATTGTTGACGGAAATAGTGCCCGAAATAACAACGCAGTTGTCGAAGTCAGTAGTGACGATATAGAAGCCGATATTTGTGATAATGTTGAAAATATCAGCGAGAATGTTTGTGAAACAAGTCCGGGTGGTGGATTAACTGATGAGATCAATGAAATCAGTGATGATGACAATATCTCTGGTTATGTTGACGCTACCAATTATACCGGTAATGCTGACGAAACCAGTGTTTCCGATAACGTTGATGAAACCAGCATAACCGGTAACGTTGATGAAACCAATGTTTTCGGTAATGTTACCTGTAACGTAATCGAGCCCAATGTAACTGGCACCGTTGAAGTTATTGGTGACGTAGGCAAAGCCAATTTAACCAGTGAAGTGCAAGTTATTAGTAACGCAGTTGTGACTAGAGTAAGTGGTAACGTCGAGCTTATCGGTAACATTGACGAAACCAGCGCGACCACTAACGTTGAAGACACACCTGAACTCGTAGCTAGTAAAAATGTATCCGTATTTAATTCTGAAACCGTTTATCCTACAATCGTTGCCGCTTTAAATGGTAAAGTACCTAGTACAACAGTTACTAATACAGCAGAAGTAATTAAAGACATAGAAATAATAGAAACTACTTCAGATCCAGTTGTAATTTCTGATTCAGACGATGATCATATTTTAGACGACCTCGTCTTTAGTAAAACCATACCTAAAAGTACTCAAGAAGATATAATCGTATCGAAAGATACTAAAGATCAACCACAGAAGGTTGATTCAACACCTGAAGTTCCAGAAGTTTTATTTACTGAAGATAGTGTTGAGAAAAAAGTGGAGATAGATATTAAACCGGTTGTAAAATGTTTCAAGTTCGGGGAACTGCCCAATGATATTAGTTTTGCGGACGAAGGAATTGAGCTCGTTGACGATGGCATCGTTTATGTTGATGAAGATGGTCATACTGGTGAGTGGCTTTTATTATTTAGGATATATGATATACAAACATCATTGTGTGAGTTCGCGGCTAAATCATAATAGCCGCAAGGGTCGATCGAAGGTTAACTTATACTTTCCGCGGTCTGTTCGTGGACTGGCCGGTCGGTGCGAGCTTTTGAATTGCTAGATTTTGTACATATAAAAAAAAAAGTTCTCTTTTGAAATAACTTTAACATGGTTTCAGGATGGAATCTCTTCAAGGTACAGTCCACGAGGCCTAACCTGAGCTTTGCATTTGTGTGAGTGCACATAGCGACGCGTCCTTTGCTTGACAATCGGCCTGAGGCGCTGTGCGTACCTCGCGCGATCACATTGGTGCGATTGGTAATCACTCACACAAATGTAAAGCTCAGCTTAGGCCTCGCGGACTGCACACGTTTTAAATAGCGATTTAGTGCCATCTTTGTTTTTTTATCAAGCCAATTAGTATAATTCACGTTTCTGTCTTCGCGCAGCGCTTGACCGCATGTCCAATTTTCTTAGTTTATTTTGCGCAGCATTTATATTTGGCTAGATTTACAGAGGTTTGAAAGTTAAAAAGTACTGCCCGGGCTGTTATTCGTAGATCTTTGACAGTCGTTGAGTGAGACAACCAATTTTTTTTTTACCAAGAGGTTTCGTGTCACCCAGTAACTGGGCGGTGGTCAGATAAGCAGCCAGCCCATGTAACATACTGGTATTCAGCCCCATCCGGTTAGATTGGATGCCGTCCCCAGCATAGTTGGTATGAGACTAGGCAGATTGATATAAAAACATCATTCAAATCATCTTTTAAAGCACCTAATTGAATACAGTTCCCGTAGTGCTTTTCTGTAACAATCTCACCTTGAAAACTTAGGTGAAGTGAGCGTTGAGTGAGCTGTCAGTGCCACTGATACAATGGATTGACAAAGACGGGATGACACTGACAGCTCACTCCACGCCAGTCTTCACGGTGAGATTTTTACAGAATCGACTTGCAGGTCTTTAATATGACACACAGAGTTAAAGAAAGAGGCATCACAGAGGTATGATCAGTAGTGCTATACTGTAACGCGTCAGTCTCTTTTCTCTCACCGTGAAGACTTGCGTGGAGTGAGCTGTCAGTGCCACTGATGCTAGGGATTGACTAAGATGGGATGTAACTGACAGCTCACTCCACGCAAGTCTTCACGGTGAGATTTTACAGATTCGACATGCTGACCAAGCTTATGTCTGGACTTTAAAAGAGACTGACGCGTGAGTTTGTTTCGCCATTTCTTCTCAGGGGTAGTCAGATAGGAAAAGTCGACTCAATTTGGCGATTTTTTGGAACGAAGTTCTATACGCAGCTTGCGGTAGTTAAGAGTAAAATACCGAGTGTATTTTATTCCCAAAAATAACGGGTCAGTCACAAAAGTCCGAATATCTCCCGAACTACGTAGTTGATATCATGCTATCATAATGAAACGAATACTGTACGATTGGGCATTTAATGATACAAAAAATGAATAAATTGTAAATTATTCTTATTCTCAAAATCAAATAAAAACTAAAGTGACATTTATTTCTGAAACTTAAATTTTTTGTAAGATTAGTTTTTTTTCATTATGCATGCTGAACACCAAATTTCGGAGCCGGTTCTGAGGAATGGCTTCCCATTCCTCCACCAGTGCTTGTCTGAGCTCGGGTAGCGTGATTGGTGGCGAGTTACGACGTTTTACGCAACGCTCAAGCTCGTTCCATGCATGCTCTATGGGGTTTAAATCAGGGCTTCGCGCTGGCCACTGCATCAGTTCGATACCAACCTCTCCAAGGTATTCATTTACAATTCCGGCGGTATGGGGACGCGCATTATCATGCAATAATATGCCATCCCGGTCCATCGTCGCCATGAAAGGTCCCACATGCTCATTAAAGGATCTCCTCCACGTACCTCTCTGCATTCAGTGTCATTTTGAATTAGCACGAGCTCGGTGCGGGCCTCGGCAAAATTCCGGCCCAAACAAGTACTGAGCCTCAACCGTGTGCCACTTTTTCCTCCACACAGTATTGATGGAAGCGTTCCCCTGGTCTTCTGTACACCAACTGCCTGAATTGTAAAGAATGAACTTCGATTCGTCCATGAACATTACCCTAGACCAATCGTCCAGTGTCCAGCGTTGGTGCTCGCGCACGTATCTCTGTCTTGCAATTCGATGTTGCCGTTCCAGTTTGGGGCCATTTGCGGGCCTTAATGGTTTCAAGTTTGCCTCAGCAAGACGTCTCCTCACTGTTTGTGCGCTTAAATTGCTACCACCAAAGCGAATAAAGTGGTTTTTTAGACCAACTGCAGTTTTAAAACGTTTTCGGAGCATTGTAGCCACCAGGCGCATGTGTCATCCCTGGCCTTTGTGCATCTTGGCCTGCCATTTCCTGGTCTCCGAAGGTGCGATCTGGTCTCTCGGTAACGCTGGACTACCCGCTGAACAGTCGACAAAGATACACCAATGTTTCTTGCTGTTTCACGCTGGCTCCGCCCAAGTTCCAAGAAATGCAGGATTCTGGTACATTCATCTAACGTGACTGCACGTGGAAGTCGTACAATATTTTTTTTGTGACAGAATAGAATTGGTAAGAAGTAGCGGTGGGTAACTCCGGAGGTACTGATCCAAAGGAGCCGGTACCGAACGCGGATACGTAAACCTTATTTATTCCTCACAATCCTTACCGGCACTGCGGTACCAAATGATTCCGGAGCGCGCGTTCACTGTTCACTCTCGTTCACTCGCTCAAGTCACTCGGAAGTACTCGGAACACGTCGTATCGCTCTAACTAACCAACTGTTCAATTCAAAATGTGCCAAATGATCCAGTGAACCAAATGAATAAAATGTTCTGCGAAACCGGGGAACCAAAATGAGCGAGTGAGTGCCGGTGCCAAAGGAATAAATAAGGTGAACCTGTACCGGACCCGGAGTCGGAATAAGTGAATCAATTCACTTGCCGGAATAAAGATTACCCACCGCTAGTAAGAAGACATAAGTAAAAATGTTGTTTTAAAAAATTCCATTTTTCCAATTTTTTTTTTGCAAATTAGTTTTATTCATCAGTCGGTATAAAAAGTATGTAATACGAAGCGCAACTAAATAGTCTTTATTCTGTTTTTTTATTTCATTGATCTAACTCTTACAGTTTTGTAGATATTCGAACTTATGTGACTGACTCGTTATTTTTGGAACCGAGAGTATTATAAACGTTGTAGAAATCGACACGTAACGAAAAAGCGTAATTCGTCTTGGATTGAAAAACTCATAATTATACATTAGAAAGAGACAGAAAGAGAGATATATAGTTTTTATGGTTTTCGAGGATGCTAAAGCCGATCGTGAGGTCCAAATGTTTTTTATTTACATTCGGAGTTGAAGACACTTACTTCGTTCCTGACGGGGTCCCCCGACACCACAGGTTTCTTTTTTTTATTACGTAAAAGTGATTGCGATATTCCATAAGGAAATTTGTTAAATACAGTTTATTATTCATTGTATAGGAATTTAAACTGTATTTAACAATTTTCCTTATTATTGACTGACGTCACGACAGGGACGCATTCTAAATAGTGCTGTGAAGCATACTGTTTATTTTATATTTTAATAAAATAATATCTTTGTTACAGAAACAAAAATTAAATGTGAAGAAGAAGACGAAGATGACACTCCAAAAATAGATGCAAAGCTGCTGATGTGCCCCATCATATACACAACCAGGTTAGATGACATGGGCCTGATCCACACACTTAATAATCACATTTCCATTAATGATAAACATTTACTAGACGCCATTTCTAAGAAAAGCAAACCAATTAAAAAAGAACCAGACAATGATAGCAAGGAAACAATTGAAAATGTAACGGTAAACTATTGTTGTGAAAACATTGAAAGTATAACAGTAAATGATAATGAAAAAACAATTGAATATGTCCAAAAAATTGCCGATGAAAATATTTTAGTCAAAGATAGTATTATTATTAAAAAAGAATTGGAAAATGTTCAAAGTGAAACAATTGAAGATGTCCCAAAAGATAACATTGTACCAATTAAAGATTTCCCAAAAGATAATATTGTACCAATTGAAGATATACAACAACAGAATATTGTACCCGTTGAATATAAACCAGAAAATGATAATAATGAAACATCTGATGACGATGACTATGAGGAAAATGTAATAGACGAAAGCCAAAAAGTCAAACCAACTAGCTACCTATTACAAAAACCGCGAAGTCGCAGGTACCATCCTATACAGTTGTGTAAAAACCCTGACTTTAACACGAGACTAAAGAGGTTAAGCGTGGGGTTCTTTGGCTCACCGCGTAACCGTGTACTGATCAAATCTTGTAAACCCTTGACTATTGACCTGAGCAAAGCTTTCGAGTCTAAACTTGTCTCCGGAACGCTATACCTTAAACCCGTTGATCACAACGTTGTAACGGAAGTAATAGATGATACAGAAAGCCACAACGTTTCAGTAGTCCCCTCGGCCATGCCCGCTCAAAGCCTTATAGATAACTCGAGAGTCACCGATGTTTTTTCAATGTTACGACGATGTTTGGAAACCTCGAAGCAGCCCCAAGATGTAGGTCCAACGAGTGAGAGAAATAGAGTAATAAACCTACCAGATATCTCAGAGATACGTCGCATCAACCAACGACTTCTTACTGCGGAAGTAACACCTATCCAAGTTCAAAATAATCAGCCGCAAGTACCAGTTACTATCGTCACCTCATCTAACGCTCCGAATTACCCTGCTCAAGAAACCAGAATGATACCCGAAATAGACGCAGATTTACGATCAATAGTATCAGATGCGACCGATGCTAGAGGTCCTCCTAAATTACTTGACATTACGGACGACCCACCTGCTAAAAAGACGTCTGAATATTATCCTGGAAAATTTAATGATGGTTTCAGATTTCGGCCCACACTACCTGGCCGACCACCGAAAATGATTAATGGGAAAAGACTTATTCCGCCAAAACCGGCGGTATGGAAGCCGAGGCAATTCAGACCTGAAATACCCTGGCTACCTAAAAATAACGATGCACGTCTAAATTCCAAAAAGTTAGAGGAGACACTATTAACTTTAGATGCTTTAAACAAAATGTTATTTCTATTAACTGATCAACTAGAACCGGAAGTAGTTGCTGCGAAAAAGCCGAAGCCTAAAGCGAAGCGCAAAAGCAGCGGTCAGCAGACGAAACCACGAGGACGGCCGAAGTTAAATCCCGATTACATGGTACTCCTTAAGAAAGTAGATGAAATAGATGAAGAGATAATTGACCCTTCGGAAGCTTCATCAAAGTGCCAGAAACCCAAATTCAATATAAAATCCGCGACTAACTATCCACCTGATAAAGATAAAGCTGGCGATGCAGAAACCGAACAGCCTAAAAAGAAGGTTAGATATTGTTGTTGGGCTCGACAAAGAATTCTACAGTTGTTATTCTGTAGGGAAAATATACCGCTACATGGTTGTCGGTCACCATGTGTGTGTTGCTGTAGCAAGTTGTTAAAAGATTATATTTTGCATGACCAGAAAGTAAAAAACACAAAATTGCAAATGAACGAAACAACACATAATACATCAGGACTAGATAAAGTAAGTGTGTTAAGTGAACGGACTAATAGCTCTGAATCTTTTAATGCTGGCGTCGAAAATCCTGTCCAAACTCCAGTGGAAATTTCAGTTGAAGTTCCTGATGTAGAAACAGTTCAAGGTTCTGGTGCGGGAATGGTCCCAGTTCCTGAAGATACTCAAATTATAGATGTAGATGCCACTATTACTGAATCAACTACTAATACTACAACAGAAATTGAACCGATAGATATTGAGGCTATGGATACAGAAGGCGATGTTCCCGTACCTGCTTGTGAAGTATCTGTTACAACTACTGCAGAAGTGGAGAAACTGGCGGCGCGGGGAATAGAGGCTCCCGTCAGCGTGATTGCTACACGTAGAGTTGTGGCTGCTCCAATTGTTGAAAATTTCAACTTTATATCATGTGCGTCACCAGAAATTAGTAATCCGGCATCATATCGTATTAGTTCTGACAATCAACCTGGAGGTGTTATACTTAATGCGATGAAGACCCCTAGTACAGCGATTACCCAGACCATCACGCCGCCGCCTAATTTGAAAAAGTTTATGACCATCAAAAAATCTCAAGCGCCCAGTAGAATCCAAACAAATATGCCTCTACCAACAGTCTTGAGTAAACCTTTCGTGCCACCAAAACATTTAAAAGAAAAGATGATATTCTTAAACAGCAAACAAATTTCCGAAAAGCCATCAAAAAGTCCAGTATTTTTGGGGAAGAACAAAATATTATTGACCACGATAAAGTTTCCGCCTAATTTGAAATTATTCGAGGACGCGAAAAAGGCTTTACGTCGGAAGATTAAATTATCGGATGGTGTCCGTTTAACATTGTTGTCTAATGGGACAATTGTGTACAAAATAGACCAAAATGTGGCAGTGAACGCAACAGAGCTGACGGAGCTACCAGCGATCATTGCAACCGTACAGGCACACATGGATAAACTCGCCGCACAGGAGGAAGCATTGAAGAAACAAAAAGGTGTCACGGAAAGCGAAGTTGTTGATCTTATTGACGATGACGATGAATCTGCACCTAATGTTAACGATAGTGAAAATAACGAAACCACACTAAGGACCGTAGTTCAAACTACTGAGGAAACTGCTACAATTAATATTAACGACTCCCCTGATGTTAGTCATAATTCACAAATGAATACGTCTAATGAAACAGAAGAAAATCGCATTGATTTTAATATCAACAGTAATGTCATAGAGACAGAAAGTAATCAAAACGAGAGTGCCGAACAATGTACCGTTACTGAAATTCAAAAGGATGTCCAAGAGTCGAAGGAAAATGAACCACTTTCAGCATCAACAGAACAAGTACAAGATCAGTCTAACCCAATAAATCAGACAGTAAATGTTGAAAAAGATGATCAGCCTAAACCCTCAAGGCAGACTGGAAGTGATGATGAACACGAAGTATCATCAGAACAAGCACAAAATCAGTCTGACCCAACAAGCCAGGCAGTAAATGCTGAAATAGATGATCTGCCTAAACCCTCAGGCCAGACTGAACGTACTGATGTAGACGAAATATCAGCAAAACAAGCACAAGATCAGTCTGAGCAATCAAGTCAGAACGTTAGTATCGAAGTACCAGACCACCTTGAAACAGCAGCACACAACGTAAGTTATAGAACATCCGAAGAAAGTACAAGTGAGCCCAGTAGATCTAAAACTAAAAATATACTATCGGACTTGATGGAAATGTCCGGTATATTTGATGAAGACATGACATCTGAATTAGAAGAAACACAACCGGCAGAAACTCATGCTTCACAAGAGGCTGGACAGGTTGTATTGACGCAAGTCTCTTTGGTGGCACCCGAGGTTGAGGAACCACCTGTAGATGAGGTGGTGCAACCACCTGTAGTGTCACCTGTCTCCGCAGGAACAACTCTAGGGCGGCCAATTTTGATACCCACAAACTTTAATAGTGACAATTCTCAAGCTCCGAAATTACAATCACCTCTTGGCGAGCTATCACCAATCACTTCGTTGTACGAACTGAAATACGCGTGTGCTAATAACGGATTGTTCTTTAAATTAGATTTCGAAAGTGGATTCCTTGTACCCATAAATGTTTGCATGAAACCTACAACACTAAAACCACTGAAACTACCAAAGGGAACGACGCCACAGGACATTGCCCCGAAATCAGTGATCGATCTAACTGAGGATGATGATAAACCAGAACAGAAAGACACAGATTCAGATACTTCACCCAGTAAAAGGTCTCTTTTACTCGTCAATAATTCACTTACTGACGGTTTTCATGGTCCAGTCAAACCGGTAAAAATGTTCAAAGCTCTGAAACCTTGTGTTTTACAACGATTGAACCAAAATAAAATTAACCTAGAAAGTAAGAACCCTTTGTTGAATAGGAGTGTATTAGACCACAAAATAAAGCGAAAGCAATTTTTGAGGAAAATTAATTTGAACGCTGATTCAAACGCTGTTTCTGACTACGTACAACCCAATAGCCCTGTGCCTGTGAGGCGATACGTTAAGAAAGTTAAGGTGAAACGAAATTCTATCAATGCTACAGTTACGGATGAAGCAGACAAGGCGACTCCAACGACATCACGTGCAGAACCTTACAAAGAATTCGCTACTACTATTTCGTCCTATGATGATTCTTCTGACGATGAACCGCTTGCTAAGATAGCGAAAAGGAAACATGAAAACGCGATTTCGCTCGAAGAAAACAAGAATGCGCCGAAGTCGGGAACAAACAACATTGAACAAGAATTACCAGCGGCTGACGTACAACCGGAAGCGCCTGTTGAAAAGCAAAATGAATCAGAATTACTAGCGGCTGACGTAGAAAAAATTTCTAAGAGTGTCGATGGCAAAGATTTAGTAGAACCGGAAGCGCCTGTTGAAAACCGAACTGAATCGGAATTACCAGTTGCAGACACTGAAACTTTTTATACGAGTGACGATTACAATGATGCATTAGACCTAGAAGCGCCATTAGAGTTTGAGAGTAATGAAGAGGATGAGGATTGTTGTATTTTAGGGGTGTGACTGTTGTTTTTGCAGCCTAAATTTGGCAAAGGATTTCTTAACCCACAGCTTGCCTATGATAAATGATTTTTATTTCTGTAAGTGGGTTTGTACAAACACTTTTTATTTTTTTTATTTAGATGAGGTCGGCGTTTCCTATCTGACTAATCTGAGAAGAAAGGCCGAAACAAACTCAGAGGTCACAGTCTCTTTTAAAGTCCAGACATAATCTTGGTCAGATCATGTTATATATGGCGGTATCCCACTATAATAGTATAATATTAAATAATAATACATAATATAAATGTGAAAGTTTGTATGTTTGGATGTTTTTTACTCAATCATCCAAAAACGGCTCAACGAATTTGGTTGAAATTTGGCACAGAGACAGTTTATAATCTGGATTAACACGTAGGATATTTTTACCCTGGTATGTAGTACTTCCCCGTGGGAAAATATCCGAAATTTACGTGGGCAAAGCAAGGACAGAGGATAACAGGGATTTGCAAAAATAAATTGTGATGTAGGTATTTAGTGATATAAACCTGGCGTATTTTTTATCTAGCTGGAGAAATAAACACTATCGTAAAGTTACGATAGTGTTTATTTCTTCAGCTTATCGTGTGTTTTTAAGAATAAAACTGTTTCAGTTCTATGTAGAGTAAAACTTTTGACAAAAATTTAGCTCAACAAGTATTTTATTTTGAAATTGGACATGTACTTAGACAGTTTAAGTAGTCCTATTAAATTATTTCACGTTTTGATATCTATTAAAATCTTAAACTCAACCTATAAGTACGTCATCACCTATATTTTAAGAATCAGTCCGCACCACATTTTTTAATAAAATTAAACATATTTTTACTTTAATATGAAAATTAATCTTGTGATCTTACTCAAGGTTTCGGGAAGGATTAAAAGAAAAATTTGATGGTGATGGCTTTTCAGAAACCGACGGATAATAGTAGATTAAATAAGTAATAATAAGTAATTAGATACAATTCTTACCAGTGCTTATTTTCTATGAAAATATTGCACAGTCTTGTTCATTGAAACATTACAGATTCTGTTATTAGGTGCATATTATTTTTAATGTTTAGGTACGACGCCGAGTGCTTTGTACCTACTCATCCTATCTTAAAAAACATAGGTAAATAATGTGATAAACGACCTAAGTATAACAGTTTTTTTTTCAAGTTTTATTTTATTTTTGGCCTGCACCATTAGATATTGGGTAAATGTTTGCGTAACAGGTACACCATACAGCTAATTAAAAAACTAGGTACGATTTGTTAGAAAAGCGGTAGTCGTCACATAGGTAACGGCTGTCACTGCTGCACGTCTAGAAAATCCGAACAACTTACCTACTTTACTAAATTAAGTTTCAGTGACGTCATTAGCTAAATTACAGACTATGTGGCGGCCACCTCTTTTCTAGGATACCGTAGGTTTACCCAATGAAGATGTCGTTCTTAAATAAAAGAGTACCTACCTATTGAGATCCACCTGGCAGAATTTCAACCAAGAGGAATGGGGCGCAACAAGCAACTAAAATTGGGCATTTCTTTTCAATTTATAAAACAACTTGAAATTGCTGCAAATTGCTCAGTGTTTCCCAGATTTCATAGTTGCCCGTATGGTATAATGACAGTGGTCATGCTTGATGCTAACTTGTGCTGGCTGTGAAATGCAAAAGGTCTAGATTGGTTGACGCATTTTCAACCGATAGAATCACAATTAGATGTAAGTTAACTAGAAGTTATTAGTTAAGTTACACAGCTGTTTTTTGTAAATATAATTTTAAAATTTAGGCCTACAGAATGAGGTGTATTTTTTTAGATTATATTCTGTGTATAGTTAATAATAATGAAACAGTATTGTTGTGTATTTAGACTTTACTGAATAACAATTTTATCCTGATGTATGCCCGATGTTCAATCTGTGTGATGTAATCCATAGACTTTCTGTGATATTATTATAGGATAGGCATAGCAATTGTAGGTATATTATAAGATGATTTGAACCTCGAGTTTAAATATTCTTGTTGATAGCTCAGTGTGGGTGTTAACTTTAGGGTACGCTTACACTGGCAACTTAAATTGCTCAATTCTGGGCAATAGTGTTCAACATGGCAACACAACTTTTGCCGGGCAACCATTGCCGAATATTTTATGATAGTTTAAAAAACTAAGCTCGTTGCAGGCGATGCACAGCAGAATTGAATGACAGAATTACTTGCGTCGTTTACTGCTGCATGTCGTGCTGCAACACGCATTAGTGCACCAAAATGGGATAGTTATAAACATGGGACTTAACTGGCGAAATGTGGGTGTTGTATAAATCTTATCTGACCTCTGCCTTACGGGGTTTACAGGCGTAATGTTATGTATTATTGTTACAATAAATAAATAACCATATATTTTGCGGCAAACGAAATAGGATGTACGGTACCTACCTGAAATCCTAATGCGATATTGTTGAAACCTGATATTTTGTGGCGAATCTGTGTTAGTTTGATTTGATAGGAATAAATCTTTAAATTCTACAAAATTGTAGAACAAATTGCGTAACACAAAAATTACAAATATGTAAATTGTTCATAAGGTTTTCCGTTATGATTGTGTGGCTAACGGCAGAACTCAGTAACGTATCTATCTCCATACCGAAGATAGAAAAACCTAGCAATCTCTGTTTTTAACGTCCCAATAAAGCAGCAAAGTATGCGACCCTACAACTCTTTCATCAGTAGCGATCTGTCTTAGGTTATTAGGTTTGGCCGTTAGAGTTTAGTGATACTTAGGTACATACACTTGTAAGATTTACAAATAGGTGTGTAAATTGTAACTTGTGATTGTAAAGTTTTGTGGTATAGGGCCCTGGTGTCTCGGTGGAGAGCTAGTGAATAGTCTGCACTGTCCTGACTTCTAAATGTAGGTAAGAATTGTACTGCGAAACTCAACCTTTGGTCCGCGAAGCCGGCCTGTCAAGGCGTTAAGATATTAAGTACACGAGTTTTAAGATTTTTTTTCCTTTTAATACTTGAGTCCAGTTACCATAACTACCGGAAAGTAGCAAGTTTACGGTAGGTATTTTTTTACTTGCAGGATAGATATTAGATTGTAAGTAAAATGGATGAGTATCGCTAATGAAAACAGGCAGGCCTGATCTTTACTGCACATCACAATTTAGTCCAACGATTTATTAAATGTCTACTGGTGTTAATTTTGTGTTAATAAATAATTATGGAAGTATTAGCTGTATTTTAGTCAATTTCCTTGAATTCTATACAGGTTGGCATGGACTTCGACTCGCGAACTTTAAACCTGATTTCAGTATTTTAAAAGCATGGAAGAGAATAAAAAAATACGATAAATTAGATGTGCTGAATTCATGGTGGACACGATGTTTTCCTTCACCGTTTTTAGAGCAGGCGTGATGAAATAAAACGAAACGTTCGAACTCATGACCTCGCGACCAACGAGTCGTAAGTCGGCCAAAACCACTAGGCCACCACTGTTAACGGATTATATAGAAGTAAGTATATGGTGGTGAAATGGAATTTTCGTTTCTCTATGAAGTTCTTTTAAGACTGCCTCGTTGGTCTAGGGCAGGTTGGTTGCCTCGGGCAGTGATATTGGGTTTTTATATCTGTATTTTCTCAGTAGCAGTGGAGTCTAGATTTGTGTGCCCGGTTGATGGCAAAAGGCTAGCCCCCTATTACATGGGACTTAAGTATAATTGGCGAAATGTATGTGTACTATAGGTACACCTTTGCCTAACCCTTCTGGGATAGCAGGCGTGATGTTATGTTATGTAGGTATGTTGTTCCTTCTCTCAGAGAAGAGGCCTGTGTCCAAGCAGTGGGAATGTTATGCTGATTATGATTATGGGTCATGTCTGGAAGCGCTTTTTGAAGAAAGAGCTATTGCAGCTTTAAGCCGACCTGCCTCGACAGACGTCAGTCATCGTGAAGCTCTGCCTTATTTTAGGGAGCTCAACGACCCGTCACACGGCGCTACCAGACCTACAAGATATTTTCGGAGGCCATATTAAAAAAGGGCAAATTTTTCTGAATCTGATTGTTTTTCTGAAACTGTCTCGTTGGTCTAGTGGTCGCAATCGCTACTGCTGAGCATGAGGTCCTGGGTACGATTCTTTGGTCGGGCAACGTATTATTGGGTTTTTCTATCTGGAATTTCTCAGTAGCAGCCCGAAGTCTGGATGTGTGCCCGGTAGATGGCAATAGGCTCGCCCCCTATTACATGGGACTTAAACATAACTGGCGAAATGTGGGTGTACTATAGGTACACCTCTGCTCAGCCCTTCGGGGAAACGAGGCGTGATGTTATGTTATGTGTTATGTGAAACTTTTATCTAAAGAATAAATGTGCCAGTTTCACATATTTTCCATAAAAAAACCTATCAAAGCGCAAAATTTCTTATACAGAAAAAAGTTAAGCATGTAATTATACCAATTCTCATTTTATCACTTCATCATTATTTCTGACGAAAGACGTCCACGGCTGGACATCTGCCTTTACGTCATCACATCAGCCGATGACATCGCTCCCCTCTCGCTTCAGGTTGGAAAGTAAAAAAGCCACATAAAATTCAACATACTATATTAAATTAAAAATCAATATTTTATCTCATAGTCACACCGAAGGCGTCGACCACAGCCTTCTCAATCTCCTTGTGAACTTGATTGACCTCTGCCTGTGTGAGCGTTCGCTCTAAATGCCTGTATACTATGCTGTAACACAGACTGTGCTTCTTTGACTTGGGGTGAACGAACTTGTCCTTGAGTCTCACCTAAAAAATAAATATAAATTTAAAGGACTGATGTTTTTGTGGATTCAGCAAGGCAGGTCTTTCAAGTGCAATCAATATCTGGCCTTTACCAGGCAAGCGTAATTTCAATTGTGACTAAATGGCTAGCCACAAATAAGATTACATTTTAAAAGAGTAACCGTGGAGTTTCTTTCCGGCTCTTCTCCATAGGACACAACCAATTGGAATCATGCACCTAGCTCCTTATGTTTCATAAGTGCCCATGTAGGTTTATGTAAAACAAATAACTATTTCACCACACTACCTATTATTTGCAATTTTTACCCATCGATTTCCGGGGTAAAAGCCTATTTTGTTATCTAGAGTGTAAAAGTGTTTTAAAATTCGAAGGCTTCCGATTCAACATTTACTCGAAGTTTTAAATAAAACCAAAGAGTTAGGAACAAAAACGTTTTTAAGACAAAAGTTAGGAACGTTCAAAACCTGTCAACCGAAAATACCTGGTTATTCAGAACCAAAAATATCCGCTTTTTAATTTACTTTAATAAACAGATTCTATACGTATTTTACTGATTTTCTTTCTTTTTTGCAAGTTCCTCGTAGTGTGGTGAAAATTGTTGAGTTTCACTTATGGGTAAAAGTTTTTAGCGTTTCGTGATTTGAACCCTTCGCTAGCTCAGGTTTCAATCCAAGCACTCACGGCGAAAAACACTTTTACCCATATGTAAAACAAATAACTATTGATTTGATTTGAGCCGCCTTCTCTTAGGTAGGGATTGTCTAATTTAAAATTACACGCCCCTCTACTGCTTGTTGTATACATATTCAAATGTTTGTATACAGAGTTGGGACATGGACGAGCAACCTGTTAACATGGATTCAGTATTTGATTCTGAATCCACTGCATGGAAATTTTTCATCTGTTATAAAATAAAATAAACTGTTGTTCCATACATTTCGACCGCGTAGGTTTTTTTTTCTGGAATCATAGGCTGAATTTATGGTTTTTAGTTTGCGCGTCGATGTCCTGGCTACCCTGTATACATTTTAGTGGAGGGGCAGGCGGTTTCAAATCAGATGATCCTTACTGCAATCTGTTTGCTAATTCACTCACTACGGTAATAGGTCGTATTGTCGTAACAGTCATTGCAAGACTTATGTTCAGCATGCCTAGGTACAGTCAACAATAGACAAGGAACAAAATCTAAGCACAATTTTTTTTTTTTAAGAGGGAATGCTTTTGGTATCTTCTTTTTTATATATCACAGCATTACGATGAGATAGGACCTCTCACGAGACTTTTTCTCAATCGTTTTGTTAGTTTTTTATGTTCCATTATAATTATTTATTTTATTTCCTGTGCGTGTCCCAAACAAAATATGTTATTCTTTTTTTTTACATAATTGAAAGTTAATGACGTAATGCTGGCGAGTGTAAATACTTAATCTATTCTTGACCCTAGAAACAAGTTAACTCTCTTTAAGGATGTTTATTTCAACTGATTGTAACAGTGAGGTAAAATATTAACAAACCTGTTCAATAATATCGCCTCCAATATCCCTGACTAGATCATAGAAGTCATTGCTCATAAATGTATCTATTGTCAAGTTCTCAGGTAACCAAAATGACATGTCATTTGTACACTGAGGATACGACGATACCGGCTTATATGCGATCCTTGCATTCAAGTCAATATTCTCAAACTGTGTCAAAAACCCTGAGTCCTTACTCCACATTAATCGAATATCAGGGATTTTGTATAATGCCATTGCCAGTCTCTCTAACCCAAGACCGAATGCATATGCTATGGTGTTTGAAGGTCCTGCATTGACTAGAATCTCGTTTCTAACTATGCCACAACCTAAGATTTCCATCCATTTGTTTTCATAGAATATTTCAAGCTCCCATGATGGATGAGTGAAAGGGAAGTACTCTTCAACCCATCGGTGTTTTATACTGTCACCAAATAACACTTTTGTTAGACCAATGAGGTGCGTTTTCAATTGTGTCTCCATTAATTTGGTAGCTTCTAAGGTGTGGCAGCTCTGTTTCATTGGGTCATCAATGGAGTTGGTGAAGGCATGCGGATTGTTCTTATCATATTTTGGTTCAAATATTTCTAGATCTGGTTGGCCCAGGAACAGCTCTTCTTTTCGCTGTGACCGTACTGCATCCACCTGAAATTGAAAAAGATGATCATTTACTAAAAATTTGTAGTTACTGAACCAATTATGAAACATGTTCAACATAAAAAAATGAATTCAAAAAACAAAAATTATGAGATCTTAGCTGTCGTGAATGTAAAGAGTCTATTGAGGAATTTGTTAAAGAACTAGATTACGATGAAGTGGAAAATATTTTGAGATGATATAATGTCACACACTCACATACGCACACATAATTGTACAAGAAAACACACAATATGGCTTGATAACTTAAAAGAAAGAAAAAGAACAGATTTTGTTTTATTTTATTTTGTTCTAAGTTAAATTTTAAATATATTTAAATTTTTATTTAATTTATATTTTTAAAATTAAATCAGCTTAATTTTTGGTTATATATAAAGTAACAAGAGAACAGTACAAATATTTTTAAACAAACTTAACATCTATAATTTTTACTTGTACTATGTGACCTTACGCTACTACCCACAAAGTAAAAAATCAACTACTAACAACAATTTGAATTTGTAAAATGTGATATTTTTTTTATGTACCCACTGTTTTGCTTTCTATTACTTGAAAAGTGAGATTATCGAATTATTTTGTTCAAATCAGCTTTAATATTTATTGTAAACTGAGAACGAGGAAAACTGTCCCACCGTAATACAGTTTATAACTAGTACGGGGGTCAGGGTGAATCGTTTTCGTAACCACCTGAACTTAATATTGTGCACTGAGTTAATAATTGGGTATATAATTGTTTAGATTCATATAAAATAAGTACTAATGTAGAATTTGTTATAAGGTTGTTATTCTTTTGGCAAAATAAAGATTATGATTATTATGATTATTCATGGTTATAAAAATTCTCAATAGAGACATGATTGGTGCAGAAGTTACAACTAAGAATAAATATTCTTTTCTATATAGACCTCTTCTAGAACCTCTGGACTAAGATCAGAATTTTGTGATTATGTCTTTTATATAAACTGATTCTTTGTCTGTAATTTTTTTTTGTAATAATCGTCTACAGTTCATCTATCAACAAAATTAATTGATTAGTTAATTGAATCAATAACTATTCTTCTTGTACTGTTTTGTTCAAAAGTGCCTTTAAATAGTCTAACTGAAAAATACGATTTGAGTTTGACTTTGTTATGTTCAAGCATTTACTGAAATAAATAGAAAAAATTGTATACTGCAAAGCTTACTTGGTGAAACACAGGAAAATGTGTAGAATCAATTTCATCTCTCCTATAAACATCGCCAATCATCAGGAAATTGTCCAGACCAGACCGTAATAGTTCACTCTGGTGGGCAGTCATGTGGGCCCTCAAAAGATTGCCCCTATTGATGTAGTAGCAGTCAGACTTAGCCCTACTCGGGTGATCAGAGGGAATCAACAAATCATCAAAGTTTTGCTTTGTTGTGACAATAGGAGACAAGTTGTCGTAAATGCTGAACGCTGGGTGCCCTCTATGAGTGAACGAGGAATAAAAATAATTCACAATTCTTTGCCTTACGATTGAAAGTGGGTTATTTTTTTGCAAGTGCAGATTCTTACCCAAATATGATATAATTTTAGGTGTAACATTAGTGTAATCGTCTGTTATGAATTCTTTGCTTTTTATTTGCACTGAAGCAACAGATTTTGCAGCTGTGCTGTATTTATATTTCGATAAAACCACTGAAAGAGTGCGCTTTGTTTTTATAAATAACTTCGTCATGATTCTTGTGTTATTTTGCAAGAAAAAACTTAACTATAGAAATCGTGTTAACGATTTCATTCGGCACTGTTCTGAAAATATTGCGCGTACGAACGAAATTTGTCAATAAAAGAATATAGAAGAGAATTATAATTGTAGGAATCCACGATCTCCTATCGTAGTTCCAGGTTTATCATTTCAAATTTGTATTGCGCACCTGCTCTATTCAAGTAACTAAAGGGGGATAGCAATCGAAGTATGACTAAAATAAAACAAATAAACTTTAAAAGCTTGGACCGAATTGCGTCTACATATTTTGACAGCTACAGACAGCAGACATCTGACATGACATTAAAAAAAACTGGAGTAGCACCAGCGATTTAATATTTTTTAGAATTCAGTCATCGTGAGTTGAATTTTTAATATATACATTTTGAGGACTAGCAGAATTTTTGAAATAAGACAAATAGATCATTGCGCTTGGGTCTAGTATCGTTTGGCAGGAGTTTTGGGGTAAAAAGGGTTGAAGATGGTAGGAGTGGGTTCCCTGATTATAACGCTACCACTCTTATTACAAGGTAATGCGTATTTTTCGAGAAATTAATAATAAATGTTTCTAACCTCAAATTAGATTACAGCGTAACGAAACGTTAAAATCGGCAATTGACAACCAAATCTGTACTAGTGTATTTGTCTGTGGTGTAAAATGTCGTGCAAAATCGATGAAACGGAACGTAAAAAAAAAAAACGCTATTTGCGTCATGTGTCAGTGTCATTTGTTTACGTTCATTCCGTTTCTCCCAGAGTTGTGAGAAGTTAGTGTACCTCCAATTCATGGTTAAAATAGGTCGACATTGTTCCAAAACCGAATCGGGACACCCCGACTCCACGTAGTCTTTTGGCTCCTACCCCTAGAGTGTTTATAAAAATCCGGAGGCGCGAAGGGAGGGCAACCCCCGCCCGCTGTAACAAAGCCGAAGCTGCGGAGGTGAGCATGGTTGCCTATCCTTTGTTACGCAAGGGCGAAGGGGTTGCACTTCCCGCAGCGCCGGAGACGTTGGAAAAGCGACATTTAAGTGTTTTGAGGTTAGGTTACAATAATTAGTTTTTCTCAAGAACGGTGCGTTACCTTTTCATGGGAGTGGTACCAGGGGGGACGGAGCACCCCCCTCCACCCCCTCCCCACCCCCACCTCTGCCAAACGATAATAAATTTTAACCTTTTAAACTGGTCAACCGGAATGAAAAAAAAAAAAATTGCAGCTGATAATGTCAACGTCAAACTGACTGTCATTTTACATAACCTAAATGTGGCTTGTTGTTACGTGCTTTGAAACACAGTAATTTTATGAATATTGACTTAAACACGTATTTTTAAAGCACGGAATCTCATTGATTTATTAGTATCAACCTTAACACAGAATGTTTCGTAAGCGGCTCTTACATATCGCTCAGTTGAGTGCTATCGGCCTGACTGGATTTTATTTGGGACAAAATACAGAAAAAAGTAATAATTTTCTTTGGGATGACTCAATTATTGTTGATGGTAAACGCCTGAAGAGCATGCCGGGACTGCCAGTCTTCGGCACAGTGTCGGCTGCTGCTCCATACATGGAAACTGGTGGCGCTAAAGATCGGGTAAGATTCGTGTTGGAAAAGCTTTATGCATTATTTTAGCACTCAAACGTACGTAGCCACTGTAGCCAGAGTATATAAACGTCAGCTTGCAGTCCAACCAGACACTGTTAGGATTCTGTTTTTTTTAATGAATTCAATTCAATATTATTTACCAGCCTCCTTCTCCGGGTCCCAGGCTACCTATCTGTCTTTCGTAACAACCCGTTCAGCCATTTTTATACGATTGAGTAACAAACTTTCACATTTATAATATGGGTAGGATTATTGCTACAGGTATAGTCCGATTCAAACTGTCTTTAAATATTAATCTACAATACAGGGTGGAATAAAGTTGCATAAAGTTGACCAAAATTCTAAAAGGTCAATATACACTCTCTGAGCCATAGATAGCTAGATATTCCTTAGAAAAGGCTTGCTTAGCAATCAAGCACAAATTAACATTGACACAAAAACAAACATTAACATTGTGACTTAAAATTTTCTAGGTATCACAAATAATGAAATATGGCTTCCCCAGTTTGGACAATGTCCGCTCCTACGATGACTTCATACTATCTTACGATCGCCGCAACAGAGTGCCGAACTGGGTGTTTGAGCATATCACTCAAGGACACATTGCTAAGAATGACCAGGTGGACCGAAGCAAATGTGATTTCAAACCAGATGAGAGTATACATCCGTTCTTTAGGTGAGATACTTTACATTAGGAATCTAATGATACAACAACAATGAACTTTGGATTGATAATATTAGGGGCAAATGCATCAAAGCATGTCTATACTTAACAATTTTTAGAATATACAGTGGATTTCGGGTATAACGACAATGAAGGGACCACTCTATTTTTGTCGTTATATCCGGAAGTCCTTACAGGCAAAGGTAAAGAGATACAGACACGTACACATGTGTAGTTTATATTCATATATTATTGAAAATATTTGCACACATAGTTATTCACCGGTACATTTAAAAAAATGTGTAATATTAGTTTGCTTCAATTTATTTTTTTGTGCTAGTGTACGCTGTAGGGTGTATTCTATTTTCATTACTTCTTCAATATCTATAATATCCTTTCCATCACCAAATAAACAGTATCTTTTAAGCTTTGTTACAACACCTAACACATCCTTAGTTGTAGGAATCTCACTGCGTCTAGCATAGCATACTTATTCAAAAGTTTACTAAACCCAGTTGCTACTCAGAATATCACTTTGTAACTGAACCATAAAAGCTCCGAAACGTATACGATTCCCTACCTACTTAGTTGATATCTATAAACAAAAGGTAAAGGTCTCCACACTTGCTGACCATCTGTGTGCAATGGATGTAAACAAAAGATAAGAAATGTTTGTGAAAGAAAAAAATCTTTGTGTCTTTGGCGGCCGACTCCGGTCGCAATATCTGCATGGGATTTCTAGGAATTTGTTACAAATGATTCATTAAAAACAGTCGCTACACCCGAACTCGGCGTTACATCCAAAGTCGCTATAGCCACATGAATTTTGTACTAAAGTATGCTTTAAATTCAAGGGACTTAGATTTAATGTCGCTATAGGTAAATGGTCGCTACAACCAAGGTCGTAATAAATGATATCCACTGTAATTGGAAATCTTTGTAAGATCTTCATCTTGTGTCAATGACTCATGTCCTTTTTTTTTTTTTTTTTGGGTGGGAAATCATCAAATGACTTCTCCCGCTCAGGGTGGAGCGGGAGGGCGTGTCAGACTTTTACTGACTAAAACCCACCCATGTTCCTTCAGTTGCCTGTGCCAGGGCCACGGTTTTCTCTTTAGAATAACCCGTGACCCTGAAATAACTCATGTCCTACCAATAGCAAAGTGAACAAACATCTTTGGACATATTATATTATATTTTTGATAATCCACTTGTCCCCTTGGCATTGCTTATATGTGTAACCTCGTTGACTGCCTCGTTGGTCTAGAGGTCGCAATCGCTACTGCTGGTCCTGGGTTTGATTCCCAGGTCGGGCAATGTGTTATTGGGTTTTTCTATCTGGAATTTCTCTGGCAATAGGCTCGTCCCCTATTACATGGGACTTAAACATAACTGGCGAAATGTGGGTGTACTATAGAGGTACACCTCTGCCCAACCCTTCGGGGAAACAAGGCGTGATGTTATGTTATGTTTTGAATAAGTTTGAAAAAGCTCAGGATCAAGTTGAGTGGAAAAAGGAAAGGAAGGCCTTTGCTCTACAGTGGGACAACACACGCTGATTATTAATTGAATTACCCATCTATGTATCCGACTGGAAGACTTGTATCTATGGTCATGTTTTTTTTTATGGATTCCAGGTCACAGAACACAGACTACAAAGGCTCAGGGTTCGACCGAGGCCACATGGCCGCCGCTGGTAACCACCGCCTCTCTCAGAAACATGTTGATCAGACATTCTTTCTCACCAACATGGCTCCTCAGGTAAATCTATACTAATGATTATAGAGGTAAAATTTGTTTGTAAGTTTGTATGGAACCTTAGGAGCACAGCATTAAGAAAAAAATGTCAGAAAGAATGCTAAACGAAAACGAAGTAATATCGCGGATGGGTGTTTTTTTTTTTTTGCGTAAGGTGGGAAAATCGATAAATTCAATCCACCCCAGCTCCTCGAGGAAGGCCAGCAACACCTTGGTGTTACTGATAGCCTCGCGTAGGGTACCTGGGTTACCGAAGTACTTTGCCCTGTATGTGGCGACCACCGGGCAGTGTAGAAGCACATGAGCTGCTGTCTCGTCCACCTCCATGCAGGCCCTGCACAGCGGACTGTCTGTGACTCCTATGATAAAGGTGTTTATTAAATGACCCGTGGCCAGTTAAAGCTGCCGTAACTATACGCATCTGTTGTTTGGTTAGTCGGAGAACCTGTTTCGTGAGGCGGCCCTCAATAGCAGAGAGTGCTTCCCTAGCCTGCCTGCACTCACCTTGTTCCGACCATAGTTTGTGATGTTGTTCCCTAGTGCGTTTCCTTACCAGAGTGCGTAAGTACCCGAAGGGGAGTGGCAAGATGGGTTCAGTTCCCACTGGTGCCTCAATCGACCCCCTTCTGGCAAGTTCGTCGGCTGCATCGTTGCCCAGCGAACCGCTGTGTCCTTTGATCCATTGAATGGTTATGTTATTGAGGATACCCACCTGATTCAGGCGCTGGGGACACTCGTATATTAGCCCTGATTCAATTGTGTGGCTGTTCAGGGCTTGCAAGCCTGAGAGTACCCGGATCGAGTGGTCCCTAACTTCCCTGGCCATGGTGGCCGAAGCAGCCAGAGAAATACCCATGCATTCGGCCTGGAACACTGTGTTATGGGCCCCCAATGGTGTGACTATGTGTATGTTTAGGTCCTCCGAGAAGACTCCAGCACCTGTGCCATTACCTGTTTTGGATCCGTCTGTGAAGATACGCAGCTCTGCAGGGCACAAACCGTCGCACTTACGATCCTCGTGAAGCTGGATCTTGTATTTTTATCGAAGATAAATTGTTTGGGTTAAAAGAAAGAACGCTAAGCGAAAACAAAGTTATATCGCGGATATGTGATGCGACGGGGTGGGTCTCGGGAGCAAAAATGTTCACGCTGATGAAGTCGTGGGCAGAAGCTTCTTATTAAATATAAACACGGTAATTTAAACATCATATTTTTCAACCTGTATACAGCATAATTAGAAAGGTGTGGTCATGTTTAAGGTCTGTACCACACACAGACCATCAAACTGACTAACTTTCTCCATGCGACCACCATTGTAATCGCGAAAAAAATCAAATTCTAATTCAAATTCTTTTATTTACATAACACAAGAACAACAATCCACAAAACCCAACAACAGCAACATCAACTGTCTCATCATCATCATCATTTCAGCCGAAAGACGTCCACTGCTGGACATAGGCTTCCCCCAACCAACCAACCCCCCAACTGTCTCAAACAAAACTTCAATCGTTACTTGACCCAAATGCATGGGACAACAGATATTTTTTTCTATATTGATCCCATTGAGAAAATTGTTCAGTTTCAGATTCATGCTGTATGAGCAGTTGTTTTCAGCAAAGATTCCGCAAGGAGAATCCTCAGCTCAAAAAACCTCAAAAAGCAAAATGCCGGGGCTACCCCGGCATTTTGTTTTTTTTTTAAAAGATCAGCTCTGTTTTTGCGACTGCAGGAATGATATATTTACTGAATAATAATCATCAATTTAATAATCGTCAAACTTTGAAAGTTTGATCCACCTAAGAATTTATAAGAATATTTCCTATGAAAATTCTTAGGTGGATCGTAGGCACAAGTAATCTGTGCCTACGATCCTACGTATATCGTAGATCCTACTCGTTTCGTATCGATAGAGATAATACGTATATCGTAGATGGATCAAACTTCCAAAGTTTGACAAATATGGGCAAATTTCACGAATGAAACTGACATTCAGCAATTAACGCGTTCAAGAGTTGTCAGTGTCAAAATTGATATGGAATATTGACACTCACAGCAGTGCTGATCGCGTTCGGTTTCATTGGCGCAATCGGCACTAAACTAAGCTCAGTTCGTAACTAAAGATTACGAAAATCTACATAGTTAGTAAACACCTTTTTACTGTTCACAGGTAGGAGAAGGCTTCAACAGACATGCGTGGAATAACTTGGAGAGACATGTGCGCAAACTTACCAAAGTTTATAACAATGTGTACTGCTGCACTGGACCACTGTACTTACCAAGGTAATATCATCATCTGTCCAGCCTTTTCTTCCCAACTATTTTTGGGGTCGGCTTGTAGTCTAACTGAATGCAGCTGAATACCAGTATTTTACATGGAGCGACTGCCTATCTGACCTCCACCGCCCAGTTATTGGGTAACATGATACTCCTTGGTAAGACGGGTTGTTAGACTTTCATTAAGTTTTTGTGAAAGACTATTTAAAACATAAATTTGTGCAGCAAAAAATGTGTAAAACAATGTCCGTGACTACCGCAGGACCACCAACACCAATCGTTTCCATGTTTGGTTAATAATTAGTACTCAATAGTTACTAATTAGTACTCGTACAACAGAATTGGTACTTAAGTAGTTTTACAAGATAAAATTAGTACCCAAAATTCAAAATTAGTGCTCCAGTCGTTTAGGAGATATAACATGCTATTGGTGAGGTGGCTTTAGTCACGGTGTTAAATTTTCATTTCAAGATATCCCTATTAAAAACTGTGATTATTTCCTAAAATTTATACAAAAAAAATGTACTCCCAAAAACTTATAGTGACCAAGAATTCCGATTCCTAAGTGCTAAGTGTTGTATTTTAAGCTAAATTAGCTATCATTAATTTTCCATACTAAATCTCCGCGTATAATCCGACCAAATTAAGTTGTCAATGGTATTGAACTGTGTAGTAGATGTACACTCATGCACACAAATGTATGGATGTCGGAATAGTAATAACAACAGTTTAATTTCTATACTTATAAATAAATTGTGTATCTAGGTACATGTTAAGAAAAAAAATAACCTATCGTTACCCACGGCCTGTGTGACGTGGGTAGGTAGGTACTCGATAATTATTTGATTATATTGTAAGTACCTACCTTCTGTGTTTTATATAACAACCTTACGAAATTTTAAGGAAACTTACGAGAATTTTCTTGGAAATATCCTTGAGAATGTTCAAGCTCAGTAGAATAACTTCAACTTCGTGAAACGGACAGATGCACTCAAAAGTATTACTATCATAAAAGTTCTACACAAGACATTACATTTTTAAAATTCTCGTAAATTCTCTCCCAAAAGAATATTCTCGAGAACTTAACAGCAAAGTTCTCGCTAGGAAAATATTCTCGGGAATTTAACATCACTAGGCCCAACGCGCTGCGGCTCTCCGTGGCCGCAATGTGCGATTATCTAATCTTATAAGTGAAGAATGCGAGGTAAATGCATTTCTCAAGAATACAATCGTTTTTAACTGTCTTATTATTCTGTTTCCAGGAAAGAATCCGACGGCAAATTATACGTCCGCTACCAAGTGATCGGCGCCAACACGGTGGCGGTCCCCACACATTTCTACAAGGTGGTGGTGGGGGAGGCGAAAGACGGGTCCCTTGATATGGAGGCCTACGTCATGCCCAACCAGAAGATACCTGATGAGACGCCTCTGGCTGCTTTTATGGTACGTTACCGGTTCAGTGATATTGAAAATCTACGCAAGATTTTATGCTAGCTAAATAAATACGCTTCTAACTAAATAGAGACCAGTGGTGGCCCAGTGGTAACGGCGCCGCCTTACGAGATGTAGGTTGCGGTTTCGAACCCTGGCAGGCGCTTTACTTTGTGTAAATTATTTCATCACCACTGTTAACAAAACAGTGAAGGAGAACATCGTGAGGAAACCAGCTTGTCCAGTAGAACCAAAAGTTCGAAGATATTTGACATCTACCAACCCGCACTGGATCCGCGTGGTCGATTACGGCCCACTCCCTCTCACAGATAGGAGGCCTGTGTCCTAGCAGTGGGAACGTTATAGGCTGATTATGACTTTTGAATAAATACAAACAAAGCAACCGGGCAAGTGCGAGGGTAATCCGCACACGAAGGGTTCCGTATCGCCGTCCAATTATTTTATTTTTATTAGGTATTTGTTGTTGTATTATTATAAACTTTAGTGGCTACCTATTACGGTTCAAAAGATACAGCCCTGTGACATACAGCGGGTATTGGCGTCTCGTTGGATACCTTTGGTTATTGCAACTGGTTCCCAAGTTATAAGTGAACTAACGGACATAATATGCCCGGAGACGTGTTTTAAAATGAAACGTTAGGGAACTTGATGATCTATGTACTTTATAATTCAAAAAACTTAAAACAATTGGCTCACCGTGATTTTTTTCAATCGTATCAAAATAGTTATATTACATTTTCAACAATTATCTATCTGGCAAATATCTTGAAGAATATCATATATTTTTGTGATTTTGTGTACTGCAGAGGATCATATACTTTTAGGCATTATACAACTTGCGTAGAGGTCCTGTTGTCCCTTTAAATAACCAGCGAATAATTTCAAGCAAGGGCATCCTGAATCGGGCTTGCGGATGGCGAGCAATGGGTAGCTCACCTTGACAAAAAATAATGTCACTGACAGCTCTTAAACGGAGTATATGTACTGATCGCGTTCAATTTCATTGGTGAAATCAGACCTTAGTAGTTAGTAGAGTGATTCAGTGGTTTAGAGTAGTTTATGAACAAACTACTTTCAGGACTTGCGTTAATTCTAAGGCACCGTCCTAATAGAACGCAAATACGCGATCATCGCAGGTTGATGCGAATTTTACTCGTACGAACGCGCGATCAAACATATTGTACTCGAATAGGTGTCCTAATTGAAATTCGCGCGAATCCCGTCGGTGCAGCGGGGCACCTCGCCCGCGCCCCTCTCGCCTTGCCGGCCCGGCCGGCCGGTCGCCATTTTATTTCGTAAACTTGACGACGACGCACAGTGTACCGCGTAGAACATGCTAGGTGGACAATATTATTTTATAATATTTAACGATGCTTTTATATATAAGTAGTCATGTTGAGGCATTATTAATAGTTTTTGGTATGATTTTGTAATAAAAAACAAAAAAAAATGTAAAAACAGAAAAAAAAATTAAAAATAATAAACAAACAACAAAAATGCATTAAATAAATAAATACCTACTGTACAAACTAACTTAACCTAAACCTAATCATCAGAATCATCATCAAAATCTTCTGGTGAATCGTCATCATTTTGTGGTAATGTGCGACAATATGATGACGTTTCCGGTCTTGATGCTACTATGGTCGGGCTTACGATTAACTTTAATACTTCTGCACATATTTTTGCCATTATATATCAAAGGGTCAGATGTTATTTTTAACATGGACAGCAAGTCTCTATTCGTGGCAACACGTGAGCACTTGCGGGTGTTGTACTCCCTAAATCTGCGGCAATCTTCGTTACGTGCTTCTTGAGCCTCTTCGGAAAGTTGCCCAATTGGAAGCAATGCCGCTTTGATGACCTCAGTACTGTGTACTAATATTTTTTGTACAGTAGCAGGCATATAGTACCACGAATAGAGACTAAGGTAATGTCTTCTAGTTTCAAGACAAAATTTATTAAATTCAACTAAGTTTATCTCGAACCCAGAAGACAATGCCCTCAAAATAACATCGAATTGTTTGATAATAGTAACATCCAATCCTGTGATTTGAGCGCTCATCTCAGCATTCTTAAAAAAGCGACGGGCTGTGTTTCCATCATTGGAAGAACCAAATCCTGGCTTTGGTTTATCTACAATGAGTCCCATCTCGTTCTTGAATATCAACTTGATTTCTTCGAAACGAATCTTGATATCAGCTTTGTCTTCGTCGCTTCTAGCCCGCCATTTCTTAATATTCAACTTATAGCTGATATGTAAAAGGCATTCAAAGCAACGAATCCAAGCATGAAGTGTAGATAAACCAAAGGCAAAATGTTCCTGATTGCTGTTGAACTTCGCGGGGTCATCGTTCATCGTCTCGGGGGTGGCACCTCAGATGAAACACTTTTGAGATGAACGAGTTTCCGTTAAGGCGTTACATACCTTTCCGTCTATCATTGTCTGAAGAAGTTCGTGTTTCACAGAGATTTGAGAATCACCAAAGTTGATAAGTGTTGGAAGAAGAGCATTAATTTCTTCCAACAATCTATTTGTCTCCGCTAACGTGAAGTCACTCGTTTCCTTAGCAAATATAAATTTGATGGGGCGACAATACATAGTTGATGAAGGCCGAGGATTTTGCCAAATAATTTTAGACCCATCATATAACTTAAGGGGGACGAAAGAAAATACTAAAAGAAATTCGTCCGTATCTATAGTGTTCTCAAATTTCTGTTTGTATGTGCTGTGCCCAGAACTTCCATCACATCCCCATTCACTAACAAGTGTAAACGTTGGACTTGTTGGGAGGACACTACTGATAACTTCATTCTGTGCTATTACTAGACGTTCCGCTGTTTTATTTAATAAGGTTTGCAAATTTATTTCAGCACGAGTTTCTGTTATAGAAATGTGATCCTTTGCAGGGTAACAGGCCTTTTTAGATTTTACTACACAAAAATATGACGGAAACACATTATGTCCTGCCATTATGGACCACTTCCTAGTTTGTTTGTAAGCATGTGTTGTTGACTTAGAATCTATATAGTATGCTAAGGCTTCGTCACTACTTAACTGCCTAGGATTAACGGAACTGGTATTTTCTTTTGACTTAATAATATTATCTGGCCTTTCACTAATGTCTCTAATCACATGGACAACTTTTCTTTGCCCTGCTGAACGCATAGCAATTTCGGCAGCAGTCACTAATTCAATGGCACTTCGAGATTCTACGAGATCCACGACTCGACGTTTCTTCGTCTTAAACGACGATTCCTCGAAATCTTTTCGAGGTCTTCCTGCAGATGTCACAACCTCACTCGATGTTGAAGGTTGTGGGGCTAAAGAACTCACAGTAAACTGTATGTCTCCTTCATCCAGCCAAGTCTTATTTCTAATTAAAAAACGCTCCTTCGATTTTCCCGAAGCCAACCATTTGGCTTCAATCTTAGTAGAAAAGTTGGATATTTTCAACTTTATTTCTCTTTGGCTGCTTTCAGTAATGTCACCAAAGTGAAATTTTGAAGAAAGATAGTCATAAATACGCGATGTTTTATCATTCTTCGTGTGTTTCAACCACTCTTCAAAAAATGCTACCCTTGAAATAGAGTAAACGTGTTCTGAAAAAAAAAAAAAAATATGTTGTACTGAAGTGTGCTGAACAATATGTGTATTTTTACAAACTACACAGTTATACCTACAATATATCTAAAAACTAGCCCGAATATAGGCGAATCAATGTATTTCCTGAACGTTCAAAGTTTTGTTTATGAAAAAAAATACGCAAAAATGTATGCATTAAGTTAAAAAAATGCTAATAATTCATTTTAATAGATTCTGATAAAAATAATATATTAAATAATAGTACATACCCTCAGTATTAATATCCATCACAAAAAACTTTCACAATATCACTTTAAACCACCATGAGATGTGCACAAAAGTGTCGCTAAATTGCAACTGATTGACCGGAACGCTTGCATTAAACTCATTACTTGACTTCTGAACTCTATGACTCATCAGTTAAGCATTTGAAAAACAACTTTTTCTCGGAATTTGGAGTTTGGGGGTGTTGTTTGTGTTATGCAATTAAGATTTCCTGGAAATGAAAACTTGAATTTTGTCCACATAGCATGTTCTAGGCGAAATACTGTGCGACGCAGCGCTGAGCGCAGGCCGTTGCTCGCGTCGTCAATTCGCGCGATGATAATGGGACACCAGTTTTTGCCATCGCGCGTTCAAGCGATGGTCGTATCGCTTACTCGCGCGATGATCGCGCATTCGCGTTCTATTAGGACGATGCCTCATAGACCTTGTAGAGTAACATATTCTTATTTTTGTTACAGGTTCCCCCAGAGTCAATAGAAAAGGCAGCAGGTCTGTTATTTTTCGACAAGTTACATAGAAGTAAACTGAATAAAATAAATGGTAAAAAAGTGTAAACGTACTATTTTTAAACTAGCTGACCCGTCACCGGACAGGCGTTGTCCTGTCCTTTCAATTATTCGTACGTAATTCGTAAAAGGACGTTGTTTTTCCCGTATTTGAAGATTTTCCGGGAAACTTAAAAAAAAATTGTGTCATGAAAACCTGATTATATTACCAACGAACATCATCAATTATTTTTTAATATTTATGTTATTTAATTGTAGAATATTAATGATATTTTATGAATTTGTTTCAAATGTGATTATAGATCTATTTTAATAATTATGACGAACTTGTAAATAGTTGTTACTGTAAATAAATGATATAATTATGTAGTTGTTTTACTTTCTGCACGCTTAGCAAGGGTTTTGTCGACGGGAGAATAGACACAATGACAGATAGAATAGACAACATTACAGATTTGTTTTATTCATGTAATTTTGTCTATTCTTCCGTCGACAAAACTCGTTTCTAAAATGGTCCTTGTGACGTAATCAGAACTTTTATTATATATTATGCGAAAGTAAGTTTGTTCGTTTGTTAAGCTTTTACGCTAAACGGCTAAACAGATTTGGATGAAATTTGGCACATGGGTAGACCAAGACCTAGGTCCTAGGGATACTTTTTAATTATTTTGTCTCAATATAAACACTGCAATTTAAAAATAACAATCACGCTAATGTAAACATAACATAACATTACGCCTACAACATAAAGTTATACCACGAGGGGTTGGGCACATTTCGCCAGTTATGTTTAAGTCCCATGTAATACGGGGCGAGCCTATTGCCATAAACCGGGCAGAAATCTAGACAGAAATTCTAGATAGAAAAACCCAAAAACACTGCCCTACCTGGAAATCGAACCCAGGACCTCATGCTTAGCGGTAGCGTTGATGTAGTTTGCGAGAAAACGGATTTCCAACTAAGATTTCATGCAAAGACTAGGAAACTACAATAACATCTACAAGTGTCTCAAGAATGGAGAGATATCAAGGGGACGAAAAGTAATTTCTTCCTGTGTAGAATATATCGGTTGAAAGACACTGAACGAGACACCATAGAAGTTTTATCGTTATTACATCTGGGGGCGTTTTGTGTGTCGCAAGTGTATCCCAATGAGTTGATGATATCCTGCTTGTAATGTTATTTATTGACATTGAATGTTTGCACAAGGACTAAATTAAATGACTAACTAACTACACAAATCAATGTAAAAACAAAAAGGACACTTAGGCGTCGAAATACTCGTCCGCATCGCTGACATCCGGAAACGTGCCCAGAAGAATGGCAGCATTGCCATTTTGAATGGCAATGCAAAGTCAAAGTCAAAGTTTTACATTACTTACATGTATTTCAAACAGGCACATAAAAATGCACTTTTGAACGTCAAATTTTACATTTAAAATAGAATTGATTCTAGGCGCCCCTTCCAAAAGGTAGTTTTGTATGTTGAAGAAGGGGCAAGAAACTACACCGTTACTCTTTTAAAATGTTTACAATATTTTTTATACTTACATTTATTATATTTCTATGAAGACGATGCATCAAGAATAAAAAATACTATACCACAATTGGCAATTCTTTGGCCAAAGAACAATCCAGCCCTCGCACGTGAAGTGTCGACTAGTCGGTGAGAAATGCTTTGCTTCCTCCCTGCTTGTATAAAATTAATCATCCCGTCCGTCACATGCGAACAAACGCACCACACAGACGTCTAACAAATCCTGCATCGCGCAAGCAGAGTTTACCGCGCAGATAGCAGATATACAACTACCCGACATCAAAACGTTGGGCAGTTGCCCACCAGATACGACATCCATCTGGTCGGAGGATCCTCCCATTTCCAAGAGTATGAGTGAACTTTTCACCCTGTTCCTCATATCTCTTCAAAGTCTTCAATGCGTTTTCTATGAAATGTGGTCATTTCAGACTTTTGCCTGTCTACGGCATTGCGACTCCCAAAGGAAGGATTGATTTCAACGCGATTTATTTTAGACGAGTAGTACACACGGCTACATATCAAGCTATTTTCCAGTATAAGCTGACCTCTCATTGTACGGAAATCCTTTATAATGCGAGATCAGCTTATACTGGAAATTTATGGCATGATATGTAGCCGTTTGCACCTACTAGGTAAAGTCTGATAACCAGTCTTACCAAGGGGTGTTACCTAATTACTCAGTAACTGGGTTTTGGAGACTCCATGTAAAATACCGCTGCGCGTGCTGTATCCGGTTAGACTTGAAGCCGAAAAGGCTAGACAGTTCAGCTTGTCGATTCTATAAAAATCTCACCGTGAAGACTTGCGTGGAGTGAGCTGTCAGTGTCATCCCGGCTCGGCATCAGTGGCACTGACAGCTCACTCCACACTCACTTCACCTAAGTTTTCACGGTGAGATGGTTACAGAATAGCACTATAGCGCATTATGATGAGTAATAAGTATTACTCTGCGGCGAGAAGACAAATACATTTCATAACAAAAACTGGGTCTTCTCTTGAATGTTGACATCGCGCTATAGAAATTTGTCTTCAATCTGGCATTTGTTTTGGATGTGCTAGCGGACGAATGGAAGATTTTGTCAGTATACCTATGTCTGGAGTGTTGTGAGATGACCGTATGACTCAAACTCAAAGCATTTATTTCAATTAAACCATTTACAGGCACTTACGTACTACCGGCATTGAAAGTACCCTATGTGTTAATCCAGGTAAACAGTGTATTAATTCCGTAGTAAATTGTATTCATATAACTCTATTGGTTTACGCAGCGCACGCCAGTAAAGCTCAAAGTCGGCATGATTTTTCCGTCACCTTCAAAAATCGTCGTCATATTGCAGTCCATTTACAAAAAACTTTATTGAATTAAACCTTCTTCATGAATCATGAAAACCGTATGAAAATCCGTTGGGTAGATTTTGAGTTTATTGCGTTCAGACAGACAGACGCGGCGGGGGGACTTGGGTGGCGGGGACATCGACGCGTAAACTGTAACCATTAATTTAGGAACGTGATTCTAGAGTCTAGAATCAGATAGAGCTAGGGGGTCTAGATTGTAGCACCCTAGCGTATAAATTTTTAGTCGGTAAAAAAAACAGCTGTTTCATATAAAAATTTAATACCTATAAGCGGTCAAAATGTATGCCACAGTATATTTTTTTTTATAACCGGTTTAAAATTTCAAACGAAATAGATTGAATTCTGCACACAGTTTTGGCTGTAATGGTTTTAGGCATGTTGTCATTTATTAGTAACCTGATGAGATGATAATTATGTAAGTACAATAAAAGTATTTACTAAAGACATGAAAATGAAACGCCAAAAATTAAAACCATTTAAATGAGATTTCTAAGGTAGTGTGCGTACAGTCACAGCCTACCCAGTCCCAACCTACCACCACCTCAACCGGTGTCCACCTACTCAAGTACACTGCTTGTTTCGTCTGGCTTCGATCGTAAGAGCGAGCAAAATGCGTGTAAATATATTCTTTCAAAACCACCTTTACTATTTCTTGTCGTTTAGAATCATGTGCTGAATCCATTGAAAAAAAAGCGCGTCCATATCTCTGGCACCTGTAGTAGTGATAAATAAATATTAGGTTGTATCAAAATGAAAGGCGTTTAAGTATAAAACGTGTGTATATTAGGTAGTAACATGACGGTACTATCTTAGTATTGTATAGAGGGACATATATCTGAAGTTAGTCTTCTTCTTCATCTGACGCGCCGTTCTGTTGTGGTTCTTCTTCAATGCGCACATCGCCCATACCTGGAAAGATAACATTAATTATCAGCCGAGGCTAAATAGAAAGAAAGAATTAAACTTTTTTTTTTGGGACTAGCACAGATAACACAAAAGGAGAATTAAAAAAAAAAACAAAATGTTTTAAAATTTATCAGAAAAAAATAAACAAGAAAAACGATCTAAGGTAAGCCACAAAGGCTCGTATCTCACTATAATGCTGCGATATTTAAAATATAAATACCGCAGCGCTAGTATTCTAATAGGGTCCGAGTACATGAGGGTCTCGTGGCTCGGGTCCATCGATGCTGCTTTGTACAAATTTGGGGAGTACCAAAATGCATCCTCGAGTGTTAATAGAGACTCAAAATTTGTACTGCTGACGAGTTTTTGGCAGTTTGTCTCCCTACCTCTCCCCGTTTGTAGATCTTCTTGTATAAAAATCAATTGCTGTTCGATAAAACTAAAAAAAGGTTTAACCAACTTGAGTACCTTTTTTTTTGTTTTGTTCACTATAAGAAAGGGGTGGTTCCAAAAAAAAAAGGAGCAATGCAACGCATACCAGGCATTAGATTGTACTGTATAAATGGCAAATTATTAAGCAGTTAATTAAGGGAAGATGAATAAGTGAGTATGATAAGCGCTTTATTAAGTAAACGCAGCACGGGTCGGTCGAGTGCTAGGCTGCGCTTGGCGCGGCCGGTTCGTGGATGGGTGACCATCCATTCCTGTACCCCTCTGTACCTGGGAGAGCATGTTAAGCCGTTGATCCCGGCTGTAATTCGTAGATCTTTGACAGTCATTACGGGTTGGTCGAAAGGCCAGAAGCGGCTAAATGACGGCTCGGAACATGAGGCGAGTCGCTGCGCAGTAACAAATTCACGTGTCAGCGGGGGTGAGGGGAGAGGTACTGCGCAGCGAGTAGCGCACTTCAGAGCTGTCATTAAATTTGAATCTGACTATACCACGGCATTTTTCTACGTGTATGCGTAATGGTTCGCGGAAAAACGACAACAAATGTCATTTACTTTAATTTAAACTACTACATATATTTCAGATGAATTCTCTATACGAGTATTTATTATTAGGACAGCTGATTAAAATTCTGAAAGTCCAATTTTGAATCTGACCAATAAACTCGCTGTCAGGTTGGACAAGAGATATACATTGGTTTTTAGAATCGTGTATTTGATTTGTTCTCCGACTTGTACCCAGTAACTGGGTTGTGGAGGTCAGATGTGGCTCCATTTAAAATACTAGTAGTCAGATGTAACCAACCGACGAACCGACTGGAAGCCGACTCCTTAGTTCGGAAAAGGCTACACAGATTGTTCACAAGTCTGACAACCTCGCTGCGGGTGGAATACATATTTATACAATATAACTAGCTGACATCGAATATTACTGACACTGGTGAAAAGGAAAGAAACATCGTATAGAAATCTGGACTTATCCTAACTAATATAATAAATGCGAAAGTAAACTTGTTTGTTCGTTACGCTTTCACGCCAAAACGGATAAACAGATTTGGATGAAATTAGGCACACAGATAGACCATGAGCCTGTGTCCTCACCCAGGACATAGGTAGGACATAGGTGGGCCGCTTTCATCCTAGATCGCAGAAGTCTGAAATTGCCAACCAGTCTTGAGCAAGCGTGGTGATCAATGCTCGTGCCTTTTCTGTATGAGAAGAGGCCTTCGCCCTGCAGTAGGACAATAATACAATAGTGAATTTCAAGGGGGCGTCTATTATCAGGTACATACCCTGGTCCTCGTCCTCCTCGGCGGAGTCGCCGGCCACCTCTGCGTTTTCGGCCTCCGCGCGCTCCATCTGCCGCGCGAGCTCGGCCTCGTCCGTCGCAGTCACAACCTTAGGCTGCAATACAAAACGAGGACTTTGATATCATAACTGTTACTAGAAATGGACTTTAGATGCGTAAGGAATTGTTGCTAGGAAGGTATAATTACTTAATTTTCAAGCTATGATCAATCAAGAGCGAATTGTGGGCGTGGGCAGGGTTAGATCTAGGACCTAGATTTAATAAAGTTATATTCGGTTTTTAAAATGGGTGTTTCGAAAAACCTAATAATAGTTATGAAGAGATATGAGGAACAGGGTGTAAAGTTCACTCATACTCTTGGAAAAGGGAATATCCTCCGACCAGATGGATGTCGTATCTGGTGGGCAACTGCCCAACGTTTGATGTCGGGAAGTTGTATATTTGCTATCTGCGCGGTAAACTCTGCTTGCACGATGCAGGATTTGTCTGACGTCAGTGTAACGCGTTTGTTCGCATGTGGCGGTGTAGATGCCGCCACAAGTTATACTAGCAGCCCAGAGTCTGGATTTGGGGCCATTTCATGACTAGCCCCCACCTTATCCACGTCCATACTTTTACCAAAGAATCATAACTCTTCCTAAGCGATTACTTTCCACACTGACACAATATGTTAAAAGATTTGTACAATCCACTACGTTTCCACATGTTACTAGCTTAAAAAAGATACAGTTTTGGTAAAATTAAATAAAATCAATAAATAACAACAATACAATTAATTCGTAATCTTAAAACCAATTAGTTAAAATTGTTTTAGTAAAACACGTTTAGCCATCAAAATTAAATTATTAAAAAAAAAACCATCGAGGCTGTCAACTCAGTCCAGTTTATTTTTTTGTTTGGGCGGGAAATCATCAAATGACTTCTCCCGCTCTGGGTGGAGCGGGAGGGCGTGTCAGACTTTTACTGACTAAAACCCACCCGTGTTCCTTCAATTGCCTGTGCCAGGGCCACGGTTTTCTCTTTAGAATTACCCGCGACCCTGAGGCGTCGGCCCTATCGGAACCCGCCACTTTGTGCTGACATCTGGTTGAGGCGCGCGTGGAACACGACGCGCCGTCGACCCAGGCCTGGTCCTTACCGGACGGCGAGCTACCCGTTGTACGCCGTCCGCAAGCCCGCGCATACGGTGGCCGGGAATCTGCAGGCGACTCCCGACGCCCAGGGCGTCTCCTGCGGCGGCTAGTGGGGGCGTGAGAGCGCAAGGCTCTCTCCCACACGCGCTCCGCCTCCTCCTTCGCAAGCATTACTGCTTCGCAAAAGGAGGTGACGGCTTTCCATTATTTCTCGCTCCGTACCATGGCCTGGACCAGGGCCGGACGCGAGAGATCGCCGCCGCCAATCGCCTCCGCAAGGACACTGCGGTGCTCCGCCCAAGCTGGGCAGACCTCCACCGTATGCTCCACCGTGTCCTCCGGGCGATCCACACAATGGTGACAGCCGGGCGTATCCTCCCGTCTTATGTGAAACAGGAACCTCCCGAAACAACCGTGTCCGGTGAGGACACGGTTGTTTCGGGTGGTTCCTGTTTCGCATCGGGCGTCCTCACAGGACGGAAAGTCTAAGACTCGGAAGGTGAGGACGCCGTGGCGCCTCTCTAACCACTCCTCAAAGAGGGGACTTACCGCCGCTATTGTGGCGTGCCCAGCACTGGGTTGCGACAATAGCACCCTCCATGTCGCCATGAGATCCCGCCGGAGCTCGACAGAGGACACACTGTACTATGATTTCTCGCGGCAGCGGAGTTACACCCCGGCGTTTTGCCTCCTCGCGCCACTCCCATACGTGCGCGAGGACTTTTGTCTCCAGATCCCATGGCGGCAATCCGGCAAGGAGGCTCGCCGCCTCGCAGGAGACCGTGCGGTATCCCCGGACCAGCCGGACGGCCATGGCCCTTTGGGACGCGTTCAACCGGCGGGCCGGTCAGCGCCTCAAAGAACGCGCCCACACCGGTGCCCCCCGCGTAGAGGCTCCGGCAGGAGGCGTTTGGACCCCCTACATTGGGCAGGAGCCGCCTGAAGGCAGCCTCTGCCCGCTCCAGTCTGGGAGCCAAACGTCGGAAATGCTCCACGAAGTTCCACCGGCAGTCGAGGACGAGTCCCAGGTACTTCATCGTCGACTCGACGCCGATGTGAACCCCTCCCGCCGTTATCTGGGAACCCGACAGTGGCGCGTTCCGAGGACCATGAAAACACATGGCCTCGGACTTGTGCAGGGCCACTTCGAGTCCCAACTGCCGGATTCTCTCGACGATTGTCGCAACCCCGAGTGTCGCCGCTTGTTCGGCCGCCTCCCGGTGCGACCACCTCTGTGCCAGGACCAGCGTGTCGTCAGCGTAGCACACCACGCTGACGTCATTCGGGAGTTCGGCGCGCAGCACCCAGTCGTAACCGATATCCCACAGAAGCGGCCCCAGGACCGACCCTGTGGGACACCGCACGACATCTCTCGCCGGTTCCACTCTCCACGGTGACCGGGGTAGATGACGGCCCTGTCCGTCAAATAGGCCTCGACCACGCGACAGAGGTAGGTCGGCATCCGGTGATACTGCAATGCCTCCCTGATGCAACTCCAGGGCAGGGTGTTGAAGGCATTGGCGATGTCTAGAGACACCGCCAAGACGACCCCGTAGCTTCCCCCGTCGTGAGGACTCGCACGCGCATGAAGGCGTCCACCGTAGAGCGCCCCCCGCGGAAACCAAACTGGCTCTCCGCCAAATCCAGCCCTACCCGCAACAGCCGCCCGACGAGGCGGCTTGCAATTACTTTTTCAAAGAGCTTGCCCACCTCGTCGAGCAGCACGATGGGCCGGTAAGTGGACGGAGAGTCAGGGCGCCCCGGCTTCTTAATGAGGACCAGTTTCCCCGTCTTCCAGCGAAGTGGAAACTGGCCCCCCTAACTCAGTCCAATCGGAGGTTGTCAATTTTGTAATAAGAACTTTAGAAATAAGCATCACCTTTGTAGGTATTTTTCTTTTCCTTTCCTCTTGTCTGTTTATATGTAAGTAATAAGAAAGACCGAAAGAAAATCAGAGGTCACACGCTCACTTAAAGTCCAGACACAATCTTGGTCAGGCATACGAGGACCATGCAGATCAATCTATGAGATAGGTCTTTAGAGGAAAGAATCATACAGATTTGTGTGGACCTACATATATTATGTTACAAATTTATAGTATCATTCATGTGTATAATTATCTGGAAGGCGTACGAGGAGCCGAAGACAACTCGCACGAAGCCCGTTGTTACGACGCATTCAATTAATTGAGGCACCATAATAACCTTTATTATCATGCATCGAACTTACCGCCATTTGCACATTGAATACTCCGCCAGCGCTGTCTATGGTCTCCTTTATTTTGTCGATGGCATCTTGCAGTGCTTTGAGACCGTCTGTTTTCTCAGGCGTTGATGTGGTCATTACTGAAAACATCATGTAAATTACGAATGAACGTCCGAAAAAAAAGTAAAACGGCAATGTCGCTTCAGATCCTGCTAGCTTTTAGCAAAAGAACGCTATTTAAATACCGTTATTATAACCTACGATTTAACGTTTTTTTTAACATTAAATATTAAAGGTAGCAGAACGGAATGCTTCGGTTTTTGTAACGGTAATCGTCCCTAAAAACGACAATAGAAAATGTTGCAGACAATATTTTTAAGAAAGCCATGAGCAAGACAAAATATGAAAAACATGAAAGTTGGGTTAAAAAACCGGTTAACACCATATTTAAAAAAATAGTTTCTTGTAAGACGCCCCTTTAGTTTTTATATTAATTTTTATTATTTGTTTTTTTAGCAACAATAGAAATACACACTCTGTGACATTTTAAACGGTTTCTATTATGGTTCATGAGATACAGCCCTCTGGCAGACCGTCAGGCGGACTGTGGAGGCTTGTTCTGTTGGCACCCTTTGGGCACGGGACTTGACGGGACCGGTAGGAAAAATATAAGGATATTTATACCAGCCAGTGTAATGGGGATGATGAAATTTTTTAAATTTTTAACTCAATAAATATTTATTTCCAAATAGTGCAAATAGTATTACAAAAAGTGTAAAGGTTAAAAAAACTGCCAAGTTATAAACGTTATAAAGTAAGTGTTAGGCTAGGACAGCAATATCGTAGAAGTGACGTCACGACTACGTAACTTCATACTAGCGCCGTACATTGTCCGTACCGCGCGACAAGGACAGGAATAATCCCCTCCAAAAACTTTTAAAGCGTGTATCTTCTTCATTTTTACATCGTAAATCGATGTAAAAATGAAGAAGACTTTTTCGATAATCTCATTATTACTATGCCATCTTTGAAATTAAAATATTTTTAAGAACATTTTTAATAGTACTCATCATCCCAATTGCAAGCACATGAAGATGCCAACATGTGAGCACATGATTGCCAACAATAAACATAAAAAAGAAGAACTCTTACCATACAAAGGTGGCGCAATAAGATTAATCTTGATAGGCAGGTCCACTGTGGACAATGCAAGCCCAGCCTTTAACGCAGCACGTACAGCATCTATGCCTTCATAGCCGTAACACGCACACTCTATGTCCGCGCGGATCTTCACTGCTTGTGACGTCAGCTTCCGCTTGATGTTCGATAGGAGCACCTCCTTTGTGTTCTCGTCGAGACCACACTCGTTAAGCACTGAGGGGTCGCTGGAAGATTGATTTAGATGTGTTTATTTATTTGAATTTCTGGGAAAAACCACTGATTGATGTTGATCAAGCAGTCGTTAATGAAAATACGCTGATTTTCATTTCGGGGCAGTCCCATATATTTGGCTTGGATGAAAGATGGTAGCTCCATCTACTCTAGGTAGTTTCATTTCACATAATGTCTATAAAAGACAAGCCTACATGTTCATGTCAATGGCATATCAATGGTAACAAAACTAGTAAAAGCAGATCCTGTATTCTGTGGAACCTATGATACAAAGCATGCTTAAAATGGTTTTGTTACCTTTGATAAGTGGTTGCACTGTACCTACAACTACCTACAAAAACCTGGCTTAGTTCGGGCACAAACTGTAGACGGCGCCACTGCGCTTATTGGCATAAAAATGACGTAAGATGGCACTCTTTACCCGTATAATTATAGTACTCTTTGGGCTATCATCGTAAGGACCCGAGAAAAAAGAGAAGCAGAAAGAGTGCTAAGCGAACATGAAGTGATGCGATGCAATGGTGTGGGTCGACGGAGCATGAAATTTCACTCGGACAAAGTCGCGGGCAGAAGCTAGATATCTATGATATTATTGGATTTCCTTCAGAAGACTGATATGCTTATATTTGCTAGCTGCGCGGTAGACTGTTGTGTGACGTCAGTGTGATGCGTTGTTTGCATGTAGCGGTGTAGATGCCGCCACAAGTAAATTATTCCAAGTTAGTATCTATGGCATTCCTGTGCTGTGATATCATATCACATTAGTGATGTCTCTATCCACCATTGACTTCACCCCCCATTACATGGGACTTAAACATAACTAACGAAATCTGGGCGAACTATAGGTACACTGCTGCCTTTGCTTTTTTTCCTTTTTTGCCTTCAGGGAATACAGGCATGATGATATTTTATTTTTAAAATTGCGATTTTTTACATATATCAATATAAAAATATATTAAAAAAAAATACAGAGATCTATTTACCTATTTCCTACTGTGGCTTACAAAAAAAAAACAGTCCAATACGCTAATTGACAGGTATTCCAACGTAGCTATTAATAAATGACTAAAATTTGTTTATTATAATTTCCTTGGAATATAAAAAATATTCTGCTTTTTTATACAGTACAGTATAGTATTTAATGCATATTAGATCAGAATTTGAATGAAATTGTGTGCCAGATAAGTTACCCAGGACTTATCTAATATGTTATAAATCTAATAAGGGAAAATGTTAATGAAAGCAACTTATATAGTTATGTTTTATCTACTTACACAGCAGCCTGTTTAAAGAAGTCATAAGCTGAAGCCTTCTTCTTGTATTTCTCCTCAAACAGCCACGCGGTCCTTTTGTAAAGCTCCTCCAACTGTTCCGAGCTCTCATAGTGCAAGAGTTCAGCTACGTGACGCAGGATAGAGTTCACTGCCTTTGCTTTAGCGTACCTCTCGGTACATTTGTCTATGTCCTCTGCGGATACACGACGTTTTGACAAGTCTATGTAACCTGGAAATTGTTCATGTACAATAGAATTTAATCAATTTAATTTAGCTAAATGTTGCTTTTAAAACATACATGGGAAGAAGCATTCAGTTAGATAATAGAATGATCAAATCCAATCAACAAATTATAACAGCAAGAATTGTATGTTGACATTATTATATTGAATTATTTTTTTAATAGTTTAAACAACAACGATAAGTAGTTTTTACAGTTATTTAACTTGTAAAAGCAACTTTGCAATTAATCTGACATGTATTTTAACTGCTTCAAAATGCATTATACCATACTCTTGTCATTTAAATGGTAACCTAACTTTGAAAATTTACCTGATAATAAATTATTTAACAGACTATTAATGAAAAATTAATGTATAAACAAAGCAGTACCTTTTTCTTTGTCCACCCTGATGACGACGACGGGCTCAGTCTTGCCTACTCGGATCAATTTGTTGATGGATCTGATACGACGTCTGGACAACTCAGACAGCAAGATCATGCCCTCAATGTTGTTGTACTCCAGCAGGTGGACGTACGCGCCCATCTCCGCAATGGACCTTACGTTCACCATCACCACATCTTCCACCTCCGGATACTTTTCTTGGTAAAACCGACACGAAAGAGGCATCTGAAACGATTTGATAATTCATAACCTATACATTCGAATTTTTAAGGATTCTCAGGAACATGAAAATCTCAGCCGGCTTATTTTAATACCTTGTTTGTGTTTTATTAGTTATTTTGCTAATAATTTTGGGAAATAACTAAAATAATGATGAAATACAGCACTTGTTCACGTTGACGACTGAAGACAACTTTTACGTTTCGTTTTGACAAGCAAGAGACTCGGTTTTCTTTGATGACAAAGTGACAACTCTAATTAAAATCTTAGTTACAAACACAGTAATCTTTAAGAAATCTTAAAAATCGAGTATAAGCCGTGGTTATTTTAAACGTTTAACTTGGTTTTTTCGTGGTTAGTTAGAATTGACATTGAAGAAAAAAATATTTCAATTCCTCCAAAAAAGAAACAATAACTTTATGCATAATGGAATGTAGTAAATGTTGCCTGTCTCTAAATAGGTCGAATTTTAAAATTACACAAACATCAATGAATAAAACTCTACAAACAATAAAATATAACGCAGAGTACCATTTCGATTGTGAAAAACCAAAAACGGCAGTACCGCGCGCGTTTTTGTAGGAGTTATCAATTTTTATGTGGCTAGTTGAGTAACAGCCGACAGATGGCGGGAAATGTAGCGTTTTGTGGCCAAGGAGTCGAGTGCTAGAGCGTGAAAGCCAATCCGCGATGCATTGTAATAACTACAAGTAAAATAAATAAAAGGCGTTGCCCTGTTATATTCAACATAATGAAGGGCTCTATGATATTGACCTAAGTGGAGCCACGTTTAACTAGAAACCTAACAAGTACCATGTTTAAAAAAGCCAGAGTGGGGGAAGCGGAGATACCGTCCGATGGATCCATCTCCGACTAACTCCACCCTACTGCCTTCAAAGCCCCTAAATATAATACAGACCAACCTCCAGCATAGCCAAACTGCCACGCTGATCATCTGCACCGACTCAAACGCTCACCACCCACTCTGGGGCAGCGACGCACCGAACTCCAGAGGAGAGGTACTATCCACTTATTTATTCTGTACTAACCTTAACATTGTTAACTGTGGTGCTGAACCCACTTGGGTCACAGTCCGAGGACAAACAATCATAGACAGAAAAAAAAACAAACAACAAACCCTTGCAACAGAAAACGCGACATACCTTATCAAAAACTGGCCCATAGCCGACGAGCCTTCTTGCTCAGACCACAGAAGGATTCGTTTTACATTAACTACCAATACAAGTAAACCAGTGCCTAGGCGGAACCCGCGTCGCACCAATGTAGCCGGATATAAGCGCCTCCTAGCCTCCCTACTAGGTAGACACTTCTCACTAGTAACCATAAGACCCCACACAACTAGAATACACCGTGAACAAACTATCAGGATATCTAACCGAAGCATACCATGCATGCTGCAAACTAAGAGCGCCAAAAACCAACAGCGAGAGGAACCCATGGTGGAACGCTGAACTTAGTAAACTCAGAGATGCATTACGTAAGCACTTCAACAGAGTCAAAAACACCAGACTCCCGGACGACTGAGAGTCATACAAAGAGACCCAACATATATACAAAAAGCAAATCGAAACCAACAATGAAGCCGCAATGTTAGGAAAATCCTATCAATTGATCAGGACCGAACCTTCGGCGCGCACTGACCATGAAACCAGTAAGATCCTCGTCGAGACTCACTTCCCAGACTGCAAACTCCTAGTGGACAAGGTGTGGGAAGCTGAACCAGAATGGACCCCAACGGATCAAGACGGGTCTAGAGCCCGCAGTATAGTAACAGAAGACCGGATAAAGTGGACCATCAACACCATTCAGCCCTATAAGTCCTCAGGGCTGGGTGGCACTTTCCCAGCCCTCCTACAAGGGGGGGTTGATTTACTGACACCATGCCTGGTGGAGACTTATCGGGCCTAAATAGCAATCAGACACATACCCCTAGCTTAGCGTGAAGTGAAAGTCATTTTCATACCCAAACCAGGCAAATCCGACTACACACAACCTAAGGCCTATAGGCCCATAAGCCTCACATCCTTCCTAATGAAAACCCTCGAGAGACTCTGTGACCTCTTCAGGCAAAACCACAAACAACAACATGCGTACTCCACAGGCAGATCAACGGAATCTGCGTTACATAGCGTAGTCTCCAAGATTGAATGCGCAGGGGACCACAAATGCTCAGTACTAGCCGTCTTCATTGATATCGAGGGCGCCTTTGACAAAATCACGTTTGGTAGCATCAACATGGCCCTCGACAGACACAACGGGTGGATCACTAATCTACTCAAACCGAGAGCTGTACAGGGAACAGTGAACGACACTGCAAGGGCCATTGTGGCGAAGGGCTGCCCGCAGGGGGGCGTTAACCCGTCAACCCCACAAAAACCGAACTGATTCTTTTCACAAAAAAGAGGAAACTGACGACACTACAGCTACCACGCTTCTTCGGAACTACCCTAAGCCTATCAACCGAAACCGAATACCTAGGCATCTATTTGGACAAACAGCTGAATTGGGCAAAACACACCAACTACATCACTACAAAAGCCAGCATGTCTCTGTGGCAGTGTAAGCGAATGCTTGGCAGAAACTAGGGATTAACCCCAAGGTCACCTACTGGCTATACACTACTGTCATTCGACCAATTATCACGTACGGCTTGTTGGTCTGGTGGAGTTCTCGAAAAACTGCAGCAGTTTGCTTGTGTAGCAATCACTAGCTGCATGAGAACTACACCCACTGCTGCCCTATAGGCAATGCTTTGGCTGCCAATCCTACACCTCATCGTGCGGGAGGAGGCGACCCTGGCTGACTTCAGGCTACATATATCGTGAACCCTAAGCAAAGATTCTAGGGTCAGGCACGACAACCAATGTTGGCATCACCCTGCGACAAAACCCCGAAGCGACACAACATTCAAAAACAATACAACATCGTACTATCAGAAGAACAGTGTGACTACTCAGGTCCAAATGAGCTGAGAGTATACACCAACGGCTCAAAGACCGGATCTGGGACCGGAGTCGGAGTCTTCTCATATGACCTCAACATAAACATAGTCAAGTCCGCTGGGAATGTTCAACACCGTCTATCAGGCGGAGTGTGTGGGCATTAAACAAGCGGCGTATGCCATAGAAACCAGGAAAGTTACGGACACCCATATACGTATACACTCCGACAGCAACTCAGTCCTCCAATGGTTGGGGAAAAATATATTACCTCGAGTATAATACTAGAATGTCACAATGCTCTAGAACAAGTAACGGTATACAACCGCAACACAGTGACACTGCAATGGATAAAAGGACACAGCGGGCCACTAGGCAACGACACAGCTGACGAACTAGCCAGGAGAGCATCCAGCACGTCAGCCTGCGGGCCTGAACCCATCATACCCATCCTCTTCAACCAGATACGCAGGTGGCTGCAGGAGTCCACCCACACACAAGCCGAGAGGTGGTGGACCTCGACACCAGGCTGCAGGCAGTTTAAGGAAGCTTTGCCATCCCTAGATGGCAGGTTAACCAGACGTTTATTACGCCTGTACAGAAATGGCCTGCGCCTGGTGACGGGGACCATCACAGGACACTGCTCGCTAAACAAACACTTTCACACAATAGGCATAACGGACAGTCCGTCGCGCATGTGCTCTTGTGTGAGTGCACAGGCATTACCCAGATTAGGACAGAAACCCTTGGGACACCCGGATCTTACACAAATGTTTTCAACAAACCAGAAGCTTTGATCGGTTTCTGGAGGGAGGTGGGCTGGTTGGAATAATACCCACTGACGGTCGCCATGGCCCACGTACAATGGTCCACATGAAGGGCTAAGTGCGGAAAGAAAACCCTTTATCATAGAACATAGTGCCATGTATTTGATATATGAGTAACACCATAGAATAAAGCGCTTAGTTACTGTAGACAATATAATAATTAAAATACGTCGGTCCAATAATCAACCATAAGAAGGCGGACATTAAACTGAACAATGCTGACCCTGGCCTGTAACTTTACAATGTAAAATTGGTTTGAGCTTCATCAGCATGTCGATTCTGTAAAAATCTCACCGAGAACACTTGCGTGGCGTGAGCTGTCAGTGTCATCCCGTCTTGGTCGATCCATAGCATCAGTGGCACTGACAGCTCTCACTCCACGCTCACTTCACTTAGGTTTTCACTGTGTATGGACTGTGGTATGGTTACAGAATAGCACTACAGATACCATACTCTACATTTTTAGGTAACTGTACTACTGTACATAGTTAATTAACTGGCGACAATCAAAAGCACCCTAAGCATAGCATGATTGAATCAGCCACTTCAATCAGCAGGCACCAATCGAGTTTATTTTGATGTTCAAAAACTTCAAGGGATGCAGTTTTTCTTACAGCATCAAACCTGCTTTCTCGACTGAACTCTAGTAAACTGGCTAGATGCGTACAAAAACTTATATATGGCCATATATGTTAATTTTTGTTGAACATTAAAATGTATTGTGCTGTTTTTCGAGGATATCAGCCTGAAGTATTTTTAATTTAATTATATGCATTTTCATTATTTAAATTGTAACTTTTTTTGCTGCTTTTAAGGATGCTATGTAGGTATCATAAGTTATCTACAGTTGGAAGGCAAAAAATCCTAAATAAATTACAAATACCTATGATAGGTACCTCTCTATTAATACAATAAAATCAACGATAAATGATATCATTATTTCATGCAGTTCCTAGTTCTAATGATTTGTTAGCAACTTATTTAATCGTTAATTAAAGACTGGTGGTGTTGCGTGCGTTCATCTTTCTGTCCATTAAAACCTATTAACGAATGAAATCTATCGCATTCTTGGTTGGCATGCACTCGTTCCAGGAAGATGGCCTATTTAAAGATTCTCAGAGCCTTGACAGTGTGATTTCATTGAAATAAATAATGCATTATTGTGTCATCACTTTGTCATAGACGATTTCTTTATGAATGGGTTCTGCTGGGTGTTGGATGAGTAGCAATATTCAGAAGTAAGCGGGGTGATTCCGTAACACATAATCCATGGAAATGCCTTGAATTTTGATAATTGAAAAACATTAATTGCGTTTTTTACGTTGTTGAATAGACTGTATTATCAAACATACGATGCAATGGATTAGGAATTTCCTTCAAAATCCGAATGTAACAGAAAATGTGTTGGTTTCTACTTTCTTTTTTAAGGTTTAAAACTTTTACGAAGTGGTACTTCCCTGAAGCTCCTTAAAAGCTCAAAATTTAGCGAGCAGGAAACAGCATATAATATACGGTATATTTTTTATAAACCTAAGTATTTAGATAGAATGAAAAATATCGTAGGTACCTACTGCACGATACGATACGATTACGGTATGTTACGATTATTTTGGACTCACAAAGTGCCCAAAACCAATTAAGTAGTCTTATCTAGAGTTAAGATTCTAGGCGGATGCATTCTGCGGTGTTACTTTGCTCTGTTGGTTCCTATTTAGAATTCATTGTCCTGACTGCACTGATTCACACAATCAGCAGCGAATTAGTTTAATAAAGTTACGAGCTCTTTAAGTCGTGTGGAAACGAAGAAAGGATTGAATATCAGGTGCCATGTGTAAGTCATCATTAAACCCCTGACCGTTGAGGTCGCAAGAACGTCTTATTTGACAAACTGATGCACTTCTGTTTAAAAACAGAATTTTAAGTAACGCAGATTGATCGGGCCAAGAAGAAATGTAACTGAAGTCCAATCGAATAAAAATATTAGGAGGGTTCCATGTTTAATACTCGTAGGTCGGTTCCATCAATCCAAGTTCTTAGCGCTGGACTCAGAAGAACATAGAAGGCCTGCGTGCGCTTTAAAAACGATGAATTTAGTTATAATGGCCATAGATACAACGTAGTACATAGTGGATATGAGCGCCGCGCCGTCGCCGCGAGTTCATGTAGACGCATCGTCGCCGCGAGTTCATGTCGACGCGTCGTCGCAGAGCGGAGCATGCGGCGCGCCGTCGCGACGAGGCGCAACTTGGTTTCCCGCTCGCACGCGCGGCCTGGCCGCATTAGTTCGCCTAGTCGCCTCGCCACGCTCGTCGCTCACTCAGTCGAGTCGAATATTTCACAGAGTGAACGTGTTGTTGTGTGGTGATAACAATGGCAGCAACTTCGACTGCTATTGATGTTTCATCATCATTTCAGCCGAAAGACGTCCACTGCTGGACATAGGCCTCCCCGAAACATCGCCACTTTAAACGGTTCTGTGCTTCCCGCATCCAGCGGATTCCTGCGGCCTTCACAAGGTCATTGGTCCACCTTGTGGGAGGCCTTCCAACGCTACGTCTTCCGGTACGCGGTCGCATCTCGAGAACCTTTCGGCCCCATCGGCCATCTGTTCTGCGAGCATTGTGCCCTGCCCACTGCCACTTAAGTTTGCTAATTCTTCGGGCTATGTCGGTTACTTGGGTTCTCATGCGGATCTCCTCATGATTCGATCACGTAGGGAAACTCCAAGCATAGCCCTCTCCATTGCCCTTTGGGTGACTTTCATGTTTCTGATAACGCCCATTGTGAGCGACCACGTTTCAATGCCATAAGTCATCACTGGCAACACGCACTGGTCAAAGACAGTGCGATATGTGGGATGAGCAGATATTGCGTAGCTTCCGGATCGCTGCCCAGCCGAGTTGGATTCGACGATTGACCTCTTTCTCGAAGTTGGACCTACCTACCTGGACAATTTGTCCTAGGTAAACATATTCGTCCACGACTTCGAGTGTAGCGACTCCGATCTTCATGAGAGTGGGTGTTACATGGGCATTTGACATGACCTTTGTTTTTTCCATGTTCATTTTAAGACCCACTCTTTCAGAAGCTCTACTGAGGTCATCGAGCATTACACTGAGGTCCTCCATGGTCTCAGCCATGACTACTATGTGGTCAGCAAACTAAAGGTGAGTGATGTACTCGCCATTGATGTTGATGCCAACCCCTTTCCAGTCCAGAACCTTGAAGACATCATCCAGTGCAGCGGTGAACAGTTTCGGAGAGATAACGTATCCCTGTGTCACACCGCGCTGCAGAAAGATAGGTATTGAGGTCTAGTCCTGGAGTCGGACTGACATAGTGGCGTTTCTGTACATACAATTCAGCGCCTCGATGTACCGATAGTCAATCTGGCACCGTTGAAGAGACTCAAACTCAAACTCAAAGCATTTATTTCAAATAAACCAATTGCAGGCACTTTTGAATTGTCAAGGTCGGTCGGTCAGAAAAATGAAGCTAGTTGCCCATTCCAAAGCGTAGTAGGTACCTATGGAGAAGAACGGGCAAGAAACTCCACGGACACTCTTTTAAATCAAATTATGTTTACAATAGATTGGTTACATCATTCATGTTGAAATTATGCATGTGAGAACGATGCAGAACGTTAAAAGCGTCCGTTATTTAAATATGAAAACAATTCGAAAATAAAATTTAATTGGAATACGCCGTGGCAGCTAAGAAATGACCAGTCTCAACTGACGGCGCCCGTTCACGAACATGACGCATGGATTAGCCCATTCAACTCAACCATTTTGAAGGGAGCTAAATGATCCAACACACGCGCCACCATCAGCGAAACATTAAAGTGAGCATGACATACTCTCAGCCGCCAGGACACATTCAAGTCAATGAAAAACGTACCCTGTAAATGGTAGCTTTAAAGCATGTACATAGTACTCACATAATATGGCATATAGCAATTATACAGTACAAAAAAGTTGAGTTTATACAATGCAAAGATTCTTGTTTTTAATCTTCAGCAGCTCCAACAGTATTTTCAAATGCTAATCAATTTGTTGATGCGTCCTTGAGGAGCAGGACCAGTGATTAGCCAAGCATTTTTATCAGCAATGTAATCCCCTAACTTATAATATGCTCGGCTGCTTAGTGTGCGTTTTATACAAGATTTAAATTTGGTTTCATTCAGTTGATGTATGTGGGGAGGTATTTTATTGTAACATCTTAAACAGTACCCCATGAAAGATGAGTCTACTTTAGCCAGCCTGAAACCTGCAGACTGAAGACTGCAGTACAGACCATGTCTCGACCGAATCGAAGGCTTTCTAGTCCACAAACGCTAAGCAGAGAGGAAGATTATACTCCTCCGTCTTCTGTATAATAACCTGCCGCAGCGTAAGTATGTGGTTTACGGTACTAAAGCCTTTACGGAATCCGGCTTGTTCGGGAGGCTGGAAGTCGTCAAACCTGAGCGCAAGATTGTTCGTGATGACTCTTGAAAGCAGCTTGTAGACATGGCTCAGAAGTGAGATGGGCCGATAGTTCTTAAGAAGGGCATTGTCGCCCTTCTTAAAGAAAAGTATCACCACACCTCTGTTCCATGCCTGCGGCGTTTTGCCCTCTAGTATGACGGAATCAAACAGCTTCTGGAGGGCCTTAAGAACAGGTTTTCCGCCGGCTTCAGGAGTTCAGCCGTAATTCCGTCATCTCCGGGTGCCGTATTGTTTTTGAGCTCCTTCAGAGCCATCCTAATCTCGTACAAGCTGTCGTCCGGGATGTCTTGGGTACAAATGTTTATAAAACGAAAAAAATAATATTTATGTGACCCCAATGAAAAATCTTTCCTCAAAACATACACGTAGTTTTTGCTGGATAGAATTTAGCGGTAGAAGTAAACGGAAAACGAACGACTGTTCTTGGTGAAAATGTGTTCTGTGCAGTGTGCAATTTTATATGATTGTTTTATATTCTTAGGTTTTTTTAAAAGTATTATAGTTTTTACAAAGATGATATTTGACAATGGTTTATTAATATTTTCTGTTTTTTAGTTTTTATTATAAAGATATAGAATGCTGTGATTAAAAAAACGCTCAGAAAATGATTATTTTACAGTAAACGTGATATCCAATTATTTACAAGACTGAAATTGTATTTAACCAATAAGTTCCTTTATTAAAAATGATAAAAAAAGTTTTTCGGGAACAACAATATGGTTATCTTGCGAGTTATTTTTTTGAGAAATCTCTCCCTAATAAATAAATATCTAAGGTCCAAGGCCGGGTACGCCGCGCCACCGCGACGCCGGCGCCGCTGTGGACATTTTCAGGGCACGCCGCCGCTGTGGATTTAGCCATCGGCGCTCATATCTAGCTACATAGACGGTAAATGAATACATCGCTACTTCGGCGCCGGCGCCGTCATCTCGTTCTCGGTGACGTCCCGGTGACGGCGGCGGTGGAGAAACGCCCACAGACTTTTTTTTAATTCCAGCTATAACAAGATTTTAAAAGAATAAACTGGAATATGACACCTGAAAAAAAAATTGGCGGGAACGCTTCCAAAAGTTAATTTTCTGGTAAATGTTTTGGATTTGGTGGTCTATATCGCAGTTTTTTCTGTTACGAGTAATACCTATGCATAATTTGAACAATACCAACTTTTTAAAAGAGTAACCATGGAGTTTCTTGCCGGCTCGTCTCCATAGGAAACGACCAATTGGAACCGTGCACCTAGAATCTGACGTTTCATATGTGCTAAATGTAGGTTTATGTGAAATAAAATATTTTGATTTTGATCTTGATTGTAATGTAAATAAGTAGTTATTATAATGCAGTAATTAAGGTAATCTTTTTAATGGACTGTCTCGTCCACTGCATCTGTCATCTTTAAGGAATTTCCTTACTAAAACTCATGTGGTTTGATATTAATAGTTGCAATTTTACTCCTCATCTCAAAAAGTGTCCTCAGTCGAGGTTAGTTTGAGTTGAGGAACCAACTGTCAAATGTAAGGTACGTCGGCCTCTACCTTGAAGATTCCTTCAGGTAGTCAACGAGGAAGTTTTGACCAAAACACGCGTATTTTATCCGATTTTCAAAATGTGCCTTGAAGAGTTTATTGAATATTGACGTATTCGTGACTTTACACCTCGACTCACATTCATTCGCGCGAACTCATAATTTCCTTAATTTGATGACTATGAATACCGATTTTGAGGGTGTTCCGAACGGGTCTGCTCCGGAACGACAGTTGTAAGTCAAGTAGCTTTTGAGGTTACGACTCAGAATAGGGTTGTATGAACCAATTTTGGGCAAACATTATAGGATCGTGAAGTTATGCATTAGTCCATTGCGGTTCCTTGCTGTCATGAGCGAATTAATTGATTTATCAGTGTGCGCTGGCAAATCTCAGCCGTGCTCACCAGTTCAGTCAGTAGCAAAGAGTAAAGTAGTATTCAGTAGGAGCTAGATAAGACGCAGTGGTTGTGCCGCGCGGATCGGCGCGAGCGCTCGGAATGCGCGAGAGTTCGTTGTTTTAAGTAATATGGCGGTTTTTAGGTAAGCATTTTTTTTTGACAAAGTTATTTATTAGTTCAAAAACACTTTATTGGACACGATATAAAACAAAAAAGACTAATTTAAGTTAAACAGATATTTTAGTTTTAGAGTTCCCATAGAGTTAAATCCAAACGCAATTCAATATCTTGAATGAATAATACCTTTAGGGTTAAAACGCTTACAGTCTATATACGGTAGGTAAGAAACCCTTAACGTTCTATTTCGTACAGCCACAGGGTTTTATTTAGATGTGCTTATATTTTTGTGATTATTCTGATATTTTGCCAAATACACCTAAACTCACTCAAACCTTAACATGTTTTATTTATCTTTAGATTTTGGTTAGCAGTCTATTGGCTACTTTGTTAAAAATCAAGTACTTTTTCACGGATTACTTGTGATTCAGATCCTGGACTGCAAAAGCCGTGTCTTTTTATTAATCTTCTAATAAAGCAGAGGTGTACGGTGTGCTTTTACTAAGTCCACCCACATTTCGCTAATTGTGTTTAAGTCCCATGTAATAGGGGGCGACCCTATTGCCATCAACCGGGCATAGAAACAGACTAAGGGCTGTTATTCTGTCGAGGCACTATAAACTCCTCTAATATTTTTTTAAATCCTCTTTTAAATGTAGCAGAATTTATCGTTACAAACCGGCACAACTTTCTTTCCTGCCAGAATCCTTCTTAAATAAAAGTGCATTTCATACATCCAAACTCATTCGTACAAATTGTACTAAGAACTCCTTAGACAAACATACAAGGAACTTAATACGATGATGAATGTCGTTAGCGGCACACTCCGCTAAACGAAACAAATGAATTAAATGATTGTATCGCATCGCTTAATCAAGTGCTCGAATACATTAAAGTAACGTTTGCGTTTCATCATGTATGTGATTAATTCGTCTTTGTCCGACGTGTGGTCGAGATCAATCAAGATGCCTTGTGATTGTCATCATGATTCCCGTTTTTTGGCTGTTCTCACACACAAGTTTAGTAAATATGTCAATAGCTACTTCTATATAGAAACTAGGACATAGGAACATGAGTGTGGGGTATACGGTAGACCCACCCATAATAATATGGCCCCAGACGGCGGTGATTGAGGAAAACCGTATTTCTACATCAAACACCTCTGTCGGGGTAGACAATGAAGGAAGGAAACACAGGCGTGATATGATGCTGTGGTTTGCACGATAGATTAAATGGGGTGGTCTTTTTAACAGATGCACATTTGTAAAACTTGTTTTTCGCTTTTAAAGATCACCTCTTGATTGTACCTCCCTAGTCCCAATTTTGTCATCTGTCTCGATTCTGAATACGACAATGATTTTCTTCAATCATCTCCTTTGGCCCGTTATGCTGTGCCTTGTGCCGCCGTTTCTGTCAACCAACTATCATCGTGATCCATACAACACTGAGAACCGTGCCTACACACGGCAAATCAACCGCAGTTTATCACGGCAAAAAAAAAAAAACGTGTGTGTACAACGGGTCTTAGGGCACACTAGAGAATGGAAGCTTTCGCAGAAGTTTCCTCCACTAGCCAACTAGGCAGGCATATCTGTTAATATTATTCGCGAGATGGTTAAAGGTTTGACGAATTAGGTAACTACGTTTCGTCACGTAAGTTCGAGGAAGACCTCCTGGGTCCCTATTGAGCTTTTCGTTTTGATCTTCTTGCTATCTGAAAGGTCTTGTGTCACGAATGTGTCTACTGTAGGTATCCACATGTACATGTTCTACCAGCTGTAGTGACAAAGTCAATCATTGCAGTCAGCAGGAGTGCAGAAAATCCAGACGAACACTAAGTAACTTTAATGTTTCGTGTTATCACTGTAACGATGGCAATAAATCTCTAAACAAGCTTCAGCTATTCGGTTCGGTCGTTAATTCATTAATTTAACTGTTTCATTCACTTGTCACTACAATGTTAGTTATGTTTGGTCATCTTTATTTTTTACCCTGTTACGTTACGTTAACGACATAGTTCACTGACGACATGTCAAATCATAGAAATTTCTATATCTACATTATTAGCTAAATAATTATTATACTTAAACATAATTGGCGAAATGTGGGTGAACTTTAAGGTCCTTTTCTGTTTTACCCTTCGCGGAAACAAAGCGTTATGTAATGTTATCTTAATCCTATCTAATATAGTAAATGTGAAAGTAAGTTGTTAGTTACCTTCTCACGCCTAAACCACTGAACCGACCATCGTGAAATTTTGCATATACGTTGTCAGGTGTACAGAAAAGGACATAGGGTACTTTTCAATAAGAAAAAAAGTACTGTTCCCGAGGGAAAGAACAATAACTTTCGACGCTAGATGGCGCTACGTGTCTTTCGAATCATTATTGCATTATATTATTAGAAACTTTAGTAGTGTGATGAGAGTTCTTTTTTTAAATACGTAAAACATTTCGTGAGTTAAGAATCTGGAATAACACATAGGATACTGTTTATTCCGGTATTACTTTCCCGTGGGAAAATTTCCGACATATGGCGAAGCCGCGGGCAGAAGATTTGATAATGTTCTAAAATGATGGTGAGTACCGTATCAAAATTGTGTTGACGCAAAAAACGACTTTGTTTTCTAGGTAATACTTATGTGGATATACATACGTATAGATTCTTTGACAGATTAAATTATGAACATCATCTAAAAGTAAGTTATCTTCTTCGCTAGTGATTGCAAGCGCATCTAATATGATTGAGCTTTCAAGACCGGGATGGGTGTGTGAATGACTGTGTTATCGGGTTTTTCCAAATGAAATTATTCGGTAGCCAGAGTATGGATTTGTGCCCGGTTTATGAAGGATCACTACCTATTTCATGGGATCAGCTAAATCACTAGGAAGTGATGAAGGGCAGGCGTTTTGGGAGACTGTCTTATGTAATTTTGACGTTCAAAAAGTGTTGATTCTTAGCCTAGTTGTAATGAATTACTTTTGATTTTGGATCTACTATACAGGATAAGTTTTAAACCAGTGCGCAAACTGTAATCATGAATTCCTGTAATAATGCAATACTACGCGGTCAAAATTAACTGAACAGCTACTTTTTTAAATAACCAACGAAAAGTTTCTATACCTACTATGGGGTCTATTTGCCAACATCTTCGGGAAAAAAAACAGGATCATTGCTTGTACTTATTCATGGAGTAGTTGAAACTGTATTTTATTGTCATCGTTACATATCTGTGTTTCTAGGGTAACTACTAAGATTCAATGAACGAGAAATGGAGAAACGCGAGCTTTCATTTCTTCATTATGGTTCATTTGTTTCCATTAGGGCTTCAGGTCAACGACCTGCAGCGTTTTATTGATGTGAGTTTCGATTTTACCAAGATTCTTTTTTTAAAATTATGTAGGTACGTATGCACGTACGAATGAATACAGCAAAATTTTGGTCTTTTAAGTGTGATAAATTTTGAGTCGACTAATTTTGTGGCAAGCATGGCAATTTAAGTTAAACTTTACAGAATGATTGTCTGATCTGAATTCCACGTAAACGTAATAGTGACTTGAAATATTGCCCGTAGATTATAATATTTGCCTGTCTACTTAGAAGGTACAACTCCATCACTACCGTTATCTCTGCTGACTATGCTATGGGTTTCAACCACTTTTTACTCATCGGCACTTTATAATCCATGTAGGTACAGGGTACTCTACTGTCCTGCATTCTTCCTAGAATTAGCGTTATCAATTTCTTTGTATATATTATTTGCATGTTTAAGAGCTCTAAGTACCTACTCCTGTAGATATAAGCTAACTGGGTCCCGCGATGTGGTTTGCCTACGTATGAGGTAGAGTTTTGAATCAACCTTTTAGTATCTGAATTTACATAATATATAAGCTCAATAAAAACAAAAAAAAACATGAATATAAAAAAAGGTAAAGAATTTGTTTTGGGCATCGAAAAATTCGTCCACATCGCTGTCAACAGGAAATGTGCCCAAAAGGCTAGTATTGCCACGTTGTATGGCGATGGTAATTCTTTGGCCAAAAATAGGCAAGCTCTCTGGTCACGTGACGAGTCGAGTAACCTCTTATCAATGTCTCGAAAAACCAAGTGGGCACTCGGAACCCATGGCTCTAGTGTTTCAACCCCAGACTGCTCAAACATATAACTCCCAATAAGATTGGATTATTTTCGCCGTTTGAGGTTTTCCGCACCTGCAGCAGCCGCCCCAGAACAGCACGCCGTACTAGGTAGATGGGATGGCGCAAGGGTGTTGACACATGCTGCATCCCACACCAAAGGCCTGCCTTACTTCTAGGGCATTATGGTCATTCTCTTCCCATTGTCGCGTGCCAAGCCGTTGGGTTCTAAAACAGCTGGCACCCCGTTGACAAAAGCACGACGGATGATGTCAATAATGCTGGCGTTTTATTACCATGAAAGTCTAAAATCCCATAGGAACATATCATACGCTTTCATGTTTCGATCTTCAGTGGTTTGTCGAGGCTCACCGTACAAGCGATATCACGAAACCACCTGATTTATTGGCGACTAGCCGTCTCTGCTTCGCACGGTGTTTTAATCTTGACAAAACATAGATATTTCTGTGCCGGAATAAATTATCTAAAAGATGGCGAAACTGCATCAAAATCCGTTGCGCAGTTTAGAAAAACAACGCGGTCACCAGTAAAAGACACGAAAAGCTACTTTAATTTACAATATGCATAGAATACAGATTTAGAAGATGCCAAAATATTTGCAAATTTTCTAAAGAAGTCAATAATATTTTGTTACATTGACCCACTCAGAGACTTGACGTCACAATTCCGTTAAAGATCCCATCAAATGACCACTCATTGTCTGTTGAAGGTCAAATCAAGTGTATGTGGACGCAGTTCAATTATTTGTTGACCTGAGTGTATTGAGATTCGATGCCCAAAGTAGGACACTACTGATGGTTTAATTTATTTGATGCATCTACGTTTTGGCGGCGGGGTGGTGGGTCAATGTTAGGTCGGGAAGATGGTAGAAGTATCCAGATTATTCCTGGCCGTTTTAATGTCGTTTGTCGAAATGTGAAAATAAGTCTGGATGTGGAGAAATCTCGAGTAAGTAATCTACACAGGGGTTATGGGGACAACAGGACCTAAACGCAAGTTTTATGATGCCTAAAAGTATATGATCCACTGCAGTAAACAAAATCAGAAAATTACATTATATTCTTCAGAATGTATGCTAGTTAGATAGTGTGTAGAAAACATAATACAACTATTTTGATACGATATAAATAATACACGAAGATGCCTCCAAAAATTTCTTTTCACGATTAAAAAGCTTAATAGCAAACATTCAATCACTCTGGTTTTTTGTCAGATTATGTTTTAGAGTTGTCATTGTTTAAGTCCAATCAATAGTTTTATTTATTTTATAAATAGATAGTTGCTTCATATTTTGCAATAAATTACCAGCGTTGTGTCATCGCGCTTCTCTTTCTTTTCTATGCAGTCTGACAGTGACCGCGCTTAAGCTGTTGTCAGCCACTTAATAGACACTGTCGTGTCCTGCATGTCCAGTCGTCTGCATGTTACAGGTACTGATAGCTGGCGCTAAACTCGTAGCCAAATCTGGGCTGACTCCATTTTCATTGTCACACGCTAGGAAATAAAGAAGAATAGACAAGTCCTCTTTTTATTTGCACAGCTTGATAATGAAGGGTCTTTATGATTTCGCATGTTAGCACGAGTTACTCATGCTCAAGTCGAGGGTTAAATAGCCACAAAATATATTTTTTAGAGGAGGAGAATCTTGTCCATAAATATACCTACCTCGTTTGAGTAAAAATAACCTTCTTTAAAAGAAATTTAAAGTTATTTTATTTCGTTCCAGGATTACTGTTTTCATAATCGTGATAACATCATACTCGACCAGCAATGGACAAACAGGTGAGACAAATTTTTAATGTCAAAATCACAATAAATTATTAGAAGTAAATGAAGTATTTTTTTGCTTAAATGAAACCATGGCGGTGTATTTATATCAACTTAATGATCTTAAGACTTCCTGGTTGGTCTGGTCGCAAGCGCTTCTGCTGAGCATGAAGTCCTGGGTTCGATTCCGAGGTCGGGCAAATGTGGATGTGCCTTACAACTCTGGTTAATTCTTCGGGGATTGCAGTGGTAATGTTATTTTTACATTATTGCAATGATCTACGAAAGGAAACAGGAAAAAAGAACCAGTTAAGCAATCTATTTCAATCAAAATACCTATATAAATCGCAACAAGCCACCATCAAAAAACACTTTACCTACATTGATAGAATTGACCAAATTGGTCTGAACCAATTCTATCAATACCAAATGGTTTCCAACTCATATTTTGATGCACTGATTTAAGATGATTTATGACTAAGTTCGTACGTTTCTAATGTTTGCTAGGTTCCGCCTCTTCGTCCGCGTGATATTTCTTGTTCCCCCGACGTACTTGGTTTTCGCATAGCGTTCATTCTGCCTTGATGCGTGATGCTAAATAGCTTATAACCTTCCTCAAGAATTGGGCTACAAAATGCAAAAAGGATTTCTCAAACCCGCGTTTAGCGCTTTTTTTGTTTGAAAACAAAAAACAAACTATGCAGTTTTATTATATTACCTAGTAAACAGGGATTCAGGGAGATCGACGCACAAACTGTTAACATGGATTCTGTACATTCTGAACGACCCTTTTTTTTGGATCGGAAATCATCAAATGACTTCTCCCGCACTGGGGGGAGCGGGAGGTCGTGTCAGACTTTTACTGACTAAAACCCATCGCCAGGGCCACGGTTTCTCTTTCGAATTTCCCGCGACCCTGAGGCGTCCTGAGGCGTCAGCATCGGACCCCGTCATTTAGTGCTGACATCTCTTTGAGGCGCGCATGTCTCTGCCACCCTGTGTAATACAAACATTAATGAGAAAACATAGGTATCAATTTCAGCCACTAAGCAGTATTTCTTTGTCCTGGTTTAAACGGGTCTTACTAAATAAAACATACGGGAATGCTTACTTACTTATTTCTATCAACAAGTAACTCGGCTGTTTCGATTTCAAGAGTGTATACGTAGGACACCCAGGGAGTTTAGCGAAAATAAAAACATATGTTCTGTAGGTAAATATTTTGTTATGAAATCTTTTCAAAGTACTCTCCACTAGCCTATAGACAAAGTTTCATGCGTCTGAACCAGTTTTCGAAACACTTTTTCCAGTCCGCCGTAGACACCTCGTTTACAGCCTGCTCGAACGCTGACAACTGATCTTCCGGCGACGAAAATTGTTGCCCTTTGAGTAGTTTTTTTTTTCGGAAATAAAAAGAACTCACACGGTGCTAGTTCCGGGCTGTAAGGTGACCCAGGAGTTTGACCAGTGTGCTGTCTAGGAAGTCCCTCGATTTAAGCGCGGTGTGCGAAGGCGTGTTGTCGTGGTGGAATAGTAACCCGTGGAGCTCTGTGTTTGGTCGCTTATTGTTCACAACAGAAAAAAAAATCGCCAAGCAATTGGTAGTATACCATTAAGCGTTAATGCTTTTTTAGTTCCGCAAAGGAATTGACAACAAGTAGCCAGTCAAATTGAAAAAGCTTGCTATCTAAATCTCCCCCCCCGCTTCTAGATCGCTTCACTTTGGTCGGCGTTGATTCATTTTGAAACACCCAAACTGTCGACTGGCGCTTCGTTTGTGGATCCTATTGATAAATCCAAGACTCAGACCTGCAGACCTGTAATGATGTCGTAAACACGCCGAGACGAACCTGCTTCAAATTTGTTTATTATATCACGGCACCATTTCACCAGGGCCTGCTTCTGAGCATCGGTGAGGTTGTGCGGCACCCAGCGTGAAACTTCTCACGCGAAGATGCACGTTTTGAATTTCGTGAAGGCTTCCCGATCCAACCTGCAGTATGTGCTGAATCTTTTGATACGTAACTCGCCTACTGTTTTGGATAAACATTTTCACTGCTGGCACGTTTTCTTCCGTAACAACCGTCAAAACGCGACCACTTCCTTCTTCATCCCCCAAAGTTAGTCGACCGCGCTTAAATTCGTTATACCAACGATACACGGTTGCCTTAGAAAGGCCTTCATCCATGAATGCTATTTGAAGTCTATCGTACGATTCGTCCGGTTTAAGCCGAGACTGGAAATCGTAAAAATCATAGAGCGAAAATGTTCCTGGCGCAGATCCATTTTTAATGAGACACGTTAATTTAAATTAGCTCGCAAAAAATGTGGAGGGAAATTTTGCAATTGGAACGTCCTATTTTACTGACACATAATTATAATTTCAAAATAGACGATAACTGGCAAGTCTCTCATCCAAACTTTTTTCCGCAATATTTTTCAGTGGCCTGGTATAAGCGGTATTCCGGGGTTTCACCCCGCGACCCAACCAAAAGCGATCGTCGCGCAAAAACGCAATCGTCGTGTTCGTAGATTCCTTTTTGTTCGGAAAATCGGAAGGCGCCGCGTTCCGGTTCACCAAAAAAAGTTATGACGCGGGGTACAGAACGATCGATGGTTTTTGGCCTTAGACACAAGAAACATTTCAGCCTGTCTCTAGATTCTTGTCAATAGAGGTAACACAGGTGTCTTGCCATTCTAGATTTTTCAATGGCAAGGCACCTGTGAAACCGCTGGTATTAGGGTGATACCCATAGGCAGCAAAGACAGGCAGTGGTGAACAATTGGCCACTAAAACCACCGCTTGTTCGCCATCCAAACAACACTAAGGCCCCTTACTTAGTGCACCTCCACAGCGAAAATTATGATGGGAAACCGCTTAACGAATTCCGCTAAGATATATCACTACATCATATCCCGATTCAAATAGGTAAACATCATGAGAGTTGTAGCAATTGGAGCAAAATCTCATCGCTTTCGACTTATTAAATACAGTATAGGTCCACTTCGGAGCTCCTAGATTGGCTTTTCCGTACAAATAACATACATTTTTCAAAAAAAGTTTATTTATACCTGTCGTCGACTGCCTCAGAAATGTGCGAAAAGAACTGGACACCGCAACAAAATAACGGGCTGAGCGCATAGGTGTAACAGAGGCTTTCTTCCTTCGCACAGATTTGATTATGATTCTACATAATCAAATCTGTGCGTTAGAACAGGTGATTTTGCTGCCATGGTCTCGCGGCGGAGATGTGATACCCGCCAAAACTTTTCAAAAATACGTAACATGGTGACGGTTCAGTCACCTACATCGTCAAGGGGGTGATTCCATTCGTTATACTAAGCAACTTTCGCTATGAAACTCAAATCCGAATCATTTACGGATTTCGGAGGAAAAGTTGTTTATACGGGTAATTTTTACTATAGGTACACCTCTGCCCAACCCTTCGGGGAAACAAGGCGTGATGTTATGTTATGTTATGTTTTTAATCACCCCCTGTGTACAATTTCAGATACCACCACACCAGAGCTTCCCCTGGCGGACATGGCAGCCCCCTGTTCCTCCCACTTACCTGGAGACGTGGACTTCCAGACAGTGGACCTGATAGCCGTGTACAAGATGGACCAGCCTGACACTAAGGGCATCACCCTGGTGCAGGGGTCGCAGGATCTGCAGAGGGCTTATAGGATTGGGATCGATGTTAATTTGACACTGCCGTTGCAGTAAGTATGACGAGGAAGAAGAGAGAATCATAGTTACTTAGTGCATTGAAAATATTTATTTTTAAAAGAAATAATTAACACGCAGTGGTTTCTTATATCTTTAGCATGATTTTCATGAAAAAGCCTTGGAAGACTTTTTACTTATAATTTAATTGTTTCAAAATCTTTAAAATAGCAGTAAGTAGGTACTTAATTTTGTTTGACATTATGAACTTTTACAAGCTTATGATTAACTTTCAATGTTTGCATGTTAGTTTGTTTAGGCCAAATCTTGCCAGCTTAATTATAACCACTTCCTCTTAAATTATGGAGTTGATAATTTACACCCAGGATTGGCTCTAAGCGAGGAAATTTCTTAACCGTCAACAAGAACGACACGAAATTTTATTATATTTAACTACATTACATCTTTGATTATTTAATTTCTCATAGTTTGGTGTTTCCTTTTCTATGGCTTCCTACAATCTCGTTCAAAAACCAACATTAGTCCGTCCGTGATCTTTTAGAAAGTCGTAATATAATACCTTTATATATGTTTACATTTTGTTTTAAATAACGTGAACAAAGATACCACCTCACTTACGAAGTCGTTGCCTTTTGGAATGACTTGGAAGTTAGATGGTGATTTTTGTGTACCCTTCTACACCCCTAGCGCCGTATTCCCCGCCGGACTACCCCCCCACTTCACTGTAGTGGGAACATTTAACGCCCGGGGTCAGCGGCGGCCGTGGAGTCTCATCCGCGCGCGCTCCCCCTCCAGCCTGCTGTTCTCCCTCACCATGCTGCCCGTCAGCAAGAAGATCGCTGTCTTCATCGGAGGGTCCAGAGTCATGTTTACTAGTTGGGAGGTAACTGAAGCAGTTTTTTTTTTCTAATCGAACAAGTCTGCTTGCGCTGTCGAACTTCTAGACAAACTTTCCCCCCTCTTTGCCCTATAGGAGATGAATTTTCTAAATTCTTCCTTGAGTGCTCACTTGCGTTATAAGAATCTGTAGTGCGAACTTTCAGATCGAGCGGTTTTTATTGTTCCCAGTTATATTTTACATTCACATGTCTACATACATGCATGCATACATGTCTTTGTATTAGTATTTCGTCAGCTTGCCACAGTCTACCTTAAATTTAACTTGCATTTATTTGTTTATGCTTTTGCACACAATAATACAGAGGCAGAATTACGCCGAATAGCTTTTTTTCATCTGGAATTTCTTAGTAGCAGCCCGGAGTCTGGACATACCTGGCGAAATGTGGATGTACTTTAAGTAAACCTCTGCATATAACGCCTCTGGGATTACAGGCGTGAAATTATGTTTTAGGTATAAAGAAGATCAGATAAAGAAATAAAACAGTTATTGTAGTGACAAATTCACCATGATTTCGTTTACAGATATTCTCTCCTGGTTGGCACAAGATACACGCATCGATGTCCAATAACACGGTGCATATTGCTGTCGACTGTATTGAGGTAAGGAAATGTAATTAGCGATTCTACCTTTGATCATCATCTCCGCCAAATACGAAGAATTTATCAAAAGGCACCTGCCTACGAGAAAGCGACTAGCTATTAACGATTTTCTGGCTCAAGAAACGTGCAAAAGATTGTAGATCTCGTGTAAGTAAAAGAGATACATACTTATTAATAATAGCGGATCGTTGACTGTTCATACCGCCAGCGAGTACTCGTTTGTGGCAGCGACACGAGTTATACAATATATTATTTGGTCACCGACTCTCGCTTGGCGGGCAGAACACTCGCTGAAAGACTCACACTTGGTACATACGCATACCACCGAATAATTGCTCGTCGCCGTCGCGCACTGAACTCGCAATTCGTGGCGGGTGTGCCTGACACGTATGCGTTTTCTTGCGGACGTTTACAAAGGTTTTGGGTTCCTTTCCTGACAGTTGTCATAAAAATATCATTGTATTTCAGTTGATGCCAGAGAAGATTAGTGTTCGCGACTTCGACAACGCTACCTCTGTCACCATCGTGTCCAATGACGACGGGACCTCCGCACCTGTAAGTTAATTCATGGTTACAGATGCAGCTGCCAGCCTATATTATTTGCTAATGTACTTTTCATAAAGTCTGAGATCACACTATCGGTCTACCTTTGGCCGTTGCTTAATGCATAATCAGCCTATTATGTTCCCACTGCTGGGACACAGGCCTCCTCTCTGTGAGAGGGAGTTGGCCGTAATCCACCACGCGGGCCCAGTGCGGGTTAAGGGGGTGACACTGAAATTTCTTAGAAAATCAAAAACTGAAAAAACTAGCAAGTTATTAGTTTTATTATATCTTATCAAAATAGTGTCCATTTACATCAACACATCGCTGCATCCAATGGAACCACTGGGAATACCACTTTGCCCACTCGTCCTTAGGGGTCTCTTCGACGGCATTTTGGAAAGCAGCCACTGCTTCCTTGGCGTCCATAAAACGTTTTCTTCGAAGTTTTTTTTTTTTAAATAAATAAAAATCGTAAGGTGCGAGGTCGGGGCTATAGGGCTGGTAACCCAGTAATTCCACGTCTGACGTCGCCAAGTACTCGATTGTTTGGCGGTGTGCGACGAGGCGTTGTCGTTGTGACGGGGGTCGTTTCTCCCGAACTTTTTCCAAGACAAGTGGCAAACAATTGTTAGTGTACCACTCCGCAGTAACTGTTTTTCGATCCTCTAAAACAATTGTTGCGTAATGACCTGTCCTTCCGAAGAACGATCACCATCTTTTTTCCCACGCTTCGACCTATCTTCACTTTAGTTGGAAACTCCTCGGAAGCAAACACCCAGACAGCAGACTGTCTCTTAGTTTCAGGATCATAAGAATAAATCCAGCTTTCGTCACCCGTAAGTATGTCAAACACAGCATTTGAGTCACCTCCGTTAAATCTTTGAACCATTTCACGACACCAATCAACACGAATCAAATTATGAGGTATCCACCGAGCACAAAGCTTTCTGACCGCTAAATGTTCATGGAGAATTTTGTGCACTTGAGCATACCGATGTCTAAGCTTGTCCGAATCTGCTGATAAGTCACTCTTTTGTCAGTTTCTATCATACGCCGCACAACACTGATGTTATCTTTAGTCTTCGCCGTAGAAGGCTGTCCCCCACGCAGGTCATCGGTGAGATTAATGCGACCACGTTTAACTTAATTAAATCAGTTGTAAACAGTGACACGAGATGGGGCTTCATCGTGAAAGGCCAATCGAAGTCAATCATAACTTTCTTGTTGACTTAAATGACATCGAAAGTCATAAAAATCATTGTACGAAAAGTTTTTCGCGGTAAATTCATGCTGACGTGACAGAAAATTTTCAATTTGCCGCCAAATCGTAAACAAATGACAAATGAATACAATACATACACAATAATATTGGCACAGAGTTCCATTTTCAAACTTATTTTTATACTTACTTATTTTTTATTATATCGTTTACAAGTGGCCAGTTCTAAACTTTCAGTGTCGCCCTCGTAGTAGAAATCACATGTCTCCGAATTTTTGGTTCTAAGACATGCCGACCGGCTTCCTCACGATGTTTTCCTTCACTGTTTTTAGAGCAGCGCAGTGGTGATGAAATAAATTACACAAAATAAAGCGCCTGTCTAGGTTCGAACATACGACTTACAACTCGTAAGTCGCGGCCGTTACCACTGGGCCACCACTGCTCTCCTTTGGCCATTAATTGATTGATTTCATTTTTTTCACATTTTTTTGACACAAATTAACAAAAAGATCTTAGGCTCGAAATGTAAACTAGAATAATCCGAGTTAAATAGGCAAAGTCACCTCTTTTAACATACAACATGTAAGAATGTCAGTGTGACTGCTAATTGGTGAAGGACATAGATGTATGAGGAACAGGGTGAAAAGTTCACTCATCCTCCATAGAAAAGGGAGGATCCTCCGACCAGATGGATGTTGTGTCTGGAGGGCTATTGCCTGACGATTGATGTTGGGATGTCGTATACAGGGTGACTTATAATTGGATGGATTCCTTCCAGGACCTGACAGTGTGACCCATTTGTAACAATTAAGCACCCCATAAAGCCTAGGCCAAAGTTTATGGAATTCGAGAAACCTAATTAGCCTAATTTGAATAAATAACTTTAGATTTGATTTGAATTATTCATATAAGATTGTAATGTTATGAAGGGCCCCTTAATTAAATTGTAGAGATAATTCCAGCGTGAAATGATGAACTTCAAACCTACAACAGCAAACTATGTAGCTTAATAATTTGACTATCTTATTGACCAGACTTCTAAGATATTCCCGAATTGACAGCTCATAATTTAAACCATACCTACACGGTCTTGCGAATAGCTCCGGTTCATTTGCAGGGATTTGCGTAAATCCGGTGATGTCACATCAGGGGCATCGGCCGGATGTGTCTACCCGGGTATTACCTGCTTTGGTTGCAAACTGACGATTTGTCATCGCTATAATTATGATACATCTTGTGATTTATACACGGTTAAATTTAGGTCGTCCTGAAACCGAAAGCCATGAACTCGATCATCGAACTCGAAACGATTGAGACCATTATTAAAAAAAATAACACGAAACTCAAATTTTGTGTTTTTTATTGTGAATAATTGTCAAATTTGGATACCGTTCGCTTGTGCTGCCATTCGTCGATACGTTTTACGCACTTACGCATTGATCGCAAGAAAGCGTTACTTCGAGTTCTCATTATTCCACAATAAAAAAAAACGTCTTATTTTTTGTTATTTTTTGAAAATAATGGTCTCCATCGTTTCCAGTTCGATGATCGAGTCATGGCTTTCGGTTCCAGATCGACCTAAATGTAAGCATCCGTGTATATTTTATATTTTTGTGGGATTGCTGTATTTACCTGGTTTCAGTTTAATTTTCTGAGACGGAATTTAACATAGTATTGTTCTGAACAATTATTATCCAAAAGCTTATTTGTAACAACTTTTCTCCTTTCTGTGCAGATTTTGAGGATATCGTTAATTTTATTATATTTTTAATTACGTGTTGATAAAGGAAGTGTGCTTTATTATTTACAGATAGATCTCCAATGGCTGTCATTGAGCTGCGACCGGTACAACTTGAGTCAAGATAGCTGTGAAGAAATCGTAAGCTATAAAATGAAATAAGACATTCTGTTTTTTTTAATAACTGTATTATGGTGCAATCCACTTTAAAATAAAGTTTTTTTTCTCTTTTTTAAAGGATTTATCGCTGAGCGATACGTTAACGTTACGTCGCCCTGTAACATCAGGACAATCCCTAAACCTAAAAACAGTTAACTCTTAATTTAATTAAAAAAATGCAGTAATAGTATCCTAGCTTCTTCAGATAAAGTACTAGCCAGGATAGCATTACACTCTCCAACATCGTACTTATTTGTAGGACCTGGTAAATTAAATCGCAAAGCCTCATTCCGCACACACTCCATCAAAACATGTTGCACATCCTCGACGACTCCATATTCTTCACAGTTGGGTGACGTAACCTTTTTCATCAGGAAACCAAACTTATGACCGGAACGAAGTCTTAGTGCCATAACTAAATCACTTCTGCTCAGCAGATTTTGATCAGTCCAATTATACACTGGAAATATTTTTTTTTTTAGAACGGGCCAGAATATTTAGTGGCAACATCACCGCCAACGGTAAGTAAACCTGAAAATAAATAATTCCAGTTTTTTTTTAGGATCTTCTTCGGCTCGCACACATACATTAAATGGTTTGTTTTTTCAAACCACCCCTGTACCATTAGTCAGTAGTACCATTAGTTAGGGCTCTGGGTTTAGAGCAGGTTAAACCACCGAATTATCAGGAAGTACAAAACAACTCTAAGACAACGTCTGGTTGCACAAAGTCAAATATTAGTTAAAAAACGGAAAATAAATGATGTCTTTATTTTATTTAAATTTCCGAGATAATATTAAAATAATTTAAAACCTAACAGTCTTACAATAATTAAAATTATATGTACAAGTATAGATAGATAAAAAAGTATGGCGAAAGAATCATAGCGCATAAAAAAATTGTTGCCACATTGTATGGCAATGCTGATTCTTTGGTCCTCCAATAAAGTAAATAAATGTGTGACGTCATGACATGTGTGTTTGTATTGTTGTTTGCAGTACGATGTGGACCCGTCGTTATTAGCCGATCCATTGGTGGGTGTCTGCAACACCACATGCCCAGCGGTGAGTATCTACCTACATTTTAAAGGTTTAAGTACTGAATAACATAGAGCAGGTCATTCTTCAAGAGCAATTTTGCAAAAAAAGATACGTTACATTCAAAGTTGACATTAAAATATGACTTTTCCATTTCAGGGCCCCGAAGGACCACGTGGTCCTAAAGGAGACCAAGGACTGAGAGGATTTTCCGGTATACCGGTAAGAAATGCATATAAAAATTATTGTTCTACTATAAGTACACCTCTGCCTAGCCCTTGTTTTGGTTTATTTGTGTGTAACCAAGGAAATCGGTCCGTTTTCAGGGAGTACGTGGTGTGAAAGGGGATGTGGGAATACCAGGTCTCCCTGGCTTCCCAGGGGACAAGGGAGAGCCCGGGCCCCCGGGGGCCATCGTCAATGTACGTATTCACTATATATTACTACGCTTTGGAACGAACAACTAGCTTCATCTTTCTAAATGATCGACTCTTTAGAATTTAGACCATTCAAAAGTGCCAAAATAGTTTCATTGAAAACTGAAATTGAAAAAAAAAAAATTAGCAACAGGAGTTAAAAGTCCGTCACAGGCAGTAGATTTTCTCAATTTTTTTTTCATAAGTGCCCGTAGTTTTTAAAATACATAACTAAGTTTTTTTCTGTTAATTATTATTTGACATATCACACGATTTTGGCTTGACGTCGACTTACGGGACACCATGTATAGCCGGATGATTTGTTGTACCATCTTGAAAAAAATTGGGTATATTAAGTGAACGGAGTAGAAGCCTATGGCATAGTTTTTTATCAGAAATTGGTCTAGCAATAAATATTACTCGTACATACTTAAAGTAAACTTTTAGTACGCACAGGGAAAACAAATAGTAAAAAATTAAATGAAGGAAAACAAAAATCAAATAACAGAATTAACTTATTAAAAACCAAAAAAAAAATAAAAATAGTAAAAAAACCTGTGCGAGGCCAAAAAGGCTCCTATCTCAGCCTCATGCTGCATATTAAAAAAAAAAACGCAGCGCTGGTATTCTGATAGAGCCTCTCATATTAGAACAATAAAAACAGTCATTTGGATAAAATTAATGAACCGATACAAAAATATCGAAATTGTTAAGTGTGCAAACAAAACTATGCCATGAGCTTCTACTCCCTTCACCTATTATTTTTAAGACGGTTAAAATGTCACCCGTTTGCACCTAGCATTAAATTATTTTATAAAATAATTTCATTAATTCTTATTTTATTTAAAGGCATCTGGTCCGGGGTATGTTGGACCCCCAGGTGAACGGGGGCGACGCGGACCGAAGGGTGAGAAAGGTGATATGGGGCAAAAAGGTAAATGCTTAAATAAAAAAAATTGAAACCCATATTAATGTCGAACTTATTTAAAGTATTTTTTTGTATTTTTGGTGTTAAGGTGATCAAGGGGAACCCGGCTTGACTGGTTTCGCAGGACCTCCAGGATTAAATGGAACAGATGTGAGTTGATCACTATTAAATAGGAAATATTAAACTGATCCTCTAAAAACTTATTATCCTTCTAATGATGATAACTTTTTTTAAATTAATAAATCTCTAAAAACTTTTTGCTCTTCTAATCATGCACACTTTTTTAAATAGTTGCGCCTCTTTTTAATTTTCTCGCTTTTTTTCTTGCAGTGGGTCGCAGAAAGTAAGCTAGGTTACTCCGACCAAACGGGTTAGGTTAGGTTAGGTTAGAACTGAAACAGTGATCTCGCAGAAGGAGGCTGCGGAAAGGGAGAGAGAGATCTCGTCCACTCTCCCGATCCGCAGCAGGCGCACCGGGCGCAGGCGGAGGGCGGACAACGCCCTCTTCCAGCCCCCCTAAATGGGTTCAGGGGCGACGGATTCGGGGACATCCGTCGCCCCCCAACATCAGGACCCGAGTAGGCGGCGCGCGTAGTGTTCCGCGCGCGCCTCTTCGCCCCTCTTTTCGACTACTTGCCTAGCACTCAAGTGACCAACTCAGAAGTTTTTGATTGTTAGGACCCAAAAATAGGAATTCTTTGTGGTTGACAAAAAGAGGCGTAATAATAAGGATGATCACTAATATTAAAAATGATCGATAAAAATGATGTAATTTCAAAGAAGGCATAGTAAAAATGAGATAATGGGAAAAATCTGTTAATTTGATGTAAATATGACGAAGCTAAACGCTTCAAAAGTTTTTGGAGAGGATTATTCCCATCCTTGTCGCGCGGTACGGACAATGTATGGCGCTAGTATGAAGTTACATAGTCGTGACGTTTCTACGATAGTGCTGTCCTTGTCTAACCCTTATTTTAAAACGTTTATAACTTGGCAATTGTTTAAGCTTTTCATTTATGTTATAAGTATTGTTTGCACTAATTGGAATCAATTTATTTTTTAATAATAATAAAAAATGCATCATAATCCCTGTTATATTAGATTATTTAATACAATTTTTAGGAGCGCAAAATGCGAAATTTTAGAGGGTATATTAAATACACACCTTATTTAATTGGTTTAGCTAAATATGCGGATTACTTTTCACATGTTAGTGTTTACGGTGATTTAACACATACACATAAACTCACGCCTTCTTCCCATGGGGGTAGGCAGAAACCAAAGAACGCCACCTGCTACGATCCTTAAATACTCCCTTTCCCTAATCCGAAAAGCGAGCCGCGGAATGTCTCTTAGCTTCGCTGAATGTGATTTAAGACGTCATTAAGAAATTTCGCCTAAAGCCCAGTTACACAAAAAAAACAGCCTTGGGGACTGCAGTTTTGAATTTTAAAATGTTATGTAGCTTCAAATTTTTAAATTTCATAATTTGAATTTAATTAATTAAAAATAGAAATGATTTATTATGGATTAAATATATAAGCTTGCATTGCTGACAAAGCGCAATACGTCATACTTATAGCTACAAATATACTGCTATCATTAGCAAGTTAGTGACGCGAATCCATAAAATTTCATAAAAGTCCAAAGAAGTTTTCACTTCAAAAATCTATCCCCCTACAAAAGATGGATTCCCAATTCGATTATTTTAAAAACGTTACGACTTAATTATGTTTCGTTAATGTATAATTCTATCCTCAGGGTTTTCCTGGACCACAGGGGCCTGTGGGACCCCCCGGCGATCGTGGTTTCCCAGGGCCACCGGGACCCGCCAGTAACATCAATGCCTCGCTCATATATGGTAAGTTTATTTAGAGATTTACGTGTAGGCAAAAGACCAAAAGTTTGACAACCAGTCTCACAAATGGCTACTTCAGCAGTAACTAGGTTGTTGGGGTCAGACAGTCGTTCGCTTTCCTTCGTTTGCTTAAGACGATATTCCCAAAATATACTACTTATTTCTTAACTAAGCTTTTCCCAATATATACTATTCCTAAAATAAGCTTTTTCAAAATATAAAATTCCTATACTTCCTAAACAGTCTATGCGAGCTAAAATAAACTACAAAAAAAATATATTTCAAAGTCTCAAGTTTCGAGTGTCAAATTTTATTTTGTTCTCATTCGTACGTGAGTTATCTTGTTTCATTTAGTTTATCTCAAACGTTGTTAATTTATTTCATTGTGCCTGCTATTTTTACATAATATACATCGAAAGGAACTTCGTTCCAAATGGCTGTCCCACGACACCTTTCGACTTTTTTATGCTATTGACAATGGTGTGATACTTGACCATGAACTTCACACCGCCCTAGAATGTCGATTCTGTAAAAATCTCACCGTGACTTGCGTGGAGTGAGCTGTCAGTGTCATTCCGGCTTGGTCAATCCCTAGCATCAGTGGTACTGTCAGCTCACTTCACCTAAGTTTTCACGGTGACATGGTTACAGAATAACACTACTGAATATTATCTACATTATTGTTATTTTCGTGAACTTTCCCATGTTTTAAGTTATTTTGCTATTCGGGGCGGGTACAAATCCATCAAATCAAATTTCTTAAAAATGGGTCCAGCCGTTCTTTAGTTATAAATGGAGTAACTAACCCGACTTACTTTTATTTATACATTTCAAAATTTTACTTCTGTTCATTATGTAGGTGCCAAAGGTGAGAAAGGCGCTCCGGGGCGGGACGGTAGACCTGGTGACATAGGCCTCCGAGGTACACCAGGACGCGACGGTGCTGTGGTAATGTAACATGTTGAATTTGTAATCCACTTTAGGTGTTATTGTAGGTAAAATACAGGCAGTTTTTGAAAATAGGACATCTGATTTAATAGGTCGATAGTACTCACGAAATATTGAAAAACAAAAACAGGCGCGACGCGACTCTAGTACAGTCTGCGAGGCCTAAGCTGAGCTTTGCATTTGTGTGAGTGATTACCAATCGCACCATTGTGATCGAATTTTAAAGGGCCGATTGTGAAGCAAAGGACGCGTCGCTATGTGCACACACAACAATTCCTGCGAAAACTGAATGATTTTTTTTTGACAAAACTCGCGTCTGCGGAGGTCCTAACAATAACAATGGCTTTCATTTTGACAGTACAACAACATTCATTGCATTATTTACGTTGTTGAGCAGACAGGGTGCAGTTTTTCTATACAAAGATGAGGTACATTACAAGTCAAACCGCTAATCCCTTTTTTTGTTTCGATATTTCTAAGTTCTGCCTCGTTGGTCTAGTGGTCGCAAGAGCTACTGCTGAGCATGAGGTCTTGGATTAATGGGTTTTTATATATAGAATTTCTCAGTAGCAGCCCGGACTCTGGATTTGTGCCCGGTTGATGGCAATAAGCTCGCCCCCTATTTTACATGGGACTTAAGCATAACTGGCGAAATATGGGTGTGCTATAGGTACACCTTTGCCTATCCCTTCGGGGATAGCAGGCGTGATGTTATGTATGTGATTTCTTAGTTTATCCCATATCAACGTATATCACTACCTACCTGTATTAATATGTATAAAAACTACATCGTTTTACAGGGTCAACCAGGAGCACGAGGCTTTGACGGAATGCAAGGCATACCCGGCAACATGGGTCCACCGGGCCTACCGGGTGCAGAGGGAAAGCGAGGCTACGACGGACTACCGGTATTTATCTTACACTACTTGTCGCCCGCGAACTTCGTCTGCGTGTTTTTTTTATTTTATTTTACAATCCAGGATAAAAAGTCGACTTACACCCATATTCTAAGTCAAAACCTCGCGATTTCCTCGACTTGAGTCAACCTCACTTAGGTGGTTGGATATTCATAGTTGCAATTTTAATCTTCATCTCTAACAGTGTCCTCAGTCGAGGTGAGTTTGAGTTGAGGCACCAACCCTTATATTTGACAAATATAAGGTTTTTCGGCATCTACCTTGAGGCTTTCTTGAGGTAGTTAACAAGGTGTAACCAAAACACCCGTATTTTATCAGATTACCACGACTTACAACTCACACAACTAACATACCTACCTTATATTTGACATCAGGTGTCTCAACTCAAACTCACCTCGACTGAGGAAACTGTAGTGCTGTTCTCTAACTATACTCAATATCTTTATTGCTTTAACATAATGTGTACTTAGGTGGTAACTATATAATTTAGATCTATATGGACCCTGCAGGGCACAGCAAAAGGGTAGGAGAGAGGAAGCCCTGTTTCCGGAGATAATCAAGTAGTATTTATGACAGCAAATTTTAACTTTAATATTATAAACTAAGTCAGGAGATCGCGAATAAGATAACATTTCGCTTAACCATTACTTTGTATTTTATCTGCAAAAGGTACATCAATATTTTAGATGATTTTTAGGTACCTGTACATGTATTAAATCCTGTTTATTCATTTATTTATAATGTTTTCTTTGAAAAGTTGTTCTTGCTATATTATTTAATCATTATTATTATTCTAATATTACTTTTGTTATATTAGTAATTTCCTTAACATATTTATATATTTTTTGTATCATTTATGTTTATCATTTAAATATTCGTCTAAGGAATAAAAGCATTTGCTTATTTGTAATTTTTTTTATCTATCTCACTAGTCCCAAGCAAATCACTCTACGCAAGTCTTCACGGTAAGATTTTGTTAAATTACAACTATGCATCTCAGAGAGAGGTGAGGTGAGGTTGAGTCAAGTCGAGGAAATCATGAGGTTTTGACTCAGAATATGGGTGTACGTCCTTTTCTCTAGGCTAGTAACTGCCAAAATGTCTACGAAACGATCAGTTAAGTCGTTAAGCGTGAAAGGAAACAGACAGACAGCTATAGTTACTTTCGCATTTATAATATAATATTAGTATGGATTATCGGATATTAAACGACGAATTAATTGAAAAAATTTATACAATACTCGCCCCAGATGGTTGGGTCGAGTTTAAAAAAAAACGTGAAAAATGAAGCTTTATATAGGTGGCATCGTGTTTTACAGAAAAAACTCGGCGTTGGAAAGCGTCATGTCTGTGTTCGCGATTTAGTTTCCAATTTCCTGGAAAACAAGTTTACCTACATAAAGTTCAGTTTGCGCTACTGCTTTAAACATTTCTATGAATTTTTCAATACTTAGTAATAGTAATTCCGAAGTAAAGTTGACTTTAGAATGACTAGTACTAGACATTAACAATAATAAAGATGATATTCGTTTAAGCGCAAATGCCATCCATTGGAACTAAGGAGTTGAATAGTATATGATAGTCGAATTATTAAGCTTGAAGTGTCATAACGCCCGTTATACTGTCGTACAAAATATTGTAAACACTAACACCCATATTCTAAGTCGTAACCTGGAAAGCTACTCGACTCACAACTCTGTCGAGGAGACCTCAAGCAGTGCCTCGGAAGACTCGGAAAGCCCCTTTAAATGGTATTCATAGTCGTCAGATAAAGAAAATTATGAGGTCCCTCGAATGAGTGTGTGTCAAGGTGATACGTGGCGAATACGTCTGTTCAAAAGACATTATGAAAATCTGATAAAATACGCGTGTTTTGGTTAAATCTTCCTTGTTGACTACCTCAAGGACGCCATAAGGTAGATGCCAGCGTACCTTAGATTTGACACTTGGTGACTCAACTCGAACTCACCTCGACTGAGAAAATATTCTGTGAGATTTTTACAGAATCGACATGCTGTTTGAGATGAGAAGTAAAATTGCAACTATGTACATATACTAAATATCAAACCGAAGTGAGGTTGAGTCAAGTCGAGGAAATTATGAGGTACACCTCTGCCCAACCCTTCGGGGAAACAAGGCGTGATGTTATGTTATGTTTTTGACTTAGAATATGGGTTTACAAATTACTTCTTCGAGGGAAATTCTTTTCAGTTTGATTATTTCGTTTTTTTTGTAACAAAAATATTTAATTAGGTACAGTAAGCGTTTAAAAGTGCATAGGTACCTTATGAGTCGTATTGCTGTGAACTCGCGGTACCAGTATGCGTTTAACCGACACACACCGCAAAGATTGCAGTTTTGCACGGTATACACTTACGTAAAGTCGCGTACTCGCATCGCACTGCACGAAACAAAAATATATTTCCGACGCTTTTGTTAGACACGCATCATGAGAATGATGCGTGTCTAACAAAAGCGTCGGAACCCGGTGACCTGGCCGGTTTATGGCATTGTTAAAATTCGAGGTAATCTAATATGATAGCAGTAGGCGCCAAGCGTTGGACCGAGAAGCAGTCGTCTTAGGTTCTGATCTCATAAGATGCAGCGCAGTTTCATTGCCAATTTTTTATTATGGTTTGAAATAATAACAATATTCAAAACAATTGCAGCTTTTTTTATTTTTGTAATTGCAATAATCAGGGTTATCATACCGCTTATTAACAGATTTAACCATTTGTCACTAACCAACACGTTCAATTAGGTTAATAGTAACGAATTGCATGTACCTCACAGAAATCGAAATAATTTACTCAGTTGTCTGTGGTCTAACTACAAAATTTTATTATTTAAGTAAACAACAAACCACCTCAAGTAATTTTATTAAAACAAACTAAAATTGTTCTTTTTAGGTAATATTATTAACGTATCAAAAACTATAAATACATATTATTTGAAAGTAATATCAAGCTTAATCCGCAGGCGCAGATGAGATTCGAACTCATGGCCATTATCGCTTCTACCCAAGCACGGTAACGACTAAACTAGCATGCCATGTTAAGTTGGTTGAAATTATGAAGTACTATCAATTACAGACAAAGTGAGTGTGTGTGCGTGTTTATAGTTTAGAAATAACTTATAGAAGAAGGTCGTAAGTGAAACCGAAGCGCCAATCTATTGCTTTGTGAGAATGCCTATGGGCTTATGAGCGCTACTGTTCTTAGTTAAGTGCCGATTTCACCGATGAAATTGAACGCAGTTAGCACATCTAAACCGCGTTCAAGACACACTGACAGCTATTCAGTTTCACTGGTGAAATTGACTACTAGTCTTCATCATCATTCATCATCTTTTACTTACTTCGATTTCCCCAGGGTCCAGTAGGCCCACCGGGACTGCCTGGCCCTCCCGGTAAGCCCGGCTCAGCGGCTGCATATTCACAGCAAATCTCCATCCCAGGACGACCGGGGCCTGAAGGGCCGAGGGGACAGGTAACCATCCTCTGCCTAACTTTTCCCCAAACATGTTGGTGATGTTGGGGTCAGGTTCCGTCTATCCGAATGTAGCTGGATACCAGTATATTATACACAGAGCGACTGCATAACTGACCTCCACAACACAGATACCCATAATAATCACACTCTGATTCTATTAATATACAGATTAAAAATCCTATAACGGTAAGAGCACTAGGCATTGAAAGTGTACCTAAAGGGATGAAAGCAGGGTTGCTACTCATAATAATAATACTCTGATTCTATTAATATACACATTAAAAATACTATAACGGTAGGAGCACTTTCAATTTGAAAGTGTTCCTAAAGCGATGAAAGCTGGGTTGCTACCCATAATAATAATACTCTGATTCTATTAATATACACATTTAAAATCCTATAACGGTAAGAGCACTAGGCATTGAAAGTGTACCTAAAGGGATGAAAGCAGGGTTGCTACTCATAATAATAATACTCTGATTCTATTAATATACACATTAAAAATACTATAACGGTAGGAGCACTTTCAATTTGAAAGTGTTCCTAAAGCGATGAAAGCTGGGTTGCTACCCATAATAATAATACTCTGATTCTATTAATATACACATTTAAAATCCTATAACGGTAGGAGCACTAGGCATTGAATGAGTATCTAAAGGGATGAAAGCAGGGTTGCTCTTAAAACCGCACGAGAAGTTCCCGAAATACGAACCTACGGCCATGAAAATAATATGACCAGGGCATGAATTGCTAAACAGGTGATCATTTTAATGACCTATAAAGTGTAACAAGATAACTTACTGACTACTAAGGGCAAAGAGGAATGCCCATTTTTCACCTGACTGTGTATAGAAATGAAATAAATCTTAAAAAACAGTTAATTAAATTTTATATTAATTACGCTTATCACAATGTTAAAAGAAACGCAGGATTTTTTTTAAATTTTGTTTTTTGTTTTGCTTATTCTACTTCAAGGGTAAACATATTAGCATGTTTTGAACGCATCTCAACCACCATTTTTTACAACGTTCCATTTTACACACTGCTACTAGACTTTATTCAACTCTGTTTCTGAGTTTCATACATTATTTTACATTTTATTTACTCAGTAAGTATTTCTTTTTTATTGTCAATGTATAATACAGATTATTTAAAAATAAATGAATAATTAAATTAATGAATCATGCAATATGTAATTGAGTTAGGACGATTGAAACGTATTTTTTGACGTTTGACATTTAATGCTCGACACTCAATATAAATTGACAATCATCGAGAATCTAAGCAGTGACATATGGGCAGCTGGTTTTAAGGAATTCACAAAGTAAAAAAGACGTTTTAGAACATAGATATGTATTATTAAGTAACTATTACTATTTTAGACTAAACTTCGAGTGTTAAATAATTCGTTCTAGCACATTTATTTCTTTATAACGGCAAATCCTAACCTAAAAAGTAACATTAATATTTTTGGACTTCGTAGCGTTTCAATTGTGAAAACGACCATATGACATTATTTTCTAATCTTACAGGTAGTGTTTCTACTATACCTTATAACTATACATAAACTTTTATTATCAGGTTTTGAAATGTATGGGAAGTGGGTATTGTTCTTTCTCCAGTGAAACTCAACGCGTTCAAGAGCTGTCAGTGTCAAAAAAATTATGGAATATTGACACTGATAGCTGGTTTAAAAGAGCTGATCGCGTTCAGTTTCATTCGTGAAATTGGCAGTTAGGCCAAGTCCTAACCAAAACCGATCGTCGCGCTCTTTTAAAAGAATATGAAATAATCGCGCGATCAATGAAGTCGCGTTTGAACGTCAACATTCATACAAACGAGCGCCTTCGCGTACTCGCTTTTGGTTGGGACGCTTTTTAAGGCATCGTCCCAATAGATAGTAAGCGATGCGACCATCGCGTGAACGCGCGAAGGCAAAAACTGGTGTCTTATTGATCATCGGGCGAATTGACGACGTGAGCAAGCGACCGTGTATTAGGGCGGGGTGCCCCGCTGCGCCGACGTGATTCGTGCGAATTTCAATTAGGATACCTATTCGAATTCAATTTGTTTGATCGCGCGTTCGTACGAACTAAGTTCGCGCGAATAGAATTACAAACATTTTGAGTTGCGCGACAGCGTCGTGCGATTGTCAGTTAGGACAGATAATCGAGTTCAATATGTTTGATCGCGCGTTCGGACGAGTAAAATTCGCGCGAACCTACGATGATCGCGCATTCGCGTTCTATTGGGACGATGCCTAAGGATGCTTGCTATACATAAGATACATACATAATCAGACTGTAATGTCCCCACTTACGGGACACAGGCCTCCAATCTGTGAGAGTGCCGAAATCTACCACGCGAGCCCAGTGCTGGTTGGTAGATGTCACATGTCTTCGAAGTTTTGGTTTCTAGGACATGCCAGTTTCCTCAAGATGTTTTCCTTCACCATTTTGAGAGCAGTGGTGATGAAATAATTTACACAAAGTAAAGCTCCTGTCTAGTTTCGAACCTACGACCTACAACTCGTAAGTCGCAGCCGTTACCACAGGGCCACCGCTGCTCTATGTGGTTGCTACGAGTATGACTCTTGGATGCTTTCTAAATAAATTACGAATAGGAGAATTGACGTACTATTTCTTTTAAACTCACTTATCTTACAAGTAAATCCTCATTATTTAATAATATGTCTTTAGAAAGGCGAGGCAGGTTTCCCCGGACTACCTGGAATGCGCGGTATGGACGGACTTCCCGGTGTTCCTGGAGTGAGAGGATTACCAGGATTTCCTGGTTTACCGGCACCTCACAGCTATGTACGAGAGGTAACCAGTTAAATACCTTAGCAGTCCCGGTATCAAGTTGCTGACCGGATAAGATTTACAACGGCAGTCTTCTATCATTCACAAATGCATTCCCAAATCGTTCGTTTTATAATTTTTTGTGTAAGGACCAAATTGTAAACGAAATAAAAAATTTCAGGCACCTTCAATCTCGGAAGCAGAAATAAGAAACATTTGTGAAGATATCATTAAAGGTTTGTGCCTATTCATTTTATATTATTGTCAGGGCTTTAATTAAGTTCTAAAGTAAAACTCAGATTTCGACGAGTAATAACATAATGTTCGCAGTCTCCAACGGCTGGTGGCTAAGTAATAACAGCCGCACGGCTTGACCAATCAGCAGCCTAAGTGCGTAACACATTTTCGTAAACGATTACGACGAATCTGTTTGATTTTGACAGTTCAACAACATTCATTGCGTTATTTACATTGTTTAGCAGATTTTTTATCGAACTTATGAAGCAATGGATTAGCAATCTGTTTCAAAACGATTCAGATTCCGATTGATTGCGTATTACGCAATTAGGGTGCAGGTTAAGCTACGCTAGCCGCGGTTGGTCCTCGGATGGGTGCACGTTAAGCCGTTGATGACAGATGTCACTCGTGGACCTTTATCAGTCGTAACGGGTCGTCGAAAGCCCGAAGGTCTGACAATCAGTTTTGCCAAGGATATCGTATTACCCAGTGACTGGGTTGTGACGGAGGTAGGCAGTAGCTCCGTTTTAAATACTGAGGCCCTAGTGTGAGTTTTTTTAACCATTTCGACTTTACGCATCGACCGCGTTCGTCGCTCCGATTGGCCCTTCACCATTCGATCGTCGCGCTCCGATTGCCAAGGGCTATTTTACGCGGTCGATGCGTAAAATCGAGACGGTTAAAATAAACTCACACTAGGCCCACTGGTACTCAGCTGCATGGATAAAGGCTTGGCAGTTGATGACCCGTACCCTAATTGCGTAATACACAAGCAATCGGAATCTGAATCGTTTTGAAACAGATTGCCAGTCCATTGCTTCATATGTTCGATAAACAAATCTGCTCAACAATGTAAATAATGCAATGAATGTTGTTGAACTGTCAAAATACAACACATTAGTCTTAATCGTTTACCAAAATGTGTTACGCAATTAGGCTGCTGGTCTCCAACTATCTCTCATCCTTTCAAGATCAAAGTCCAGTAAATAGGGTCCATCACGAGAAGATAACCATTGAAATGTAATAATTTTTGTCAACTTACCTTCTTTTTTATATCGATAATAGTTACACCTTAGAATAATAACGCATAGAAGGTTCGTCTGATACCTACCTACCTACTACAAAGCCTACAAAGTGGTATTTATGTGTGAGTGAGCGGCACGTAATTAAGCTGTGTTCAATAAAACGTGACCTTGAGCACTGACGGCTCACGGCGCTACCTAAGTCGTATTGGGTATACCTTGAGTTGCTTCACTTTTGGTGCTCGTTCTAGGTTTATATGCGTTATTATTCCAAGAGTTACACATTCACGCCAATAGTGTTTGAAAAAAGGAACTCGATTAAACAGTATTTTGGTCCACAGTTCGTCTAGGAGAGCTGGCTCTACATCACATAGAGCAGACAAACACTATAGTAGGCAGGCGAGGACATCCGGGAAGATCAGGGCCTCCTGGACCACCAGGTAACAAATATAATATGGCAAAAAAAAACTCTAGTAATAATTTTGGGCGCAAAAGGTAGGAGGCTAATACTCAGCAGAGGGTGGAAAAAGGCTGTCAATGATGATGATGATGATGATGATTATCAAAAACTTGCAGGGTTAGTTTTCAAAGACCTGACAAATTTTCAGAGATGATTTAGAATGGATAGTATTTTCAATTTTTGAAATAATAGAAAACAAAAAAATTACAACACTTTTAGTACTGCTCTCTTGTTTTCTTTCGTTTTGGGGGGAGGGATCTCTGATGAAGTTTAGGGGGACTGTCTTATGTAATATTGATGTTCTTAAAGTGCATATTCTCAGTCTAGTTTGAATAAATGACTTTTGATTTGTAATAGTTCGAGTTCGTCGGCCGGCACACCGGCAAATTTATAATTGAACGTTTTCATTTATTTTAATTATTATTTAATTACACTGTCTAACACACTATAACTATTTAATTAAGTGGTTTGAAATTTAACACTTGGCAGGTCTTTCAGAACTTACCCTGTAGAGAAAATACTATTGAAATGTACTACCTAAAGTAGCAAGTTTATCTCCAAAAATCGATTATTGGCTATTAATGTACTCAATCTAATATTTTAACTTCAAGGAATTCAAGGTGACTCCGGAGAGCCAGGCCCGCGAGGTTACCCTGGGGAGACAGGGGATACAGGCAAGACTGGCAGCCCCGGCCCTGCGGGGGAGAAGGGGGACAAGGGCGAAAGGGGGCCCGAGGGCGTCGGCGTGCAAGGACCCGAGGGACCCAGGGGACAAATAGGTAATGAAGTCGACAAGATCAACGGCTTCTGAAAGCCTATTCAATAACTTTAAAGTCGTCCACCTACTTAATAAATGTATACATTAGCATACCCTAAGCCGCTAGGTCAAGAAACATGAAATTTTGCACGAAAGTTTACATCCCAGATAGCAGACAAAGCCGCAGGCAACAGCTAGGTAACTAAAATGTTTGGATGTAGGAAGTAATCTCCGGAACTACACATTCGATTTCAAAACTTTTTTCACTGATAGAAAGCCAAACTTTCGCCAAGTGCCATAGGATATGTTTTATGGTTTAGAAGGCTTCCACGCGGACGGCGTCACGTCCAGAAGCTAGTTCTGAATTAAAATAAATAAACAATTACATACAGCTTCAAGAAGAAGTCCGCACTGAGTCTGCATTTACTTCAGGGTCAATAAAAGCAAACAATTTGTAAAAATATACAACTAATTCACCGCTGTTTTCAGGTCCCATGGGGCCATCAGGACATCCAGGCAGAACCGGGGACAGAGGAGACCCAGGACGAGAAGGTAAAATAAATCACACAGATGCATGTTAATGTGAGAAGACAGTGAGAATGAGCAGTGGTGGTCCAGTGGTAACGACCCCGACTTACGAGTCGTGGGTTCGAACAAAGGTAGGCACTTTACTTTGTGTAAATCATTTCATCACCACTGCTAGCAGAGGCCCTAGTGCGAGTTTCTTTTAACCATTTCGACAATGGAAATCGGAGCGCAACTTTCAAATGGTGAAGGGCCAATCGGCGCGCCGAACGCGGTCGATGCGTAAAGTCGCGAGGGTTAAAATAATATCACACTAGGGCCACTGAACGATGAAGGAAAACATAGTGAGGAAACCGGCATGTCCCAGAACCAAAAGTTCAAAGACTTGTGAAATCTACCAACCCGCGCTGGGCTCGCGTGATAGATTACAGCCACCCTCTCTCGAAGAGAGGAGGCTTGTGTCCCAGTAATGGGAACAATAGGCTGATTATGGTGTGAGAAGACAGAGTGATAGGATTAACTTAATATATTGTAAAATGTTTACTAAACCGTAGTATTAAACGTAGTAAGCGCATGCTAAAGAACGGCTGGACCCATGTTGACTTTTTTTTTTTTAAATGTTTGTAGGCAATGGTCCGAATTAGGTTTTTTTACAGAGAGAGAGTTTCCCGGAAAATTGTAAAATTCGGGAAAACTGAAAGTGCTTTTTCTTTGAGATTTAAGTATGAACTCAATACCATATTGAAATTTTGACAGGACGACGAGGTCAGCTGGCCTACAGTCGTCCTGTAATGTAATCAATAATGTATTTCAATGCAGTAATCACTCAAAATCAATGTTTCAAAATCCCATCATTTAAGTTGTTTTAAATTTTCGTTTGGACTGCTCAGGACCGGGAAGGTTGGCGCTCTTTGGGTGAGGCTTACGTTCAGCAGTGGACGGCAATTGGCTGATGATGATGATGGTGATGATATTTTCGTTTTCAGGACCAATAGGCCCCCGCGGCCACCCAGGACTCCGCGGGACCTGTGAATGTCCTCTGACTTACTACGCGTATTCCCCACAAGGACTTAGCAAGGGACCCTGACCAAATACTACTAGAAAAACATTTGTGTACTTAATAAAACGTTGAATACTTACTTTGAATTTTCATTGATTTTTCTTCAAGTTTGCAGGGGAAGAAAAAAAATACAAGTTATTTAATAAAAATATAATTTAATAAACATAATACCAAAACATAATCGTCGCTAAATACAAGAAATTGTCTCCATACTTTATTTTATAAAAACAATGTAGGATGGCTATGATTTCCATAGATATAATTATATTGAACTCGAAGTACAGCCGCCATTTCTGTTGATGACGTAATAACGGGGCATCAGTTGTTAGCGGGTTCTATTTCGCGGACAGAGTCGATGTCTGCTTTGCAGAAGAAACATTGCTTGCTGTTTAAAAGGTGTTGCATTATACAAGCTCTAGAACAAATAATTTTCATTTAAACTATGTCTTTTCCACTTTATTTCAAAAATCACAAATGAAGTTTAGTCCTTTCATAGTTATTTTACCTGTGACAGCAGCACCAACCATATAGTAACGACTGCAAAGATCACTGTGATTTTGACAGTATTGCGAAATCAGATGTAAAATGACTGTCAATGGATTGTAGATCCAACACTTTCTTAAGAATTATGTATCTCAATCTCGCAACAAACCTGCAAGAATGATGACCACAAGGCATAAAGGCAGTATCCGCAGGCCTAGCGTAGCAGATGGTGCATAAAAGGTCTGACTGCGCCCCACTGGAACCCGGGGACTTCGTCTTCACAATTGTGCCCCAAGCTACGCGTAGTCGATCTGCTACTATCTCTAGAGCTTTTAATTCTTCCATCGTCACGTCCTCTGAATCTGAAATAGAAAAAAATATGGGTACTAAATCGAATATTTGGACATTCAGCTTCATACCGATTGAAGAAATGAATTGTTCTTTTATTAAATCATTCACGTGGCTTGAGTTTCAATTAGTTCGACGATAAGAAGGCCAAAAAGCCATCAAGTTATCCATCCTGTCTGCAGTCGTGGTCAGCAGTTGGACGTAGTCTTGGGTGGCCACATTCATTATCATCTGCCCAGCCTTTTCCTCATAATGTTGGGGTTGGTTTCCAGTCTAAGCAGGTGCAACTGAATACTGCCACAGATAATATAATACTACGTACAGATACCCAATCCCATACAAAGAAATGACACCTTCCTTTAGTGTGGCTATTGAGCTGGCTATTTTTCGTTGTCCAAATTTTCAACAGATGACAGCATCAGCGACTCACTAATTGCCAGAGACTGTACTTTTTCAACGCCATCTAGGAGTCGACCTACTTTTAAAACGTTTCGTGCAATATTTTATTCTATTCTTATAACAGGTAGTTGTTGTATTCACGCCTGCTTCAAAAACCCAGTTATTGGGTTCCACGTTACCCACAGTCACATTTCTTTATGGTCATAGATATAACATTTGTTTAAAGTAGCAACTTACATTTGTAAAAAGAAAAGATTTTGTCGTTGCTCGACTTCCCAAGCATGAGGTCGAGCCCATCCATTCTGAACAGCGGTTCCATCACCAGCGCTTTTGTCACTCGGTCTAGATGCTAAAACGAACAAAAAAAATAAGGTTTACGGCCTACGGTTCTTTAAACACACGCACAGTTCCCACAAACTGCCAACATTCATGATTTGACGGTAAGCATCGCGAAAAAATCATCATTCTCCTGCCCTCAAACCATTTTTTACCGACTTCCAAAAAAGGGAGGAAATGTTTGTTACTTCAGAACTCTAATATTTATAAACTGATCAAAGAGATTTAATTCAGATACAATAGAGGCTATGCGAAGAAATGTCATAGAAAAACTGTGATCACAGTGACGCCATCTAGCAAAATATAGCAAAATTAGAGCGGCTATTGGGAACATCTTCGTACTCAAACTGAAACTAAGAATTTGTTTCAAATGAACCACTTACAGGCACGTTTGAATTGTCAAAGGGTCGGTCAGACAGAAACATGAAGCTAGTTGCCCATTCCAAAGCGTAGTAGGTACCTATGGAGAAGAAAGGGCAAGAAACTCCATGGACACTCTTTTACAGAAAATTTGTTACACCAGTCTTGTTGAAAATAGACATGTAAGAACGATGTAGAAATACGAGCACGTTAGAGACGTCCATAATGAAAAACATACAAAACAAAAAAACAAATCGATAGCAGATTATGCCCTAAGAATCCCAAAAAACTGTGGTCATGACATTTCCGGCCGATCGAACTGTTTGTGTTGCTATTATTATTGCTACTTTTGTATTTGGCATTTAGCCATTTTGATATTTAGCCCAAAAATGTATGGACAGTGAATGTTTATTAACATATCCTGTGGTAGGGATGTTACCATTTAGATATCAAGTTATCGATAATATTGAAAACAATTTTTATCACATTGGAATGGATTGTAACAGATGCCAAAAAAACTGGAAGTTATAAACGAGAGAAGATCAGTAGTTTCAATATTTACAAATTACTAAATTATAAATATTATGGTCTATTGATCTACATGCCAGAATGCTGATAACGAAGTCGTGGGTTTGAATCCCACAGGACGCAAATATTTATGTGATGAATATAAGTGTTTGTTGGTATGTGTGTTTTATATATTTAAAGGTACTAATGCATGTACAAAAAACGTATTTATGTATTATATTAATTGTCTAGTACCCATAGTACAAGATCTGGTCTACAAGTTTAATGCAAACAGATCAGTCGACAAAACATCACAGTCAATCACATTCATACCGCTTGTGTTGGTTAGTTCTATTTAAGAATCTTATACCTGACGATCAATCGAATCATGATAGAGACTACCACCAACAGATCAGAGCATGGGCTGCAGTGCCACTTGTGTCCTCAACTTCAGGTCTACCATCCATTGACAATTTAAATAACTTCGTTTACAAACTCCCTTAACGTCATTGTCGCAAAGTCGAATGAGTAGTAAATAAAATAGTACACACGAAGACATATCAAGCTATACATTTCCAGTTTTAGTTGACCTCGCATTGTTTAGGCTTTTCGTACGATGAGATGTCAGCATATACTAGAAATGTATAGCTTGATATTTCGTCGTGCGTACACGGTCTACAGTCCCATTGACAGTGTACTATTTTACTATATAGAACGACTCCGAAAAATCAAGAAACGTGCAATTGACTTCACCTTTAGTACAAGGTCCGATCCTTTTTTTATTGATCGGCCAGTCTTTCCAAAGTAGATGTCCCCTCTTTAAAAATGCTTCGAGCATAATTTTGACGAAGCAGATTGTAGTCAATTTTGAGCTCTACGGTCTATTTGAACCAACCGTATCCACTTTTCACGTTCTGCATTATTTACATTCCGAAACCAAAATAACAGAAACCTACTTGATCGAATAGTACTTGTACCTTTTAAATTAAATGACTTGATTATTTTCAAACAGACTGTTATTTACTTAGCAAGTGAAGGTATACAAATTTGTGTGTGGTAGGTACCACAGCAAAAAAGTGACAAATAAAAACGACTCCCAAAAAAAAACACTACTCAGTGAAAAAAAAAACTTTAATTTTGGGGGCAATAAACAAAACTACAAAACTAAAGACTAGCGACGTGTTTTTTCTTAGGGTTGAAGTTATCTTGCTTCAAAAGCTTTAGTCTGAAATAAGTATGAAAAGTGCCTGTATTTGGTTTATATGAAATAAATGCTTTGAGTTTGAGTTTTGATGCTTGGCCGTGTAATACTTACATCAGGAGGTAGTTTAGGCTCCAGCATTCTAATGAGACAGCCAGCCACAGGTGCTAGAGCGACGTAGTAATGCACCCGGTCTGTGTCCGGTAGACCTCGTGCGATCAGACGAGCGAAACTAGCGCCCCCACCGCCGCGGATGCAGACCCGGGATACTACTGCCATAAGGATCTAGAATGGAAGCCGAGTTAATACTAAGTTTTGCGGCGTTTCACGTGTGGAGGCCGGATAATAAACCGTCAAGTCATGGTCTACCCGTGTGCCAAGTTTTATCGAAATCCGCCGCTAAGAACAGCGTGAAAAGGTAGGTTACAGAAAGACAGACACGAGTTACTTTCGCGTTTATATTATCAGTATGAATGGTATGTTGCGTTTTATTCAGTTTTTTAAGGTTAAACTTCTTTCAACTTTCGCGAGCGCGTGCGTCATCCCTTTAAGTTTTAACGGAAACTGTTCTATTTTATTAACAGTAACAATTAGTAAAGCAATTCCTGATAAGTTGAAAGCTTAGCAATAAAACCATAGATCGGGAAGCGAAGCTGATGAGAAGTATACATTTTACCTATACAGATTTAAACATAAAAGCCCTGAAATGTGTTATGAACTAATGAAATCAGTGGATGGAAGGGCTCACATAGTTCTTGATAAATATGCCGCCTCCGGATCTTACGATATTTACCTGACAAGTCCTGCCAAGCAATAATTCGTTCTGGTTGTCACAGGCTTCTGGTTTGGTCAGCAACAAGGGGGCCAGGTGTAGCGTCATCTCCAGAGCTCTTGCCAGGCCGTGGTACAGGTCGAAACACGTCGCGCACAACTTGATCTGACGCGATTCAAGGTGAGAATCGACGCTGACATGGTCCATCTAGTAGGAAATAATGTTTTATTAGCAAATAGTTTTGCTTGACGCCTGATTGCTAACCTTTTTGGTTAATGGCAGATATTTCGAACCCTTTGAGGTTTTGCAATGCGCTCTAGAAGTCTCACATTTATTATAGCATAATCAGTATTATGTTCCCACAGCTGGGACACAGGCCTCCTCTCTGTGAGAGGGAGTGGGCCGTAATCCACCACGCGAACCCAGTGCGGATTGGTAGATGTCACATGTCTTCGAATTGTTGGTTCTAAGACATGCCGGTTTCCTCACGATGTTTTCCTTCACCGTTTTGAGAGCAGTGTTGATGAAATAATTTACACAAAGTAAAGCGCCTGTCTGGGTTCGAAGAACCTACGACCTACAACTCGTAAGTCGCGGTTGTTACCACTGGGCCACCACTGCTCCCCCACGTATATTATACTAATACTACATTCATGAGAATATTTAAATAGAAGCACACTAATGCTGCATGCAATTGAAGTTAGAAAAGAAAATTAAGCACCTTGGCTCGAGTGTCACGATGTTTTTTTGTTAAGATATCCATAGTTGAAAAGTAAATTTATTTTCTTTCTTTCTTTCTTTAAATTATGATAATAATGAAAGAACCATAAACATTCATATTTTTGACACCTTCGGAACGTCACTGTCTTACTCGAACTAAGCCTGCTAAGAAAATATTCTTATTGTAGTTAAGTACCTCCTGCATCATAGTGATGAACTCAGAGAAGGCCCAGTTGAGCTGACTGAGCAAGGAGTTGAGGTAGGAAGCCGCCTTAGCCGGGTGAGCCGCGAGGTAGTCCTTTATGCGGCCCTGGATCACCTCCGAGGGGCAGGGACCTTGAGAAAGTTAGGCTCAGATTATTAAACTCATCATAGATATGGCGCACACCAAGTGACATGCGACGAGCACAGCTCGGCGACTAGACTCAACTACAGGCTGCGATGTGGCCGACAAATTTCATATATTTTGTTCAAAGCACCGCACATTTGGCGTCAAGTTGCAAAGTCGCAATGTGACAGGCGAAGGGAGTCGCGGACTCTTGCCTTGATCACAACGACTAGATGCACTGCACACCTGAACACAGTCGCATGCGAACGAATCAACGAAAGGCCAGTGTTAGTCTTGCTGTTAGCGATGAGGAAGATGCACGTGTGTTTGTATTGAGAATATTAATGTAAGTACGATCGATGTCGATGTTTTCACATCGGACGTCGAAGCGCGTCGAATACTTAAAGAAAATTATCGCTTCCGGCACGATGTCTGTCGTTACGACTACTTGCAGATGCAAACGACAACTCTGTGTCTAGCCGCAGCGACAAGAAGTGCAGTTTGCGCTTTCACTTAACATAGTTCAGAGTGACAGCCATAAAAAAACAGCTGATATACATATTCACAATCGATCCAGAATCGACGTACATATTAATTTCAAAACACAAAATAGTTTCACTGATATAAAACATACATTTAAAAAGGAAGCATCCTAGTAGGGATACTAAGTAAAACTTTAAAGACTTTACATGAGACCTGTAGTTTTATTCTGTAACCATCTCACTGTGAAAACTGAAGTGAAGTGAGCGTGGAGTGAGCTGTCAGTGCCACTGATGCTAGGGATTGTCCAAGATGGGATGACACTGACAGCTCACTCCACGCAAATCTTCACGGTGAGATTCTTACAGAATCGACCTGCTGATTAAGCAAAGACACTGGTCACCACACATTGAACTTAATTGAAGCAAATTGACTAACAACAAAAATTGGCCGTATATTCAAATCGTAACTGTCATTATTTGACAGTTGTAAAAATGGCTTTATCACGGCAAATTGACGTAGGGATCAATTTGTTAAACAAATACTTTCCTTGACTGTAGCCATAAATCCACTAATTCTAATATCTCTTGAAATGTTACAGTAAAAGTGGTTCTTATAATAGGTACTTCGATTAATGGAAGTGTCTGCTTTTGACATATCTTCAATAGGATCAAGGAGGCAACTCACTTACCAAAACACTGGCTCATAAGTCCTGCGTCGACTTTGGCCCCGAGGTTGTTGACTGTTGGCTCCCTGTCGCCGTACCTGCGTGATGATACACGTCACTATCAATATCAGCTATCACATGTGTTTGGGTACTAACATTTGGTAAGTTACAGAAGCTTAAGTCCGTAGGGCAGAGTCTTATTTGCCCGTTTTTCATAACTTTGGAAGATATGTTTTTTAAGACAAAACTGATACAAGGTGGTTGGTGTTTGTTCTCAGTTTTTGCCCATATCATTTTGAATCGTCAAACGTACGTTTCGATACGTGTGCCTTAAGTAGTCCATGAGTTTAGCTAAGTTCACGCCGTGCAATAATAGGCTTACTTAAGTCACGAGTATCGTATACTATTTATAGCTCGTGTATTTTCAATTAGGTGATTGAGAAAACAGAATGTATGATGTTTGGGGTTTAAATAACGTACTCCAAATGCTAGTTGATTATTATATTAATTTAATTATAATTTTACAATGAATGAGTAAAAGGACAAAGCGAAAGTTTTTATGTCACAGTAATGGATGCCATTCAGCAGGGGGGGAACACATAGAACATTAAGCACATTGCAAAGAATGTAGGGCCATCTACATTGCTGAACTGGGAAACGTCTTCAGAAGTATCAAAAAAGTGCCGATAGGTGTCGCTACTGTCACAATAAAACAAGATAAAATGTTTATAAACAATCAAATTTTATGGATTAATCATAAAATAAAGAACATTTTATATTACACCTAAATAAAATAAATATTTACTGTGCTACTTGTAGTTGGTGCTTCGTCTATTGAACACACGGATGGACACGCACACTGAAACACACGTAATATGGCTGCCGGAACGTGCGTCTGCGTTTGTTTTGCTTCCTCATATTTTGTGTAATTTTTGTGGTTTTCCGAGTGTTTTCTCCTTATAGAAGTTGAGTTGAGAGTACTCCTCCGTCCTGATACTAAGACTATTCAGAAAACGAGTGAGAGTACTTCATTTTTTTCTGCTGTGTGATTGTTTTTAATAGAAAGTAAAATATACTACTATTATCTAGTTTGTTTTATTCAAATTTCCAGAACATTATTTTACCTTGAAAATCACCTACGTCAATGGTAAGCTATTTTCTTCATACTACATATTTATCCATCCATTTAAAACATAAAGAGCTATAAAAATTATAATATCCTTCCAATCTATAGTACCCATAGATTGGGAATTAGTTCCTGTTCAGAAATACAGATGGCGTATAAAACTGTCATGCATAAAAGATTCGAGAGAGGGCTCTCTTATCCTCTATAACTTATATTACTCTTTGCCATTCAGTCTCATAATGTGAAAAAACCGGCCGGCGCACGCGGTTCTTTTGACGTATGGATGATACTTGAAGTCGATGACATTGACAGCGTCACATTGGCGAGCTGCGGCGCCAAAAATGATGTTATATGGATAATGAAATGTGTTGTATGCTGATATATACAATCTTTTATATTTGTTAACCAACAAATTCAATGTTAAGTTTTTGACTATTTCTTGAATTGCTTGTGGGACAATGTCATAACTCTCATCTTCACTTAATTCGATTTCTGAGTTATTCATTATTAAAATCACAGTGTTAAACACTGACAAACATGTCTACGAACAACAAACTAGTCTAGGAAACTATGAAAAACTAAAAAAATTGTTGTTCTGAAGCTTCTGAAATTGCGCTGTCACTGTTTCTACAGAATGAAACTGTTTTTTGTAATGCTAACTTACCCCTCTCTCTTGACATTTGTATGCTGTGAATTTCTAACCATGGTGTTTAAATGGACTACTTAAGTCACAGAAAAACGTGACTCAAGTGCGGGTTTAGGCAACACAGTGCTATAAAAAAAGTAAGAAAATTATTCTACGATGAAGGATGGACGAAAGACCATGTATTTGAAAACATTGTAAAATAAAAGAGTAACCGTGGAGTTTCTTGCCGTCTTTCTCCAAAGGAAACGACCACTTGAAACCGTGCACCTAGCTTCTGAAGTTTTATAACTGCCCAAGCAGGGTTAAGTGAAATAATATTTAATTTAGATTTTTTGCTTAAACGTGTGCTGACTGAGAAATGTTTTATCACTGCTAGGCGGCTATGAGCTATTGTAATAAATAAGAGAAGATTGTGCCAATACGAGACACAGCTTGAAGACACAGCTGCGTGTCACACACGGCTGAATAGCATTTTTTTTTTCAAGTTTACAGTTAAAATCATGTTATGTTATATTCATCTATAATTTGTGTATACATTAGCAGTTGCAGCTACTTTTTCTAAATACTTTTGAAAAACAATGTAGAATGTATTTGCTGTTCGTGTTCTTTAATCAATAAATTATAACCGTATACTATTGCTGTTAAAATTATTAATTAAACGATTGCGGTTATCATTTATTTATTTATTTTATTATATTTATAGAACACCAACAGCAATATATTCCTACACCTTTTGGAAATCCGATAAACTATTCTTGGAAACAACAGATTCGAGCTTTCTGCAAAGTATATCTATGTATATCGTGCAGAACAGTAACGCAGTTCAATAGATTCCATTTGGATATTGCGCCGATAAATCAAAATGATGTAGAGGCGATATATTAGACCATAGATCGCTCAGTTGGACCGGCAGATACTGTTCAGGTGGTGATTTCTGTGTAGATGAGGATTTGATTATATGATTCCTGGAAATATATCTGCCCTATTCAACATAACATTACGCCTGTAAACCCCGAAGTGTTAGGCAGATGTGTTGGTACCTAATAGTACACCCACATTCAGCCACACTACACTCACTTTATATTTTACTTCATATTTGGCATTTTTAAACACGAAAGTGTTGGAAAAGAGAACCAAAGAACACTGAGCATGAAATGGGGTGACGCACAGTGCGTCCGATTGATTGCATGCAAATAATTGTAAACTAACTGTGATTTGGTGATTGCAAATACAAATACAGAGAGCAGTGGTGGCCCAGCGGTGCGGCTCCGTCTTACGAGTTGTAGGTCGTGGGTTAAATAACTTCATCACCACTGCTCTCAAAACGGTGAAGGAAAACATCGTGAGGTAACCGGCATGTCCTAGGATCAAAAAATCGAAGACATGTGACATCTACCAACCCGCACTTGGGCCGCGTGGTGGATTTTATTCCACTCCCTCTCGCAGGGAGGAGGCCTGTGTCCCAACAGTGGGAACATTTTAGGCTGATTATGCAAATAAACATATTGATGTTTCACCGTATCAACTGTTCAAAATAAAAATCATGTATTCAATTTTGCATCTATTGCGAAGGGACGATATAAGGTGCGCACATACTCATATTTTTGGTTTACAATAACCTCATATACAAGGTCAAATTTAAGATTTACAGACCATTAAAACTGATTATTTGTCTCTATGGGATTAACATCTTAATCGAGAAAAAAAGAATCAGTCGTAACATTCATTTGGGTCCAGTAGGTATTAAAGTTTTGTCCAATGAACCATGGTTTTCTTATCTTAACCTTTTCCCATTTATCCTGATACAAGTAATCTTAGGAAGTAAAGTTGTGAGCGTCCATTGTGTTTCTAAAGAGAAATACGTTGCAGTGCTTAAGGAAGGTAGTTGAAAGTGTTTTATCAAGAGTTCTAGTTAAAGTGCCATGTGTGTGGAGCATTTTTCTCGGTTTAAACTTTTTTATAACAAGGGATGTGTATTTTCTATTTATTTTATCCCCCGTTTATCTATTCTATTCAGAAACATTCTTTGTTATTCAAAGAAATCTCAACAACGACAACACATTCAACAAATAAAAAGGTCCAAACAGGACATCACAGACAGACAAATTAATGAGCCTGTCTGTGATTTTTTGTTTATCTGAATTATTTTGGGTTTAACAATACCTATATATATATCTACCAATATATAAAATTCTCGTGTTTGCGACACGGTGTTTGTTACCAAACTCCTCCGAAACGGCTGGACCGATTTGTATAAAAAAATTATGTGCATATCGGGTAGGTATGAGAATCGGCCAACATCTATTTAAAAAAAAAAAAGCAAAACAACGTTTGCGGGGTCAGCTAGTATATACATATATACATTTCAATTGTTCTAAGTCTTTTCATTTGATACCCAACATGGCGTCATAAAACATTTAGTTCATGATTTCATGTCTTCTAGAGGGCGCCATGTTCAATTTGAATGTGAAGTCACATCGATTATAACCAGCTGACGATCAAGGGTCTTCCAACGATGCCTCATTTGTCAAATTATGATAAGGAGTTTAGAAGTTATGAGAGATCAGATGAACATACATACAAAACGGTCAAAATCATAACCCTACCTTTTGCTTTGCCGGAGTCGGGTAAAAAGTCTGACCTGGATACCCGATTGTCATAATTAATGGTCGTCGTTTAAGATTAAATGATAAATGATTTCATTCCTGAAAGAAGGTTTGTACACACTTTTTCACGTTAATCATATTTTTTACTATGTTCATCTACGCTTGGCGGTTTCCTATCTGACTACTCTGAGAAGAAAGGCCGAAACAAACTCAGAGGTCACAGTCTCTTTAAAAAAAGTCCAGACATAATCTTGGTCATATCATGTGAATACCACGTAGATCGGTGTCTGAAATGGTCTTTTGAGGAAAGAACGACACACATTAAGTAGACCTGTCTAGTCTTAGAGTCTCGTCAGAACTTAAGGAGCTCAACGATTCGACGAACAATACCAAAGAAAGAACATTTGGGTAGGCGGCATAAAGTACTTAAACTGCAAGACCATGATTACAATTCTGAACAATGACACATAGTCCCCCACCTTCACAAAAATAATAAAAGAAAAATTGTTAGCAAAATAAAATATAAAAAAAAACCAACGTTCAGTCATTCATTCAATTTATTGGAGCAGCTCAATCTTTTTGTCTTCAGTTAGTCAGTCTTTGACAGTATAATAGGCTTTCTGGCATAGTTTGCGCTTCGGTTCGTAATCTTTATGTAATTACCTACTTAGCTTTACAGATGGATGACATTAACCCAGAATGGATGTAATTGGAAGTCTTCGGGCATCCTTTGCCCAGTAGTGGAATGATGGTAGCTGATAATTTACCCAGTAAGTTTGTGCAAAGATCAGAGCGGCAATTCCCGTATTTTTAAGAAAGTTCGCAGTCTAATCGCATTTTTTTAACAAGTTTTTGACATTGATTGTCGCTGAGATGCGATTGCGACTTGAATTTTAAAGTTCTTTAGAATTTGGCTTCTGATGACTTAGCCCTACTACCTAAATTCAACCCCACCAGGTTATATTGGAAGTATTAGCTCTGTTGCGATAGGGTTCATCCTATCAAGTAAGTGTTGGTGTGTGTGTCGGTGTTAGTTGTGGTGTTGTTTGTGTTCTCACCTGGCAGCTAAATGGGGCCACTGTCGGTGCCGGAAGCCGAAGCCGGAGCCGTGCCAGAATCTGACGAGCACCCAGTTAGACTGCGCCCACGCACGGTTCTGATACGGACGCACCAGCTCTTCTACCATGGACATCTGTCTGGAGCAAAATAATGGTCCTGGACGTTGGTGTTATATAAACCTTCGCAAGTTATAGAGGATAGACAAACAGAGTATTCTGTAGGGATTAGTCACGAAGGGGAAAAACAACCTGTACGGAGCAGCACATAAGGTAAACTTCTTGGCAAGATGAATCCTCAGGAGTCAAATCAAATCAAATATTTTATTGGAACAGAAAAGAAGTTATTTTTTTTTGTGTTCAATAACAACTACATTTGTTTAAAAAAAATGTTTTGCCATTAGCGCCCACTTCCGAGAGGAGAGACGTCGGCGTTCCAACATTTATACTGTATTTCTGTGCTGTCGCCCGCCAAATTAAAATTTTCTTTGTTTGTTTTTTGCAAATTACAGCTCTGTGGCCCTAGTGTGAGTTTGTTTTAAACGTTTCGATTTTACGCATTGACCGCGTTCGGCGCTGCGATTGGCCCTTGGCAATCGGAGCGCAACTTTCGAATGGCAAAGGGCCAATTGAAGCGCCGAACGCGGTCGATGCGTAAACTCGAAATGGTTAAAAGAAACTCGCACTAGGGCCTCTGTTTTACATCGTATATTGATCAAAATTCGATTCGCTACTTTAGAAATGATATATTTACTAAATAATAATCATCAATTTCATCAGTCGTCAAACTTTAAAAAAAAAACTTAGCTGGAACAAATTTCCAAAGTCCTGAGGATTCACGTAAAAGCAATTCCTGCATATCTCACGCTTGGTTTCAGCGTTTTAACAATATCAGACAGTTTAATCCAGGTTTCCTTAAGAGGACGATTTTCATTTGCTCAGGGCGTGTTCCATGTGGCACATGTAGGATTTCTTATCGGCAATTTAGCACCTTAAGACTGTGCTGTTCTGGAAGTTGGCAATATCGCAAATAGCTGCCAAAAATTTCGCTGTTTTGATTAATTTATAAATATTACTAAATTAACTGCCTTGTTGGTCTAGTGGTCGCAAGAGCTACTGCTGAGCATGAGGTCCTGGGTTCGATTGCCAGGTCGGGCAGAGTGTTATTGGGTTTTTCTATCTAGAATTTCTCAGTAGCAGCCCGGAGTTTGGATTTGTGCCCGGTTGATGGCAATAGGCTCGCCCCTATTACATGGGACTTAAACATAACTGGCGAAATGTGGGTGTAATAAGGTATACCTCTGCCTAACCCTTCTTGGAATACAGGCCTGATGTAATGTATGTATGTCGTGGTAGTTCCTGTTGCTAGGTAGTGTCATACCGCGCGCATCTTCGCCGCCCGCGCACCTCACCGCTAACTCGGGCGAAACGACGCAGACGACGAACGAAGGAAACGGACGTAATACAGCGATCCTCCGCGACTCTAAGTCGCGACGCTACCTTTATTGTAAATTGTTATTTATTTCGATGTTCAGTGTGTTCTGTTTAATTGTACATTTATTTAAAAGACTTTTAAATTATGTTTTTCAATAATAACACTGGATTGGGTGTTCTTTTATGCTTAAGCTTTACGTGTAATTAAGCATTTAGAAGGTTTCCAATTGTTTTTTTTTTACGATTTAACCTTACCAGCCTTTTCCTAACTACGTTCGGGTCAGCTTTCAGTCTGACGGAATGCAGCTGAATACCAGAATTTGACATGCAACGTTTTCTATCTGACTTCCACAACCCTGTAACTGGGTAACACGATACGGCTTGGTAAGCCTGGTGCTTTTTTAATTAATATTCTAGTCCAACACAGACCGATTTTTACAAAATTTCATTTTGTAATACATATTAATTAATCAAAACAGCGAATTATTTGACAGTTATTAGCTACGTTGACGTTGTCGGCTACTGTAAGAATCCAGCCTTTTAATACTTTGCGCGGAGCATCGGCAAATTTGAAAGATGCTAGTTGACAACGCCCGACGTTCACAACGCTTAAACAGGCCATCAACAAATAAGCTCTTTTTGGCTTATGCTAATTCCTTCAAACTACGTAGCCCCGTATAAACATAATATAATAATATACAAATTATTTCAGAAAAAAACACATTAACGGTTCAAACAATTTAACAAGATTCAATATTCACTCAGAGCCACACACATTAATTCTAAAATAGTGCGCCGCTTAGCGAATATTTGAACACCCGGACGCTAACCCCAAAGTAATAAAAAAGGGGTTCACTCACCTCTACCACGACAATTTGACTAAGGTTTTCTTTAATTCTTAATTTTAATAGTTCAACTCACTGTTTCAGCGGCACTCTCTCGATAGCCCTCATCGTGGCCGGCTGTGTCGCGAACGACGCGAGAGTCTGGACAAGAGACTCTCTCGTGCTTGCCAGCACGATCCGCTGGTCGGCAAACTCCGCACACAGGAACGCAGCACAGGACACCACTAGTTCGTCCCAGTCTGAGGTAAAAAAATGATTTATTTTGTGTTGTGCCAGCGAAAGTACAGCTACTCTACAGCCTTTTTTATTTTAAATATATGAACATTTCAATCGCTGCTTAAAATGAATGTGAAAGCATGGGTATCATTGCCTTCATGGCTGTGGTCATTAATGTGACTGCTATGCTATTTATTATGTTTTGTCGGCCGTAATCCACCACGTTGGCGGATTACGGACTTTTTTATATTCATTTTTTCGGGTCGCTCTGGGCGGAGCGGGAGGGCGTGTCAGTCTTTTACTGACTTAAACCCACCCGTGCTCCTTCAGTTCCCTATGCCAGGGGCCACGGTATATCTTTGGAATAACCCGCGACCCTGGCAGGCATCGGCCCTGTCGGACCCCGTCACTTAGTGCTGACATCTCTTTGGGTCGACGTGGTACACGATACGCCCTGAGCCTGGTCCTTACCGGACGGCAAGCCTGGGTCTACGTTGGCCGGGAATCTGCTGGCGACTCCCTTCGCCCAGGGCGTCTCTTGCGACGACTAGGGGCGTGAGGGCACAAGGTTTGCCTCTCCCTCACGCGCTCCGCCTCCTCCTTCGGCAGCCCATTCACTTTCGCTCTGTAACATGGCCTGGCCCACGTCACCCAATGCCCCACTATATCTCAGTGTCCCAGAGGCTAAAGAGCCGAAAAAGTTTTCTTGGGTACGGGGGTCCGAGACCAAAGTTATTTGCATCTCGTGTCTTTCAATACCTCGCCGCGCTCGGGATTCTAACCTAGAATCTTTCGCTACGCTCGTGATTTAATTATAAAATCCAATCCGTGACTTAAGTATCAATGCACAAATAACTATTCGTTAACAAAAAGTAATTATTTTCTTGAAATTTAGTATACAGAAAGAAAGAAAGAATAATGCGTTTAGTGCCATTTGCAACACAATAAAAAGACACCTTAAAACTATAAAAGCTGTTCTTCTTCATAATTTGATACATGTGTGTGTGTGTGTGTGTTGATTTTGCAACCTGTAGCAGTGTTTATAATCTGTAATCATGTTTTTAGTTTGTATAGTGGCCATGCTGCATGCAGGAGTGATGTTTTGTTGTTGTAAATATTTGATGGTCTCACCTGGTATCTGGTGAACGGGCATGGTGGGATGCATGTACAGCCGCAGTGTATTGCACAGCTCCAGCATGGCGTCCACGTGGTATTCCGGAACGAACGCGAATAGCGACTCTGCAAATTCTGTGCCACCTGTACGATGTAGCCCGTAATGGCGGTTTATTTATTTTAAATATATTTTTATGCTAATCAATCAATAAACAATGTTAACATAAAAAGTATCATCTGTAGGTCCCTACATTTGACTTAATGCTAGTTAACAAAACAGGTAGGTGTTATGTAGCCATGTTGTCCTCGGCTCACGAGGATAATCTAGCGAGGTTTTTTAAAATCTTTCTATGACTTATTTAAAAAAATGTAGTTCAGTTTCAGAAACTCTATTCTAGTCAAATTATTTATTTATAGCTAAATCTGATGTCAAATTGTACCTACTATTGGTGAGTTGTGCTATCAGATTGATTGAGACGGGACCAGCAGGCTTTCAGAATGTATTGGTTGATCGAGTAGGAAGTTCCAATTACAATACAGTAGAAGTAGGACTAACTGTCATAATAGGCATTAATGATTTTATTAAATGCTAACGCTTTTTTTAAACCACCCCTGTATCAGAGCGAACAAAAAAAAAAACAGTAAAGCCATTTTTGAGTTTTAGCGAGACAAACGAACAGCAATTGATTTTATATACAAGAAGAAGATACAAGCTGACTCGACGTCCGAAATCCTGTCCTTTCAATAATTCATACAGAAAATTCCTAAAGAAAATGCACTATCAGTTTTCCATTTCTAGCCACTTTTCTATTTGGTTTTTCCGTAAGAACCCTGATTCGTACTACTATGTACATTTTAAAACAAAAAATTTACAAATAGGTCCAACTATATTCTATTAACTCTTCTAGTTTCTGTTAGTGAATACTGCAGATAGTGCCAGTCCATGAATTGATGACCAATAGAGGGTTAATACATTACTTACGATTAGATATTCCTATTTGTGAATTGGATCCCGTCCGAGGTGTCGCCACTCTTGAAGGTTGACTTTGAGGACTGAAAAAGGTGAGAGGTCAGCAAAAATGCACAAAAAAAAGACATGTAGGTATCTAATCGAACATCAAATAACTCCCATTTCGCGTTCCTAAAAGTATTATTTAACTCTATTGGACGAAATTGCGCGTCTTTTATTTCAGTATTTCCTAATTTGGGGACCAAAAAAATCCTAGGCAATTAAATGCGACAAACTTTGGTGGTAGCGCTCGCCGGCTGCTCCAGCGGCACGCACTCGTTTTGCGCGGTTGTTTGCAGTTCCAAGAACAACTAAGTTAAACCCAGTTGGTCGGAGTGCCCTATATTGGTTACTGCGACCAATGTGGCTCACGCGTGGTTGGTTATAGTTCTAACCGCCAAACCCGTTTGGTCAGGGTATCCAAGCTTAGTTACTGCGACCAACTATGAATAAAGGTCATTTATGAAAAGGTCAATAAAGCAGCGGCTCGGTTAATTGGAAAATAGTTGCAAAATTAATTGTAAAATTAATAGTAATTGCAAAATTAATTGGAAGAAAATAGTTTAATCCTCAAGGGTCAGCGTAGACACAGTAGGAAAATGTAAGAGCAGTAAGTTTGCTCGAGCATAATATTATTCTTCGCAGTCCAGTCGATCTATTCTGGAAATATCTCACCGTGAAAACTTAGGTGAATTGAGCTTGAACTGAGCTTTTTACATAATAACACCACAGTTTTGAGTGATAATATGCGCAAACATGCGAAAACGAATGTCTCAGGGAATTATCTGTGGCACTCTATTTTGTTGTGATTTATTTCATTATTTCACTTTCAAAGAAAAACTGCTCGAGCATTTTGCGGCCGGTCTGTAAACGTCTTTTTTTCGTTTAAAAGTAAAGTAATAACTCCATGAGTACCTACTGAAGCTCTGGCCACACTGAGGTGAATCCCGCGCGTTATGCGGGACGCGACTGCGCGCGTCGGTTGTTTTATTATATAGGATGTCTCGGTACAATTCGCACCAGCATGTCGATTCTGTAAAAATCTCACCTTGAAGACTTGCGTGGAGTGAGCTGTCAGTGTCATCCCGTCTTGGTCAATACCTAGCATCAGTGGCACAGACAGCTCACTCATTTCAACTAAGTTTTCAAGGTGAGATGGTTACAGAATAGCACTACTGTTTAACTTGTATGGAGGTGAGTTCACCTCCATATAACTTAGCTGACACAATCGGCGCGAGCGAATTTCGTCCCCAACGTGCGCGGGATTTGCTTCAGTTTGGCCGGTGTTTAAAAGGATCACATACCTTTGATCGGAACCGGAGGTATAGTCTAACTGTAGCGAGGCGTAGCTGTTGCCACCCAGTATCGAGCTCTTGCCGGGAAATATCTCTTTACTTGCCACCTGCGCGTACTGAACATTACTTTATTAATATCCGTCCTACGTCGGCAGCTCACTTAGGGAACATAATGTGATACGTGATTTCAAATAGCTACGAACCCGTAAGGGCCTGACAACATTTACCACCGCCACACCACATCTCAGTGACAAAATGTGGCTTATTAGTCGATTCGCACGAATTTGCTCGCCCGAATCGGGTGAATCGACACTTCAATGATATTATTTTTTCTTTAAGCGACTCGAATCGACCACTTCAGAAATATTGAGCAATTGGTATATTTTAAATTTAATGGGTAATGTAATAATGTAGTAATAATAATAATGTGTTATATAATAATTATTAATTCGTGCGATTGGACCTGTTGCGTTGTGGTGACAAAAAAAAATTCGTTGTGTTTGCGTTGTCGCTAGTAGTCGGCTAGTCGCGATGTTGTTACGTTGTGGCTAACGTTTTCAGACAGATCGACTCCGTTTGTGATAGTTTCGTCGCATCGACGCAACGTTGTGGTTGCGTTGTCAAAGTCAAATGATTTATTTCGAATATGCACATAAATGGAACTTTTGAACGTCAACATTTACCAAAAATAGAATTGAATATAGTTGCTCCTTCTTAAAGGTAGTTTCGTATGGAGAAGAACGGGCAAGAAACTCCACCGTCATATCATGATACCTTACTCTTTTAAAATGTTCTACAATATGTTGTACTTATAGATTAATTATTTAATTATATGTGAAGACGATGCAACTAGAATAAAATTACCATGCCACAACAGGTAAAAAGTATTAAATATAAAGCAATCGCAGGTAAATTAATTATGTAATAGATACATAGTGCTCACATATTTACAAATATTGTAAAAGTAGATGATTTCCATATTTTTGTTAACAAGCAATAGTGTTGTGTTTGAGTTAAAGTAATTACAGAATGTAAAATCAACGTCTTATGAATAAATAACAAATACAATTTAATAAGCAACCAGTTTGATTTTGTCTAGCCACTATATTGTCCTATAGAGCAGGACCAGCATGTTTCCAAGCATTCATAACTAGGATTCAATGTTCTTGTTTGTAATATGCTTATTTACAGAGTGTACTTTTGACATGAGTTTTAAATTTTCTTTCATTTAATTGCATTAAATCACAAGGTATTTATTGTAACCTTCAACACAGTACCCCATAAAAGACGTGTGTTCTATTAAAATCAGAAATATGGTTGATCGATTTTATTTCTAGTGTTCAAATTAATTATGTTTATAACCTGTTTTATTAAAAAGATGTAGTTTTTTTGCATACATAATATTTTCATAAATGAACTGGCAAAGTAACGTCATCATGTTACTCGTAGTCTTCTTAAATAGTTCCTTAGGAGATTTGCGGCGACGTTGATTGAAAATCGCTGACAACTTTCTTTTGCAAATAAAATTGATTCAATGTCAGCAGGCCGACCCCACAGTAAAATGCCATATTACATAATGCTGTGAAAGTAGTTAAAATAACCCAAATTTTTCTAACAGCATAAGTGGCCGAGCTTAGTTGCCCCTCAAGAGATGATATACGAGGTCTCCATTGTAACTTCTTGTCTTGCGTGATTCCTAGGAAAACCTTTTTGTTAATAAAATCCAGTTTTTCTCCATTCAATATGATGCCACATTCGCAACTTCTAACATTAAGTAATTTAAATCAACACATTTGTTTTTTTCTCATTTAGTTTCAAATTGTTTACCGTAAACCAATCATGGACCAGAAGAATAGAGTTATTCACGTCGTCAAGATTTTGTGACCGTCGGCGTCGCCTTGATGTGGCTGCGAGGTCGCCTTGATGCCAAATGTGGTTCGTGTGAATCGATTATGCATTTTCATACAAGTTAGCGTCCGTCTGCGTGCTGTCGATGTCGTTGCGGAGTGGTGGTGGTACGTGTGATCGGGCCCTTAAAACCAGTGTGACAGAAAAAATCACAATCTTACTTGAATATGTGTGGCATAATCAGGGTCTGATGACAGCCTCAAAGAGTGCAGTGTTCCCGAGAAGTGCTTCGCAAGCTCTGTCTGCCTCTGTTTGGTCCAGATAGCTCCCATTACCCACGCCATTTGTAATGCACCTGCTTCTAATTTCTCCTGGAAAATACACACAATATGCATCATTGTCTTTGTTGAAGTTTTTACATACCATATTGATAAACCAAGTTTTTATAGTTGGGTATTTGGTATGAGAAAAAGAAAACATTCAAATAAGTGAAGCACTCAATTTCCAAGATAAATACTGTTCATAATCCTAACTATAATAATATTATAAATGCGAAAGTACGTTACACAGTTTGTTTGTTACGCTTTCACGCCAGAAAGTCTGAACGGATTTGAATGAAATTTGGCACACAGATAGACCCTGACCTGGGTAAAGACATAGTCTAATGTTCATCCTGGATCACAGACAAAGTCGCGGGCAACAGCTAGAACAACATAAAATAACATTGGGCCCTGAAGGGTGACAGAGTTGCACCTAATTAGTAACACTAAAATTTCGCTAGTCATGTTTAAGTCCCATGTAATAGGGAGCGAGGCTATTGCCATCAACACGTGCACAAATCGAGACTCCGGGCTGCTACTGAGAAATTCTTGCTGAAAAAACCGAATCACACTTTGCCCGACCTACGAATCGAACCCGTTACTTACTTCAGGCTCAGCATTAGCGCTTGCGGCCACTATCCATTCAGTGCGGCCGACGCGCCTGCGAGTTTTTCGTTGTTTTTGCAAGTGCTGGCGGCACTTATGCGCGTCTATAGAATTTACTTAACTTTTCTCGAGTGCCGCACTTGTCCGTTCATTGTGCAACTCTATTGTTTCAAAAACATCGTAAAATAAGGGTCGGGAAGGGAGTCTACACACTAGCTACCTGTTTCGAATGTTACATAAAAAAACAGGTAATGCTTGACCATTCATGTTACAAAAACAACTGTCGTGTGAAACAACCTTAACTTGTAGCGTTATTGTTTTATGACTGTCGTAAAACTCGAAGATTTTCAAACTCACGTTGGACAATGAAGTAAACGAAGCACTAATGCGGCCAGCCGCACTTGGTAGACTTTCTTCAAGCGCGCATGCGCGTTCATAGCACCACACGAAATATTTTTGAACGCGCATAGGCGTTTGCCGCACGGGGTTAGTGAGCAACGAGGCAAAAATATAAATTCTATTTAATTCCATCGTTAAAATAGGCATAGAACGACTTGAAGACGCTTAGGAAGAAAATTCATTTAAATGTTTCTCTTTTTTCCTCAACACCATAAAATTTGAAAAGTTCATTACCAAGTTTTATTTTTATTTTTCTAATAACTGTCACGACTTGGCTAATTGCTCGTTTTCGGCTTGACGTTGATTTCTGGGACATGTTATATAAGACAAGCTAATGCGTTGCAATGTGTTTTTTTTAAACTGTTTTAGGGTTAACAAAACAAATACAAAGTTACTCAAGTCGGTTAAGCACCTTTCGAGTTTCAGCGAGACTAACGAATAGCAATAGACTTTTATATATAAGATAACTCAAATATATTGTTTATCGAGGAAGGTAATGTTTGCAGTACGGTACTTTTTATGTGACTATAGTACTAACCTCATAAACACATTTGGACCTCTCCAATTCTTTGATCATGTTCTCCATGAGTTGTTTCTTAATTTTGTCTTGTTCTGTTTGTTTGCCATCAGTGTCTGGGGAACAAATCCCTATTTTTAAAAACATTTGCATTATAATCTCAGTTTTTTTATTTTTATTAACCTATATTTTTTATAAGTTTTGGACAGAAAATATCACTGAAACGAGTTTGCGACTTGAATTTCAACGATTTTGAAGTATGAGAATTGGATCGGAGTCTACAGATCACAGTTTTCTGAACATTTTAACATTTAAAATTCCGTAGTTTGTCTATTCTAAGACGTTTTACAAAAGGCTTTATAGAGGTCTTATGGCCCAAACGTTTGATAGTTTAAAACGTTGAAAAAAGTCAGTTACTCTTAAATTTTGGATAAGTTGTGTGTATAAGGGTGATTTTTATGAAAATTCCATGTATTTAATTTTGAGTGACCTCCGCTCGGTCCGCCATCTTGGATTAATGATGCCAAAAATGAGAATTTGTTCAAAACTCAACTTTTATGTGTGTGAGTTGTACCTACTAGAAAAATAGATCTGATCAATTTTATTGCTAAAGATTTTTTGTTGGTTTTCTACAATACTTATACATACTATATTAGAGGGTAATCGACAGTTCAACAACATGAATTGCGATATAGACGTTGCTGAGCAGACGAACTTTAACCATAATGAGCAAAAGATTAGCAATTTCCTTCAAAATACTTGGCATTGTGATTAAAAGTATTATTCAAATTGGGGCAGGTCTGGATAAAAAGCCAAGCTGTATAAATGAGAAATAGTATAGTCTTAACCAACCCCCTGCAGCCTGCAACTCAGTAGTGACGGAGTATATTCGATACTCAATATCGTGAAGACAGTCGGCCATGTCCAGTTGATTGTCCCTCAGCTCACATAACTGTAAATAACATTCAAAGGAATAGATTTAAAAGATGCAGCTACAAGTAAAATCATGTCAGGTGTGGTCGCGAGCCATAAAGAGAGAATACAAAGAGTGAGAGAGAGAAGAGAGTGAGAGAAGTGAGATAGAGAGAATCGAAAGAGTGAGAGATACGAGAGAGAAGTGAGATTAGCGATCGCTTCTAATTTTTTGAGGCAGGCCGATTGCTGCTTTGCTGCCTAGTAACTTGTGTCACACCTAATCCCTTACGTTTGAAGCCAAGCGCACAATACAGCCGCAACGGGCCGCAGAGCAACGCATTTTCACACAAAGAAGTGCGATGCGGCCCGTCTGCAGTGCGCGTTGGTTCATAGAAAATTTATATGAATACTAGCTTCTGCCCAAGGCTTCTCCCGCGTGGATGTCGCAAAATAACCCACCGGAACGTGACCGGGACAAAATGTAGCCTGTGTCCTTTACCAAGATGCCATGCTGCCATTTCCGTTTACTTTTCCGAAATCCGTTCAGTGGTTTAGGCGTGACAAGGTAACATGCAGACAGAGTTATTTTAAAATTTTGTTAATATGCATAATTTATATAGTGGTGATGGAGGATTTTTGCAATACGTCGCGGCCCGCCCCAATCTGCTATACATCTGCGAATAGGGAAGCATATTCATTGTTATGATACCAGTCATTCGTGTTGAGCAAAATGTATCGATGCATAAGTCATGACTCTGTGTGATTTATATTGCATTTTCTGCAGTCGAGACATGAAAAGGAAGTTCAGTATCAACAGTCACGCTACATTGCGAAAATACACATTCGTAAATTTAATGGAGCAGAAGGAATAGTTGTAGCGGATTTGGGTTACTTTTGCTAATTAACTGTCAGACACAGTTAATTAGCAAATGTACGTTTATTGACGTGAATACGTCATTAAATTTGCTGCCATAAAAAAAAACTGGTGATAACATAATCAGGGGATACAGTTAGGTGTTGCAGCTACATATCTATCATCAACATCCAAAATATAATTACACCACTCGATGGCTAAAGAATCGAAGAATTTGTAACTTCGAATCAGGACTGTGACAGCACGACCTCTGCCCACCTCAGAAAAGATTACTCGTTATGTTCATGTATTTAAGTAAATCACACGGCCCTGTCCACTACACAGGCACACCCCTTTTTTATCTATAAATAGTATCAAAAAGTCGTTTTTTGTAACCGTCTTTTTAACTATGAATTAACTTAACAATGAATTGGGATGATGACTAATATTAAAAATGTTCATAAAAATTATGTAATTTCAAAGAAGGCTTAGTAATAATGAGATAATCGAAAAAATCTGTTAAATCGGTGTAAATTTGAAGAAGATACACGCTTTAAAAGTTTTTGGTGGGGATTATTGCCGTCCTTGTCGCGCGGTACTGACAATGTACGGCGCTAGTATGAAGTTACATAGTCGTGACGTCACTTCTACGATAGTGCTGACCTTGTCTAACTATTATCTTAAAACGTTTGGCTGATGGTGATGCTTACTTGGCTGATGGTGGTTCCCCTTAAAAGTTATTTTTTATACGATTGCCCGCAAAGTTAAAAAAACCTTTATGACAATTACATGAAATATCAATCATACAGGATTATATGAACTACGAGGGTTGTATTGATGATTTTAACTACATAACGGCAACCTGGCGCTTCCTTCTTGAACAGTATTATTCCCGCCATCATAATGACTGGCTCAACTTTAAACAAATCACGATGTACTCTCGCATAGGCCGTCACAACATGAGTAAAGCCTAAAAAAAACCTTCTTCATCACTTTCGCAGGCGCACCACACCGCACTTCCTTGTAAGAAAATGCGCTGCGCTGTGGCCCGTTGCTGCTGTAATGAGCGCTAGGCTTTACAACACCTTAATACCTTCTCTGCGTGTTTGATGGCAGCACCGTGGTACAACGCGAGGAGTCCGTCCATAAGCCGCAGGTATGCGGTTCTTATGTCAATGGACCCCGCGCCCGGCATCATGGACCTGGTGCCCTTGAGAGCCAGAGCCGTTTCTCCCGTAGTCCTGTATGAGAAGAACGAGAGACTTGAGAAATTATAACCCAGAACAAATTTGGTCGGTAGAGGACCATAGGGAGCAACCACACTTATCGACGTGGATTCGTAAAATGCAATAAAAGCGAAAAAAGAGCGCCTATGGTCGGTGGTGCTACGCCGTAGCGAGCGTAGCGTAGCGGCGGCTACGTCGTAGCCCGTGTGCATAGCAATTGAAAGCTACATTTATGTAGTTTACAAGGCACTTTTTTTCTTACTTTTTGTTAGTGAGATTAGCAGCCCAGTAACGTAATACGCATTTGTGGTGGTACTCACAATAAAGGTTTTAGTTAGCTTAAGTTTCAAACAATTCTGAGACGTTCTTAAAAGTCTTTGCAACAATACGCCCTCAAGTAACAAACACGATAAGAGACTTAAGCTGTCTTAAAACAAAGATGCGCTTGTGAATTAAGTCGTAAGTATGAGAATTTAACTGCTTTTAAAGATACTGTTTTACATGAAACTCAAACTTCGCTCAACCGCAGAAGCGCCTAGCTTTTCTTCAAATATTTTCGAGCCGGCTTCCAATCTAGCAGGTTTTAGCAGCAGAATACAACAGTTTTCATGGAGCTCCTGCCTATTTGCCCTCCATCTCAATTGAAAAGTACAATATTGACATCAAAATAACTAGTTTGACCTTTGTGAGTAAGATTACCTGTTAGAAACGGGGGGCATGGGCGGATGCATGAACCTGGCCATCGAGGATATGACTTGCGGCAAGGTCGCCAGCCCCGGGGAGCCGGCCATGTCGCTCACACCTGGCAAGTTCCAAGTGTAGTCACTGACTGTGGCTTGGAAGAGTATTACAGGATGTTAACATTTCAGCTCGAAGGTGATCACTGCGGTACAGTCCAATCGCTCAAATAGTGCAGCACTAACGACCATGGGCATAAGTATTGTCTTGTGTGTCCTTAGTGCGAGTTTTTTACCTATTCGATCACGTTAACGTCAACTTTTTGCTTGAGTATTTAACAAAGTCGGGTTAGTTACACCATTTATAACTTAGGAACGGCTGGGACAGTTATTATGATCTTTGATTTGTTGGATTTGTCTCCATCCGATTGGCACAATAACTTTTAAAACGTGGAAAAATTGCACGAAAAAAAAAAGAGAAAACTAATATTCTGAGGCGGTACAAAATTCGCTGGGTCAGCTAGTTATTACATAGAAATTGACGTAATTGAACTTTGTTTTAACGCGATTGAATAAGCATAAACACTCGCCCTCTAATATCTGTGCATTAAAATTACAGGTTGAGTAAGAGATTAAATATTGCTGTTGCACTCAATTCGTGCAAACCGTTTGGGCGCACCGTCATGCGTCACTATTCGAGCGGATGAAGTATACATGAAGTCTGGAAACGTTACTGGAATCATAGAATATAATCATATAATTTGCTTCTACTTTCATCTACTTAATTAGTACAGTACTATATTATTTTAATTTTTATGAATGACCATGAACGTGTTTTTTTCGCAATTAGTTTTAATCATGGTTTGGGTGTTTGGGTCATTTCTGCGGCCTACCCAAATATCCTTTCTTTGGTATTGTTCGTCGAATCGTTGAGCTCCTAACCTAACCTAACATCGATTGCTATATCACCTCTAACGGTTTGCAAATAATTTATATCGGCTATCGTAACGCAATGGCCTTTTATACATAAGTTCTGAGTTGAACTGCATGATAAAAAAATGCGTGCACTGACTGGATGGGTCCACTCAATCTGTCTGGTTCTTTCCTAAAAAGACCATATTATGTCTAGACAAAAAAAAAGACACTGACTGATTTATCAGAGAAGTCAAATGTGAAAAGGCGATCTCATCCAGATTTTAAAATATGATTGACATGTAAACGTGTTTGTACAAACCTACTGACAGAAGTAAAATTATTAATCATTAATCATCAATCACCTATTAGCTCATTGGAACACCTTTGATTTCTGTGCAAGGCCAAGGGGCCGTGTAGGGAGATGCTAGTGAAAAGCCACACGATGCGTTGAAGCTGCCGTGCGGCGCCTGAGTTGTTTCGGTTTCGCTGTGTTACTACAAAGTGTAATTGAAACAAATGAAAAGCTCATAAAGGCTCATTCTACTCATCATGTCAGTATAAACAACTTTTACTATGGGACCAAGCTTGAAATCGCGAAAAAAACGCTGATTCATTCATTTGCATAATACATGCATAATCAGCCTAGGATGTTCCCACTGCTGGAACACAGGCGTCCTCACTGTGAGAGGGAGTGGGCCGTAATCCACCACGCGGGCCCAGTGCGGGTTGGTAGATGTCACACGTCTTCGAATTTTTGGTTCTAAGACAGGCCGGTTTCCTCACGATGTTTTCCTTCACCGTTTTGAGAGCAGTGGTGATGAAATAATTTACACAAAGTAATTAATTTATGTTCGCATATCTAAACAAAATGTCGGAAAGAGCATTTTTACTTCACGGCACCGCATTGTGCTGCAATGCATCGCGTGGCGTGGCTCTTAAAAGAGATGACGCTGTTTGCACAATTTGAATCTTAAGGATATTTCTAATCCATTGCTTCATACGTTTAAAAAGTTTGTCTGCTCAACAACGTAAATAAAAAGAAAGCCCTTGCTATTGTTAGTGTGTTATGCAATTACCTTGCGGAAAAGGACCATGATTAGGTACTTTTCTACAAACAGTTCCGGTTCTCATACAAACCGGGAGTATCTATGACCAAGTGGAAAAAATATCTTTTGGAGTAGAGCGACACACCTGGGAAAATGACGGCATGTAAATTCAGTGCAGAAGTGTACGCTTTGACGTATTCGGTTACTTTGAATCAGTCTAAAATTTCGCGTCGTAATAAATATGTAACCAGGTTAAAATGCATATCTGGCGTAAGCACGCCATATGTACTTAAATCGCGTAATTTCGGTACTTTTGTTGCGTATTTTTGGCAGATGTGTCACTACACTTTATCTAAAGGCTCGTACAGCTCGTACGCGAATCGCGCACGACAAAAAGACACCGCTAGCCGTGCAACACTTGGTGCCTTTGTGTCGCGTCGCGTATCGCGCCTGTTCGATGGAGCCTTAAATAAGAGATCCTGAACAATGTCATGCGTCGGGTGACCAACCGCGCGGCAAGTTGTGATGGACAGACCGCGACAGTCGCGCGCGAACCAATCGAGCCTGATCGGCCAGTCTGGGCACGCCTTAGCATAAATAAACAAATTGCAATAAGAAAAACAAAATCGATAGTTTGTACGCATACACGATCGTCGTGTATCCGTAAGCACTAACCTCTAACTCTCGTTTTGGGACAAGTCTAATTTAGAAAAAAACAGCGGTCTCTGAAAATCTACTCAATTAACTAAAGTAATATTATGGTTTCGTGTTCTCACATACACAATCTGACGACTACTTCGAATGGGGTGGGCAGAAAATACAGAACGCTACCTGCTACAATCCTAACATACTCCTTTTGCTTGGCTTACGTTTGTACATCTGCAACCGGTTTATTACGCACCTGACCTTTCAGAAGAGCATCACCAATAATGTCACTTTATAATAATATGTTCTTCTAGGGCGTCCCCTACCGGCTTTTCCACTGACATCTGTCTAGTAAATACCTTAGGTAATCACCTATCATTTAAACTTTCAACATGACCAAACCATCTACGCAGACTATTTTAAGTTTTTGTCACTACATTTTCTTTTAAAGCGCAATGTTGCCTAAACACATCATTTTTCAGCCTATCATTCATAGTTCACCACACATGCTTGGCAAGGAACGCCTTTCCACAGCATTAATTCTACAAAGTTTCTTGTAAAACAATTCTCGTGAGATAAACTAGAACAGCTAGCTATTTAGAATGCTGTGGCGGTTAATCTACGCCTCCACATGCTAAAATCCTGCATCGCGCAAGCAGATTTTCCCGCGCAAGTAGCATTTAAGCAACGTCCTGACATCAATCTTTGGTGAGTTGCCCACCAGACACAACATCCGTCTAGTTGGAAGATCCTCCCTTTTATATAGAACTATACATTCTGTTTCTCATCCTCTATATTGCAACATGCCTCTTTTGCCACACCCAATATTCACTTACACACTTAAGCGTTGTCACCAGCACACCATTGTGAACAGCCTTTTGAACATCGACTGCTTGGTTTTACTAGTCTAAGAATCAACAGCCAGCAAATATGAGCCTTTCAAATAGGTGTGTTTTATCTATGAATTTACTACTATGCAGATTATTTATATCATATAAGTACCTGTGTCAATTCCTCCCCCACGATTGTAGTTCGGTTCGAAACTTTGTATGAAAGGGTTGTCCTCACCCAATATACCGATGAGATCTTGTCTGTGAGGGACAACGTAATATTAATTAATTAATTCGCCTCGTTGATCAAGTATTCGCAAGCGCTACTGCTGAACATGTGATGCACTGCATGAACAGGTCCTGGGTTCGACTACCAAGTCAGGCAAAGTGTTATGGGGTCTTTTCATCTGGAATTTCTCAAGAGCTCCGATTTGTGCTCAGTTGATGGCAATTGGCTCGTCCCCTATTGCAGGGGACTTAACATAAGTAGCGAAATGTGGGTGTATAAATAAAAGGTGAACCGCTGCCTATCCTTTGGGAGAAACTAGACGTGATGTTTGTCTTTAACAGTTTTTAACACCATGGAAAACCATGAAAACGTGTCCATAACGGATTTTTTTTAAATTTTCGTAGCCGCCATATTGGTAATTTGTAAGTGAACAGAACGCCATAACTGTAACTTGAAGGTAACTGGCAAATTATAGGTGCACTATACACCATTTGAAGATAACTGACGACATATGGGTGCAATATACTCAGGGGTGTAAAACCAAACCCTTTGAAAGAATACAGGCGTGATGTTATAAAGTAATCTCAATTTCGCCACTTTTTCGCGCAACTGTCCTTTCGCGGAAATATCTTTTCGCGAAAGTGGGTTCCCCCAAGTGTCTTTCGCGGAAATATCTTTTCGCGCAAGTGGGTTCCCCCAAGTGTCTTTCGTGGAAATGTCTTTTCGCGCAAGTGGGTTCCCGCAAGCGTCTTTCGCGGAAATGCGCGCAAGTGTTCCAGATTCTTATTAAAGGGATGTTTATGGACCCTCTGTATCCTGCTACAGATTGACTTGGCCTAAGAGCTTCCAAATACCGCTGGCAGTGCAAGCGCTTACAAATATCAACCCAGTAGCCCAAAGGAAAACTTGAACTTTACGTGGTGATATTTTTAGGGTTCCGTAGCGATATGGCAAACACGGAATCCTTATAATTTCGTCATGTCCGTCTCTCAAACAATGGTGTAGTGAGATGGGTCTCCCAAATAGGGATGATGACTGATATTATAAATGTTCATAAAAATAATGTAATTTCAAAGAAGGCATAGTAAAAATGAGATAATCGAAAAAATCTGTTTAATCGGTGTAAATATGAAGAAGCTACACGCTTTAAAAGTTTTTGGAGGGGATTGTTCCCGTCCTTGTCGCACGGTACGGACAATGTACGGCGCAAGTATGAAGTTACATAGTCGTGACGATACATCTACGATAGTGCTGTCCTTGTCTATGTTAAAAGGTTTATAACTTGGCAATTTGTTAAGCTTTTTCACTTTTTGTAATTTTGTTTGCACTATTTGGAAACAAAAAATTTATTGAGATAAAAAAAAAAAACATCATCCCTATTGTCAGTATATTTAAATTACAATTCAGAGTTTGTCACTTGTCAAAGAGTTTTTGAATGAAAAACGACCTATCGGCGACAAGACAAAACCCTTAGCGCCATCTCGTTGCAAAGTTTTCAACAAGGAATTCCATTAATGGGGAAGCACCGGGTTGCACGCGAAATTCAAATTTTCTTCCTTTTTTTTTGCAATTGGCAGGTCAGTGTCAGGTTTCGCGATAAATATTTGATGAAATTGTCAATCAAAAGGATTATAGAGGGTTGTATTGATGATTTTAATGATTATAATTCTGTAAAGGCATACTTGTTACGGTCGCGAAGCATATTTTGATCAACGTACAACCTGACAACGGGACAAAAAACGAAAGAAATTTTTAATTTCGCGGTCAAACTGGGGCTTCCCCCTTAACAGTTGAATGAAACTAACAAACAATAGGAATGACGAATAATATTAAAAATGATCGAAAAAATTACTTATATTTCAAATAAGGAATAGTAAAAATGAGATTAACTTTTTTTTTTTTTTTTTTTTATAAATGGCATCTCGCAGGTCAACCTATGAGGTTGTCGTCTGCTTAGACGGACTTGCCTGTGGATTCCCTAATAAATTAAGGCCTCCAGCCAGGACTTAAACTTAAATACTAACTAAAAACTAAGCGACTACACGCTAAGGGCACCCCCTGTGGGGTACGAACCTCGGCTTAGGGCGTCGCTGGAAGAGGGCAGCAAATGACTAGCTGGATCAGGAATGATATTATTTAGGGACGAATTTAAAGCTACAGGCTCAGCGGCGCGGGCTGGCTCGAGCAAGGGTCGGGAGGGGCGTAGATTTGGGCGTCGCGGCGGGCCTCGGCGGCGAGGACGGTAGGACGGCGATCGGGTTTTGGGCTTATGAAGCGTGCTGGTTGCCTTACTACTCTCCTGGAGGAGGGTAGTGGCGTCGTCGGGGGCGATTAAGGAATGCCTTGGTCGGCGAATACTACTAATACGGGAAGGAGTGTAGCGGGCGGCCGCTGAGATCAAGGGGTTGGGGTGTTTTATGCCACAGTCAAAGAAACGCTTCGATAAGCGTTTCATGAACTGGTTTATGGTAGGCATTTTAAGATCGATGTGGAGATTTATATTACGGACATAGAAGGGGGCACCCGTGACCTTTCTGAGGAAACGGTTCTGGAGGGTCTGCATCTTATGGAGATGACGTGGGTGAGCGTGCGCGAATACAACGCAGGCATAGGTCATGATGGGACGGATGACTGCGGTGTAGATGCGCAGCTTGCATTTAAGTGACAGTTTGCAACGGGCTGTCAGAATAAAGTGGAGTCTACCAAGAGCGAAAGCGGCGCGCGCGCGAACAGCCTTAATGTGCTCTTTGAACGTTAAGTTTTGATCAAGGATCACGCCTAGGTATTTGGCTTGCTTCTCCCAAGGGATTGGCTTGCCGTACATAGTGATCGGGCTGGGAAGGGGGGGTGGGACTCGACGACGTCTCGAGAAGAGAACCGCCTGACTCTTATCGGGGTTGACCTCGATTCTCCATTTCCGGAACCAAGCGCCTAAGACGTTTGCGGAGGTTTGGAGAGTACGAGCTATAGCATTGGGACAATGACCGGTATAGTAAACGGCAGTGTCGTCGGCGAAGAGAGCCAACTGAGCCTTTTTACTCTGTGGAATATCGCTGGTGAACAGCGTGAAAACTAGAGGAGATATGACGGAACCCTGAGGGACACCGGCGCGAATAGGGTGAGGGGACGAGAGTGCACCCTCGATGCGATAGCGGAAGGTGCGATTCGACAAAAAGTCTCGTAAGATGAGTACGAGACGATCTGGCACTCCTAGTTGGTAAAGCTTGTATAACAAGCCGTTGTGCCAGACTTTGTCGAAGGCTTTCGCTATGTCGAAGAATAGCACACCCGTCGTCGCATTACGCTGCATACCGGCGCACAAGTGCTCTACGATACGGTGGACCTGGTGGATACTCGAGTGTTGTGGACGGAAACCAAACTGCTCGTTGGGAATAAGGCTCTTTGCTTCGGCGTAGTCTTTGAGACGCTTATAAATAAGCCTCTCGTAGATTTTGCCGAGAACGTTGAGTAAGCTAATGGGACGGTAGCTGGAGGGCTCAGACTTTGGCTTGCCTGGCTTTGGAATACCGATGACTGTTGCTTCTTTCCACGCTTGTGGGAAGATGTTGTTGCTCATGGCGCCATTGAAGATGGCGGTCATGAGCATTATTAGAGGGGCAGGTAGGAGTTTGTATACCTTGTTGGTAATACCGTCCGAACCGGGGGCTTTACGAGCTTGGAGCCCTTTTACGATGTCGTGCACTTCATCTGGAGTGACGGGAGGCAGAGGATCATCAGGGTCTTCAACGGGTGGAAGGGAGGCTCTCCGTTCGACTTCAGCGTCGACCTTGTTCAGGTGAGCTTGGTCTACTGGTTGAGAGCTGGGAGAACACTGGGACTCTAGGCTGTCAGCAAGGCATTCGGCCTTGTCGGTGCTGTCGAACGCCACGCTCTTGTCGGGGCGGATGAGGGGAGGCATAGAGACCTCCTCGGAGGAGCGCAATTTCCTCTGAAGGTGCCAGAAGGCTTGGTGAGTGGGCTCGAGTTCACTCAGCATCTTGTTCCAACCCTCTGAGCGTACCTCCCCTATGCGTTTCTTTACAGCACGCTGTAAATGGCGCATGTGGGCTTTGTTCGCGTCACAAGGGAAGGAGTCGTAGGCACGGATGGCCGCGTTCTTCTCGGTTATCAGGTCACGTACGTCAGCAGGTAGTTTCCAGCGATGGTCTTCCATTACCGGAACTTCCCGTGAACAATCCGTCAATACGGATTGTACGTGCTCTGTAAACGAGTCGATTGCGGCCGTCGTGTCGGCGACTGACACTAAGTGATCGGGGATGGTGTCTAAGTGAGGCGACGTGGTGGATTTCAGTCTTTCGCTTACTTTCCTCCAGTCGGTTATCGTCTGGGTCTGAGGGGGGCGGTTGGGGTCGATCGGGCCCGAGTAGGGTGCAAGATGCATGACTACAGGGCGGTGGTCAGAGTTTAGCTCGTGGAACGTCTCAATCGATTGCAAACGGAGGTTCACATTCTTGAGCAGCGCTACATCGAGAACATCGGGAAGGTGATTAGGATTACCTGGGAAGTGAGTCGGGCTCATTGGAGCGATGACGTCAAAGTTAAGGGATTCGCCTAACTTGGAAATGATCCGACCTCTGGTAGAAGTCGTGCTACTATTCCACGCCGGGTGTTTGGCATTAAGATCCCCCGCCAATATGACGGAGTCACTCATACCGAAGAGGGCGGTGAAGTCCTTTTGGAGAGAGATGGGATCCTCCGGACCATTGTCTGGTGGAATATAAGCAGAGATGATGGTGATCGGTTGATGACCAGTCATGCCGAGCCGACAGATAGAGGTCTCCAGATGGGAGAAGAGAGAAGGTGGGTCGATAGGGATGCAATACAAAGATTTCCTAAAGTATATTAGTGTGCCACCCCTGTGGCATCGAGACCTGTCGTTGCGAACTAGTTTATAGTTGGCAATATTCGGGTTTCGGTGATGCGGTTTTAAAAAGGTTTCCTGTATGAGGAGGATGTCAAGCTGATGGTCGCGGAGGAAAGCGGCGATCTCATCGCGTTGACCTGAAACGCCATTTGCGTTGAAGAAGCCTAATTTAAGGGATCGGGGTTTGTTACTGTTTACTCTCGTATTATCCATTGAGAATTAATATTTGAGTGAGTGTAGAACTTGCGCGATCTCGGGATACGCGCTGAGGATTTCCATAAGGCGGAGTGCGTTGCCGTTTGCAGCAACGATTTCTTCCGCCATTTTGTCCGCGGCGGTGGTGAAGAGAGCCGCGTATGTACTAAGTATAATTTGGGCGCTGTTTCGGCCCTGGGTTCCCTGAGGTTTCGCTGGAGAGGCCGTAGGGGCCGCGGGGGCTACCAAAGGCGCTGGGATGGCGGAAGCCATCAGCGCTGGAAGTTGAGCGGGTTGCGCTGGTTGCGCGGGAATAGAGGGCACCGAAGCTGCGGGAGCCTTCAGGTGATTAAGGTTAGCCCAGGGAGACGGCCTCTGCGGACTGAGCCGCTCCGGCATCAGCGCGGAAGGAGGCTTTCCCCAGGGGCTTTCCCTGTGCTGGCGGTCGCTCGCGCGTTTCGCGAGTTTGGAAGAGGAGGACTTCGGGGCCTTAGGACAGCCCCGGTAATTTGCCGGGTGTCCCGATTGGCCGCAGAGTACACAGCTGGGAGGCTCTAAACATAGTTCCCTATCTTTTGGGCGGGTACAGTCGGCGGTGCCATGCTCTCCTAGACACTTGACGCATCTAGGGGTGGCATAGCAGTTGGACTGCGAGTGACCATATAATTGGCAGCGATGACACTGTCCAATTAATTGAGCTCTGTAAGGTTTCTCTATTGAGATGCCTGAGAGCGAACACACCGACTTAACTTTAAAAATCGGGTGGGGACCGTCTGTGGGGTCACAGATGACCAGGACCATGTCGTAGACTAGGCCCTGTCTCGCTTTATGTAAGCGATGGACGGCGGAAACTGGGATTCCTTGAGCGATGAGGTCGCTCTTAATCTCCTCGGTGGAGATTTCTTGTGGAACGCGCCTTATTACGACGCGAGTAGGGGTTTCCTCCGGAAGGGAGTAAGTGTGAAAGGAGTAGTTCCTTTCACGTAGGGCGCGGGAGAGGTCCCTAAAGTCCGCAGACGTGGGGACCGTAACTTTGATCCCCTGGAGGGTGGATCGGGCGTTAGTATAGTTGATCTTGCGATCAACACACATTTTAGATATTTCAGTCCATTTGGACTTTTCCTGGACGTATATCGGGGGAGGGGGCTTCTGCTTCCTCGCGGTAGGAGCGGGTGGGCAAGCCATAGGGCTGGCGGGGCGACTGGCCCGCGGACTAGGGGCGGTTGTGGAGCTGGACGATAAGTCGTCCTGTTTTTTCTGGGCCTTGGTGACCGGGCCAGCGGGGGCGGAGGATTTAGCCGCCTTTCTCTTGCCTCCTTTGACCACGACTTGGAAGTCGTCATCGCTGGAGGAGGAGGTGCGGGCTTCTTCCTCGGAGAGTGGGACTGACGTGTCCATACTCTCTGGGCGAGTCGAGTCAGTTTCGGTGCGCAGCTGCGTCGGGTTTATTGTCTCCGAGACAATGGCGGCCGGAACAATGGCGGGCGCGACAAAGGGAGCCGGATTAGCGGCCGACTTATTTACTGCCGGGGCAGTAGCGGGCGAGACAATAGGGGCCGGATTAGCGGCCTGAGTATTATCTGTCGAGACAAAGGCGGGTGAGACAATGGGGGCCGAATTTTCGGCCGGAACATTGTCTGCCGGAACAAAAGGCGGAATGCCTTGTTCGCATGCAGGTGGCGATAGCGGGCTTTCGAGGGCGTCGCTGAAGTTCGCGAGTGCGCCCTGGGACGGAGTGGGGGTGGAGCGATGACATAGCTTGTCGCCATATCTCGCTAGGAAATCGGGGTCCTTAAAAAGGACCTCTCTGAAGAACGCCAAAATATAGGCGTCCTCCATGGTCGGAGGGGAAGCTAGATTAGGGAGGGAATGGTGGAAAATTATTCCCACGTAGACTAAAACCCTATACCTATCTCCCCGGGTGGATGGGCCCGGGGATGTGTGACCCTCTCTGTCGGGTGTAGACAGAGAGGTGAGTACCTATTGGTGAGCCCTAAGCTTGTAACCCGTCGCCAATCTTAATGTGCGAACGGGGCCCTGACCAGTCTAGCGCGAAGGGTGTAGACACACCCTAAAGACACTAAATGAGATTAACGAAAAAATATCGATGTAAATATGACGAAGCTACACGCTTTAAACGTTTTAGGAGGGGATTATTCCCGTCTTTGTCGCGCGGTCCGGCCGATGTATGGCGCTAGTATGGAACTTACATAGTCGTGACGTCACTTCTACGATAGTGCCGTCCTTGTCTATCAGTTATTTTAAAACGTTTATAACTTGGCATAGTCTTCATTCTTTATTTTGCAGTTTGATAGTAAATTTTCCATACAAACTTTTATCCTACATGGAACCTTTTAGGTAATGAATTTTTAAAAATCCTGCGCTTCGCTGCGTTCGCTTTCGTTGGGTACACAGGATGGCTGGGACATTGATGAGCAAACAGTAACCACGAATGCAGCACAGAATCCTAGACAGATTAGGGTAGAATGGTTTCGTAGGTTACTGCAAAAATAAAAAAATAAAACTACTGTTTCATTCAAAAGTGTAATGTGTGTATTAAATGTGCAGTATGGAAAAGCATTATAAAAGGCAGGGGGATCCAGAATCATCTACTGAATCCATGGTAACCGTTTGCGCACATGGAACTTTTAAGGAAGCATTGTAGGTACCGAGTAAGTAAAAGAGATAGATAAATGTTCATAGTTGATCGCCGACTGTTCACACCGTGCGTCGAACTCTTTTGTCCCAGCGATAAGACATATCAGCTGCTCAGCTAAGTACTCGCTCAGCGACGCTCGCTTGGCGGGCAGGACACTCACTGACAGACTCACGCTGCGCTTGGTACATAGTCATACCAGTGAGTAATCGCTCGCCGCCATCGTACCCTCTCTGCTCGTTGATTGCCAACTCGTTTTTAATTGCTAGCTCTACACCCTACTCGTTAATCACCAGCGGTGGGACAGGTGACTTACTCTAGTAAGAGTTTTACCTCAATGTCCTGACGAGGAACGGCAGCACTCCACCAAGGCGGTCTACGTTGTAGAAGTCCAGCTCTCCGTCGATATACGTTCGAGCAGGTAAGTAGGGAGTTCCGTGGCTGCAGAGAGAAAGCTCGTATCATTATGGTCTAAAGTATTATAAAGCAAAAAATACAAATTTCTTGACAAAGATAGCGAAAATTTCCGGTAAATTATATCACAGTATAATTTCCCTGTACTGTAACTTTAATTTTATGAGTCGAAAATTATTTACGGAAGTAAATTTTTTTTTACGGATCACAGCTAATTTTGAAGATACTCTTAAGTAGAAAGTTCCAGACCAAAAAAAAACTGCTGTTTCTTTAAAATGTTAACTTCAATGGTGAACTAGACTTTGCGTGACCTTCCCGTTTGCGAAACACAAAAAATAGTCGACCATAAATTCAATAAAACATTCTGACCTTGTCACTTTACTGTCAAATAAGTGAGACAACAATACTATAAAACCTTTACAGTTTATAAATCATAAAAACTTCTCTTTCACAATCAAAATATAAGTTTCAAACACAAAATGTTTCACACAAAGTTAAATGTTATAGATAACGTTTCATGAATGCGACATTACTGCTGGCTCGTTGTACGGAGGCGATGTGTGAATTTCTCTTAAGATAAAGAGCTACCCTTCTCAGACCTGGCTTGATATACGAGGGTGCAGTTTATTCAAATTTATTGTTATGTATGTAAATTGAATACCTCTGTCTTGTTAGTGGGTATAAAAAAATTGAACTTAGCTGTAGTCTTTTATATTTCCTCTCGGCGAAATACTTTATCATGATTTTAGGAACACTTTTATAGCCCAGATTCGAGTTGCTACGTTCCCAAAAAAAAACATTTCTATGCAGAAATTAATAGATAGATAGATAAAACCTTTATTCAGTGCACACAAAAGACATAGCGCAAACCACAAAAACACAATAAAATGATAACAAATTACAATAATAAATATAAAAGTGCCAAAATACAAAAAAAAAAAAGTTAAGAGAGGAAATTAGTGCCAGCTAGTAACTCTTTATTTCTTCTCTTGATTTGAATCGATATGCAAACTGTTTTGTTGATTTGCTTTTGCTTTTGACTTTTGACTTAGTATGTTAAATTCCTCATGATTGGCTTTGAGTGGGTTCTCAAGTCTAATAATTTCTTGGCCGTCAATGTTACTTAAACTATGAAAAGGTTTCAAAACGTTATAAGTAACTTTTAGTTAAACATTAATCTTGGTTAGATTAGGAATTTGGAATTACCTGAGATAAACGACAGAGTTGTCCAGTCGCACAAAATATAGACATGGGCACGAGAAGAAGTAGAAACTACACTAGAAAAAACTGGCTAGTAGAGAACACTATCACCCATATTCAAAGTTAAAACCTCATGTTTTCCTCGACTTGACTCAACCTCACTTAGGTAGTTTGATATTCATAGTTGCAATTTTAGTTCTCCTCTCAAACATTTTCTTCAGTCCAGGTGAGTTTGTGTTGAGGGACCAACTGTCAAACATAAGTTCCGTCGGAATATACATTGAGGCTTCCTTAAAGTAGTCGACAAGGAAGATTTAACCAAAACACGTTTTTTTAAATTAGATTTTCATAATGTGTTCTGAAGAGTTTATTGAATATTGACGTATTCGTGACGTGTTTACGACGTACGCCTTTAGGTCTCCTCGACAGAGTTGTTAGCTTTCGAGGTTACGACTTAGAATATTGGTGTAAATGCAATACTCACGAGACTCCCAAAGGGTTTTCGTTCCAGAGCTTCAGCACAGCGGTGAGCAGCCTAGCGTGGCAGCACCACGAGATGGCCGGGGAGGTTCGCGAGATGTTGAACAGCCTCTGAAATATGGCCTCCTGACACTTTTTTATCGCGCAATTCTCCTCATAAATCGACAAGTTAAAACAACTTGGTTTGAATTTAAACGTTTTCCCTGATTTGTGTAAGTCTCTAGAGATGTTTTTAGGGTCTAGAAAGGCTTTCTGACTGCAAATAATAAGCAATAATCGGGAACGAGCAAGATTTAAACCCTTAACCATCTAATATTTAGTCTGTGTTCTTCCTGTGCGAGTCCCAATAAATACTTCTTTCTTTTAAAGTAGTCTCCTTTTTATTTGGCAACTGTCAAAACTACAAAGACTTTCGTCAGTCGTCATATAGATAGAGGCCCTTGTAAAAAGTATATGTTATGAGCGGAACATGTAGGTATATATATCAGGCTTTAAAATCATTCGTATTTACGTTACATTTGTAACTTCGCGCGGTTCTGCTAGGACCACTAAATAAAGAGTCGATATTTACCATGTCCAGTATACAGTTGTCCATGATGTATCTTCTGAACTTCTCTAGAAAGATCTTTCGTGTTGATGGTACCATGTTTGTACCGTCTGTGTTGTCTAGAAGTAGTAGGAGGAACTCGAGCTGTTGGTAGTAGGAAAAATATATATCATCATTGTGGAGAGAGATCTCAGAAATCATAATATTCGTTCTCTTGCCTTTATCACAATTTATTTAATGTCGGTGCAATACGTTTTTTTCCTCGTTGTGAAGAGAAATACTGATTAGAAAAAGCCTATTTCGTGATCTTGTGTATCATAACATAACCTCACGCCTGTAATTCCCAAAGGGTTGCGCAGGGGTGTACCTTTAGTATACCCACATATCGCCAGTTGTGTTTATAGCTTGTGCCCGCGATTTCGTCTGCGTGAAAGTTTTTGATCCCACGACCCACAACGTCGCATCGCATCACCTGCCCGCGTTTTTGCTTGGCTCCTAAGAATCAGAGCGGGATGTTACATAGCATATAGAAGTCTTCTAGAATTGTGCTATCAAATATAATAATAATTTTTCAAATCCGACCGATCTTTCCAGAGATTACCCCCTACATACAAAGTAACAAACAACAAAGCAAACAAAATTTTGCTCTTTGTAATATTAGTATAGATGTTTTTCTCGTTAATTATGTATCCTTAGAAACTTAGTCGATAGATAACTTGGGCATGTTTTTGTTTGTATTTAATACAGGGTGGCAGGGACATTGAAGTACAACCTGCTTCCATGGATTCAGCACATGATTTGAACAAACGCGCAGATTGTAACCATGAATTTAGCAAGTGATTCTAGACCCCACAGCGCAAATTTTCAACGCAGTGACGTTGAAAAGCGAGTTCGGGAGCAATTCGCTTTTCAACGTCACTGCGTCGAACATTTCACCTTCACGATTTCTGACGATCTTTTCAACAAGACTTTATCAGAATTACCAAATAAGTTATACTTATATATACTTTCAACACTATAATTCTATCTGTCCTTGACCTTTGGTCAAAATGTAGATCCAAGAAGGCGGCTGTAAACGTTTTATTTTTTTGGGTCATAGTGTTGATTTCATGGTTTTCGATCGTGTTAATGCCGATGGTGACGTTAAAATGTAAATCCAAGATGACGGTGGCGGGTGGTGATCTTCTACTTATCGCTACACCCTATCGTGATGCACTTGGCCACCTAACCGTGCCCGCTACCGCTTCCGCCACTGCTCATACTCAGTCACCGCGCGTTCACCCTAAGCCCAAGAGACCCAAGGCAAAGGAAATTATCGGTGCAATAGCTACTTCTGCCAGTTACTTTGCATAACAACCGCGGTCACAGTGGGATTGCTGCCAAAAAACTAACGGTTCCCGTGACCTAGGTATTGGACCGTGAACTTTATGCTTCAGGCCTTGCTTAGGGTCGAAGGTTTGGCACGTGCCTACACGCTTAAGGCTGCTAATTTACTGGCAGCTGGACAAAAAATTTTTGGTCGAAAAAAGCTCCTGCAAAGTGATAAATATTGTTTTATCGATGATGTACATAGTTCTTGATTTTTTTTGTACAGAAATTATGTCAAATAGCCGCATTATTGTTAATCACAACAGCTTTAAATGAGGTTTTAAAAACGGAAATACATATTTTAATTACTAGCCAAAATCTTGGCTAGGCTCACAGAAAAAAGGAGTCACTTTCGCATATACAGTAATTAAGAAAGCAATGATTGGCAGCTTTTTTTAAACAAACGTGTACGACACGTATTGCCAATATGCTGTCATTTTAAACGTAAGACCCTGTCTCCTTTACAGTAACTAGTACAGGATACAGGTGATATTTTCACTAAAATTGAGTACTGTATTGTATTGCACAATTTTTGCAATCCATAATTAGGGACAAAATATATGTAAAACTGTTTTTGGAACAAAATAATATTGTTATTCTTAATCATCGATGAACACTAAGGCATCGTCCTAATAGAACGCGAATGCGCGATCATCGCGCCAGTAAGCGATGCGAACATCGCGTGTACGCGCGATGGCAGAAACGGGTGTCCTATTGATCATCGCGCGAATTGACGACGCGAGCAAGTGACCATGGATTAAGGCAGTGGGCCCCTCTGCGCCGATGCGATTCGCGCGAATTTCAATTAGGACACCTATTCGAGTTCAATGTGTGTTGATCGCGCGTTCGTAAGAGTAAAATTCGCTCGAACCTACGATGATCGCGCATTCGCGTTCTATTAGGATGATGCCTAAGAATTAGTGAAACATTTAAGATGCCAAAACATGAAACAGTTTCTCAAAACATTTATCTCTGACAATGTACTGTCCGAAGTTTTGGACTTCATTTAACTAAGTCATCAACTGGACCTGTTCCAAGTGCGTCGGCTGCACTTATTTTATTACGTTTCTATTTATTTGGGTTGCGGATTAGGACACTTCTTGTAAGTACTCGTCGCAACAGCAACTTAAAGTGTATATCTGTGCCAAAAGATCACTGGTTTGCTCATGTTTTTATTTCCGACAAAATCTACGTACAGTTTGTGTCAACTAACTTCCATAGTGATACAATGCAATGAGGAAGGTGAGGACTATTTGGGTCATTGTTTCAGTTTTAATCATGGTCTGGCAGTTTGAATAGCTTATGTTGCATACCCAAATTTCATATCTTTGGTATTGTTCGTCAAATCACTGAGCTCCTTAAGTTCTGAGTCAATCTGCACGGTTACTGAAAAATGCGTCCACTGACTGGATAGGTCCACTCAACCTGTGTGGTTCTCTCCTCTAAAGATTTAAAACACCAATCTGCATGGGCTCAACATGATCTGACCAAGATTATGTTTGGATTTTGAAAGAGACTGTGAGATTGTTTCGGCCTTTCGTCTCAGAGTACTCAGGTAGGAAACGTCGACCTCATCTAGTTTTAAAAGTATGATTAATGTGTTAAAGTGGTTTTACAAACCTACTTACAGAAATAAAATCATTACTGAATAATTTGACCATAGACTTTGACGAAGAATAAACAGTGTGTAAAGAAGGGGCCTAAACTGTTATCCTTATTCATACATTATAAATTATAAAACACACATCGTTTCTATCTGTCCATCTGTAAGGGCACTTATAACTCGAACTACCCTTGTCTGTTGACTGTTACTGTGTGTACATTGTGCATATGCCTCCTACCGCCTTAATAACCATGCTGGTAACAGAGAGCGACAGTCTCCTGAGAAGGTATTATGTCGTAACAATTGGCTGCAAAATATTCGCACAAAAACTAACACTTTCTACCCTCCGCCGGCGAAAACAAATGCAGGATAATAACATTCATGTGTACGTACTTATGAGTAGCGATATACATTTTTGATCAGGTGAATTTGTACAGATTTGGGTAAACTGGGTATTGTTGTGCTTGATACAATTTATTTTAACATGCTTGTTTTTTTACTGTAAGATTATCTGAAGGATTATTTAATGCTATACACAAAAGCACTCATAAGATCTATCGTGTCTTCACGTATAGATGATAGAGATGATTCTTTATGTCTATTAAAAGTGGTGTCCAATACAAAAGCATCACGTAGTATTCGCAAATGAGCCGCAGGCGTAGTAGGAAATAGTTCCTCGCCGGAAATTGAACCATGCACGCGAGAGATAAGCTGCAAATATTTCAAACGGATCGCTTTGATATGTTACAGTTATGATTTTAATAGTTTGTTAGTAATGTTTAGTACGTAGATTAATAATAGTTTAATGCTATTAGGATTTTACTTACTCTACTCTACTACCCGTACCCAATCGCAAATATAAAATACTGCTTATCAATTTACTCGTTATTTTTACAATATTTTTCCTGGCGATTTATTCGTAATTTACCTGATTTGATCCTTATGTATTTTGTTAGGTGATTCTTCCACTTCGTCGTACTCGTTTTAATTACTGTCTAGTGGTCGCAATCGCTACTGCTGAGCATGAGGTCCTGGGTTCGATTCCTAGGTCGGGCAACGTGTTATTGGGTTTTTCTATCTGGAATTTCTCAGTAGCAGCCCGAAGTCTGGATTTGTTCCCGGTAGATGGCAATAGGCTCGCCCCCTATTACATTGGACTTAAACGTAACTGGCGAAATGTGGGTGTACTATAGGTACACCTCTGCCCAACCCTTCGGGGAAACAAGGCGTGATGTTATGTTATGTTATTACGTAATAATTATATACAGTGTAGTGGAATTAATTTTAGAAGTATGTATGTATGTAAGTGTATTCTTTTATTACGTTTAATTTGTCAATTGTTTTGTATTTATGTACAAATTTGTTGTCTCTCTACTCTTGAAAAAGTTGTCTACATCTCTTTCTTTTTTTTTTACCTATCGCAGGTATGCTGGAAGATTTTTTTTTAGAAATAAGCATTACCTTTGTACGTATTTTTCTGTTCCTTTCTTCCTTCCTGTTTTTTTTATGTGGGTGCATAAAAGGTTAAATAAATGAATAAATAGTACAGAGCTAGAGAGTTATTCAAAAAACGTTCTCACCTGCACTTGTTCCAAGGGTGCTACTGCCTTCGTGATTTGACTGCAATCCTCCCGGTACTGCGCCTCGACCGCAGCATCATCTTGCGCTGACGCCATCAACTTCGATATCTTGTCTGAAATTAACAAAACCTTGCTGGTCACTTGTAGGAATCTGTTCTGTGTTTTATGTTTATAAATTAAAATATATTTATATTTTGCTTTGATTTTATTTTGTTATTTATTTTTATAGCCATGCGAATTGACTACCAAATTAAATTCTGTAGGTATATTCAAATCACATGACGTAGAGTTTCAATTTACTTAATAATAAATTTCCTTGACTGAATTGACTTAACTTTTACGGCAATATACTGGGACACAGGCCTCCTCTCTGTGAAAGGGAGTGGGCCGTAATCCACCACGCGGGCACAGTGCGGGTTGGTAGATGTCACATGTCTTCGAAATTTTGGTTCTAAGATATGCCGGTTTCCACACGATGTTTTCCTTCACCGTTTTGAGAGGAGTAGTAATGAAATAATTTACACAAAGTAAAGCGCCTGTCTGGGTTCGAACCTACGACCTACAACTCGTAAGTCGCGGCCGTTACCACTTGGCATGCTTGACACTCCTAAATTAAGAGGCCCACCTGCACCACAACTCAATACCTAAATAAGTTTAGCGCTAAACGAAACGTTTTGTTTCTGGCAGACATTTATTTGAATATGACAGACACGTGTTTTAAATATTCTTATCGCTAATTAAACTTGTTTAAGTGGGAAACGCCAAATTCCAAGCGAATTTTTTTTTTAAAAGTTTTTTTGCAATTGGGATGATGACACTTTTTTTATTTTTGTCTCCGAAGACTGTTTGTTTCCAAATAGCGCAAACTATATTACAAAAAGTGTAAAAGCTTAAAAAATTGCCAAGTTATTAACGTTTTAAGATAACTGTTAGACAAGGACAGCACTATCGTAGAAGTGACGTCACGAATATGCAACTTGATACTAGCGCCGTACATTGTCAGTACCACGCAACAAGGACGGCAATAATCCCCTCCAAAAACTTTTAAAGCGTGTATCTTCTTCAATCTAATTTTTGCTAAGCCTTCTTTTAAATTACATTATTTTTATGAACATTTTTATATTAGTCATCATCCCAATTTGCAGGTCAGTGTAAGGATATACACACATCAACAAAATCTAGGGATATTTAATATTTTATATTTAATCAAATATCTATTAATCTATGAAGAATTTTCTGATATAGTAAATGGTCTTTAATAATAAAAAAAACTGTTTCGTGATTCTTTTGTTTTAAATAAAAATATATATTTTTAAAATCGCCGTAGAAAATTAGTATGATAAAAAAACTTCTTTTCTTTTTATGCAACTATTAGTTTTAATAAAATTTTAAAAACTCTTATAAAATCTCATTATTAATAATCAGTGTTGCCACCTCTCACATTAATTACACATCGACATCGATGGTTCATACTTAAAATTAAATTGTCAATGTCTTGCTGCGTTATGAGGTCCCATGTTCTTTGCAAGTGTTCGTAAAGTTGTTAATCCATCGTAAAATTTGGCGGGAAATCTCTCAAAGCTTTTCGTTGTAACATGTCCCAGGCATGCTCGATAGGATTTAAGTCGGGCGACTGTGCAGGCCAATCCAAAACTTGAATATTGTGGTCTCGGAGAGCTGCCGACACGAGACGCGCCGTATGGGAAGGAGCATAATCGTGCATGAGTAGAAATTCCTGGCCCATTTGGATTCTGTGTGGGACAATAACAGGCCTCATGGTATTTTTGTGCAGTCATGTTGCCTTGGATCCAAACGAGCTGGGTTCGGCCGCCAAAAAGAATTCCTGCCCACACCATGATTGTCCCGTCTTGGTATGAGTGGACCTCCTGAGGACTCTTAAAGCTCACACGACACGTTAAATTAAAAAAGAAAATCAATCCAATCCCTTTTCATAAATTAATATTAATAAAACAATTTTAACTTTTCTTAGCGTAACGAATTACTAACAATTTTGCCGCCGTAATTTGTTGTTTCTTTTGTTTTTTTTATTTCCATTTTTAAATTTAGAGAATATAATAAATGAGGTTTCAATCTGTATATAAACTTTTTTTTAGAAACTAAACAGGTTTTAAACTATAAATTCGTAAATAATTAAGGATTAAGGTATCCCTAGATTCTGTTGATGTGTGTATGTATATTGAACATATGAATACCGAGGGCTTCCTGGCCTTTCCCCTTTAAGTAGGACTTCCTAATTTTAAGATTAGTTTAGTAGGATTTTGTTTATACGATAAACAAAATCCTACTTGTCTCAAAAACTTAAGATATAAAAACATCTCAACACTAAATAGTAATACAGACGAAAAATAATATTTCTGAAAAAAATAAATTATACCTGTTCCTGTAGGCGCGAATGGTGAACGGTTAATGGTCCCTTTCTCGGTCATTTCTGTAAATAAATATTTTGTTTTACCCTAGTTAGTTAATATTTTACAGAGCTCTGATTTGTACTGGCCATTAAAAAAAAAAGGGGTCCACGTTACAGCCAAATAAATTATAGCGTAAATTCATGTCTAAATTGTGGAAATCTGATCCACTGTGTAACATTGGGATTGGCATTGACTCCAGCCAAAATAAACAATGTTGGAAAGAGAAGGTATATTGAAACAAACTGAAGCAGTTTCATTTTAAATAGCTGGAGTGGCATGGTAGTTGGCATAAGTGATAAATGAGTTTACTTCTGTAAGTAGGTTTGTGCAAGCACGTTTACGTCAATAATATTTTAAAAACTAGATGAGGTATGGTGTTACCTATCTGACTACACTGAGATGAAAGGCCGAAACAAACTCAGAGATCACAGTCTCTTAAAGTCCAGTTATAATCTTGGTCAGATCATGTGAAGACAATGTGAATGGATGTCTGAAATGTTCTTTTGACGAAAGAACCATATAGATTTGAGTGGACCTGTCCAGCCAGTGCACGAATTTGTCATTTATCGTCAGAACTAAAGCATAAATGTTATCAGCCTATTATGTTCCCACTGCTAGGACACAGGCTACCGTTCTGTTAGTGGGAGTGGGCCGTATCCACAACGCGGGCCCCCAGTGCTGGTTGGTTGACGTCACATTTCTTTTTTAGTTTATTAGTTCTAGGGCAAAACCTTGGTTGTGTGTTAAATCACGTTAATGATTTATCACTACACTATTTCTCATCATCTGCGTTATTACCAGCTATCCTAGGATCTGTCTCTCCTTGCACAGCAGTGGGTCGCTGCCACCACGGCTTCCTGATCACAGTCTTCAGCACTTCGTCGTCTGGACACTTGATGTTCAGGAAATTATCGAACCTGAAAGTAGAATTCCAGATAAAAGGAGTTTAGTCAAGTACCGTCGTGGCATGGCCACAATAGAAACAGAAGAATCGGAAGACAAATGTCAGATTCTAGAAATATTTCTATGTCAAAATTCAAAAAAATAATTATTTTTCTTAAGAAAGTGATTTGTCTACTCGGAGTAGACAAATCACTTTCTTAAGAAAAAGTCCTTGCTGGCAGTTAATAATGTCACATAGATTTTTTAAGTTTTTCTAATTGAACAGACAGCTGTGCTGCTGAGGAGTTTGTTGCAGCACTTCTTCTTCCCAGCTAAAGCACTAGGAAGTGGTGAAGGGAGAGCGTTTTGGGGTACTGTCTTATGTAATTTCGACGTTCGAATGGTGCAGATGTTAGCTTATTTTGAATAAATGACTTTCATTTTGATTTTGCTGCACACGTAGCGACTGTAGTTACCGTCGACTCCGCTGGCGATTTCATGACATAAGTCTGTACCCCAGATATCCGAGACAATTATACAGTGAAGGCATATGCCTTCACTGTATAATTGCTCATGTTTATGTGTCTCTATTTTTTCCCCACTTCTGAAACTCAGATAAATTCAAGAGAAATAGATACGTACCGCACACATGATGTTATTTAAGCCCTCACAAAAGAAAATTTGCATAACACTTTTGTGCCATCTTAATGCACTCATGCTCAAAAAGGGCGGGCACAAGAAAGTATAGAAACAGTCACTGGACGCACACATGCAAATATTTCCTTAACTTGGGAAGAGGGCATAAATATTTGATTGATAAAAACATCGATTAAAACCGACTGTAAAAAGAGAAGTGTTTTTGGAAGGTATTGTTTAAATTTTCTACTTTTCGACGTGGAAAATAATAAACACCAATGAAACTAATTCAAGTAAAAATATAATATATTTGTTTGCAATTGCAAATGACTTTTGACTAAATTTGTTTCCTCTGTTTCTCTCTTACTTGAAATTAAAATTGTTCAACTAACGACACACCCTGATGGTTTCGCACATGGATGCAGCGCTATACTGATAAATAAAAATATCAGAAATCAAAAGGCTACAAATTACCGCACAAGCCTGATACAAGCAACAAATATAGTGATTGAAGACTGTGCTGGACCTTTCACAGTTTCAGTTGAGTACAGCCTACCAAAACATATTATAAAAACGGACTACTATGAGAAATTTTTCAACTCGGATCCCCGAACATGGATTCCCGATTTGTGGCTGGTGGTGACTACAATTCTAAGCACACAAACTGTGGCTCACGTACAGTAACACCGAAAGGGCAGACACTTGCATAGGGCTTGTGAAAACCTAAACTTTAGAAATAACTTTGAAACCTGATTACAAATTTGGCTTCGGGCAACATCATGGGACTATAGAACGAGTCCATAGGCTCGTTAATAACATTAATACAGCGTTTGAACACAAACAAGAATGCACAGCTGCATTCTTGGACATTTCCCATGCTTTTGACCGCGTATGGCACTATAGATTCATACAAAATATGAAAACCCCTCCCAATAGAGTACTATTAGTACATCAGATTGTGTTTAGAAAACAGACACATCTTTGTGAAGGTAAGGAAAAGGGAAAGGATTGGAAGGAAGGAAGGGAAGATATAACACCACTATACAAAATTCATGCAAGTGTGCCGCAGGATAGCGTTATGGGTCCCATCCTGTATCTGATTTACACTGCAGATCTTCCCACGTCTGAGGCGACTATAACGGGAAATTTAGCTGACGATACGGCAATCCTGTCATCCGATGATCTTCCGGAAAAAGCTACCCAATGTCTCAAAAACAGATAGATTGTAATACAAGAGAAAATATGAAATAACATTAACGATCGACCATAAAACAATAGTTCAAGTTGGTATCTGTTGAATATAAGAAAACATAAATGACCTGTGAAATGTAAATACTTTTACAATATCTGACGCTTTGATAATTTATTGTTACATTCATAACCAAAAAATTTAAGCGAAAATCAATTTATTTTTCTATCACACAGTTTGTCAATAGGATCATATGATTATCCATCGTGTCTTTCTCAAACTGATGAAAATAAATTGATGGGAAAATATTTGTACTGATAAAAAGTGAACTAGCAACGTCTTTGTGAACTTTGAAGTCACTTAATTTTTTTTTTTCAGGTAAGCAGGTTTTCTAACCCAGAAGGGGTTACAAATATATTCCTACAAATGGATAAAACATCCACAGAGGGATAAACAAGGCCACCTCTGTCTTAATATTTAATAAAGCTGTGATTGTAATTTACTACGGTAGCTAGCAATGCCGATACACAAATATCATACTTTCATGTTCTTTACAAGCGCATGTGTCACAAACCCCGTAAATTTAATTCTGCGATGTCTCGTGTGAGATCGTCTATCTAATCGACAAATAAAGCTTGCTCATATAGCTCTTTGGGTTAATCATCAGGATCAGGATCTTTCCACAGTTTATTTTGTGCTGAGGTACTGTTGATTTTATGTACTCACAGCACCAAATTTAAATTTCTTCAAGTGACTGGCAGTTTCCGATGTCAAATCAAGGAGTTCCGTTTTGATAACATTTTTAAAATAAATTGCCATAAATTAACGAGTCGTAGGATTTGTTACAACCACCATAGGCTTGTATGTGACCAAACATCAATTCATGATGGTCTTGAGACACAAATTGTATGCTGGTAAAAAAACAAAACTTTCTTTATTTTTCTACAAGCAATTTTTTTTTGTGTGTTAAATCACCAAATGACTTCTCCCGCTCTGGGTGGAGCGGGAGGGCGTGTCAGATTTTTACTGACTAAAACCCAACCGTGTTCCTTCAGTTGCCTGTGCCATGGCCACGGTATCTCTTTCGAACAACCCTCGACCCTGGCAGGCATCGGCCCTATAGGACCCCATCACTATGTGTTGACACCTCTTCGAGGAGCGCGAGGAACACGACGCGCCGTCGACCCGGGCCTGGTCCTTACCGGACGGCGAGCTATCCTTTTCTACAAGCCTAATGTACAAATTTTGTAGGCTTCATATACAAATTAAAAAGCCTAAAAAGCCCGTTTTTCTTCCAGAGGTTTTTAAATTAGAGCCACTAAGTAGCATCAAGCACTAGCACTAGCACAAGCAAAAAATATGCTCTTTGCTGTTCTGAATGAACTGAATTTCATTTAATTTGTTAAATATATATTTGTTGTACATAATACATTACAATGATATCTCATATAATCTAAAAACACCCGTAGGCACTCGTTCCTTTAGATTTATTTAAAAGTTAATAAAACTACATACTTATGATCGCAGTTTGAGTTATTTATGGTCACCCTATTCAAAACAGTTTTCAGGAACTTTAAAATACTTAATATATTTTGAAATACTTAATGTGCAGGAAGTTGAATTACACCAATATGTAGTAGAAATATCTGCGTTATTGTTTTCTGATTTGATCAATTGCTTTAGTAGCTACGAACATATATTTACTTTAGACCGTCAGGATTGAGGAGCCACATAAAATGTATTGTATTACCGAATTTATATAGATTTACCATTTTATTTTTATACTACAAATTAGAACACATTTACTACAAAATGATACTAAAATTTTTTTCAATCGACTCATAATTTTCCGAGAAATAGCTAGGTGAAATTTGTGGATTTTATGAAAAATCAAAGCATTGTAGCTATCTCAAATTCAACCGCACAAAACCGTTTTTTTTTACAGATTAAGTATTCTAATTTTCAATAATATCGGTCGGCTAGTTTTCGAATTATAAGGTGGCTCCTCAGTTCAGACGTCTGAATGAGCAGCCACCTTAAACGTCCTGTAACTTTTTAAGGGTTTTACTACAAATTCCGGGATCGGGCCTACAAAATCGGATAAAGTACTACTAAATATTGGTAGTACCCACGTTGAAATATGAGACATGGCTCCTCAGTTCATACGGACACTGTATATCTATGAATCGATGTATCCGGTTCCGTAGTTGGGATAAATTCATCCCAATTATGGAACCCTTCATCGGTCCAACACGCATTGGCCGGTTTTTTCAATACATTTCACATAACATTTTGCCAAATGTTTCCCAACAACGTTCACCTGTAAACGTTACGCATTCAAGCGAGCGTCAAAAGATATTTGGAATAGTGTTCGCTTTGTGGCAGTGTCTTTTAAATATGAAAGTGGAAAATTATGAAGAATATTGTACGAACGTGATTTTATTGAAGAACACGTATTTGACGAGATGGTGCCTGGTCTCCCGGTGTTGCATCAATCCACATAGTACATACACACCTTCTATTTGCTGATTGAAGTACATGTCCTGTAAATATATCAAATTATTTTTGCATTATGTGTCTTAAAAAACCATTTGTTTTTGTGTCAGCAGAGTTGGTCAGGGCCGGTGCGTCTAATTAATAAAAGTATATTTGCTTAGATTGAAAACAACTAAACATACTCTTACTACGTTCGGGTTTTAACTAGTTTCTGCCCGCGGCCTCGCCCGTGTTGTTGTAAGAAATTATCCCACAGGAAAGTGCTACCGAGGCAAAAAGAAGCTTATGTTACTCCTTATAACATAAGCATAACATCAGCTATCTGCTATTGAAAATCGGTACAGCCATTTCGGAGGTTAGCTGGAACAAACAGACGACGGACAAAAAAAAGTTTTTTTTGTTACACATACCGTATACTTTCTTCTTTCTAATATGTTAAAAGGGAAACTGATTGACTGACTGACATATCAACGTACAGCTGAAATTGTTGGGACTAATGAAACGTGAAATTTTGCACACGGCTTCCTTTTATCATGTAGGGGAGCACTAAGAAGGTTTTTTAACCTCTTATTAAAACCTCTCTCTCTCTCTTCCTGTAGTTAATAAACTTAAAACGTGGCACGAATACTTATCTAAGTAAAAAAACGAGTTTTTTTTAAAATCTCTACCCTCTATAGGGGGATTAGGGTGTTTTAAAGATTGTATGGAATATTTTAAATCGTGGTCCGATAAACTCGAAATTCGGTATGGAGTGAAAAGGGGTAGTCAATTTTAGAGGGGGAATTTTATTGCGTGGCTTACTTAACTTAAAAATTTATGCAAAAATACCCTATTGGTCTAATGTGGTCGTATATGGTCAAATAATAGAAACGACTCAAACGCTTTTTCACAATTCAGGCAATTTCGGAGTGCAAAGGGGAAGATACGAGTACAGTTTCAATGAAAAACAATTTTCCATTAAAACTAGAAAATCGACCCGAAAGTTTTTAGATAACAAGATAATCATACATTTTCGAAAAACGAAGTGTAGAGGGTGTTCAATTTGTAATACGAAATCTACGCGGACGAAGTGCTAGTAATTTTAAATGCATTTAATAAAACTGTTACTTTGTCACTTCAATTTTTACTTATTTGCAGAAAAACAAATAAATATGAGTAAGAATAAATCATAGTCTTTTAACGAGCTTACATTTCAAGGACTGTTCCTAGGAAAGCAGGGACGTTTAACTGAAAACGCTTTGTAGGAATCAACGGCCATTTTATTCAATACACCATAGTTAGTAAACTAAATTGTTCCAAAATTATTTATTCTTGTATTCAAAGGCATAAAAAAACTTGACAACAAGTTACCTGTGACACTAAGTCAAAGAGGAGACATTCTCGTACCACACAATGTTCGAGGACATCACACAGCGCAGACTCGTCCAGGAATGTCCACAGTAAGTCCAGCATGTTGCAGAGACGAGGCGCAGGCTGCGTCAGGAACTTGGCTGCGAGGCCCTCCTGGAGACAAAAGAAGAGTTACACATACACTTGGTACCAAAAATAACGGGTCAGTCACAAAAGTCCGAATATCTCCCGAACTACGTATTCTATCATAATGAAACGAACACTGTTCGATTGGGCATTAAATGATACAAAAAGTGAATAAATTGAAACTTATGATTACCTTCATTCTTGTTTTCAAAAAAAAAAAAAACTAAAGTAAGTAATTTTTTCTGAAACTGAAAAATTTTGTAAGTTTTTTTTATTTTTTTGCTTTTTTTCATTACATGCATAATTTTAATACTTCGTATTGCCTCCCCGAGCTCTTCTTGCAGCTTCCAGGCGATTTGGCATGCTGAACACCAAATTTCGGAGCCGGTTCTGAGGAATGGCTTCCCATTCCTCCACCAGTGCTTGTCTGAGCTCGGGTAGCGTCGTTGCTGGGGAGTTACGACGTTTTACGCAACGCTCAAGCTCGTCCCATGCATGCTCTATGGGGTTTAAATCAGGGCTTCGCGCTGGCTACTGCATCAGTTCGATACCGACCTCTCCAAGGTATTTATTTACAATTCCGGTGGTATGGGGACGCGCATTATCATGCATTAATATGCCATCCCGGTCCATCTTCGCCATGAAAGGTCCCACATGCTCATTCAGGATCTCCTTCACGTACCTCTCTGCATTCAGAGTGCCATTTTGAATTAGCAGGAGCTCGGTGCGGGCCTCGGCAGAAATTCCAGCCCAAACAAGTACTGAGCATCCGCCGTGTGCCAATTTTTCCTCCACAGAGTCTTGATGAAAGCGTTTCCCTGGTCTTCTGTACACCAACTGCCTACCATCGCGCTTGTAAAGCATGAATTTCGATTCTTCCGTGAACATTACCCTAGACCAATCGTCCAGTGTCCAGTGTTGGTGCTCGCGCACGTTTCTCTGTCTTGCAATTCGATGTTGCCGTTCCAGTTTGGGGCCATTTTCGGGCCTTAATTGTTTCAAGTTTGCGACGTCTCCTCACTGTTTGTGCGCTTAAATTGTTACCACCAAAGAGAATACAGTGGTTTTTTAGACCAACTGCAGTTTGAAAACGATTTCGGAGCAGTCGGAAAAGTTCTCCGCATTGGATTTTGCCAAACAAACTTCAATGCGGAACTTTTACAACTCGAGCAAAAGAAAGAAACATGCTGCGTTCCATTCTGGCCTTATTCAATGACACTTTTCCATGCCGCGTTACCTGTGTTTTGGCAATTTGCATTGGCCCGCAAGGTTGCCTGAACAGACCAGTTCCAGCTGTTTTCAACCAGTTCCGGTTATATAAAGTCGCAGGCTTACGTGAAAACGCCACAAACTTAATCAGCCCTAAAAACCAATCTTCGTCAAGAAATTCAGAACATAACACCGGAAGTTTTGAGAAGCGTGATGGAAAATCCTTTAAACAGTGCTCAAATTTGTATTGACGCTGGAGGCCATCATTTGAGGACTTCATTTTCAAAACCTAGTAAGAATGGCGCCGACTACTCCGATAAGAAAGGCCGAAACAAAATCAGAGGTCACAGTTTATTTTAAAGTCCAGACATCATCACGGTCAGGCCGTATGAGGACTACGTAGATCAATCAATGACATGATTTTTTGAGGAAAGAACCTTCTAAATAGGTCGTTTGGTTGTACTTCACTAGTACAACGGAAAGGAATAAAAAAATACATTTCGCTCGTCAGACTTTGCCCTAAGTAAGGCTTTGAAATTGAGTTAATTTGCTCTTAAGGGTTTCCACGAACCACTCTAGCAAGTAGGCTGGTTAATTTCAATTTGAAAGTGCCACTTTTCGAAGCTGGCCCAAATCCTAGAATATTTTTAACCGCAGCCGAAAGGTCAGTGGAACTCAAAGGGCACAGACAGTTTTAGAAACGATTTTAACCTTAGAGGATAATAGCGTTGATCTGTTATTAAATCGGGTAATTGGCCTCTATATTTATAAGGCAAAACGAAAATTACTACTGCTCGGTTTCTGAAGTTTCCAGATAAATTATTTATCATTAGCTATTGATTCAATAAAGTTATGCATACGATAAACGTCGGTTAACTGTCACTGGGTTTCTGAATACGCAACAAACCATTCAATAACTATGAAACCGAACCATATCCTGATGGAATGCGTCCGTCACGAGACCGAAAGAATCACATTGTTACACAAGATACTGGATGTTGGAAGGTGTAACAACATTCTTGCGTCCCCATTATCAAAAGATGCAAGACGTTTGTATAAGTTAGCATAAATAGGATTTAGATTATAAGGAATTACTGTTTGTACCGATGAGGGTGGCATAATTAGTTCATGTCAAACCCTCTATAAATAAAATAGAAAAAAAATAAAGAATGAAAACGATAACGAGTTTCTTGGTTGCCGCTAGATGGGTCTATAGATAAGATATCGTGTTTAAAATTGATTTTATTATTTAAATACGTCTATTACTAGTTTTATTTATAGTAAAAAATTTATCGAGGGTTAGTTAGTTGGCGTAACACTATTTTAGTTTTTTAAAATATGCTAGGTCGCTATTTATGGGCGGGATGTATGAACGACATCATTGTCGACTTAAAAAAAAAGTTTCCTATGAGACTTCATTGTTTTGTCAAAGAGAGAAGATTCTTCTTATTGAAGTGGTAACAGGCTTAGTCTCTACAATCGACAGTAAATCTTAATGAGATATAAATTAGTTCCAAAACAGACAATGGATATTTGCGATGCGTTACGGGAGCTAGAGCAGGGCTGATGACATCACTCAGATGTATCACAGTGTTCTTATCAAAGCGATATCTCAATTTAAATTATTCATCCTTAAATATTTAGAAAGGATTCCTCCTACCTCATATGTTTCTGAGTACTGGGTTATTAATAATAAACACCAGTACTTCCAAATCAGACTCTGATGAGCTACTCGCATTCATTTTCATTATACTGGCACTCATTGTTTTCTTTGAATACTTTTAATATTCATCTTTCACTGGCCACCTATTTCAATAATAAACGTTTTATCTAAATAGAACCAAAAATTGATGTAGTTTGCTATGAAATTAAACGTCAAATATAGTTATGGAGCCGATAAATGGCACACATTGGTCAGTAAAGTTAACATAAGTTTAAACGGAGTTTATCTTATATTGCTGTGTTCGGAAGCGCACTTTTACAAGTTATCGAACCAATAGCGATAATGAATAGATAAACTACAGATACAAGTGCCTTAGAAACCATGCATAAGTAAATCAAAGTATATTTTTTTTGTTTTTTTTTTTTTTTTTTTTTTTTATAAATGGCATCTCGCAGGTCAACCTATGAGGTTGTCGTCTGCTTAGACGGACTTGCCTGTGGATTCCCTAATAAATTAAGGCCTCCAGCCAGGACTTAAACTTAAATACTAACTAAAAACTAAGCGACTACACGCTAAGGGCACCCCCTGTGGGGTACGAACCTCGGCTTAGGGCGTCGCTGGAAGAGGGCAGCAAATGACTAGCTGGATCAGGAATGATATTATTAAGGGACGAATTTAAAGCTACAGGCTCAGCGGCGCGGGCTGGCTCGAGCAAGGGTCGGGAGGGGCGTAGATTTGGGCGTCGCGGCGGGCCTCGGCGGCGAGGACGGTAGGACGGCGATCGGGTTTTGGGCTTATGAAGCGTGCTGGTTGCCTTACTACTCTCCTGGAGGAGGGTAGTGGCGTCGTCGGGGGCGATTAAGGTATGCCTTGGTCGGCGAATACTACTAATACGGGAAGGATCAAAGTATTTTTATTAATTTCGATATTTATATAACTTACCCGCTAGACGTCATGAGCCGTCAAATTATTATTTGAGGTTACTAGGATCACTGTAAAAAACTAACGGGCAGTCATTTAATTTTTTGGCGGTTTATAAAGTAGACAGTAAAACATGAACCTAAGGTGGACAATCGGAATGCGTATATAATTTGTCTTTCGATTTTGTCCCATGGCGGTGTACAGTCATGGTTACAGTTTCATAATACATATTATTTTCAATAAATTACAACAACAAGAAATTGGACACATCCATACACGTATTCATAAACTCACGCCTCCTTCCCATGGGAAGGCATAAACCACAAGACGCCACCTGTTACGATCCTTACATACTTCTCTTGCCTCGTTTACGTTCACACATCTGGGTCATACACGCACGCCGGTTGCTAGTACTACGTACCTGACCCTCTTTGGGCGTCCCCTCCCGGCGTTTTCACTTACCTCTGCCTTGTAAATACCTTTTGTTAGTTTGTTTTCATTCATCCTCTTAACATGATTAAACCATCTAAGCATAATCTTTTCAATTTTTGCATACTCACAGCACACATGCTTCGCAAGGAACGCATTTCCACAGCATTTATTTGCTTTCATGCTTCTTTTGCCACACCCAACATTCACAAAGTAATAACATACTTTCATTTAGCTATAACTTTTTAAAATACATTACAAACATTGTTTTTTGGATTACATTATAAATAGATTTGTTAAATTATTCCTATTAGGTTTTGAATATGATGTCGTTCAAATGATGGCCTCCAGCGTCAATGCAAATTTGAGCACTACTTAAAGCGTTTTCCATCACGATTCTCAAAACTTCCGGTGCTATGTTAAGAAATTCAGAACATAACACCGGAATGATAAAGTGTGTGGCTTATTCACGTACACCAGCGACATTAAATAACCCCATAGAAAAAAGTCGGAACTGTTCAGATCAGGCGACCTTGCCGGCCAATGAAAATTGCCAAATCGGCAGATAATGCGACACGGAAAAGTGTCATTCAATAAGGCCCGAATGGAATTGCTCTTTTTTGCTCTTTAGAAAACTCCAAGGCGTAAGTTTTGCGACTCGGTGAGCGACTAGGTCTAAGCACCGTAGTTTAGGACGGGCAAGATACACATGTAGATGAGCTAGCGCTTCTGGGAGATCGGCAGATCGCCCATCATTAGCATCTTCATGGACTGATGAAACTTCACCAAAGGGCGTTGTACCGCTGACGCTGGTGGCACTCTAATAAAGAACATTTTTAACGCCTGGGAAGAAGCACAAGATGCCATTGGAATCTTTTGCGACCTCTCTAAGGCGTTTGATTGCGTAAACCATGATACCCTTCTGCTGAAACTGGAGCACTATGGGGTTAGGAATACAGCTCTTGAATTACTAAGATCATACCTGAAAGATAGAAAGGTTAAAGTTCAAGTAAACGGCATAAACTCATTAAGGTATGAAATAGCAATGGGCGTTCCTCGAGGTTCGATATTGGGTCCATTCCTCTTCTTCTTAGTTTATATTAACGATTTACCCCAATTACTTAAAAATCAACCGAAGATGGTGTTAATTACAGATGACACATGACTGATCTTTAAAATAGACCGACGGTCACAAAATCTGGATGACGTGAATAACTCGATTCATCAAGTCCAAGGTTGATTTACAGTAAATAATTAGGTACTTAATGAAAAAAAAAAAACAAATGCATCATATTTTTAATTACCTAATGTTAGAAGTAGCGAGTGTGTGTGAGAAAAACTGGAATTTATTGATCAGACTGTTTTCCTAGGAATCACGCTGGACGAGAAATTACAATGAGGACCACTTATAACATCTCTTGCGGGGCGGCTTAGCTCGGCCGCTTATGCTGTTAGAAGGATAAGACAGTTAACAGATATAGAAACGGCGCGTTTGGCCTATTTAGCTACTTTCACAGCATTATTTCGTAGGGCATTTTACTGTGGGGTCGGGCTGCTGACATTGAATTGAATCCATTTTTATTTTGCAAAAGAGAGCTGTCAGAGCCATGTACAATCTTCCTCGTCGCGAATTTCTCAGGAAATTATTTAAAGGGATTAATATTATGACCAGTACCTTGCCAATTCATTTATGAAAATATTATGTATGTAAGGAAAAATCTACATCTTTTAAATAAAATAAGTGACAGACATCATTTTAATACTAGAAATAAAGATGAAATAGATCAACCATTTTTCAGATTAGCGAAAGTACATACATTTCAATTAAATGAAAGAAAATTTAAAATTCATATAAAAAGTACACTCTTTAAACAAGCTTATAACAAATTGGAGGATTATATACAATGATAAATAGGAATGCTTGGAAACATGATGGTCCAGCTCCATAGGACAATGCAGTCAGGACAAAATCATTCTGTTTGCTAATTTAATTGTATTATTTGTTGTTTTTACTCAACTCACACACTGACTTATTCCTAGTTAATATTTTAGGAATCCTATCACGTGACTAATGTATATGTCTTTGCTTTTTTATAACTTTTTACCCATTGGGATGATGACTACTATTAAAAATGTTCTTTAAAAGAATGTAATTTCAAAGAAGGCATAGTAAAAATGAGAAAATCGAAAAAATCTGTTAAATCGATGTAAAAATGAAGAAGATGCACGCTTTAAAAGTTTTTGGAGGGGATTATTCCTGTCCTTGTCGCGCGGTACGGAAAATGTACGGTGGTAGTATGAATATACGTAGTCGTGACGTCACTTCTAGGATAGTGCTGTCCTATTCTAACACTTACTTTAAAACGTTTAAAACTTGGCAGTTTTTTAAGCTTTTACACTTTTTGTAATACCATTTGCATTATTTGGAAATAAACATTGCTTTGAGATAAAAATTAAAAAGTCAATTTTATGTTTTTCAAGTTCTTTCTGTTCTTGGGATGGAATATTTCTGAATGTTTTATACTATCAAAGGCCATCGTACAATCGTCATCGCTTATTGAATTCTGTGTATTTTTCAAGGGTCTGTTTTAGTGTTTGAAGGTGATCGAGTGTTGAAAAACTAGTGTGAAATGCTCTGGTGGCTGATGTTTATCCTGAAGCCTGATCTATTATATAATAGTAAAATTTAAACATAATCAATCCGGTAGTATTTGCGCGATGCTGGTATATGCATTCAGACAAACAGACAATAAGATGAACAGACAAAATTACAAATTGTAGCATTAACTGCTACATCCAAACCTTATTTATTTATATTGCACCCCGTTTGGGCATATTGGCTGTTATTATTTTTTCGGTATTTCAAAATTCGATTTTGTCAAAAATATATATCTTTGTTTCTGTGTAGGGATTGATTGCATTACTTACTTCCATTCATGATGGATAGATATTTTACGAAACACACAAACAGATCATCATCGGCCGAGCCATTTACTAACTATTTTGGGGTCAGCTTCCAGTCTAACCGAATGCAGCTGATTACAAACACACAAACGGACAGACAAAAAATCCAAAACCTATATTTTTGGCATCATTTAACATCTCTTGCAGGACGGCTAAGTTCAGCAGCTTACGATTTCAGGAAAATCCGTCAATTTACTGCTGTAGATACCGCGAGGCTGGTCTAATTTAGTTGCTTTCATAGTATCATGTGTTACGGTATTTTACTTTGGACGGGCTTCGAGACAGAGACATCGAGTCTATTTTTATTCTGCTTAAAAGAACCATCAGAGCCATATACGATCTCTGCAGGCGCGATTCTTTAGGGGAACTGTTTGGATATTAACATCATGACGGTCACTTGTCAATATATCTATGAAAAAATTATGGACGTAAGACAAATAAAACTTAACAGTAAAAGAGGTGAAAGACATAATTATAGTAAAATTATAGTTAAGAAACCGGGACTTATTAGTTCAACCAGATTTCAGACTGGCTAAAGTAGACTCATCTTTCATGGGGTACTGTTTAAATGTTACAATAAAATACCTCCCCACATACTTCAACTGAATGAGACGAAACTCAAACCTTTTATAAAACGCTCACTATGCAGGCAGGCATATTATAAGTTAGGGGATTATATGGCTGATAAAATGCTTGGTTCGATGCTGGTCCTGCTCTATACCACAACTAATTAATTAACATTTGAAATACTGTTCCAGCTGCTGAAGATTTTAAGAATATATTTGCATTGTATAAACTCAGTCTCCTTTGTATGCATATTCCTATAAATGCATAGCCCAGGTGTGAGTACTATGTATTATAGAGCTACCATTTACCGGGTATTGTGTTATAATGACTTGAATGTGATCTGGCGGCTGATAGTAGGTCATGCTCACTCAAATGTCTCGTTGACGGTGGTCGTATGTTGGATAATTTAGCTCCCTTCGAAATGTTTGAGCTGAATGATGCTGATTCATGCGTCATGTTCATGAACGGGCGCCGTCAGTTGGGACTGGTCATCTCTTAGCTGCCAGGGCTTTTTAATAATGTTTGTTTTGGATTGTTTTATTTATTTTTTGCTGCTTTCTGGAAGCTTATAACGTGTACAGTTTTAGTACTTCGTTCTCACATATAAGATCAACAATTATGATGTAACTAATATATTTGTATAACGACCCTCTGTTTCCGTCGGGGTTTAAAAATGTTACTTACAAAATTCGCATCTCTGCTTCTCAAATAGAAGTCTGCGGCGAGTTGGTCGGTGTGTGAGCTCCTGTTCTTCAACCCCAAAAGACCTCGCAGACGTGGCAGCAGTTCTGCCACCACCACGTACGACAGACGGAGAACACCGCCCAGTTCTACCACTACCAACCGTGATAGAGACATTAGGAAAGCCTGGAAAGAATGAATGCAATAGGTAAAAGAAGACGTCTTATAAGAAAAATAACAAGAATAATGTTTCCAAAGTTTTGACAAGAAGGTATAATCTTCACAGAAAGGCCCATTAATTTTAAATTTATTTTATAAAAAACATAAATTCATTGATAGACAACGCACAGCCTAAACCACTAGGTATAGACGCATGACATTTTGCAAAAGAGTTCCATAAATAACGAAAGTAAGCACTACGGAAAGATTTTTGATAATTCATCCCTTGCTGGGATGAATTTTAAAGAGGGGACAGTTTATGTGGAAGTTCGTGATTTTAGCCGATGGGTAACCCCATCGAGAACACGGCTAGTCTACTTGATCAAATTCTTAAGTACACCCACTGACAGACAACGCACAAGACTAAACTGGTGGATCTCAAAGCGTGACATGTTGCACAAGATTCTCTCAAACAACGACAAATAGATTAGCTAGCGAAACTCCGCGTCCTGCACGCATAGCATGAGCAGCTTTTATCGACGGAAGAATAGACAAAATGACAGACAGAATAGAAAAGTTGACAGCCTATATTCTGCCGTCGACAAAACTCGTTTCTAAAGTACGCGTGTTGAAGGGTATCGATATCTTGACAGTCGAAAAATTAAATATTTGATGTTCTTTTTGTTTTAGTTAGCTATCTTTCCAGTCATATTATCTAGCTAGTAGTACCTTTTTGGACATCTTCTTAACCTCTGTGCTTTGGGCATTGAAGATTGCGTGTGGGGAGTGCCGTGGACTATACACGGACTCTGAGCTGTGGATCCGCAACGCCACCTCCACCTCAGTTACTTTTGATGTCTCTGACTTCGCCTGGTTGAGAAAATTATGAGTTAGAAAAATATATTGGCTGTTACCTACATTTTGACTAGTTATGCAAATATTAATGTAGGGAACCACTGATATTTTCGCGGTTTCAGGTTTTGGTCCCATAGTCCAAGTTGTTCATAATGATGAGTACAATGACGCCATGAGGGTATTAGTGTTTTAAATTACACGCTGTTGGACGGGGAGCCCAGAGGGTTTTTTGGCAAGCATATGCAGGTCGAAAAGTTGATTGTTAAGTAGGCGCGGCATGATGAGAAAACGCAGCAAATAAATGTGAAAAATTTCGGATAGGAGCCCCGTGGTCAGAAGCTCACTTTCAGATTACGAAAATGGACCGAAATTAAAATAATCTCTGAAGATTATAAAGGAAGGCCAAGTAATTCTAGTCTCTAAGCATTTGAAAAGCTATCTCCGCCCTCGCGAATTTAGCGCGACGTAAATTTCATTTCACCTGCACCCTTGACGATCTGAACAACGCCTCTGACGCCGCAATAAACGTGGCTACCTACGTGGCCCAGACAGTATTAGCAGCACATCGCAAGTACATCTAGTACTTACATCGAAATGAAAAGAAGAAGAAGAGCGCGGCGTTTGCATTTACCGTCGGCCATCTGTCCACCGTACAAACTTTTCTCGAGAGCCGTTACAAACCGTCTTGCTAGGCAACTTGACGAGTTCCAGTTCCAGCCACCAGAACAAGCCGGTTTTCTAAAAGGCTTCAGAACCGTAGAACGTACCACACTGTTCGGCAAGTTGTACAGATGGCATTTGTGGAATTCAAGAAAGCCTCCGACTCTATGGATATTTTGGCAAATCTGACCTCAAAAACAACGTGGGAAGACATGTCAAACGTATTGGATTCGTGCAGAAGCAAATTATGTTTAATTAATTGTATATATGGGACAACCATAAAATAAAACTAATAAATCGAATCAGTGCATAATTGTGAAAGTTATGCCAGAATAGAAACACGGTACCTACCTACAAGTGAATTAAGAGCCACACTCTTTTTTAACTTGAATTTTATTTTTCATTCCAAGGGTCTACCTTTCAAATAAATGCTATAATAACCCATGAGTATAAAAACCGATAGTGACTTTAAAGTATTATTGGAGTTTACAAATGGGACGTTTTGCTAATAGGACGTACTCATCGTAGGACAATTTAGCAAATTATAGGACATTTTGCTAAAGTGTCGTTTGGATTACAGGTTGTTTTGCAATAATAACTTTTCGATACGGAGGGGTAAAAAGACCCATCACATAGCCGTTATCTACGCATTCTGTACGTCAAACTAAGTAACATAGAGCAAAAACTATTACTCAGACAACTAAATTTTTTGTTAAAAATCGCTGTTTATGGCAGCGCGAAACGCATCGCACGCAAAACGTTGTGCTTACGTATGCATGCAACGGTTCAGGAATGATGGGGGTAATTAAAGATAAATTATAAAATTTAAAACTTGTGAAATTTGCGATGAACAAAAACAATTGGGCCTTCGAAACTTAGACCTGAAATATCTCCGAAGCCAGAAGGTTTGCAGGTATGGTCCAGTACAAACAAAAAATATCACAATGACAGGGGAGTATAAGGGACTCTCGGCTTCGTCAGTCACTCATGATCTCTTTTTTATTCCCAACAATTTTTGAGATCAGCTTCCATTCTAACCAGTATTTTACGTGGAGCGAGCCTATCTGACCTCCACAACCCAGTAACTGGGTATTATTTATCAGACTTTTGTCCTTCTGACTTTCCGTAACCACTGTCAAAGATCTCCGAATGACAGCTGGGAATAACGGCTTAACGTGCTTTCCGAGACACAGAAGGGTATGGAATGGATGGTCACCCATCCTAGAACCGACCTGGGTAAACGTGGTTTAATATTCGATGGAACCCATGCGGCTGTTACTATTTGATATACCTTGCTGCTCTTAGCAGTTAGTGAAGTCTTCATGTCCGAAGGTCGAACCAGTTCATCCAGCAGAGCCTCTAGAGACTTGAACAGCAACACAGCACGTATACACTCCCGGTTGGGAGGCGCTTGGAGAGCTGCAAAGCCTTCCACTGGGAAACTGTGGTTAAAGGACATTTTATCCAAATTACCCGCTTATTTCAAACACAAAACGACACGGAATTGTAATTTAACGTACACAAATTAACATAAAACACTACTATGTGTAACGTAACTTTAGTTTCGAAAGACGTTGTATTTCACTATTTTGCTTGTTTTTATTTTGCCACCAACTTTCGAATCTAAAATATTGTAGTAATGTTTTTGGAAGTCGGCGGCGGTTCTTTGTCAATCTTTTTTGTTTTGTTGTGGTTTTACTCACACAAATGTTTAGCTATGTATTTCTTATAGATAGCAAGTAGTGCAGATAAAAAATAAACACCAAATTGGTTAAAAATGCAGTTATTATTTCTTGTACCAGGTATTGAAAAGGTGTTAAGCAGCAAGGACGGACGACTGTGTGAAAAGACTGGCTAAATTAAAGCTATACTCACACAAATGGCACATGCCCAAAGTTGGCGTACAGATGTTCCTGCATCGCCAGCGACACTGCTGGGAAGTATGCCAGTCCAGATCCATGGGTCACCTTGTCGAACGCCAGACCCATTGATATGCCGTTCCTGTTGAGTAAAGAAAGTGTAGTGTTATCAAAGGGTGGAGGACATGTAGTGTTATGTAACCCATACATGCACAACCCAGTAAATTCAAGTGCCTATGACGTCACACGTCTGCTAAAATCGTAAACAGAATCAACGTTCGACGAAAAACAGTTGTATAAGGACCACCACTCGCGTCTCTCGCGTCATACAATAAGTACAGTTGGTTTATAGCCACCACCCGCGTCACTCGCATCATTATTAAGTACAGTCGGTTAAAAGCCACTGCCCGAGTTATCCCGTCCCGAGTCACATATAATTAACCTAATTTTAGTCATTGTACATTAACTGTGTATAGTTGTAGTGACTACTTTATTAAGCCATTTCGTGATACTGAAGAATGTTACCTTACTATAGAACCTAAATCACGTCCCAACAAAAGTTCTATAAAAGCTTAAATTGAGAGCGATAATGCTTAAACAGATTGTTCGTACCTTTAGTGGGAATGTTGGTCATCATCTGCCTAGCTCCAACTAAGTGAATGTAGCTGTATTTTAAAACCAGTATTTTAGATGGTGCGACTGAACATCTGATCTCCATAATTCAGTTACTGGTTAATTGAATTATGGAGCTCTGTCTTAAAACAAATCTTTCGTCAAATTGTGAACCATCTGGCAACGCCATGGCATGGCCATTTGCCATTTCATGCGTTGAGTATCAATATTTCTGCCAAATCTGCCAAATGAATATAAGGCCTTATATTAGGTAGGTATTAGAAAATCGTTTAGCCATCAAACATAAGATATACAATCTGTACTGCCTTTTATGATAATTAATTATGATAAAGAAATGAGTTCATGTTTCAAAGGATAGAAATCAACAATCCTAGCCTCAAGGAAAGCCCCTGCACTTCATAAAACCAATCTGAATAAAAGCCTTTTTTCAACCATAACGCTGCCGATTCCATAGATTGTGAATGCAAAATCGTTATTTGAAAACTTATTTCGAACAACTTCAGCCTTCGCCCTGACATTTACAAGACACTGACTCATTAATAAGTCACTCCAGTACACTCAATGCCAAGGGTTCCATCGGCTATTTTCGGAAAAGCCGAAGTAAGACGAAAAAAATCTGAGCATCGCGCGTCGATCAATCAAAATCAAAAGTCATTTATCCAAATTAAGCTGAGAATCAGCACTTTTTGATCGTCAAAATTACATGAGAAATCCCCCAAGACGCCAACCCTACACAAGAAGTGGCGCAACCAACTCCCCAGTAAAGTCGATTTTTATCTTCACTTTGACATTGAAAGTTGACGCACCGATTCTGTCTTTTTGGGTTTTTACTTGCATTTTATTTGGCTTCTGGCGTTCCCGAAGATAACCGATGGAACCTTTGACCGTGGTCGTACTTTACTACCAACAATAATTTATCAAGTCCATGCCCCTATTAGATTTTGTAAAAATAGATCTAATCGATACTCATATTCGAGATTGCATCCTTGGAGCGAAGATACATTTCCTGATTGATTTATCCTCTTACTGAATGAGTGAGTGAATGAATGATTTAGTGTAGGAAATTGCCATAGCGGGTGGAACGAGTCGTAAACATCCGCCATGACGATGGTTCCTAGGTTCTTTGCTTTGTAAGGAAGTGGGATTGTTATCTAATGAAATGATTGGGTCCATGTTATTGATTTATTCTAGACATTTCGATTCGTTATACTTGGTTTTTAAAAGCCTGTGTAATGTATTTGTTGTCAAATCTTATGCTAGTTATGTGATATTTATAAAACAAAATAACACCTAAAAAATTATATTTTGCAAATATATCGAATCATACCGAATTTGAATGATTTGCCACAGAAAACTATGATACGAGTGCGTCTTAGTGCCGATTTCACCAATGAAATCAGATCAGCACATTTAAACGCAGTTCAAGAGCGGTCAGTGTCAATATTCCATAGCAATTTTCACACTGACAGGTCTTGAACGCGTTTTAGATGTGCTGAATGCGTTCAGTTAAATTGGTGATATCGGGACTTAGTTCGGGAAAAGCTTAAAACGTGTTTCTTTCTGTCCATCGTTGTGCAGAGAAAAACATGTTTAAGCTTTTTTAAATGTTCTAAGTTAGAATTATGTTACTGAAGTTTTTTAAATTATAACCCCGCTTCCTCTTCGCTTTCTATAATATTTTTCTATAATATCTTTCGCTTTTTATAATATTTTTTTATTGTGGCAAAAAAAAAACTTTTCATTGTCTTTCTTTCAAATATCTGACTTCAGTCAAGGCTTGACAGTTCGCACCTGTAATATTCCAAAGTCCCTTTATCCAGGTCGATGCAGGAGCCGATGACGTCACCAGGCAGCCATGCCTGGCCGTACGGCGAGGTGGACACGTTCCACTTTCTCACCCTGCCACCGTCGTAGGCGTAGGAGTTGGCTGTGTCTCCCACTCCCGTGTCCATGGAGAAGACGCAGGAAGACGTGCACCAGCCGATCTGGTGAAGGCAGATTGTGGGTTGAGTTTTAATTTATGCTGAATCGGGTATATATTCTTACGGGGGACCAATTTTTCTTCGTATTGTCTTGGAATTTGTGGTTTATTTCGAGGTTTACTTAAATTTAAGATTAAGAACTGGTCTTGGCTGCAAAAAGAAGCGTTGAAATAAGCAAAGTACCTGTTTGCTCTTCTATTTTTATGAATATGTACGTACTTATGTCTTTAATAAGTGTTTTGTGTACATGTCTAATGGCCGAACCCAATAATTTAACATATTTGAGTAATAGACATCGCTATTGATGATAGACAAGATAATAGGGATGATCACTAATATTAGTAATGTTCGAAAAAATACTCTAATTTCAAAGAAGACATAGTAAAAATGCGATAATCGATAAAATCTGTTTAATCGATGTAAATATGAAGAAGAAGTTTAACGCTTTAAAAGTTTTTGGAGGGGATTATTCGCGTCGATATCGCGCGGTACGGACAATGTGTAGCGCTAGTATAAAGTGGCATAGTCGTGACATCACTTCTACGATAGTGTTGTCCTTTTTTATCACTTACTTTAAAACGTTTATAACTTGGCAATTTTTTAAGCTTGGACACTTTTTGTAATATTGTTCGTTTGTTGTTGTTGTGTGATCTGTTTGCTGATGAATGAAGCAGAATTAAGCGTGTATGTCTGATGTTTTCCGAGAGTAAGTATGCTAGGTTGTCCTCTATTATATGTTAGTATTTGAAATATTTTTGTTTACTAATTATTCAATCTGTATGTTAATTAATGTAAATGGTGTTACCGTTTTAATTAACAATAAACAATTGTTTTGCACTATTTGGAAACAAATATTTATTAGAGTTAAAAAAATAAAGTCGTCATCTCTATATTATATCTGTCCCTGTGAAACAAATAGCTGTCAACCAAACTAAGCGCTGTCAACATGTGAAAGACACGCATACATATTGGGACGTTAAAACCACAGATTAATTGGTTTGTTCTATCACTCATCCGCCCCGACAATAGTGTCGCTTTCGACAGTCCCGATAAGGCTGAATGTCTTGCCGACAGCCTAGAGTCCCAATGTTCTCCCAGCTCCCAACCAGTAGACCAAGCTCACCTGAACAAGGTCGACGCTGAAGTCGAACGAAGAGCCTCCCTCCCTCCCGTCGAAGACCCTGATGATCCTCTGCCTCCCGTCACTCCAGACGAAGTGCACGACATCATTAAAGGGCTCCACGCTCGTAAGGCCCCCGGTTCGGATGGTATTACCAATAAGGTATACAAACTCCTTCCTGCCCCGCTAATAATGCTTATGACCGCCATCTTCAATGGCGCCTTGAGCAACAACATCTTCCCACAAGCATGGAAAGAAGCCACCGTCATCGGTATCCCAAAGCCAGGCAAGCCAAAGTCTGAGCCCTCCAGCTACCGCCCTATTAGCTTACTCAATGTCCTCGGCAAAATCTACGAGAGGCTTATTTATAAGCGTCTCAAAGACTACGCCGAAGCAAAGAGCCTCATTCCCAACGAGCAGTTTGGTTTCCGCCCACAACACTCGAGTATCCACCAGGTCCACCGTATCGTAGAGCACTTGTGCGCCGGTATGCAGCGTAACGCGACGACGGGTGTGCTATTCTTCGACATAGCGAAAGCCTTCGACAAAGTCTGGCACAACGGCTTGTTATACAAGCTTTACCAACTAGGAGTGCCAGATCGTCTCGTACTCATCTTACGAGACTTTTTGTCGAATCGCACCTTCCGCTATCGCATCGAGGGTGCACTCTCGTCCCCTCACCCTATTCGCGCCGGTGTCCCTCAGGGTTCCGTCATATCTCCTCTAGTTTTCACGCTGTTCACCAGCGATATCCCACAGAGTAAAAAGGCTCAGTTGGCTCTCTTCGCCGACGACACTGCCGTTTACTATACCGGTCATTGTCCCAATGCTATAGCTCGTACTCTCCAAACCTCCGCAAACGTCTTAGGCGCTTGGTTCCGGAAATGGAGAATCGAGGTCAACCCCGATAAGAGTCAGGCGGTTCTCTTCTCGAGACGTCGTCGAGTCCCACCCCCCCTTCCCAGCCCGATCACTATGTACGGCAAGCCAATCCCTTGGGAGAAGCAAGCCAAATACCTAGGCGTGATCCTTGATAAAAACTTAACGTTCAAAGAGCACATTAAGGCTGTTCGCGCGCGCGCCGCTTTCGCTCTTGGTAGACTCCACTTTATTCTGACAGCCCGTTGCAAACTGTCACTTAAATGCAAGCTGCGCATCTACACCGCAGTCATCCGTCCCATCATGACCTATGCCTGCGTTGTATTCGCGCACGCTCACCCACGTCATCTCCATAAGATGCAGACCCTCCAGAACCGTTTCCTCAGAAAGGTCACGGGTGCCCCCTTCTATGTCCGTAATATAAATCTCCACATCGATCTTAAAATGCCTACCATAAACCAGTTCATGAAACGCTTATCGAAGCGTTTCTTTGACTGTGGCATAAAACACCCCAACCCCTTGATCTCAGCGGCCGCCCGCTACACTCCTTCCCGTATTAGTAGTATTCGCCGACCAAGGCATACCTTAATCGCCCCCGACGACGCCACTACCCTCCTGCAGGAGAGTAGTAAGGCAACCAGCACGCTTCATAAGCCCAAAACCCGATCGCCGTCCTACCGTCCTCGCCGCCGAGGCCCGCCGCGACGCCCAAATCTACGCCCCTCCCGACCCTTGCTCGAGCCAGCCCGCGCCGCTGAGCCTGTAGCTTTAAATTCGTCCCTAAATAATATCATTCCTGATCCAGCTAGTCATTTGCTGCCCTCTTCCAGCGACGCCCTAAGCCGAGGTTCGTACCCCACAGGGGGTGCCCTTAGCGTGTAGTCGCTTAGTTTTTAGTTAGTATTTAAGTTTAAGTCCTGGCTGGAGGCCTTAATTTATTAGGGAATCCACAGGCAAGTCCGTCTAAGCAGACGACAACCTCATAGGTTGACCTGCGAGATGCCATTTAAAAAAAAAAAAAAAAAAAAAAAAGTTTGTTCTATCACCAGAGCGCCAAATTTGGTGATAGTTACGTTATTGGGTTCGGCCTTAAATAAACAAAAGAGAGATATCACGAGCTATTGATTTGATGTATATGCATAAGAGTTAATAATTTCTATCTATTGGAATCCCACTTTAGTACATTGACTACCAACATAAATTGTCCGTATATTCGAAACACAACTGTCGTTCTTAGACAGTTGTATGAAATGGCTATAACACGACAAAATGGAGTAGGGTGTCAATTTTCCTAACAATGAATTTACCTGACTGTACTGGAGAATACTGCATTAAGGCACATATCAAATACTGTCCAAACGAAATTAACCTTTAACTTCTACATCTTAAGAACTCTCCTTACCTGCATAATCCCCTTAGTCCCGAGCTGCACCTCGTACATCCACTTGTTTCCGAACACGCACGCCGTCGCTCTGATGGTGGCGAAGCTGGACAGACCCTGCACGCTCACTCTCTCGTCTCCTACCAGGACCAAGCGGCCTGTACCTGGAGACACAAGAAGAAACATGTGTCTTTGCGAAGTTAAACATTGACCTCCTGTTACTTCGGGAAAACGGGGAATTATGTCAGACTCTCTCAAAGGTACCGTTGTCAGAAACTAACCTGTCGTAGCTAAGTATGTCGGGCACCAGACTTTGACCTTGTTTTAGTGGTTACAAGCGTGACTATTGAGCACGGGAGCCTGGATCGAGGAAACTGTAATTGGGTTTTTCAGTAAAGAATTTGTCCTGGAGTGTCGATTTGTTTTCGGTTTATGGCATCAGACTCTCCCTCTATTACATGAAGCTTATAATATGGTGTGACTCCTATACATACGCAACTGACTACCTTCGTGGAATACGCCTACTCGTATACTCCTGCGCTGCAATACCGTGGTAAAAAAATGATTTCAAAAATTGCCGACGCATTCGTGGAATTTCGACTGCGTTTTGGCCGTCTATTGTCCGAACGAAAAGTTATATTTTGAGGCTAAAATAACATTTAACTAAAATTGTGAAATAAGTTGCCAAGCGCAAACCATTTAACTGCAATTTGTCTGGCGAGTGCGGTACAGTGCTAATTACGATAATTATTCCGGTTCCGCAAAGTGACAGCAGAGGTCTGCGACGTAATTGATGTTAACGTGCTTTTGATGACGCTTTTAGGCGCAGCATTGAGTGTAAAGTACGAATATATTGTGGAAATGAGGCTCTGTTACAGAAGACAAATAAAAATAGCTTTTTTGGTTTAAAATGTTTGTTTTAAATGTAATAAAATTATATAACGCCAGTTCTCTTCTAATTCAGGCAAATAATAGAAAACAATTATGCCACTTGTACCAACAGAGTCAAATAAAAATAGCTAGCGAAACTCCGCAGACGTTGTGAGTATCGAATTATTGATATATAATCATGAGTAACGAAAAAAAAAAAGTATGATATATTTTTTGGGCTTAACTTTGTGTAAGCTTCACAGACGGGGTGACGTAACACTCGAAACATAATACTGTCTTAGATCTCTGGCCTGGCTCTGACATCAAGCAATGGACAAATATCAATTTTTATTGGTTGAATTCGAGGCTTTTGGTTACTTTGTACGTGTATTTTGTGTAATTTAATTTTTGTAATGTGCGTTTTGTTTGTACAGAATAAACAATTTTTCTTTTTTTCTTCTAATTAGGTTTAAGATATAATACCAAAATAAAGAAAGAAAGGAAAATTACAGAAAAAAACAGAAAATACAGTTAGGAGAGAGACAGACAATAGAGTCGGTGCGAAGCTTCACAGCCTTACAAATATAATTAAACGGTCACACCGCACATTTCCGTGTTACAAGGTGCATACCATGCGGTTTACGTACGTTAGTAATGGTGGTAGACCGTGCAAATCATCTTCCGTGCTCAAATCTACTCTACGGATATGAGAACGAGAATGTCAGCGAGTTTATTTATTGATTTAGGATCTCCAACAAAGGATACACATGATTTATAGTGTATATATATACTATAACAAGGTTCAATTTATGTGTGCTCCTTCAATTACAGGAGACCACAGCATGCACATATAACTCGGTTTATCATAAATACAAATTGAGAATATAATGAATAATGATATAATTACACTATAAAATTTGAGAAAAAATAAAATGTATACTAAAGTTTATTTTGTGTAATTTAATTTTTGTAATGTGCGTTTTGTTTGTGCAGAATAAACACTATAAAATTTGAGAAAAACTAAAAAAAAGTCTAATTACATGTCAAGTTTGAGCATTCATTCATATTACAGTGGTGTAAACAGCAAAAACAAAAATAAATAAAATAAATGATAATAATTGATAAGGAGAAAAAATAAAAAAATATATTAGTTTGGGGGAAAAGTCTTTTCGTATTATAGTATGTATTATCTGGCTGGTTTTGGTATGATTGAAAGTTTAAATTTTAAAGTACATAATTCCAAATAAATTCAAATTAGGAAAATGTGTGATTTTTATTTGTTTTTCGTACTGTCAAGATGAGTGAATCCAATGAAGAAATTCGATACATTTTAAAACTTTACTACAAAAAAAGGAAAAATGCAACGCAAGCCGCGAAAAAAATTTGCGATATTTATGGGCCTAGTGCAGTGTCTGTGAGAGTAGCACAAATTTGGTTTAAGCGTTTTCAATCCGGAAATTTTGATGTCAAAGATGCACGGCGCTCTGGTCGCCCTATTATGGATAAAATGGATGCCATTTTTGAAAAAGTGGAGCAAGATCGGCATATCAGTAGTTACGACGTAGCTGAAGAATTGGGAATTGACATAACAGTTTTGGCGCATTTGAAAAAAACTGGGTACATACAAAAACTCGATATTTGGGTACCTCACGAGCTCACTGAAAGAAACCTAATGAACCGTGTACTCATTTGTGATGCTTTATTACGACGTAATGAAACCGAACCATTTTTGAAGAAGCTGATAACTGGTGACGAAAAGTGGACCACGTACGACAAGAACGTGCGAAAAAGGTCGTGGTCAAAGGCCGGTCAGGCATCACAGACTGTGGCGAAACCCGGGTTAACTCGCAACAAGGTGATGCTGTGTGTGTGGTGGGATTGGAAGGGCATTATTAATTATGAGCTGTTACCACCAGGCAGGACCGTCGATTCTGAACACTACTGCGAACAACTGATGAGATTAAAGCAAGAAGTTGAGAGAAAGCGGCCGGAATTAATCAACAGAAGAGGTGTGGTTTTTCATCATGATAAACCTCACACATCTTTAGCCACTTAGCAAACATTAAGAGAGTTTGGCTGGGAAGTGTAAATGCATCCACCGTATAGGCCTGACCTTGCACCTTCAGATTTCCACCTGTTTCGGTCTCTTCAGAATTCTTTAGGCAGTGTCAGGTTAACATCACGAGAGGACTGCCAAAACCACTTGTCGCGGTATTTTGATCAGAAGTCCCAAAATTTATATGTATAGCAATGGGATCATGTCCCTACCTTCAAGATGGCAAAAAGTTATAGAACAAAATGGTACCTACATACTTTATTTAAATGTAAATAAACTATGTTAAAAATGTTTTGAATTTTCTTTAAAAATGCGAAGAAACTTTTTCCCCAACCTATTATGTCAAGACTGAGCTCTCACATTTCTAACTCATACTTATTTACTTTTGGAGAGAAGTAGGTAACATAGTTATTAATTTAGCTATTTTGCGGCGGTTAAACTCTTTTGAGTTCGTGTACCTTGGGTCTTTGATCACGAATAAGAAGCCTGCCTTGAGGAAATCCGCCGTCAAACTAGTGTGGCCAAAAGTGCAAGACCAGTCTAGGGAAAATTTGGAAAAACTGCGGCCTTCGTCGGAATACCAAAATACGACTGGACTGATTCGTGCTCTAGGTTTTTCCATATTTTTATATGGCGTGAAAACGTGGTGTTGGCGGAGGCTACTTCGTATACTTGGACCGCCATGAGAACTAATTAATCCATACTAGAGGAACTCAACACCACCAAGTGGCTATCTACAACATGCCAGGAGCATGCCCTCAGCTTTTTCGGACATATTATGCGTTCACCTAAGCATAGTCTGGAAAGGCTTATGATAATGGGCCGGGTGGAAGGAAAACGCGCTCAAGGTAGAGCACGGGCAAGATGGTCAGACGCAATTAAGGAAGCTTTTAGAGGCTGCACCTACCGTATGGTCCACACTGAAGAAGACCGCATAACTTGGAGACGCGTCGTACCACAGTATTGAGGGATCGACAAAGACCAAGCAAACAATAATAAATAAAAAAAATACGTTACACTACTACTTCAATTACTATACTACAATTCAATTACTTATACTTCAATTTAAGTAACTACACTACCAACGGCCGTTGAACCCACATAAAATAATTATTACAACTATTTCTTTATTTACCATGTCTAAATATCCATACCGATCACGTATTTCGTCGGAGTTTCGCTACCTATTTTAATTTGACCTTGTAGTTATTAAATTCGTCTTGTTTATGACCATTGAAATAAGGTTTAGATTGCAGTAATAATTGGTACGATTTGGTAAAATGCATTCACTGGTTCTACACAACTCAACTCTGAGTCAAAGTCAAATTGTTTAATACAAACTGGCTTTTGCCCGCGGGTTCACTCGCGAGGTTGTCGAAATATATTCAACGTACTACCGGGATTAAAAGTATCTTTTGTAATGATCCAGGTTATAAATTGTCTGTTTTTCAGCCAATCCGGAACGTACATCCAGACAAAAAACAAATCCTAATAATTTTATGTTTGGCATCAGACTCGATCCTCTCGTTAAACATACAAAAAAATCATGTTTAATAAGTGTTACTATATAATTATATGTTTACATAAGCACATAAAAGGTACTATGAAACGTCAACTAACCTGTAGATGCATCGAACACAACGATTTTCGGTCCTACTCTCCCGAATCTGTCATCAGTATTATCTGATATCTGAAATTACAAAAGTTAATAACCGGGTCACGTCAGCCGCATGCGCAGTGACCGCTGGGCAACAGTCTCCACACGGTGAGTGTCTGAGGATGGACGGCGCCGCAGAGGCCGGCCCAGGAAGCGGTGGTGAGACCACCTATACGTGTACCGTAAGGGTTGGATCGAGGAGGCTCTGGAAAAAGATGCCTGGAAGTATATGGGGCAGGCCTTTGCTAAGTCGTCGGACAGCGTTAGCTAACCAAATAACAAAAAACAACCGACGCCCAAAAAAAAAAAAGTGGTAAAAATTACTTTAATTTCGGAAGTCGGTGTCTTTGTTTTTTTTTACTTTGTTATGTTTTGTTTTTGGAAGTCGTTTTTTTATAACTTTTTAGTTGTGGTACGGTATATACCTCTACTTGCTATGTAAATAACAGTGCCAGGAAGTTACACTGAGTGGAAAAATAAGTATTATTGAAGCTAACTGAAAAACTAAGTTAATAAAATTTATGAGTTTAAGGACCATACCTGAATCATCAACCCTATTAAAAAACTAATTTTCGAAATCGATTCACAATTATATCGAGGAGATATCGAGAAGCAAACACACAAAAAAACATACATACGAATTGAAAACCTCCTCCTTTTTAAAGTCGTTTAAAAATAAAGAAAGAAAGAAAATAAATTTATTTGACACTGTTAAGGCACACAATATTCACACAAAACAAAACAGAAGAAAATAGTATTGTGTGCCTCACGGCTGCGCCAAACAGGCCCAGTTCAGCATAAATGCCAGACAACTAAGTGCCTGATGCTGGTTTTCAACTAGACCCAACGAGGACGCCTTCCGGATGTAAATCAGTTCTTAAAGTGTGTTTAAATATTTTAATAAAATAAAAGTAATGTGTAACAAGTAATAATAAAACAGAATAGATGATTGTTTAAATATAATTATATATGTCGGCGTGATCTTTGTAAACGACAAGTGCAGCGGGCCGAGTTACGCTGGGTAAAGTGGCACATTCACCTCCCCACTCTCCCCACTACTCAGGCCACTTTATGTAAGCGAGTGCGCAGCGTTGGAAGGGATCATTCTTGTGGCAGGCTCGGCCCGTTGCACCTGCTGTGGCGCCTAGAGCTATTATATCGATTAATTTAGTTAATTAACAAGCTGTTGGAATAAATAAGTTGGTTACTGCTATATTTCATACTTTCATTTAATATGTCGGACCTCTGCCTTCAGGTCATTTCATGGTGATTATTTAATAAGAAATTGTGAGTGAAATAAAGTGATTGTGCTATAACTAGTGTCTCTATTTTCTTCGTCCGACAATCCCCGCCTACTTACAAAGTGCAAGTGTAATATCGCTGATGAGGGCCTATCCCGATATATATAATAATTTAGTGGTGTATATGGAAGCAATAAAAAATGGTATGTTTACACAAGAAACAAAAGGACTGTTGTAAATAATTAAGTATTAACGATCATATTATTGAAACATTTAGGTTGATCATGTCTAGCTTCCGTTGTGCTGCAATATAACCAAGATTTGTCTAATGAGCGTTCATTTAGAGTTGGCCTAGTGACAATGAAGATTGACTCAAGTTACTTTAAAATGTACATCTTTTTCTATAGTAAGTTTGTTCTCACGCCTGCTCAAATGACACAGTCGTAGATCAAAAAGATCATCATCTGCCTATTAGCCTTTTCTCTAAATCTCTTTCTTGACTACCTATTTCACCTCCATAGCCAAGTAACTGGGTACCACAACACGATAAACCTTAGTTAGACTGGTAGGATTAAATCTTCAAGTAAACTGTTGATCGACGTCTAATATTGTATTGACAATCGATTTAATATCAAGCGCATGCAGTGGGGATGAGAATGTTGAGATGGATGTCGCGGGCGATTGGCTGCGATCGGCTGTCGCTGAAAACCAGTGCTGGGGCGCTGTCTCGCATAGGGTCGTAGCATTATGCTGAGCGATGGCCGTTTTGCGTGGATGTGACGCATATTTGCGCACAACTTGTTATTTTTTGTGTTTGTGTTCGTTGTCTGCGTCATGTGAACCGCAAATAAAAGTCGTTTCTTTCATTATTTCTATGTGTAATGACGAAAATGGATAAAGTAAGAATTGAGTTTAAGGGATGAAATTTTTTACTTAGTTTTAATTTTTATCAGAAATTGGTCTAGCAATAAAAACTACACATTTAATGTAAACTTTTCATATTAGAACAATAAAAACAGTAATTTTGATAAAAAATATTTTACTAACTCGTGTGCATAAATTTATGCACACGAGCCGCTTGCGCAACCTCGGCTGCGCGCCCGCGTTCTCGCGATTTTTTCTCTCTAATTTCAGTATTTTCAGCAACCCGCGATTAGTCACGGAGTGGCGTCACCTTGTTTAAGTTGCTAAAACTTCAAATGTGTAGTATTTATTACTAGATGAATATCTATGACTGTTTTTGAAAAAAAAAAAAAAACGCCATAAGCTTCTACTCCGTTCACCGATCAAAAAGTCATCCAGTATATAAGGGAAAGTTTCAAAGCGGCGCCAATGGCAGAAAACTTGAAAGAAAATCGTTTGGCTTGTTATGGGCATGTGATTAGGAGGGAGGAAACACAGCTTTCTAAAAGAGTGTTGATGGCTGCAGAGGGAGAGGAAGGCCAAAGAAAAGATGGATTGTGTTAATTATGATTTTATGAAAGTGAAGGGAATGATACTCGTAGCATGGTGGTTGAAAGGCGAGAACGGAAAGGTAAACGTGCAGCGCCAACCAAGTAACATGGAACCAGGGCACGAAGAGGAATCGATGTATATAATATAAACTAAATTAACCATCATGGAATAAACTAATACTATATTAAGAAGTTATACGAGTTCTGGCTAACTGAATCTATGTATGTACATTGCAAGTATTTTGTTCAAAATTGTTTACTGAATCGATTTCTGTAATTTTTAACCAGTGCGCAAACTCTAACCATGAATTCAGTCTATGATTCAAGACTCCCTAGCGTAGAAATTTTTCATTGGTTATTTTAAAAAAAACCTGTTCAGTACCCTTTGACCGCGTAGGTTATTGCATCGCAGATTTTTTTTTTATAGTAATTCCTGGTTACAGTTTGCACACTGGTTAAAATTAATCCTGCAGGTTTTTTTCCCCCAAAAATAACTAAAACTACATAAATTCAGTCACACTTCCGATATACAGTCAAAACAAACCAAAATGGACGAAGTTACTACTACGCTAGACGATGTTTACGATTGTACGATTTTTTAAAATTATCTTATATCTAATTTAATAAATAAACAGTGTTTTATTCATAACAGTAAAAAACTGTGTAGTATTATGATTATACCCTAATATTCTAGTTAGGGTGTTTGGTGGTGTGTGTTAATTTCGTGACATGGTGTAGTGACCTTACTTCTGGGACAGGTGCGGTGTGTTTCTTGGCCTTTGTCTTGGAGTTCAACACCTTGGCATCCAACATCTTGGGCAGGTTCTCACGGATGTGAGTCACGTATTTACTCCTTCTGAAAATGTCATGTTTCAGACGCCATCGTCTTTCTATGGCCGCTACACACGCTGCGGTCGGCGATCGGAGCTAAATCGATTTTTGTGAAGACCTATCCGGCTAATTGGACCGTCTAATACACGCTACGACATGTGGGTCGAGTTGCGCAGGTACACATTCATAGGGATACCGTATGGTGGACCGCATAGCATAATCAGCCTTTAATGTTCCCAATTCGGCCTCCTCTTTGTGAGAGGGTGTGGGCTGTAATCTACCACGCGGCCCAGTGTGGGTTGGTGGATGTCTTTTAATTTTTGGTTCTAGTAAATGCCGGTTTCCTCACGATGTTTTCCTGCACCGTTTTGAGAGCAGGTGGTGATGAAATTATTAACACAAAGTAAAGCGCCTGCTTAGCCACCACTGCACTATGGATTCAGTACATGGTTCTGAATCGCTCTGCGTTTAATGTTTTTGTCGGAAAAAAAAAAAGATGTGTTATAAATTTTGACGGCGTAGGTATTGCACTTTTCTATGAAACAGCGGACGCTAGGGGGTCTACAATCATTTACTCAATTTATAGTTACAGTTTGTGAGTCAATGGGATATCGCCAACCTGTATAATAACAACAAAGGTAAAGAATTAAATGCTTGTTATATAGCCGGGCTATCATATCCAGCGCAATTACTTAAAATGCTTCTAATGGTTTAAGTACCTATACGTAAAGACACGGTAGAAACCGCTCGGAAACCGAGCGATCGGCTCTTGGTCCCGTCTGAACGGCTATGTGGGAATTAGGATAAGAACCGACCGGCTTTGCATGAACGGGGTTTTAAATATCAATCAATCTGACTAGCCTTTTTCCAACTGCGTTGAAGTCAGCTTCCAGTCTCACCGGATGCAGTTACCTGTATTTTACATGGAGCGACTGCACATCTGACATCAACAATTCAGTTACCGTGTAAAACGTACAGGTTATAAAATATCCTAATAATATTATAAACGCGAATGTTTGTGAGTATGGATGGATGTTTGTTACTCTTTCACGCAAAAACTACTGAACGGATTTGGATGAAATTTGGCACACATATAGTTTATAACCTGGATTAATACATAGAGTACTTTTTATTCCAATACAATCACGAGATCAAGATTTATGCGGATGAAACCGCGGGGAGCAGCTAGTAGTAAATACAAATACTAACTGATTATGTCTATCCGTATTATCTTTTATCACCATATCGTTCCCGAAGACCCTTCGGATTGTGTCGTGAACCTCTCCCTTCTCTGCACCCGACCCGCTGCAGACCCCAAACATAGACCTTAGAACATTCATCATAGGGAGAGGTCGGTACTTCTGAGGATTTGTCCGTTGGTCAGCAATTTTGACTCGGTGCGATGGCACCTGGATTGTTAATCTTGAGTTTCACAGATTTCTGATGCTTTACGTAGATTCTTCCACGAGGCACACTGTTTGTTCTACGTTTCTAGATATCTATTTCCGAGGCGATTCTAAACTTTCTATCTTTGAGAGTTATTATAGGAGTTTGTTCAATCTTTACTAGTCAGCTCAGAGCGTTAAAGTCTTCTAGAGAAAACTTATGTCTCATTATATGCAGTCTCTGCATTCAAAACGAATTTAGATAGCATCTTGCTCAAGATGAAGCCAAAAGGTATGTACCGATATTTCACAACATAAAAATAAAGATTTTTATAAACTTGAATGCTTAATGAACAAGAAGGATTTGAATAAATTCTAAGTATAATTTAAGATAGTATCGCAAAGTTTTCAAAGTACAAAATTATTTGCAAAATAAAATATATTTCAAAATCATGTAAGTAGTAGGCAACTATCAAAAACTTTACGTCAATTTGAAGGAATTGTAGCACAAATTTCGGGTAGGAACTGTGAACAAAAAGGTTTGCGAGCTATTTGGCAAAAGAAAATACTCCTTTGTTGTTTTTTGTTTCTTTTGCTGTCTGTAAACCATGGAATTAATATGGGCTTAATGAAAAACAAATTATAAACCTACAGCACTGTGAGCATTGGTCAGGCCTGCACAGAAAGCTACATTAAGTTTAGCGTTTTACACCTCCTTTCCAAAGTATTAAATAAATACTTGCAAACGACTTTACATTAGTACATAATCAAATAATGATTCGTTTTTCATCTCTTCGATAATCGCCAATTCAAACAATCGGATAGCAGTCAGAAATAAACATTCCTCTTGCGGAATAGGGCTATAAATTTTAATGGCCTGTGAACCGGTCGGTACGGGCTTGGAACTAGGCCATAAAATAGTTTCAGAAGGCCGGCTACATACAACGAGTCAGGCTCACGCGCCTAAAGGCGAACGTTATGTTGATCTCAAACTATAAGCATCTATGCATTTTGTGCAACAAATTAAGTGACATAGAACAAATTATTACTGAAAACGGCATTTATTTTTGGAGTGAAAAATCAATCGCGCAATTTAACACACGTAAGATATTGTGCCTATGGGTGCATGACACGGTGCATGAGTTGTGGGGGTATTTATAGTAAATTTTTAACATTTAAAATGAATTGCATTTGTCAATAAAGTAAAAAAAAAATGGTTTAGAGGTTCCCAGGCATGGTCCATTACAAATAATATATCTCAATGATAAATTACTCCTAACCATGAATCCTAACGCTACGTTGGCCGCCACACAGCGTCCGCAATTTACCGGTGAATGACGTCGAACTCTAACCTCTGTCTCCCCCGTTTTAAAACAAATTCCAGTTGCGAGTGAGCTTATACTCTGTAAGTGAGTCTATGTGTGCGTGCGTTTTAGTACGCTGTATGGAGCTAATCTTCTGTGTCTATCAATTTTTTGTAACCGGGACCTTACATTGTTCCCTTCATTATTTTGTACCGACTCGTCGTGTTTTTTATTGTTTCTCAAGGTTCCATGTGAGAATATATTTTTCTATCTATACGCGCATATACAGCATGTAACGAAAACCCTGTCCGATCCTGAAGGGTATAATTTGATATCGTACTGCGTAAACATTTAATGTATACGCGATTATTATTTTTCCCCAATGAAAATAATTAATTTAAAAAAATAAAATTCATCATACCAAAGGCAACACTGATCGCTCGACAAAGTTCACCTACAGTTTCGTATCGAAGAAGCCGCCTGAGCGAGGCGGTGCTTTGTCGCATGCCGCCAAACAAACTTAGGACTAATAGAAACCTACGTTATGCCTACGCGTAGATATCAGCTGATATTTTATTGTAGGCATAGGTGCGTAGTGACCCTAATTTCTGACCTTCTGTTTAACAAGAAACAATTATTATCGAGTTAATGTGATGTGCTTTTGGCTATGTACCGACTGTAGGTATCATTTTATTAAAACACTAACTTGTTGCATACCTCGGCGACCGTGTTCCACATGTCTACCTGCAACATTAAAACATATTCGACACCTTTTTATTAAATTTGCACGTACTCTTCGCAGCGCACTTGTGTATGATTTGAGTGAGTCGAAAGCTTCCACAATCCGAGCTCTTACTTCTAAAAACGATTTGTGTAGCATGACCCCATAAATAAAATCAACATATTCAAATATTCCTGATTGGAACACGACATTGTTAGCGAAACGATAGCGGCACGTGATACGTACGAACATCCGATCGCAAGCTACGAGTATCTCCACGTGAGACTGGCAACAAACAAGTAGCGTACTAGTAGGCAACCAGTCGGCTACATGACAGGGTCGAGGACTCGTTAAAAGAGTGCCGACAGCGCGGTTATTGCAGGGCGGTGTCCTTTGAAATAAAAATAGGTAAAATGAAAAGATTTCGCCGGCCGGTGGAGTGTTGTCAAATTATGAAAATTTACCATGTTTAGTGTTCTTTATGGGAACTGTTTAAAGATATTAACATCATGACCGTACCTTGTCAATATATATAAGAAAACATCATGTACGTAAGGAAAAACTTAAATCTTTTCAGTAAAAGAGGTGAAAGACACAACTATGGGACTAGAAATAGGAATCAATTGGTTCAACCGGGTTTCAGGCTGGCTAAAGTAGATTCATCCTTCATGGGGTACTGTTTAAAATGTTATAATAAAATACCTCCCTACATACTCCAACTGAATGAAACGAAGTTCAAAACTTGTATCAAACGCACAATATGCAGCCAAGCATATTATAAGTTGGAGGATTACATCTCTGACAAAAATGCTTGGTTCAACGCTGGTTCTGCTCCACAAGGGCGCCTAAACAATTGATTAGCATTCGGAAATATTGTTGGAGCTGCTGAAGATTGTAAAAACTATCTTTGCACTGTATAAATTCAATCTTTTAGTATTGTATAATTGCAAAGCACACGTGTGAGCACTATGTAGTACCTACTATAAAGCTACCCTATACTGGGCACGTCTGTCATTGACTTGAATGTGCCCTGGAGGCTGAGAGTATGTCACGCTCACTCAAATGTCTCGCTGGTGGTGGCGTGTGTGTTGGATCATTAAGTTCCCTTCAAAATGGTTGAGCTGAATGGTGCTGATCCATACGTCATGTTCGTGAACGGGCGCCGTCAGCGGGGACTGGTCATCTCTTGGCAGCCACGGCTTATTTATTTTTTTCCGATTTTTTATGTTTTATGTTTTTATTACATCGTTCTCAAATGTATAATTTCAACAAGACTGATGTAATAAATTTTTCTGTATCCATATTATTTAAAACAGTGTCCATGGAGTTTCTTGCCCGTTCTTCTCCATAGGTACCTACTTTTGCTTTGGAATGGGCAACTAGCTTCATATTTCTGACTGACCGATTCAAAAGTGCCTGTAGCACTTTTGAATCGTCAAGGTTTATTTGAAATAAATGCTTTGAGTTTGAGTTATACCAGGAATACGCCTTTATTGGATCGGACAGGGTTTTTGTTACATGCTGTAAAGTGCCGAATGATAGCTTTCTTACTAGCAAACATAATGGGGTTTTCAAAAATAAGAACTTTAGTCATTGTTTCTGTAACAGATTTTTGTTTAACATGCTAGTACCTTAGTAGTTCCGTTTACAAACTATGCTCCACCTCCTACCTACGCTCAGTGTCTCAAAACATGCAGCCAAGTTACCTCTACGCTGCCGCCGATAACACCGTGGAAGTGGCGAAGTTTTGGTCCAACAGAATATGGACAAGTGTCGTGCCATCGACATGTAGCAGAAAAATTAGTTCCGTACCTCAAAGGCGTTCCTCAGTTCTTCGATTTTTCATTAAGAACTGTAGTAATAACTGAAGTAATAATAATTTAATATAGTCCTACAAAACAAAAGGGCACCTGTGACTTGAGAATCTGGTGCACAGTAAAAATAATTGACGTTTAACTATACCGACTACTATATTGTATATGTACCTAGTAGTTTGTGAAACCTATTACTGTATGGCACAGGCCATAGCTAGAACAAAAAAAACAAGGTATATTTCGAAAAAACAATTTTTAATAAACAATAAACATTTTTCCACGTGCTAATAGCCTCTAAATTTTAATGGCCTGTGAAAGTGCCGCGTGGCCGGCCTCGCCGGGCTATAAGCTATAGGCTATGGTCTGGAACGCAATCACAGTCATAACTCACGCTATTATTTCGGGCTATTTCACTTTATTTAAGGACCCGGTTATTTGTCGTGATGATTTTGCGATACCCTATTGAAGGCATATTGTTTTGTTGTATAAAGTTGGATCTTTTCAGCTGCCTTTTTGTAAACGAGAGAAATGGAGGGCTTGAATATTTCTTACTTCTCGAGTTTTCCAATGAATAGAGTTTTATAATCAAAATAATTATGGTAATAAAATGGTTGAAAAAGAATTTAACAGTCTTATTCATTAGCGTTTCTTAAATTTTAACTAATAGATAAATAACTGATTAGTTATGTAAGTTACGTAATTTAGCAATTAATTATACACATAAAACTTTCGGAATTAATTCTCTTAATGATTGTGAAAACCAAAACGAAAACCGTTGAGTAGTTTACAACACGGTCACACAAACAGATATGAAAATTGACCATGTATACAATAGATAGATATAGAAGATATAAAAAAATGTCTCCACCTAAAAACATGTCTGCTTTTGTCAGTAAGATCTTGTTGAATAAAAAGAAGATAAAAAACAAAAGGAAGACCTTGTTGAATAGAACACAGAAAAACTATTCTTAAAGAAAATAAACATTTGTATGTGTCCCTTTGCATCTTTTTAATACTTGTTCATCACGAGGTGTTTTCCATACAGTCCCAAAGAAGTCTGTGGTGCACACGATACATAAATCCGGAGCTAAATACCGACTGTTGTGCCATTTCTATTTTTCCCTCTATTTCTAAACTCCTGGAACGTATCATAAAATAACAAATAACCATCTTTCTAATAATCAATTTGGTTTCTGAGCTGCAAGTCGACAAGTGATGCAGCCCATGAGCTTTTTGATTATGTGGTAGAAAGAGAATAAATTTAAACGTGGACAAAAATACTATAGGCATATTCTTAGATTTGGCCAAAGCCTTTGACACGGTCTCTGTGTCATCGCCATTGCATAAACTGGAAGTTTTAGGCGTTAGAGGAGACCAAGTATTTAAAGAGTAGCTTTCTGATAGCACACAATAAATGAAAGTAAATGATTAAATAAGCAGTAACTTACCTGTCTTCTGCGGTGTCCCTCAGGGTAGTATTTTGGGTTCAAGTCTATCTCTCGTCTATTTAAATGATTTTGCTGGTGGTAAAATAATATCAAACGCAGACGATACGTTGCTTCTGTGTTCTGCTGATACTTTGGAGAATGTGTGGAAGATGGTTTTAATATAGTAAGTCTACTATAGCAGAACCAACATACCTTTTGTAACAGTCTTGTTAAGTCCTCACGGACCGGCAGGTCTTTGTCTTGCAGTTTTGGGACACCATGCTAACAAAAAGTATGACAAGTCCTCTTATTTATCTACGCACGATCATACAATACAATTATTTAAAATCCATACGTTCGCATGTACTATTATTTCCTGGGCTCTTTTATATATGAACTATTTAATATATAGTGATATACAGTTATATACAGTGAGACTGGAAACCTATTGTCTATAGTCAAGAAGCTTATAATAATGCTCACCCTCCTACACACATCCATTTATTTACACTCTACTCACCAGAGGCCATCAGTGCACAACAAATTTAAGAGAATTTTATTTTATTAATAGCTGTTGCCAGCGACTTCGTCTGCGATACAGCATGAAAAGTAGTCTATGTCTTACCCTAATTGCCTAATACACAATCAATCGACATCTGAATCGTATTGAAACAGATTGATAACTTCAAAGTTCGATAAAAATCTGCTCAACATTGTAAATAACGCAATGAATTGTAAAATACTCTAATTAAACTGCACGCATAAATAATAAATATAACTTTATTTTTCGAAACATACTATTTTCTCACAGTTCTGGAGATGTTATTTCGCTCAAAACCAACTGCCGATCACTCTTCCAATATTCGTGTGGCAAGTGTCGCCGCATCATTGCTCCGGACACGGAATAGAAAAAACTTGTGGAAGTGCCCGCCAGTTAACCCGCGTGTGTCACAATTATGCGGAAAAATATGTAAATGAAAAACAACTTTCGTCAGTTGTAATAAGTCTTAATTTTGTATGACCAATAAATAAGCTTTTCGTCAAAGTTGAATTTGTAGATCATAAAAAATTAAGTCTTATTACAACGGACGAAGGTTGTTAGTGTTTTACACATTTTCCGCATAATTGTGACACGCGCGGGTTAACTGGCGGGCACTTCCACGAGTTTGATAGCTGCGTGGGCACTTCCACTTGTTTTTTCTATTCCGTGGCTCCGGAAGTTTGCAACGGAACAATAATGGCGCGACACCAGTTCTGCCAACCTAACTATTAATCTGATAAATATTTTATGTAATTTTATATAGGTAAACGTTTTAATTTTAAATGTCCCTCGAAAGGATATAAATTAAATTTATGTTTTAACAAATTAATCAATTAATAATCAAATCATATTTAAATAACTCATTTTTTATGTAAATATGTATGTCTGTCTTCAAAGCGACAACAGAATGTTGTTGAACTTTCGAAATACAAGAGATTAGTCGTAATCGTTTATGAAAATGTGTTATGCAATTCAAAATCAAAATCGAAAGTCATTTATTCAAATTAGGCTGAGAATCATCACTTTTCGAACGTCAAAATTACATAAGACAGTCCCCAAAACGGCCGCCCTTCACCGCTTCCTAGTGCTTTAGCTGGGAAGAAGAAGTGGCGCAACAAACTCCCCAACAGCACAGCTGTTTGTTCAGTTAGAAAAAACTATAATAGGTAGGTATGCAAAGAGATGAAAATTTCGAGACACAGAACATCATAATTAAGTTTTCTTAGACAACATAACTTACTAAATAAATTAAAGCATCCAGGTATAAAGGGCGTGACAGCTTACATAATTATGCAATACTGGATTAATAGTAAAGTAAAAAAAAAGGATAAACTGGGACCATCGAAGTAAAATAAATTAACATAATAATTACTATAACAATAACAAAACCATAGATAGCAAGACGACCAGTCACCACAAGCAGCACCCGTTCACGAGCATAACGCAAAGATCAGCCACATTACCCCCCTCGCCATATTTGAGGGAAGGGGGCAACCTGACCCCCGACGCTACCGCAAGCAGTGACATCTAAGAAGAGCATGACGAACTTGCTGCCGATTGCACCGACAAGAATAAAATGATCAATTGTCGAGTTCGCTAGCTAACCACATATTGCAATACAACTCAATCGAAAACATTGTAATGAGTAGATCATGTCAATAGTAAATTAAGATAACTAAAAATAATTTACTTAGATATATAGTCAAACAAATAACAAATATATGAACTCATATACGCTGTCAGTAGGTAAGCTGATTCTGGAGAAAGAACATAAACATTGTCTTGGGTTAATCACAGCGACCAATCTATTCTTATCGTTTAAGTAGTCGTTAATGGAATAATATGCCTTTTAACAAAGGTTGGATTTAACTTGAGTTTTAAACGCATTAAAAGGAAAATCTAGCAAAGAAGAGGGTAGCTTGTTATAAAAGGCTGCTGGTCATGGTCGGTGTGCCAAATTTCATCCAAATCAGTGCATTCGTTTTGGCGAGAAAGCGTATCAAACAATTAAATTTACTTTCGCATTTATAATATTATTTAAAGTAAGAAAGTTATGATATATCTTTGATCGAATGTGTTATAGAAATGTACGAAGGAAGGTCAAACAAAGTAAATTTCTAAGCGTGGCCTACAACAGGGGACGAGCGGTGATGTCTTAAATACAAGTATTTTAATCTAGTTCAGACACAGATGTTCAATTTCTGGACCATAGAATTAAGTGTATAACATTGTATTACCATAATATTCAACGCAAGAATACGTTACATTTGAAAAACGCTAGTTGACTCGTTTGACGTGCAACTTCAAACTACGTCACAAAGCCGTATTACTTTAAACTTTTAAATTGCTAGCGCCACTCCACGTCAGTTTTATCGTCACACATAATAATATACATTCACACAGAGCTAAACGTACATTCTTTTTCTATATGTAACACGGTTGTGTCATAACATTTCATATTATGTTTGCCTATATGGATTTGCTCTTAATAACATTTGTTTATACCTCAATAATAATGTAAAAATACATGCAACTAATTTAACTATGTCTATGTTAGTTCCCCATAAGATTATTGTTAAAACGAAAGATTGTTGTTAAAATGAAAGTTGTTGTTGAAACCCAGTTAATACAGGTGAAAATCTTACTAAATCCCTAATAAGAGTGATTGTGTAAGAATTTTACTTAAACAGGGTTTCTTTATACTTTCATGAGATACGTTTGGTATAGATTATAGTAATAAATTCACGTTAAACTCCTCATATTCCCGCGAACAAGTTAGAACACGGTGACGTCAGCGCGCAATAAACATGTTAGATGAGCAATAAAGCGTACCGTACCGGCAGCGGAGCAATATAATTGCCCAGACTCTGTTTACTGTGTGAGTTGAGTACAGAGGTCAAGGTCAGGGTCTGTTTGTCTGTTTCGATGTAGGTAACCGGGTAGTTAGGAAAAGTTGAGGTATTGAACAGCAGCTTGATATAGAAGTCAGGTCGTTTAGTAAGTACCATTTTAGAAAAAAAACATGGAAATTCCAAATTGTAGTTTACGCATTGGTACGGTGATGCAAACAGTATAAGTAGGTATCCTGGCATTGAGAAAAGCGTTATAATAATAATAATCCGTTTATTTTCAGGCGACACAGGCCTATATATAAATACCTTAACCTAAAACATACATATATTTATCATTAGCAAAAACTTGTGATTTTGAAAAAGACTTAAGACTATGTTAGTAGCACTTCACTTTGTACTAGCAAACTTTGTGCTGTCTTATGGTACTTGTCCGCGGAAGTGACGGAACACCACATCCTGCGGCCGAAAGCCTTCTTCCATGACAAGAGGCAGGCAACAATTCGGTACGCGCTCCACGAACGCCTTAAAATTGACGTTGCGGCGCGACTCCAGTAACTGCGCCCTCGGCATGTACCTTATCTTCTGGCGCACGTACTCCAGGATGTCCTCCGCCTTAGTAGTGCAGTGCAGGCGGGAGACGTACACCGGAGTGTTCGGCTTTGCGGCACGCAGGCCTACTTCGGGACCCGACTCGTATATACCTACGACTGGCAATAATAGGGTATTTAATAAAGTAACAACTACCCAGCTGGTCATTCGGAATGAATGGACGTATCAATAAATAGGTATCAAAGCTTACAACTGAGTGCATTTATAATTTTGTTACATATCATTTGAAATACAATTGTTTAACACAAGATTAGCGTCTGCCTAACTTCGTCCGGGTGAAATATCTTGTTTTAACATTAAATAATGTAATATATCCAATGTTAATCGGCTCCCTATCAGTAAAGGCCTTTTGTAATCTTGTCAGTAGTTCCAGATGCCAGAGATTTCCTTTGGCAAACATAAACAGTCAATTTTACCTTTTAAAATATTAATTTAGATTGGCATGTTATGACCAAGCGTGCTGAAACAAACTTTAAGATAAATCTATTTTTGTTAGAAAGCTTTGTCTTTTCCTCACACTGTAAACAATATAACAAAATCAGTAAAAAGTTAGGGACTAGGAACCGTATTAATTTCTTTGTTATTGCAAACAAGAGCTGACTGCGGCTCGAGGTCACAGCATTTGTTTACATCACTAGATTGTAATGTTTTATCAAGTTAGTTTATTGTGTCAAGTGTTTACCTAAGTTGTGTGTGTTATGTTTATGGAGACATATTGGAGCGCCATTCTGTTCTTAAAATAATTATCATTTGTTGTGTGTTATTTTTAGGGTCTGTGTTCATACGAATCCGTCAAGGTATTTCGGCTCAGGATCTTCACTGCTCAGTGTCCCGTTAAGAAGAAAAAAATTGATTCACACATTTTGTATAGACGTAAAGTGGCGTCTTTGCCACCACTATAATACAGCATGTTACAAAAACCTTGTCCAATCCAATAAAGGCGTCTTCCTGGTTTAACGTACGTACTAGAAAAAATTGCAAAAAAATAAAAAAAACTCATAAAACCAAAAGTTATAGATTTATCATTTTTATTAACCATGTGAAATGAAACGAAACACTAAATCTGGTAAATTTTCAAAAGTTGACAACACTCCACGGCCTGCGAAATCTTTTCAATTTTACATATTTTTAATTCAAAGGACACCGCCCTGTACTAGCCGCGCTGTAGGCACTCTTTTAACGAGTTCTCGACCCTTTGATGTAGCCGACTGGTTGCCTACTTATTACTGGCACGCTACTTGTTTGTTGCCAGTCTCACGTGGAAATAGCTTTCGATCGGATGTGCGTACGTATCACGTGCCGCTATCGTATCGCGGACAATGTCGTATTCCAATCAGGAATATTTTTATACATTGATTTTTGTTTATTGGGGTCATGCTAATCAAATGGTTTTTAAAGTGAGTGTGATTCGAAAATCGAAGTAAGAGCTTGGATTGTGGAAGCTTTCGACTCACTCAAATCGCACACAAGTACGTGCAAATTTAATAAAAAGGTGTCGAATATTATTTAATGCAACAAGTAAATGTTTTAATAAACTGATACCTACAGTCAGTAAATTGCCAAAAGCACATCACATTAACTCATCAATAATTGTTTCTTGATAAACAGTATGAGGTCAGAAATCAGGGTCATTAAGCGTCTATGCTTACAATAAAATATCAGCTGATACCTACGCGTGGGCATAACGTAGGTTTCTTTAGTCATACGTTTATTTGGCGTCAGGCGGCTTCTTTGACACGAAACTGTAGGTGAACTCTGTCGAGAGATCATTGTTGCCTTTGGTATGATTATTTTTAATTTTTACAACTATTTATATTCTTTGGGGAAAAATAATAATTTCGTATCCATTAAATGATTACGTATTTGTATACGCAGTACGATAGCAAATAATACCCTTCAGGATCGGACAGTGTTTTCGTTACATGCTGTATATCTCTTACACTCTTGTTTGGATTCCGGGCCGTTCGAGTCCTCAGTGTTCCGGAGCATGTTCTGACATACTCAGACACCTTCTTCCCTGAGTCTGAAAAAGGCCTAGACCTGCACGCTTATTGCGTAACATACTATCAATCAGAATCTGAACAATTTTGAAGGATATTGCTAATCCATTGCTTCAAATGTTCGGAAAAATTGTCTGCTCAACAAAGTAAATAACGCAATGAATGTTCGTTAATGGAATGGGAATGTCCCGAAACAATCGAGGCAAGGCGAGGACGCCGTGGCGCCTCTCCAACCACTCCTGAAAGGGGAGACTTATCGCCACAATTGCAGAGAGCCCAGCACTGAGTTGCGACAAGCGCAGAGGTCACGCAGAGGTCACACAGACGGTAGGATAACTATTGTTTGTGACACAGATTCACATCCACACAGTTATGTTTGGATTGAAATCCTTTTGGTGGAATTTCAGTGTTTACGTATTTTACATTGCTATCAAATACTGCAAGTGCGTAAAGTATTCTGCATAACAAAGTTGGCAGCACTCGCGATGCTTCGGGGAAATTGTCGAGATTCCATACCATACCGCTGTCATTTGGCTTCTGCGAAAGTAAAGAAAGTTGATGATACAGCAAACTTGAACTCGTAAAACGTGTTTGTATGGACTACTGTCTTCTCCTGGAAATACATGATGACTCTCTGAAAAGAACCGACAGAAAGCACTTTTGGTTCGTTTTATAATTAACTGGGCATTTGCAAGCCTCTAACAACCGGTTCACTTTTTGTTCATTTTGCCTTTCACAACGGTGTCTTTCATTTGAAGTGAAACGCTGAACAAAAAAGGGATCGGTTATTAAAAGTGAATTCATTGGCGAAACGAATCAACGATTTGGATTTCGAAACCACGTCTTTCACTCGCCTACCGAATGATCGACAAATGGAATAGAAAGAGCAGCTGATGAACATTCATGACTATGTAATTATGTCGGTGTCGTGTGAGCGAGGAATGAACCAAAAATGAACCTTCACTCAAGCGTAGCATTCACTAGAGTAAACGTCGGAAATCTGCTGATAGACTGATTCGTTTATTTACCGTCTACCCGCATTCTAGAGCAAAATTTGCGATCAGCGTTGACGAAAAGCAAGGAATTTTTTATCCTTTTCCAAGCTTCAACTTGGAAAAAGGTAAATAATACCGAACCGAAGGAACGAATTACGAATTTTTCCGTAGTCGGGTTACAATTTTTAAACTTAATTTTTCTCAGTAGTTTTACAGGCTTTACTTTTGTGTTAATGATCGAAACTTATCTAAACTTCATGACAAGGCTGCCTTGTTGGGTTAGTGGTCGCAAGCGCTACTAACGAGCATGAGGTTCTGGGTTCGCTTCGCGGGCAGGGCAAAGTATTATTGGGTTATCCATCTGGCATTTCTTTGCAGCGGCCCGGAGTCTTGGTGTGCCTGTTTGATAGCAACAGGCCTGTTCCGTATTATATGCGACTTATACATACATAAAGACCGAGCTTATAGACCGGGTTCCAAACATAGAGATCCGAAGACTTACGAAGGTTTTTGAAATCCGAAAAGTAGTTATATAACTCAAAAGGAATTGGGCAGGACACCTGGCAAGGTGCTGTGATGGCAAGTGGAGTACAGCAGTAACCGAGTGGCGTCCAAGGACTGTAAGACGAAATGTTGGTCGACCGGCGGCGAGACGGGCGGACGATACTGATGCCATCGCTGGATGAGGCTGTCACGGGAGCGTGGAGATTGGCATAAGAAAAGAGAGGCCTATGCTCAGCAGTGGGTGAAGTCGGGCTGTGGATGATGATGATGATACATACCCACTGGCAAAAGGAGATTGTTCTGCACCCATACATCGTTCGCCCCAGAACCAACAGCGAAGGAAAATTACTTAGCGTGTCCTAAATTACAACCATTTGCTCATGAAGACAAAGTTTAATGACGGACAGCTAGCAAAAAGCATTTATTTAAAAATAATACTACGATTTTGAGGTTATATTTAGTAAGAAACAATCCTTTCAATCCTTGCACGTGCTAGTAAATGCCTGCCTCGTAATACTATTTCTATTGCCTGCATGTGGCTGGTTATGATAGGGGATTCAGTAAAACATTTAACTACTTCTTTACTTACCCATTTTGTTTGGTGTTAAATAAAGTAAAAGTAGACAATAAAAGTACTCTAGTCGGAAAGCATGAAAAATACACTCAGCGCGCACTCAATCAATTATTGCAAGAAGATAAAAGTCGACACTCTCAACAAAGAAACGCAAACTCCAGAGATGACTCATGACACATTGGTGCAAAAACAAAACCTGACACCAACTTCACACCTGGGTAATGTTGCCTCAAAAAAACCAGTAGGCGTATTTCGACCAAAACCAAAGAAAAGACTCGCAATAATGAGTAGTAAGTGTACTAAAGGAGCTTTGCCGTTAATTGAAGAAGTTTTCTCTAATGAATTTGACTATTGTCATTATTTATTGCATAACGCTACCACAGAAGAGTTATTACTCGCCGTCGAAGGCAATTTAAAAGACTACACATTGCAAGATTACTGTCTAATTTTCATTGGAGAAAACGATATAAAAAATAGCGAGTATCTAGATATCCTTGGAAACTTGAAAAACTCGATGAAAAACACTGGACACACAAATATTGTTATATGCGCTCCTACTTATATTAGAGGTGCACTCATTCATAACTATAAAGTCGAGTTATTTAACCACCTACTCAGTATGGACATAAAAAACAACGAGTACGCATACTTTTTCGACAGTAATTACACCCTGACACTTGACATGTTTTCTTACAATACAGGGAAAATAAACAAATGCGGATGGAGGGACATCTTTAGTCAGATCCGCTCTAACATATTTATTGATTACGATCAATACTATCCTACAGTTAGCGACGACAATGAGGAAATGAAAAACATGTGTTATAATTTAGCCATTTCAATTAACAAACACATAGAAAATACCCTAGAGATGCCTCAAATACTAGATACCAATATGACATCTAAACAACTACAAATTAACAACAGTGATACAGATTTAACCACCAATAATATGGATTTTTTTCGTACACAATAATATACGAATCCTACATCAAAATATCGCCGGACTTTTGAATAAAGCAGATTTGCTCATGATTCATCTACAAGAAATAACGATAAGTCGAAGAAATATAGATGTTATATGCATAACCGAACACTTTATTATGCATAGTCAAGAACACCTGTTAAAAATACAAAATTATAAGCTTGCCGCATGCTATGCAAGACAAGAAAAGAAACGGGGAGGCTCCTGCATTCTTGTAAGCAAGTCTCTTCAATACACAGAACTTGGAGATGCAACAAAATATTCAATAACAGGTGTAATCGAATGTTGTGCTATTGAACTGGTAGAACAAAAATTGATAATTATATGTATATACAGACCACCTAAGTTAAGTAATTTAAATATTTTTTATGATAACTTAGAAATAATTTTAAAATCATTATGTACCAACCCTAAGAAAAAAATTGTTGTTTGCGGGGACTTAATATAGACAGGTTAAAAAGAAATAACATTAGTTTAGACTTTGAATACTGTCTGTTAGGATTTAACCTCAGACTAGAACTTGATCAACCAACTCGGTTATCTAGTAACAGCTGTCTGGATAATTTCGCTCATAATTCTAAGAATAAATGTAAATGTGAAGTAATAGACTTTGCCTTGTCTGATCACTCTGCACAAATATTTGAGATTAAAGTAAACAAAACCTATAGACTAAACTCATGGCGTGTAAAAATAAGGGACATATCATTGGAAAACTTAACAAAATTCAACAACTATCTACAATGCCTCTCATTTACTGCAATGTATGAGACAGAAAATGTTAATGAAGCGTATAACATATTTATACAGCAGTTTGGCTTGTTATATAAACTTTGTTTTCCTTTCAAAATAGTTATGATAAAACCAAATAAAAAATATAAGTGGATATCTAGAGGAATACGATTATGTAGTAAGAAGCAACGTCACCTTCTATGGGAACACAGACTTAGGCCATCAAATGAAAACAAAAATAAATTTAAAAAGTACTCCCGGCGCTTCAAGAAAATTGTAAAATTAACTCAAAAGGCTCAAAATAACAATTTTATTAAAAATTCACTCAATAAATCAAAGGCGTCCTCGCAAGTTATCAACAATAAAGTATGTACTTATGAACCCATTTATCAGATAAAAATAAATAATACGACTGTTAATAACCCCAAGGAAATTGCAGAGGTATTCAACAACTATTTCATTAATCAGATTAAAAACTCACCTAAAACATCACTCGAGACAAATTGTCTACAAGAAAACCCTAACACAATGTTCATGAGACCAGTTGTACCTCAAGACGTACTCAGGGTAATACAATCATTGAAAACTAAAAATAGCGTAGGATATTATGATGAAGTAGCAACGAAAGTTATAAAATTTGTATCAAATAACATAATCGTACATATTAGTCACATTATTAACTTAGCCATCAGCACTGGTGTATTTCCTGACGGTTTAAAAACAGTCATAGTCAAACCGCTTCACAAAAAGAACTGCAGGGAGAATATAGCTAACTATAGACCAATTGCTTTAATTCCTGTGTTTTCCAAAGTGGTAGAAAAGGCAATATATGAAATAATGAACAACTTTTTGACAAAATACAACATACTATGTAAAGAACAAGCAGGCTTTAGAAAAAATAAAAACATTAATACAGCAATATATGATTTGCTACACGAAATAATGATAAATGTAGATAATAAAACACCTATCTGTGCCATTTTTACCGACATGACTAAAGCTTTTGACTGTGTCAATCACGATATTTTATTGAACAAGCTTAATAGATACGGTCTAAGGGGAAACGTGCTGAATCTCTTGAAATCTACCTCAGTAACCGCACACAATATACGGAGATTTCCAGAATTTGTTTAAATCAAAATGTGAACAAAAATATCAATCTGATGGAAAAATTGTTAAATTCGGTGTATACATGTATGAATTCGTATCTAGATCGCTTAACATTTTGTAAACATCGCTTGATAGTTGTGTTCATTGACATGACATGAGAAGGATTAGGGATGGCCCATATATTACATCCGTTTCAATTTATTTTAAACAAAATCGAAACCGTACAGTACTAAGCGTGTTATTTCTATTTGAAATATTATTTACTGATTAGAGGGCGTTTCGTGCACTCACTCTTATACACCCATTTGTGAATTTCTGATCCGTTATTATGCTGCTCGTAAAAAATAAGAATATGAATCGAATAGGACCCCCTATTGGATTAGATATTAGTGCACAAACGACCTCATGTGTAGTAATTGTGTAGAAAAAGATAATTAATTATTTAGGACGCATGATTTAGGTTATGAAAATCGTTTTTTGTTGAATTCTTTCACTACAGAATCGTCTTAGCATAAAGCGAAATAGATTTAAAAGGCAAGTACGGATGCGTTGACATGCGTGAGCATGTGGTCAACTCAATAATCTCGATATCGTTGTGTGAAATAAGAGATTGGGCATCACTAACTGTCATGTCAAATCTAATTGTCAAAGATGGCAGCATTTTTGATGTTATGTCGAAAATCGTTACAGCTCTTTTAATTGTTCAAAATGGAATGCGGAGTGTCCGTTTCATACTGATATTCGCAAATAGTATTATTAAATATATTTATAATTATTAAGAACGTCAGATGCTTGTTGGTTCTGGGGCCATTACCTAACCCTTCGAGGAATACAGGCGTTATAATAGTGGTTCTGTTCATGACACACTTCCAAAATATCTACGTGTTTGGAATTTCAGTGTTTACGTATTGAACATCACTGGCTCTGCGCCAAAATTTGGCACGGAAACTTTAAAGTCTTTATTTACGAGTATTTGCTTTTTTTAAAACAATACTTATAAAATAATAAATGTCGTAATTATGTTCATTATGGACTAGAAGTCCATTCTAACTTTCTAAATAATATAAATAATAAGTAGAAACTAAGTACTTTTGTTGTTTGTTACCTTTTCACTCCTAAACCACTGAACCGATCATCGTAAAAATTTGCATACACGTGGTTAGGGGTCCTGGAAAGGACATAGGGTGCCTTAAATCCAGAAAAAGAGTACTGTTTGTGAGGGAAAAATCGATAACGTTCGATGGTCACAATTGCTTTAGGACGCTAGATGGCGCTACGTGTCTTTCGAATCATGATTGAATTATAATATTATTCGAATCTTTATTAGTGAGATGTACATTTTGTGAGTTTATAAACTGGATTAACATATAGGATACTGTTTATCCCGGTATAACGTTTCCGTAGGATAATTTCCGACATACACGCGAGCGAAGCTGCGGGCAAAAGCTGGTAATAAATATTTTAGGTACATATTTTATATTTTAAAGTCGCATTTCGAGACGGTCTTTGTGACAGCGTTGTTCTTCTGTACTAAGCAATGGATTTTGACAAGTAAGATGGATGGATGTAGTAGGATGGATTATAACAAGTAAGCAGCCCAATGTCAGCATGACTAACTTGCCCTATTGCTGCGTTGGTTTATTTTGGCACCGGGATCGGATTCCTTATCTACGGTAATTATTTTTCTTTTGCTGATCAAAAAGTTTTCAGTTTTATGTTAGTTAATAATTTTGTTTGAGTACTTAAAGAAATGTTATTACGTACTTACATGAGTAATATAAATTAAAACAATAGCTGCTCAGTTTGTGTGTGCAAGTTATATTTTTAGTTTAAAAATGTTCAAAAGTGAAATCATTCATCATCACCCGCATAAATCTTGAATCCCGTAGGAATATCGGGATAAAAAGTACTCTATCTGTTAATCCAGGTTATAAACTATCTGGGTGCTAAATTTCATTTCAAATCCGTTCAGTAGTTTTTGCGTGAAAGAGTAACAAACATCCATCCATACTCACAAATTTTCGCGTTTATAATATTAGTAGGATTTTTTTTATAACCTTAGGCACCAGTCGTAACGTAACGCGTAGATATCCCACCAATAAATATCTCATTATCTTTTCGCAATATCTGAAACATTGAGAGTTTATCTTCAAAATGTAGGCCGGTGTTCCGACTTCCAAAAAAAAACACTACAAAGTGAAAAAATTTTTCAATTTCGGAAATCGATATCTTTGGCTTTGTAATTTCGTTTTTATTTGACACCGACTTCCGAAGTTAAAATAATTTTTCACTGTGTTGTGTTTCTTATTGATGTCGGTTTTTTTTCATTTTTAAGTTGTGACATACCACTACTTTTTTTTTTTTTTTTTTGGGTGGGAAATCATCAAATGACTTCTCCCGCTCTGGGTGGAGCGGGAGGGCGTGTCAGACTTTTACTGACTAAAACCCACCCGTGTTCCTTCAGTTGCCTGTGCCAGGGCCACGGTTTTCTCTGTGGAATAACCCGCGACCCTGAGGCGTCGGCCCTATCGGACCCCGTCACTTTGTGCTAACATCTCTTTGAGGCGCGCGTGGAATACAACGCGCCGTCGACCCGGGCCTGGTCCTTACCGGACGGCAAGCTACCCATTGCTCGCCGTCCACAAGCCCGCGCCTACGGTGGCCGGGAATCTGCAGGCGACTCCCGACGCCCAGGGCGTCTCCTGCGGCGGCTAGTGGGGGCGTGAGGGCGCAAGGCTCTCTCCCTCACCCGCTCCGCCTCCTCCTTCGCGAGCATTACTGCTTCGCAGAAGGAGGTGACGGCATGCCATTCCCTCTCGCTCCGTACCATGGCCTGGACCAGGGCCGGACGCGAGAGATCGCCGCCGCCAATCGCCTCCGCGAGGACACTGCGGTGCTCCGCCCAAGCTGGGCATACCTCCACCGTATGCTCCACCGTGTCCTCCGGGCGACATACCACTACTTGCCATGTAAATAATAGTGACAGGAAGAAATTATAACGTGGAAAAAATACGTATTATTGAAGCTAACTGACAAAACTGCTCAACCACCCCTGAGGCATATCCTATCCATAAGGATAAAAAATAAACAAAAACCATCTACAATTTCTGGAGATATCACGTAATAAACATTTTAAAAAAGCATGCAGTCGAATGGACAACCTAAAAAATTTTAGGAAGTCGGTTGAAACGAGAAGTCGACACTTAGCTGCCGCGGGTTACGCGGAGCGCGCGTATTAAAGCATCGCGTGCATAGGCTCTAATATAAATGTGGATGATGATTTCGACGTGATTAACTTCATTCCAAAACATGTGTGAGTAATAATTAATATTGGTATCCTTAAACTGTTAATATGCCTTTTGCGACCGCTTTGTTAGTTTACCTGTCGCATCACTTCCAAACAACTTCAATCCAATTTCTTGTTCCCAAAATAAGTCGTAAGTTTAACAACCAGTCGCCGGTCGGTCGGGTAAGCACTACAATCTAAATATAATCGAATCAAACAAATCGATTCATGCATCGGAATCGATGTTTACACGCCAAACTCGTGTTTATTTGGGGCGTTGTGTACCTAAGATGTGGATTGCTGGAAGTTTGCTTTGCGCTTCGTGCAGTTTCGATTGCAGTTTGATTTCCGAAGAGGTTCTATTGACATTGTATTAACGTTTAGCTAGCATTGTAACTCTGAGTAAACAAGTTCGTTATTTTTTAATCTAGTTCTGTGTAAACCAAACATAAAGGTTATATAGTTTCTGCTACGTCGCCTGATAACTTTTCAAATGTGATTATTCTTTTTTTTTTTCAATCTGCCTACTCCCTTTCTAACTATGTTGGGATACCAGCATTTTACATGGAGCGACTGCCTATCTGACCCCACAACCCAGTTACTGTGTAACACGATAACCTAAAACTGGTTGTCAGACTTTTTGGGCTTCTGACTCTCCGTAACGACTGTCAAAGATCTACTAATGACAGCCGGGACCAAAGGCTTAACGTGAATCCCCAGCAGCAGCCCGCCAAATTCGAGTTTACAAAAAAAAAACTGATTTACTACCCTAGCCTACCCTTTTTTTACTTTGGTGTTTTGCTTATTACGTTGTATATTGCACAAAATTCTATTTGCGATTGTAGGAATTATATTTATTAAATAGTAATCATCGATTTCATATACCCAAGAATGTTCGGATAATCTGAAAAATTCTTTCCAAAAGTGCTTAAGAGCTACGGAGGGGTATCTATCCAAACATCAACATAATCTAGGGATACCATAACCCTAAATTATTTACGAATTTATAATATAAAATCTGTTTAGTTACTAAAAAAAATATATACAGATTGAAACCTCATTTATTGTATTTTCTAAATATAAAAAAGTTAATAAAAAATAAAAAAACTACAAATTACGGCGGCAAAATTTTAATTTTCCTTAGCGTAACGAATTACTAACAGTAATTCGTTACGCTAAGGAAAATTAAAATTGTTTTATTAATAGGTATTAATTAATGAAAAGGGATTAGATTGATTTTCTTTTAAATTAAACGGGCCGTGAGAGTTTTGAGAGTCATGTCACGTCATCATTTGAGTGATGAAATTTTACGTGCCGTGGGCATGTAAGAAAATGGTTCTATTCAACGCGTCGTTGCTGAGGCCCTATACACCCGCCAAAATATCAAGGATGTGGTCACGTTATCGCAGTACTGGGGATGTGGCTGAACGGCACAGTATCTAAAATACCCATTACGTTGGCAACGCGGCATTTTCAAGTCAACTGGTGGTTAATCCCTGAGACAGTGAGGCGGGGTCGCGGCAGACCAATTAGGAGATGGCGGGACGAGCTGGAGAGGTTCCGTGAAAACTGGAAGAAGGACGCGCGGGCTTGCGAAAGAGGAAGGAGTTTTGCCCAGGAGTGGGCCAGTAGAGGCTAGTAAAAAAAAAGAATAGCGCCTGCCTGGTGGGCCACCACTGCTCTCCAACCTGTACAATACCGCTTATTACACTCACCAATGCCACATTGCAGCTTGATAACTATGAAAAAATGTACATGGTTGATAAATAAATCTAATAATTTGACGTTGATCTCCGGATTACGTGAGATAATCTTGTTACCTGCGTGTTATCTTACGCACGATAATAGGATTGGTGGAATGGATTAACTGGCTGGGAAAATCTTCTTCTTCTTCCCAGCAGCACAGCTGTCACAGAGCTGGCACAGACAGCTGTGCTGCTGGGGAGTTTGTTGCGCCACTTCTTCTTCCCAGCTAAAGCACTAGGAAGTGGTGACGGGCGGGCGTTTTGGGGGGACTGTCTTATGTAATTTTGACGTTCGAAAAGTGCTGATTCTCAGCCTAATTTGAATAAATGACTTTTGATTTTCTCTTTTTTCTCGTGAATTTCTGCTTTATACATATATTGTGCGTACCCTTACGGCCGAACCCAATAACCTAAGACAGATCGCTATTGATTATAGACAGTATTATTATATCTGTTCCTGTCAAAATAGCTGTCAACACGTTTTAGGGTCGCATACTTTGGCTTTATTAGGACGTAAAAACCAGAGTTTGATATGTTTTTCTATCTTCAGGACGCCAAAATTGATGATAGATACGTTATTGGGTTCGGTTCGGTTAGTCTGTTTTTTAGCTGGAACTCTGAAACATAGAGTTAATAAGTTGTTTATGTGGCACCTACGTCATTGTCTCGTGATCTAAATCTAAACTTAATATCATATAGAGACGACCGAGCGTGGCAGCAAGCCACACTTTCCATTCGCTTGGGTGGTCTAGGCGGCATTTCAAGTATAAGTTTACCGGCCTTCCTCTTCTCGGTCCACAGTACTAATTAAATTAACCAGGAATATTTTATCTTCCTCACTAGTCGATTTTGAAGTACCGTGTTTGACCGATGCGTTGAACGCTTGGAAAATGGCTTATTCCAATACGCTTTTCCGGGACAACCCGTCCTCCCAGAGACGGTGGGTCGTACTGCTCTGGAGTATTATACGGAATACCCTGGTGAACACGTCACCTGATACGGTTGAGCGTGCCCGTCCGCTGGCTGTGAGAGAATGGCAGTCAGGATTGTGGCTTCAGGCGTTCCCGTCATCCACCATAGGTACAATGATGGATGACTCATGGTTTGGGCTCGCTACGTGTCTCCGCTTGGCCGCACCTTGTGTTGCACATCGGTATCACTGCGGTGAAGCTGTCGACAGTTTCGGGCACCATGGCCTTTCCTGGCGCAACTACTGTAACCTTATGGGTAACTACAGTTTTGAGCCGTTTGGAGTCGAAACGCTCGGGTCATGGGGCCCGAGACGCGTCTCCTTTTTAAACAAATTTATCACCGACTGTCAACACTTCACGTACCAAAGAATTAGCATTGCCATACACCGTGGCAATGCTGCCAGTCTTTTGGACACGTTTTCGCATGATAGCCATGCAGTCGAGTACTTCGACGCCTTAGTGTACCTCGATGGTATGTCGATAAGTATCCCCATAAAAAAATACACCAAAAATCGGTCAAGCCGTTTGGAGATAATCCGGAACAAACAGACTGATAAAAAATAAGGTTGTTTTATTTTATTTTAAGCACCTTTTATACTTTCGTTTGTAAAAGCTGTCGACATTACAAACAAACACTTCCATTTTATTTATTTGTATAAATATAGTTCGAGCCTACACGAGAGAAGAAGTACATACATAATTTCCTAACATTTGTTATAAAAACGTGTCAATACCTCGTGTTTTTATAAGGCAGTACTAACTTCATTATATTATCTACAATTTCTTTATTTTTATAAGACATCTTAATACAACAATGAACCCAAACACAATAGCCGTGTCGTCCTAAAAAAAATAGCTCGTTGACCAATCACCAATGGTTTATACTCGTAGTAATAATAAATTGTGCCAATAAAACCAATTCTTTCCTGTAAACACGTTTATTGACGTCCTGTCTGCTAGACTAGAAGTTATTGCTACTATAGGACGTCCTTCGTAGTGATGTGACTAAGTTTGCTAAACACCGAATAGTTTCGGTAGTGGTATCGGTTTTTGCTTTGTTATAAATTATGTTGGTCTAGTGGTCGCAAGAGCTACTGCTAAGCTTGAGGTCCTGGGTTCGGTTCCCAGGTCGGGCAAAGTGTTATTGTGTTTTTCTATCTAGGATTTCTCAGTAGTAGCCTGGAGTCTGGATTTGTGCCAGGTTGATAGCAATAGGCTCGCCCCCTATTACATGGGACTTAAACATAACTAGCGAAATGTGGGTGTACTATAGGTACACCTCTGCCTAACCCTTCTGGGATTACAGGCGTGTTGTTGGGCGTGGTGTGTGTTGGGTGGATTTTATTTCGGTGAGTGGTTTTGTACAAACAATTTTACACGTCAATCAAATTGAAAAAACTAGATGAGTTTGGAGTTTCCAATCCGACTACACTGAGAAGAAAGGCCGAAGCAAACTCAGAGGTCTCAGTCTCTTTTAAAGTTCAGACATAATCTTGGTCAGATCATGTGAGGACGGGACATCATATAAGTGTCTGAAATTATATATTGAGCTACAATGTACGTCACCGCGAATTTCATAGGGAACTATCTAAGAAGATTAATATAATGACGGTACCTTGGCAGTTAATTCATGAAAATATTATGTATATAAGAAAAAATCTGCATCTTTTTAATAAAATAAGAGAGAAATAATTTTCACGCCAGAAATAAAGATAAAATAGATCAAACATTTTTCAGACTATCTAAAAGTACTTACATACATCTTTTACGAGTACTATTGTTGTAACATTTTACATAGGGGTACCGTATTCAATGAAAATACCTTGTGATATATTGCAATTAAATGAAAGATAGTTTAAAACTTATTGAATTGTATAATTTATTATTTTTTATTTAACTCACACACTGACTTATTCCTAGTTAATATTTTAGGCAAATCATATACTTTTGCAATGTTTGTAAATATGTGAGCACCATTTAGCTATCACGAATTATGTAAACTGCAGACGGAGGATCTAAAAAAAAACAAAGTTATTTTAAAACTAATTTATTTTAAAGGAAATTACTACAATTAAATTGGTGAAACCTATTCGATGCTAGAAATATGGAATGACAAAAATATGTATCTAAAATAACTAATTGCTAGTGTCGAATTTCGCTACGTCGGCGCCTCGTGGCTGGACAGACGTCATCGATGCAATTTTATGCACCCGTCGTAAATTGAAGGAATTGCAGCGTCGGCGGTATGCATTAGGGATCCGTATTTAACACCTCCACCCGCAGATCAGCAACTATTTGTTCATGTTGAGAGAAAATATTGCTGGGACTCCATCTCGCTTCCTGGTATCGCTGGTCACATCTTCATAGTTATGCTGCTTCTTGTCGTCTGTTCTGAGGTTCCAATGTTTATATTTGCGGCTTATTACCGTAATGATGAGTAAGGCTGCGCATAGAACAATGATGTAAAATGGTATGGTTGTATGGTATAAGACAACTGGTCTTGTCGATCTGAATAGGGCTTTCCATTAATACTTTGTTCTGGATGCTGTGAAGTTCTTCCAGGTTTACTGAATTGAAGCCAATGATGGGGGTGGAATCAACCGTTTGGTTCATCTGGTTATAAGGAATCTTTGATAACTTTAGTGGCTGCCCTTTTATCTCGTTGCTGTCATTAATGATTGTGAATTCCGTTGTTTGCAAGTAGCAATCCATGGGGATTGTGACGAGGTAACTTCCTTGTAAAATATTAAAGTCTTTTCTGCCGCAGGCTAATTGTACTTTGGTCGGTTGGGGCAATGAAAGAACGTAGTGTTGGTCATCCAGTTGTTCTACTGCTTCTTTGGAGAGTGAAATCTTGGTAAATTGGCAGGTGTCTTCTAGACCTTGGTTGATGATGAGTTCTTGGATACAATCAGGCTTTGTCCGGATCTGATGACTTGTCTTCTTTTCACAGAGATGGATGCTGCTGTACTTCGGGCATTCAGCCTCCATGTACACGAATGATTTCTCGTTTGTTGCTATGTAGGGAGTGGGAGGAATTAGGGCGAGTTGTTTCTTATTAGGTACAATGGATAGTTTGTATAGATCGTAGGTGTCTTTAGAGACTATGGGGAAACTGTATACTATAACTATTATTTTCTCAACAAAATAGGAACCTGGTTTTATTAGATTATAATACTCTCGTAACTCTAAGTTTAAGATTTGATCTTGATTGTATATAGATTTTAACCTATCTATCATAGACCTTAACACTTCTATAATTCTATCTTATCATAGAATGGTGGGTGCTAGACGCGCGTATAAAAGCCATTATATTTTCTAGCCTGATAATTTCAAACGTCTTCTACATTATTAGTTATGATTCCTAAAATTTGGGCAAACTTTGCAAATTTTATTAAACTATAATCGGTATAAGCATTTTTCTCTAGAAGTAGTTCTAATGTTGCATTAATTTTTTCCAGATTTTTTGTTATTTGGTCTAAGATAGTGCTGTGCTGGGACATCCATTATTTACTGAGACTGATATGGTTATTGAATTCTGAGACTATTTTATTTTCATTATTTTGTGAAGTTTTAATGGCCTCGTCATATTTTAGGGCATCTAGATAATTTAAATTGCCAGTAACACTTTTTACTACTGACCCAAGGCTATCTACAAGACCTCTTTTGGCTCTAACAGCTTCCAAAGATTTTACAAAGTTTTACTGGCAATTTGCAAAGTTTGCCCAAATTTTAGGAATCATATTCCTAAAATTTGGGCAAACTTTGCAAATTTTATTAAACTATAATCGGTATAAGCATTTTTCTCTAGAAGTAGTTCTAATGTTGCATTAATTTTTTCCAGATTTTTTGTTATTTGGTCTAAGATAGTGCTGTGCTGGGACATCCATTATTTACTGAGACTGATATGGTTATTGAATTCTGAGACTATTTTATTTTCATTATTTTGTGAAGTTTTAATGGCCTCGTCATATTTTAGGGCATCTAGATAATTTAAATTGCCAGTAACACTTTTTACTACTGACCCAAGGCTATCTACAAGACCTCTTTTGGCTCTAACAGCTTCCAAAGATTTTACTTGTTGTAGTACCTTACCAAGTTTGTCAGTAAGTTGACAATCTGATATTCGTAAAGCATGTAAGTCTCATTATTAAGACTAGTTCTAAAAGTCTTAAGTTGCATCTGTACGGAGTTTATTTTATCTTCAATCTCAGTTAGTTGTATATACTGTATGAGTGAGTGGTAGTGTGTGGTTAGTCTAGTCAGTCCTAATCTATGCGGTAATAGTCCTGGTCCATCGGCTAAAGTCTCAAGTCTTATCTCTTGAGGGTGTGTCGCATGGATTGTCAGTAGCAGCAGGATCCTGTAACCACCACGTTTTTTTAAAGTGTATATGTGTATAGGCAAATCGGCGAGTACTGTATCCTGCGTGTAGCGCGGTGCCGCTTTCTGGCGACTGGCAAAAGGGCTTTTAATAAAAACTTGTTGCTGTGGGGCATATTCTATCTCGGGCTCGCGGGTTTTGTTCCTATGATTAATTAAGGCTGTACGATTTGCAAGAGATGATTCATTAATGATTTCATAAACTTGTTTCATCTGTTGTCTATGATTCTGTGCATATTGTTGCAAGATGTGCTCTGTCAGGTCTATATCGATTGGATCCCTGGGGTCAAAATGTCCAGTCAATAGGTCAAAGGGTCTACACTTAGTGAAGCTATGGATATAACTATTATATGCTATGATGGCGTATTGCATAATATTGATTATTGGTTCGTCTTTATTTTGCAGTCTAAGAATTCTAATGTGCTCCAATAACGTTGAGTGAAACCGTTCGATGTTACCATTGTCATTTGGACTATGAGGTAGAATTCTGTGGTGAATTATCTTATGAAGACGTATAAATTCGGATAAAAGCTGATTTGTAAATTCGGTGCCATTATCAGTGATAATAGTCATAGGCAGTCCATGATGAGTACAATAACGTAGCAATGCTTGTATAATACTGATAGCTGTACCGTCGCGCAAATGATACGCTTGCCCATATTTCGTGAATACGTCAATGAAAGTCACGTATTTTTCGTTCTGAACTGTAAAGAGGTTCATGTGAATGATTTCAAGTGGTTTTGTAGCTGGGGGCACTATGTTAAATTGAGGTCTAATTGCATTCCTGTCGTATTTAGCTTGTCCGCAAATTGTACACTCATTAATAAATTTGGTGATTTGATCTTTCATCTTTGGCCAGTAATATTTTCGTGAGAGGGCTAGATTACATTCATTTATCCCACGGTGGTTCGTCTTACCGTCATGATAGTGTCGGATAATGTCTTGTTGTCGGAGGTATTCTTTAAGATTCTTCTAAATTTGTCTTGTACAATTTTTTTGAATTTTTTATTCTTCCTTTTCATAAGAGGCTTTCATTCACAGTGGCATGTCAGCCTCATCATACCTTAAACTATTCTTAACTAAATCTATGAATATAATTTAAATTATTGGTTTACAAACAAAAAAGAAAGTAGGTTTGCTATCTCAGTTGAAGGCTGCGCTAAAACTTTAACATAGGGACCAATATCATATTTATTTACTTTTATCTCTCTCAGAAGTATCTCTCTTTCCTTCTTTGTCTTAGTACATCCATAAGAAGATGGTGAACATCTTCAACCGTTCCACATGTTTAACAATTGGGAGAATCCACTTTTTTCATTAAATAACCAAACTTGCGGGATGGGTAGTGACCAGAGCGTAGTCTATGAAGCAGAACAATATGATACCTACTCAGTTCTTTGATAGCAAACCACGGTACTCCAGGAGGCTGATATTGTATAGTTTTATACCAGATACCCTTTTTCCTACTTCGTTCGTCGAAGTATTCCTTAAACCTATCTTTACATTTTTTTTGCAATCGCTTGATTGTTGAGCGTGAGATGATGACGATGACGGGTACGACGATGGCTGTGGACAAACAAATTGATGCCAGATTAGCGGAGAAACGATATAAGGGAAGTAGTGAAAATAGTAGTGAAGAAGGTTTTACTACAGTTAGCAGGAGAATACCAAAGAAACTCATTCGCATTCGTAGCAAATCAAATGGGAATTTGAGTTCACATATATTTGAATTAAATAATCGTAACCAACTTAATATTGAGTCGAAAGATACGTTTGAAATATGCTTGACCTCATTACAAGGTTTACCGAAACAGATGGCCTTGGCTAAGTGGTTAAGAAGCGGGAATATTCAAAACATTATCAGAATAAAATATAAAAGCCCTTATAAGGTATTCGTGCAGTTTAATGATAAAAACAAGCTGAAAATTGGTAATTTTCCCTAAAAACAAGGAACTAAACATTAGAGCTCAATTTACTGATGCGGTGGATCAATCCTATGGATTAATCAAAGGGGTTGAGTTAGAATAGAATAGAATAGAATAGAATACTCTTTATTATGTACACCTTTAAAATTACAGACATTGATGTAGAAATTTTACATTGGGTGACACAATGGGCGGTCTTATCGCTAAAAGCGATCTTTTACAGACAACCTTTGGATGGATTACAGGGAGAAGGAGAGACAATACTGCAGGTAGTCAGTGGTGTACCATATACATATTCATTAAATACATACATACATTTATCTACACATATATATACAATAATAAACACGAAACAAGACTCAGGAAACTATATGTAATAATGATTAAGGAGTGAGGAAGTGCTTTTTTACTAGAAATTTAAAAGTAGACAGTGATTGAGCACGCCTTATCGACATAGGCAATGCATTCCATAACCGTACTGCTTGAACCGTAAAAGACTTGTCATAAAAACTGGTGGAATGCATAGGCATCTCTAGTCTTAAGTTTTCCGATGACCTCAGATATCTGTTATGTGTGTCATGAAGGAACTTGAAACGTTTTTTAAGATATGAGGGGGTTGTAGGGTTGAACAGAATACTGTAGAGCTGAAATAAGATATGAGAATTCCGGCGAAGACGTATGGGAAACCACTTGAGCTTTGTACGAAATTCAGAAATGTGATCATATTTGCGCAGGCCAAATATAAATCTTATGCAAAAATTTTGAAGTCGCTCAAGTTTATCTAGTTGTGCCTCAGTGAGATCGAGATAACTGACATCAGCGTAGTCAAGGATGGGAAGTAAAAGGGATTGTGCAAGCGCAGTTTTAGTGGCAGTTGGAAGAAAGTTGCGCAATCGTCTCAGGGACTTACCAGATGCAAAAATTTTGCGACTTACTTCCTGTAACTGGGGACCCCAAGAAAGATGTTTGTCGACCCAAACCCCAAGGTTCTTAACCTTTTCGCTGACTGGAATAGCAGTTCCGTTAAACTGAACTTGGGGAAGTTGCGACCAGTTTATCTTGGGGGTCATCCTTGAGCTGCCAACAACAATGACCTGAGTCTTCGATGGATTAACCTGCAACCCATGTGCCTCACTCCACTCGCAAATTGTATCTAAATCCTTATTTATGACATTAATGGCATCAGCCAAATCCAAAATGGTTGCTTAGTTAGAAATGACAGATGATGAAATGTTAAGCATATTTAGAAGCTCATTTGAAATTATGTCTGTCAGAAGACTAAGACGGTTGAATGATGAAGGTAAATGGATTGATAGGCTAGGTTTCTTGTATAATTGGTACTATTGAATACATGGCTAACGGTGGATTTATTAATACGGCCGTTTTAACCTTAGGGTTGACATATTCTTTGATAGCATTGATAATGTCGCACTCTAGGTTAGATTCTGAGATTTGGACTTCAATTCGTGTATGGTTTTCAAAAGGTTTAGTTACTGTCGGATGGCGTTTTATGTCGCCAACTATGGTAAAACGAATCTGTCGATAAAATTTATTGAGAGGTTCATCTGTAATGGGGACTTCTAATATAGGATGTTCATTGCTGGTATGTACGGTGTCCGTAGAGGAGTTTGTCGGTGGCGGTGGTGCCTCAGATGGGTTTTTAATCATTGACCTGAGATCCTTAATACTTTCGATCAGTGAGTTGATCTCATCTGTCTCCTCATTATAAATTTCTACACGGGAGAGAGCATCAGCATTGGTGTTAAATTTGCCTTTCTTGTACACTACGGTAAAGTCATATTTGCTTAGTCTTAGTCGCCATCTGGTCAGTCGTGAGTTGGGTTCTCTCGAGTTCACCATCCATTGTAATGGTTTGTGGTCAGTCAGTACCTTAAACTTCCTACCAAAAAGATAAGGTCTAAAGTACTTTGTTGCCCAGACTATGGCAAGCAACTCTTTCTCGATGGTACTATAATTTAGCTCACTTTAATTAAGTGTGCGAGATGCGTAACAGACGGGTTTGTCAGAACCTATTGGTCCCTGAGACAACACTACTCCAATAGCGACATTTGAAGCGTCCGTCGTGAGATTAAATTCCTTTTTGAAGTCTGGGTATTACAGGATAGGGTCATTAGTTAATAAGGTCTTACAAGTTTCAAAGGAGTTGACATATTCAGGGCTAAGAGTGATTTTACTACCTTTCTTTAGGCATAGGGTAAGAGGTTTGGTGATGCGAGCAAAATCGGGGATAAATTTCCGGTAATAACCTAGAAGGCCTAAAAATTGTTTGAATTCAACAGTATGGTTTCACCAAAGGGCGTTGTACGACCGATGCTGGTGTTACCTTATTAAAACTTATTTTTAACGCGTGGGAAGAAGCTCAAGACGCCATAGGAATCTTTTGTGACCTCTCCAAGGCATTTGATTGCGTCGATCACGAAACCCTGCTTTTGAAACTTGAGCATTACGGACTTGGAAAACTTGCGCTCAGTTTAATAAAATCTTATTTAAATGAAAGATAACAGCAAGTTCAAATAAATGGTGTCAATTCACTTGGTTTAAAGGTAAAAATGGGTGTTCCACAAGGCTCGATATTGGGTCCTTTCCTCTTTTTAGTATATATTAATGACCTACACCATTTATCAATAAATCAACCACAAATGGTGTTATTTGCTGACGATACTTCCTTAATTTTTATGGTAGATAGACGTGCTTCAAATTTTGACGACGTAAATAACGCCCTACTGTTGGTCCAAAATTGGTTCACGGCTAATAATTTAGTACTAAATGGAAATAAAACTAAGTGTATAAGATTTTCTTTACCAAACGTCAAGAGTAGTGATTGTGAGATAGTATTGAATCAAGAGAAGCTAGAATTCGTCGATAAAACGGTTTTCTTGGGGATCACGCTCGACTCAAGGCTACAATGGGGTCCTCATTTAACATCTCTAGCAGGACGGCTAAGTTCAGCAGCTTACGCTGTCAGAAAAATCCGTCAATTTACTGATGTAGATACCGCGAGGCTGGTCTATTTTAGTGACTTTCATAGTATCATGTCTTACGGTATTTTACTTTGGGGACGGGCTGCAGACATCGAGTCTATTTTTATTCTGCAGAAAAGAGCCATCAGAGCCATATATAATCTCCGCAGGCACGATTCTCTAAGGGAATTGTTTAAGGATATTAACATCATGACTGTGCCTTGTCAATACATCTATGAAAACATCATGTACGTAAGTAAAAATTTACATCTTTACAGTAAAAGAGGTGAAAGACATAATTATAGTACTAGAAATCGGGACCTATTAGATCAACCAGGTTTCAGACTGGCTAAAGTAAACTCGTCTTTCATTCACGGTTACTGTCTAAAATGTTATAATAAAATACCTCCCCACATATATCAACTGAATGAGACAAAGTTCAAATCCTTTGTCAAACGCACACTATTCAGGCAGGCATATTATAGGTTGGAGGATAACATAACTGATAAAAATGCCTGGCTTAATGCCGGTCCTGCTCCACACCACAAGTAATTGATTGACATTTGAAACACTGTTGAAGCTGCTGAAGATAGTAAGAATTTATTTGCATTATATAAACTCAATCTCCTTTTTATTATATAGATGCATTGCACAGATGTGAGTACTTTGTACTATAGAGCTACCATTTACCGGGTAATGTCCTAGATTGACTTGAATGTGCCTTGGCGGCTGATAGTATGACATGCTCACTCAAATGTCTCGCTGGCGGTCGCGCGTGTGTCGGATCATTTAGCTCCCTTCAAAATGGTTGAGCTGAATGGTGCTGATCCATGCGTCATGTTCGTGAACGGGCGCCGTCAGTTGGGACTGGTCATCTCTTAGCTGCCACGGCTTATTTTAATAATTAATTAGCTGGATTGTTTTTAATTATGTTTTGATGCACTGTGGACGCTTTTAACGTGTACGGTTTTTTGTACATCGTTCTCACTTATAGTGTCAACATTAATCGATGTAACTAAGATATATGTAAAAACATTATTATTTTAAAAGAGTGGCCATGGAGTTTCTTGCCCGTTCTTCTCCATAGGTACCTAATCTAATGACCCTATCCTGTAATACTACGCTTTGGAATGGGCAACTAGCTTCATATTTCTGACTGACCGACTCCTTGACAATTCAAAAGTGCCTGTAAATGGTTTAATTGAAATAAATGATTTGAGTTGAGTTTGAGTTTGAGTTCGGGGTATTTGATATTTTTGGACTGCGGATATTTTGTCAGGGTTCGGCTTTATGCCGTCTCTACTAATAATGTGACCCAGATTGGCAGTTTCGAGCTTAAAAAATTCGGACTTGTCCATCTGAATTTTGAAGTTGGACTCCCTAAGTCTTTGGTTTTTTTTTTCCAAATTATCCATGTGTTCTTGAAGAGAGGTACTGTAGACGATGATATCATCGAGATATACGAGGCATATGCTATTTAGAAGGCCTCTTAGAACATTGTCCATAACTCGTTGAAAGGTGGACGGTGAATTTTTTAGTCCCATGGGCATTCGAAGGAATTCAAAATGCCCGTGTTCCACATTAAATGCGGTTTTTGATATGTCCTGAGGGTCCATCTCAACTTGGTAGAAGCCACTTGCCAAATCTAAAGTCGTAAAGTATTGGCACTTTGATAATCAAGGACGTCACTGATATTAGGTATGGGGTATTTGTCGTCAATAGTTTTTTCTTTCAATTCGCAAAAATCAACTACGAGACGCCATTTCTGTTTTCCGGAAGCGTCAATTTTTTTTGGCACGACCCAAATGGGCGAGCTCCATGCAGAATCGGAAGGTCTTATTATACCTTGCTGTAGCATTTTTGAAATTTGGTCCCTAACCTCATCCCGATGAACGAAAGGGTATCGATAGCTTTTAGTATAAGCGGGAATTTCATCTGTTGTTCTCATGCGATGTTTTATTTTGTTAGTGAAAGTCAATGGTTCCTCGTCAATGTAAAATACATCCGTATAGCAAGAGCAAAGTGTTAAAAGATTAGCTTTTTCCTCTTCATTAAGGTGGTCCGGGCGCAAACGCGATAATACGTCATCTACGCGATTCGATTGTTTTACCTGCATGCACTCAGCATTGAACAGTTCTGCACAAGTTGACTGGTCTAATGAAAAAAATGACGTCATTGGGAGTTGGATTTTCTAACTCCGCATATCCACGACTATTAGCTACAGTGGTAAGGCACTCATGGATAATACAAATACAAAAAACTTGTTCGCTTACTAAAACATCGCCATCCGGGGCATTAATAGGTAGTCTTACTAATTTTGTACTTTTGGCAGGGATAATATCCTCATACAAGTTGATGTTGCGTGAATTATATACTTTAATTGGTTTTGTAGCAGTTCGCGTTACTAATTGAAAATCTTTTAAATCTATTTTAGCCTCCCATTTGGATAATAAGTCTAATCCAAGTAATTGTGAAAACGGTATACGAATAATTTTAACTATCGGCCTCGTTGAATTCATTAAAACACGGTAGAGTTATGGAGTTATCATTTTTACTGACACCGTGAACATTTGTAACTTCGAAAGGGTCATAGTTGAGGGGATAATCATAAAAAAACTTTTGTACAGCCTCGGGGCTAATAATGGACTGGTTAGCGCCAGTGTCAATTAAAAATTTTAAAAGAGGGCTAGAAATTTCTATGTAAGGTAACTGTCTTTGAGTCTGTAAATTGAGGTCTATTTTTGCTCTATGGATGTCTGGTCCGACTGAAAATCCTGATTCTGATTCGCACGGCTCGGGCCTGGTTGTGGCTCTGTTTCTCCTGTTACCTGATTATCACAAGTCGCATTACAGTCAGTCGTATTTGTGTTATTATCATAGTCATAGAAATTGTAAAAGCCATTCCAGTCTGTGTAGTAGTCATATCCTGGTTCATAGTAGTAATCAGCAGAATAATAGGAACTATCAGGCAAAGCGAATTCATTAAGATTTAACTCGCGCGTCTTAAAATAATTATTCGGTGATGGGTTCCCGTTTCTTTGCCAATCGTACCCTGGCGTCGGTAATGGTTTCGGACTGAAATGTTGAACGCCGCTCATGGGTTTCGGACCCGAATTTTGTGGTGGATTATTCCTGGATGGAAATTTAAAAACGTTACTTTGAGGATGGTAGTTTGGTAATGGTGCACGGAACATTTGTTGTGTTCGAGTAGGCGTACGATTTTGATACTGGTTGCCTGGCATGTTGAATTTGAAGGCCTGAGGCTGAGGTTGATATCCACGCTGTCCTACGGGAGTAGGCCAGTTAGGTACTGGGGTTCGCGGAATATTTAATGTGTTAACCGGCAAAGCAGGTATAAGAGGAGGTTTATAAATTTTAGGTGCGCTCTGAGCAGTTTGAGTCTTTGAAACATCATTATGTTGCTGCAAGTATATAATATTTAATTCTTCCTGCACGAGCTCCAGAGCTTTCTCTATAGTTTCTGGCCGCATGCATATTTCTTCTAGTTCTTTTAGTCCACGTACAAAAGCTTGCATGGTAACTTTCTTATAGAGCGTCCGTTTAGCTTCAATAGAAGTCTGTAAAGTCTCGTGTAACGTCACAAATGTTATTATTGTACTAAACAATGTTTGGCACTGATCGTGAAATTCCTGAGGGGTTCTATTACCTTGCGTGGCCAACGAGAGGTCATTGAACAAAGCCGTTTCATCTCTCTGGTCCGAGAAGTTATTAATTAGAGCAGATCTAATACCTGCCCAAGTTTCGGGAATGCCATTCGAATTAATGGTAGACGCGGCAGGCCCTGTGATCTTGTTTAGAATGCCATTTAAGAGACACAGATTTCCTAGCTCACTACCTAGCTCTGGGCTTGCATACTGAGATGTTAAGTCACAGATGTTAATAAACCTGGTGAATATATTGGGGTTTAGTTAAGAGGGGTGATTGATAAGTAGCACATTTAGTTGGTCAGCAAGTTTTTTTTTTGAGATAGTTTAAATTAATTTCTACTAAATATTGGTGTACTCAAGCATCCTGCACTTTCAGTATTTCGAAGGATATCAATAGTTTAAAACAATCCTTAAAAAATAGTGTACAGTAAAACAGAGCTATATTTGCACATGAATCTTTCTTAAAAAATTAACAAATTTAGTAACAAAAGAAAAATAAACTAACAAGGGATTAACCCAAATCGCCTTTTTATTAAACTATAAATGGACAATGTATTATTAAACACCAATGTACGCAAAGTAAGGAAGATATTAGACACATTTTCCGTAATTTGCATACCTTGGTGTGTTTCAAAATCCGGTTTAAGTTCTGTATCTAAGGGTAGATTTCACCAATGAAACTGAACGCGATCAGCACATAAACTACGTTTAAGAGCTGTCAGTGTCATTATTTTCTATGGTATATTGGCATTGACAGATCTTGAACGCGTTTTAGATGTGCTGAACGCGTTTAGTAACATTGGTGAAATCGGCACTAAGTTAAATATTATAAAGTTACACAATATTGATATTTATCCGATTCTCTTCATCGAACTTAACTAACTAAACGATCACTAAAATTTCTTACTTTTGGTTGTGAGATTCTCAAAGCTATTCTGCAAAAACCCCTGAATTTAAAAATATTTTAACAACTAAAATCGAATTAGACAATCGCAACTCGTGGTATACGTGTTTTTTTTTCTTTTGGCTATGTACTGTGGTACTTCTTTCCACCATTTTTTTTAGACCCGGAGGCGCGAAGTGTTGGCAGCCTCGGAGTGTTTTATGGAATTTTCTACTTTGTGTATGGAAAATATGAAAAATTATTACCGACATGTTGAGTTTAAGGGGTTTATGAGTTTTATAAAGGTGGTCGATCTTCATTATTTTTGCGATTGGACACATCATTTTCGACATATTCCACACCTTTTGAATCGCGATTAAAAATAGTCAGATTTAGTTAGACAATCAAAATTTAAGGTCAAATCAACGTCAAATTCAGAATAGCAGTATTGCCATTTTCACTAAATTCATAACTCAGTGCCATCTTAGTGCTGTCAAACTAAAATATAGTTCAATTGAGTCACTTTAGTCAATTACAGAATGGGAAATCGTCGTTTGACAGAGTAAACAAAATTTTGGTAATTTATAGTCTACTTTAGAGGCAATTGTGAGATGAGAATCGGCACCATTATCCATTTATAGTTAACTAGCTGACCCCGCAAACGTTGTTTTGCTTAATATTTTTTTTTTGAAAAATAGATGTTGGCCGATTCTCAGACCTACCCGATTTAAAAAAGGCAATTTGGGTACCGATCTAGATGCGTACCGCAAGGGTTGGGAGGTTCTTCAGTGTAGGTCAATCCGACTTTGTTATGATTTTGTTATACTTATACGCTTGACCCCACTGATGCGGACCTGTTGTGCGCCGCGTCTACTGAGTTATCGTTGCGCTCAGACGAAGGTTCGGAGTTAAACCCCGAGCAGCGTCGTATACTCGACTACGTACGATAAAGTAAAATTGTCTCGAATAAGTACCTACTTTATTTGGCGTGTTCGTCTCTGTTTGGTCTCCTACACATTCCCTGCCTAAGTAGAAGTGAGTCGGACGGAGGGCAGACGCGCAGACCTTGTACCTGTATAATTTTGTTAACTAAGCTATTTATTGTTGTTATAACATTATTGCTATTGTTGTTGCTGGTCATGTTGTGCGATTACGCTTTGGGTGATAATCAGGTCGAAACATATAACGTGAACCTAATGATATACTGTGATTGTCACCTGTTGTAGTTGCCTTGTGAAATAAATAAATTAATCTCAAAGAGAAGTTGAGACAACGCTCAACTGTTGCACTCGCCATGTTCAATATATCACAACACAAAAAGTAATGTCTTTAATAATAATATACACACGGTGAAGCGGCGTTGGAAGTATGTTTATTTTCAATGGTTTAGCAGCAGCAACGGAGGAACTGAAAGGCTTAAACTCGACGCACAACATTCCAAAAACAGCAGAAAAACATACTGGTTGACATATTGCAAAAATATGACAGACGCACGATTAAATTTCTTTACACGATTAAGGTTCTTATAATTCATCTCACTTCCTACCACCGCCCTGCGGCAGCGCCGCCGTCGGTAAGCTGACAAACGTAGCTGATCACGTGGTATTATAAAAGAGCTTACACACTTATAACTAAAAATGAGTGTCCTACGATCTCCGTCCGGACCAAACATGCGCGGAAGTTCGCAGCCAGATTTATCGACCCTTAATGCGGAAGATTATACAATTCCGCTGTAGGTGACGTTTCGTAAACGGAAAAACCCTGAACAAGATGATTTTAAGCAAGAACTTGACAATTTTCGTAAAGAGGTAATATCAACTTTGAACGGATTTGTTGAAAGGCAAAAACAGATAATGAAAAGCATTTCTGATGACGTATCATCAATTAGGAACGAGATTAAAAATCTGGCTACAGAACAAACTAAGATTAAATCTGAGATAGCTGAACAGAAAATTTCCAATACTGCTACAAACACCAAGGTCTCCGCTCTTGCAACCGAACTTGAAAATATCAAAGCAACTACTCCACCACAAAATCCAGAAAACATTATTACCTGTGAGGATACGGTTGCGGAACTTCAAGAAAGACAATCAAGAAGCAAAAACATAATCATAGTGGGCTATCCGGAAGCTAAAGAACTACAAAAAGAAGACAGAATTAACTCTGACACTCGCGAAGTAACTAATATTCTAAAGTTAATACATCCTGAATGTCCCGAACCAAATATGATACGTCGCCTTGGTAAATATAAACCCGAAGCAGTCCGACACATCAAGGTGTTTCTTTCATCTTCAGATATGGCAACAACAATTCTACGAAATAAAGCAACATTGAGTCTTGAGCCATACAAAATATTCTCAGATCAAACTCCTTACCGACGTAGATACATTCAAAATCTTAAGCAAGAGCTGCATCTACGCACAGATAATGGTGAAACAGATCTTACAATAAAGTACATAAATCGCACTCCAAAAATAATAAAAAAATCGTCAAAAAACTAAGCCAGCAAATGATCGACAAACCAATAAGTAGAAATAGAAACATAACATACGAAATCACCTACAAATACGATAGCCTTTGTACAACAACAAATTCCCTGAAGTGTTTTTATTCAAACATACGAATTTTAGTCAAACCCGGGAAGATTGACGAGCTGAGGTGTATACTAACATCAATACAAGATGTTCATGTGGTAATACTGGTTGAAACATGGATTAAATCAGACGCAGAGGCACAGAGATTACAACTGCCAAATTACACACATTATTACAATTTTAGAACTAACAGCAGGGGAGGTGGTATATCAATTTTTATTAAAAGCAACATGAAACACGAGTATATAAGCCAGAAATTGCAAGAAGATAACCACTTCCTGTGGGTTCACCTCCAAAACTTTTCCTTGGACATATGTGGAATTTATAAACCGGAAAGAACCAACGCAAGTAAATTCCTCGAAACCTTAACAAATTAACTACAAAATAAGAAAAGGACAATACTATTTGGAGATTTTAATTTTAATCTACTTGGCTCTGATCGAAACACCAACGAATATAAAGATACACTCTCGGAAAATGGCTATACAGTATTAAACAAAATTGATACAAGGCACTGCACTAGTGAAACATCTACTACACGTACTACCTTGGACCATGTTTCTACAAACCTACGGGGCCATGATTTTCATTTAGTAATAATTGAATCAAGCATGTCCGACAACAAACAGATTTTCTTAGAGGTCAAACAGTACAAACCAGAACCAACTAAAAAACTACAAATAAGAACACTTTCATTCTCAAAACTGTATAAAACTATAGAAGATATTGACTATGCCACGGTAGGAGAAGATTTTAGAAAGCTAGAAGAAGACATAAAATTGGCAATCAGCAAGAATCAAACTACGAAAATTAAGATTCTGAACCCACCTAAAACAAAATGGATCACGAAGGATATTATTGATAAAATAAACGCAAGGAACATATTGTGGAAACAACACAAAACTAACCCGAACAACTTGGAGTTTGAAGAGAAGTTTAAAAGTGATAGAAACAGAGTATTCTCGCATATGCAGCCTGTTAAAAATAAATACTTCATTAAATCATTTGAGGAATGCAAAGGTTAGCCGTTGAAGATGTGGAAACTTATAAATAATCTGTCTAAAAATAAAATTAAAGATATCTGTATTCCTCCTAAATTACAAGCCCCCTCAGGCCTCATCACAGAAGACAAAGAAATCTGTGAACACTTCAACACCTACTTTGCCAGTATAGGTATTCTCCTGGCAAACAAAATAGCTCTAAAACACCACAATACTAACATTACCACTACTTCACTACACACCAACGCCCCAGGTCTCTCACAACTGTCACCAACAAACGTAGAAGAAATCACAAAAATTAACGATAGTCTAAAATCAAACACCAGCGCTGGCGTGGATGGTATCACCGTCAAAGCCATTAAATATATAAAGATACTGATACTGCCAAACTTAGTGCAATGCATGAATAAATGTTTACTCGAAGGCAACTTTCCAGAAACACTTAAAATCGCGAAAGTAAATCCCATTTTTAAATCAGGTTCGAAATCAGACCCGGGTAATTACAGACCCATTTCGGTATTGCCAGTGATGTCGAAAATACTGGAGAAATTAATTCATTCTAGACTTATGGAATATCTAGATTCTTTCGGTTTTCTTTTATCGGCAATATGGATTTAGACCTAAGTCCAATGCCTAGTGCATTGGACTTAGGTCTGCTGCGACTGATTTGGTCACGAAACTTAGGACTAAAATTGATCAAAAGCAAATTGCTCTAGGAGTCTTTATAGATTTAAAAAAGGCTTTCGATACCGTAAGTCATAATGTACTCTTGCAAAAATTACTCGTATAAAAATAACAGGAAGCTTTTTCAGAATGTTCGGGTCTTACTTAGAAAATCGACTGCAAGTCGTTAAAATGGAAAACAACATCAGTAGCTCCAAGTTGATAGAATGTGGTGTGCCTCAAGGATCGATATTGGGTCCTCTTCTGTTCCTTATCTTTATCAATAATGTACACGAATTAGGATTAAAAGGACATATAACACTCTATGCCGATGACACTTGTCTGTTTTACTTCGGTAACTCCATTGAAGCAATCACACAAGACGCACAGGATGACCTAGTTATTTTGGAAAGGTGGTTCTTGGACACCCTATTGACAGTTAATACATCCAAAACAAACTACATAATCTTCTCAGCTAAGAACAAAAAAAATACAATCACAAGCCTCTATCGATAAATGGAAATGTCCTCAATAAAGTAAACATAGAGAAATATTTGGGTCTTATACTTGACAGTCACTTAACTTAACTTAACGTTGTCAAGTCTTACGGGTGCGTTACGTGGAATAGCTAGATGTCTACCATCAAAAATACTGTGTACAATTCATTAGTAAAGCCACACATGAAGTATCTAATTGAGGTATGGTATATATAAAAACAAACATACACAAACTTCAAATCGCCCAAAATAAAATTATTAAAGCCCTCTTTGAATATCCCTACTTAACATCCACAAATAAAATCTATAATGACAGTTAGCTCTTTAACATCACCAAAACTTATCAATATAATACCTGTTAAGAGAAAAATCCTTTCAAAAGAAATACACACAGAAATTACATACAAAAGGAATAATGAAGTGCAAACACGATCATCACGTCGTGCAAATGACCTAGTACTATTACACAGACCTAGAACAAAACACGGAAAGAAAAATATTAAATATGAAGGAGTACAGCTATACAATTCACTACCAAAAGACATTATAGAAGCTAAAACTAATCTATATTTTAAAAAAATGTTAAAGAAACACATCCTCGACGGCTCCAACATAAATAAATTAATATTATATTATTACAAATTGTCTAGTGTTGTATAGTGTGTACGGTGCTTAATAACAGTACTTATAAGAATAGCGCACTCGATGTGCACTTACATAGACGCGCGCGCTCTATATCTGAGTATTTTATTTCGATGTACCCACACACCAAAATTAAAATGATTTTTTGTATTATTAGCTAACTGCACCTGCAACCTACAAACTATTACTAAAACTTTGTTTCTCATTAAGTGATTATGTAAATCTTCGAGAAATAAATGATATTTTAAACCGTAAATATGTCAAATAAGGCTGCACCCGTGCTGATAACTACGAGATCTTAATCTTTTGACTTTTGAGTTTTAACATTTGACTTTTGATCGATTTCCGCAAACCAGCTAATGGTGTTTCACGAATACCACTGCCCGTGTCGACAACCACTTGTATTTACAGAAACCAGCATGTACATATGATTTAGAACTCTGTTAATACTTTCCATACGAGCTAAAACGTTGTGTACCATTTTTACTCTTTGTCTTATAGGACACATACATACATAATATCACGCCTTGTTTCCCCGAAGGGTTGGGCAGAGGTGTACCTGTACACCCAGATTTCGCCAGTTATGTTTAAGTGCTATGTAATAAGGGGCGAGCTTATTGCCATCAACCGGGCACAAATCCATACTCCGGGCTGCTACTGAAGAATTCCAGATAGTAAAACCCATAAACTCGTTGCCCAACCTGAGAATCGAACCCAGGACCTCATGCTCAGCAGTAGCGATTGCAACCACTAGACCAACGAAGCAGTAGGAAGCAAAAAAACAACAAGTTTTAGATGTTTCATCTTTGTGTTTTTTAATCAACATGTGGGTGTATTAGACGTTTGAAATATTAACGGACCCCCGCCCGCCCGCGACTTCGTCCGCGTGGATTTAAAAAAATAACGTCTAGACTAGACGGTCTGTCAGACTCTTACTGACTAAAAACCACCCCGGTGTTCCATCTCACACCTACGTCGGGGTCGCAGGAACATATGATTCTTCCGCAAACCTGTCTGGTGCTGGTCAACGTAATAAATTCTTATTTACATAATAGGTTCCAATGTGTAGATGTCGATGGTGTGAAATCTTCCGAGCTACCAGTTCAGTTAGGTGTACCTCAAGGCTCAATACTGGGTCCATTCTTGTTTTTAGTGTATATCAATGACTTACCATTCTATTCAAATGATATCTGTGACATTGTACTGTTTGCAGATGATACCTCTCTTATTTTTAAAGTAGACAGGAATAGACAAGATTTTGACGACGTAAACCGTGCACTCTCAATGGTTACGGATTGGTTTACGTGAAATAATCTAGTTCTCAATGCCAAGAAAACGAAATGTGTGAAGTTCGCCTTACCGAATGTTAGAAATCTAGGACCCAACATCGTCTTAGATAAAGAGCTGCTTGAAACTGTAGACTCGGCGGTTTTTCTGGGCATAACGGTAGATGCCAAACTTCAGTGGGGCCCACATATCTCAAGCTTAGCGGGGAGGCTCAGTTCAGCCGCCTACGCCGTCAGGAAAGTAAGACAATACACTGACGTTGATACAGCTCGCTTAGTCTATTTTAGTTATTTCCACAGCGTTATGTCCTACGGTATTCTGCTGTGGGGCAAAGCTGCTGATATTCAAAATATATTCGTCCTTCAAAAACGAGCTGTCTGAGCAATTTATCAGCTAGGAGCCAGAGTTTCTCTTAGAGATTTTTTTAAAGATATTGGTATTCTCACGGTGGCATCTCAATTCATCTTCGCCAACATCTTATATATTAGGCAAAATATACACATAAACACTAAAAACAGTGATTTTCACAATGTTAACACCAGAAATAAGAACAAACTACGTGCTCCCTTTCACCGGCTTCATAAGGTCCATAACTCATTTGTTGGGCTTGGTATATAACCTTTTATAACAAGTTGCCCTCTTCTTTACTATATTTACCTTTTAATGCGTTTAAGGCCCAAGTAAAATCCAACCTTTGTTCAAAGGCATATTATTCCATTAACGACTACTTAAACGATAAGAACTGGTCGCTGTGATTAACTCAAGACAATGTTCGTGTTCTTTCTCCAGAATCAGCTTACTAACTGACAGGGTATATGAGTTCATATATTTTTTATATTTTTTATTTGACAATTATTTTGTTGTCTTCATTTATTATTGACATGATCTACTCATTACAATGTTTTTAATGAGCTGTATTGCAATATATGGTTAGCTAGCGACCTCGACAATTGATAATATTATTCTTGCCTGAGCAACCAACAGCAGGTTCGTCATGCTCCCTTAGATGTCACTGCTTGTGGTAGCGTCGGGGGTCGGGTTTCCTCCTTCCCTCAAATATGGCGAGGGGGGTAATGGCTGACCTTTGCGTTATGCTCGTGAACGGGTGCTGCTTGTGGTGACTGGTCGTCTTGCTGTCTTTGGTTTTATCATTGTTACAGTAATTGTTCTGTTGATTTATTTTACTTTGATGGTCCTAGTTTATCATTTATTTATTTTATTTGTTTGTATAATAATTCCAGTATTGCATATGTAAGCTGCCATGCCCTTTAGGCCCGAAGGCTTTATTTATGTATTTGTGTTATTTACATGCAATTTTTTTTCTTTTTTTTTGTCATTGGCGTTTCGGTAATTACTTGCAATTGTTTAGAATCAAGTTCTTCTAACCGAACAGACAGCTGTGCTGCTGGGGAGTTTGTTGCGCCACTTCTTCTTCCCAGCTAAAGCACTAGGAAGTGGTGAAGGGCGGGCTTTTTGGGGGACTGTCTTATGTAATTTTGACGTTCGAAAAGTGCTGATTCTCAGCCTAATTTGAATAAATGACTTTTGATTTTGATTTTTGTCTGTCTCGGCGGGCCACCTAGTGTTGGGAGGGGGAGTGAGGTGTTAGACTCACCCCGCAACGTCTAAGAGGGGCGCGCGTGGAATACTACGCGCCGCCACCTTGGGTCCTGATGTATGGGGGGCGGTGGACGTCCCCGACCCATTTAGAGGGGCTGGAAGAGGGCGTTGTCCGCCATCCGCCTACGACCAACCCCATGCCCCTTGCGACGGGTCTGATGAATGGCCGCGTCGCCTACCATTTTTCGGCCGCAGAGGATAGGGAGAGCGGCCAACGACATACCGACACTCCTCTTCCCCTGCGGCACCACCGCGTCCGCCATCGTACGGTGGCGACCCCGTTAAGGCCGCGGAAGGTAGGGAGAGCGGCGCACCGCAATACCGGCACTACTCTCCCGCGGCCCCACCACAGTCGCTATGTCGCCCAACAACACCGCAACCTTGGCCGCTACGTCAGCCCTGACCTAGCACCGTGTGACTTCTGTTTATTTCCGAAAATAAAAAATCAGCTCAAAGGGATAAAATTTTCGTCGCCGGAAGATGCGCTGTCAGCGTTCGAGCAGGCTGTTAACGAGGTGTCTACGGCGGACTGGAAAAAGTGTTTCAAAAACTGGTTCAGACGCATGAAACTTTGTATATACGAGTAGGCTAGTGGAGATTACTTTGAAAAGATTTAATAAAAATATGTAGACCCATAGAACATTTATTTTTATTTGCGTAAAACTTTTTAAGTGTCCCACGAATGTGGGACTGGTCGGATTGTCAGCTTTATTAAACAGGTCCCATGATGCTCTTCATCAACGACGGATGTGCGACCACGCTTAAATTGAACCTTACATTGAACCAATATCAGATTGTTGTCATTGAAGCAGAAAAGACCCCATAAACTGTGTACTACTTTTCTTTAATTTCCCTACACGTCTTCCCATCCAAAAACAACAATCTAATTACCGATCGGTGCTGCACTTTTCCATAATTAGAAAAAAATTACACTTACTCACTTCCAACAGCTACTACAACCAATTTAAACAATGAATTTATCTGAAATTTTGACAGTCGTTGTTTGTAAGATGACACTAAATAATAAACATTCATACAGCTTTGAAGTCAGTGCCGTCATGTGTCTTCAAACACGGGTACTTAGTCATTCGCCGCTCGTGAAACAAAAACTGACTTCAGCGCATAAACTGGAATCATTAATGTAGCACTTGATACTAGATAATCTGCTGTTACATTGAAAAGTGCGAGGTCAAAATGTAGTAGCTTTTTTATAACCTTTTTTTTTTGGTCAGGATAATGTTCTAAATCCGTGGTAACAGGTTGCGTGTCGATGTCTCTTCCAGGGTGGAAGAGACATCGACGTATTATGTGACAATGATGCAGCTTAGAATCTTTTTGAAAACCAAATACAAGTAGTTATTCAAAAAAAAATACAATTTGTGCAATATAACTTATATGAAAGTGTGTCAAAATCTGATAAAATGAACGCAGTCACTCGCTCGCCTGTCACCCGCAGTGATAATGACTGTTGCCACAACTCCCCCTATCTTTTCATCGGGCCGGAATGTTTCCGATAGAAATGAGTTCTTTAGTTTACTGGGAAAAGTTGGATGAGACTTTCAGTAAAAACTTTTTTTTACAAAAAAAATTTACCAGCTTTCAAAACATACACTACAAAGTGAAAAATAACTTTAATTTCGGAAGACGGTGCCGTTAATTTTGTAGTTTAATTTTTTGCCAACGATTTCTGAAATTAAAGTAATTTTTCACTTTGTAGTGTGTTTTTAAGTGGTTGTTTTGTTTTGTAAAAACGTCCTCCTTTTGGAAGTCGGTTAAAAATTGTTCACGATAGAACTACTTTTAATTTGTGAATTTAAAAACAACTGCCTTGTTGGTCTAGCGGTCGCAAACGCAACTTTTGCGCACGAAGTCCTGGGTTCGATTCCCAAATTGGCAAATTGTTATTGGGGTATTACATCAGGAACTTCTCAGTAGCAGCCCGGAGACAACGCTGCCTATCCCTTGGGGATCACAGGTATGATGTTATGTTTAATTTAACATAAATGGCCAGTTTCTTGGTCGCAGCTTACTGTTAAAACTATTACTGTCGTCATTTAATTTAAGAAGCTATTTGAGAATTGGCTAGAGTTTAGAAATAATTAATTAATTTATACAAAACCTAGAACTTACTTGACTTACCGAGGTAAAATGGTTTCCGATAATACCGAAAGTTCTACGTATCAATGGTTGAATTGTAGTTTCAGAGAACTCGTGTTAGTCTACAATTATATGAAGCAATTCATCTAATAACTTAGATGCCATTTAAATTTTCAATAGTTTTAAATCACACTTCATTTAGAACTAACATTTTCGAAATCATTACAAAGCCCATACATCTTTTTATTCAGCCGGACAAAGACCTCGATGTGCCAAATAGGGCACAAACACACAGTATTGTGACAAGTGTGGACCTCATACTACAATTTTCGCCCGTGTCTACACGGTGAGACAGTGGTCAAGTAGCGTCAGGGCTGCTCTACACCGACCCTACATTAATGTGTATTAAACCTATTTTGTGTTGTGTGGGTTAGAAGCAAGACCCAACTTATGTATTAATCGTTAATCGTCACAAGTCATTGATATGTGTATTTGATAAAATCTTGTTGACCCATATATAATGTGTACCTTCTATCTTTACCTAAATTAGGTTACCTTGCCATAAAGTCGATTATTGCTTATTTGTTTACGAGAACTGCCTAATGTTGTTTTCTGAGTAATTATATACGTTCGTTTTTAAGTCAATAACTTCATTTCGTAGCTTTTATGACGATTGGGTTTCGTTTGACTCGGCATAAGTCACGAATTACTGATTAAACAAGTTGACAAGCAACGAGCAACGAGGGCGCGGCGGTGTGAGCGATTACTCGCCAGTATCAAGCGTGAGTCTCTCAGCGAGTGTTCTGCCCGCCAAGCGAGCGTCGCTGAGGAAGTACTCTCTTTGATAGCTCTTGTCGCTGCGACAAACGAGTACTCGCTAAGCGAGCGTCGCTGAGGAAGTACTCTCTTTGATAGCTCTTGTCGCTTTATTAATAATGACTTCGCAAGCAATGCTCATGTTTTTCAAACATAGTTTCAAAACTGCATATTTTGTTTTCCAACACTGTAAAAGTTTAACTTTTGCATTTAACATTCATGCACAAACACTCCCCAGTGCTGTGAAGTTGGAGCATCAGCTCTGCAAGTTGAAACTAGTTAACAAAACAAAGATTTCAATTAGCTAGACGCAAGTTTTCCGGAGTTGGGGCGTAATGTCGTAAATTAGGAACCCAGGGAGCTCCTAACGTCGGCACGTTTGGGTGCTTCTGAATCACTTGCTAATTTGATTATCTGTGGTAGGTGGAATGTTAAAGTGTCAACTGAAATATCTTAGAAGTCACTATGATTGATATGATTGATAAATATAAAATAACATAATGATTATATACCGTTCCAATAGAAGTTCTTGCACTATTTGTGCATGGCTTAGGCTTATGACTTTGATCGCTGTTTGATCCAGTGATGTTGACATTTTAGTGGATATCATTTGAATGTGTTCCAGTGACTGCTACAATGAATGGTCATAGATAAGATTGTTATGATAAGAGATGAGGTGATTGCCTCATCTGGCTTTGGCGACATGGCATCGAATTCGAAATAGACAGTGAAGCTGTTGGATCCATTAAAGCGTTGATACTTAGCAACTAATAGTATCAGGGGGGAAGCCGGTTAGACCAGAATTTTCTCGAATCACATGTTATTTAGTTTTTACTTCACCGTACTTTATCGCACTGTGTTATTCTATTATTTCCTATCTGTCTTTCTATTTTTCTCTCTCTTTAGCAATTAGAATCCAATCCTTTAGCTAGGAGTCTAACTCATCCTGCCGTCTCCATCTGGCCCTACTGCGTTGCTGGTTCCATCACCGGTTATATAGGGTAATTACGGTAATTTATTTTCTTAGCCTCAGTATTCTTTAGAAGGGTAATTACCCCCATCCCTGTACGAAAGTCTTTCCATTCATTGCTGCACAATTTTAACACAAACTTCTTCGCAAAAAAACACATCTGCAGCTATCCTCCGCTGCTATGGACGCCGAACTAGTTAACTAACAAAGATTTCATTTACGCCGTAGTCACAAGTTGCCAGAAGTTCAACGTTACTTTGTCAGTGATGTTCAAGTTAACCGTTAACTTCGGAACTTTATGGAGGTTTTTGGTATCGATTTGTGTTACTAGATAGGGGTGTAAGTGGAATATGATGGATGGGGTATGTGAGAGTTGAAACACGCGCGGGATTTTTGACGTCATATCAGGCGTGGTGCCGGGTAGCGGGGGTGGGGGGGTGGCATGGGGGTCATGACCACCCCAAAATCATTCTGCTGCTCAAGCTGTCGAGAGCCTGAATGATGTACCGACGTAAGCTTTCTTAAGCATAACTAGAGAAATGGGTGAAATACGTACTTTATGCACACCTCTGCCTATCCCTCCTGGGATTACAGGCGTGATATAATTGTCGATGTTTTTTCCATTATGAAATTCGCAATACATACTAGATATGATCTAACTAAAAACAGCACTGCAACTGTGTTTAATCTAATTAACAGATGCAAAACTCAAACTCCGCGAAAAAATGGAAAACAGTTGTGCCGATCTAACAAAAAAAAAAACGAATTTGGAACCATAAACAAGTCATCCATTCCCGATACTTTTTTGACAGAATGTATAAAGTTGTAATTGGGACTACCGACCGAATTGAAAACTTAAAACCATTAAAGAACAGTTTTTTTTTTTCTCAAATTAACTGTAGTCATATGAATTACAATTTCATAATTTGTAAATTAAAGTTACTAACATTATTCGGGATTTTACATCTATCAGCACTCCGAGCAACAACAAACACATTAAGGTGACGTGAACCCATACATGTAGTAGTTTAGGTAGAGGAAAATCCTCTACCAAAATTCACTCATCAAGCCTAAAGAAGTTTTTTACTTCAAAAAGCTTGTTACAAAAATAAATAGAATCTAGGAAGCAAGAGCGAGCGAAGCAAACTTAGGAATTTGGTTACCTCGGTTTTGGGTAACTTTATTCGAACCTTACGTACGAATAAAGTTTGTTAAGAATGTAGAATGCAAGAACGAGCTCGCTTCGAAAAAAGAAACATTTTTTCATATTTTTTTATGTACTAATAATTATTTGCTATGTTGACTTATGACGAACAGATCAAGAATGAAGCGAATTTAGAACGGAAGAGCGAGCGAAGCAGGTCAAAAAAAAATTGCACCCTACCTTGAATAGGGTCTGTTTTCTTTTAACCATTATACAGAAAGAGAACTTTCTTTGTCTAGTTACGACGAAAAGCTTAGACTAGTTTTACAGCAGTTTTAGGTTTTGGAATCTGGCCTTCCAAACCTTTCAACCTCGCTCACTGTCGTCATGTGGCGGCCGTTATGTGGCGACCGGGGCATCCGATGCGGAGGAGTGAGAAATGTGTCTCTTAAAACTTTCTTATGACTCTCATCTCTCATCGCTTTATTATGGACTAATAGTAGATAATGAACCAAGGTGATCCTTTAGGTCGCGGACGGCGGGTTAAATCTGGAGCGCACCGAAGGATTCCCGCCTCTTAAAAAGCGTGGGAGCTTTTATTTAACTAGAAGGAGTAAAGTTCGTCTTGACAAAGGCACGTTTATCCCCAAGCCTTAGCTAGTAACCTACTGCGAGGTTACAACCGAGAATGCCTGGTTATGTACAGTTTCATACACTATAAACCCGACTACTTGATAGCAAAGACAGGGTTATGTTTTTCATGCGTACGTACCTATGTATTCTGTATACCCTCGAAGCATCCTAACGGCCGGATGGATTTCAAAACATGAAGTGACTCTCGACTCGTCTGGGTCAAGCAAAGGTTTTGTTTTTATAAAATCAAAATGCCGGATTTTAGACGACAGAGTTCTTTGGTTTTTTTTAAAGTGACCTCCGGAGTTAGTTTCGGCCTTTCTTTTCAGAGTAGTATATATTGACGTTTATAAGTGTTTGTACAAACCTACTTACAGAAATAAAATCATCAATTGTTATTGCCGAAGAAAAAAAAAAAAAAGTAAAGTGTTTGAATGTCCAGTTTCGTGTGTTTGAAAATGATATTAAAATTATGATGGATCGGGCACATAGACATAAGTAAGAACAAAATAATTTTGATGATGTCATTTACAGTTGCCAACAAAATTATTTAATATCTCATCGAGATTCTTCTCAACACGTAAATAAAACGTAGGCGAATGACTTAGTAAACGCCATTTCTCGATTCAACCCTAAACCACTGCTAGTAGCGGTGAACGGGCGAGTGAAAAGTAATTACTATAAAACGTTCCTGTGGTTGTGCGGTCTGTGATTGGTGACCCTTGCCCCGCTGGAAAATTAACTTCAGATTCAAATGTCTCGCCTTTTACTAAAATACACAATTTACTTGAATTGCTCTGCAGTGTTTGTTTTCCATATCTATATAGCTTTATAGATTATATAGCTTTATTATTAGAAAACTATATATCTTCTTCTTTCTCTCTATTATGCATTTCACAATTGATAAATCTGTAGACGAGGCGTTTCTGGACATTGATAATATTTAAAATAAAATAAAACTGTCAAAGGAAAACCGACAGATGCCGTTTCTATCACTTTTTGAATATTTGTCTATTTGTCTGTTTAGATGTGAGAGATATGGTTACAAAACCAATATGGTTAACTTTTATACCCAAATATTACGTATAACTCGGAGTAATTATTAGTTTTTGTTTCATCACAATCGCTTCGGTCTATCAAAATATAAAATCAATTTAAAGTGTTTATGAAGACCTACCATTTCACATACATCTAATGAAATCTTTTGACGCCAAATGGTACTAACGAATATTTGTGATAACGTGGATGTAAACGGTGTGATAACACAAATAAATATTGAAACCGGACTAAATGTGAGTTTCATCATTTGAATATTTCATATTTTACTTTTATTTTTTTTGTAAATGATGAGTAAAGTGTTATAAATATAATATTATTAATAATATGTATATATATAGTATTTTACATTGAGATGTCTAATAATATTACATTCTTTGTTCTAGAGAAATACTGTGAGCCTGTGGGTTACGGATGTGAGGAAGGGGGAATCCTTGCTAGTCGGAGCGCTGATTTGTGAAGTGGATTGCGTATTTAAATAAGCCCTCACATGGTGAATGAATACTTTTGAAACAAATGGTGTCATACCAACCGGACATTTTGCAGATTTAGTTAAAAGCGTCATTAAAAACTTTTCGCCGTGTACTCCACGCTAAAAAGGTTGCATCACCGAAGCCCAGTAAACAAGAACGTTTAAGTTCCGGAATAGTTTATCCTCTATATAATAATACAAAATTTAGGTTTAGTTTTAATCTTCTTTTCTTAAAGACAATGAATACTTAAGCTATCCACCCACACTAGACACAGTTCAGTTTTGAATGTTTATTGAAATGATTCAGTACAGAAAAAAAAACTTAACATATTTGTATGAAATAATAGATTTATTTTGATAAAATTAACAATTTATTGTGTCTATATATTTAGATAGCAGTGGTAACGGCAAGAGCAGTGGTAGCCCAGTGGTAACGGCTGCGACTTACGAGTTGTTGGTCGTCAGACAGGCGCTTTACTTTGTGTAAATTATTTCATCACCACTGCTCTCAAAACGGTGAAGGAAAACATCGTGAGGAAACCGGCATGTCTTAGAACCAAAAATTCGAGGACTTGTGACATCTACCAACCCGCACTGGGCCCGCGTATTGGATTACGGCCCACTCCCTCTCACAGAGAGGAGGCCTGTGTCCCAGCAGTGGGACTGATTATGCTATGCTTATGATATATACAGTGGAATCTCTATAACTCGAATGTCAAGGGAAATGCAAAAAAAATTCGAGATAACGAGTTTTCGACTTAACAAGAACTTCGAGATACATAGACTTAACTGCTGAAATTTTAACTTACAGAGGCGCGATTTCTAAGTGTATATTTCGAGTTGTAGAGTCGAATTTGAATAATAATTCAACTTACGTTTTTTAATATTTTTTACATATTAAAACAAATTACATATACTTCTGCCTTTTCGCGTAAGATAGGCCCAGATACGCTTATGTTTTTGTCCCGACACTGTTTGAACCAGGTGAGTAAGCATTCTTCTAAATCAGGAAACTCAGCTAGACGCCGTTTTATGCTAGATAAATTGCTAATTGATTCATATGTTCGCAATATTTCGGCTTCATTCTTAATTATTGTAGACAAAGTGCTTGCTAGCAATCCGTATTGAGCTACGACGTCTTTTTTTTATGCCACGTAGAGTCAAAGTCTTTAGTTTCCGCTTTGTACTCATGTTGTTGTTAGTTAACAGCCAAAATAATACTGACGGACAAGCTCCGCTATAAGTAATCGTGTCCTGTGTCGACAAGGAACAAACATTACGTTCACAGCTGTGTTACTTAGAAAGTTTCATAAATGCATTCATTCGTTGCAAGTGTACAAGACAAAAACAATTAATTAGAAGCCCCGAACCCGAACATTCATTTTGGATTTTATTGCTATTATTTCGGGGAATTCCAAGTAAGACATCATTATATTTTACTAACTACGACTTACGGAGTCTCCTTTTTGAAATTCGTATAATGTGTATCATCAATACTTCGTAGGGAAATATGTAACATTTTGTACGAGTTACAAAGTCTAAACAATTCGAGATACCGCGTATTTAGGTATTTAGGTGTTCAGCGGAAGGGAATGGCAATTTTTTTATATTTACTGAGGATTTCATTTCGACTTAACGAGGTTCGAGTTATAGAGATTCCACTGTATTAAGATAACTTTATATTTTTTTTGCAGCAAAAAACAAAAATAAGTTTTGTTATACAATATAAAAAAAACGTATTTGCAATTCTTGCAGACATTTTTATTTACTGTCTACGTTAAATGTTTGTAAAAACACAAGACGTTGTTTGCAAACTTTTGCGATAAACATCTAAGGTGATTGGATCAAAGAACTCTATTTGTAGACACGACATATGTGAGTCCTACGTATAGTCCTAATAGATTGATTACATCGATCGACGCCCTACGAGATACGAGCTCCGAGGATTGTAGGTAAAAATAAAGAAAATAATGTATTAGGTAAGTGTTGAAAATAATGCCTTTTTGGACATCTTGAGAGGATGAATGAAAGACGACTAACAAAAGGTGTAAACAAGACAGATGTGATTGGAAACGCTCTAGGAGGACATATGGTGACCTTATTGGTGATGTTGTCAGGTGCGTAGTACTAACCGGCTTGTGTTCTCATTAATTGACAATTTATACCTACAATTTTAATTTCAACTCTTTCAAAGTGGCTTTTGTGAACCGGATATTAATTCAAATTCGTTACAGTAGAGATGGCAATCATGTAATTTGGTTGAAATAGGTTTTTATTTTATTTTTCTTTATGAGTATCTTTTATATGTTGTGATAGTGATAACGTTGTAGGCCTTGTAGACTGTAGATTTGTAGGCCATTTTCTATTTTGTTGAGTACCTAGGACTTGTTGACAGGCCTACACTGACCTCTTAAAACTGTTGAAAACATTGTAAAAGTCAATTATCTATATATAACCGTGGAGTTTCTTCTCTAGCTTCTGACGATTCATAAGTGCCCATGTAGGTATAAGTGAAATTAAACTTTTAGATTTGATTTGAATCGTGAAAAAATTATCTGCCGTCTCCTAACATTTAGGTCGAGTAGGTTTTGTATCGGACAATTGTTTATTTATCATATAATGACCCCACCAAGCGGATTCATGCCGTAGTCCAGCGGAAGTATGCGGCTCTTAGCTATTTCCATCTTATTATTCATATTTGTATTTTTGGTATTTTGATCATCATTGTTTTTTTTTTTTTCAGTGGTTACTTCGCATTTCTGCAAGTCATACGTGTTACTCAGTAGCTCCGCAAATTTTATTCAAGAAGTGGTAAAAAAGTGATCATAATAGTGACTATTGCATACCAAATTACTCTTTAATAAACACCCTGTCGAATTGTGTGCAAACTGCTGAAGCTATTGTGTTATTAAGCGCTAAAACGTTAAAAAGTGATAAAAAAGTAGTACAAATTCAAATGTACTCTAACGACCCACTGGCAAACAATACGTATCAACGTCGAGTTATTGAGACGTACTCATAACTACAAAGGATAGACTATTTCAGTGATTATTACTATCGTTACCGTGGCACATGGCTCTAGAGGCGCCAAGCCATAACTCGTGTCCGTGCATTCGATCCTGGGTCAACACAAATTGTGTTTTTACTGTCTTTTTGTGTTTTGTTTAACATTCTGTCTGGTGTAAAATTGCACTATGCCGCGTTTAGGACGCACGCCACCGAAGTCAACAGACGCAGTAAATATTCTACATTAACGAACGCCTGACTGCCAGCAACAGGTTGTTGTTTCGTGAGGCTCGGACACGTGCACAAGTACACTGTTTACGTTACTGCTGGGTACGAAATGGCACTATCAACGTACGGAAAGCTGAGAAGCAACCATCTATTCCCATCCGGACGCCGACCGACCTGGACGAGAAGGTTGGCCCCTCCCAAGCGAGGGATGCTGCCGACCCAGACCGCGGAATATCACCGGTACAGGCGCTGGACGACCAATAAGTATAAGAACTATTTTTCCCCATGGCTCTTATTGTTATTATCCCCACAAAGGATTACTTGTTATGTCTTCAAACTAATTAACCCATACGAAACGCAATTGTGTTCAATGCACATACATACACATAACCATAATCTATAAAAGCAAGCAAATTCTACAAACCTAGGTTCACGCCTCCTTTGTTACATGAATTGCACAGTAAAAAGATCCACTTTTCTTTCCCGAATACACAAACAAAATACAAACACCACACCACCAGTCATACTTATTACACTTGATTATCAAATTAATCACCTTTATACTATAACAACTAAAACGTCAAATAGTACACTTACCTGCGCGCTATTAAAGAAAATAGATCCTGGCTTTTTTAATTTAATAAAAGCATACCGGTTGCTTACTTGCGCAATGTCGTTACATACCTTCAATTTCCATCACAGAGTTCTTGACGCCAAATATCTTTACTCCTTATATCAACTGTACTGTAACTTGAAATACAAATGGCAAATTTTTTAGTTAGTGAACTAGATGATAGTACTAATCTGGAGTGTCAAGAACTGGATAGGCTTGAAGTTTGCCAGAATTCTTTGACTACTAATTATAACTTTAAAATATTGACATTCAACGTACGCAGTTTAAGGCTCAACTTCAATACTTTCTGCATTGCATTAAAACGACTTAACATCGTTTACGATGTTATTATACTCACTGAATGCTGGCTGAAAAGTTGTCCAGTGGTTGGTCAGATTCAGGGTTACACGTCATACTCTACTGTAAATAATCTCAACCAATGCGGAGGGGTTGTAACATACGTCAGAAACTGCTGGAGCGCCTCCGTTACGGAGCCTGATCTTCAAGACGCTGAATCTGTCTTACTTCAGATTTCTAAGGAGATTTGTTTAATCGCTATATACCGACCTCCTTCACATAGACAGGTTGACAACTTTACTTCCTCTCTTGATAAAATTCTTAATTCAATTAATAATTACCAAACTATTATAGTGACCGGTGATATCAACATAAACCTTCTGACTATGTCTGATAAATCTTCGTCAGAATTTGCTTGCCTTATGTCTGAACATGGTCTAAAGCAAGTAATATCTAAGCCAACTAGACTGGATGCGTGCCTCGACCACATATTTATAAAATCAAGACATCAGAATGTTTTAGGTATTATCTGTGTAGCTGATATTACCGACCACAAATTGGTAATGATGGGGTACAATACGGTTACTCCAACTGGTAGCAAATGCCAACAACGCACACTTAAAAAAATTAACTTTCCCGCGTTAATAGAAGACCTTCATAGCATAGACTGGAATGAAGTAGTGACTGATGTACACGTTAATACAGCAACCGATGAATTACACAGACATCTGGCAGATGCAGTAAAAAAACACACGATTGAAAAAACAATTAGCCGTTCCAAATACATTTGGAAGCCCTGGATCACACCCGGACTTATAAAATGTATGAATCATAGGGATAAAACTCCATAAAGAGTCAAATAAACATCCATAACACCAAACAAAAAAACTTGTTTACACCCGTTATAGAAACTTCTTTACTAATCTGCTGCACAAGTTAAAACGGGATCACGACAGTGAAAAGTTAGAAGAAAACAAATTTAATAACAAAGGATTATGGAATACTATAAAAACAATCACCGAACATCACAGTAACAGAAGCAGTCCTAGCGACTTACTAAAATGTAAATCCACGGCACAAGATTCAGTTGACTACTGCAACGAATATTTCTCTTCTGTTGGCACACATTTGGCAAGTCAAATTCTCACTGACATGGATGAAATCCAGGAGTCAGTGGTTTCTAAACAAAAATTAGGAGAACCACAAGGGATGACTTTCTTTATGCAACCTACTGATATTTTTGAGATTCACAAACTGATTGTTAACCTTAATAGTGACAGCGCTGCCGGTGTTGATGGTCTTACACCAAAAGTTGTTAAAGAGATTAGAAGTGAAATTTTAACTCCACTAACCTACATCATCAACCTTAGTCTAAGTACAGGTATATTCCCCGATAAATGGAAAGAAGCCAGAGTCACCCGTTACACAAGAATGGATCAAAACCAAAACCCTGCGAACTATAGACCTATATCGTTATTGGGAATCTTCTCAAAAATTCTGGAAAAGGTGATGAACAAACGCCTAGTTGCTTTCTTAGAGTCGAACAACCTGATCTCCAATAAACAGTATGGTTTCAGGAGTGGGAAATCTACTGAAGATGCCAAAGTCTCCTGACCAAGCTAGTAACGTCTTATCTAGAAAATAACAAAAAGTGCTTAGGAGTGTTTTTGGATCTTGCCAAAGCGTTTGACACTGTTGCAATACCCATACTTCTAAAGAAACTGGAGGTCATAGGAATCAGAGGATTGTCATTGGATTGGTTTAAAACCTATCTGATTAACAGACGCCAGTGTGTGAAAGTGGGTGAGAACATCTGCTGTCAAAAAAATATGATATGTGGGGTTCCACAGGGTAGTGTTCTCGGCCCTACTCTATTCCTCATCTACATAAATGATATTCATAGTACATTAGATCAAAATGCAGATATAATATGCCATGCTGACGACACGGTTATTCTATTTCATGGCAAATCCTGGGAATCGGTGCATAAGAAAGCTCAAGACAGTCTGACCAGTATCAAAAGCCATTGGGCTTGACTACAATCTTCTGTCATTAAATATTGAGAAAACAAATTACTTGTGTTTCCACAAAACGCAGGACTCAGCGCCCAAACTACCACATGTCATCGTTATACACCATGCAACCTGTAACCCTCTCCTGTGTACCTGCCGGAAAATAAAACAGATAGAATGTATTAAATATCTAGGGGTTTTAATAGACCAGCGGCTCTCTTTCAAGCCCCATATTGACTTGGTGGCAAAGCGCACCAGAAAATTTATTCACATAATGAAACTCTTGCGTAACTCCGCCAATAAAAAAACTCTAAACATGGTATATGTGGCATTATGTGAGTCAATTCTGTGTTACTGTATAACAGTATGGGGTGGAATTGGAATCACCACTATGATCCAAAGCGAACGAGCCCAGCGATCGGTTTTGAAAGTCATGCTCAAAAAACCTTTCAGATACCCGACAGCCCTTCTGTACAAAGAAGCCGCATTACTCAATGTCTTTAAAATCGTACTGAAACAGCATAAAATCATAACACAGACTCCGGAATACTCGCAGCTTCTCAAACGTCGAGTTTTTAAGTGTGCTTCGATTAGGACACGTACAACTTTCGCACAACACGTGCAAGAATTCTTGCTCAGTCACGTATACAATAAAGTCGTAAGAACGTCTAGCATAAGTAACTCCAGAACAAGCCAAGTCAAAAAGATTGTTCGCAAATGGCTGCTAGCCCAATCATCCAGTGAATCCAAATCTCTCTTAAAGGTTATTTCGTAACACATCCACACATACCTACACACACACACGCACACACACACACACACACACACACACACACACACACACATACGCACCCTCACAAAAACTCCTTGTCTTTCTCTCTCACACACACACACACACCCTCTCGCGCACGCACCCTCTTACAAATAGTGCACATTGCGTTCTAAATATTTCTTTAACATTGTTTAAATTTCACTGTTTTAGATCTAGACAATGTTTTAATTTTCTAATTACTGTATAATATCACTTTTGCATGTGCTTCTTGACTGAAACAATCCATCAGTATCAATGTAATGTACATTTTCACTAAATGGTAATACCACCCATGGACTCCACGAGACAGGCTCGACCTATTGTGTAGTTCACAAGCAAAATGCTTCCTTTGCGTCTTATGTATTACTGTTTGTTTTTATTTTGAATGTAACCGAGCTACATATTAATGTAGACTATAAGGAAATTGTATAGCACTGTTTTAGGAAATAAACATTATTTTCTAATTCTATATTATTAGTGGGTTAGCTAAATGGGCCAAGAAAAGTTATTTCGGACAGACTAGGTGTGGAAGTTAGGGAACCGGTTGCAGTACCAATCACAGCCTTTGATCAGCCTCGATCGATAAACACATAGGCTATTGCCTATGTGTTTATCGATCGAGGATGTATTAGAGCCTCCCTGCAAAAGTCAGCTTGGCTACCAATCTTTCTGATTGGCTACTCTTTCCTACTCAACATTATTGGCTTTCTTATCGGGGATGTTCTTCTGAAAGTTCAGGTGCCTAGTACCCGCAACCGGCTTGCGTGTATGACCAGATATATGAACCATTCAGGAATGTGACTATCTTACTAAAGCCCTCTCTCTGCTCTGACAATAGAAATTAATCGAAAAGGCTGAAGTAAAAATACAATATAGCCAGCAATAAGTACATTTAACTGTATCAAATGTAAACGAAATATGGATTTATTGAAGAGAAGAAGAAATCAAATTACGATTTGATGAAGGACTCCTAATTCACTTCTGTGCGAAATCAATTTCAGATAATACACCAATCTAATAAAATGATGCAGCGGTTTGGGATTCGACCATTCATTTATCAAAGAAAATATTATTATAAAGGGTGGAGGGACACCGACGCGCAACCTGTACCACGGATTCAGTACATATTTCTGAACCACACTGGGTTGAAATTTTTCGTCGATTTAAAAAAAATAAAAAGTTACATCCATTTTGACCGCGTAGGTATTCCACTTATGTATGTAAAAGCAAAAGAAGAAAATAAAGAAGAGAGAAATTTTCTAGGCTTGGGGTTCTACAATCATGAGCTGAATTCATGGTTCACCAGAAGGGCTTGTGGCCAGGGCGTTATGCTCAAAGTATGGAAGGGTATGACGGATGCTCCTGATATCCATATTGAGCTGATTCCCGACTCCAAACACCGAATAATTATCTCTGTGGCAGAAAACATGGACTGCTAGTCGTGCCTTCGTGTCAGACTGCAGCCAGGATCGCAGGTTGGTCGAAGGAGATACCGTGGCCCTTGGCACAGGCAACTGAAGGAACACGTGTTGGTTTTAGTCACTAAAAGTCTGACACACCCTCCCACTCCACCAAGAGTGAGATTTCCCAACCCAAAAAAAAGGCCGTGTAAATCAAACGAATAAATAAATAAATGTCCCCCTGTATAAGAGCCAGCCATCCATATTGGTCTCGCGTTGGATTACGGCCCAATCCCTCTCACAGAGAGGACTGTATATGTATACGACCACCGCATCTACAATGATTGAGTAAGGTATGATAAGGTAGTTTTTTTTTTTTACTTTTCAATACAAATTTCTCAGTAACAGCCCGAAAGTCTGGATTTGTGCCATGCTAATATTAGAAACTTTTTACTCTCTTTTATTTCCCATTTTATTCGAAGTATGGGACTTACACATAACTGGCGAAATGTGGGTGTACTATAGGTACACCTCTGCCCAACCATTCGGGGAAACAAGGCGTTATGTTATGTAAGTATGGACACATCACTATGTGGGACAGCAATAAACCTTCGGAAAAACGCATGATGTTGTGTTCCTGCATTATAGTTTTATTGATGACTGGCATTGTGTGGCCGGGGGTTACTGGAATCGATATTTGGTCAAACGGCTGTTATCGAAGCAATTTTCGTGGATTAATATTGTAGGAGGTTTCTTGGAAGTGGTCGGACTAAAATAGATTCAATTGGTTTTGCGTATTGTCTTACAAATAGCTGTAGGTTCTAACAGTGTCTAGCAGTGGTATCTTGTTGCCTTCTCTCTACCGTTCCGTCTACCTAGTGGCAATATTTTGGTACCTTCAGAATTAGACTGAGGCAGTTTCTTATCGCCTCGCAGGAACAACTAGGTATGACTGTTTCTAACACTTCCTTTATATAATTGGCTGTCGTGTTCTTCCCGAGTCAATCTGCATACTTAGCGTAGCTCGTGGACACATACCTACCTGTGAACAAAGGGAATTAGTAATTCAATGATTTGTTAAATCATTATTATAATACACATGTAATAAACCTATATTTATTTATTGTTAGCATATTTAAGTCAAGCCAAATCATTTATACGAGTATATCATTTATTTTCGCATCAACGCCACTGTAATTAATTATAATTATGGTTATAATACGATTACTCATTAATATACACTTCTACTTATCTTCTACAATATACATAATTATGACTTTTACGTAATCAACGAACACGAACCTTTCCTGATGCAAAACTTCTGTAGAATACCAATAATTTAAGTTGCGGGTACTTATATAATTTTCTCTCTGCACAAAACAATTTGTTATAACACCAATGTATGGTCTGCTCGACGTCCTTATGTCACTGCAGGGATCCAGCAGAATATCAGCGTCAGGTATATTTTCCTGACACATGCTGAGCTGGCGTCCCATTTGGTGCAGCCTTGGGACGCACATCGCACTGTTCTCGTCAAATTTGAACTTTATGTCTTTGGGTTTGTTCATTTTTGATTTTTTTTCTGCATATTGGCACGTTGTTTATATTTATTATTGTATTTTTTTTACATTCTATTATGTTCTTGTGTGTTGTGCTGCGTCTTTTGTGTGCACCGAATAAATGTTTTATCTATCTATCTATCAGTGGACTTCTTTTTGGCTGATTGATGATGATGACTATTATTTTAAAGGAAACTATTTCGTTTGTCAGAACGTAATATATCATCATCAATGCTCGTGCCTCCGCTGTATGAGAAGAGGCCTAACTAATCATTAATACCAGCCTATGCTTGTCCCAATACAGGGTAAGCTGTGGACAAGTATAGGCTGGTATGAATATTTAAATAAACATTATCTTGGAAATGAAATTTCTTATCGTTTTTGACTGTCTTCGTTGTTGTTGTTTGGCCGCCTAAGTACTGGAGATTGCGCTCTGTAAGCTAAGTAAGATTACACAACACATAATAATAGTATAAAAATAATTAAGCAGTCGTGGTACATAATAAAATCTAATATGTGTAATTTTTTCTCTACAAGTAAGAATGAAAAATTCTTACTTGTTGAGAAAAAATTACACACACATCAGAGATCTTTCACAGTTTACATACACATGACAATTAATAACCAACAATAGGGCTTATTATTGTCCCATTTGTACCAGAGTTTGATGTCTGCCTAGCTAGTAACTAGCAAGAATGGCACACATGCAGTGACTTAAAATAAATAAACTACTTATGTATAAACAAATATACCATACACCTATAAAATACGTTTTGAAAATGTTGCTGAAAATGTCAAAAGTCTCCAATCGCGGAATCGCCCACTGAATTACTTATAACAGATTGAATTTCATGCGTATCCAACAAATTGCTCCTTAAGCGAAGCGTTGCTATACCACAGTTAGTGCAGCGTCAGTTCTCCATTAGAAATAGGGTAGCCAAGGCTAACCGAAATAAGAAGATGCAAAGTCCGTGAGCGCCGGCGTCGGCCGGGAGAGCAGTAACAACAAATATCCTGAAACAAAGCCAAAGGTCATCGTAACATCACAAGAAACCACAAGAAAACGTTCAAGACGTTTGTGGCTCGCACAAAAACCAATACACCGTTATATAAAACAGACCACATTAGATGACACAGTATTATTGTTCAGCTCCAAAACGTGGAAAGATGTAACCGAATCAGCAAATAAAGGTTTTGATTTAAAAACCTCATGGCTGGAAAATCATTTGTTGACTCTTAATATTGACAAAACTAAATTGATTACATTCACAGTTAACGGCAGAACTCAACCTAATCCTAACTCTATAATTATACAAACTCATTATTGCAACAATATCAATCAATCAATCAATCAACTTTATTTTTCTCACTACAATATACATAAATTATTTTACATTGGTCAGATTCGAGAAAGATACATAATTCAGGTAAGTATATATATTGTAGGAGACTGGTGCCTAAGCTAGGCTCGTGGCCTGTGTTTCAGGACACCAGGATCCCACCCCTTTACATTTTCTTTTTATAAATTATGTACTAAGCGCGCTGACAAAATGTATCATACGGCATAAAGTTTAATTTGATTATTATCTAGATTAAGTATGCGAGACGAATGTTAGTAGATGTGTAGTACTGGTGAAAGTGTGAGTGTGTAGGTGTGTGCGTGTGAGTGTGTGATTGAGTGAAGGTTTAGGTTTTTAGGATGATTTCAGTATCATTATAGTTTAATTTTTGGAGCCAGTCTGTTAGCCTGTTTTTGCATTTACATTTTGTGAGATTATAAATGTGTAACTCCTTATGAGTTTTATTGTATAAGTAGCCACCTAGATAGCAAAAGAAACGCCTTGCAAAAATAGTTTTGTGACGTAAATGATGGCGCTCCACTGGGTCAAATCGTCTTTTCCCTCTAGACAGCGCTGGGTTATAAACCAAAAGAGTATGCTGTTTCAACAGAATGTGCAATATAAACAGTTGACGCACTGTCAGGACTTCAGTTTCTTTGTATAACAGTTCAGTGGGGTAGCGATACGAACGAAAAGACGACACTTTCAGTATAGCTCTTTGAGTTCTTTCAATTTCTATTAGGGTAGTTTTCGGAGCTCCGCCCCAAGAGGTGATGCAGTAGCATATTAAAGATTGAGCAAGGGTATAGTACACTGATTTCAAAATATTTTTATCGACTACAGGTCTCAGCGTTTTGAAAACATATATTAGTTTCCTTAATCTATTACTAAGAGTGGTTATGTGATCTTCTAAGGTTTTTGTCAATTATTATTCCCAGGTATTTAACATTCTCAGCCTGCATGAGTGGTTCGCAGTTACAACTACGGGTGAGTGGGTTTGCGCAAGAGTGGGCTACAATCGTATCATGTAATGCTTGGGAGGAACCATTGTTTTTCATGGAGAATGCTATGTAATTGGTTTTGGTTGTATTAAGGGTCAATAGATTGTCGCGTAACCAGTTGGATACCATATTAAAGCCCAATTGTGCACGCTCATAGACATCCTTCCACGAGCTCGCGCTGAACAAGAGGGCAGTGTCATCAGCAAAGCTAATGATTTTTCCATTGGGAATAATGCGCACCCAGATCGTTGATATAGATGAGGAATAGTAAAGGTCCGAGGACACTACCTTGAGGCGTGCCGTAGTTAATAATTTGTTCCTCACTGATGAATTCATCTATCTTTACTCGCTGGGTACGCTCACTCAAGTAGTCTTTAAAGAGGTCCAATGGAAGTCCTCTGATTCCCAGGCTTTCCATCTTATGTACAAGAATTGGGACAGAAACCGTGTCGAATGCCTTAGCAAGATCTAGAAATATGGCCATAACTTTATCCCCACTATCCATGTTTGTAACCACATAGTCTGTTAACTCATGGACCGCATCAGATGTGGATTTGCCTGAGCGAAACCCAAATTGCGCAGGTGCGATAAGACGATTGTTTTCTAGATAGCTCACAAGTCTGCTGTTCATTACCCGTTCTAGTATTTTGGAAAAAACTGTTAGCACTGATATAGGTCTGTAGTTATCGACACGGCTCCTGTCCCCACTCTTGTAGATCGGATGAATTATGGCTTTTTTGAACACGTTAGGAAACTTACCTGTGCTAAGAGCAAGGTTACATATGTACGTTAACGGAGGCACAATTACGGCCGCATGCTTTTTTAAGAGATCACCAGATATCCCGTCCCATCCCGCGGCACAGTTATTGCGGAGTGACATCAATATTCCGGCTACCTCTTCCTCATCTGTTGGGAGCATTACCATGGATTGCGTTCCGTTAGGTAGGTTTCCCTTTGTAGCTTTAGTTTGTGTACTCTTTATGTTTTTAGCTAGTTTTTCACCTATTTTGGCAAAATAGTCATTGACATCGTTTACAGAATTTTGTGGTGTACTCGATGAGGCTAATAATTGTGATGATGTGTTGGCTTTCCTTTTCGACCTGCTTGAGATATTATTTATAGCCGACCATAACTGTTTAGTATTTTTTCCAGCTTTCCTGATCTCATTTTTTTCAAATTCCATTTTTAAATTCCTTAATAATTTATTACAATAGTTTCTGTACCTAGTAAAACAAATTTTTAAAATCTCGTCATTAGGCGCCTGTTTAAGTTTTCTATGCAATGTGTCACGATGCCGCATACAGCGAAGTAAGCCAGGAGTAATCCATGGCTTTAATATTTGTTTACGGTTCGGAGTCTTACCAGATTTGGAGTTTGAGTCTTTCACGTGTTTTATTAACCTAGTTATTGTTTCCTCTGCCAGATGAGGATCTTGGGTCTTGTATACTTCACTTAAGTCTAGTTGGTTTAGTTCTGCGTCTATCTTTACAAAATTATAACGAATACAATTTTTTGTAATTATTTTAGGCATTCGTTTTGACAAGAATAACATTACTGTCTCATGATCAGTTAGAGCAGAGTGTGCGACTGAAGTAGAAGCGGGTAGTCGAGTTTTCAGTATGACGTGGTCAAGACAAGCTTGTTGTCGCGTAGGTATTGTGTGAGCAGGTAACAGGCCATGGGTAGCCAGTAAGTTTAGGTAAGAATGTTTAGCGGGATCTTTGGAGTGTTCATGTATATTTATATTAATGTCTCCCATAATAATAATAGTATTGTATTTGGATAGTCTGCTTAGAATATTATTCAAGGAGTTAAGAAAATTATCTAAGTCTTTATAACCTGGCGGACGGTATTTCGCTAAGAGAACAGTATTCCTATCGATTTTTACCTGGAGACAGTTAGCATCTAAGAATGACGGCTCCTCTGCAACTAGTTGCAGTTTTTTATGCAAATACAGGACTACACCTTCATTTTGTGTATGATTATTGTTGGTAAGATAATAGTTATAGTTCGCCAACTCAGGAATATTATGGATGTTAGGGAGCCAACACTCGGTTAATGCTATTATGTCCCAGTCAAGTTTTGTCCGAGCAAGTGTAGTCATAAAGCCCGCCATGTTTTTATTTAAACTTCTTATATTCTGTGTGATGATTTTAAGTGATTCATTAGGTATGAAATTTGGTGGAGTACAGTTTTCCAGATCACAAGTTGAAGCATCCGACACCGAGACAGCATCTAGGTTGTTTAGGTTGTTTTGTGTACTATCGAATGTTATTGTTACTAATTTCCATTTTAACATTTATGTTTTGGGCGCTGCTTAACAGCATGACACAGTTCCATATACTGGTACAGAGCAGGTACGATATTACAGGTTGGCTTTTATTTGTAAAGTATGTCGGCCGGTTAAGTATGTGTGCGTTATGGATGTAGAGTGCAATTAGCGTGATTGTATATATGATGTGTATATTGTATTGTATATGTATAGGTAAGGTTAGTAACAAGCTTATTTGTATTGAACAGTGTATGTATAACTTTTTGAATTTAGAATTACTGTTAATGATTAGGGGAATAGTATACATTAGGACTAGTGATAAAAAAAAAAACTGTGATGTAAAAAACAGCATGTAGTGGTAGGTATAGTGCTAGTCATTTTTTCTTACGGAGTTTCGCGAGATCTTCGTCAGTTTTGATGAGGCAGCTTGACATTCCGTCCTTTTCACGAATATACACCTTGCCGTTAGCAACCCAACATTGATGGTAACCGAATTCCTTCGTAAGTTCACGGGCGAGATAATGTAGGCGTCTGGTCATAGCCGTGAGCACTTCATTTATGTATAAGGGTTGCCTAGGTCCGTTTTCTACTAAATGGGCTGTGTTCAGGCGATTATCCTTGTTGTGCTTGTTAAAGTCTTTGGTCGACTTTATAAACTGTTCTTTAATGGTTGCCGACGTGAATTCTACTAAGACTGGACCCACCGCATCAGACTTGCTCTTGTAACGGAAGATGTTTTTTATCTCTGTGGCACTCACTGGTTGACTGATGATTTGACCCAATTTTTGCATTGTACCCGTAAGGGAATCACGAGTTTCAAGGGTTGACGACGGTAGATTTTTAATCTCAATTGAAGCTGCTTTTTGTTGCTTTTCTAAGGAGTCTACCCTAGTTTCGAGCGCTTTTATAACTTTTTTGTTGCTGTTACATTCCGCCCTTAGATCGTTGATTTCCACCAAAGCATCATCGTATTTTTCTGACAAGAAATCTATTGTTTCTTTGATTTTTTCATTCTGAGTTCGTATTTCTGAACTTTGCAGGCCGATCACAGTATTTTGGGACCTTATATCCTCGAGAGCCAATTGTAACGAATTCATTTTGCCATTTTGTTCATTCTGTTTCGTAACTAGTTCGGAAACCATTTCCTTCATATCTTCCATCATTTTTTCCATTCTCATCATTTCATCTCCACTGCGTATCTTTTTCCTTTGGATAATATTGTTAACGCCGTCGGCATTATTACTCGATGTCAGGTTTGGTTCAGATGCCGAGTGAGGCGAGGCAGGTGGGGGCGTTCGTCTAATACCTGAGAGCATATTGGGAATCTTGACGTGCAGGAATTACCGTTTTCTATGTTTTATGTAAACACGGCTCGCCGCAAAACTTGCAAGTCTACGCGTTCCGCAACGCTACAAATATTAAGCTTAATATAAGTACTTGTCGATGTAAACCAATCACTAGAACTCCATTCCATTCTATTAGATACCTCGGTGTGATGGTAGACCAAAACTTAAACTAGAAAGAACACGTCATGAAAGTAAGTAATCGCTCAAGACAGTTAATTAATATTTTTTAAACTTTTAGAAATGCATGTGACATTAAGTTACTTACTTCAAAGTTCAGGAGGTTTACAGGAGGAACTTCAAAAACCTCCATGTTGTTCGTCTACAGAGCCCAACGCATGGTACTTAAAGTTATTTCTCGCAAAAAGTACACTTGTACATCTACTTTATAACTAAGAACTGGGAGTCCTCACGGTACGAAAACTATTCATTAAACTCGAGATCATGGCACAACATAAAGTAAACCCACAGTTTGCAAAAAGGTGACGATTAGATATTGTATATAACATACCCAAAATAGTAAATTTTTTGTAGACAAACTTCACAATTATCTCGGTTCTAGCCTTTACAATAAAGTAAGTAAATATCTAAAATTGAAGAGACTTGATAGCCAAACATCCAAAAAGACTATAGATAAATATTTGAAAACACTAGACTACAACGGCACTAAAAATCTAATAACAAAGTTGGTATAAACGAGGCACATAAATATTATAGCACACATGACTGTAGACATACATCAATATATACACATATACATACACCTTAACAGAAGATTGAAGCGTTTCCATGACTGAAAAACTGTATATTTTACTTCTAGTTCCGTTTCCACAAATGCAAAAAACGCATAAAAATATATTTGTCTTACTCTGTTATCTAAAATACAAGTAAATAAATGTCGTTTCGAACATGAACATGTACTAATTACCGTTTTCTTTTAAATAATTGCAACATTAGTAACTGACGAATGGAAATCAAAATAAAACAAAAAAAAATATACTCTTATGAATTGATATTTTTCCACAAAGTTAAGCTGAGAAAAGAAAGCCACGATGGAAATTATAATATTAAATGTTATTTTTTAAATATTATTAAGTCTTTGTCCGTGCTGGGCCACACTATATCCATGTCCTTTATGCTTTTGGTAAGGAATGAAAAGAATAATTGTTTCAGAGTTTTTGTAAAACCATCCCCCATTGAGAAAATATTGGAGACGATTGTAAAATTTACATGGTTTAAAGAAAGCTGTAGGCCTTTTCAAAAGATTTGGCGTTTTCAAAGGAAATTTATTAGGGGTCTCACCCATCCACGATTAGACCGTGGCATGCGCAGCTTATCCTTCAATCGACTCCTGCGGCCAACCCATAATATAATGATTCATTATAACAAAACAGCAATTAATACATGTTGTTTTCTGTAACTAAATGTCAAAGCAATGGCTAAGATTGACGTAGATTTTTGAGGTCACAAGGACAAAAGACTGCTGCTCCAAATGTACCGAAACTGACCGGCTTTATAAACCCAGCCTAATGAGGGTAATTTGGGAATAGGCGCAAATTAATTCGTTTAAGAAACAGATTGTCCCTTCTAAATTGACTTTCATTTTTCTAATCAGAGGAATTTAATCGGTCGCAGTCTGAGTGGATATGAGATCTCCAATCTAATTGCTTCAATGTGCTGACAATGGACAACTTTCTGACTTCCAGATCATTCCCAATCGAAAAGAAATTTATGGTCGAGACTTCTCGAAGCAAACATTCCAAGAAATTCTTTGTCATACTATTATACCAGAATCCATGTATAGTTTCAGCAACAAAGTTAGTATGATAAAGTAATCTAAAATATGACTCAAGAAAACTAAACCCGAGTTGCATTTGATAAATTACCAAATTCATAATCCATTCAAAAACTTCACCGTATACTAATTAATAAATTAACGACCTAAATTCAGTTTTTCTATAAAAATCCGCACAGTTTTCCAAACTTTGTTTCGGCCTTGTATGAAATAATAATGGACCACACTACCGCTCGCTCGTATGTGTTTAAACGGCAATAAAATTAAGACTTGTGTATCTCGTCACGTTGCTCTGCAATGCGCCACTGCAAGTCGATCTCATCGGTAGAGTGTGGACCCTAGGACCAATAAAATTTAAAGCATTTTGAGGAATAAGTTTCTTATGTTAATTCGATGTGCCCGACAGGGTCTATTTTCGTTATAACATCTATGTTATACAACAAAGAATTGAGTATTTTCTTTAATGGCTTTTCAATAGTTTAACGGAAACTAGGTAGGATTTTCTTTAAAAGCCATTGTACTGTAGGCCATTAGCGTATCATCACACAAAGATCTCATGTCAAGACCGAAATGTATATTACTTAACACGGGTAGATTTTATTAGATTCTTTTATATGTTGAATATGTGAGAACGTTGAAGGCATTGTAGACTGTAGATATGCAGACCAGCAGCCTAATTGCGTAACACATTTTCGTAAACGATTACGAATAATTGGTTGTATTTTGACAGTTCAACAACGTTCATTGCGTTAATTACATTGATGAGCAGTTTTTTTTATCGAACATACCAAGCAATGTATTAGCAATCTGTTTCAAAACGATTCAGTTTCCGATTGATTGTGTATTACGCAATTAGGGTACAGTTTTCTATTTGTTAAGCACCTGGTACTTGTTGACAGGCCTACACTGTCCTCCCATACCTGTTAACACTGTTATTTGAAAACATTGCAAAAAACAATTCTTTTTAAAAAGTGGAGTTTCTTGCCGGCTGCTCTCCTTGGAAAACGACCAATGAGAACCATCACCTAGCTTCTGATGTTTCTTAAGTGCCCATGTAGGTTTATGTGAATTATTTTTTTTTGACTTTGATTTAAGCTATCATATTTTATTACTATTGACTGAGAGAAAGACTATTTGGAATTTTTTTTGAGTTTTAAGTCACCCTTGACCCCCAGAAACAACTAGGAACGAAGGCAGTGATCAGTGCAAGTCATCAAAGTCACTCATTTAACTACATTCCATCTTCATCTTCATTGAACCTTTTAAGGTCGGGGAAAAAGTTTTTTCGTATTATAAAGGTATAAAGTTGTAGTAAAATCTCTTGGTTGGGAAGTTTTAATGCATCCACCACATAGCCCTGAAAACTCAAAAAAAAACTCAAAACTCAAATCATTTATTTCAATTAAACCATTTACAGGCACTTTTGAATTGTCAAGGAGTCGGTCAGTCAGAAATATGAAGCTAGTTGCCCATTCCAAAGCGTAGTAGGTACCTATGGAGAAGAACGGGCAAGAAACTCCATGGACACTCTTTTAAATAATAATGTTTTTACATATATCTTAGTTACATCGATTAATGTTGACACTATAAGTGAGAACGATGTACAAAAAACCGTACACGTTAAAAGCGTCCAGAGTGCATCAAAACATAATTAAAACAATCCAGCTAATTAATTATTAAAATAAGCCGTGGCAGCTAAGAGATGACCAGTCCCAACTGACGGCGCCCGTTCACGAACATGACGCATGGATCAGCACCATTCAGCTCAACCATTTTGAAGGGAGCTAAATGATCCGACACACGCGCCACCGTCAGCGAGACATTTGAGTGAGCATGCCATACTATCAGCCGCCAAGGCACATTCAAGTCAATCTATGACATTACCCGGTAAATGGTAGCTCTATAGTACAAAGTACTCACATCTGTGCAATGCATCTATATAATAAAAAGGAGATTGAGTTTATATAATGCAAATAAATTCTTACTATCTTCAGCAGCTTCAACAGTGATTCGAATGTCAATTAATTAGTTGTGGTGTGGAGCAGGACCGGCATTAAGCCAGGCATTTTTATCAGTTATGTAATCCTCCAACCTATAATATGCCTGCCTGAATAGTGTGCGTTTGACAAAGGATTTGAATTTTGTCTCATTCAGTTGAAGTATGTGGGGAGGTATTTTATTATAACATTTTAGACAGTACCCCATGAAAGATGAGTCTACTTTAGCCAGTCTGAAACCTGGTTGAACTAATAGGTCCCGATTTCTAGTACTATAATTATGTCTTTCACCTCTTTTACTGTAAAGATGTAAATTTTTTCTTACGTACATGATGTTTTCATAGATGTATTGACAAGGTACAGTCATGATGTTAATATCCTTAAACAATTCCCTTAGAGAATCGCGCCTGCGGAGATTATATACGGCTCTGATGGCTCTTTTCTGCAGAATAAAAATAGACTCGATGTCTGCAGCCCGTCCCCAAAGTAAAATACCGTAAGACATGATACTATGAAAGTAACTAAAATAGACCAGCCTCGCGGTATCTACATCAGTAAATTGACGGATTTTTCTGACAGCGTAAGCTGCTGAACTTAGCCGTCCTGCTAGAGATGTTAAATGAGGACCCCATTGTAGCCTTGAGTCGAGCGTGATCCCCAAGAAAACCGTTTTATCGACGAATTCTAGCTTCTCTTGATTCAATACTATCTCACAATCACTACTCTTGACGTTTGGTAAAGAAAATCTTATACACTTAGTTTTATTTCCATTTAGTACTAAATTATTAGCCGTGAACCAATTTTGGACCAGCAGTAGGGCGTTATTTACGTCGTCAAAATTTGAAGCACGTCTATCTACCTTAAAAATTAAGGAAGTATCGTCAGCAAATAACACCATTTGTGGTTGATTTATTAATAAATGGAGTAGGTCATTAATATATACTAAAAAGAGGAAAGGACCCAATATCGAGCCTTGTGGAACACCCATTTTTACCTTTAAACCAAGTGAATTGACACCATTTATTTGAACTTGCTGTTGTCTATCATTTAAATAAGATTTTATTAACCCTGACCATCTGACCATGCACCCACAGATTTCCACCTATTTCGGTCGCTTCAGAACTCACTATGTAGTGTTAAGTTAACATCAAGAGAGGACTGCCAAAACTACTGTCGCAGTTTGTTGATCAGCAGTCCAAAAAAATCTACAGCAATGGAATTATGTCACGATCTACAAAATGGCAACAAGTAATAGAAAAAAATGCCACATGATACACATTATTAACAAATTTAATGTCAATAAACTATGTTTCTCTTCTCTCCTAGCATTTAAGATACGAAAAACCTTTTTCCCCGACCTGTTAGAATGTTACTCTCTAGTGATTTTTTGGCCGGAATCTGCGGATAAAAATCTCGTTCCATTGATGTATTTCAAGCCAAAGTTCGGCCCAACGCATTACGAACAGCAGTCAAGGGAGCAGTATAAATGTTAAGGACCGCGATAAGTTAAAAGTTTACTGCGTGTTTAACGCTGCCAGTGAATTTTATGATGCTGGGAAATGTCACTATACTAAATCAGTGGTACAAATAAACGTGGTGTAAAATGTTATACCAAGAATAAACTAAGAATAAGCAAAATATCTACTAATAACCCCGGTATAACTCAAACCTAGTGTAACGTCGGCGTAACTATTCTAACTAGCGTTATTCCAGACGCCACCCTAGTATAAGTCTTGCATAACCTACGAGTATAAATAAATGGTTGATTGTGTTGTTTACGAGTTCAGTTTAAAAAGATTTTTCTAAATTATATCATGGAAATAAGAGCAATAGAAGAAGTTAAACAAATAGATAATTTAATAAATCAAATGCACATTTTAAGAAAGGTTAAAACATATGAAATTAGGAAAAACCCATTTGATATGCATGACGATAAAAAGTTTCGTAGAAAATATAGATTTTCTAAGGCAGGTTATGTTTCTAGACCAATTATTTGGTAACTTCTTAATTCAAGACAAACGTGGGGGCGGTTTGTCTTCTGTTCTTCAGATATTACTAGCTTTGAGATGCTGGGGTCGTAACCAAGTAAGAATAAGTATTTTACACGATCTAAATATTATTTTGCATGTTATACACACATCAACAAAATCTAGGGATATTTTATATTTTATCAATTATCTATTAATCTATGAATAATTTTCTGATATAGTAAATGGAAGAATGTTATGTTATTTTAAGGTATTTAATAATAATAAAAAACTAATACGTGATTCTTTTGTTTTAAATAAAAATATATATTTTTAAAATCGCCGTAGAAAATTAGTATGATAAAAAAACTTCTTTTCTTCTTATAAAACTATTAATTTTAATTAAAATTGAAAAACTCTTATAAAATCTAATTATTAATTATCAGTGTTGCCACCTCTTACATTAATTACACATCGACATCGATTGTTCATTCTTAAAATTAAATTGTCAATGTCTTGTTGCATTATGAGGTCCCATGTTCTTTGCAAGTGTTCGTAAAGTTGTTGTTCCGTCGTTAAATTTGGCGGGAAATCTCTCAAAACTTTTCGTTGTAACATGTTCCAAGCATGCTCGATAGGATTTAAGTCGGGCGACTGTGCAGGCCAATCCAAAACTTGAATATTGTGGTCTCGGAGAGCGGCCGACACGAGACGCGCCGTATGGGAAGGAGCATTATTGTGCATGAGTAGAAATTCCTGGCCCTTTTCGGTTCTGTGTGGGACAATAACGGGCTCTACTACCTCCTCATGGTATTTTTGTGCAGTCATGTTGCCTTGGATCCAAACGAGCTGGGTTCGTCCGCCAAAACGAATTCCAGCCCACACCATGATTGTCCCGCTTTGGTATGAGTGGACTTCCTGAGGGTGCCGTAGACGGCTAACTCTCCCTGGAGATCTCCAAACGTGTGTTCTTCGTGAATCCGGATGAAACCCAAACCGGGACTCATCGGTGAACAGCACCAAAGACCATTGTTCGTCACTCCATGGTAAATGCTCCCGAGCCCACGAAAGCCGCCAACCGCGATTGCCACGTCGCAATGCTGGAACACGGAGCGGTCTTCGAGCATGAAGACCAACTTCATGCAACCTCCTTCGCACGGTTTGGTCGCTTACCAGCAGCTGATGGTCCTCCTGGAGCCTTTGTACTAGTTGCATCGTTGTGATATTGGGTTGTCTTCTGGCGGTCATTTGGAGATATCGATCCTGTCTCTGCGTAGTAACACGATATCTACCAGTGTGCCGTTCAGTCACATCCCCAGAACTGCGATAACGTGACCACAACCTTGATATCACGTTTTGGCTGGTGTATAGGGCCTCAGCAACAATGCATTGAATAGCACCATTTTCTAACATGCCCACGGCTCGTAACATTTCATCTCGACTCAAATGACGACGTAACATGACTCTTAAAGCTCACACGACACGTTAAATCAAAAAAGAAAACCAATCTAATCCCTTTTCATAAATTAATATTAATAAAACCATTTTCACTTTTCGTAGCGTAACGAATTACTAACAATTTTGCCGCCGTAATTTGTTGTTTCTTTTGTTTTTTTATTTCCATTTTTAAATTTAGAGAATATAATAAATAGGTTTCAATCAGTATATAAACTTTTTAAAGAAACTAAACAGATTTTAAACTATAGTTTCGTTAATAATTTAGGATTAAGGTATCCCTAGATTCTGTTGATGTGTGTATGGACTTGAACACCAAAGATTTATTATATCTGTTCATATTTACCTTAATACATTATTTGATTAACTTTCAGATGCAAGATGATGCTGCAGACATTCATGGTATTACTCAACAGTCTGTATCTACAGTGTGCAAACGAGTAGCAAGGGCAACATTAGAGAAAAGATATGTTTTTTTCAATAAGTTTATCTATGAACCGCGACGTTGCTGTCTTCTGCCTGTGGCATAACTTAGGAATAGTTTCACCGACGTTGTGACGAGTTTATTTGTAAGAAATTATAATCCCCTTATTCTTAGCTTATTCTAATCATAACTATTCCCAGTATAAGTTTCGAATAAGTAACTTTTAATTTGTACCACTGAATGGGTTTATGGCTGTGCCAACAGCCTGTATTTTGAATAAATTTCTATTATGTTTTAAAACGACTAGAAGACTCATCACTTCTCATTATTTTCATAACGCGTACACTCCTCCAAGGGTAAGGTAGAGATATATTTATAGTACCTTCGCCCATATTCTGATGGGAGCTAGAGCTCACCATCAACCGGGCACAAATCCAGACACCAGACTGCTATTTAAAAAAGCCCTGATGGAATTATTCTCTAACACTTTGTCCGACTTGGGAAGAAAAAAAAGATAAATGACATATTGTAGAAAGATATTTACGGTACGATGTAAAAAATCAAGAGAAGAATGTCATTTGAAAAGTGATTTGTCTTCTCTTCGTAGAGTTGAGATAGATTTGGACTTGATACGCGTGTAGGGTCATTATTTCCTTAATATACCTGCTGTAATGTCAGGACAAGCTATACTGACCTCATCATCATTATCATAATGATGTCAGGCTTGTACCAGACACTGATGAGCACAGGCCTCCACCCTTCTGTGTCATGCTTCCTTGGTATGTACGAGTCTATACCAGAGGGCCTGGATAAAGAGACATTCTAGCAGCGAAAGCGATGGTAAAAAAGCCACAAAATGTATGTATTTATAGAAGAATAGAAAATAATAGAATACCCTTTGTCTCCTTAGCTTAGGAAACCTATGCCAATTCTGATGAAAGTCTTTGTAATTAAGTTAAATATTTAAAAAAAAAATCTCCGACACAAACAAAAGCTTCCAATAAAAACGTCTGCACAGATTTTCTTCTTTTTAGCACAGAACACTCTCGATCAAACCACTTTTCAAACAAAACAAAAATAAAACATAATCGGTTCAGCCATTTGGGAGCTACAAAGCCTCAGATACACAGAAACACACGTTAAACATATAACACCACTCTTTTCAATTATGAAAACGATTGTCACTTGTTTAGGCTCGTAATTCTTCGAATTCTGAATGTTATTCATCGATACAGATATACGTAAATAAAATTGCCTCGCTGTAAGATAAGCCTAGCCTAGGGTGCGTCGGACGTGATCAAGTAAATAAAGGTACCTATCGTCTCCCGTGGATGCTATTTTTAAGCAAAGCTCTTAGATTACACATAGACTCACTACATGCTATGCCCTAGCTAAAGTCCTAGCTAAAGTCCTAGCTAAACCTAATCTTTCCTAAAGCATACACATCTATAAGCATAAACATATATTCCACGACAGTGTTTTGTTATCCTGCAGCATTATTATGGATGTTCTTTCTCTATCCTTACGTGCCAATACAGTAAAGTTACAGAAACATGTTTCGTACAAATCAAAGTTCTGCAATTTTCTCTCCAGAATTTATTTCAGTACGTATAAGAGAACAGAGAACATAGTAAGATACGTTTTAATAATCCCGTATAGAGCCCAAGAATCCAGACAACGCTGTATGACAGACATTGCGCCTTAATGTCGACATGATTCTGCGAATTATTTCAATAGAAGGCTCCCTCACAATAAATATAAAACAAAACAACCAACCAAATTCAGAAGCAAATCGTCGTAATACGAACATTGAAAAAGACGACCAACTTCTCAAATTAGTAGGTTGTTCACAGAATCACGACGAGTTTTCCACGAAGTTGGGGATTTAAGAAGGTCGTTTCTCGTATTGATGTGAAGGGTAGGTAGCGCGACTTTTCAATTCAGCTGGGTGCTGTGGTTCAGAGCAGCCCCGCCCACCGTCGCAACCCCTGAATTCATTCATTACTCAATCGAGGCTCGCCCGTGTCGGGTGTCCGTGACGATAAGTACGCGCGAGTTTACGTGGAATAATATAAACAATTGTTGATCGCCATTTAGAGGTCCATCCTAATTTAAGGTAAGTGCAAGTGAAGCTTTTGGGTCATATACAAGTTATTGTTTTGATTCTAAAATGTTTGACATTGTGGGTTTATTGTCGTGAACGCGTGTCTGTGAAAACCGGTTGGATGGTACTCTATCTTTTGAGTCTATTTTTGAATTTTCCTTCGTGTTTTGACTGTGACAAAATTTAACTTTGTACCTAGACGTTGCTGTGAATTATTATTAAAATATAGGTGCGATGTTTCCAATATATTAGGGACCTACCTACATTGTTTATCTTTTGAATGGAGCGATTTCAGTCAAATACTTAGGCGATTATACCTAATAAAAACACTACCGCAAAATAGTTAAATAAACACGAATTTTAGTCGATTCAATGTCCACCAATTTTTTCTTATTGACATTAAAAATAATTTCATGTTTATTAAGTACCCATCTACTTATCATATTGTCTAATTCAATATTTTATTGATAGTCAGTACACAGGACAAGCTCTGCATTTAGTATTTGTGTATTATGTACTTCATCATAATAATAATTGTTTTTTTTTCTACTACTTTTCGTCAACTACCATAAATACCTATCAATTTCATTTAATAAGCAAATGAAAAAAGCTACTTTTCTAAAATGCCTCGATAAGGTACTCGTAGTTCATATAACAAGGCCGAATAGTTATATCTGTCGACAGCGGTCCGTCTGTCACGCTGCCTTTAAAGATTAATGAGAAATACAAATTGCCAGTGTCACGGTGTCACATCTATCGTCGACGTTAATATAAAGGTGCCCTGCCCAAAGTAAACATCGGTCAGCTTCTTGTCTAACGGAATGCCGCTGAATATCTTATCTGACCTAAAACTTTTCAAAGTAGTCATCATAATGACTACTTTGAGAAGTTTAGTAGTGTATGAGAAGTATACTCTTTGGGTATTTTAACCGTGAATGTAACGGAATCAATGTGGCGAGTCCTTTATGAACACTTCACGTTGCAGGACCTATTTATTTACCATGACATGGCAGGCAAAATTGCCACATTGTGCGTGACTCCTACTTATGCCAACCATTCAGTCCCACTAAATGGTAGGCCTCCGAAAAGGGGGCTAAATAGTTGGTAGAAATAAGAATAAGGACTCCCGTTTCTTAGGTTGTAGAAACACCCGTTTTGTGCTACATTTATATTCCGATCCTAGTGAAATACTAAACCTTAAGAGCGCACCGAGGAAACGATACGTAATTGCGAAATAATTGCGTTAGTTCGATCCTTCGCTGCATCCTTATTATAACTTACCCTTTAGTTATTCAATTAATATTTAATGTGAAGAAATTTATGGATTCACTCTATTAATCATCATCATACACTTTAGAAACACGATTACTTGTAGATTCTTCGTATCTCGAAAAATACAAAGTAATCTCTCAAAAATAAAGCCTTAGTACGGCGTAAATACTCTTTAACGTGTACATTTAACATTCTCAAAATGTGTATTTGATTTAATAATTCGAAGGAAACCAATTAGCGCGCTTACCGCCCATTCTAGCTTCACTGCTGCCATTCTAATTAGCGCCCGAAGTTCGGTGCGCCCTTCAGACTAAATATTTTTTGTTTGCAGCCATGTCTATGATATGCTTTGGTTTTTTAATTACTGTTACTGTAGAATCCAACAACGCATCTATCACCAATTTTGGCGTACTGGAGATAGAAAAACCCATCAATCTCTGGTTTTAACGTCCCAAAAAAGCCAAAGTAAGTATGCGTCTCTTTATCATGTTGACAGCTACTTGTTTGACAGGGACAGATAGAATTACACTGTATATCATCAAGAGCGATCTATCTGAGGTTATTGGGTTTGGTCGTTAGTGAAGTGTGTGATTCACGTTAGTCATTAGTAGTGCTATGCTGTGACCATCGGACAATGAAAACGTAGGTGAAGTGAGCGTGGAGTGAGCCACTGACTTGTGTGTCAGTGCCACTGATGCTAGCGATTGACCAAGACGGGATGACACTGACAGCTCACTCCACGCAAGTCAAGATTTTTGCCGAATCGATATGTGGATCATTCCTTTCGGTCATTATAACCGCGGCCACCCTTTACTTGTGACAATTATCATACCACTTGTAGGTATCTGGCCCACTGCAAAACTTTGACATAATAGCACTTAGTGGAAAAAAGTAAAAAATAAGAAACATGCGGCTCATTGCGAGGTGTCCATTTTGCAACGATATTCACAATGGCATGAAGATGTATTTATTTGAATCCTCACTATAATATTATAAAAGCGAAAGGCGGTTAGTTTTTTACGCTCTCACGCTAAAACGGCTGAACGGATTTGAATACAATTTGGACCTGAGTAAGAACATAGGCATACTTTTGATCAGTTTTTTTTTTTTGGTGGGAAATCATAAAATGACTTTTCCCGCTCTGGGTGGAGCGCGAGGGCGTGTCAGACTTTTACTGTTAATTCAGTTGCCTGTGCCAGGTCCACAGTATCTCTTTCGAACATCCCGCGGCACTGAGGCATCGGCCCTATCAGACCCCGTCACTGTGTACTGACATCTCTTTGAGGTGCGCGTGTAACACGACGTGCCGTGGACCCGGGCCTGGTCCTTACAGGACGGCGAGCTACTCATTGCTCGCCGTCCGCCAGCCCGAGCCTACGGTGGCCGGGAATCTGCAGGCGACTCCCGACGGCCCGTCTCCCGGGGCGTGAGGGCGCAACGCTCTCTCCCTCACGCGCCCCTCCTCCTTCGCAAGCATTACTGCTTCACAGAAGGAGGTGACGGCTTTCCATTCCTTCCCGCTCCGTACCATGGCCTGGACCAGGGCCGGACGCGAGAGATCGCCGCTGCCGATCAGCTCCGCGAGGATACATTTCATCCTGGATCGCAGAAGAAATCGCGGGCAACAGCTAGTCTCTAGTTATTCACATTTTGGGAATAATAATACTATTGAACTGTTCACCTAAAAATATGATTGAATACTCTAATATAATTATTGTGCCTCGTTTTGCCCCAAATATAGTATACTTTATGGCTCTCAGCAACTAGTATAGCTTTCTATTAGTGAAAGAATTTTTTAAATCAGTAATTCCTTACATGCAAATTCAATTTTTTTTACCTCTATTCAATACTATAGTATTCTATCTTCATACTCATCCAAATCCGTACAGCCGTTTTAGCGCAAAAGCGTTACACACATGCAAAAAATCAAATCTTTTTTCTTTGTGAAATTAGTTTAGACCTACCTACATTCAATCAAATAAGATCCGTGACTGCAAACCCTTAAACTAACTCGAAATAATAAAAAAACGATTACAGTTTACCATAAATAAAACTCGAAAAACTTTACTGTCGAATTCAATACATTCGATATCGACATTGAATGCCTTATTTTATCGATACCCTATTGTACCCTTTTCTGTATATAACGGCTCATACATCGAACTTGTGATACGTATAGAAAAAATAGGCTTAAGTGTTAACGAACGATACAATTTAAGGTTACGGTTTAATAAAATTACATTTTGATAGATTATTTTGAGTTGAGTTGCGCCTACGAATGAGAATGGATTTTCATAATTAAGTAGGTACAGTAAAAGGTAACAAGATGACATTGCATAATCAGCCTAAGTATTATATCTAGATAATTTGCCCGCTGCTGGGACACAGACCTCCTCTAGGTGAGAGGGAGTGATCCGTAATCCACCACGCGGGCCCAGTGCGGGTTGGTGGATGACACATGTCTTCGATTCTTTGGTTCTAGAACATCTCTATAATTATAAAGTCTTCTTTGTCTCCTCAGTTGACATTAACAACTCATTTATTTAGTAGAATCTAAATTACCACCTGCGAATAATTTAGATAAAGGCTAGCTTTTGCTTGCAGCTTCTCCCGCTTGGGTCGGTTTACCGGGATAAAATGTGACCTTTGTAATCTAGGTGAAAGACTATATGTGTGCCAATTTTCTCCAAGTCCGTTTTTGCGTGATTGAGTAACATACATCCAAATAGACAAACTTTCACATTTATAATATTAGTAGGAAAGTAGGATTTTATTTATCTGTTTATAAATACTTTATTCTACACCACAAAAAATAAACCAATCACGACAAAATATACAATGGGCGGGTCTTCTATTTCAAATATTGTTTTTTTTTTCTTATCTGAATTTACATAAAATACAAGCAAAATAATAAATATGAAAATAAAAAAAAGTTAAAGAATCATCGGGCATCGAGAAATTCGACCACATCGCTGTCAACAGGAAATGTGCCCAAAAGGCTGGCAGCATTGCCACATTGTACTGTTGTCTTCCATTTTACCTAAATATACAATTAAAATTCTAGTATGCTGTACAGCATTTTTGAGGTGTGCTCGTCTTTTTTCGAACTCTAGTAAAGAAATAAGCAATGAGCCTGGGTTTTCTATAAAATATAACCAAACTTACAATGTCAGCATATCAGATTACGAAATACTTTTGATATTCACATGATCCTTTTTGACAAACTTGAATAAGATTTGTGTTTCTGTTTTCACTGTGTAGGTTCGGACTTGTGTACAAATAAATATAATTCATTCAACAATCTCTCCCGGCCATTTTCATAGCAGTAACTGTACCTACCTTTAGCGTTTCGCTTTCCGCATTCATGCTTATTTGAATCCAATCCAGTACGCGTCGATTGTGAGTACCATAGAGCATGGAATCACCGGCAGCGACTAGAGAAGCAGAGACGGCAGTACTATTAATATTCGTGCCTTGCCATTTCCGTTGAGCGCCGATAAATACCCGTCTTGGGTCGACAGTTTCTATTCGGACAGATTTGCACGTTGTAGAGTACATGTTTAGTAAGTAGATTTCAGCATTTTTTTATTATGTAAATTAAAATGATGAAATCTGAAATGAAACAAAAATTAAAACGAATTCATAAGTGTACCATCCTCCGTGTAAGTGTGCATACACACGAGCAACACGCGCAACGGCAGAGGTAACTGCCGGTGCCAGTAGAGTACGGGGCTCAAATACACGAGCGATTACGGCTGCCGTCGACACACGTCAACGGCTGCAGTCGCCTCTGCCGTTGACGCGTGTCGCTCGTGTGTATGAGCACTAAGTGGAGATATCACCAATGAAACTGGACGCGTTCAACACGTCTAAAACACATTCAAGAGCTGTCAGTGTCACAATTCCACAGAAAATAATGACACTGACAGCTCTTAAACGAAGATTATGTGCTGATCGCGTGCAAATTCGTTGGTGAAATAGCCCTTAGTGCGCCGGGTGATCTGTAACTCAGGACCCTCCTAACTCAGACACAATCAAATGCACAATCTCAAATAGAGTAACTATTTGGGATTGTGCATTTTATAAACCAGTGCCTGTGAAATGATGTTGATATAAAAAAGATGTATGATTATGAAATTAAATGAAACGAGCAGTTGAACGTTCAATTAATGTAATTTCGCCTGTGTCGTGTGAACGTGGAAAGAAAACAAAGTGTCCTGTCACTCGAGTGAAAGTGAGCTTAAAGGAATATAAAAGCCATATCTAGCATCAAATGTTCTGTGGCAACTGAGGCAAGTAAGCTAAGCGCGGTGCACCCGACAATATTGATGGACTATAAGACTACTAACACACGGATGTAAAAATATCGCGGCGGGATTTTATTGTGCACTGAATTTCCAACTCTCGGTGTTGAACCGAGCATTGTGAATCTAACAGAGTGCACCCCAGAGCATCGAAAAAACACACGGTCGGATTTTCAGTTCTCGGCGATAAGCAGTGCGATGAAAATCCAGTGTGCGAAAAAATCCCGCCGCGATATTTTCACGTCCGTGCGAACGCGGACTTACCTAAGGTCGGGCTTCGACCTTGTACGAAGTCCTTTCACGGACTTCCTTTTGTTTTTCAAAGGGTACATTGTTATTGAACTCTACAGGGTTGAAATAATAAACGTTTAATTCGACCAACAAAGTATCATAGTGGGCACAATTTAAAAGACTTCACAATAACATGCTACAAACTTCTATTCCTCAGAACTTTTGTATGGTTCACGCTTCACGAACATCTGCGCGAATGCCCTCAGAATGCCACTGTAGCTAGCCTGAACCCTGAGTGCCAGGGATGTGCAATGTTTTCGCATAGTAGAATAGAAACAGTCTTCTTGCGACTCGTACATCCCTGATCCGCTCCAGAATCGGGGCAAAATTCGCAAGGCATTGTACTTTCTGTGTGTATGAAACCCATAGGCTGCTCGATGAAAGGTTACGATTTTTTGATTTTTTACACCTTTTATCATTTTTTACGTTTCCGAGTCTACTGAGGATTGTTTATAGTTTCTCACTTCTAAGCCCAAGTTAGCACAGGCGTGTTTTGTTCCGCGGCGATTTTTTTCACTCACTGAATTTTCAGCGCACTGCTTAGCGCGGAGAGTTTAAAATCGCGATCTTCGACAATTGAAAATCCAGTGCACGATATTTTAACGTCAGTGCGAACGTGCGCTGAACAGGCGATGGTTTCTAAAGCAATAGGTTCGCCCCTTCCTATTTTGGCCATTGTCACACAGCGACGACAACGACACTGACATGTGTATAGGCTTCCACAAACAGGCGCGGCACAAAGGTACCGCTCGTCGCGCGACACGCGGTGCCTTTGTGTCGCGCTGTCGCGTTGTGCCTCTGTGTACGAGCCTTATATCGTATCGTCAGCTCAGACTACATCGAGACTTTATCGATAGGTATGTGAAACGAAGTAATCAACAGCCTATTGCCATGCGGTATGCCACGGCAATCTCGAATAGTCGCGTTGCGCCAGGGTCTTGATTCTACTAGTTCTATCAAGGTGGCGACGTCATTTATAAACTTTATCATGTTAAATAATTTAAAACAGTAATAACTTCTTGTTGTGTAGTAGTGCCGTCAAGAGGCATCCACGCACACCCGTCCGGTGGCGCCTACCCATGCCACTTTCCCCGCCATCTGCTTCATCCCTCACTGTGTCGTTCGCCGATATCGGCGCGACAATCAATGTCGGCGACGATACCGTTGGCTACACAGATTGAAAACGTTTAGTGGTCATAATCAGCCTAGAACGTTCCCACTGCTGGGACATAGACCTCCTCTCTGTGAGAGGAAGTGGGCCGTATTCCACCACGCGGGAGAAGAGTGCGGGTTGATATATGTCACATGTCTCCGAATTTTTGGTTCTAGGACATGCCGTTTCTATTCCTCACGATGTTTTCCTTCACCGTTTTGAGAGCAGTGGTGATGAAATTATTAACACAAAGTAAAGCGCCTGCCTGGTTTCGAACTCACGTCCTACAACTCGTAAGTCGGTCCAATGTGAAAACCGCCATTATAGGACGTTAACATAATCGGAAAATATAGGTGTAGATACTAAAATCTGCCAAACCCTTCTGGGAATATAGGCTAGATGTTTATGCATGTTCTTGCTACTGTGTACAAAAATGTGAATAGATAGTAGTATAATTAATAAAACATTTGCTTCATGATTTGCATTTAAGAAGACTACCTACCCGACCCGATGCATCTCGCTACATGGCGCACACTATGCGACTTGCGACTGCGACAGCTCGGCGACTAGACGCAATGACAGGCTGCAGCCGACTGTTTTCATATATTTTGTTCAAAGCTCTGCACACTTGGCGTTGAGTTGCAGAGTCGCGCAATGACGGGCTTGGGGGGAGTTGCAAGCCCTAGCTTCTTGTCGCAGCGTCTAGACGCGCCGTGAAGGCGCACATCCGATGATGAGGTCTGCGTCATGTAGAATAGTGTGCGAGGTGGTTTAAGTGGCTACCTCTTACTAAACCTCGAGATCGTGCATTATTCAGAGGCTATTAACTCATTAATTAAGAGTAAGTTAATTGGTTTAATGTGTTATAAATACATTAAAAATCTCCTTGTAAAAAAGTGTAAAACATTTTTGATTGCATGAATCTGTTGCTAAAGCTAATTTGAAGATTATACAAATAAATATAGAAAATCTAATAAATCCGTTTTATTCTATTTTAAAAGATAGCTATTGTCTTTTTATTTAAATAAATAAAAAAAAATGTTCTTTGATAAAGGGGAGGGACAGGGCGAGACTTAGCGGCGGGACCGAGAAGGACAGAACACTCAAGGTCGTTTGGTCGGGGGATCGCCTTAAACCTCTCTCTATGAACTCCAACCACTAATAAATTAACACAGACGAAACTAAATTAACACTCATCACTCCCTTCAAAACATCCTTCAAAGAATAAACAAATGAAGTACTTATAATTCGTCAGTGCCGCCACATCCCAGGGGATTCACAGGGCCCCAGTTTGCTCAGCTAATGACTTCTTTTGTGACGGCTTCGAACGTATTCAGACTTCGGCGGAGTGCCTGAGGCTCCCACCGCGGTGTCGACGTTGAAGCCTAGACTAGATTTGTAATTCTGGGAGTTTTGAAGACTTATTTAGTTACTGAAAGAATGATATATCATAATTTTAGCTTCAAACTTAATACATAGGTAAGTAGATTAAGCTAGAACTGAGGCGTTCTTTCTGTGTTTCGTGGATTTCCAAATAATAATTCTAGAATTCTCATGTGGTAGCTGTCGTAATAGGCATGTTGGCAATTAGGATCTTATAATTAATAATATAAGGATTAATGTCCCTTACGAAAGTTCATCATACATGGATCCGTCGAAACGTCAGCACTGTCTTCATGCCCGATAAATTTATTGTTATGTATTAGACTGTCTTCTGCCAGCAAGTTCGTCAGCGTGTCGCATCGCATCACCTGCCCGCGCTACACCTCATTTTCATTTGTTCTGACCTTTTTTCTTTTTGCTCAGCTCCTTAAGGTTACAGCGTTATTTTAAAAACAGCCTTCCTTAATATATGGGTTATCAAATGCAAAAACAATTTATATCAAACCCTACCGGTAGTTCTAGAGATTACCCCCTATAAACAAACTTACAAACAAACGAACAAATAAATACCTCAATAAAAAATATAATAGAAATATTTCTCAGAAAGAGCGTGTTTTCTTTATAGTTTCTAGTTTTATAGCAATAACATAAATTATAGTAATAAGTAGTATACTTAGCACTTAACTCAAGTCAGGTTGGAAATAGTTTGATCTTAATCAGTTCTAAGTAGAAGATTTCGATCAGTCGCCTAATAAAACTATATGGGCGTTAAATACGGCCTCAGCATTGAACGTAAAAAAAAAGATCCTGTAGTCTATTTTTCAATCATCTCATCTTCGTATAACCTTTGCTCATTCCTCGCTCTGTTTGCCTCAAAACCTCGCTCATAAAACACTTTCAATTTCAGCCGGTGCTGTAAATTTTTATCATTATTAACATAATATCTCGACAAAGATGGAAAAAGAACATAATGTTTATTTACTACTTTATGCAAATGAGCTTTACAAGAAAGTGCTTTTAGATAGATTAGATGTGTATACGTAATGTGTTATGATTTAAATACGGCATGAGTACTCCACGGTTTAATATTGCTGAGTGTGAAAGGGAACCCATCAACTTCGTAGTATCTACATTAGTGTCATAGACCTCTTTCTGACTGCAAAAAAGTATAAATCTGTACATCTATACAAATCAATAAAACTGAAGTGCCTGTTTGCAATGTCAAAATAACAGCTTTTTACTAAATGCATATGAAAGTACGGGCACTTTTATGAAAACAATAAAAAAAAATGTCTGTCTGTTTGTTCCGGCTTATCTCCGTAATGGATTGGCCGATTTTGACGGGACTTTCTTTGGCAGATAGCTGATGTTACAAGGAGTAATGCTTTTTGTCATGGTACATTTACATGCATCCACACAAACATAAACTGACGCCATTCTTCTCTCGCACATTAAAATATCTACATTTACGCGGCTATTTCCAACCACCGCTTGTGGGTCTTGGTGGCATACAACTTCTCAGCAACTTCAGCAAAATCCTTATCTATACTGTTTTCTACTAGTACCAACTCTGGGCAGGAATGATGCAAGCCTGCTTCTCTGAATAGTGGATCCACCATTCAATATTCAGCGAAGCAGGCTTATCGCTAAAATACGTGGGAACGTCCAATTAAGACCCTCTGACTTAAACTCGATATATATATCTAAAAGGGATGAAGATAACATCAGGCATAGAATTTGTATGCAAAGTTTCAGCTCAAAATAAATTACTAAAAGAATTCATTCCTATTTTTTTTTTTTATTCAGACCAAACGTGTCACCGCACTACGAGGGTCATTATCTTTTCACGACACTTTTTAAATATTAAGTTGAAATGTCGGGATCAAACGAGCCGACAGTAGAACGCCACTTAGTTACCCTGACATTGCCAAGTGCGTGGTTCATGGAGATTGGAACCAAGGTTTTAATTTTATAAGCCCTCAACATTAAACTTGGTTCAAGCATGCCAAGTTAGCATGTCAAGAGTGCGTGTCTCTAGAACCTTGGCCGTCACCACTTTTTATGTTTGCACGTTCATTCGTTTATCATGACGTTTGACCTCCCGGAAACCTGATTTATGATTGAGTTGATAGAATTGCTCGTTTAGAGGACTGGGCAGTTGTGAATTTTTTATTTTTTATTTGTTGTTTTAGCCACAACCACACCACATCGCAGTGACAAAATGTGGGCAAGCAGTGGTAACGTAAGAGTGTCGCTGCAGCATCTTGCTGTTGCGCTGTGGTAACTACAAAATTTGAACTAAGTTGCGTTGTGGTTAGTGTTTGCAGACATAAAGATCAGATCGACTTCTAGAAGAAGAGAGAAAAAATGTCCCTCGACTTTGTTCATTTTGCAGTGCATCGACGATGTTCGCGGAGGCGCACACTGATGGCTTTCATGCTCTTATAAGGAAGCAATGTGCGTCGCTGCTGAGTCGTGTTAGGTCCAACAGCAACAGCTTACTGAGCGTGTTCGAGGTCAGGTGGGACTCTCCACTGCTGCGCCACTGGATGCGCCTGCACACTGCCTTATGAGCAGTGGACAGTTTCCTCCAGGTCAAATTTAATGTGTTGTTTGCTTCTGTGTTGTCACTGGTATTTTATTGTTTATTGTTTTGTATCTTTTTAATGTGTTCTCTTTTATTTTGTGTATTTTTTTGTATGTTTCAATTCTGTTTTGTAAGTGTACCTATGGACAGAAAGTCTGATATAAACGTTTATTATTATTACTATTAATTTTTTGCGATGAATGTCTTCTAGCAGAATATATTAGGTACCTACTTTAAATGAAAAAAAAACAATATAGATATGTATATGTATATAAATTGTCGTTTTGTTGTTACTTGACCAAATATAAAACTTACGAAGATTTTAACATTTTGAAGACCATCGAATTTAGCTGTGCCCTTCCCACATGGCGTCAGATACTTTGATTTCCAAAAAAAATTGAAATCTTAAAAAGTCGAATTTATCACTTGAAAGTGTGAATGATATTTTTTTACAGGTTTTATATTAAAAATAAGTCTAAATTCAAATCGGAATTCTAAATAACCGGGAAATCCGTTTTGTGACCGCTCTTATTCCAAATAATCTTGTAATACACAACATTTTGTCATTCATCGAGAGATACAATTTTGCTTTCATTGTCAAACTAACTTGCGGTCTGCACGGACGCATTTGAAGTGTTTTATGTTTCAATTTCTTCGCTCAGGTATATTACCAAGTTTGGCAATTATTTGAAATCACTTTTCTTTCATTATTGTTATTGTTGACATATTGCTTTGTATATAGCATTTCACATCAAAAAGTTAATAGTGCTATTCTACGGTGAGGAATTTTTAAACAATTGAAAAGAAGCAGCAAGGTAGCTTATTTTGACCTCCGTTCGTAACTTGAAATAACAATAAAAAATTAAATGTAATCTTACAGCAGTCTTTATTTTGAAATTGCTCTAATTCAGCAATTTGGAAGTCTATAAATAAAATTTAAAAAAAAAACATTTTTCTCAGCTTCTAGGTGTTATCTAAGAAAGGATTTTTAAACTTCTCCCCGAAGGAGATCCAACCTGCACCGTAATTGCGTAACACATTTTCGTATACGATTAAGACTAATTTGTTGTATTTTGACAGTTCAATTGCGTTATTTACATTGTTGAGCAGATTTTTTTATCGAACTTATGAAGCAATGGATTAGCAATCTGTTTCAAAACGATTCAGATTCCGATTGATTGTGTATTACGCCATTTATTAGGGTACTGGTTTAAGTTACAGGCAAACGAAGTCGCGATAACAACTTGCGATATACAGAGCGAAAGTTTGAGTAAACACTTTGAAACAAAATTATAAAGTTTTAATTTGAGGGGTTACTTGCAAAGTTTAGCTATGCTACACTACTAGCTTCTACCCTCAACTTTATCCATGTAAAATATCTTGTATCCTTTGATACTCGGCAATAGTGTGGCTTCCCATTAATGAAATTATTTTCGAAGGGGATCAAAGTTCCTACATAAAAACATACATCTCAATATTCACTTGTTGACTTACTGTTGTGTCATATTAAACTCAGTTATAATAAGGGGTGGGTTACCAATCCGTTAGTGTACTTCATGAACAAAGTGTTTGAGCCGACGTAAAAAATATAGGATGCTTTTTACTAGCCTGATGTTTCGGTAAATTAAAGAAATAAGTAATTGCTGCAGTTTCATTCATATAATCAAGAGATATTCGTATAATGATAGCTGGTTTAGATACCAGAGAGAAAGATGGTCTGTAAACAGAGTGGTTTTCTTCAATAATAAAGTGCCTTGTTTACATACATAAAATCACGCCTTCTTCCCATGGGGGTAGGCAGAAACCACAGAACGCCACCTGCTACGTTCCTTACATACTCCTTTTGCTTCGTTTACGTTCATACATCTGGTCATACACGAGCGCCGGTTGAGAGTACTTTGCACCTGACCTTTCTGAAGAACATTACCAATAAGGTCACTATATGTCTTCCTAGGGCGTCCCCTCCCGGCGTTTCCACTCACATCTGCCTTGTAAATACCTTTTGTTAGTCTCCTTTCATTCATCCGCTCAACATGACCAAACCATCTAAGCATACTCTTTTCAATTTTTGTCACTACATCTTCTTTTAAACCACACCGTTGACTTATCACATCATTCCTCAGCCTATCATTCAAAGTCACACTACACATGCTCCGCAAGGAACGCATTTCCACAGCATTTATTCTGCTTTCATGCTTCTTTTGCCACACCCAACATTCACTTTTTTTTTTCGTCCGTTTATTTACATAATAATCAGCCTATAATGTTTTCACAGCTGAAACGCAGGCCTCCTCTCGGCGAGAGGGATTGGGCCGTAATCAACTTACTAGCTAGAACATATTAAGGGAAACGGCATGTCCTAGAACCAAAAATTCGAAGACCTTTGTGACATCTACCAACCCGGATTGGACCCGCGTGGTGAATGGTGGAGAGCTGTGTATTATGAAACACATTAATAATACTTTTCCATGTCCAGCACCTTTTAAATTAGACCTTATATGTTCCTTCTGTTTATTGTAGCCATAGATTATATCGAAAATACTGGGTATTGAGCTGCATCCAGATATAGTGGAAGCCGAACCAGACGTAGGTGGCAAAGGCTAGGTAGATGATGATGAGATTGTAGCGACGATTTAAGACTGTTGAACGGATTGTGTGAAATAAATGGATGGAATTGCCATTTTTTACAATTGTACATGACTCCCAAATAGAAAGAAAGAAAGAAAGGCAAAAGAGAACAAAAATACAAAAAATAAAAGGTTGGGGGAAACATGCGTCACATCCACGAACGTGATGACGTGATTACACACGTGATTTATTAATACGGTTTGGCACTAAATCAAGCTGTGCTACGGATAATTAATGACGTGCGGTTAGCTCTGTCGGTCGCGGAAAATCCCTCGCTAATCCAATTTACTCTGTATACAATATGTCCGGGTTCGGAATGTACATAGTTGAGGGGGTGATAGTTTGCTTTTGTATAACTACGTTCTTAAATGTACGTTTCGTAGTTAGTCAGTCCCGCCTTGTGTGACTCCTGGCTAAGTTATATCTGCTGCACAGGTCGATCGATTAGTTTGAGCTAAGCTTACCGAGGTGGGTCCGTTAATGAGTGACCATCTATTTTATACCGAGATCGTTCGATACCTCTATACGGTACCGGACTGTCAAAGTTCTACAAATGACAGATCTTTGACAGTCGTTACGGGAAGTCAGACAACCAGTCTTACCAAAGGGCATCCGAGCACCGTGTTGCCCAGTAACTGGGTTGTGGAGGTCAGATAGGCAGTCACTCAGTCGGTGCATGAACTAAAAAAAAAAAATTTTCATTCATTTGGTACATAACAACTTGCACAAAAAGGTTTTAAACGAATGAGTTAACTTATAATATTATAATAAGTGGTAAAGATAACTTATAAATAATTTAGTTCTAAATTGACATTTTAGTGTAAGAAAACCACAGATTTTTTTGTTGGTCTATTTTAAAACACAGAACACTTCACTGCACTTTAAATTTCACAAAGAGGTTTTTGTTATTAGGGTTTGGCGATAAAAAAGTTTTAAATGTCAAATCTCACGGTCTTTTTAACGACGCGACCCGATTTTGTAGTGACAGATGGTCCGGGTTGGTCAAGTGGTGTTTGAAGCGGTGTTTTTGCTGTCGTTTCTGGCGAAACAAAAACTTCCCGGGGTGTTTCAATTGCAGGGTTAACAGTTATAGCATAAGCAGGTTTGAGATGATCGAGAGAAATAACGACTTCTCTAGAACCTACTTGAACGACGACGTAATGTTTGTTGCTTCGTTTGAGGATTTTATACGGACTGTTGTAAGGCGGTGTTAAAGAACGTTTAACTTCGTTTTTAATGAAAACGTAGTCCGATTCGGTTACGTCTTTATGTTTACGTTTTTGTTTACGAAAAATTTCCTGTTATCCGCTTGCTTTCTTGTGGTCGGTTGAAGGTTCGTTAATATTTACATAAGTTTGCAGGTATATCAAGGTGTTATTGACGTTTTCTTCGGTGGGAATATCTTTTCTTTAATTGTATTGCGCATTCCTAATAACACGATAGGTAATTGTTGTGACCATTGACTGGTACTTTCGCAACGTGCTATGATGGAAGCCTTTAGCGTTCGGTGCAACATTTCGATGTGTCCATTCGCTTTAGGATTGTATGCTGTTGTTCAAATCTTTTCTATTTCAAGTAGTATGGTCAGTTGTGTGAAAAGATTATATTCGAATTGACGACCTTGATCCGAAGTTATTCTTGCGGGACAACCGAAACGTGCTATCCAATCCTCGAGGAAACCTTTCGGGAAGGCTTCAGCTCTTATGTTCTTTATAGGAACGACTTCAGGCCATTTTGTATGACGATCAATCAATGTGATACAGTATGTACATGCATCGGAAGGTGGTAATGGTCCAATTATATCTATATGTACATGCTCGAAACGGTCTGACCTATCGGACTCCCCTAGAGGTGTAATTTACATTTCTGGCATTGATTGCAACCTCTTACAAAGTTTGCTACGTCAGTATTCCATATTATATAAGGCGAAGCGTAGCGGCTACTCCGGGATGGTTAAGTGCATGTACACTGGAAATCGCTTTTTCTCGAAATTCCAACGGTAAATAAAGTCGCGCTATTGACGTTGATGTTTCGAACGTAAGCTCATGATTTGAATACGGTATGCGGAACAATTTAAATTCCAAGTCAGGTTTTTGTTTTAGCGTTTGTAATAGCGTATCTTCGAATGGGCTTGGAAAGTGCGTTGGCGGCATTATTGAGCTCGCCCTGTACGTATTCAATTTTGTTGCAAAACGGAGAAATAAAATCCAATTGACGCAAACGTCGTGGTGAATCAGATTTTGATTCTTTCTCCGATAAGGCGAATATTAACGGCTTGTGATCGGTTAACAGTGTGAGATCACGCCCTTCAATCATATACCGAAAGTGTTTTATTGCCATGTATATAGCTTATAATTCCCTGTCGTAGGTACTTTATCTCGTTTGCGCGCTACTTAGTTTCTCTGAAAAAAAAACCTAGTGGCGTTTATTGACTGTTAATTGTTAGCATACGTAAGAGAGTGATGTAAACGAATTGACTCCTCAGATCGCTTACGGCCAAACCCAATAACCTAAAACAGATCGCTAGTGGTGATAAAAAGTACAATTCTATTTGTGCTTTTCAAACAAATAGCTGTCAACACGTTATATGGTTGCATACTTTGGTTTTATTGGGACGTTAAAACCAGAGATTGATAGGTTTTTCTATCTCCAGTATGCCAACATTGGAGATAGAAACGAGCGTGTTTGGCGGTTACGCAAAATTGTTTAAAAGTAGTTGCAAGTTATCTGCCTATATACCTAACAGCTTGTACGATAGTACATGGAATCTGACATGAGCGTAGTTTGCACGTGCGGGTATTAAAAATGCAGTGAAGCGTGTCTTTGTTTTTCATCGTGTACATGAAATTGTAAGCTTATATTTTGCAAAGAGTAGCTGCACCCTGGTTTCAGAAAACCTTATACATATATTCTGCTGAGTAAATGTACTGTCAAAACTCATGGTTGTTGTTACCACATTATTCGGGGGCTCATAATTGAGTGAAATGAAATGTTTTGTTGACGGTGGCGCGTGTGTTGGATAATTTATTTCCTTTTTCAAAATGATTGAGCTGAATGGTGCTGATCCATGCGTCATGTTCGTGAGCGGGTGCCGTCAGTTGGGACTGGTCATCTCTTAGCTGCCATAGCTTATTTTAATAATTTAATTATTGGACAGTTTTTTTTTTGCTGCACTCTGGACGCTCTTATCGTATACGTCTTATTTACATCATTGTCACGTATAATTATAAGTTCATCATGAATGATGTAATTTATATTTTTGTAACAATATTCTCAAAAGAGTGTATATGGAGTTTCTTGTCCGTTCTTCTCTAAAGATACTTACTACGCTTTGGAATGGGCTGCTAGAAGCCCATATTTCTGAATGACCGACTCCTTGACAATTCAAAAGTGCCAGTAAATGGTTTAAATGAAATAAATGCTTTGAATTTAAGTTTGAGTGCAACCCCGTGCCATTTTGTCTTTTTTTTTTCGTTCCGGGGTGGTAAATCCTCATGGATGTCCTCCGTCCCTGGGGCGGGCGAAGGGGTCTGTCAACCTTTTATAACAAGTTGCCCTCTTCTTTACTAGATTTACCTTTTAATGCGTTTAAGGCCCAAGTAAAATCCAACCTTTGTTCAAAGGCATATTATTCCATTAACGACTACTTAAACGATAAGAACTGTTGGTCGCTGTGATTAACTCAAGACAATGTTCGTGTTCTTTCTCCAGAATCAGCTTACTAACTGACAGGGTATATGAGTTCATATAATTTTTTAATTTTTTATTTGTAGGTATAAGTCAATTATTTTGTTGTCTTCATTTATTATTGACATGATCTACTCATTACAATGTTTTTAATGAGCTGTATTGCAATATATGGTTAGCTAGCGACCTCGACAATTGATAATATTATTCTTGCCTGAGCAACCAACAGCAGGTTCGTCATGCTCCCTTAGATGTCACTGCTTGCGGTAGCGTCGGGGGTCGGGTTTCCTCCTTCCCTCAAATATGGCGAGGGGGGTAATGGCTGACCTTTGCGTTATGCTCGTGAACGGGTGCTGCTTGTGGTGACTGGTCGTCTTGCTGTCTTTGGTTTTATCATTGTTACAGTAATTGTTCTGTTGATTTATTTTACTTTGATGGTCCTAGTTTATCATTTATTTATTTTATTTGTTTGTATAATAATTCCAGTATTGCATATGTAAGCTGCCATGCACTTTAGGCCTGAAGGCTTTATTTATGTATTTGTGTTATTTACATGCAATTTTTTATTTTTTTTGTCATTGAAGTTTCGGTAATTACTTGCAATTGTTTAGAATCAAGTTCTTCAAACTGAACAGACAGCTGTGCTGCTGGGGAGTTTGTTGCGCCACTTCTTCTTCCCAGCTAAAGCACTAGGAAGTGGTGAAGGGTGGGCTTTTTGGGGGACTGTCTTATGTAATTTTGACGTTCGAAAAGTGCTGATTCTCAGCCTAATTTGAATAAATGACTTTTGATTTTGATTTTGATTTTGTCATGCGCTGCGCTGTTATACTATTTTGAAAATACAGTTTTCAGTATGTTTTTGTTAAAGGAATAACAGTAATCTAGCTTTAATAATTGGGTGCACTTGCGTACCGCGTACAAGGATATCTCTAAAATATGGTGAGATATAATAAACACATTTTTATTTGCATAAAACATGGTATACAATGGTGTTAAATATAAATATGCCAGTAAACATTTATATTTTTTACTCCGTATAAAATATACGCGCGTATGGGAGTAGCGCGAGGAGGCAAAACGCCGGGGTGTAAATCACGGTACAGCGGACAGAGCTCCGGCGGGATCCCATGGCGACATGGAGGGTGCGATTGTCGCAACCCAGTGCTGGGCACGCCACAATAGCGGCGGTAAGTCCCCTCTTTGAGGAGTTGTTGGAGAGGCGCCACGGCGTCCTCACCTTCCGCCTGACACACGTCCTCATCGGACAAGGTTGTTTCGGGAGGTTCCTGTTTCACATAAGGCGGGAGGAAACGCCCGGATGTCACCATTGTGTGTGTGGATCGCCCGGAGGACACGGTGGATCATACGGTGGAGGTCTGCTCAGCATACGGCGGAGCACCGAAGAGTCCTCGCGGAGGCGATCGGCGGCGGTGATCTCTCGCGTCTGGCCCTGGTCCAGGCCAGGTATGGAGCGAGAGGGAATGGAAAGCCGTCACCTCCTTCTGCGAAGCAGTAATGCCCGCGAAGGAGGTGGAGAGTCTTGCGCACTCACGCCCCTAGTACCGTAGGCGCGGGCTTGCGGACGGCGAGCAATGGGTAGCTCGCCGTCCGGTAAGGACGAGGCCCGGGTCGACGCCGCGTCGTGTTCCAAGTGCGCCTCAAAGAGATGTCAGCACAAAATGACGGGGTCCGATAAGGCCGACGCCTTAGGTTCGCGGGAAATTCGCAAGAGTTAACCGTGGCCATGGCACAGGCAGCTGAAGGAATACGGGTGTGTTTTAGTCAGTAGAAGTCTGACACGCCCTCATTGTCAAGTCATTTGATGATTTCCCACCAAAAAAAAGGGTTATTTTCCACATAGATCTTAAGCCAACCTGATGTAGTGGTATGTAACCCACATATGAACTAACTCGTTGACTCAAGTGCCTACGACGTCACACTTCTGCTAAGATCGGATAAAGAATCGAAATAGAGCTTTTGTTGGGACGTGATTTAGGTTCTATAGTGAGGTAAAATTAAATTTTTGTTTAATATCACGAAATGATTTAATAATATCGTTACTACGACCAAACACAGATACGGTTAATTAAATGTGACGCGAGTAACGCGGGCAGCGACTATTAACCCATTGTTTGTCGTCGAACGTCGATTCTGTATACGATCTTAGCAGACGTGTGACGACGAGAAGAGATGACGAGTCGCAACTGACGGTGCCTGTTCACGAACATGACGCATGTATCAGCACCATTCAGCTCAACCATTTTGAAAAGGTAAATAAATTATCCAACACACGCGCCACCGTCAACGAAACGAAACATTTAATTTCACTCAATGATGGGCCCCCGAAAACGGTAGATCATTACAACAACCATGAGATTTGAAGGTATATTTACTAAACAGAATAAATGTATAAGGTTCTCTGAAACCGGGGTACAGCTACTCTACGGTTTAAGAAGAAAAAAAATACACTAAAAAAGAATAAAATTATTCACTCCTATGAGGAAAAAAACTAAAATTTAAGATAAGCGACGGTTTCGCTGGGTTATAAACAAAAATTAAGTTAGACAGTAAAAACATCGTTCAGGTGGTGGCTCTTTGTCGCGTTAAATAAGCTAATATTTTCATACACACGATTAAAAACAAAAGACACGCCTCACTGTAGTTTTAATATCCGCTCGAGCAAACTACGATCATGTCAGATTCCATGTACTATCGAACAAGCTGTTAGGTATTGTATAGGCAGATAACTTGCAACTACTTTAAAACAATGTTGTGTAACGGCCAAACCCAATAAAGTGTCTAACTTCATTCTTGACGTACTGGAGATAGAAAATTCTCTTAATCTCTGGATTTAACGTCCCAATAAAGCCAAAGAATGCGTATTAGGTGTGCCTATAACGTGTTGATAACTACTTGTTTGACAAAGACAGATAGAATTGTACCGTATACAATATGTAACAAAAACCCTGTCCGATCCAAAAAAGGCGTATTTCCTCGTTTACGAGACGCAGAATAACATTGTTGTTCAACGAAACACACAACTTTTCACCATATAAAAGCGAGGAAAATGCTATGTGCAAGAAAAATAGCTTAATTAATATAAATGTTCAAATATTGTTTTTTTTTAAGTAAAAAGACTACAATTGTAATCGAAAGTTACATTTTTTTTTGTAACTGATATTCTTGTGGTTGTCACTTGTGTACTCTAACTAAGTAAATTATTGCTCAATTTCATTGGATTCCATTGCGAATGTTGGAGACAGACGGATTGGTAGGCGATTCAAACGCACTGACATAAAATAAGTATTAATCATGCATTTTCAGTGGACTGGCGGTATAGAAAATTATTGAAAAGAAAGGTTCGAATTTTATTTAAAAAAAAACACGCTAGCGGATATGCACTTTTGCACTCAGACTGCGAATGATAAACAGAATCTATCCAAGGTTGTGAGGTGAATAATATATTCTCTTTTATTCGGAAAACCTTTTTTTACTTTTATATATTTATTTTATTATTTAAGTAAACACAGTAAAATAGATACAGATACTACATATTAGTATCATCCAAAGGCAACAGAACTTTTTCTGTTGTACAAGTTCTTTATGCATTCAAACAATAATTCTTCATACTGTACCTAATAAATTTCTAAGTAAGTGACTTAAACTAGAAATGACTGCCCGATGCAATTCAAATCCCCAACTACAATTTCAACTGCAGTTTTAGAGTTGCAATTTTACAAATCTATCTACAATATATCACACTAATAATAAAGCTGAACAATTTATTTGTTTGAACGCGTTAAACTATCTAAAAAAAAAAATGCAATTAATAGTCTTATTCTTGAGGAACACTATAGGCTTTTTAGGTAGGCGACGTGAAGTGACGGGGTGGGTCGGAGGTGCAAGAAATTACACGCGGACGAAGTCGCAAGCAGAAACTAGTGGAAAATATTATTATATTTTTTCCGTATAAACAACAACAAGATAGCAAGGCCTTCTATAGTTATGTTTCTGGTATTTTTCTAGGTTTTTGGTTTAATGTGCAAAATATTTTGCTCACCCTTTAAAAAATATTGTTCTCCTCATGTCGGACACTTTTTTAAACTTTTCTAAAAAAAAAACATTAGTATGAATTTTTTTTGTCGAATATTTCATGTAATAATTGAGTCTCTTATTAGCTTTCTGACCTTTTCTCACAGTTGGTCGCAGTAACTAAGCTCGGGTATAACGACTTAATGGGTTAGGTTAGGTTAAACCTTTTTTTATGTTTGGAGGTGGAATATCCTCATGGATGTCCTCTGCCCTGGGGCGGGCGGAGGGGTCTGTCAGACTCTTACTGATTAAAAACCACCCCGATGTTCCGTCTCACACCTAAGTCGGGGTCGCGGGAACATACGATTCTTCCCCAACCCCGGCTGGTGCCGGCCTCAGCGGGCCTCCTCGGGATGGGGGAGGGAGTGAGGTTGTTTGACTCCCCCCGCAACGTCTAAGAGGGGCGCGCGTGGAACACTACGCGCCACCACCTCGGGTCCTGATGTTTGGGGGGCGGCGGACGTCCCTGGACCCATTTAGGAGGGCTGGAAGAGGGCGTTGTCCGCCCTCCGCCTGCGCCCGTTTCGCCTGCTGCCGATCGGGAGAGTGGATGAGATCTCTCTTTCCCTTTCCGCAGCCTCCTTCTGCGAGATTACTGTTTCGCAGAAGGAAACCACCGCGTCCCAGGACTCGACGCTGCCGACCATCGAACTCACTACGGTCGGCAGCGACAGGTCACTGCCTACTTCTGAGATGAGGGCACGGCGCGACTCCTCCGAAGGGGCACACTCTGCCAGCGTGTGCCACGCCGTGTCCTCCCGGCAGTCGACGCAGTGGTGACACCGGGCGTCTGAAGCCCGAAGTCTGAGAACCAGTCTTACCAAGGGGTATAACCCAGTAACTGGGTTGTGGAGGTCAGATAGGCAGTCGCTCCAAGTAAAATACTGGTACCTACTCAGCTGCATCCGGTAAGACTGGAAGCTGACGTCAACATAGTTCGGAAAAGGCTCGGGAGATGATGAAGATGGAAGGCCCTACCTTGAAAATGAATAGTAGTTTAATGGGCGTGGCTTATTTACCCCGCACGGGGAGTGGTGGTTCCGTCTTCTTTGGTCGGCTGCCATGTGACCGCCAAACTTATCAGTAGTGCTATTCTGTAACCCGTGAAACCTTAGGTGAAGTGAGCGTGGAGTGAGCTGTTAGTGCCACTGAAGCTAGGGCAATCCCTAGCTTCAGTGGCACTAACAGCTGACACTGACAGCTCACTCCACGTAAGTCTTCACGGTGAGAGTTTAACACAATCGACATTCTGAAGCCAGAATTATAAAAACTGCTTTTTGGCTAACATTTAATCTTGTCACTGTCGCACATCTGTCAAACTCAAAAAGCAAGATAGAGACGGAAACATATCTAAGAAAAAAATACGTGCTTAGTAACGTTATTTCTTCTCGGTATATGAATTTTTTGCACATAGCGAGAGATGGAGTAAAAAATAATACACAAAAAAAAACTTACAATGAAATTCAAAGTAGTAAATTAATCTTTTATATTGTGTATTAACCGTCTTATTCATAAATGGATAAGGTAAGTATATAAATGGATAATGGTTTACATGAGACTGATAAACTCAAACACCGCCTGACTGATCACCATGGAAGTTGGTACATATTTTTTGTTGGCACTTTTCCGAGAGCCAGGTTCTGATCATATCTTCTCAGTTCAAGTGACGTCATCTCTCCATAATAGTGTCCGCGTGTATTGATTCGACACAAAATTTAACCGCTATGATACTGATTTTAAAACTGAGCTAAAGTGCTCGCTCGAGTCGACGAATAGGTACAGATCTACTAATTACTGGGTTTGTAGTATATCACCGCGGTAACCACCAGATCGGCTATGTACTTTAAATCACAAAACCATTTTTCGAACACGGCCGCCTCATCGGTGGGCAAAGGTACATTCCCAATCACGGAATATTCCAAACGCCTCTACTAACATAGCTGACTACTCTCAGTGTAATCTCTAGTGTGTGTATTATTATTAAAAGAAAACGTATCAAATCGAAATCTCGCATTTTATATTCACATATAAAAATTTCATCAGTAGACTGATCCTGTTCCAGATTATCAATGTTTACTTTTACCATCTTTCAATTCTTTCTTCGGCAATTTCTGTGTCTGCTTTTTTTTCTCTCATCATACTTTGTTTGGTCCTCGGACGTCCTCGAATAGATCAGCTTCTTGTGTGACGTGGGCCAACAAATTCAGGCAAAAGGCAGTCAAAGTATAATGACAACAATTTAGGCTCAATTTTTGTATACCAATAATCAATATCTTTAAAAACTAATTCAGTCCTCAATTTATTTTCGCCATACCAAACTGCTATTTATGCTGTTATGTTATTTCAAATTGACAAATGTTCATTTGAACTTGCACATGCAAGGTCAAATGAACATTTGTCAATTTGAAACCAATCCGATTTTTCACTAACGTTGACTTGTCCTGTTTCTTTATTATTCCGCCAAAAGTGCATTTTGCACTCTTCAATTGCAGTGTCGATTCCAATTTTTTAAGGTGCGACAGGGCATTTTGTTTCAATTAGCATATCACTATCTATTTTATCCGGCGTTGCTCCTAAAAACGGGTAATTTTTGTCAACGAAAAGACCACATTGTTGTATTTGTAAATTTTCTAAGCTTGACAACGGCTCTATTGCATTCTTTTTTTTTAAATTTCTTTCCGTGGCTATTTTCTTTAAAAAAAATTAAGTTTTTTTTTTCGTTTCAATGTTTGGTTGTATGTTCTTGTTTTTTGTATTTGCTCTTCATAATTATTGATTTTTGGTAACGAACTTGTTTACGAAAAACTTCTTCAAGTTACCGTGTATACTTGTATACCGTGTATACCTACGAGCACGAAGGGTAGCCGGCCATGTTGTGGTCTAATCGATATCGGCCATAAATAAATAATTTTCTACTTCGCGCCCACAAGTAGAATATTTCTTTTGATGTATCCTATTTTAGATATATCATACTGGATATTACGGGTGATTCACAGATATAATTTTATGGACAGGCAGTTATTAATGAAAATTCTGAACTGTGTATGGGCGGCATGCTTGATTTTAATCGTAATATTAATTTTCCATTTACTGCCTCGTTGGTCTAGAGGCCGCAAGAGCTACTGCTGAGAATGAGCTCCTGAGTTCGATTCGATTGTTTTCTATCTAGAATTTCTCAGTAGCAGCCCAGCCAGAGTCTGGATTTGTGCCCGTATGATGGCAATAGACTCGCTCCCTAATTACATGGGACTTATCATAACTGGCGAAATGTGGGTGTACTGTAGGTACACCTCTGCCTAACCCTACTGGGATTATGGGCGTGATGTTCTGTTATGATATAAATTTTCGGACAATTACATTATTTGATAATCGTCTCCTTCATTGGTCTTCAATCTATTTACTTATCGTATAATAGTTGTTACGGTTCTTTGAAATTACCATTATTCATAGCTCTGCAAATAATAAGACTAACACATGAACTACACATGTGCACAGCAAATGACGTGTAAGCACTATGCTTCTACTAAAAAGCTACCATTTACTGGGTACGTTATATAGCTATATAGATGTTATAGTCGTATGTCAAATGTCATGATCACTCAAATGTCTCCCTGGTGGTGGGGTGTGTGTTGGATCATGAAGTTCCCTTCAAAATGGTTGAGCTAAATAGTGCTAATCCGTACGTCATGTTCGTGGATTGGCGTCGTCACTATGGACTGGTCATCTCTTAGCTGCCACGGCTTGTTTTAATTTAATTTAATATTTGAATCGTTTTTATCTTTTTATTACGGGCGCTTTTATCGTTCTTACATGTATAATTATGAGAAGGTTTCGTTCCCCGGGAAACAGGTCTTCAGTGGTGCAGAGTTTCCGTGCAGTATCTTGCTCTGTCTTCCCCGTAGGAACCTACAACACTTTGGAACGGACAAGTGGCGTAGAGTTTGAGTTTGACTGGCTTTGTTTAGATCGAACAAGGTAAGCTCATCCAACTTACTTTTCTCACGGGAGTGCTTTTTTTTTGGTGCATAAGTAAAGCTTAGTGCAAAATACACGCTTCAAGAACGGAATCAAAATATCCGTCGAGTTAACCTTAATTTTATGTCAAACGTAAAGCCGACATTTAAAAACTGATTAATTCGTACAGATGGTTGACAAATTTTACGTAAGGTAAAACGCTAAAGTAATATAATTTCGAAGTTATAATTCTTCCCAGAAGATAAATCAAAACTCCGACTAAGCCGGTGCCCCAAGGAAAGTGATTTATAGGCGAATTTTCATTTAAACTTTTAAAGTATGAAACACTTTTGAAGGTCCCGCTGCCAGTTCCATTTGGATTATTTACTTAACGTTGAACGCTTAAAAAGGATAGATAGGTCAGAAGTTCGTCCTAAGTATATCTAGATAAGTATAGCTACTTATAATGCCTTGGTATTATTAATAAGGCAAGGAAATAATTGTTACAAATGTTAGATGATACTTTGGAACATAGGTCATACACATATTCAACTTTATGACAAAGTTGATGTGCTTACGTGTCATTTGAGTGAATTCGCAAGGACATTGACATATATAAATTATAATATTAACTAATATATTTAATAACATATTTATTCAAAAAATTAAAAGGCATAAAAAATAATTACAGTTTTGCTTAGATGTAAATTATATTCCTAAGACTTACGTGCCTGAACTAGGTAATCCTGTTTTTCAGGCGAAAAGTGCTGAAATAGTCAGATAAATTTATAAATAATCAAAAGGTTGACACTAGACAAATAAATTAAATGTAGAGTAGCTTAAATCCTAGTTTCAAAATTTAACAAACACTTGTTGTAGGTGAAGATATATATTTACTTTAACACAGTTGATATAAATGTTAATAAATAAATACATAATTATAAATGTTATAAATTTTACTATAGATTAGTGTAGGTATTATGCTATTGTGTTGAGTATATTACTTTTTATAAAATTGTATTACAAGTTCTTTATATTATAAAATAAATTGTAAATAGTTCGATATTATTGATTTGTAAAATGGCCGCACTGTCGCATTGAGAACATACAAATGTACTCGTAATGATAGTTTTAAGGGAGATAAAACAACTTTAATCGTAACTTAAAAAATATTGGTGTGTTGGTGGTTTGGTGTATTGGTTGGTGGTTTGGATTGGTTGGGAGGCTGCTTGCGCGGAATGCGCCGAAAATATTTGATAACTTTAAATTTTTACTCCTGTATTTCCCGTAGGGTATGGCAGAGGTGTGCCTATAATATACACATATTTCGCGAGATATTTCAGATAAAAAAACATAAATAGTACTTTTCCCGACCCGGGAAACGAACCCAGGACCTCATGTTCAACAGAAACTCTTGCGACCTCTAGACCAACAAGACAGTCATGCATTAACACCTAGGTCATTAAGCGTACTCGGAGCCTAAAAATAACAATAAACTAGACATTCACTTCTCGTGAACCTCTATATCTTTTTTTAACTGTCTATGAAACAAACATTATTTTTCATTACTCGTCTCAACACATAAATTGATGTAAGTATATTAAACATAAACCAAGCTATTAAGTACGAGCTCGAACGATAATGGTATCAATGTACGGCAATTATTTTGTCAATAAAGTTTATTGATGTCGCGCGTAACATGTGTTTTTACCCTGCAGGCTTTATTTCTGTCCTTCGAGTGAAATTCATAAAGTTACGTACGATTTCAATCATGGCTCGGTAATAAACTTGGAATAATTTAATGTGATTCGCTGAAAATATTGGGCACACGTGTTTTTTTTTTGCCACTTATATAAGAAGCAATATTGAGATTAAAATGTAGCTGTATCCAATAATTATTTATTTATAGCCTTATTTCAGAGTGATAGCTTTAGAACAAAACACGTTCAATATCAGCTCTCGAGTGTCCAACCTCTTCCAATTCTTCCTATTCCTCGCCAAGTCATCCTGGCATCATTCCTTAAAAAATAAATAAACACTTATTTCAGACTTTCTGTCCATAGGTACACATACAAAACATAGATTGAAACATACAATAAAATACACATTATAGCTAAATCTCAAAATACACAACACATAAAAAGATACAAAAATTAAAATACCAGTGACAACACAGAAGAAACAATACATTATAGACGAGGAGAAACTGTCCACTGCTCACAAGGCATCCAGTGCAAGCGCATCCAGTGCCGCAGCAGTGGAGAGTCCCACCTGTCCGCGAACACGCTTTGTAAGCTGTTGCTACTGGACCTAACACGACTCAGCAGCGACGCGCATTGCTTCCTTGTTCGATTTTTTGCTACGTTTCCTTTCTCTTGCTCCCCGACAGTGTGGCCGGCCCATTTTAACCATCTCAATTTTATACTACACTTTATGCTTTTGTTGCCTTCTTGATAACACAGTGATTGGTTCTTTCTATCTTTATTTTCAATTCAATTTATTTTAGCACGGCGGGCTGTGCTGGGTAGTCTTGTGTAGTTCATGAACGATGAACGAATAGGAGCCGAATCTTTGCACTGTACTAAAAGAATCGTTTCCGAACTCTGACTTGTAATCGCTCTATTAGGTCTAATAGCTCCTTTCGGACTCGTACATTTTAAACCGCGCGATCTTATTAGGTGCGAATGAGAACGAGAAATGAAATGATCCGTCATACGAATTCATTCGATGTCTGTGAATGAGAACGAGAGAGAATAGCCGAGGAATGACGATGCTACCCGAACCCGAACGACCGAATTCGCCATTCTAAACGTTTTCTACATTACACAGTTGCCAAAAAATTAAGTAGGTAGGTGTTAAATTAATACTATGACTTGGTCACCGTCACGGCGACACAGATTCTGATTTAAATGCTAAAAAATATCTTCCATTACATCATCTTAAAGTACCTAAACGTAGTGATTTAGTACAATGTCTTTGTTACGTTACTGCATAAAGACCATAAACAAAAGCGTGTTGCTCCCGGGTCCGAGCCTCGCTTAAGGAAATGCTGACCGACTCCGAGAGCGAAGAACGAATAGAGCTGTTAGAACGAATAGAATGAACTAGTTCACTGTACGAAATGTACTAGTACGGAGCGATCTTAAAAATGACCGAGCAGGCACAAAACTAGTGCTGGGGCCTCTACTGCAGGAGCAGAAAACTTAAAACGGCGCAAGTTTAACCACCTCATTGGGATCTTGAGCCGTTTGGGATTGAAAAAATAAGGGCCTTGGTGCAGAGTGATCATCGACTGTTTCGGGTCATAGCCAAGCGGTTGACTCTTCACGTGACCAAAGGGCTGGCCGACTTTTAGCCCAAAGAATCAGCATTGCCATTCAACGTGAAATGCTGCCAGTTTTTTGGGTAGTTGTCCCGTTGACGGCGATGCGCACGAATTTTTTGATGCCCTATTAGCTCGTCCCCTTTTTCTAAATGATTTACTCTTTTACCTAATACATATGTTATATATTTTAGTGTTAGCTTGATTTTGTAATTTACGGTTACAAAATTCAGGTAGAAATCAACTTGTAATCAGTATGCATCAAAGCACTTTTCGTAATTACACTAAATTTCAATTTGCTTTGAATAGTCTAAATGAGGCGTATTTCAAAATATGCGAGCCTACGGATGAAGTCAAGAATAATAATACCAGCCTATTATTGTAACGAAGTTTAGCACAGCATGCGGTAGAAGCATGTGTAGAAATCGTCACGTAACGAAATAGCGTTGTGCCATCTCCTTGCGACTTTTTAGTATACAAAATAGAAAGAGACAGAGAGAGAGAGAGAAAGAGAAATGGTTTTTATTGTTTTCGAAGCCAATAGTGAAGTCCATTCAGAGTTGAAGGAAAAGTGTAAGGAACTTTGTTCCTCACGGGGCCTCACTTTTTATTTGTCGCAAGTAAAGGCCTGTTCTCAGATGCCCCTTCTCTGAGAAGGCATGAGCATTAAAAACTACGCTTACTCAAGGCGGATTGGCGATTTCAGAATTATATTAATTTTTCAGGATGTTTTTCCTTACCAATGTCAGTAAAGAAAAAAAGAATGAAGGAAAATAGCGTTTATTTACGGTAAACATGACGCAGTGATCGAACACAAACACCAAAGAGAACAAATCGGGGAAAAATATGCGTCACATCCACGCAAAACGGCCATAGCTCAGCTTAATGCTACGACCCTATGCGAGACAGAGCCCCAGCGCTGGTTTTGGTTGTTATCCAAGATAAACTTAGAAAGTGTACTTATGAAGTGCCCGGATTTAAACTCACAACCCCGTGCATCGAGAGGCGAGGCCTTACCCCATTGGGCTATCAAGACATTATAACTAGGACTATCTTTAAAGCAAAACTGTATTCCAAAACTTTTTTATTTTGGCCACTTGGAATAACATCCATCAAGCCGGTCCCCAGTCCATTGTCTCCAAGGCGCTCAGTAACAATTTCCTTCAACACTTAAACTTTTCCGATGTCAGTAACAAAGGAGCCTTAATTCTGAAACTTTTTTATTTGAGCATTATCTTTTAAGTGTACAACTTATATGTTATATGTGCGGTATTTTTGCTGCCTTTTTTACGGAGATGTTTAGGATTTACCTATTGGCTGTGGTTATCGTTGGAGGTAGAAAGATGTTTTGTAAGATCCTTCTAGAGTTTCTAAGTATTTTAAAACTGCTTTTAAGTATGGGAAAGTCAATTACTTCGGTCTCGTCGCACTTGACACTATAATTGTACTCTTTGCTTGACACCCGTCTTTCGAACAAAGATTGAAAGTTATGGCTTTGATCCAAAAAATATAGATTTTTCAGTATTAATAAAACATATTACTTGTCCGCGTCTTTTTTTCTCAATTTATATATTACACACATATAAACACAGTAACTATTACAGTTCCCCAATACAAAACAAAATCAAAAATTGTTTATCTTTGTACATAAATTCATAGACACCGTCGCGTAAACCATAGATAATGTATTATTGAAGGTTAAGGCTATTCAATAATATGTTATGCTGCGTACACACCGGCTCAACGAACGAACGAAGGATATTCGGGGTTTGGCTACCGCACGTTCGTTGACTTTCGAAGGTACGTCCAAATACATTTTGTAATCGAGCAAACGAACGCTCGATTGCTTCTATGCCTTTGATGTTACCGCCACGCTACGGATAGCCGGCACACGCCAATGAACGTTTGTTGGAGTTTGCTAAGCAGGCCAGACAGGACCAACGAGTGCCAGCGAAACCCAATCGATGGCGTTCGTTGGGACGGTGTGTACGAAGCATTAGACAATACCTACCGACAGTCACCTCCAAATCCACACACAGTGGCACAGTCGGGTTACTACGATTGTGTTTGTATATGTCATGGGTGTGCGTGTGTGTGTGTGTGTTATCCTCCCATGACACATACAACAGCTGATTTACAATTCTGTTTACCTAATAACTAGTAGAAATTCAGAAGTGGTACGCCTTTGACTGTGGCATTAAACACTCCATCCCCTTGATCTCAGCGGCCGCCCCTCCCGCATTAGCAGTATTCGCCGACCAAGGCATACTTTAATCGCCCCCGACGACGCCACTACCCTCCTCCAGGAGAGTAGTAAGGCCACCAGCACACTACATAAGCCCAAAACCCGATCGCCGTCCTACCGTCTTCGCCGCCGAGGCCCGCCGCGACGCCCAAATCCACGCCCCTCCCGACCCTTGCTCGAGCCAGCCCGCGCCGCTGAGCCTGTAGCTTTAAATTCGTCCCTAAATAATATCAATCCTGATCCAGCTAGTCATTTGCTGCCCTCTTCCAGCGACGCCCTAAGCCGAGGTTCGGACCACACAGGGGGTGCCCTTAGCGATGTCGCTTAGTTTTAGTTAGTATATAAGTTAAAGTCCTGGCTGGAGGCCTTAATTTATTAGGGAATCCACAGGCAAGTCCGCTTAAGCAGACGACAACCTCATAGGTTGACCTGCGAGATGCCAAACAAAAAAAAAAAAAAAAAAGAAGTGGTACGAGGTCAAGTAGTCGTAGATACAGACGATTTATTCCTATGTTTGTGACTAGAAGGCTAGGTTTATGTGTTTGTTTGTCTGAGCTTTTATGACTCGTAAACATGCGAGCTGTTTTTGATTTGGGAATGATTTTTTATGCAGATTTATATAACTGTTTTATTTTCAAACTGAGCTAAAGTGCTCGCTCGAGTCGACGAATAGGCACAGATCTACTAATTACTGGGTTTGTAGTATATCACCGCGGTAACCACCAGATCGGCTATGTACTTTAAATCACAAAACCATTTTTCGAACACGGCCGCCTCATCGGTGGGCAAAGGTACATTCCCAATCATGGAATATTCCAAACGCCTCTACTAACATAGCTGACTACTCTCAGTGTAATCTCTAGTGTGTGTATTATTATTAAAAGAAAACGTATCAAATCGAAATCTCGCATTTTATATTCACATATAAAAATTTCATCAGTAGACTGATCCTGTTCCAGATTATCAATGTTTACTTTTACCATCTTTCAATTCTTTCTTCGGCAATTTCTGTGTCTGCTTTTTTTCTCTCATCATACTTTGTTTGGTCCTCGGACGTCCTCGAATAGATCAGCTTCTTGTGTGGGCCAACAAATTCAGGCAAAAGGCAGTCAAAGTATAATGACAACAATTTAGGCTCAATTTTTGTATACCAATAATCAATATCTTTAAAAACTAATTCAGTCTTCAATTTATTTTCGCCATACCAAACTGCTATTTATGCTGTTATGTTATTTCAAATTGACAAATGTTCATTTGAACTTGCACATGCAAGGTCAAATGAACATTTGTCAATTTGAAATCCGATTTTTCACTAACGTTGACTTGTCCTGTTTCTTTATTATTCCGCCAAAGTGCATTTTGCACTCTTCAATTGCAGTGTCGATTCCAATTTTTTAAGGTGCGACAGGGCATTTTGTTTCAATTAGCATATCACTATCTATTTTATCCGGCGTTGCTCCTAAAAACGGGTAATTTTTGTCAACGAAAAGACCACATTGTTGTATTTGTAAATTTTCTAAGCTTGACAACGGCTCTATTGCATTCTTTTTTTTTTTTAATTTCTTTCCGTGGCTATTTTCTTTAAAAAAAATTAAGTTTTTTTTTTTCGTTTCAATGTTTGGTTTGTTCTTGTTTTTTGTATTTGCTCTTCATAATTATTGATTTTTGGTAACGAACTTGTTTACGAAAAACTTCTTCAAGTTACCGTGTATACTTGTATACCGTGTATACCTACGAGCACGAAGGGTAGCCGGCCATGTTGTCGTCTAATCGATATCGGCCATAAATAAATAATTTTCTACTTCGCGCCCACAAGTAGAATATTTCTTTTGATGTATCCTATTTTAGATATATCATACTGGATATTACGGGTGATTCACAGATATAATTTTATGGACAGGCAGTTATTAATGAAAATTCTGAACTGTGTATGGACGGCATGCTTGATATTAATCGTAATATTAATTTTCCATTTACTGCCTCGTTGGTCTAGAGGCCGCAAGAGCTACTGCTGAGAATGAGCTCCTGAGTTCGATTCGATTGTTTTCTATCTAGAATTTCTCAGTGGCAGCCCAGAGTCAGGATTTGTGCCCGTATGATGGCAATAGACTCGCTCCCTAATTACATGGGACTTATCATAACTGGCGAAATGTGGGTGTACTGTAGGTACACCTCTGCCTAACCCTACTGGGATTATGGGCGTGATGTTCTGTTATGATATTAATTTTCGGACAATTACATTATTTGATTATCGTCTCCTTCATTGGTCTTCAATCTATTTACTTATCGTATAATAGTTGTTACGGTTCTTTGAAATTACCATTATTCATAGCTCTGCAAATAATAAGACTAACACATGAACTACACATGTGCACAGCAAATGACGTGTAAGCACTATGCTTCTACTAAAAAAGCTACCATTTACTGGGTACGTTATATAGATATATAGATGTTATAGTCGTATGTCAAATGTCATGACCACTCAAATGTCTCCCTGGTGGTGGCGTGTGTGTTGGATCATGAAGTTCCCTTCAAAATGGTTGAGCTATATAGTGCTAATCCGTACGTCATGTTCGTGGATTGGCGTCGTCACTATGGACTGGTCATCTCTTAGCTGCCACGGCTTGTTTTAATTTAATTTAATATTTGAATCGTTTTTATCTTTTTATTACGGGCGCTTTTATCGTTCTCACATGTAGAACTTTAAAATGAATGATGTAACCACTATAATTATGGGAAGGTTTCGTTCCCCGGGAAACAGGTCTTCAGCGGTGCAGAGTTTCCGTGCAGTATCATGCTCTGTCTTCCCCGTAGGAACCTACAACACTTTGGAACGGACAAGTGGCGTAGCGTTTGAGTTTGACTGGCTTTGTTTAGATCGAACAAGGTAAGCTCATCCAACTTACTTTTCTCACGGGAGTGCTTTTTTTTTGGTACATAAGTAAAGCTTAGTGCAAAATACACGCTTCAAGAACGGAATCAAAATATCCGTCGAGTTAACCTTAATTTTATGTCAAACGTAAAGCCGCAATTTAAAAACTGATTAATTCGTACAGATGGTTGACAAATTTTACGTAAGGTAAAACGCTAAAGTAATATAATTTCGAAGTTATAATTCTTCCCACAAGATAAATCAAAACTCCGACTAAGCCGGTGCCCCAAGGAAAGTGATTTATAGGCGAATTTTCATTTAAACTTTTAAAGTATGAAACACTTTTGAAGGTCCCGCTGCCAGTTCCATTTGGATTATTTACTTAACGTTGAACGCTTAAAAAGGATAGATAGGTCAGAAGTTCGTCCTAAGTATATCTAGATAAGTATAGCTACTTATAATGCCTTGGTATTATTAATAAGGCAAGGAAATAATTGTTACAAATGTTAGATGATACTTTGGAACATAGGTCATACACATATTCAACTTCATGACAAAGTTGATGTGCTTACGTGTCATTTGAGTGAATTCGCAAGGACATTGTTATAAATTATAATATAATACTATATTTAATAACCTATTTATTCAAAAAATTAAAAGGCATAAAAAATAATTACAGTTTTGCTTAAATGTAAATTATATTCCTAAGACTTACGTGCCTGAACTAGGTAATCCTGTTTTTCAGGCGAAAAGTGCTAAAATAGTCAGATAAAGTTATAAATAATCAAAAAGTTGACACTAGAGAAATAAATTAAATGTAGAGTAGCTTAAATCCTAGTTTCAATATTTAACAATGTTATAAATTTTACTATAGATTAGTCTAGGTATTATGTTATTGTGTTGAGTATATTACTTTTTATAAAATTGTATTAGTTCTTTATATTATAAAATACATTGTAAATAGTTAGATATTATTGATTTGTAAAATGGCCGCACTGTCGCATTGAGAACATACAAATGGACTCGTAATGATAGTTTTAAGGGAGATTAAAAACTTTAATAGTAACTTAAAAAAAAGATTGGTGTATTGGTGGTTTGGTGGATTGGTTGGTTGGTTGGTTTGGTTGGGAGGCTGCTTGCGCGGAATGCGCCGAAAATATTTGATATATTTTTATTACATAACAACATTAAATTATTACTCCTGTATTTCCCGTAGGGTACGGCAGAGGTGTGCCTATAATATACACATATTTCGCCAGATATTTCAGATAAAAAAACATAAATAGCACTTTGCCCGACCCGGGAAACGAACCCAGGACCTCATGTTCAACAAAACTCTTGCGACCTCTAGACCAACAAGACAGTCATGCATTAACACCTAGGTCATTAAGCGTACTCGGAGCCTAAAAATAACAATAAACTAGACATTCACTTCTCGTGAACCTCTATATCTTTTTTTAACTGTCTATGAAACAAACATTATTTTTCATTACTCGTCTCAACACATAAATTGATGTAAGTATATTAAACATAAACCAAGCTATTAAGTACGAGCTCGAACGATAATGGTATCAATGTACGGCAATTATTTTGTCAATAAAGTTTATTGATGTCGCGCGTAACATGTGTTTTTACCCTGCAGGCTTTTATTTCTGTCCTTCGAGGGAAATTCATAAAGTTACGTTCGATTTCAATCATGGCTCGGTAATAAACTTGGAATAATTTAATGTGATTCGCTGAAAATATTGGGAACACGTGTTTTTTTTTTGCCATTTATCTAAGAAGCAATATTGAGATTAAAATGTAGCTGTAACCCAAAAATTATTTGTTGAGTGTTCAACCACTTCCAATTCTTCCTATTCCTCGCCAAGTCATCCTGGCATCATTCCTTAAAAAATAAATAAACACCTATTTCAGACTTTCTGTCCATAGGTACACATACAAAACATATATTGAAACATACAATGAAATACACATTATAAATAAATCTCAAAATACACAACACATAAAAAGATACAAACAATAAAAAACAGTGACAACACAGAAGAAACAATACATTATAGACGAGGAGGAACTGTCCATTGCTCACAAGGCAGTGTGCAAGCGCATCCAGTGGCGCAGCAGTGGAGAGTCCCACCTGTCCACGCTTAGTAAGCTGTTGCTACTGGACCTAACACGATTCAGCAGCGACGCGCATTGCTTCCTTGTTAGATTTTTTGCTTCGTTTCCTTTCTCTTGCTCCCCGACAGTGTGGCCGGCCTATTTTAACCATCTCAATTTTATACTACACCTTATGCGTTTGTTGCCTTCTTGATAACACAGTGATTGGTTCTTTCTATCTTTATTTTCAATTCAATTTATTTTAGAACGGCGGGCTGTGCTGGGGCCTCTACTGCAGGAGCAGAAACCATAAAACGGCGCAAGTTTAACAACCTCATTGGGATCTTGAGCCGTTTGGGATTGAAAAACTAGAGCCTTGGGGCAGAGTGGTCATCGACTGTTTCGGGTCATAGCCAAGCGGTTGACTCTTCACGCGACCAAAGGGCTGGCCGACTTTTAGCCCAAAAGAATCAGCATTGCCATTCAACGTGAAATGCTGCCAGCTTTTTGGGCACTTGTCCCGTTGACGGCGATGCGGAAGAATGTTTAGAAGCCCTATTAGCTCGTCCCCTTTTTTCTAAATGATGTACTCTTTTACCTAATACACATGTTATATATTTTAGTGTTAGCTTGATATTGTAATTTACGGTTACAAAATTCAGGTAGAAATCAACTTGTAATCAGTATGCATCAAAGCACTTTTCGTAATTACACTAAATTTCAATTTGCTTTGAATAGTCTAAATGAGGCGTATTTCAAAATATGCGAGCCTACGGATGAAGTCAAGAATAATAATACCAGCCTATTATTGTAACGAAGTTTAGCACAGCATGCGGTAGAAGTAACCTTGTAGAAATCGTCACGTAACGAAATAGCGTTGTGCCATCTCCTTGCGACTTTTTATTATACAAAATAGAAAGAGACAGAGAGAGAGAGAGAGAAAGAGAAATGGTTTTTTTCAGAGTTGAAGGAAAAGTGTAAGGAACTTTGTTCCTCACGGAGGTCCTCCGGCCCCACACTTTTTATTTGTCCCAAGTAAAGGCCTGTTCTCAGATGCCCCTTCTCTGAGAAGGCATGAGCATTGAAAACCACGCTTACTCAAGGCGGATCTGCGATTTCAGAATTATATTAATTATTTCACCCCATTGGGCTATCAAGACATTATAACTAGGACTATCTTTAAAGCAAAACTGTATTCCAAAACTTTTTTATTTTGGTCACTAGGAATAAAATCCATCAAGCCGGTCCCCAGTCCATTGTCTCCAAGGCGCTCAGTAACAATTTCCTTCAACACTTAAACTTTTCCGATCTCAGTAACAAAGGAGCCTTAATTCTGAAACTTTTTTATTTGAGCATTATCTTTTAAGTGTACAACTTATATGTTTTATGTGCGGTATTTTTGCTGCCTTTTTTACGAAGATGTTAAGGATTTACCTATTAGCTGTGGTTATCGTTGGAGGTAGAAAGATGTTTTGTAAGATCCTTCTAGAGTTTCTAAGTGTTTTAAAACTGCTTTTAAGTATGGGAAAGTCAATTACTTCGGTCTCGTCGCACTTGACACTATAATTGTACTCTTTGCTTGACACCCGTCTTTCGAACAAAGATTGAATGTTATGACTTTGATCCAAAAAATATAGATTTTTCAGTATTAATAAAAACATATTACTTGTCTGCGTCTTTTTTTCTCAATTTATATATTACACACATATAAACACAGTAACTATTACAGTTCCCCAATACAAAACAAAATCAAAAATTGTACATACATTCATAGACACCGTCGCGTAAACCATAGATAATGTATTTTTGGAGGTTAAGATCATACTCACTGATAGAACATTTTATTGTTGTCTATTCAACAATAGGTATGTTATGCTGCGTACACACCGGCTCAACGAACACCATCGAAGGATATTCGGGGTTTGGCTACCGCACGTTCGTTGACTTTCGAAGGTACGTCCAAATACATTTTGTAATCGAGCAATCGAACGCTCGATTGCTTCTATCCCTTTGATGTTACCGCCACGCTACGGATAGCCGGCACACGCCAATGAACGTTTGTTGGCGTTTGTCACACACAGTGGCACAGTCGGGTTATTACGATTGTGTTTATATATGTCATATTATATGTGTATGTATGGGTGTGCGTGTGTGTGTGTGTTATCCTCCCATGACACATACAACAGCTGATTTACACTTCTGTTTACCTAATAACTAGTAGAAATTAAGAAGTGGTACGAGGTCAAGTACTCGCAGATACAGACGATTTATTCCTATGTTTGTGACTAGAAGGCTAGGTTTATGTGTTTGTTTGTCTGAGCTTTTATGACTCGTAAACATGCGAGCTGTTTTTGATTTGGGAATGATCTTTATGCAGATTTATATAACTGTTTTTGATATTTTTGCTGGTATCAGAGTAGTGAATGGATGATTGGATTTTGGTTTCTTGCTGAGACATAAGGATTATGTTTGGATATCACATTAAGTACGGTCAGACACAAAGTCGATAAATTGCTTTTAATGGAAATCGACTTTAAAAATTGAGCAAAATATTTAAATAAAATCGGAAAAGAAGAATAATTTCATCACTTCAGCCGAACGACGAGCACTGCTGGGCATCTCACTTGGCCCGGCTCTGTGCTTCCCGCTTCCAGCGGCTTTCTGCGGCCTTTACAAGGTTATCGGCCCACCTTGTGGGAGGCCTTCTAATGCTACGTCTGCCTGTACGTGGTCGCCACTCCAGAACTTTTCGGCCACACCGGCCATCTGTTCAGAACATATGAAAATTTTAAAGAATATTAATTCTTAGCTTCTTTATGAAATGCTGTAAAGCAGTTTAGTATTTTATAGAGGTGTGAGGAACAGGGTGTAAAGTTCACTCGTCCGCCATGGAATGGGGAAGATCCTCCGACTAGACGGGTGTCGTGTCTGGTGGGCAACTGCCCGACGATCTATGTCGGGACGTTGCATATATGCTAGTTGCGCGGTAAACTCTGCTTGCCCGATGCAGGATTTTGAATAACGTCATTGTGATGCGTAGTTCGCATGTGGCGGTGTAAATGCCACCACAAATTCATTTAGAGCAATTGTGATGATATAAACGAGACAATGTAAATAGACAATATAAAAATGTAATAGCACTACATTCGTTACAAATTCCCTGTATTTTATATGTCAACCCTCCCAACCAATATAAATTCTTTTGTTCGAGAGTGCGTTTACTACGAAAAGCTTTTTTGTGTTATATTTTATTACTGTCCTCCACAAAATTGCGACCGTCTGACGAAAGTAACAAAATTCAACTTTTATTAAAATTCTAGGTAACACTGTACTACCTTTGTTATAGCATGCACGTGTCGAAAAAGTCCTCAAAGTAAGGCAACTTCACTTAGATTGTCAATGCGCTATCATTATGCCTTTGCACAAATAAAAAAAAAGATCGTTAGAAAATAGTACATTGTGATAAAAGTGTGCTCTTTTGGTCGTTACTCCCGAGGCGGTTTTATTCGCGCGAGCCGTAGACTAGCTCGATAAGGGAGCCGAGTGGGTAATGATCAATGCGCACGCGTGTCACACTCACACGACGTTTTTCAACACACTTGCGAGGAAAAAAACAGACTCGTATTGATATTATCTTTAATTATTGGAACAATTAGTGAAAGTACAATTCTCAAAATGATACCGAACAGTTTTTGTTGGCATTTTTACAGTTTGTGTTATGGTATTGGCATTATAAATAATTTCGCTGTTTTAATTTTCTTGGATAGTCGTGTTTGTATTCACATAAAAACTCTTTTGGGAGATGAAAGAAAAAAAAGTTTAATATAAAACGCGAGCGCGGTAATGTAAAGTAAAAAGCACGCGTGTTTAATACACTGCATTATGAACCTAAAAGTGGTAATAATAAGAGCCACTTAATGAGCAACTGTGTTGAAATTATTTTTACGCAATAACATTGACGGGCCCCTAAGCTTCAATGTTTTCGCGTGAGCAAGACTTGTCAGTAGTGTCTGGGACGTTTTTTTCACCGACAATCTGAGTTATTAGTTTCAAGTTTTATTTTATTTAAAATACATGTCTTTTTTGTAATCAAATGTATTTGATAAGCATTGCGTAAACGTGAACAAACGTTGGTTGGAGATTCTAAAAACAAACCATAGATCGAAGTATGACTTGTGTTTTTTTTCGAAACTTCAAGTTTTTCGGAAAAGTAAAATGAACACCTCAATTTTTATGCAATGCAAAATCTATTTTTTAATTGTTTTCTATACAGTGAAGTTTTATTCGAAATGTAAAAATAATAATTGCACTATGTCACATATTTCCTTGTGACCTTCTTGAAACCTTTTGTACAACCATTTTTATATATTGGTTGAATATGATAATTCAGTAAATATTTCCAATAAATGAAATGACACGCCACTTAGTCGGTTATTCATAACGAGGCCTACATACAAATGACATTGACTAGGTCTGGACCAAATGCTACTCAGACATGGACTATTTCTAAATTATTCTTTTCTAAATTATTCACATTTTTAGGCCGTATAGGATAAATATTAAAGATTGATTGAACAAAAGTTTGAGTGACTTTAATTTTCATTGCGTCGTATAGGATCAGTATTGCACAATATTTTTAAGTCTGACTGGAAGCCTTAATTTATGAAGGATTCCACAAAACAGTCCGGTTCAGCAGCTGACGACCTCACTTCACACGAAAACATTGAAGCTAATGAGCCAAGTCGATGTTATTGCGTCAATATAATTATATCGTTGGAGTGCAAGGGGTGCTTCAATAATATGGCATTATAAAAGTTATTGTAGGTGTAGAACAGCAGCCTAATTGCGTAACACATTTTCGTAAACGATTACGACTAATCCGTTTGATTTTGACAGTTCAACAACATTCATTGCGGCATTTACATTGTTGAGCAGAATTTTTATCGTACTTATGAAGCAATGGATTAGCAATCTGTTCCAAAACGATTCAGATTCTGATTGATGGTGGTATTACGCAATTAGGGTACAGGCCTCATAATGTGCTTTAATAATGTTTGCATACGGGCTGCCTAACATCGTTATCAATACTTGCAGACTTACATACATTTAAAGCTTATGTTCCTGAAATGTCACGTGTCTTAATCTTGATGGAAGATCGCTGCCTCACGGTGAATGGCGGATCTTTTGTGTTTGAGCCCACTTAGGGCAGGCTGAGGTGCCCTTGTAAGGCTGGTGTTTCATACAACAGGAATACGCATGATCACGCTAGCTTATACCTTGAGGGTGATGGCTTTATGTGTATTGATTTGTGAGGTTCAGGAACGTTGATAAAGTTTAGTAAAATTAATAAAACATTCCTCAGATAATACACCAGTCTAAGGAAATGATTCAGCGGTTTGGGATTCAACCATTTAATTATGAAAGTAAATATTATTATACGGGGTGGAGGGACATCAACGCACAACCTGTACCACGGATTCAGTAATGGAGCAATGGAGTCTAAAATCATGGGCTAAATTCATGGTTTAAGTTCGCGCGTCGATTTCACTGCCACCCTGTATAAGATTCAGCACTGGGCTCGTGTTGGATTACGGCCCAATCCCTCTCATAGAGAGGATAATGTCCCAGCAGTGGGAACGTTATAGGCTGATTCGGTATCTACGAGTATATATTTTTTTTTTTTTACTAGCCTTTACCTACTGTCCCACTCCTGGGCAAAGGCCTCCCTCCACTCCTTCCATCTTTCGAGAGCCCGCGCGTCCTCTTTCCTGTTCTTACGGAACCTGACCAACTTGTCCCGCCATCTCCTACGTGGTTTGCCGCAACCCCGCCTCACTGTCCCAGGGCACCAGTTCTGTGTTATTTGGGCCCACATTATGGCCCACATTCTGTTTCTATACTCTATAATAATACACTAGTAATAATAATACAAGCCTAGTATTGTCCCACTTCAGGGCAAAATCTCTTCAAATACAAAGAAAGCAAGAGCATTGATCACCACGCTTGCTCAAGACGGGTTAGCGATTTCAGACTTATAAAGTCCAGGTTTCCTCACGGCGTTTTCGTTCACCGATGTCAGTAATGTCCAAGATGAACTCAGAAAGTACGTATGAGTTGAAAAAGTTGCATTGGTACTTGCTCGGATCTGAACACACCTCGTGAATGACAGGCGAGGCTTTAACCATTGAGCCGTGACGACGATCTATAAATACAGTTTTCCATAAGAAAATATTAAAGCATCAATCCCTCAATATATCTACTCATAAGTATTCCGTATATACAGCATGTAACAAAAACCCTATCCGATCCAATAAAGGCGTCCTGGTAGTACGTATGTTAACATACGTACTAGAAAAAATAGTAAAAAAAAGAAATTCATAAAAAACCAAAAGTTATTGATTTTTTATTTTTATGAACCATGCGAAATTTAACACTAAATATGGTAAATTTTCATAAGTTGACAACACTCCACCGGCCGGCGAAATCATGTCATTTTTACCTATTTTTATTTCAAAGGACACCGCCCCCCTGGACTAGCCGCAATGTAGGCACTCTTTTAACGAGTCATCGACCCTTTGATGAAGCCGACTGGTTGCTTACTGGCATACTACTTGTTTGTTGCCAGTCTCACGTGGGAATGACTTTCGATCGGATGTCCGTACGTATCACGTGCCGCTATCGTATCGCGAACAATGTCGTATTCCAATCAGGAAAATTTTAACACGTTGATTTTATCTAAGGGGTCATTCTACAAATGATTTTTAAAAGTGAGATTCGGAAATCGAAGTAAAAGCTCGGATTATGGAAGCTTTCGACTCACTCAAATCGTATACAAGTGCGCTGCGAAGAGTACGTGAACATTTAATAAAATGGTGTCGAATGTGTATTAATGTTGGAGACAGACATGTGAAACACGATCGCCAAGGTATGCAACAAGTAAATGTTTTAATAAACCTATACCTACAGTCGGTACCTAAATTCCCAAAAGCACATAATACGAGTATTAACTCAATAATAATTGTTTCTTGATAAACAGAATCAGGTCAGAAATCAGGGTCATTAAGATTCTAGGCCTACAATACAATATCAGCTGATACCTACGCGTAGGTATAACGTAGGTTTCATTAGTCATAAGTTTGTTTGGCGGCACGCGACAAAGCAACGCCTCGCTCAGGCGGCTACTTTGACACGAAACTGTAGGTGAACTTTGTCGAGCGGTCAGTGTTGCCTTTGGTATGATTATTTTTAATTATTTAAATTAATTATATTTAGTGGGGAAAACTAATAATCTCGTATCCATTAAATGATAACGTATTTGTGTACGCAGTACGATACCAAATAATACCCTTCAGGATTGGACTGGGTTTTTGTTACATGCTGTATGTATAAACAATGTGTAACAGAATTAAACGATCTCATCTACTTTTAAAATATGATTGACGTGTAAAAGGGTTTGTAAAAAACTAGGTACTTACAGAAATAAAATCATTTATCATTTAACGCAAGTCAAACACGCGTAAGCATGACCAACTTTTGTCGACGGAACAATAGACAAAATGACAGATTTCTTTTATTCATCTGTCATTTTGTCTATGGTGGTCAGGCTACGCGTGCTGTAAGTATCTTGTTCAAAATTGACTACTGAATCGATTTCAGTAACTTTTATAACAGGTTTATTTTTAATTTTTATTATGTATTTTCCCTTAATAATTGAGACATATGAAATTAAACCTTGTTCTAAGAACATGTAACTCAATTTTAAATACATAAAATAATGTTAAGGTCCACACTAATGATAAAAGTTGTGTAAAAAAATAAGTTTCGGTCAATACTCTAATTGGAGTGGCTGAGGTCTTGCGTCAATTATTTTACATATTTTTTATTGTGCTTAGATTATGATTGTATGTAAAGTCATGCCTTATATAATTACAAAACTATGAATTTGGCAGCTGATTCTCATAATATTCTTGTACGTGTACTACACGACCTGCAGGGCTAACATGACAAGCGCGAGAACGCTCGATATCTCGTTTTCCCGAAATTTGTCTACGATTTTGACGTCATCCTTACACCTAACATGACCGCCAAGCTCGAGTAAACTCGAAAAAGGCACTTTCACACTTCTGTATCTCGCGACGAGAAACCGATGTAGCAAGTTATTAAAAACAAATCATTTTTGTCACTGCAACATCGGTCGATTTTACGCATGGAATAAGTATGTTCTGTATTGATTTAACGTCCACCTCTTTTAATTTTTGTTTTGTTCCATGAAACCGACTTTTTTACTGTTTTTCTTTGGCATGCTAAAATTAAAATATACAATTAGTGGCACTTATTATACTCACTAGGTAATCCACCACAATTAATAAATCGGCCGAAGGTCACTATTCGACAAAGCGAAGGTTGATATTGTAACAATCACCATAAAACACATGATATTGCTTTTACTCACCAACTTTGCGGACTCAACTGGCCATTTTCTTAATTATGTTGCTTAAGCAGGTACAGCCATAACTCCCTAGATTTCGTTAATCACTATAATTGACAAACTAGACTGATTATTACTGCACTTGATGCTCATCTACGTAATAGTGCTTCCCTGCGCCAAACTTTCTCTCGCAGCCGCCGAAAGTAACTTCATTCCAATGTGTACAGTAGACTGTTTAAAACTAAGTATTTTCATTCAATTCAATCAAATCAATTATGTCAATTCAGTATTTCAATTAAGTTTTTTCATGTTCTCTAATAGAACTAGAACGAAAATAAGTATATTTATGAATTTGTCATGTTATTTTGGATTTTAAAATATATTTTTTGGATCATAATTTTGTCTACTCTTCTCGTCGTAAAAATCGAGGACGAGTAAATTAGAGAAAATCACGATTTTCTCATGTTGAATTGTCAAAATGCGAGATAAATTAGGTGGTCATGTTAGGGTTTAACGAGAAAACATCAAGTTTGACAGAACAAGTCAAGTATTTTGTATGGCAGTGCTGTCATAAAACGAGTAAAGTGACGGTATAGACGCGACGAGAAAATACGAGAGTGAGTAATTGTCGCGTCTGTCATGTTAGCCCTGCTGATCAACTTATGTCGACAATATATAAATAGTCAAAATGACAGGCTCCATGTATTCATTGGTCATTTTGTCTATTCTTTTGTCGACTAAATATGTTTCTATGCGGATCATGCCGCGCGTGCAGGGACACCTCTGCCTGACCCTTCATTGAATACGGGTGCGATGTTATGTTATATCATCATTCTACATCTCTATTCGCAATCTTTATTTACCTACAGACAGGAAAGTTATTAAAATTCTCAACTTAATATACTCCGATTCCCATTTCGCCCATTAAAAGTTTTCCGAACATAATTGGATTCGACTCCTTTCATGCAGACCGTTTCATGTGATGTTCCATTTTACGTCAAAGGTAACTTTAACAACCTTTTTTAGAGGAAGCAGAAGGTACGTCGTACTTCTATCATGTGAGATGCGCTATTTTGATGTACGTAATGGCGAACTAAACCTACGCTTTTTAAATACGGAGTCATTCTATGAAATATGATAACTTGATCTTATAAGGTGGCGCTGGTCGTCAAGGTGAATTACCTATCAGTAATCACATGAATAATTGGATATTTCGTATTTGCTAGTTGACCCAATCTTTCGTCGTTTATAAAAAAAATAGCTTCTTCATAGAAAAGTGCAATACCTACGCGGTAAGAATCAGATCGTCTCCAGTGCAACAAAAATAATGTGAATCTTTGATTAGGGTGTCTGGTGACATGAAATACAGGTTTTGTAAAAAGTAAGTTTAGGCACCAGTCTTCCACAAGCTAATTATGAAATTGTGTCTGTAGACTATTAATTTACTATTTCTGTAATTTGTTACCACAAATTAATTATTATTATTTTTATAATTAATTATATTAATTAAAGAAAGTAAAAACAAAAACCTTCGTGGATTATACAGGCGTGATGTTATGTTTTTAATGACTAGCTTCTTCCCGCGACTTCGTCCGCGTGAAATTTCATCAATTTCAATTTTAGCTTTCCTCAACAATTGGGCTATCAAATGCAAAAAAAAAAAAACTAATCCGACCGGTTCCAAAGAATACCATATAAACTTATAAACAAAAAAAAAACTATTTTACCGCTTTTTAAATAAGTGTATATAAGAATAAAAATAAAAATGAAGTGTTTACAAGACCAGTCAAGTGAACAGGAAACGAACCAATGTGTCGTTAAGTTTCACATAGAACATAATTTTGTGAAAAATACCTGTTATCCATACTAATAATAATACGCACTTAATTCTGGAACTACTGATCGGATAAAAAAAATGAGATGGGTTTATGGGCTATTTACCATCACGCTATAACCCTTGCGAGCCGATCAAAACAAAAAAAAAATAGAACGCCAGACGAAAACTAAATGTGTTGTATATCTATATCTCTACATAGATTCTGCAGTGTTTCACTGCTACAATAAAAGCCATCAGTAACTTATTGAGTTTTGCGATTCCGAGACAACGAGATGCTGGCTTCTAACCTAATCGCTTTAATTAAGAAATCAATACAGCAAAAACTTCGACTAGCTATTCTGCTAAGTCAAGTAGAGTTACATAACAAAATTAACGTTTGGAAAGGCAACAGTAATTTTCATTCATTTAAGTTTTCGCTTAAGATGATTCAGAAAGATTGCCGCGCACCGTTAAGATCACGGGAAGATTGTCTAGTAAACCTACCGTTAGGGCGTTTGTCCACCGCAGCCGTCGTGAGATTACGGCGCTGAAGTAGCGATTAAAACATTCACTAAGACCGCGTGTCCACCGCACATCCGTCACCTGAGCGCCGTCATCCCGGCCGCCTTAGTTTCGTGTAGTTCGGCGGGACTGCAAGAACTCGACGCGAGATTGCGACGGACCAATGCCATACACAACACGTTTGGTCGGACAAACTTGAACAGACGATCGTCGTCATCGAGACGTCACGTTCGGGCGAATAATCTTGAATTTCAAGCTAGGCGAACGCGAGTTGCCTTTGCGCCACTAGTGTGGAAAAGATCAAACGCTCGTTTTGGTGACGGCTGCAGTGGACAAACACCCCTAAGACGGTAAGATTGCCGAGTACCGATACGTAAACTCGCAAAGACTTCAATTTGTAAGGATAGCACGTTTCGTTAATGCTTCTTGATTAAATCAAATGGTGCGATGTATTTAATGAAGTGGCTATACGAAACAAATTTACTTTTGAAACGATTTTAAATTGGAAAATAATTAACTGGTTGTCTAAAAACTTATTGATGTTCTGATGATGGAAACTTTTTTTAAAAATTGAACCTCTATAAACTTTTTGCGCTTTTATTGGTGCACCCTTTTCCTAAGTATAATAATATAATATTTTCCAAAGTAAGTTTGAATGTCACGCTTTCACGCTAAAACGGCTGAACGGATTTGGATGAAATTTGGCACACAGATCTTTTTTACTTTCTGGCGTTTCCTCACTGTTGGGCGCAGTAACTAGGCTAGGGTACCCCGACCTTATAGGATAGGTTAGGTTAGAACTGTGACCAAACGCGCTACACCAAAGTTGATCGCAGTTAATTATTTGTGATAAAAAGAGAGGCGCAATCATTACATTAGAGTGTTCATTAACATTTGAGGTATGCATAATGGGAATTACTAGAGGTTTAAATAAAATAATTAATATAAACATGCCTTTTATACTGCCTCGTTGCTCTAGTGGTCGCCAAAGCTACTGCTGAGCATGAGGACCTGGGTTCGATTCCCAGGTTGGGCAAAGTCCCGCCGTCTGGTAGCTTGCCGTCCGGTAAGGATCAGGCCTAGTGTTATTGGGTTTTTCTATATAGAATTTCTCAGTAGCAGCCCGGAGTCTGATTTGTGCCCGGTTGATGGCAATAGGCTCGCTCCCTATTACATGGGACTTAAACATAACTGGCGAAATGTGGGTGTACTACACCTATGCACCTATGGTACACCTATGCCCAACCCTTATGGGAGTACAGTCGTGATGTTATGTTATGTTACATGCCTTTTGATAAAGTTTGTGAAAACAGAAATAATTTTCTACAACTCAATCATCATTGGAATCGGCTTCCAGTCTAACCAGATGCATCTGAACACCATTTTACATGGACCGACTACGTACCTGGGACCTTTACCACCCACCATCACCCACCACCACCACCTTACTGGCTAATACGACACCCCTTGGTAAAAACTACTGGATGTCTACAACGCATTAGTCGCGAATCTTGGCTTAACTTGAGCCGTTTTAACTCTATTTATAACTAGCATCTGCCTGCGATTTCGTCAGCTTGAAATTTCTTGTTCCCCCAGTTCCACCTCTTCGCACTGCATCACCTGTCTGCATTCCTCAAGAATTGAGCTTTCATACTGTCAATACCGACCTGCAGTTTCAGAGATAACTACATCTTTTTTACATACAAACTAACGAACAAACAAATAAACAGACAAAGACGTCATCGCATCGGAAAACTCCTGTCAAATGCACGTGTCTATAAACAGCAGTAATCATGGCTTATGTGCTTAACAGTCGACCGGTTGACTTAGCACGGACACGCGGAGTAAAGGTAACGTAAATTCGAAAGATTTTAAAATTGAAATACTCGATTCGCACATTATACTAGAGTACTCGAAAAATAAAACTTTTCCTTGCCAGCACTTTTAATCACTTTCGACATAATGATGGCGATTTTTTACTTTGGAAAACACGAAACACAGTGCACTCTCTTGACATCTGATATAAAACTTGAGGTGGCGTTTTTTTTCCGATATCGGCCGCACGCAGACTTATTTTGTGAGCACTCTAACTGTGCTCACGGCTTCGCTCACAAGCTGTGTATTCTATTGGCATTATAAGCAAATAGGAACGTGAAGTCTTCAACATCAGTTGATTTTGTTCATTGGTAGACTTTGTAAATAGTAAAAACAATCACAATAACTGAACAACTATTTGGGATTGAACTAGCGAACCTTGGAATCGTTAGGCTGGTTACTTCGTTGACAAATCAACTAAAATAGACGTTCTTGTACATGTAAAGATTAACTGCTAAGCTCCTTGTAGGTACAGCCTGATGAAATTCATTTGAGAGTTTAAATCCGTATCTTTCTGTGTTTTTTTAAACTCTTCAATTAAATCTCACGGAAAAGTGGTTATTAATATGGCCATAATGTAAGTCGCCATAGCAAATTTCATGGTTTTTCTTCATTGATTTATTGTACCTCTTACAAATATCTTGACAGATTTTTGACCTTATTTTATGGTCTGGACATTAACTTTTAGCACCTAACATTGTTTAAATCAGAAATTTATATTTGTTCCACAATAAATGTACATCATCAATCTACTATACGAAAACAGCAATATCTACTCAATTAAAGGTAAACATAAAAATACCTACTTAATTATCTACCTTACTACTAAACACAGGTGTATCGTCAGTCTAACAACTTCAGTTATAATGTTTGTTAGACTGCTACTACAACTAAACATAACAATCAAACCTAAACACCGTTCTCTTTTATTACTTAACTTGCTGTTACCCGCGACTTCGTTTGCGATCAAGGATGAGAAGCCTAAGCTCTTACCCGTTCCGTTTCATTGGTGAAATCGGCGCTTAGTGGACTAGTGAGGTCGAATTCGTTTAAAGTATTATTTTAAATGCCAAATAAAACAAAAAATAATGTTTATCTTCGACCTACGTCATCATTTATTTAATTTAATTTGACTACTGACTATTGACTTATTGATATCCATTAACCCCTTGAATGCCGTAGCTCCGTTTACCTAAATGCTCAAAATGTCGACGTAATTTCAAGGGCTTTTAAATGTTTGGTAGTCATTCGGAAAAACGGAGAATACATCAATACACAGCCATTAAAGTGGCGTCTTTGTATAAAGAAGAAAGAAAGAAAGAAAGAAAACTATTTATTAGGACTCGCACAGGAATACACATTTACACAATATACAGTACGTTGTGTGATACGCAGTATCACAAACTGAAGTAAACACACTCATAAAAACATAAAAATTAATAACACCAAAATAAAAAATAAAACACAGTCCTGTACGAGGCTAAAAGGCCCCTATCTCAGCATAATGCTGTAACACTTAAAAATAAGTGTCACAGCGCTGGTATTCTGATAGGGCCCACTGTGATGTCACGGACAGATACAGAAATATTTAATCGATCAAATAATACATAAATAATATAAATGCAAATTAATAAGTGCAAATTATATAAAATATTTAAATAATACACTAAATAAAATATTTATAACTTTATCCGCTTGTCAGCACCCGACGTAACATCAACCACTTGTCTATGCCACAAGTGTCTGTGGTACTCTATGGCTAGAGTGCTCCATGACACTATGGCATCTATGTGACAAGCAAGTAGACCAGAGACGCAGGCGCCGAAACTCCGGCAAACAAAATTAAAAACATTACGGCTGTTTAAACACAATGGTAAATAAATAAAGCTACAATAATTATAGTGATTAATACAAACAAAAGTGTTCTATAGTAGTCAACTACATTTGGAGAAATAAGGATAAAACCAATATTATGAGTGGCAGAATTCCAATTTTCACAAGTGACAAACAACGAAAAATATAAAACAAAAACAAAATGCGAAACAACATCTGCGCCTGTACTGTTCAGCGAATAATCGCTGCCAATCGCTTGCCTCTATTGCCAGCTGCGTGTAGATCAAAGGTAAGTTCAAAGTGTGGTATCTTTTTGAAGCTGTAATAGGTGCTGTTTAAATTTGATTCTGAATGTACCAACTGTCTTTATAGCACGAAACGGAGGTGGCAAGTCGTTCCAGCAGCGAACTTGAAACAACCACGAAATGCAGCAGTTCTGTGCGATGAGGCTAACATGAGGTACGAAGATGCTCTAGTTTTAATCTTGTTAACATCGCGCGACCAAGACAGTTTCTTATATAAATAGCCCGGTTTCTTTGTGAGAATAGTGCCAAAGAGTAGGGTAGCCAAGTGAAGCTGTCTACGTGCTGACATTCTCATCAAATTACCCTCATTCAAGAATGGAGTGATGTGGGAACGCGGTGGGACATTGTAGCAGAATCTTGCACAAGCATTCTGCACCCGCTGGATCAATTTTTCGCTTCTACCGAGAATGCACGCCCCATACACAGTGTCAGCATAGTTCAGCTTAGATAGTACAAGTGACTCACACAGCATAACACGCATATCCACACTTATGTAGGGACGGACACGATATAAGAGCTTGAGTCGGTAGAAGCAGTTGCGCACGGCCTCCATGATATGAGTTTCAAAATTAAGCTGCCCGTACTATACTACCCCCAGATTACGGGCTTCCAGAACCCTTTCCACACTACAACCATCAATCTCGAGATCTATGTTGCAAGCAAGCATTTTGTTCAGGAAATCCCTAGATCCCATTACAATATACTTGGATTTGCTAGGGTTCAGGACCAAGGAGTTTCTTCTGGACCAACCAGAGATCCTTTCCAAATCGTCATTTATTCTTTTTACAGTTTCAGCAGTATCCTGGGAGCGGAAGGAAAGGTATAACTGCAGATCATCAGCATAGAGGTTTAACTTGGCATTGATCAGACAGTATAACTCGACTGCTTGTAATAAACTAGGTTACAACTATAATTTTGCATGATATCACTTAAGAGTTCCCCACAATCAAGTAAGGTACTATTAACTGGTGTAAATTCGAGCCCAATTTCTGTAACATGGTAATATCGTATGCGTGTGATAGGGCCGCAGGGTTCTACTATTCATGATGTTTGAATCCGATACGCACCTGTCGGTATACGCATATTATATTGTTTAATACCTTGTTTTGACATGATTAATTTAGAATTACACTAGATTAATTGACTACCTCGTTGGTGTAGTGACCCAGATTGGCATAAGCATAGCATAATCAGCCTATAGGACACAGGCCTCCTCTCTGTGGGAGGGAGTGGGCCGTAATCCACCACGCGGGCCCAGTGCGGGTTGGTAGATGTCACATGTCTTCGAATTTTTGGTTCTAAGACATGCCGGTTTCCTCACGATGTTTTCCTTCACCGTATTGATAGCAGTGGTGATGAAATAATTTACACAAAATAAAGCGCCTGTCTGGGTTCGAACCTACGACCAACAATTTGGGCAAATCGGGCAAATGCCCAATGTGCCTGTGTGGCCGATTGGCGGTCGACTTTCTTTTGCTATAAAACAAAGCATCGCGATACATCAATTCAAATAACGTTCTCTGCTGTCAAGTCGAGGACCTTATTCACTTTACGTTATAGTCGTTGGACTTTGAAAGGTGCATCGGTCATTCGACGAAAACAACAAATTTACAAGATTTAAGGCCAGTCCCGGCTTTCCAAACATTCGCCAGGATAAATTCAGGTGTGCTATGCACATGTATTAAATTTAGTATAGGAGATACTACCTAATGGAGCTGTAATTCCAAGTGCTTCGCATTTGTCAAAACGATCTATTGATGAATTTAGATGGCGACGACATAATGTATAAATTAGCCGAGTGTAGTTCTTCGGAAGTCATAGAGTAGATAACTTTAATAGGTAAAATTTAAAATAGATTGGACCGTCACTAAAATGTCCGGGCCGGTTTAAGCAGCCTAATTGCGTAACATACTCGTATTTTCGTAAACAATTACGACTAATCTGTTTGATTTTGACAGTTCAACAACTTTCATTGCGTTATTTACATTGTTGAGCCGAATTTTTTATCGAACTTATGAAGCAATGGATTAGCAATTTGTTTCAAAACGATTCAGTTTCCGATTGATTGTGTATTACGCAATTAGGGTACAGGTCCCAGTCTGGGCCTGTCTACTGCTGGGCTAATTGAACAGACAGCTGTGCTACTGGGAGTTTGTTGCGCCATTTCTTGTTCCCAGCTAAAGTACTAGGAAGTGGTAGAGGCCGGGTTTTTTGGAGGTCTATCTTATGTAAGTCTGAGGTTCAAAAAGTGCTGATTCACAGCCTACTTTGAATAAACGACTTTCGGGCAAAGTGTTATTGAGTCTTTCTATTAGGGATTTACCAGTGAAGTCTGGATGTGCCCGGTGGAAGGCAATAGGCTCGCCCCATATTACATGATAAATGATTTTATTTCTGTAAGTAGGTTTGTACAAACACTTTTACACGTCAAACATTTTTTTTAAACTAAATGAGGTCGGCGTATCCTATCTGACTACTCTGAGAAGAAAGGCCGAAACAAACTCAGCGGTCAGTCTCTTTTAAAGTCCAGACATAATCTTGATCAGGTCATGTTAAGACCATGTGGATTGATGTCTGAAATGGTCTTTTGAGGAAAGAACCACACAGATTAAGTGGACCTGTCCAGTCAGTGCACGCATTTGTCAGTAATAGTGCAGCTCAACTCAAAACATAAGGAGCTCAACGATTCGACAACTATACCAAAGAAAGGACATTCGGTAGGCCGCATAATTACTCAAACCGTCAGACCAAGATTTCGATTAAAACTAACTGAGATAATAAAATAAGAAGAAAACAAAAGTAAAAAACAATGACCCACATAGTCTTAACATTCACAATAATAACAATAAAATAATACCTAGGTAAGTAAATATTCATGTCATTGTGTATTTAATAATCATGAAATGTCAAAGTATATATAAAATAAACCAAAAGTTAGGTACCAAACAAAAAACCAAATTCAGTATGCGAAAATTGGAGCAGGTCAGTCCCAAGCCTTATTGACCTCAATATAGTCTTTGACGGTATAAAAAGCTTTCTGGCACAACTTACGTTTAATAAATGATTTGAATTTATTAAGGCTTAGATCTTGAACGTGGCTTGGAAGTTTATTATAAAAGCGTATACATTGACATCTGAACGAGCCACCTTTTTTCTTGAGCCTTGTTGTAGGTACAACAATTTTGTGTTTGTTTCTAGTATTTATATTTTGGATACCACTGTATTTAAAAAAAAAAAAATTGTGGGCATATAAAAGATCATCATAAATATACTGAGAAGGCACAGTCATTACATTTATTTCCTTAAATTTATCTCTGAGTGTGTCTCGGACTTAATTTATAATTTGATCTAACAGCTCTTTTCTGCAAAACAAATATAGTCTGAATGTCGGCGGCATTTCCCCACAACAGAATACCGTACGACATTACACTATGGAAATAGCTAAAGTACACAAAACGGGCTGTCTCTATGTCAGTTAAATTACGAAAGTTACTAACAGCGTATGCTGCGGAGCTTATCTTTTTTGTCAATTTATCAATATGTGGGCCCCACTGAAGATTAGCATCCAAAGTTAAGCCCAAGAATACTGTACTGTCTTTCAGGTTTCAATTCTTCGCCCTTTATCAACACATTCATTTTATAGACATCGTAGCCCCCTATCTAACTGTTACTTTTAATAAATGTGTTGATATAGGAACTTTTCCTGACCTCATGAAGAGTAGTAAAGTCATACCATTATTTAAATCTGTTAATAAAAATAACATTGGCAATTTCAGGCCTATTTCTATCTTACCAGCATTTAGCAAAATATTTGAAAAGTTAATACTTAAGCAGTTGCTAAGACATTTTAAATAGCCTCCTTCATATTGAACAATATGGCTTTACAAAAGGACGTTCAACTACAGATGCGGGTGTTGCTCTGCTGAAACACATATTTAATGCATGGGAGAAATCGCAAAATGCTATTGGAGTTTTCTGTGATCTCTCTAAAGCCTTTGATTGCGTGCACCATGACACGCTTTTGCGTAAATTACGTCATTACGGTGTCCAAAACGAAGCTCTCATCGTAATAAATTCTTATTTACACAATAGGTTCCAATGTGTAGATGTCGATGGTGTGAAATCATCCGGGCTTCCAGTTCAGTTAAGTGTTCCTCAAGGCTCAATACTAGGTCCATTCTTGTTCTTAGTGTATCAATGACTTACCATTCTTTTTAAATGATATCTGTGACGTTGTACTGTTTGCAGATGATACCTCTCTTATTTTTAAAGTAGACAGGAATAGACAAGAGTTTGACGACGTAAACAGTGCACTCTCAATGGTTACGGATTGGTTTACGTCAAATAACCTAGTTCTCAATGCTAAGAAAACTAAATGTGTGAAGTTCGTCTTCCCGAATGTTAGAAATCTAGGACCCAACATCGTCTTAGATAAAGAGCTGCTTGAAACAGTAGACTCGGCAGTTTTTCTGGGCATAACAGTAGATGCCAAACTTCAGTGGGGCCCACGTATATCAAGCCTAGCGGGGAGGCTCAGTTCAGCCGCCTACGCTGTCAGGAAAATAAGACAATACACTGACGTTGCAGCACGGTTAGTCTATTTTAGTTATTTCCACAGCGTTATGTCCTACGGTATTCTGCGGTGGGGCAAAGCTGCTGATATTCAAAATATATTCATCCTTCAAAAACGAGCTGTCCGAGCAATTTATCAACTAGGAGCCAGAGTTTCTCTTAGAGATTTTTTTAAAGATATTGGTATTCTTACGGTAGCATCACAATTCATCTTCGCCAACATCTTATACATTAGGCAAAATATACACTTATACACTAAAAACAGTGATTTTCACAATGTTAATACCAGAAATAAGAACAAACTACGTGCTCCCTTTCACCGGCTTCATAAGGTTCATAACTCATTTGTTGGGCTAGGCATAACCGTTTATAACAAGCTACCCTCTTCTTTGCTAGATTTGCCTTTTAATGCGTTTAAAGCTCAAGTAAAATCCAACCTTTGTTCAAAGGCATATTCTTCAATTAACGACTACTTAAACGATAAGAATAGCTGGTCGCTGTAATTAACTCAAGACAATGTTTATGTTCTTTCTCTAGAATCAGCTTACTGACAGGGTATACGAGTTCGTATATTTATTTTAATTTTATTTGACTGTATAAGTCAATTAGTTTTAGTTACCTTCATTTATTATTGACATGATCCGCTCATTACAATGTTTTTTAATGAGTTGTATTGCAATAAGTGGTTAGCTAGCGACCTCGACAATTGATCTTAAATTATTCTTGCCTGAGCAACCGGCAGCGAGTTCGTCATGCTCCCGTAGATGTCACTGCTTGCGGTAGCGTCGGGGATCGGGTTGCCTCCTTCCCTCAAATATGGCGAGGGGGGCAATGGCTGATATTTGCGTTATGCTCGTGAACGGGTGCTGCTTGTGGTGACTGGTCGTCTTGCTGTCTATGGTTTTGATATTAAAGTAATTGTTCTGTTAACTTATTTTACTTCGATGGTCCTAGTTTATCATTTGTGTTCACTTAAAAAATAATCCAATAATGCATATGTAAGATGTCACGCCCCTTATGCCTGGAGGCTTTTATTTGTGTATTAAGTTATGTTGTTTTTTTCATTGATTTTTTTATTGGTTTCTGTTTTGGGTATATTGGCGTGGCTAGCTTAAATATGGCAGATAATTTAATATGTTTTTTTTCGTGTTTCGGTTTTTATTCTTTGATTACCTTATAATTATATAATTCAATGGTTTTATAACTAAACAGACAGCTGTGCTGCTGGGGAGTTTGTTGCGCCACTTCTTCTTCCCAGCTAAAGCACTAGGAAGTGGTGAAGGGCGGGCTTTTTGGGGGGACTGTCTTATGTAATTTTGACGTTCGAAAAGTGCTGACTCTCAGCCTAGTTTGAATAAATGACTTTTGATTTTGATTTGTTTTTGGTTTATTAGGACCTCCCCTCCCATCGACGCGCGAGTGACAGGACGTGTCCCGTGTTTCTCTCCGAGATTTTAAATCATTTTATAAGTAGTTAACGGCTTTTTACGTAAAGTTTTCGGTTAAATGAGTGAACAATACCATCACAAACAATAATATCTACATACCAAGCAATCAAGTGTGTGTGCACATCGCTATTTTGCCATTTTAGTGTGAATCAAACATTGTTATTAACTCAAAAGTGAAAGTGTCATCGTGCAGTGATTTACTAATTTGACCGTGACTGTCGGCACTAGACGTCTGTCACTTGCATGTTGCACGAGTAACGACGGATTAGCTATTTTGCTCAACAAAACAAATGTTACCTTAGCGTGGTGGCTAGTATCTCAGGCCTGTAGGTTCAAAGCGCCGTAGGTCGGTGGATCAAACCCGGGACGGACAAGTGCTTTTTGTGAATTTGATAAATTGTTAACTTCGTTTCTCAACAAAACAAATTAAATGCCAAGTATGTCTACACCGCGAACGCCTTCAAATCAACATATTCTTTCACGTTCCGAGTCCGAGTCGAGAATACGAAATCATGTGAAAGAGATGAGTTGTCGACCCACGATTATACAATTAATGTCACAAAAAGACCAAAGCAAGCGTCGAGGACCGCCAGGCGAGGACGTATCAATGGCCGAATACAAAAATGAAATCAAAGAAATGATCCAAAACATGGCCAATTTACAGAATTTCCGAATGGACAAACTTGAGAACTATAATGTCGAAATAAAAACCTCAAATTCGAAGATAGAGGAGACATTTACCGAGATAGAAAAGTCTATGTCATCTGTATCCGATCAGTTGACCTCACTTCACGGCAGATATCCAAGAAGGAAAGTTATAACTCAAGCCTAACAGTAGAATTTATAAATACGCTAACTAAAACTAGTTTCCTGTCAGCTGTTAAAGAACACAACAAGCGAAACCCTAGCAATAAGATATACTCAACTCACCTGGGTATTGATGCTCCAAAAATGCCAATATACATTGCAGAACAGTTAACTACCCATTCAAAACTACTATTCTACCTGGCGCGTAATTTTGCTGAAACAAACCAATCGGGCCCTGTCAGAATATCAGCGCTGCGTTATTTATTTTTTTAAATATCGCAGCATTATGCTGAGATAGGAGCCTTTTTGGCCTCGCACAGGTCTTTTTACTGTTTTTTGTTGTTATTCTGTTAGTTTATACATTTTTGTTGTTATTTTTTTATTTTATTTATACCTTAATTTTATTTCATTTACTATTTGTATTCCCTGTGCGTGTCCCAAATAAAATATTTTTCTTTTCTTTCTTTCTTTTTATACTTGTTTTGCTGGACCGCAGAAGGCCGCATTCTGTTGAAGAAAACCCCGGACAGCCCTTCCATTGTTATAAAGAATGAAATGCAACTTTACAAGATGTCTGCACCAAACGTTAAATGACTTGTATTGGTTCTGTGCTTGGGAAGCTCACATGTTCTGTTTTTGTCTAGTGTCTCAACTGTTTTCTTTATTAATATTACATACTTTGTTTATATTATCAATTATCATGTTAATCTATGTTACCAAACACACAATTTTCATTTCAAACAAACATATTTCATGCATACTTCACTACCATAATCCTATTACAAATACAATGTTCAAACACACCACTACACCATGTAAATCATTTTAATTACAATATGTCCCCACTATCTTCACCCTTCTTTCTTTTAGCCTTACGACCACCAGTTACCCTTAACGCTTCATAAAAATGATTAAATAATTAATGATATAATCTCGAATGTCGACGAATTTTCTGTATCAGAAACTCATACATGCACCCCTGAGGAAACCAAGTCATTTATTGGAAACTTAAGTACCTGGACTTCAATAATCACCCAAAATATTCGATCAATTAATTGTAACTATCAAAACCTACAAACACTTATTCACCGTATCAACATGGACTCTGACTTTCTGGTTCTTACTGAATGCTGGCTACCGTGTTCAAGTAACTCTTGTATTCCCACCCTACAAAACTATCTCACATTCGAAACTACAAAACACCTTAATTCGATTTATGCTAAGTCGACTCTAACAACCACATGTGAAGAACCGAACTTTTTCGGATCAGCTTCGGGCTTGTTAAGTTGGATTCTGAGATTGCTATACTTTGTGTCCACCGCTCACCCTCAAATGACAACATTCACCTTCTCCACCTTCCTCACGGCACTCAATAACTTCTTCCACCCCTTATGCCATTTAAATCAGTTATTATAACTGGAGACATAAACTTGGATATTAAACCCAATTCTCAAGACTCACGATCTCATGAATATCTTAGCACCCTAGCGTATCATGGATTCTTACCAGCTCATACAGAACCTACTAGAGGTAATAATTGTTTGGACCACATCATGATTCGGACCAACCCCAAAGCATTAACTTTAGTTTACGATACAACGGTGACAGATCATTGCTCGTCTTTACTATGTCTGCACAATAGAAAACCTAAATTAACTCCTCAAAAAACTGTTTGTAAGGTTAATTATGACGCTCTTGATACTGCCATGAATAACCTGGACTTTACTCCCCTATACCATATATCCGACACAAATAATGCCTTGACAAAAGGTGCTATATCAGAATGCACAACAACTGTCAAAATGCCTGCTAGTAAAAGAATATTGAAGCCTTGGATTACCCCAGGTTTGCTGAGATACATTCGGAACACAGATTCACTACACAAAAAGGTTAAACAGTCAGGGTTACTGTTTAACCTTTAATAATCTAACTTTGAGTTTAACATAAAGACGGTACAGAAATTTCACCAAAACACTTCTTAAAAAAATTGGAAGAAAATATGATGCCGAAGAATTAAATAAGGCTTCAATAAATACTTAAAAACTTTGGGACAACATAAAAAATACTACGAATACACAAAAAAACACACTCACAGTCGCCGACTCAGTCTTGCAATGACGTAAATGATTTCTTCGTTAACATTGGGTCAAAGCTCGCGGAGAGGATTAGCAACATCCAAAACCCTTCACCCGGTTTACACGCTTCAAATAGCAACTCTTTCGCATTAGAGCAAACGGACCCTGATGAGGTTCTAAGAACTATAAACCTACTCAGAGTTGACGCTGCAACTGGCTGGGATGGCATTTCCCAAACGTTCTTTAGACGTTATGCCCGGACCCTGGTACCTTTCCACTGTCAACCTTTTCTTTCAATCAGCTGTATTCCCCACTTCTCTTAAACGGGCAATTATTCATCCTATTTTCAAGGGTGGAGACGGAAGCTTACCTAACAACTATGGCCCGATAGCAAGTTTCAGATCCTTGTCTAAGGTTCTCGAGCGCCTCATAAACATGCGCTTGATACACTATCTCGAACGCTTCAGACTGTTATCTCCTCAGCAGTTTGGATTTCGCAAGAACAAATCGACGTGTAACGCCGTTCACATGTTAGTAAACAATTTAGTAGAAAACTTATGTTGTCACAAAAAAGTTCTGACTATATTTCTGGATCTTGCGAAAGCATTCGACACTGTCCCCGTTTCCACTCTTCTACTCAAGCTCGAAGGTCTGGGTGTCAGGGGGTCTCCGCTTAATCTTTTCAAGAGCTTTCTTACTGATCGCACACAATCTGTTACTATAGAGAACTGCAGCAGTGATGAATTTTCCATTTGGTATGGCGTGCCTCAGGGTAGCATCCTGGGGCCTACATTGTTTCTCGTGTTCATCAACGACCTTTGCAATCTCCAGATTCCGAATGCCGAGATAGTTTCTTTTGCAGATGATACTGCCATTTTTTTTTCCGCGAACACATGGTTGGAACTCCAAGCAGTTGCACAAGATGGCTTTAACTGTGCCTTGAAATGGCTGTACTCCCACACCTTGACCCTAAATGCTGACAAAACTAAATGTATCAATAACCAACGTTTCCCAACCTAAATGTGTCATTTCCCTAAAAGCTCACTCTTGTCCCTCACAAAATCAACCTGATTGCCTATGCCCTATTCACTCCCCAGTAGACAAAATCAAATACCTGGGAATAATTTTGGATAAAAACCTTAACTTTAAATCTCACATCAACACTCTTTCCGGCCGCATACGTAAGTTAATTGATATATATATAAAACCCTCAGACATGTAGCAAACCCCTTAATCTTACGTAATGTTTACTTTGCACAAAGTCAATCATTTTTAATTTATTGTATTTCTTGCTGGGGTGGTGCGGCAAATAACGTACTAAAGCCTTTGGAGATCGCGCATAGAGCTATTCTGAAAGTGGCTACCTTTAAACACATACTTTTCCCAACTACGGAACTCTATAAGTCTTGTAACGTCCTTAAAGTAAGACAACTCTTTATTTTACACGTTGTCCTATCACAACACCAAAGAACACCTTTCCGCCAAATCTCCACACGACGTAAGGACATGGTATGCACTATTCCACCTGCGTGCACATCATTCATAAAACGATTCGCTATCAACCTTGGCCCTTCACTCTACAATAAAGTCAACAAGAAGGCCTTTATATTCAGCTCAACGACTCTCATTTGCAAAAAAAACTGTTAGCATTTCTTCAAAACCTTAACTACTATGACACTGAAGAATTCCTAAAGAAGTGATAGCAACAGACATACAAACAACTTATACATCACACACCACGCATAATAACAGACACACACCACACTCCACACTAAATACTAACACCAACACACACTACACTGACTAAGTCGTGGACGCATTGATTAGTCTTAACTTTTTACTTTTTTATTTAAAAAAGCCAACCGTAAATATATTAACACGTGGAATTTTTAACTCTCCCACTACGACGGGATCGGAACTGTTTCTTCTAAACACAGGCTACCATGTAGCCTATCTGGGAGAGCAGTAATCCTCCCACTAACTAAATGTAAGCCAATCGCTGTTCTATTTTTATTTACTTGACCATGTATCTAGTCTTAGTTAAACAATAAACTTTTATTATTATTATTTTTCATAAGGTCAAGAAACTCCCCACAGTCGATACAATAATTGAAGATAAGAACTAGAGTAGGTGCTACAATGTCTATTAGACTTAGCAACTTCTACAAAATTTTACCCCACAGATCTGCAGTTCTTTTTACATTTAAAGTGTGAAAAGCTGTAATTATATCCCTACATGTAATATGTTCGAAATTAAATTCCGAATCGCAAAAATTTACATTTACCTTTAGCAAAGACTCAGCAACAGAAGGTGATGAGTTAAGGGATTTAGTAGTTGAAACGGGAATATCTGAAAAGAAGTTTTCGAAGGCCGCGGCGACTTGTGAGTCTGATTTTATTATGTTGTCATTAATAGACAGGCTGTAGTTAGTACTTCGGTTACTAGATCTTCCCGTTTCACTATTAATAATTTTCCTAGTCGTTTTAATTACGTTACTACTGCTTTTAATCTTCGAACCCAAATAACGCGACTTGGCCATAACATAACATGAGACTTAAACATAACTGGCGAAATCTGGGGGTACTATAGGAACACCACATCGTAGTAATTATGTTTTAAATGACTAGCTTCTTCCTGCGACTTCATCCATGGGTTTTTTTGTTTGATTTTGATAGTGGGCTATTTAACATCACGCTAAAACCCTTAGGAGCGGAGCAGAAAAACCAGTAAGTAATAGCGCGGGCAAGCGATGCGACGCGACGGGGTCGGGGGAAGTCGCGAGCAGACAAAATCGCAGGCAGACAAAGTCGCCAGCAAAGCTAGTGATATTAAACGGGTTTTTATGGTGTCAAAAAAGGCATTTAAATGATTTACGGAATTAAATTAGGTTCTATAATGTTATATTTTTCTAAATAAATAGAATAATCAGCATATAATGTTCAAACTGCTGGGACACAGGCCTCCTCTTCGAGAGGGAGTGAGCTGTAATCCACCTCGCGGCCTCAGTGCAGGTTGGTAGATGTCCTATGTCTTAGAAGTTATGGTTCTCGGACGTGCTGGTTTCCTCACGATATTTTCCTTCACCGTTTTGAGAGCAGTGGTGATGAAATTATTTACAGAAATTAAAGTGCCTATTTGGTTTCGAATCCATGACCTACATCTTGTAAGTCGGGGCCGTTAAGAGGTAACGCCACCCGTTAAACAAATGATGTTAGTTATTATTAATTTTTTATCATTTTATTGTGATTTAGTGTGTTTTGTGTGCACGGGATAAATGTTTTATCCATCTATCTCACTACATAGATTCTGCAGTGTTTCACTGCTACAATAAAATAAATCAGTAACACAAGAGTTTTTCGATTCCAAGACAACGAGATGCTGGCTTCTAACCTAATCGCTTTAATTAAGAAATCAATACAGCGAAAATTTCGACTAGCCGAGAAACAGAAAATTAATACCCGTTGAGGTCCTATTTTCGGCCTGGAGCGAAATTATGCTAAGTCAAGTAGAGTTACGTAACAAAATTAACGTTTGGAAATGCAACAGTAATTTTCATTAAATTTTGTCTTTCGTTTAAGATAATTCTGAAAGATTGCCGGGTACCGTTAAGATCACTGGAAGATTGTCTAGTAAACCTACCGTTAGGGCGTTTGTCCACCGCAGCCGTCACCGAAACGTCACCGAAAACGAGATTACGGCGCCGAAGTAGCGATTCAAGCATTGACTAAGACCGCGTGTCCACCGCACATCCGTCACCTGAGCCTAAGTTTCGAGTGGTTCGGCGGGACCGCAAGAACTCGACGCGAGATTGCGACGGACCAATGCCATAAACAACACGTTTGATCGGACAAACTTGAACAAACGATCGCAGTCACCGAGACGTCACGTTCGGGCGAATAGTCTTGAATTTAAAGCTAGGCGAACGCGCTGTGCCTTTGCGCCACTAGTGTGGACAAGATCAAACGCTCGTTTTGGTGACGGCTGCAGTGGACAAACGCCCCTAAGATAATACGATTGCCGAGTACCGATACGTAATCCCGGAAAGACTTCAATTTGTAAGGATAGCACGTTTCGTTAATGCTTCTTGATTAAATCAAATGGTGCGATGTATTTAATGAAGTGGCTATACGAAACAAATTTACTTTTGAAACGATTTTAAATAGGAAAATATTTAATCGGACGTCTAAAAACGAAAGTTGGACACTTCTTTACATAAATGAACCTCTATAATTTTTTTGCGCTTTTAATGTTGCACCCTTTTCCTAACTATAATAATATTATCAATGCGAAAGTAAGTTTGTTTGTTACGCTTCCACGCTAAAACGGCTGAACGGATTTGGATGAAATTTGGCACACAGATAGACCATGACCTGGGTAAGGTCATAGGCTTTTTCATCCTGGATCGCAGACGAAGTTGCGGGCAACAGGTAGTCTAAAATATTAGAGCATCTTTTTTACTTTCTGGCATTGCCTCACTGTTGGTCGCAGTAACTAGGCTAGGGTGCCCCGACCTTATGGTGTAGGTTATGTTAGAACTGTTACCAAACGCGCTACACTCAAGTTGGTCCCAGTCAATTATATGAGGTAAAATAAAAGAGGCGCAATCATTATATTAGAGTGTTCATTAACATTTTAAGTATGCATAGTGGGAATTACTAGAGGTTCGATTGCCTTTTGTACTGCCTCGTTGGTCTAGTGGTCGCAAGAGCTACTGCTGAGCATGAAGAAGAATGCTGAGATGTTGAGATGAGAAGTCCTGGGTTCGATTCCGAGGTTGGGCAAAGTCCCGCCGTCCAGTAGCTCGCTGTCCGGTAAGGATCAGGCCGGTCATAAACAATTTCCTACAACTCAATCATCATTGGAATCGGCTTCCAGTCTAACCACATGCATCTGTACACCATTTTACATGAACCGACCACCTATCGGACCTCCACCACAGAGTACTCGCAAGAAAAGTCTGCGCGCGTGTTTGACCTTCAAGACCATGTACCTGCCAGCACTTTTAATCACTTTCGACATAATGATGGCGATTATTTACTTTGGAAAACACGGAACACAGTGCACTCTCTTGACATCTGATATAAACCTTGAGGTGGCGTTTTTTCCGATATCGGCCGCGCGCAGACTTATTTTGTGCGCACTCTAACTGTGCTAACGGCTTCGCTCACAAGCTGTGTATTCTATTGGCATTATAAGCAAATAGGAACGTGAAGTCTTCAACATCAGTTGATTTTGTTTATTGGTCGACTTTGTAAATAATAAAAACAATCACAATAACTGAACAACTATTTGGGATTGAACTAGCGAACCTTGGAATCGTTAGGCTGGTTACTTCGTTGACAAATCAACTAAAATAGACGTTCTTGTACATGTAAAGATTAACTGCTAAGCTCCTTGTATGTACAGCGTGATGAAATTCATTTGAGAGTTTAAATCCGTATCTTTCTGTTTTTTTTAATCTCGCGGAAAAGTGTTTATTAATATGGCCATAATGCAAGTCGCCAGAGCCAATAGCGTGATTTTTGTTCATTGATTTATTTTACCTCTTACAAATATTTTGACAGATTTTTGACCTTATTCTATGGGCTGGACATGGTATTAATATTTAATATGCAATAAACGTACATTAAGAATCTGCTATACGAAAACAGCAATATCTAATCAATTAAAGGTAAACATAAAAATACCTACATAATTATCTACCTTATTACTAAACACAGGTGTATCGTCAGTCTAACAACTTCAGTTATAATGTTTGTAAGACTGCTACTACAACTAAACATAACGATCAAACCTAAACACCGTTCTCTTTTATTACTTAACTTGCTGTAACCCGCGACTTCGTTTGTGATCAAGGATGAGAAGCCTAAGCTCTTACCCGTTCCGTTTCATTGGTGAAATCGGCGCTTAGTGGACTAGTGAGGTCGAATTCGTTTAAAGTATTATTTTAAATGCCAAATAAAACAAAAAATAATGTTTATCTTCGACCTACGTCATCATTTATTTAATTTAATTTGACTACTGACTATTGACTAATTGACTTCCATTAACCCCTTGAATGCCGTAGCTCCGTTTACCTAAATGCTCAAAATGTCGACGTAATTTCAAGGGCTTTTAAATGTTTGGTAGTCATTCGGAAAAACGGAGAATACATCAATACACAGCCATTAAAGTGGCGTCTTTGTATAAAGAAGAAAGAAAGAAAACTATTTATTAGGACTCGCACAGGAATACACATTTACACAATATACAGTACGTTGTGTGATACGCAGTATCACAAACTGAAGTAAACACACTCATAAAAACATAAAAATTAATAACACCAAAATAAAAAATAAAACACTGTCCTGTACGAGGCTAAAAGGCCCCTATCTCAGCATAATGCTGTAACACTTAAAAATAAGTGTCACAGCGCTGGTATTCTGATAGGGCCCACTGTGATGTCACGGACAGATACAGAAATATTTAATCGATCAAATAATACATAAATAATATAAATGCAAATTAATAAGTGCAAATTATATAAAATATTTAAATAATACACTAAATAAAATATTTATAACTTTATCCGCTTGTCAGCACCCGACGTAACATCAACCACTTGTCTATGCCACAAGTGTCTGTGGTACTCTATGGCTAGAGTGCTCCATGACACTATGGCATCTATGTGACAAGCAAGTAGACCAGAGACGCAGGCGCCGAAACTCCGGTAAACAAAATTAAAAACATTACGGCTGTTTAAACACAATGGTAAATAAATAAAGCTATAATAATTATAGTGATTAATACAAACAAAAGTGTTCTATAGTAGTCAACTACATTTGGAGAAATAAGGATAAAACCAATATTATGAGTGGCAGAATTCCAATTTTCACAAGTGACAAACAACGAAAAATATAAAACAAAAACAAAATGCGAAACAACATCTGCGCCTGTACTGTTCAGCGAATAATCGCTGTCAATCGCTTGCCTCTATTGCCAGCTGCGTGTAGATCAAAGTTAAGTTCAAAGTGTGGTATCTTTTTGAAGCTGTAATAGGTGCTGTTTAAATTTGATTCTGAATGTACCAACTGTCTTTATAGCACGAAACGGAGGTGGCAAGTCGTTCCAGCTGCGAACTTGAAACAACCACGAAATGCAGCAGTTCTGTGCGATGAGGCTAACATGAGGTACGAAGATGCTCTAGTTTTAATCTTGTTAACATCGCGCGACCAAGACAGTTTCATAAATAAATAGTCCGGTTTCTTTGTGAGAATAGTGCCAAAGAGTAGGGTAGCCAAGTGAAGCTGTCTACGTGCTGACATTCTCATCAAATTACCCTCATTCAAGAATGGAGTGATGTGGGAACGCGGTGGGACATTGTAGCAGAATCTTGCACAAGCATTCTGCACCCGCTGGATCAATTTTTCGCTTCTACCGAGAATGCACGCCCCATACACAGTGTCAGCATAGTTCAGCTTAGATAGTACAAGTGACTCACACAGCATAACACGCATATCCACACTTATGTAGGGACGGACACGATATAAGAGCTTGAGTCGGTAGAAGCAGTTGCGCACGGCCTCCATGATATGAGTTTCAAAATTAAGCTGCCCGTACTATACTACCCCCAGATTACGGGCTTCCAGAACCCTTTCCACACTACAACCATCAATCTCGAGATCTATGTTGCAAGCAAGCATTTTGTTCAGGAAATCCCTAGATCCCATTACAATATACTTGGATTTGCTAGGGTTCAGGACCAAGGAGTTTCTTCTGGACCAAGCAGAGATCCTTTCCAAATCGTCATTTATTCTTTTTACAGTTTCAGCAGTATCCTGGGAGCGGAAGGAAAGGTATAACTGCAGATCATCAGCATAGAGGTGGAACTTGGCATTGATCAGACAGTATAACTCGACTGCTTGTAATAAACTAGGTTACAACAATAATTTAGCATGATATCACATATGAGTTACCCACAATCAAGTAAGGTACTATTAACTGGTGTAAATTCGAGCCCAATTTCTGTAACATGGTAATATCGTATGCGTGTGATAAGGCCGCAGGGTTCTACTATTCATGATGTTTGAATCCGATCCACACCTGTCGGTATACGGTATACGGTATACGTTTAATACCTTGTTTTGACATGATTAATTTAGAATTACACTAGATTAATTGACTACCTCGTTGGTGTAGTGACCCGGATTGGCATAAGCATAGCATAATCAGCCTATAGGATACAGGCCTCCTCTCTGTGAGAGGGAGTGGGCCGTAATCCACCACGCGGGCCCAGTGCGGGTTGGTAGATGTCACATGTCTTCGAATTTTTGGTTCTAAGACATGCCGGTTTCCTCACGATGTTTCCACCGTATTGTTGTCGTGTTGTTGTCACCGTATTGATAGCAGTGGTGATGAAATAATTTACACAAAATAAAGCGCCTGTCTGGGTTCGAACCTACGACCAACAATTTGGGCAAATCGGGCAAATGCCCAATGTGCCTGTGTGGCCGATTGGCGGTCGACTTTCTTTTGCTATAAAACAAAGCATCGCGATACATCAATTCAAATAACGTTCTCTGCTGTCAAGTCGAGGACCTTATTCACTTTACGTTATAGTCTTTGGACTTTGAAAGGTGCATCGGTCATTCGACGAAAACAACAAATTTACAAGATTTAAGGCCAGTCCTGGCTTTCCAAACATTCGCCAGGATAAATTCAGGTGTGCTATGCACATGTATTAAATTTAGTATAGGAGATACTACCTAATGGAGCTGTAATTCCAAGTGCTTCGCATTTGTCAAAACGATCTATTGATGAATTTAGATGGCGACGACATAATGTATAAATTAGCCGAGTGTAGTTCTTCGGAAGTCATAGAGCAGATAACTTTAATAGGTAAAATTTAAAATAGATTGGACCGTCACTAAAATGTCCGGGCCGGTTTAAGCAGCCTAATTGCGTAACATACTCGTATTTTCGTAAACGATTACGACTAATCTGTTTGATTTTGACAGTTCAACAACTTTCATTGCGTTATTTACATTGTTGAGCCGAATTCTTAATCGAACTTATGAAGCAATGGATTAGCAATTTGTTTCAAAACGATTCAGTTTCCGATTGATTGTGTATTACGCAATTAGGGTACAGGTCCCAGTCTGGGCCTGTCTACTGCTGGGCTAATTGAACAGACAGCTGTGCTACTGGGATTTTGTTGCGCCATTTCTTGTTCCCAGCTAAAGTACTAGGAAGTGGTAGAGGCCGGGTTTTTTGGAGGTCTATCTTATGTAAGTCTGAGGTTCAAAAAGTGCTGATTCACAGCCTACTTTGAATAAACGACTTTCGGGCAAAGTGTTGTTGAGTCTTTCTATTAGGGATTTCCCAGTGAAGTCTGGATGTGCCCGGTGGAAGGCAATAGGCTCGCCCCATATTACATGATAAATGATTTTATTTCTGTAAGTAGGTTTGTACAAACACTTTTACACGTCAAACATTTTTTTTTAAACTAAATGAGGTCGGCGTATCCTATCTGACTACTCTACATCTACAGAACTATCGACTACTACAGAAGAAAGGCCGAAACAAACTCAGAGGTCAGTCTCTTTTAAAGTCCAGATATAATCTTGATCAGGTCATGTTATGACCATGTGGATTGATGTCTGAAATGGTCTTTTGAGGAAATAACCACACAGATTAAGTGGACCTGTCCAGTCAGTGCACGCATTTGTCAGTAATAGTGCAGATCAACTCAAAACATAAGGAGCTCAACGATTCGACAACAATACCAAAGAAAGGACATTCGGTAGGCCGCATAATTACTCAAACCGTCAGACCAAGATTTCGATTAAAACTAACTTAGATAATAAAATAAGAAGAAAACAAAAGTAAAAAACAATGACCCACATAGTCTTAACATTCACAATAATACCAATAAAATAATACCTAGGTAAGTAAATATTCATGTCATTGTGTATTTAATAATCATGAAATGTCAAAGTGTATATAAAATAAAACAAAAGTTAGGTACCAAACAAAAAACCAAATTCAGTATGCGAAAATTGGAGCAGGTCAGTCCCAAGCCTTATTGACCTCAATATAGTCTTTGACGGTATAAAAAGCTTTCTGGCACAACTTACGTTTAATAAATGATTTGAATTTATTAAGGCTTAGATCTTGAACGTGGCTTGGAAGTTTATTATAAAAGCGTATACATTGACATCTGAACGAGCCACCTATTTTCTTGAGCCTTGTTGTAGGTACAACAATTTTGTGTTTGTTTCTAGTATTTATATTTTGGATACTACTGTATTTTAAAAAACAATTTTTTGTGGGCATATAAAAGATCATCATAAATATACTGAGAAGGCACAGTCATTACATTTATTTCCTTAAATTTATCTCTGAGTGTGTCTCGGACTTAATTTATAAATTGATCTAACAGCTCTTTTCTGCAAAACAAATATAGTCTGAATGTCGGCGGCATTTCCCCACAACAGAATACCGTACGACATTACACTATGGAAATAGCTAAAGTACACTAAACGGGCTGTCTCTATGTCAGTTAAATTACGAAAGTTACTAACAGCGTATGCTGCGGAGCTTATCTTTTTTGTCAATTTATCAATATGTGGGCCCCACTGAAGATTAGCATCCAAAGTTAAGCCCAAGAATACTGTACTGTCTTTCAGGTTTCAATTCTTCGCCCTTTATCAACACATTCATTTTATAGACATCGTAGCCCCCTATCTAACTGTTACTTTTAATAAATGTGTTGATATAGGAACTTTTCCTGACCTCATGAAGAGTAGTAAAGTCATACCATTATTTAAATCTGTTAATAAAAATAACATTGGCAATTTCAGGCCTATTTCTATCTTACCAGCATTAAGCAAAATATTTGAAAAGTTAATACTTAAGCAGTTGCTAAGACATTTTAAATAGCCTCCTTCATATTGAACAATATGGCTTTACAAAAGGACGTTCAACTACAGATGCGGGTGTTGCTCTGCTGAAACACATATTTAATGCATGGGAGAAATCGCAAAATGCTATTGGAGTTTTCTGTGATCTCTCTAAAGCCTTTGATTGCGTGCACCATGACACGCTTTTGCGTAAATTACGTCATTACGGTGTCCAAAATGAAGCTCTCATCGTAATAAATTCTTATTTACACAATAGGTTCCAATGTGTAGATGTCGATGGTGTGAAATCATCCGGGCTTCCAGTTCAGTTAAGTGTTCCTCAAGGCTCAATACTAGGTCCATTCTTGTTCTTAGTGTATCAATGACTTACCATTCTTTTTAAATGATATCTGTGACGTTGTACTGTTTGCAGATGATACCTCTCTTATTTTTAAAGTAGACAGGAATAGACAAGAGTTTGACGACGTAAACAGTGCACTCTCAATGGTTACGGATTGGTTTACGTCAAATAACCTAGTTCTCAATGCTAAGAAAACTAAATGTGTGAAGTTCGTCTTCCCGAATGTTAGAAATCTAGGACCCAACATCGTCTTAGATAAAGAGCTGCTTGAAACAGTAGACTCGGCAGTTTTTCTGGGCATAACAGTAGATGCCAAACTTCAGTGGGGCCCACATATATCAAGCCTAGCGGGGAGGCTCAGTTCAGCCGCCTACGCTGTCAGGAAAATAAGACAATACACTGACGTTGCAGCACGGTTAGTCTATTTTAGTTATTTCCACAGCGTTATGTCCTACGGTATTCTGCGGTGGGGCAAAGCTGCTGATATTCAAAATATATTCATCCTTCAAAAACGAGCTGTCCGAGCAATTTATCAACTAGGAGCCAGAGTTTCTCTTAGAGATTTTTTTAAAGATATTGGTATTCTTACGGTAGCATCACAATTCATCTTCGCCAACATCTTATACATTAGGCAAAATATACACTTATACACTAAAAACAGTGATTTTCACAATGTTAATACTAGAAATAAGAACAAACTACGTGCTCCCTTTCACCGGCTTCATAAGGTTAATAACTCATTTGTTGGGCTAGGCATAACCGTTTATAACAAGCTACCCTCTTCTTTGCTAGATTTGCCTTTTAATGCGTTTAAAGCTCAAGTAAAATCCAACCTTTGTTCAAAGGCATATTCTTCAATTAACGACTACTTAAACGATAAGAATAGCTGGTCGCTGTAATTAACTCAAGACAATGTTTATGTTCTTTCTCTAGAATCAGCTTACTGACAGGGTATACGAGTTCGTATATTTATTTTAATTTTATTTGACTGTATAAGTCAATTAGTTTTAGTTACCTTCATTTATTATTGACATGATCCGCTCATTACAATGTTTTTTAATGAGTTGTATTGCAATAAGTGGTTAGCTAGCGACCTCGACAATTGATCTTAAATTATTCTTGCCTGAGCAACCGGCAGCGAGTTCGTCATGCTCCCGTAGATGTCACTGCTTGCGGTAGCGTCGGGGATCGGGTTGCCTCCTTCCCTCAAATATGGCGAGGGGGGCAATGGCTGATATTTGCGTTATGCTCGTGAACGGGTGCTGCTTGTGGTGACTGGTCGTCTTGCTGTCTATGGTTTTGATATTAAACTAATTGTTCTGTTAACTTATTTTACTTCGATGGTCCTAGTTTATCATTTGTGTTCACTTAAAAAATAATCCAATAATGCATATGTCAGATGTCACGCCCCTTATGCCTGGAGGCTTTTATTTGTGTATTAAGTTATGTTGTTTTTTTCATTGATTTTTTTATTGGTTTCTGTTTTGGGTATATTGGCGTGGCTAGCTTAAATATGGCAGATAATTTAATATGTTTTTTTTCGTGTTTCGGTTTTTATTCTTTGATTACCTTATAATTATATAATTCAATGGTTTTATAACTAAACAGACAGCTGTGCTGCTGGGGAGTTTGTTGCGCCACTTCTTCTTCCCAGCTAAAGCACTAGGAAGTGGTGAAGGGCGGGCTTTTTGGGGGGACTGTCTTATGTAATTTTGACGTTCGAAAAGTGCTGACTCTCAGCCTAGTTTGAATAAATGACTTTTGATTTTGATTTGTTTTTGGTTTATTAGGACCTCCCCTCCCATCGACGCGCGAGTGACAGGACGTGTCCCGTGTTTCTCTCCGAGATTTTAAATCATTTTATAAGTAGTTAACGGCTTTTTACGTAAAGTTTTCGGTTAAATGAGTGAACAATACCATCACAAACAATAATATCTACATACCAAGCAATCAAGTGTGTGTGCACATCGCTATTTTGCAATTTTAGTGTGAATCAAACATTGTTATTAACTCAAAAGTGAACGTGTCATCGTGCAGTGATTTACTAATTTGACCGTGACTGTCGGCACTAGACGTTTGTCACTTGCATGTTGCACGAGTAACGTCGGATTAGCTATTTTGCTCTACAAAACAAATGTTACCTTAGCGTGGTGGCTATTATCTCAGGCCTGTAGGTTCAAAGAGCCGTAGGTCGGTGGATCAAACCCGGGACGGACAAGTGCTTTTTGTGAATTTGATAAATTGTTAACTTCGTTTCTCAACAAAACAAATTAAATGCCAAGTATGTCTACACCGCGAACGCCTTCAAATCAACATATTCTTTCACGTTCCGAGTCCGAGTCGAGAATACGAAATCATGTGAAAGAGATGAGTTGTCGACCCACGATTATACAATTAATGTCACAAAAAGACCAAAGCAAGCGTCGAGGACCGCCAGGCGAGGACGTATCAATGGCCGAATTCAAAAATGAAATTAAAGAAATGATCCAAAACATGGCCAATTTACAGAATTTCCGAATGGACAAACTTGAGAACTATAATGTCGAAATAAAAACCTCAAATTCGAAGATAGAGGAGACATTTACCGAGATAGAAAAGTCTATGTCATCTGTATCCGATCAGTTGACCTCACTTCACGGCAGATATCCAAGAAGGAAAGTTATAACTCAAGCCTAACAGTAGAATTTATAAATACGCTAACTAAAACTAGTTTCCTGTCAGCTGTTAAAGAACACAACAAGCGAAACCCTAGCAATAAGATAAACTCAACTCACCTGGGTATTGATGCTCCAAAAATGCCAATATACATTGCAGAACAGTTAACTACCCATTCAAAACTACTATTCTACCTGGCGCGTAATTTTGCTGAAACAAACCAATCGGGCCCTGTCAGAATATCAGCGCTGCGTTATTTTTTTTTTTAAATATCGCAGCATTATGCTGAGATAGGAGCCTTTTTGGCCTCGCACAGGTATTTTTACTGGTTTTTGTTGTTATTCTGTTAGTTTATACATTTTTTTGTTATTTTTTTTATTTTATTTATACCTTAATTTTATTTTATTTACTATTTGTATTCCCTGTGCGTGTCCCAAATAAAATATTTTTCTTTTCTTTCTTTCTTTTTATACTTGTTTTGCTGGACCGCAGAAGGCCGCATTCTGTTGAAGAAAACCCCGGACTGCCCTTCCATTGTTATAAAGAATGAAATGCAACTTTACAAGATGTCTGCACCAAACGTTAAATGACTTGTATTGGTTCTGTGCTTGGGAAGCTCACATGTTCTGTTTTTGTCTAGTGTCTCAACTGTTTTCTTTATTAATATTACATACTTTGTTTATATTTTCAATTATCATGTTAATCTATGTAACCAAACACACAATTTTCATTTCAAAGAAACGTATTTCATACATACTTCACTACCATAATCCTATTACAAATACAATGTTCAAACACACCACTACACCATGTAAATCATTTTAATTACAATATGTCCCCACTATCTTCACCCTTCTTTCTTTTAGCCTTACGACCACCAGTTTACACTTAACGCTTCATAAAAATTATTAAATAATAAATGATATAATCTCGAATGTCGACGAATTTTCTGTATCAGAAACTCATACATGCACCCCTGAGGAAACCAAGTCATTTATTGGAAACTTAAGTACCTGGACTTCAATAATCACCCAAAATATTCGATCAATTAATTGTAACTATCAAAACCTACAAACACTTATTCACCGTATCAACATGGACTCTGACTTTCTGGTTCTTACTGAATGCTGGCTACCGTGTTCAAGTAACTCTTGTATTCCCACCCTACAAAACTATCTCACACTCGAAACTACAAAACACCTTAATTCGATTTATGCTAAGTCGACTCTAACAACCACATGTGAAGAACCGAATTTTTTCGGATCAGCTTCGGGCTTGCTTATTAAGTTGGATTCTGAGGTTGCTATACTTTGTGTCTACCGCTCACCCTCAAATGACAACATTCACCTTCTCCACGGCACTCAATAACATTCTTCCACCCCTTGTGTCATTCAAATCAGTTATTATAACTAGAGACATAAACTTGGATATTAAACCACTTCTCAAGACTCACGATCTCATGAATATCTTAGCACCCTGGCGTATCATGTATTCTTACCAGCTCCTATCGAACTTACTAGAGGTAATAAATGTTTGGACCACATCATGATTCGGACCAACCCGAAAGTATTAACTTTAGTTTACGATACAACGGTGACAGATCATTGCTCGTCTTTACTATGTCTGCACAATAGAAAACCTAAATTAACTCCTCAAAAAACTGTTTGTAAGGTTAATTATGACGCTCTTGATACTGCCATGAATAACCTGGACTTTACTCCCCTATACCATATATCCGACACAAATAATGCCTTGACAAAAGGTTCTATATCAGAATGCACAACAACTGTCAAAATGCCTGCTAGTAAAAGAATATTGAAGCCTTGGATTACCCCAGGTTTGCTGAGATACATTCGGAACACAGATTCACTACACAAAAAGGTTAAACAGTCAGGGTTACTGTTTAACCTTTAATAATCTAACTTTGAGTTTAACATAAAGACGGTACAGAAATTTCACCAAAACACTTCTTAAAAAAATTGGAAGAAAATATGATGCCGAAGAATTAAATAAGGCTTCAATAAATACTAAAAAACTTTGGGACAACATAAAAAATACTACGAATACACAAAAAAACACACTCACAGTCGCCGACTCAGTCTTGCAATGACGTAAATGATTTCTTCGTTAACATTGGGTCAAAGCTCGCGGAGAGGATTAGCAACATCCAAAACCCTTCACCCGGTTTACACGCTTCAAATAGCAACTCTTTCGCATTAGAGCAAACGGACCCTGATGAGGTTCTAAGAACTATAAACCTACTCAGAGTTGACGCTGCAACTGGCTGGGATGGCATTTCCCAAACGTTCTTTAGACGTTATGCCCGGACCCTGGTACCTTTCCACTGTCAACCTTTTCTTTCAATCAGCTGTATTCCCCACTTCTCTTAAACGGGCAATTATTCATCCTATTTTCAAGGGTGGAGACGGAAGCTTACCTAACAACTATGGCCCGATAGCAAGTTTCAGATCCTTGTCTAAGGTTCTCGAGCGCCTCATAAACATGCGCTTGATACACTATCTCGAACGCTTCAGACTGTTATCTCCTCAGCAGTTTGGATTTCGCAAGAACAAATCGACGTGTAACGCCGTTCACATGTTAGTAAACAATTTAGTAGAAAACTTATGTTGTCACAAAAAAGTTCTGACTATATTTCTGGATCTTGCGAAAGTATTCGACACTGTCCCCGTTTCCACTCTTCTACTCAAGCTCGAAGGTCTGGGTGTCAGGGGGTCTCCGCTTAATCTTTTCAAGAGCTTTCTTACTGATCGCATACAATCTGTTACTATAGAGAACTGCAGCAGTGATGAATTTTCCATTTGGTATGGCGTGCCTCAGGGTAGCATCCTGGGGCCTACATTGTTTCTCGTGTTCATCAACGACCTTTGCAATCTCCAGATTCCGAATGCCGAGATAGTTTCTTTTGCAGATGATACTGCCATTTTTTTTTTCCGCGAACACATGGTTGGAACTCCAAGCAGTTGCACAAGATGGCTTTAACTGTGCCTTGAAATGGCTGTACTCCCACACCTTGACCCTAAATGCTGACAAAACTAAATGTATCAATAACCAACGTTTCCCAACCTAAATGTGTCATTTCCCTAAAAGCTCACTCTTGTCCCTCACAAAATCAACCTGATTGCCTATGCCCTATTCACTCCCCAGTAGACAAAATCAAATACCTGGGAATAATTTTGGATAAAAACCTTAACTTTAAATCTCACATCAACACTCTTTCCGGCCGCATACGTAAGTTAATTGATATATATAAAACCCTCAGACATGTAGCAAACCCCTTAATCTTACGTAATGTTTACTTTGCACAAAGTCAATCATTTTTTATTTATTGTATTTCTTGCTGGGGTGGTGCGGCAAATAACGTACTAAAGCCTCTGGAGATCGCGCATAGAGCTATTCTGAAAGTGGCTACCTTTAAACACATACTTTTCCCAACTACGGAACTCTATAAGTCTTGTAACGTCCTTAAAGTAAGACAACTCTTTATTTTACACGTTGTCCTATCACAACACCAAAGAACACCTTTCCGCCAAATCTCCACACGACGTAAGGACATGGTATGCACTATTCCACCTGCGTGCACATCATTCATAAAACGATTCGCTATCAACCTTGGCCCTTCACTCTACAATAAAGTCAACAAGAAGGCCTCTATATTCAGCTCAACGACTCTCATTTGCAAAAAAAACTGTTAGCATTTCTTCAAAACCTTAACTACTATGACACTGAAGAATTCCTAAAGAAGTGATAGCAACAGACATACATACAACTTATACATCACACACCACGCATAATAACAGACACACACCACACTCCACACTAAATACTAACACCAACACACACTACACTGACTAAATCGTGGACGCATTGATTAGTCTTAACTTTTTACTTTTTTATTTAAAAAATCCAACCGTAAATATATTAACACGTGGAATTTTTAACTCTCCCACTACGACGGGATCGGAACTGTTTCTTCTAAACACAGGCTACCATGTAGCCTATCTGGGAGAGCAGTAATCCTCCCACTAACTAAATGTAAGCCAATCGCTGTTCTATTTTTATTTACTTGACCATGTATCTAGTCTTAGTTAAACAATAAACTTTTATTATTTATTATTATTATTACTATTTTTCATAAGGTCAAGAAACTCCCCACAGTCGATAAAATTATTGAAGATAAGAACTAGAGTAGGTGCTACAATGTCTATTAGACTTAGCAACTTCTACAAAATTTTACCCCACAGATCTGCAGTTCTTTTTACATTTAAAGTGTGAAAAGCTGTAATTATATCCCTACATGTAATATGTTCGAAATTAAATTCCGAATCGCAAAAATTTACATTTACCTTTAGCAAAGACTCAGCAACAGAAGGTGATGAGTTAAGGGATTTAGTAGTTGAAACGGGAATATCTGAAAAGAAGTTTTCGAAGGCCGCGGCGACTTGTGAGTCTGATTTTATTATGTTGTCATTAATAGACAGGCTGTAGTTAGTACTTCGGTTACTAGATCTTCCCGTTTCACTATTAATAATTTTCCTAGTCGTTTTAATTACGTTACTACTGCTTTTAATCTTCGAACCCAAATAACGCGACTTGGCCATAACATAACATGAGACTTAAACATAACTGGCGAAATCTGGGGGTACTATAGGAACACCACATCGTAGTAATTATGTTTTAAATGACTAGCTTCTTCCTGCGACTTCATCCATGGGTTTTTTTGTTTGATTTTGATAGTGGGCTATTTAACATCACGCTAAAACCCTTAGGAGCGGAGCAGAAAAACCAGTAAGTAATAGCGCGGGCAAGCGATGCGACGCGACGGGGTCGGGGGAAGTCGCGAGCAGACAAAATCGCAGGCAGACAAAGTCGCCAGCAAAGCTAGTGTTATTAAACGGGTTTTTATGGTGTCAAAAAAGGCATTTAAATGATTTACGGAATTAAATAAGGTTCTATAATGTTATATTTTTCTAAATAAATAGAATAATCAGTATATAATGTTCAAACTGCTGGGACACAGGCCTCCTCTTCGAGAGGGAGTGAGCTGTAATCCACCTCGCGGCCTCAGTGCAGGTTGGTAGATGTCCTATGTCTTAGAAGTTTTGGTTCTCGGACGTGCTGGTTTCCTCACGTTATTTTCCTTCACCGTTTTGAGAGCAGTGGTGATGAAATTATTTACAGAAATTAAAGTGCCTATTTGGTTTCTTATCATTTTATTGTGATTTTGTGTGTTGTGCTGTGTGTTTTGTGTGCACGGGATAAATGTTTTATCTATCTATCTCACTACATAGATTCTGCAGTGTTTCACTGCTACAATAAAATACATCAGTAACACAAGAGTTTTTCGATTCCAAGACAACGAGATGCTGGCTTCTAACCTAATCGCTTTAATTAAGAAATCAATACAGCGAAAATTTCGACTAGCCGAGAAACATAAAGTTAATACCCGTTAAGGTCCTATTTTCGGCCTGGAGCGAAATTCTGCTAAGTCAAGTAGAGTTACGTAACAAAATTAACGTTTGGAAAGATAACAGTAATTTTCATTAAATTTTGTCTTTTGCTTAAGATAATTCTGAAAGATTGCCGGGTACCGTTAAGATCACTGGAAGATTGTCTAGTAAACCCACCGTTAGGGCGTGTGTCCACCGCAGCCGTCACCGAAACGTCACCGAAAACGAGATTACGGCGCCGAAGTAGCGATTCAAGCATTGACTAAGACCGCGTGTCCACCGCACATCCGTCACCTGAGCCTAAGTTTCGAGTGGTTCGGCGGGACCGCAAGAACTCGACGCGAGATTGCGACGGACCAATGCCATACACAACACGTTTGATCGGACAAACTTGAACAAACGATCGCAGTCACCGAGACGTCACGTTCGGGCGAATAGTCTTGAATTTAAAGCTAGGCGAACGCGCTGTGCCTTTGCGCCACTAGTGTGGACAAGATCAAACGCTCGTTTTGGTGACGGCTGCAGTGGACAAACGCCCCTAAGATAATACGATTGCCGAGTACCGATACGTAATCCCGGAAAGACTTCAATTTGTAAGGATAGCACGTTTCGTTAATGCTTCTTGATTAAATCAAATGGTGCGATGTGTTTAATGAAGTGGCTATACGAAACAAATTTACTTTTGAAACGATTTTAAATAGGAAAATATTTAATCGGACGTCTAAAAACGAAAGTTGGACACTTCTTTACATAAATGAACCTCCATAATTTTTTTGCGCTTTTAATGTTGCACCCTTTTCCTAACTATAATAATATTATCAATGCGAAAGTAAGTTTGTTTGTTACGCTTCCACGCTAAAACGGCTGAACGGATTTGGATGAAATTTGGCACACAGATAGACCATGACCTGGGTAAGGTCATAGGCTTTTTCATCCTGGATCGCAGACGAAGTTGCGGGCAACAGGTAGTCTAAAATATTAGAGCATCTTTTTTTACTTTCTGGCATTGCCTCACTGTTGGTCGCAGTAACTAGGCTAGGGTGCCCCGACCTTATGGTGTAGGTTATGTTAGAACTGTTACCAAACGCGCTACACCCAAGTTGGTCGCAGTCAATTATATGAGGTAAAATAAAAGAGGCGCAATCATTATATTAGAGTGTTCATTAACATTTTAAGTATGCATAGTGGGAATTACTAGAGGTTCGATTGCCTTTTGTACTGCCTCGTTGGTCTAGTGGTCGCAAGAGCTACTGCTGAGCATGAAGAAGAATGCTGAGATGTTGAGATGAGAAGTCCTGGGTTCGATTCCGAGGTTGGGCAAAGTCCCGCCGTCCGGTAGCTCGCTGTCTGGTAAGGATCAGGCCGGGCATAAATAATTTCCTACAACTCAATCATCATTGGAATCGGCTTCCAGTCTAACCACATGCATCTGTACACCATTTTACATGGACCGACAACCTATCGGACCTCCACCACAGAGTACTCGCAAGAAAAGTCTGCGCGCGTGTTTGACCTTCAAGACCATGTACCTGCCAGCACTTTTAATCACTTTCGACATAATGATGGCGATTATTTACTTTGGAAAACACGGAACACAGTGCACTCTCTTGACATCTGATATAAACCTTGAGGTGGCGTTTTTTCCGATATCGGCCGCGCGCAGACTTATTTTGTGCGCACTCTAACTGTGCTAGCGGCTTCGCTCACAAGCTGTGTATTATATTGGAATTATAAGCAAATAGGAACGTGAAGTCTTCAACATCAGTTGATTTTGTTTATTGGTCGACTTTGTAAATAATAAAAACAATCACAATAACTGAACAACTGTTTGGGATCGAACTAGCGAACCCTGGAACCGTTAGGGTGGTTACTTCGTTGACAATTAAATTATCAACTAAAATAGACCTTCTTATACATGTCAAGATTAACTGCTAAGCTCCTTGTAGGTAAAGCGTGATGAAATTCATTTGAGAGTTTAAATCCGTATCTTTCTGTTTTTTTTAATCTCGCGGAAAAGTGTTTATTAATATGGCCATAATGCAAGTCGCCAGAGCCAATAGCGTGATTTTTGTTCATTGATTTATTTTACCTCTTACAAATATCTTGACAGAATTTTGACCTTATTCTATGGGCTGGACATGATATTAATATTTAATACGCAATAAACGTACATTAAGAATCTGCTATACGAAAACAGCAATATCTACTCAATTAAAGGTAAACATAAAAATACCTTCTTATTTATCTACCTTACTACTAAATATAGGTGTATCGTCAGTCTAACAACTTCAGTTATAATGTTTGTTAGACTGCTACTACAACTAAACATAACAATCAAACCTAAACACCGTTCTCTTTTATTATTTAACTTGCTGTTACCCGCGACTTCGTTTGCGATCAAGGATGAGAAGCCTAAGCTCTTACCCGTTCCGTTTCATTGGTGAAATCGGCGCTTAGTGGACTAGTGAGGTCGAATTCGTTTAAAGTATTATTTTAAATGCCAAATAAAACAAAAAATAATGTTTATCTTCGACCTACGTCATCATTTATTAAATTTAATTTGACTACTGACTATTGACTAATTGACTTCCATTAACCCCTTGAATGCCGTAGCTCCGTTTACCTAAATGCTCAAAATGTCGACGTAATTTCAAGGACTTTTAAATGTTTGGTAGTCATTCGGAAAAACGGAGAATACATCAATACACAGCCATTAAAGTGGCCTCTTTGTATAACTCGACTGCTTGTAATAAACTAGGTTACAACAATAATTTTGCATGATATCACTTAAGAGTTCCCCACAATCAAGTAAGGTACTATTAACTGGTGTAAATTCGAGCCCAATTTCTTTAACATGGTAATATCGTATGCGTGTGATAAGGCCGCAGGGTTCTACTATTCATGATGTTTGAATCCGATCCGCACCTGTCGGTATACGCATATTATATTGTTTAATACCTTGTTTTGACATGATTAATTTAAAATTTACACTAGATTAATTGACTACCTCGTTGGTGTAGTGACCCGGATTGGCATAAGCATAGCATAATCAGCCTATAGGACACAGGCCTCCTCTCTGTGAGAGGGAGTGGGCCGTAATCCACCACGCGGGCCCAGTGCGGGTTGGTAGATGTCACATGTCTTCGAATTTTTGGTTCTAAGACATGCCGATTTCCTCACGATGTTTTCCTTCACCGTTTTGAGAGCAGTGGTGATGAAATAATTTACACAAAGTAAAGCGCCTGTCTGGGTTCGAACCTACGACCAACAATTTGGGCAAATCGGGCAAATGCCCAATGTGCCTGTGTGGCCGATTGGCGGTCGACTTTCTTTTGCTATAAAACAAAGCATCGCGCGATACATCAATTCAAATAACGTTCTCTGCTGTCAAGTCGAGGACCTAATTCACTTTACGTTATAGTCGTTAGACTTTGAAAGGTGCATCGGTCATTCGACGGATGGGGCCGCAAACATGATGTAAGGCCAGTCCTGGCTTTCCAAACAATCGCCAGGATAAATTCAGTTGTGCTATGCAAATGTATTAAATTTAGTTTAAGAGACTACCTAATGGAGCTGTAATTCCAAGTGCTTCGCATTTGTCAAAACGATCTATTGATGAATTTAGATGGCGACGATATAATGTATAAATTAGCTGAGTGTAGTGAGCTTCTTCGGAAGTCATAGAGCAGATAACTTTAATAGGTAAAATTTAAAATAGATTGGACCGTCACTAAAATGTCCGGGCCGGTTTAAGCAGCCTAATTGCGTAACATACTCGTATTTTCGTAAACGATTACGACTAATCTGTTTGATTTTGACAGTTCAACAACTTTCATTGCGTTATTTACATTGTTGAGCAGAATTTTTAATCGAACTTATGAAGCAATGGATTAGCAATTTGTTTCAAAACAATTCAGATTCCGATTGATTGTGTATTACGCAATTAGGGTACCGGTCCCAGTCTGGGCCTGTCTACTGCTGGGCTAATTGAACAGACAGCTGTGCTACTGGGAGTTTGTTGCGCCATTTCTTGTTCCCAGCTAAAGTACTAGGAAGTGGTAGAGGCCGGGTTTTTTGGAGGTCTATCTTATGTAAGTCTGAGGTTCAAAAAGTGCTGATTCACAGCCTACTTTGAATAAACGACTTTCGGGCAAAGTGTTATTGAGTCTTTCTATTAGGGATTTCCCAGTGAAGTCTGGATGTGCCCGGTGGAAGGCAATAGGCTCGCCCCATATTACATGATAAATGATAAATGATTTTATTTCTGTAAGTAGGTTTGTACAAACACTTTTACACGTCAAACATTTTTTTTTAAACTAGATGAGGTTGGCGTATCCTATCTGACTACTCTGAGAAGAAAGGCCGAAACAAACTCAGAGGTTACAGTCTCTTTTAAAGTCCAGACATAATCTTGGTCAGGTCATGTTAAGACCTTGTGGATTGATGTCTGAAATGGTATTTTGAGGAAAGAACCACACAGATTAAGTGGACCTGTCCAGTCAGTGCACGCATTTGTCAGTAATCGTGCAGCTCAACTCAAAACATAAGGAGCTCAACGATTCGACGAACAATACCAAAGAAAGGACATTGGGTAGGCCGCATAATTACTCAAACCGTTAGACCAAGATTTCGATTATAACTAACTGAGATAATAAAATAAGAAGAAAACAAAATTAAAAAACAATGACCCACAGAGCCACATTAACATTCACAATAATAACAATAAAATAATACCAAGGTAAGTAAATATTCATGTCATTGTGTATTTAATAATCATGAAATTTCAAAGTGTATATAAAATAAAACAAAAGTTAGGTACCGAACAAAAAACCATATTCAGTATGCGAAAATTGGAGCAGGTCAGTCCCAAGCCTTATTGTCCTCAATATAGTCTTTGACGGTATAAAAAGCTTTCTGGCACAACTTACGTTTAATAAATGATTTGAATTTATTAAGGCTTAGATCTTGAACGTGGCTTGGAAGTTGATTATAAAAGCGTATACATTGACATCTGAACGAGCCACCTATTTTCTTGAGCCTTGTTGTAGGTACAACAAATTTGTGTTTGTTCCTGGTATTTATATTTTGGATACCACTGTATTTAAAAAAAAAAATGATTTTGAGGGCATATAAAAGATCATCATAAATATACTGAGAAGGCACAGTCATTACATTTATTTCCTTAAATTTATCTCTGAGTGTGTCTCGGACTTAATTTATAAATTGATCTATCAGCTCTTTTCTGCAGAACAAATATAGTCTGAATGTCGGCGGCATTTCCCCAGAACAGAATACTGTACGACATTACACTATGGAAATAGCTAAAGTACACTAAACGGGCTGTCTCTATGTCAGTTAAATTACGAAAGTTACTAACAGCGTATGCTGCGGAGCTTATATTTTTTGTCAATTTATCAATATGTGGGCCCCACTGAAGCTTAGCATCCAAAGTTAAGCCCAAGAATACTGTGCTGTCTTCAGGTTTCAATTCTTCGCCCTTTATCAACACATTTGTTTTCACATGCCTAACGTGATGTAGCGTCAACTTAATGCATTTAGTCTTCTTTTCATTAAGAAGTAAATTATTAACATTGAACCAGTGAACTATTTTTGAGATCGCATTATTTACATCGTCAGTAACCAGCTGCTGACGTTTGAGTTTAAACAAAAGTGAAGTATCATCTGCAAACAACACTATATCATGATTATCCTTTATGAGGTAAGGTAAGTCATTTATATAAATAAGAAACAAGAAAGGACCAGGAATTGAGCCCTGTGGAACTCCCATTGTTAAGATAGATCTGGGAGATTTTTCCCCATTAACGTCAACGCTCTGAATCCTTTTACTCAAGTATGAAGTAAGAAGATCCAGAGAGGCGTTTCGGATCCCGTAGTGGCGGAGTTTCCTGATTAACATTTCATGAAGAACGCAATCGAATGCCTTAGACAAATCACAAAAGATGCCCAAGGAATCGCATTTCTTCCCAAGCATTATAAATATGTCCTAAAAGTTCAACACGCCGGTGTCAGTTGAACGACCTCTTGTAAAGTCGAACTGTTTGCTATGTAATCATTTATGTCTGTTAAAAAATCTTTGCAGTTGGTATAAAATTAATTTCTCAAAAAATTTACTAAATGTAGGTAGTACTGAAATAGGTCTATAATTTGTGGGGTCTGATGTACTACCTGATTTAAACAAAGGTAATATATTTGTGGGGTCAGATTTACTACCTGATTTAAACAGTGGTATTAGGACCTCCCCTCCCATCGACGCGCGAGTGACAGGACGTGTCCCGTGTTTCTCTCCGAGATTTTAAATCATTTTATAAGTAATTAACGGCTTTTTACGTAAAGTTTTCGGTTAAATGAGTAAACAATACCATCACAAACAATAATATCTACTTATCAAGCAATCAAGTATGTGTGCATATCGCTATTTTGCCATTTTAGTGTGAAGCAAACATTGTTATTAACTCAAAAGTGAACGTGTCATCGTGCAGTGATTTACTAATTTGACCTTGACTGTCGGCACTAGACGTCTGTCACTTGCTTGTTGCACGAGTAACGACGCATTAGCTATTTTGCTCTACAAAACAAATGTTACCTTAGCGTGGTGGCTATTATCTCAGGCCAGTAGGTTCAAAGCGCCGTAGGCCAGTGGATCAAACCCGGGACGGACCAGCTCTTTTTGTGAATTTGATAAATTGTTAACTTCGTTTCTCAACAAAACAAATTAAATGCCAAGTATGTCTACACCGAGAACGCCTTCAAATCAACATATTCCTTCACGTTCCGAGTCCGACACTACGAAATCATGTGAAAGAGATGAGTTGTCGACCGACGATTGTACAACTAATGTCACAAAAAGACCAAAGCAAGCGTCGAGGTCCGCCAGGCGAGGACGTCAATGACCGAATTCAAAAATGAAATTAAAGAAATTATCCAAAACATGGCCAATTTACAGAATTTCCGAATGGACAAACTGAAGAACTTACAGCCTTATTTATAAAAATCTCGCTAACCATTAGTTAGCTACTGCTTAGCTAACCAATTAGTTAGCTCTAAATCAATAGTTTTAGTTAGTATATAAGTTTAAGTCCTGGCTGGAGGCCTTAATTTATTAGGGAATCCACAGGCAAGTCCGCTTAAGCAGACGACAACCGCATAGGTTGACCTGCGAGATGCCAAAAAAAAAAGCTCTAAATCAATGCTTAACTTTTCTTTATTTATAAACGCTAGTTAGCGGGTGATTAGTAGAGAAACGGAATAGAGGTGAAATTATGTATTCAGCACAGATTATAATCAAAATAGTCGACTACAAAACAGAATTTCAAAAATAAAGTTGTCAAACCCACGATTTTTGTATCTGTCGTGACTTTAACAGACGTATGTCAAAAAATACATCGGAAAATTTTAATTTTAATAAAATTATTTATTACGTTACTTCATTGTATTTCATTGATAATAATTTGCTACAATAATTGGAGTAAACTGGAAAAGGTATTTATCCCTGAATTTATATACACTTACTAATATAAACTAACCAAATTAATGTAAAACTGATGTAACATCAGTAGCCGATTATAGCTATGTTTTTTTCATGTCCTAGCTTGAATATACTCTTTTGGAAATGTATGTAGGTACTTATGTCTATTATATATTACTTCCTAATTCCTATCGCTGTTGCAACAGGGTTTCAGTGTATTTTAATAACAATTATTAGACTTGTTTACAGGTACAAGTTTGACTGTTGCTATGAAAGCCACTATTAGCACCTAGCACCAATACTATTCAACCGCAAAAACGGGGAGGGAGGAGACCATTAGGGCTGAGGCTACGTGGAATTGATGAGAAATGAGAGTGGCATGAGAAAAGAATGGCACAGTCCATGTCTTTGTAAGAAGAATATTGGAAATCAAAAATAGGGAAGTTATAACAAAAATGTTACTTTATTAAATATCAAAATAAATAGTTTATACAAAATGTCTCTTGTTATTTGTGTGCTACGTGGCTATTCTTATAGTTTATGGCCTTAGAACTGGCGTCATAAGATTAAGGGCACATGGGATATCACATTGGATAATAACTATCTCCTATGAGCTTCCTCACAAACTCATACCCTTAAAACCTCATGAATAGGTACCTACTGAGCCTACTCCTGTTTGAGTTTTCCCTATAAATCCTTTCATCATGTGTACTTCGAATGAAGAAAATGTAATGTAGAAAATCATTCTCGTAACGGATTTTAACGAGCTTCGTAGGTCTTCCTCGGTCTACTTCCCGCTGGCGTTTAAAAATGATTTAATTTTTTTCTGCGTAGTTCTGAAAGGTCGTAAAAGATTGTCGAATTCCATATTTACTAAGGCACAGCTCGATATTAGGAACAAAATAACCTCGAGGCAAACAATAATCCTACTGAATCGATCAGCTGACTCAAGTAAAAACCGCCATATTGCCTCTTAGCATCCTCTTAACAACCTACCGATGGTGTTTAAATTTGACAGCTACTAATCAATTGGTTAGCGAACTCTTAGCGCTAAACAACGTTTATGAATAAGAATTTGGCTAAACATTTGCTTAGCAATTGATTAAAATTTAAGACACGTTTATGAATAAGACTGTTGTCGATATAAAAACCTAAAATTCGAAGATAGAGGAGACATTTACCGAGATAGAAAAGTCTATGTCATCTGTATCCGATCAGTTGACCTCACTTCACATGGTGAATAAATTAACTGCGCTTGAAGAAAAGGTTGAATCCTTCGACCGTATCCTCACTCACCGAGTTAATGAAAACAAAAGGGCTCTTTATGATGCTTTGCTGGAACTATCAAAGCAACTCGAGATTAAATTGCAAGCGGCAGATATCCGCGATGTATCGCGGCAGATATCGAAGAAGGAAAGTTCTAACTCAAGCCTAACAGTAGAATTTATAAATACGCTAACTAAAACTAATTTCCTGTCAGCTGTTAATGAACACAACAAGCGAAACCCTAGCAATAAGATAAACTCAACTCACCTGGGTATTGATGCTCCAAAAATGCCAATATACATTGCAGAACAGTTAACTACCCATTCAAAACTACTATTCTACCTGCCGCGTAATTTTGCTAAAATAAACAAATACTTGTTTTGCTAGACCGCCGAAGGCCGCATTCGGTTGAAGAAAACCCCGGACAGACCCTCCATTGTTATAAATAATGAAATGCAACTTTCCAAGATGTCTGCACCAAACGTTAAATGACTTGTATTGGTTCTGTGCTTGGGAAGCTAACATGTTCTGTTTTTGTCTAGTGTCTCAACTGTTTTCTTTATTAATATTACATACTTTGTTTATATTTTCAATTATCATGTTAATCTATGTAACCAAACACACAATTTTCATTTCAAAGAAACGTATTTCATACATACTTCACTACCATAATCCTATTACAAATACAATGTTCAAACACACCACTACACCATGTAAATGATTTTAATTACAATATGTCCCCACTATCTTCACCCTTCTTTCTTTTAGCCTTACGAACACCAGTTTACCCTTTACGCTTATATAAATGATTAAATAATTAATGATGTAATCTCGAATGTCGACGAATTTTCTGTACCAGAAACTCATACATGCACCCCTGAGGAAACCAAGTCATTTATTGGAAACTTAAGTACCTGGACTTCAATACTCACCCAAAATATTCGATCAATTAATTGTAACTACCAAAACCTACAAACACTTATTCACCGTATCAACATGGACTCCGACTTTCTGGTTCTTACTGAATGCTGGCTACCGTGTTCAAGTAACTCTTGTATTCCCACCCTACAAAACTATCTCACACTCGAAACTACAAAACACCTTAATCAGAGCGATGGTGTGGTCTTTTATGCTAAGTCGACTCTAACAACCACATGTGAAGAACCGAACTTTTTCGGATCAGCTTCGGGCTTGCTTGTTAAGTTGGATTCTGAGATTGCTATACTTTGTGTCTACCGCTCACCCTCAAATGACAACATTCCCCTTCTCCACGGCAATCAATAACATTCTTCCACCCCTTGTGTCATTCAAATCAGTTATTATAACTGGAGACATAAACTTGGATATTAAACCCACTTCTCAAGACTCACGATCTCATGAATATCTTACCACCCTAGCGTATCATGGATTCTTACCAGCTCATACCGAACCTACTAGAGGTAATAATTGTTTGGACCACATCATGATTCCGACCAACCCCAAAGACCCAAACTTTAGTTTACGATAGGTACAACGGTGACAGATCATTGCTCGTCTTTACTATGTCTGCACAATAGAAAACCTAAATTAACTCCTCAAAAAACTGTTTGTAAGGTAAATTATGACACTCTTGATACTGCCATGAATAACCTGGACTTTACTCCCCTATACCATATATCCGACCCAAATAATGCCTTGACATAAGGTGCTATATCAGAATGCACAACAACTGTCAAAATACCTGCTAGTAAAAGAAAATTGAAGCCTTGGATTACCCCAGGTTTGCTGAGATGCATTCGGAACCGAGATTCACTACCTTTAATAATCTAACTTTGAATTTAACATACAAACGGTACAGAAATATCACCAAAACACTTCTTAAAAAAATTAAAAGAAAATATCATATTTTCTTTTAATTTTTTTAAGAAGCCGAAGAATTAAATAAGGCTTCAAGAAATCCTAAAAAACTTTGGGACAACATAAAAAATATTACGAATACACAGAAAACCAAAAACTCCGCCATGCAACTACTACTTCACTCACAGTCGCCGACTCAGTCTTGCAATGACGTAAATGATTTCTTCGTTAACATGGGGTCAAAGTTCGCGTAGAGGATTAGCAACATACAAAACCCTTCACCCGGTTTACACGCTTCAAATAGCAACTCTTTCGCATTAGAGCAAACGGACCCTGATGAGGTTCTAAGAACTATAAACCTACTCTGAGTTGACGCTGCAACTGGCTGGGATGACATTTCCCAAACGTTCTTGAGACGTTATGCCCGGACCCTGATACCTATCCACGGTCAACCTTTTCTTTCAATCAGCTGTATTCCCCACTTCTCTTAAACGGGCAATTATTCATCCTATTTTCAAGGGTGGAGATGGGAGCTTACCTAACAACTATCGCCCGATAGCAGTCCTCAGATCCTTGTCTAAGGTTCTCGAGCGCCTCATAAACAAGCGCTTGATACACTATCTCGAACGCTACAGACTGCTATCTCCACAGCAGTTTAGATTTCGCAAGAACAAATCGATGTGTAATGCCGTTCACATGTTAGTTAACAATGTAGTAGAAAACTTAAGTTGTCACAAAAAAGTTCTGACTATATTTCTGGATCTTGCGAAAGCATTCGACACTGTCCCCGTTTCCACTCTTCTACTCATGCTCGAAGGTCTGGGTGTCAGGGGGTCTCCGCTTAACCTTTTCAAGAGCTATCTTACTGATCGCACACAATCTGTTACTATAGAGACCTACAGCAGTGATGAATTTTCCATTTGGTATGGCGTGCCTCAGGGTAGCATCCTGGGGCCTACATTATTTGTCGTGTTCATCAACGACCTTTGCAATCTCCAGATTCCGAATGCCGAAATAGTTTCTTTTACAAATGATACTGCCATTACTTTTTCCGCGAACACATGGTCGGAACTCCAAGCAGTTGCACAAGATGGCTTTAACTCTGCTTTGAAATGGCTGTACTCCCACACCTTGACCCTAAATGCTGACAAAACTAAATGTATCACCTTCTCAATAACCAACGTTTCCCAACCTAAATGTGCCATTTCCCTAAAAGCCCACTCTTGTCCCTCACAAAATCAACCTGATTGCCTATGCCCTATTCTCTCCCCAGTAGACAAAATCAAATACCTGGGAATAAATTTTTGATAAAAACCTTAACTTTAAATCTCACATCAACACTCTTTCCGGCCGCATACGTAAGTTAATTTATATATTTAAAACCCTCAGACATGTAGCAAACCCCTTAATCTTACGTAATGTTTACTTTGCACTATGTCAATCAATTTTAATTTATTGTATTTCTTGCTGGGGTGGTGCGGCAAATAACGTACTTGAGCCTTTACAGTACCTTGCCAATTCATTTATGAAAATATTATGTATGTAAGAAAAAATCTACATCTTTTTAATAAAATAAGTGATAGACATAATTTGAATACTAGAAATAAAGATAAAATAGATCAACCATTTTTCAGATTGGCTAAAGTACATACATCATTTATGGGGTACTGTGTTAAATGTTATAACAAAATACCTTGTGATATATTGCAATTAAATGAAAGAAAATTTAAAATTCGTATAAAAAGTACACTTTGCAGACAAGCTTATTACAAATTAGAGGACTATATACAAGATAAGAATGCTTGGAAACATGATGGTCCAGCTCCATAGGACAATCCCGTCTAGACAAAATCACACTGGTTGCTAATTGAATTTTTTTTTAAATTTTTTTTTTACTTACTCACACACTGACCTATTCCTAGTTAATATTTTAGGAAAGTCAAATATTTTTACAGTGTTTGTAAATATGTGAGCACAATGTACCTATCGCGTCATTCATTTATCTGCCTTTGCTATATTTTTAGTTCTTCTTACCACTTGTGGTATAGTATTTTTATTCTTGGTGCATCGTCTTCACATATAAAAATATAATTAATAAAAAAAATAACATCACGCCTTGTTTCCCCGAAAGGTTGGGCAGAGGTGTACCTATAGTACACCCACATTTCGCCAGTTATGTTTAAGTCCCATGTAATAGGGGGCGAGCCTATTGCCATCAACCGGGCACAAATCCAGACTCCGGGCTGCTACTGAGAAATTCCAGATAGAAAAACCCAATAACACTTTGCCCGACCTGGGAATCGAATCCAGGACCTCATGCTCAGCAGTAGCGATTGCGACCACTAGACCAACGAGGCAGTCAATAATTATATAATTAATTAATGTCAGTTATATAATTAATGTATACAAATATTGTAAAATATTTTAAAAGAGTAACGGTGGAGTTTCTTGCCACTTCTTCTCCATACGAAACTACTTTTTGGAAGTGGCGCCTAGAATCAGTTATATTTTTATTGTAATTTTTGACGTTCAAAAGTGCCATTTGATGGGCCTATTTGAAATAAATGCTTTGACTTTGACTTTCAAAAAAGGCCTTAAAATGATTTACGGAATTAAATAAGGTTCTATAATGTTATATTTTTCTAAATAAATAGAATAATCAGCCTGTAATGTTCAAACTGCTGGGAAACAGGCCTCCTCTTCGAGAGGGAGTGGGCTGTAATCCACCTCGCGGCCTCAGTGCAGGTTGGTAGATGTCCTATGTCTTAGAAGTTTTGGTTCTCGGACGTGCTGGTTTCCTCACGATGTTTTCCTTCACCGTTTTGAGAGCAGTGGTGATGAAATTATTTACACAAATTAAAGTGCCTATTTGGTTTCGAATCCATGACCTTCATCTTGTAAGTCGGGGCCGTTACCTCTGGGCCACCCGTTAAACAAATGATGTTAGTTATTATTAATTTGTTATAATTTTATTGTGCTTTTGTGTGTTGTGCTGTGTCTTTTGTGTGCACGGGATAAATGTATTATCTCTCTATATTTCTACATAGATTCTGCAGTGTTTCACTGCTGCAATAAAAGCCATCAGTAACATATTGAGTTTTGCGATTCCGAGACAACGAGATGCTGGCTTCTAACCTAATCGCTTTAATTAAGAAATCAATACAGCGAAAATTTCGACTAGCCGAGAAACATAAAATTAATACCCGTTGAGGTCCTATTTTCGGCCTGGAGCGAAATTCTGCTAAGTCAAGTAGAGTTACGTAACAAAATTAACGTTTGGAAAGGCAACAGTAATTTTCATTAAATTTTGTCTTTCGTTTAAGATAATTCTGAAAGATTGCCGGGTACCGTTAAGATCACTGGAAGATTGTCTAGTAAACCCACCGTTAGGGCGTCTGTCCACCGCAGCCGTCACCGAAACGTCACCGAAAACGAGATTACGGCGCTGAAGTAGCGATTCAAGCATTGACTAAGACCGCGTGTCCACCGCACATCCGTCACCTGAGCCTAAGTTTCGAGTGGTTCGGCGGGACCGCAAGAACTCGACGCGAGATTGCGACGGACCAATGCCATACATAATACGTTTGATCGGACAAACTTGAACAAACGATCGCCGTTACCGAGACGTCACGTTCGGGCGAATGATCTTGAATTTAAAGCTAGGCGAACGCGCTGTGCCTTTGCGCCACTAGTGTGGACAAGATCAAACGCTCGTTTTGGTGACGGCTGCAGTGGACAAACGCCCCTAAGATAATAAGATTGCCAAGTACCGATACGTAATCCCGGAAAGACTTCAATTTGTAAGGATAGCACGTTTCGTTAATGCTTCTTGATTAAATCAAATGGTGCGATGTATTTAATGAAGTGATTATACGAAACAAATTTACTTTTGAAACGATTTTAAATAGGTAAATATTTATACGGACGTCCAAAAACTAAAGTTGGACACTTCTTTACATAAATGAACCTCTAAAATGGTCGCAAGAGCTACTGCTGAGCATGAAGAAGAATGCTGAGATGTTGAGATGAGAAGTCCTGGGTTCGATTCCGAGGTTGGGCAAAGTCCCGCCGTCCGGTAGCTCGCTGTCCGGTAATGATCAGGCCGGGCATAAATAATTTCCTACAACTCAATCATCATTGGAATCGGCTTCCAGTCTAACCAGATGCATCTGTACACCATTCTACATGGACCGACCACCTATCGGACCTCCACCACAGAGTACTCGCAAGAAAAGTCTGCGCGCCTGTTTGACCTTCAAGACCATACACCTGCCAGCACTTTTAATCACTTTCGACATAATGATGGCGATTATTTACTTTGGAAAACACGGAACACAGTGCACTCTCTTGACATCTGATATAAACTTTGAGGTGGCGTTTTTTCCGATATCGGCCGCGCGCAGACTTATTTTGTGCGCACTCTAACTGTGCTCGCGGCTTCGCTCACAAGCTGTGTATTCTATTGGCATTATAAGCAAATAGGAACGTGAAGTCTTCAACATCAGTTGATTTTGTTTATTGGTTGACTTTGTAAATAGTAAAAACAATCACAATAACTGAACAACTATTTGGGATTGAACTAGCGAACCTTGGAATCGTTAGGCTGGTTACTTCGTTGACAAATCAACTAAAATAGACGTACTTGTACATGTAAAGATTAACTGCTAAGCTCCTTGTATGTACAGCGTGATGAAATTCATTTGAGAGTTTAAATCCGTATCTTTCTGTTTTTTTTAATCTCGCGGAAAAGTGTTTATTAATATGTCCATAATGCAAGTCGCCAAAGCAAATAGCGTGATTTTTGTTCATTGATTTATTTTACCTCTTACAAATATCTTGACAGATTTTTGACCTTATTCTATGGGCTGGACATGATATTAATATTTAATACGCAATAAACGTACATCAAGAATCTGCTATACGAAAACAGCAATATCTACTCAATTAAAGCTAAACACAAAAATACCTACTTAATTATCTACCTTATTACTAAACACGTCTGTCTAACAACTTGTAACAACTTAAGTTATAATGTTTGTTAGACTGCTACTACAACTAAACATAACAATCAAACCTAAACACCGTTCTCTTTTATTATTTAACTTGCTGTTACCCGCGACTTCGTTTGCGATCAAGGATGAGAAGTAGCCTAAGTTCTTACCCAGATCATGGTCTATATGTGTGCAAAATTTCACGCGTTCAGTTTCATTGGTGAAATAGGCGCTTAGGAAACTAGAAAAGAGGTCGAATTCGTTTACTGATGCATGCTGATGGTCAGAATACCCGTTGAAGCCGTGGTTGCTGGCTGGCTGTGAGACTCGCCGCTCTAAAGCTTGCGGGAGTGATGATGATGATGACGTCAATGGTGGGCAACTGCCCAACGTTTGATGTCGGGAAGTTGTATATCCTATCTGCGCGGTAAACTCTGCTTGCGCGATGCAGGATTTGTCTGACGACAGTGTGATGCGTTTGTTCGCATGTGGCGGTGTAGATGCCGCCACAAAATATTATTTTGAATGTCAAATAAAACAAAAAATAATGTTTATACTCGACGTCATCATTTATTTAATTTAATTTTACTACTGACTATTGAGTGATTGACTTACCTTAAGTACATTAAGTAGATAATAGATTAGTTTCAACAATTAGCAAACATCATTAGTCATTTTAAAATCCTCTTTGACTACTTTTTGTATTCATTCTATCAACTGTCAACGTTCACAAAGAAAAGTACGAAGATACCTAACGAATATGAATATAGACAAGCTACCTTTTTTAAGTCCGTTAAAAGCGTGATGCTTACAAAGTAAAAGCTGAAGCCTTTCAAAGAGAAACAGCGACCAAAATCTTTGATGGGAATCAAAGATCGATCTTTACGAACAAAAAGCGATTGAAGCCTGCTAAATCGAAAATCTTTAAAGAGAAAAGATTCGAGCGTTTCGAAAGTTCAAAGCAAAATATCAACATGAAATTCTCGAGAGATCAGTGAGGGTTACTCTCAAATCTCATAAAATTCAATTGTTTAACTGTCAAGATCTCAAGCTCTGATTGGGGATGAGAGGATGAACGGATAACCCGGGTGGTGCGAGTAATCCCGGCTATCCGGCACTTTTGCCCTCTTCACAAAGTAACCCAAACGAATTTGGGGATGAGTGGATAATTTGGGAATTATGGTTTGCTTATACTTCTTATTTTATTTTTGTTTTTTATTTGTTGTCGAATGCTATTCTTGACCTTGATAACGCCTGATGGAAAGCGCTAGATGAGCTCTATAATGGAACGAGCGTGACTGTTCACTCTTGCTTTGAAGGCAGACGGGTTTAATGTGGAAGAGAACACAGACGCAGAGAGCTCCACACTTTGGCTGTGCGCATTGGAAGTGTTGAGGAGAAGCATAGAATACGCAGGTCGGAATATCAACCAAGTGCTAATGGTACCCTACAGTACGTCTAATAATCCGGCGATAGTGGGATCAGTTTGTGGAGCTCCTTCGCACACTCTTCGAAGTACAGTCTCTAGAAGACCGACAGGCATGCAAAGCTTCTTATCGCACGTTATAATCTGCGCTGTTAGCGAATGAGAGCCAGACAGGAAAATGTGTACAAAAGTGAAATTAACTTCGTTTCAACCGTAGCCAACGACAACTCTCGACTGTTTTTGTTCGTTCGAGTTTACCGACAAAATAAGGTACATAAGTTACCGCCTAGCATCAATTAACTTACTGTACATATTAACTCATTGTTTCCACATGGGATAGAGCGGGTAAAACAATGTTACTAACTATCGAGAGAGCTCAGAGGCCGATTCTTAAAGTGTCTACTTTCCTCCTTTTTATTTTTCGTACTAACCTTCTATACAAATCTTGTGAAGTATTAACTATGTATAATGGGCATTGTATTAAAACATCACACAGCTCAACCCTACAGTACTGAATATACAAATAAAAGACGTAAAGACATAAACTGTTCATAAAATACAACAAAACATCCGTTTGTATCCAAATTTACTTGTACCTCGGTCCTCTCCTAAATAGACTAAACTCGAAAGCAAACATTTATTCCCTAAAGCACACAAATTGTAAGAGAATTCACAAGGAGGCTCTCCAGAGTATTTCTTACGAAGATACACAGAATTTACTAACTGTGTTAAAGTAAATAAGTACCAACTACGCTTTGGAATGGGCAAATAGCTTCATTTTTCTGACCGACCGACCTTGTCAATTCAAATGTCTGTCAGTGGTTAATCCTACTAATATTATAGACGCGAAAGTTTGTGAGTATGGATGGATGTTTGTTACTCTTTCACGCAAAAACTACTGAACGGATTTGGATGAAATTTGGCACACAGATAGTTTATAACCTAGATTAACACCAATAGTACTTTTTATCCCGATACTACCACGGGATCAAGATTTATGCGGGTGAAACCGCGGGGAGCAGCTAGTTTATAATAAATGCGTTGAGTTTTGTTTTAGGTAAAACTTCACAACATCATACAATCAACCAATTTGCCCGGCCTTTTCCAATCCATGTTGGGGTTGATTTTCAGTCTAACTGGATGCAGCTGGGTAGCAGTATTTTTCATGGAGCGACTGCCTATGTGACCTTCACAACCCAGTCTCTGCACTCGTTTGTGGAAACTTCTGACTACACGAACGACTGACGACGTTATTTCAAAACAACATAACAATAGGTACGAAACCATAACTCCAATGAAACTACAATTCACTTTGTTTCCGTGGAAATGGAAATCAATCAATTGTTAAATATTTTCAAGCCTAGGAATAAATAGTGAATGCAAACGGTACGGAAATGGCGTTGCGTATTGTGGTTTGATGAATGTATTGGTGGGTAGGTGCTGCTTTTTATTTTTCTTTTGTTTCTATCTATATCATCGTACTGTCTTTATCGATAGTGTAAGAGCTTAGAAAAACAAGGTAAAAGATTGATACTATATTTAATTAAAAATACACATTATGTGGTACAACAAGATGTTAGGTAGGTGTTAAACCGTCGGTGTCCGCGAGGAAAGAGAACGCCCACCTCGGTGCAATACGGCAGCTAGGCGCGGCGCCCGCTCGTTACTATCTTCGCAGTTGTCAGCTTCATGATGGTTGTCGAGCGCCATCTGTTGCCTTAGAATAGGTTAATTAAATAAACGAAAATTATTATTTCTATTTTAAGTACCTAAATCAGTAATAACAGCCGCAGGGGAATTGATCAGGTTCAGCTACACTTGCCGCGGTTGGTCGGTGGATGGGTCACCATCTTTACATACCAAGACCCCTACGTGCCTTGGAAAGCACGTTAAGCTGTTGATCCGGGTGTTGACTGTCGTTACGGGTCGTCAGAAGCCCGAAAGTCTGACATTGAGTCTTACCAAGGTGTCGTGTTACTCAGTAACTGGGTTGTGGGAAGTTAGGAAAAGGCTAGATAGATTGATTGAGTGTGCTATGATTGGGGTCCAGGTCATTATTGTTAATTTATACACAATTAATACTACAAAGGTATGAGGAACGGGTGTAAAGTTCACTCATCCTTCATAGGAAAGGGAGGATCCTCCGACCAAACGAGTGTCGTGTCTGGTGAGCAACTGCCCGACGGATAGTGTCGGGAAGTTGTATTTATGCCTTGTATTTATGACGTCACGAAAAATCGTGCATCGCGAAAGCAGAGTTTACGCGCTAGTTGCGCGGTAAACTCTGCTTGCGCGATGCACGATTTTGCGTGAAGTCAGTGTGGTGCCTAGTTCGCTTGTGGCGGTTTAGATGCCGCCAACTGAACTGAACTTATGAATATCATTCATAACTGTTCGGCTTTCGTTTTCTGATTAAATTGTTGATAGTTTTTTTGACATAACCTATTAAACGGTAACGTAATTCAGTCCGTTTCTTTGTAGCGTTTATAAAGGAGCAGACTTTAAAATCATGCCGTGAGTTTTATACAACTTCTAGCACCCATTCTAATTTTTGCTTTATAATTATGCAATAAAAGTTACATTTCAATGACTTAATAATGGCTATACGTTTTTTTTAAATACTTTATTAAAAAGAACCAGTTTCTTAATAATTGATTACAATCTAGCCTATACGACTAATAAGCAATTTTAATCTAACTTAATTTGTTACGTGATAATTATTTTAAAACTTAGAATATTGCTGATTGAACATTACACAAGTCCGTTCCACTTTCTTAGAGTCTGATAATTAATGATATAAACACTTTGTTCATGTGTTATTATGTGTCACTCTCACTATTATTTCTACACTTTACACTACACTAACTAAAAAGGTTTAGTTCGTTTTAGTCTTCGCACTATATTTGCTTGGTCTAACAGCTGAATTGCCTCGATGTTAACATGTCGGTGGAGTCGGTGTTCATGGCCCTCAGCAAATTTTTGATTATATTGGTGACGGGTTCCATTTTTAGGTCACGGTGGAGGTCGTCATTTCTTATATACCAGGGCGCATTTACAATACTCCTGAGTACTTTATTCTGGAATGGTTGTATAATTTTGATGTTGTTCGGCTTAGTACAGCCCCACAGTTGAATACCATATGTCCATATTGGCATAAGAATATGCTTATATACTAAAATTTTGTTATGTATCGAAAGGCAGGAACCCCGTCCAATCAACCAAAACATGTTTTTAAAACACATGTCTAGTTCCTGTCTTTTCTTTTTGACGTGCGCTTTCCAGCGCAGTTTTGCGTCAAGCTTATGCCAAGGCTGTATTTGCATATGGCACTTGTTGGCCATTTATGAAGGTTGGTTGGTAATCACAATTCCTGTTGGTGAAATCAATGTGTAGTGACTTCGATTGATTCAATCTGATTCTCCATTTTTGTGCCCAGTCATGAATTTCGTTTACAGCGATATGTCCCTTTTTGATTGCTTCCGTATGGCATGACCCTGTAGCCATAATGGCAGTGTCGTCCGCGAAGGTTGCGATGGTATTATTTTCCAGTTCTGGCATATCATACGTATACAACAGGTATAGGACTGGATCCAGCACACTACCTTGAGGCAGGCACGCCAGCTTTAATAATTCTTAGATCAGAAAAGGCACCCTCGTGCCTTACTCGAAACATTCTATCTGTAATGTATGATTGTAAGATATCGGCAAAATCATTGGGCAATATTAGCCGTAACTTGTATATTTTAACCCTTATGCCAAACTCTATCAAAAGCTTGTGACACATCAAAAAATACGGTGGAGCAGACTTTTTTATCTTCAAGCGTTCTCTCAATGCTGTTGGTGATTCTATGTACTTGGTCTATTGTTGAGTGTTTCTCTCTGAAACCAAACTGATGGTCAGAGGTTTCTTTCGTTTATTATAGGTTTTAGGCGTTTTAAAAACAATTTTTCAAACAGTTTCGATAAAATAGGCAACAGGGAAATGGGCCTGTATGATGAAACTTCGGTAGGCGGTTTACCGGGCTTTACAATCATAATCACTTCAGCAACTTTCCATGGCTCAGGAACATGCTTTACCACGAATGCAGCATTGATGAGCCGAGTTAGGTTAACGATGGCTTTACGTGGAAGGTGTTTTAGGATTTATCCCGTAATAAGGTCATACCCTGGGGATTTTGTGAGGTTAGTAATTTGAATTTCCTTTGCAACTTCTTTCGGGGTCACAAGCTTAATTCTTTGATCTTGCAGAATATTGGCAAACTGCAAGTTATCCACAGACCGGTCATTTGGCTGAAAGGTTTCTTCCAGGTGATGTGCAAATCTTAGAGCTTTTTGCTCATTGCTTATGGCCCACTTTCCGTTAATATCTCTGATAGTGGGGATTGGTGTAATTCGCTTTGTGAGTAACTTTGTCGCTTTCCAAAGAGAGTATTGCGTTGTATGGTCGCTGCTTAACTGACGTAGGTTATTAGTAAAAGCCTCATCTTGAAAAGTTCGTATTTCTCTCTTCAGTCTTTTAGTAAGGTTATTCAATAGAGTTTTATCTTGCGAGAATCTAGTTCGCTGCCACGTTTTTCTTTGAGTCCTTCTTTCATGTAATAGGTCTATTATTTCCTTTGGGTAGGTATTTGCTTTAAATTTGTTCGTAAGCTGTGGTGTGTTGTTCCATGCACATTGTTCAATATTGTTGTTAAACCTGTTAACTTCAGAATCAAGCTGATCTTTTCTTTTTAATGAAGTTTTTAGGTCAATAGTATTTTCTAGGTCTATGCTAAAACTTTTCCAATCTGTAAACTTGTTAACTAATGTCAAGTAATTTTCTCTTAGTAATATTTTGTGATTTAATTGTAATAATATCGGAGAGTGATCGGAGTTCATGTGGTACCCCCTCTTCCACCCTCAGATAATTGATAGAAATATTTTTGACAATGAAAAAGTCGATGAGATCTGGTACTTTCTGGTGGTCAGTCGGCCAGTATGTAGGTTTTCCAGTACTTATGACCTCACAGCGCATGTCTTTCACTGCACTGAGAAGCTGTCTTCCCTTAGTTGAAGTTAATCTCGATCCCCAATGTGTTCTTAGCATAAAAGTCACCGCCTAATCTAAATCTCTGCCCAAAGAGTCTGAAGAAGTTTCCATATTGTTCTTTGTTTATCGTGTGTCTTGGGGGACAGTATATAGCCGCTACTGTCAAATTAAATTTATTTGTTTTAACTGATATCGCCACAGCTTGCGTGTCTGGCTCCTCGTATTTACACTGTTCGTAATGACAGATATTTTCCCTAATAATGACCGCGCTACCTCCTCGTGCCGTGTTGTTAGGGTGCAGGGAGTGATAAACCTTATAGCCTCTAAAATTTACAAAGGACTGTTTAGTGAAGTGCGTTTCAGATATCAAACACACATCAATATTTTCTGTGTCTAAGACTACTTGCAGCTCATGTAAACGGACTGCTCCGTTGGAATTCCAAGCCATTATTTTAAATGTGTTATTCATGTTGGATTTGTAATGCGCTTGACTCTAATTTCTCTAGTCTCTTGTCAAATGAGGATATGTACTTCAATATCTGGTAGAGCTTGTCCTCAAGACTTGATGGTTTTGGACTTGGTTTTACCGCTTGTACATATGAGACACTTTTAGGTGTATGTGCAGTTATTGCGGATGACGATGCAAACTGTGCACTTTATTTTGCTGTCTGTTTGTCGGAGTTTTTAACAATTTGCTTAATGGCAGGGTTGTTAGGTGGATTGTTTTTTGATTTTTTGTTTTTAATCATTTGCATCATCTTGGCAACTAAACACCCTCTGTAGTTGGCTGGGTGAGGTAAGCCACAGTGGACACACTACGGTTTTTCTTGCTCGGGTTTGTTGCAATCAGCTGTAAGGTGTTTGCCTGTACATTTAACACACCTCGGCTCTTTTGAGCAATACTTTTGGGTATGACCATAAGCCTGGCATCTCTTACACTGCGGTATTATTTTAGACGTTTTAAGCGGGGTTATTTCAACTTTACACCCTAATATATGTTTAATGCCGTACATTTTACTGACATCTTCGTCATTCTTGAACGACAGTATAAACATGTTCAGCGGTTCTTTTGTTCTCCAGCTTAGTTTGTTAATTGCATTTTCTATCTGGAATCCTTGAGACGTTAAATCATCTTTAGTCCGATCCGGTAGGCAGGAAGAATGCAATTTTTTTGCCACTACTCTTATTGGCCTGGACTGCTTATCCTCATATGAGTGCCATAGACAGTTATTTTCTGTTAAGCGACGAGCAATCACTCTGTAAGACTCTTCAGTTTTGGCATTTATTTTAACACTATTACCGCTTAACATTTGGCGGTAAATGTTTCTACTGGCTGAGATTCAGTCAAAAAGTCTTAGAATGTTTGAAAATTCTTAACACCGTCCACTACGATTGGAGGCGGTGCTAGATTTTTTTTATTAATATTCTTCTCTTTGTTGTTGTAGTCTTGCTGCTGTGGAGCGCTAGTTCTGTCTTGTTGTAGTGGTGGAGGAGTAAGGGACGTGTTCAACTTCCTTCTTTTCCTGTTTTTCGCCCTAATCTAACCAGTCTCTTTGGCGAGTTCATCCTCGTCCGTGCAATACTCAACATCACTTTTCGTAGGCTGAGCAGGTGGTATGGTCTCACTGATCTGTTTACCTGAGGGTTCTTCTTTCTCCTGTGTCTTTAAGCATTTTAGTTGCCCTTGAAGATCTTGTACCTGTTCCTGCAGGCTTTGTATGTGACCGTTCAGTTGACGTACCATTTGTTGCAGGTTTTCTCTGTCCGTTTTCTCCTGGATGTAACAGTCATACAGCTGCCTTTCCAGATCAGTTTTAATTTTAATAGACTGTTTTGCAGCCATTGTATAGTTTTAAGGTGAGCGTAACCAATTTTAAAATATACACTTCATGACGATTTCCGCACTTGTGACTAGGTCATCGCGGTGGCCCCGATAGATCGACGTACACCGCGACGACGGTATTATGATGCGTGTGCAAAATACTCTTCACTAGAGCACGCGCGCGCGATCGGTACGTCCGACCACGATAGTAGTTAAACACTCAATGGCTATACGTAAAAAAAACGTGAAGGTGCTCCTAAACTTGAGAAGAAGACGTTTCGTGGTTTTTTCTGTAATGACATACATAACATCACGGCTGTAATTCACGAAGAGTTTTTTTTTTGGATTTATCAGGAGTAGGAAATCCTCATGGACGCCCAGACTGCCTCACTTATGAGCCAGGCTGGGCAGTGCCGGAGCTTACCGGCTAAAACCAACTTCTGCCTCAGCTCAGTCACGGTAATAATATCATACAGTATTCCAACTTCATACAAACGGACGAAGCGCGAGCTATGCCTACGCGCCTCGCTCAAGGCATGCGCGCGGCATGTAGACTGTCTCGACTGTGCCCGTGTGCCGTAGTGACGAACGGGCGGTGTGTTGTTTTTTTAATAATTACCGCGCAATTTTTTTACTAAAACTAAGTTCAGTACATATTTAATATGACGAGTATGATATATTGTGCTGTTTATGGTTGCATGAATTCTTCAATAATAATCTAAAAAAAGTTATGTCTGGATGCGTTCCAGAGATAACTTTTTTTATGATGATGATGATGATGATGAATAGAGTAAAGGAAAGTGATTGACACGAGTCAAATAGGTAGTTATAGGCGGTTCATGAATCAGGAAACGGTAGGTACGCTTGTGTTAAAACCTTAGGCATGTGTGTTTTGTTTTGTTAGTTTGTATTATTCAAAGTAAATACAAAGACAAAGTAAACATTTTATTATTAATAATAGTTGTTTATTGTACCGTCTGCCTCACACTAGATAGTTGAAATTTTCTCAGCTTAAGTATTTCTGCTGCTGCTTTATCCACTAGAAACCGTTTTTTTCTCGGTATTAATAACAACAACAATAGCTAGACTCATGAAATACTCACAGGATATTTAGATGTTTGAGAGGGTTGTGATTTTAAAACATTCGTAGCCAGCTGTTCAGCTTGGCAATGGTGACCAAAGATTTTTTGTTTTGAGTTGTTGCGAGTTGTAGGTACCTAGTTATAAGCTGAGATAAAAAGTTATTAAAATTACTCGTCAGCTGTTTCTTGCATTTTAGTTGAGTAGGTAGGTGTTGTTGTTTAAAAGGAATGGAGTCAAAGTTTCCCAAAACAATTTATAATTAAGCTTTATATAAGAATGCAGATTTTATACTTTGTAATTTAATAATAAAGCATTTCGTACGTCTCAGTCGAGGCGCAAATATTTGATTTTTCGTTCGCAAATTTATAAGACCGATTTGTTATTCAAACATAAACATGGTTTTTTAATTAAATCTACCAATAAAAAACATCACGCATTTTATTGAACACTTCCTATTCAATTCACAAAGTATTTTATTTGTTTATATACAAAAGTATATTTACAATCACAAAACTAAATCGAAACACAAAGTAGGCAAATTTAATTAAAATGTTGGAGGCGGGCAGCCCTTCGCATGTTTACGTACCGCGCGGCTGTAGGCATTTATTTTAAAGATACGGCCGAGTTACAATACTGTATGATATTATTACCGTGGCTCAGTGTTCCTCTGCCATGATCAGAGCCCTGAGTAGAAAATGTTGTTATAGTTGTCGTTTTTTTTGTGCTGTCTTGTTTTATCAAGTGGACATTTCCTGGAAGCAGACACCTCACTGCGTCAATTTTATTCCATAAGTTTTGTAACTTTATTTTATGTATGTTTCGGGACTTTCATAACAAAAAAAATACATTTTACATTATTAATAACTAATTAATTTACTTACCTCTTTTTTGTGGTTATACTAATTCCAATAGTATTTTTATCTATAACTTAATCTACTCTATATATTGCTACGGATATCCTTATTTATACATACATTATAAAATATAATCGTATTTTCCTATTCTCTTTTATTACTTATAATTCTTATCTTATAAATTTTTATCTTTATTACAAAACAGAGTTGTCGTTGTTCTCTTTTTACAAATCCTGGCAGACTGTTAACTGTTATTCTTAACTTTGTTATAACTGAGACTCTGTCCTGCTTCTCACTGAGGCATTTCCGGCTCTTAACCTGTGCTTCTTTTTGTTTCAGGTACTGGTCGACTGGTGCAGCACTTTGAATGCGGCGTCTCCTGGTGTTGACCTCTCTCTTAACATCAGCGTACTCATTTGACCATCTCGTTAAATTGGGTTTGTCACTAAATTTGATTCTATCTATAATGATATCACATCATTATAGATAGAATCGGTTTCACTACTAGTCATGATTAATTTCCATGTAATAGGGGCGAGTCTATTGCCATCAACCGAGGGCAAATCCGGACTCCGGGCTGCTACTGTAAAATCCTAACCTAACCTAACAGAAAAATCCAGTAACTCCACGTGCGTAATGTACGTAAAAATATTGTAATTTCGCGCACTGGATCTTCAACACACTGCTTCGCGCCGAGAGTAAAAAATCCAATAGTGTGATTTTTTGACAAGCTGGCATGCACTTTGTTGGGTTCTCAGTGCTCGGTTTAACACCGAGAGTTGAAAATCCAGTGCGCGGACCAAAGATGTAGTCCCCTTCATTAATGAAAACGTAAATATGGTGTCTATCAGTTAAGTATAATAAAATTATATTTGTTACGTGAACGTGTAACATAGAACACAGCCTGTTTGTAATAAATCCTCTTTCGAGACGGTTATAGTCTAGTTTTCATAAACTCCAACAAACACTCGACGATTTTACTCGAAAATTTAGGCAGAAGCGTCATATTTCACATGTTATACCAAGGGAAAATACCCGGTTATACCCGAGTCTAGGCAACTATCCGGATTACCCGGCCCGTCTATTACGGTTAATGGCGCTTAAGCCCTAATTTATTAAGGATTAGTGCGGTTACACTGATTATGTTACATGAGAGGAAATAGCGCTTGAATTAATAAAGGAATATTCATGAAGACATAACGAGTTTGAAGGAACACCTTCATATATAAACTCACGCCTGCTTCCCATGGGGGTAGGTAGAAACTGCAGAACGCCACCTGCTACGCTCCTTACATACTCCTTTTGCACCGTTGGAGATTGGCCACGGCAGTATGGACAGATGTACTCAATTCAACATTGTTGTGTCTTCAGAAAATTATCTTTAAAATACTCGATGACATGTCTTAACACTTCCTCAAAAAAATAAAACAAAACTACAATGGCATTTCTGAGATATTTATAAAAATGTAATTGCTATTTTGAGGTTATGCTCAACCACAGAATGAATTGAAAAAAGCTATTTAATTGAATCTTAATGTGTTTACGAGTGAGCTTTGTGTCTTTGAAGAACATTTGTGTAAAATCTGTAGCGGTTAGCCTGTGTTCTAAGTACAAAATATCAAACTACGATAAAAGACGATGTTCATTCTTACCGGTGGCGATGGTGAGATCCAAACTTGTAAAATGTTCATGAGATTATTCGAAATCTCCGACCACATGAGTGTGCACGTAAGTGGCGTTAATCTCAAAGAGCATTTGACACATCGCTCCACTGGTGCACTCGCCATGTTCAATATATCACAACACAAAAAGTCCTGTCTTTAGTAATAATATATAACACACACGGTGCAGCGGCGTTGGAAGTATGTTTATTTTCAGTGATTTAGCAGCAGTAACAGAGGAACTAAAAGGCTCAAACTAGACGCACGTACCAAAACCAGCAGCAAACATACTGGTTGACATATTGCAAAAATATGACAGACGCGCAATATAATTATTATGTCAAATAAGGCTGTACCCGTGCTGTTAAAAGATTCTAAAACATTCGATTTTTTTATCGATTTTCGCAAACCAGCTAATAGTGTTTCACGAATACCACTTGGCGCCCATGCCGTTACTACCGTTTACTACCATTGGTATTTACAAAAACCAGCAAGTAAATGTGATTTAGAACTCTTCTTTAATTACCATACAACCGAAAAAGTTGTGTGTAACCTTTTTTACACTTTGTCTTAAAGAAAGAAAAGCAAACATATCGGTTAGCAACATAAAAAAAAACATAACGCGTTTTAGATGTTTAATCTTTGTGTATTTAAATCAACGTGGGTGTAATAATATTAGACGTTTGAAATATTTCGATTTCATTGTAAACAATAAATAAAAATAAAGCTTATAACCTAACCAATCAAATATAGGCACCGAAACGCACCGCACACTATCGTCTCGTCACATTTTCAATGAAAATAAGAAAGATAAGGTTATAGTTTTTTTTTATATTTTGCGTGCTATCTATTGATATTTAGAAAACATATTGTAAACCCTTTTTTTTAATTAAATAAACAGTTATTTAACTTGGCACTCAGCATCATGAAAACCAAGACATTCAGGAGGCTTAAAAGATTGGCCCCACAAGACTTGATATGAAGGCCGACAAACTATATACATTTAGGTAGCTTAATGTGGATGAGCCAGTGGGCGCATACCAAGAATGACTACTCTAACAACACAAAAGATGTTGAATGTCAATGGTGGACAGATTGCATCAGAAAAAAAAAAAAAAAAAAACTTGGCACTCAACAAAAATCGAACAATCAATTCAGAATCGATATCATTATATTTAATGTATGTAGGCACAATACGCAACAGAAAAATGGCCATCCCTAATATTGACAGGCGATAGTAAAAAATGGCGTATTCTATTAGAATGTGGAAACACCCGCATTGCCTCCTTAGTCGGAAACATAAAAGTACTAATTATTGTTCTAAAAACTATCCCATTGTGAATAATAATTTAGTCTTTTTAAAAATAAAATAAAATATTTTCGATATTTCATGCTGTTCGAATTTTTGAGTCACAAGACAGTTCGCAAGAGTACTGTTTTTGTTTGTTTGGCATCTCGCAGGTCAACCTATGAGGTTGTCGTCTGCTTAAGCGGACTTGCCTGTGGTTGCCCTAATAAATTAAGGCCTCCAGCCAGGACTTAAACTTAAATACTAACTAAAAACTAAGCGACTACACGCTAAGGGCACCCCCTGTGGGGTACGAACCTCGGCTTAGGGCGTCGCTGGAAGAGGGCAGCAAATGACTAGCTGGATCAGGATTGATGTTATTTTGGGACGAATTTAAAGCTACAGGCTCAGCGACGCGGGCTGGCTCGAGCAAGGGTCGGGAGGGGCAAGAGTACTGTCCGTGGGCAATCTCTTTTTAATTTCATACATCAGCACGGGGTATTGACCAACTAATAAAATGACTACTTTAACATTAATTTGAATAATATTATCACGGTGTATGCACCATCTCTTCCTACCAATTTGTACGCCACGAGATGCGGCTGAACATTATAGAACTTTTCTGAACCTCATTATTATCTTGCATGCAATGAATCATGCACACCATGTTTAAACAAATAAAATCTTTACTTTCCTACTTACTTTACGACTTTTGTCGAGGGAAGAATAGACAAAATTTCAGATAGACTAGACAAAATGACAGATTGCTTTTATTCATCTGTAATTTTGTCCGTGGAAAAAACTCGTTTCTGTTGTGGTAATGGTACTATCGACTCCTTTACTGCATGACTCCCATATGGGGCGATTTTCGTGTGCACGGGCCAGTGGCTGCCCCTGCCTGCATTGTTTAAAAAAAAAAACATATTTTATTCTTACCGTAAAAAAGGGTCATCCTTCCTAAGAGACATTCTTCATCGTTGGTCAAACCTAATAATTAACGTTTAAAAAAAAAACGGTCAACGTTCATTCATTGGTCAAATGCTTGGTCAAATAATTTCAAGGTGCAGCCGAAAATGTTTTGCAAAGGGTCATGCGGGAGACGATAGCACGTGTGGTGGTCGCTGCACGCCGATTGCGAGTACTACGCAAATGAACTTTCTCAAATTTGCTTGAGAAAGGTCATCAATAAGGTCACTATACTACTCTGTCATCAAAGTACCGGGAAAAGATCAATAATACACAAAATGTTTGTGTAAAACGGGTTAATGTGCTTTCCGAGGAACGAGGCGTCCCGTTATGTAATGGATGGTCACCCAACCACGTCGTACCGACCACGACAGCGTAGCTTAAACCTTCGATCGACCCGTGCGGCTTTTATCATTAAATGGTAAATGATTTTATTTCTGTAGGTAAGTAGGTTTGTACAAACACTTTTACACGTCAAACATATTTTTAATAACTAGATGAGATCGGCGTTTCCTATCTGAATACTCTGAGAAGAAAGGCTGGAACAAACTCAGAGGTCTTACAGTCCTTTTTAAAGTCGTCTGGTGTCTGAAATGGTATTTTGAGGAAATAAGCACACAGAATGACTGGACCTGTCTAGTCAGTGCACGCATGTCAGTAATCATGCAGCTCAACACAGAACTTAAGGAACATTACCAAAGAAAGGACGTTTGGGTAGGCCTCATAATGTACTCAAACAGCCAGACCATCATTAAAACTAACTGAAAGAAAAAAACAATGACCCACATAGTCCTCACATTCACGAAATTTAAATAATATTATAATTTATACAGTAAATATATACATTTCATTGTTTATCTAAAAAGGTACAAATATATATAAGACATTTATCTAAAAGCCCCTCTAATACCTAATCTACCAATAGGTTATTAATTTAATGTTGGCAAACATAGTCTTTGCAAATCAGGGCGGGCAATCAATACCTCCAGCCTAAATTCTTGGCATTAATTATGCTCAAGCTAAAATCCTAAACCCACACAGATTAAGCGTCATTATCACAGTAGTCCAGACATGGCCTATAAAAATCCCGCCTACATTGGACGCAAACAAATGAATATGGGCAGAGAGTGCTCAACGAACCAAAACCGATATTTATGAGGCTTCGAGTCTGGACTGCTGCAAAAAAGGCATGTTTTGTTATTATATTGAGAGGTTTATTGTAGAAAAGTTGACACAGGAAATAAATTATCTTTCTATTCGCTTGTACCCACGGCTTTGTTGCCGTGAAATGTCGGCCGAACAACCGCGTGGCAGCTTGTCGCCCTCCCGCGCCATAACGTTTTCTGATTTGTGTTTCCTAAAGCGTTTTTTGATACCGTAATGTGAAACCCCAGTGCCATAATCTTCTGACGTAGATTCTGTCTACCACAGTGGGTAAAAGGAGTCAAGTTTCTAAAGCCCTGTTAAATGAGTTTTGTTAAGACCCTCTTGTAACTAAACAAACAGCTGACGACATTTATTCATTAATTTCCATGGAAAACGCAGTATCCCTAAATGTTGTTTACGTGCCATTATTAACAATTCTCTGACAAAATGGAGAGCGTAATATTCTAAACACGCAACAAAATAGACACCTCGCTGCAAAACGATATCTCTTCCCTGAATTTAATTTCAAACAACAATGCGAAAATGAACCTATTTTCCGAATCATCAAAGTTCAAATTAAAACGCTTAAAAGATCTATTCACACTTGATTTTTGGCACTCGTTTCGCCACAGGGCGCCAAGAGAAAATTCTAATAATAACTATGGTGTTCCTAGACACTAAAGGTTATTATTGCTTGTTCGTGAAGTTAATTGTCCTATGTAGTGGCGAATTTGTTAGATGTTAGTAAATAAGTATTTTTACGCGATCGTGACCGGACCTGGAAGGAGGGTGATGTTTTTACAATCGTCACTTGATTGGTATTTATTGGAGATTTGGAAAAGAAGTTTTGGAAACTGTAATGAAGATTTTTCAGGATTGATTTAATAAAATAAGACTAAGACACAACTGAAATAATTATGCCTACTTAAATATTATAAAACAAAGTCACTCCGCTGCGTTTGTCTGTCTGAATGCGCTAATCTCTGGAGCTACTTGTCGGATTTTATTATTTCTTGCTGTTCAACCATGAACATACAACACTAATTACTGCGTCAGCATCAAGAGCGACATACATTCGTACCACGTGCCGGCAACACCGGCACACAGTCAGCGCTAAGAAGTGACCTACTGAGATCTTCGCTTCATCGGCTCAATACACACACAACACACATGGATATACGTAAGTTAATTATCATAATAAATTAGTCATCAAGCTGGAGTCGAGTTTGATTCACCTTCCGGAACTCTCCCTCACTGTGGCCAAGACACCTTTAGCCATCATCGATCCTATGAGTCTGTGGGATCGGCAGTGAGATAACCATTTCCTGTGTACATTGCACGACGTACACAAACCCCCTATTCCTACCCAACTTCCGTCTGTTACCGTAGGTCTCATTGTAACAGATTTCCCTCAAGTGAAACCAACGTAACCTGCGTTTGGTATGGTTTGTATGGTAGGTAGGGCATTAGGAGAATTAGGTGCTAGCTTATTGCTAGAGGGCTAGGTTGTGGTCAGTAGGGTCGTAGGTAAATCCATAGGTACCAGGCTCAATTGATTAGACGTAGCCAACTGTACGCATTTGGAATAACGGCCGTACTAAGCTGTAATACTGGTGCGTACATTTTGCCCATGTAACAATTCTGTACTGTTAGACGTGAAAGTGGTTCACATTGCTTTTCATAATTTTACAAATATTGTGTTTAGCAAAAGAAACTACAACGACATTTTCTTTAAAAACAGTACCACCAGGGTTTTATGTTGAACAAATAGGAACAGCAAGCATTGACAGAGGAATATTTAGAATAGAAATAAATTATGAAAAACAACACATAGAGCAAGAGTTTGTCAAAATAAAATCAGTGACGTCACAATATAATCAACGATGTAAAAATACAGAAAAGTTAACTGATTCCACATTTTGTAAGCAATTACACCATCATTTGTTAGAAGAAGAAGCAAAATTCGAACGAACTAAAGAATATTTGACAGAAGTGAACCAAACTAGGAAGAAAAGGGGTATATTGGGACAGTTATTAACGTCCATCTTCGGAGTCAATGATGAGGCATACCGAGATATCGACTCATTAAACTTGAATCAAAAAAGACTAATTGAAGCTGCCAACCATCAAACCAAATTTATGATATCAACAATGTCACAAGTCAACAAAACTGAACAAAGAATGAACCAGAAACTTATAGGATTTCAAACTAAACTGAACCAAGTGATAGGTTACATGGAGAATTACAACCATTGGTTCAGCACAGTCGACCATAACAGTGTAAACATACAGATTATGCAGACTTACCAGTTAGCATATAATTACATAAAAGAAATCATGGATCATTATAACGGGTTATTAGAGATATACTTAACCAAAGCAACAGTATACAGTGTATTAACACCGAAAAATGTCAGTGAGTTAATATCATCAGCAAACAAAAAACTACCTTCTAATTTAAAAATCGTTCAACAACAGTTACTATATACCAAGATATCTGAAAACAATACTTATATAAAAGTATACTCATATTTTGCTATACAAGAGATATCTAACTACACTTTAATGTATATTACACCAATCCCAAAGATACAATCAGATAAGTCAGCCCAAAGTCTAGAAGTACCTAAAGCTTACATAGGGTTAGATTACAACAACGAACTATATTTCGATTTGAACTATGAGGAATTCAAACGTTGTTTAGAATGGACTCACCATTTTATTTGCTTTCCTGGGGCCGTGAAAAACATGCAATTAAATGAAAATTGCATTGTAAATCAACTACTTAAAAACCAAACAAATACGAAATGTCCTACCAAATCATTTCACTTATCCAATAAAATAATATGGAAACAACTTCACATGCCAAACACTTGGTTATTCATTGCAAGAGATCGGGTTACGACTTCAATACTTTGTGATGGACAAAGAGAAGAAATTGAGCTTAAAAATACTGGTGTAATACGAATCGCAGATAACTGCTTGATTAAAACAACTAACAACATATTAACTGCCAAAAGAATTGTTTCAGTACCGATTGTAACATCATACTCAAAACAAATAGAGTTTCCCATGAATACACACGTGGTGACTAAATCCATGCTAAACATTACCAAGGAAGAAGTAATAGATAACTCAAAAGAGATTTTTCAGCATTTAATTAATCACGAAAATGCCTTACAAACCGAACTAGATAGTACTGTTTGGAGTCAAATTAGCACACACACTTACTTAACAACTGCAATATCTTGTACAATCATAGTCATAACCTTTTTATTTTTAGTCTGCTACGGCCCTGCAATACTGAGATGGATGAGAGCCAGAGTGCAGCTCAAGACCAGAAGAACAAGTACCGAGACAGCTGACAATCCAGCAAGAAAACCAACCTCGCTCGCTGCCAACAAGACATCTACCCAACGAACAACTGGCGAACCAACTATCACTACGGAACCTACGTACAGTGTACCACATCAACACGAATCTATTGAGTTATACCAACTGGAGTCCAGGTCCTGAGAGGCGCCAGAATGTTCAACCATGAACATACAACACCAATTACTGCGTCAGCATCAAGAGCGACATACATTCGTACCACGTGCCGGCAACACCGGCACACAGTCAGCGCTAAGAAGTGACCTACTGAGATCTTCGCTTCATCGGCTCAATACACACACAACACACATGGATATACGTATCTATGTGTATTAACCAACAAATTTGTATATAATTAACTTAATTATCATAATAAAATAGTCATCAAGCTGGAGTCGAGTTTGATTCACCTTCCGGAACTCCCCTCACTGTGGCCAAGACACCTTTAGCCATCATCGATCCTATGAGTCTGTGAGATCGGCAGTGAGATAACCATTTCCTGTGTACATTGCACGACGTACACAAACCCCCTATTCCTACCCAACTTCCGTCTGTTACCGTAGGTCTCATTGTAACAGATTTCCCTCAATTGAAACCAACGTAACCTGCGTTTGGTATGGTTTGTATGGTAGGTAGGGCATTAGGAGAATTAGGGTGCTAGCTTATTGCTAGAGGGCTAGGTTGTGGTCAGTAGGGTCGTAGGTAAATCCATAGGTACCAGGCTCAATTGATTAGACGTAGCCAACTGTACGCATTTGGAATAACGGCCGTACTGAGCTGTAATACTGGTGCGTACACTTGCATTTGATAGCCCAAATTCATGAGAAAGGTGAAAAGGTGTAAGGAAAGGAAATGAAAGGAAACAACTGAAATTATGATCCCTACATAAATATTATAAAATAAAGTCACTCCGCCATGTCTATCTGTCTGAATGCGCTAATCTCTGGAACTTCTTGACGGATTTGATTATTTCTCTTGAACTTCTTGACGGATTTTATTATTTCTCTGGAACTTCTTGACGGATTTGATTATTTCTCTGGAACTTCTTGACGGATTTGATTATTTCTCTGGAACTTCTTTGCGGATTTGATTATTTGGTAGCCCATCTTCCTGAGAAGGTTAAAAGCTATATAACATCACGCTATGACCTATTTTTACTTAACTCACACACACTGACTTATTTCTAGTTAATATTTTAGGAAAATCTTATACTTTGGCAATGTTTGTAAATATGTGAGCACAATGTACCTCACGTGATTGATTTGTCTGTCTTTGCTTATTTTAAATAATTTTTACCTATTGTGGTATAGTATTCTTTATTCTGGGTGCATCGTTTTCATATATAAAAATATAATTAATGTATACAAAATATTGTTAAACATTTTAAAAGAGTAACGGTGGAGTTTCTTGCCCCTTCTTCTCCATACTACCTTTTGGAAGGGGCGCCTAGAATCAATTCTATTTAAATGTAAATGTTGACGTTCAAAAGTGCCTATTTGAAATAAATGCTTTCACTTTTTTTATCCTTATGAGACAAGCAAAATAAAAAAAAGGCCGTAATAAAGCTAAGCGAAAACGAAGAAAAAGCGCGGGCAGGCGATGCTTACCGACACGGTGGGTCGGTTGCCGAAATTTCACGACGACGAAGTCGCGGGCAGTAGCTACTGGTTTATAAAACATACAACCATAAAGTTATTTACTAATCTCGGAATCGAAGATTTCATCTGGGAATTCGTCTTAATTTCACACTTGCTCGAACAAAGTACAGTCAGAGAAATTATATCATTATCAAAGGAATTTGCCTTGTAGTAATCATATCCTACCCGCCATCAGCCGTAACGCGATTTTCATCAGCGACGTCGCACGTGTACAAACTGCGCGCGACTTAATTAAGATATCTCAGAAACTGCGCATCGTAGCTCGACAAACCCTACGTCTATGAAATGGTTATTAACTAAGCTATCTGATTTTATAGGGTTTAGTATAGTTTTACCTTGCATTTTATTGTTAATAACTATTACATGACAATGGAGTTGGATTAGTGATTCTAATGATTAAAACTCTGTAAATACGTATTTGATGCGCCAATTTTAAACTATGTTTTTGCACTTTCCGACATACAATCAAAAGCAAAGAAGCAAGTTATTTTCACCTTCCTTTTCCTGTAGTTCTACCGGTTTACTCCGAGTAGAGACAACCTTAAACATCTCTTTTAAGATCGCTCAGCACGCGATTGTTTGTTTCATCCACAATGAAGTGTGTTTGTACTTTTGTAATACGAAGTATTTTCATCTCACGAAGCGACGCGCGCTTTACTTGCTGCGCATTCACAGCTTTGGTAACCACAAGTAAAGCGCGCGTCGCTTCATTACTTAAAATACTGTACCTACTACGATAAACAAGCGAGGAAATTAAGATTTAGGCAATAAACATAAAATGTGTCTCGTACATTTCTGCTTTAGAAATAAAATAAATAAAATATTCTGAATTGCTTGAATCCAGCTGGACTGCGCGCCTGGTGTCCTTGCTGAAGGCCTGGCGTGTAGCAAGGCAATATCGTCTGTTTTTCTCACGATAAAGGTCAGACATTTTTAGACAAAATCAATAAATACTTGCAAGAGTTTTTTTTACTAGCGAAACTATCTGCAATTCAAGTGGATTCATAGGTTGTAACAATACCCGTAACGAAGCCAAGAGTCACTAGTTCTTCAAGTTATTATGATAATTTGTTTAAACTAGAAAATACCTGGGAACCTTCTGATTACAGAGACATTAAAGTTTTAACTTTTCGTTGACGTTTTGTACATAAACAAGTTAAGTAAAGTAAATACATACTTCCAGGAAATTTTCACACCAAAAATAAAAGTTATTTTAGGGAATGCGTAGACGACGGATTCGTGATGGGTTTTTTAATATCCTGTACAGTTTTGAGCTGATGTTTATACAGGGTGGCAGGGACCGCGCCACGTGCAGCGATATACTGTAACCATCTCACCGTGAAATCTTAGGTGAAGTGAGCTGTCAGGACCACTGATGCTAGGCTTTAATTAGTTTTGATTTTATTCTATTAGATTATTTCTATATTTTGTAAATGTGAGAACGTCGTAGGCCTTGTGGATTGTAAATTTATATACCATTGTCTATTTGTTTAACATATGGTACTTTTTGACAGGCCTACACTGTCCTCCCATACCTATTAACACTGTAACTAAAAATATTGTAAAAGACAAATATTTTTAAAAGAGTAACCATGGAGTTTCTTGCCGGCTCTTCTCCATAGGAAACGACCAATTGGAACCGTGCACCTAGAATCTGACGTTTCATAAGTGCCCATGTAGGTTTATGTGAAATAAAATATTTTGATTTGATTTGATTAGGGGTTGACCAAGACGTAATGACACTGACAGCTCACTCCACGCAAGTCTTCACGGTGAGATTTTAACAGAATAGATCGACTGAAACCATGCATTTAGGACATGATTCTTGATTCCCTAGCGTCGAAATTATTCGTCGGTATATTAGGACTTAGGAGTATAATATTCTGTCATAGAAAAGTGATATACCTGCGCAGTCAAAATTTATGGAACATTATTTTCTTTTTCGTCTCTTCTCATACAGAGAAGGGATTGATTTATTATTCTATCACATGATTTATTATTTTTTGTTTGAACTAATAGGTAGGTGGGTAAGTAATTCAGCTTATCTTGGTTTTTTCTTCACCTTAAGTGAGTGATGTCCATTGTGCAACTATAGGGCAAAATTATGAATTAAAAAAACGGGACAAGTGCGATTCGGAGTCGCACACGATGGGTTCCATACCACCTATAAATATAAGAAAAACTACACAGCGGAGCCTTAGTAATAGGGTCCCATTGGCACTCTGGATACGGAACCCTAACAAAAATACATTGGGCCAAGGAGTACCGTGTTACAATGGGCTGTGAAGGTCAGACAGGCACCATTTAAGTCCGTGTAAAATACTGGTATTCAGCTGCATTCGCTTACCTAGACTTGAAGTCCATTGCAAGGCAGAAGATCACTTGGTGCCTACTTGCATTTACAGTCCACGAGGCCTAAGCTGAGTTTTGCATTTGTGTGAGTGCCAGTGGTCGCACCAATGTGATCGCGCGAGGGAAGCAAAGCGCCTCATGTCGGCTGTCGAATAGGCCGATTACCAAACAAAGGACGCGTCGCCATGTGCACTCACACAAATGTAAAGCTCAGATTGGCCTTTTTGAGCTATAAACAACCGTTGGGAGTCCGTTTCATCCGCCTTCCCCAAATAGAGGCCATGAGGACACTTGGAAACCATTACATAACCTGACCTGAAAAGATACATTTTAGATGTTATCGAAATTAATATTCAATGACTTCCTGACATGCGTGTTACATGCCATGAACTTGAACAATACCAGTCTGTCCATTATAATGGCTTTTTTATTGTGTCTGTAATTACGTTATTGTCCTATTAAACTACGTATACAACCTCGTACACAAGGTGAAGAGGACAATACGACATACAACTGTGTTTAAATAATGAATGAGTTAATAACGTTCCCAGTCAACGATCCAGTGTGTTCCGATCTCGTCACCACACCGACCGCGCATTGGCCCTGCCCCGGCCGATCGAAGCGTACTGGATGGTCCGTGTGAAATTGTGGACCCAATTAATCATATATTCAATAGTTTCGTCACTATTGCTAGACGGCTGATCGGCAAAACCTATAGCCGGCCCGGCACTTCTATTTGCTTGTGTGTGTGTGTGTGGTCGATTTATTTATTTATAAGTCTACAAATATATTTTTTTTGTATTTTTTTTTTCTATTCATCATGTTTGGCAATGGGAGTTATTTACCTGAAAATAAATAAATTTATTTACATCTAAATAATTATTGGTACAATTAACTATAAAAGTTAAAAAAAAACATTTCATATTTAGTAAGAATACTGATAAGCATAAGCATCTAATCAGCCTATCATGTTCCCACTGCTGGGACACAGGCCTCCTCTCTGTGAGAGGGAGTGGGCCGTAATCTACCACGCGGACCCAGTGCGGGTTGGTAGATGTCACATGTCTTCGAATTTTTGGTTCTAAGACATGTCGGTTTCCTCACGATGTTTTCCTTCACCGTTTTGAGAGCAGTGGTGATGAAATAATTTACACAAAGTAAAACGCCTGTCTGGGTTCGAACCTACGACCAACAACTCGTAAGTCGCAGCCGTTACCACTGGGCTACCACTGCTCTCTAGAGGACTAATAAACGGAACGCCAATTCACGTAATTAAAAACTATCTAAATCTAGTCGCAATGTCACCTCGGCGACAATTATATGTCAAAAAATTTACAAAAATGTATGAAAATTAAAGGTGTATTTGACAGATTGAGACTGAGATTCGAATACAAACGTTTTAAAAAATACGAGAAATGCCCCTCTGATAAGTGATTAGCTAAGTTTTGCAAAGCTTCCTCTCACCTACTATTTTGCAGTGCCCGACAATCCATAATAATCACATACAATTTTCAGTAACCTTGCTAAATACACATTGTGGAATGCAAATAAAACATTGAGTATTGTATAGAGATATGAGGAACAGGATGTAAAGTTCATTCTTACTCTTGGAAAAGGGCGGATCCTCCGACCAGATGGGAGTTGTATCTGGTGGGCAACTGCCCGCCGACTGATGTCAGGAAGTTGTATATATGTTAGCTGCACGGTAAACTCTGATTGCGCGATGCAGGATTTGTGTGAAGTTATTGTGATGCGTTGTCCACATGTAGCGGTGTAGATGCCGCCACAATTGTTAGAAAAAAAAAACAGTATTTCACTTTCAATGTTAGGATTTATTTGATAGTCCCTAAAAATACATCCAAGCATTAGTGTGTTCCCAGTGTCGTCTTTACTTAGTCTCATGGCCATGCCTATTTAAAGATTCAAAACACACAACTCCTCCGTAATCCAACCCCAACGAACAATAGTTCAGTACCGTTAATATTCCATACATCAATATTTATCTTCCCGATAAAACAAACAGAATCCGTTTAGTCAAGAAATATTATCTTTATTATACTGGCTTCAGACATTGGTCCTAACGTTGGCCCCAACACCACTCATCCAAACCGTGAGGAAATAAATGGTAAAAGTTTGGGCCAATGCTGTTTCTCGATCGTCATGTTGGACGACAGGCGTTGTGGCCAACGTTGGGACAAACGCATGTAGCCAGCGTAACAACAAATGTATGGCTTTCTCAATAGTATTGGGTAATATCTCGCTATTTGGAAGATATTGAAATAAATTGCGATTGTTTATTTTGTGTTCAGAATCTTTGTATTATTAGGGATAGTTTTGGGTTAAGTTTACGGAAAATACAAGAATTTTCTTTATCTCTTCTTACTCACTGTATAGTTTGGTTTGTTTTCGTAGAATTCAAGAAGGAATAATACTTTGTAGGAATCTTCTTCTTTGTCAGTTCCCATTCCAGAGTTTGCTGGGCTGTTTTTCTTTTTCTAATTCCGGAATAGGGCTATACGGGTTACGTAATCGTACTGGCTCAGAGTGAGCTATTCTTTTCAAATATTAGTCATTTATAGATTAAGAAAGAAGTGGTTGCTCATTGTTAATAGCGGCGAATTGAGGCACACAATACTATTTTCTTCTGTGTTTTGTTTTGTGTGAATATTGTGTCCCCATAATATGAGTCAAATAAATTTATTTTCTTTCTTTCGTTCTTTAATTACAAGTTGTAGGTCGTGGGTTCGAACCCAGACAGGCGCTTAACTTTGTGTAAACTATTTCATCACCACTGCTCTCAATACGGCAAAGGAAAACATTGTGTGGAAGCTGGCATGTGCTAGAACCAAAAAAATCGAAGACGTGACCTGTCTCCCGGCCGTGGGAACGTTATATTTCTTTTAATTCACTGAAACTATAAATCAATCAGAACTCAGAAATAAAATTATTTATATTTAAGCAGTAAAGAATGGTCAGAGTACAATGATAGGAGGAAAAGGAAGGAACCGGGTTAAAACTTACGGCTGCCTTTTATAGTCCCTGGCCGAGCTTCTACAGGTGACTTTTTAGTTTTTAATCCAAATACTTCATTTTTGGTTATCGGCCAGGAAAAATAAAGATGGCTTACAGTGATAACCTGGCTTTACACTAGTTTTACAATAAATAGCTGGCCTGTTAACTCCATAGCATAGAAAACGAAAATCTGACAGATGACAATGTAAGAAAATGTCAAAGTATATAAAAACATTCAGGTATATTATGAAAATAATAACAATAGATTACACGAAATTAGATATTTGGATGAGTAAATAGACAGAGGTAAAGTAGGTTTGCTTTTCAGCAGTACAACAAATAAAAGTGAGTTAAATGAGTGTGACTGAATTATAGAAAGAATTACTGTGCACAACAGCTCCCTAAATGGTTAATAGATAAATAGAATAAAAGATGTGATTTCGGTGAAACAAAACACCACAACGTTCATTGCGTTGTTTACGTAGCCAAGCAGTCGTTATTTTTTAATCCACGAAGCAATGTATAGGAATATTCTTCAAAACCCAAAGGATTGTGATTAGAAGTGTGCTAAGCAATTAGAGTGAAGGTCTACCCATGTGCCAAATTTCATCTAAATCCGTTTAGCCGTTTTAGCGGGAAAGCGTAACAAATAAACGCACAAAAAATTAAATCTTTTCTTTTTACAATATGAGTTTAGAAATAGAAGATCCTTTAAATTTATTCTTTCTATAGACTGGCACTACGCGTAGCATCACCACCATAGCTTTTGTCGACGGAAGAATAGACAAAATGACTGCAAATAAAAGAATTGTCATTTTGTCTATTCTATCTGTCATTTTGTATTCAAAATATGCCCAAGACTTTTATTTATATTAGAATTTTATATTATCAACTAGCTGACTTGAAAAATAGATGTTGGCCGATTCTCAGACCTACCCGATATGCACACAAAATTTCATACAAATCGGTCCAGCCGTTTCGGAGGAATTTGGTAACAAACATTGCGACACGAGAATTTCATACGGATTTACAATTTTATAAAAATAATCAAGTTTTTTTTTTTTGTTTGACATTGTCAAACAAAAAAAAAAACTTGATTATTTTTATTTAACATTGTATTTATGATTTGTGATGACATTGAATTTATTTGTTTTATTACGATTTGTATTTGTGTCGTAAGTTTTTGTTATTGTAATATGGGAGAACCTAAAATAAATTCTTATTGATTTTGTTTATTTATTTTCACGCTATTTGAAGGACACCACAACTCGGAACTCCGCGATAGTTATGGTAACCTAACAATTGCAATGTCTTTCATTTTGACAATTCGACAACATTCATTGCGTTATTTACAGAGTCGAGCAAGCATATAAAAACATATAAAAAGAAAAGGAAAGAAAAAGCGTTTATTGAAACTCGCATACGAATACGCAGTACATAGAGTGATACGCAATTTCACAAACTTAACTAAACGCCCTCTTAAAAAATAATAATAAAATAAAAAAAATAAGTGACACAGCGCTGGTATTCTAATTGCGCCCTCTGTGATGTCACGGACAGTTACAGATAAAGATAAAAATGAAATAAAAATAATATATACGTAAAGTTACATAATAAATAAAATAAAAACTATCGCAAACTGCGTGTTAGGACCCTACGTAACATTCTTGTCTATGCCTTTAGTGTCTGTGGCACTCTATGTCAGCGTTCTGTAACTCTATGGTAAAGCTGTGACAAGCAAGTACACGCAAATTAAAAACACAACGGCTGTCCAATGCTACAATATTACAGTGATTATTACAATAAAAAATGCTTTGTGATAGTCATTTAACGGTATCTGGAGAAACAAAAAATCTAATTTTCAAATGTAACATTCCATATTTAAACTACCTCATACACAACCTATCTAAGTCTGTGTCATACACGCAGTTTTGTCGCATCTAAGAAAGGAGTCTGCATTATAAACACGTGCAAATTGCAATCATTTTATCTAAATAGAATTCGTCATTTTAATGGAGAAATAACGTCAATGATAATTTTTAATTACTAATATATGCAAAGAGATGGATGTTTGAGATAAAGAGCATTAACTTGACTCATTGAAATTTATAAGTTCATAATTCATAGTTTTCCTTTCATTTAATTTATCAAGTTTGTTGAGTTTACATCCTAACGATCGATGCAATAAAAGTACAGGGTATAATTTTTACAGATCTTAGTCGGTTCGATTCCCGGGTGTGGCAAGCGAATGGCAGTTTACTTTCCATTCAAAAATAAAGGAACGTTTATTTTAGTAAAATGTTCTATCTACAGTATTAAGACTTCTTACCCTTCAGGTGGCATTACAAAATTCCACCCCATGAAGCAATGGATTAGCCATTTACTTCAAACTCCTTCGATGGCAAAAGATAGTGTGGGGCGTTGGATCGACACCTCATCCGCTCACCGTCAACCCAACATAAGCACTTAACAGGATCGAGTTATCACCTTTGAATCCGATTCAAAACACACAAGTCCTCCGTACTCCAACCCCGTCTAAAAATAGTTCAGTATCGTTGTTATTGCAGACATCTACCCGCTAAAACAAACAGAATCCGTTTAGTCAAGAAATATTGAATGGATTTCTCAATAGTATTGGGTAATATCTCGCTATTTGGAAGATATTGAAATGTATTGCGATTGTTTATTTCGTGTTCAGAATCTGTTTTATTAGGGGTCGTTTTTGGGTTGTCTTACTTATTGTAGAATTTCGTTTCTATTCGTAGGATTTAATAAATAATAATAGTCGGTAGGTATCTACTTCTTTGTCAGTTTCCATTTCAGAGTTTGCTGGGGTGTTTTCTGTGATTGATAGTCACTCAATTCTGGAATAGGATTATACGGGTTTCGCAATTGTACTGGCTCAGAGTGAGCGCTTCTTCTCGAATTAAATATAGTGTATATCAACATCCCCTGACCTCGTCCCCTCGCCGTCAACCCAACATATCAAATCAAATCATTTATTCGCATAGCAGGTATTGTACAATAAAGTTGTTATAAAAAATATAGTGAGTCGGGTACATTCTGTCTGAGTTTTGACAACGTATAATAACATTTTTGTATCAAAAAAGCCTTAAGTTTGTTTTTAAATTGTTGAAGGGTGTCAATTTTTATGCTGTCCGGTAGTTTATTAAATATTATGCAGGTTAATCCTCAGCTGTAGCCCGCTAAATTCGAATTATCTTTGGTTTTTGGCAAATTGCAGCTCAGTTTTAAGTCGTAGGCTCATCAAAATGCGATTTGCGACTGTAGGAATAATAATCGTCATACATATACATGAACAAATTCTTAAAACTAAGTCGATGTATTCATGTATACACAGTAAATACAAAGGGATACGACATAATTACAATTTTGAGTACAAAGGTATTGCTTATTTCTTAAGAAATTTCTTCCAGCAGACATGCGAAAGGAGAAGTGAAAAATATGAATAATGTGAAGTGTAAAACTAAAACGCAAATATGTTATGCATGCAATATATAAATAAACATATACCTATAAATATATATGTATGTTGTGTGAGTAAGTAATAAAGTTGTAAGAGTATTTTAAATTATGAAATCGTTCGAATTTACGTAATGCGCGCTCGTTAATGCTATCCCAAAGGTCTATCAGTCTAACAAACGTCTGTTTATCAAAATTGTGAAACAACAGCTGTAGAGCGACAGAGGACACATAACATGTAAAAAAATCAAGTTCAAAAGTCAATTATTCAAAATAGGTTGAGAAATTGCATATTCGAACGTCAAATTTACAAATACTTCTTAATACTTTAGCTGGCAAGAAGAAGGGGCGCAAGAAACTCCCCAGCAGCACACCTGACTGTGATTATCTGATACAAAATTCACATTTCAATCCACCCCTTAAATAAATCACCCATGTATGTCAATAAAAACACATTTAACAGTTATTCCAAGAAAACGATCGCTCCAATAGCACTCGTTAAGTACCGTTTACCGATGAGTTGAACGCTTTCTAAGACTTTCAATGACTTCCGCGTAATTAAATTGAATGTTAAGTTTATGGGCTTGGATTGAAGTTAATTGGTTCTGAATATTAAGTGAAAAGATGTAGTATTACCGAAAGGGGAGAAGACAAAGAAGTTTCCTGGCTTAGGGATTCGGGCCTGGCTTGTAAAACTTGCAAATGTGAACGTTTGGAAGTTTGTGAGTACAAATGTCAAACGCGCCTTAATAGTTGAATGGTTTTGGATGTTTGGCACAATAATATTTATCTCGGTAGAAGTGTTTTAGATAGAAAGATAATGTGTTGGGATAATTACATTTAAGTTTACACAAAATAGTGGACAAAAAGATTTTTAGGCCTTGACATAATAGTTTTATTCTGGTAATACCTGAGCCGATAAACGTTCGCCTGTCCAAACAATAAATCATACGTAACTCCCATAGCAAAAGGGACGTCCTGTTTATCAAGTTAAAAAAGGGAATATTTTCCAATATTTCCTTCCATAAAACCCTAATTCGGACAATTACGAAAATTTATATCCAAAATATAGCCAAATCCGTCCAGCCGTTTTCGAGTGATACGCTTACCAACGAACAGCAATTCACTTTTTTTATACAGATTGAAAAGCAATTTTATGACAATATAAATCAAGAGTTTTGATCAAGTGTACTTATTCTAAGAAAAAGGCCGAATCACCACTAACATCTCCTATCAGTAAAATAGGTGCTAAAACATGGTGTTTTTATAAGTTAAGAGAGCAGTGGCGGCCATGTGACATCTACCAACCCGCACTGGGCCCGCGTGATGGATTACGGCCCAATCCTTCTCACAGAGGGGATGCCTGTGTCCCAGCAGTGGGAACATAATAGACTTGCTATGCTTATGCATAAGTAAAGTCTGGGAATTAATTATTATAAATGTCAAAGAATGACAGTTGTTATACCTACGGACAAGTAGTAATTTTAAATTTATTTCTCTGTCTAAGCTTTATATTAAACTGGTTTCAAGTTGTAGGTAGGTATTATTAGGTAACGACCTGACTACGTTTATGTCCATCCTAAGGCCCTCTGCACTCGGCACGGTTTCTTTACGGTTCAGCGTATAAACCTGCACCGCCAGATACGGAGGTGGCTGCAGGGGTTCACTCACACACAAGCGGAGACCTGGTGGACCTCGACACCGGGCTGCAGGCAGTCCAAGGAAGCTATGGCAGCCTTAGATGTCAAGCTAACCAGACGTCTATTTCCTGGACCGGAATGGCCTGCCGCTGGTGACGAGGAACATCACAGGACAATGCTCGTTATGTATAACGCCATAAGCAGCCGAATAGTGTCAGATGGGCGGGTGCGCAGTCGGACGAGTACAGGTTGGATTGCGGAGTGAAGCAGGGTGGTTTATCCTGGCCTCGCCTCTTCAAACTGTATATGAACCGGCTGATCGGTGAGCTCAGCATCACTAATATTGGGTGTTCTACAGATGGGGTCTGTATAAACAACATCAGCTTCAGCATACGCGGATGATATGGTGGTGCTGAGCCCATCGGTCGGTGCGTTACGTAAACTTCTGCTCTTATGTGAGTCATATACGGAGGCCCAAGGGCTCAGGTACAATGCTAATATGCACAATAGGTATTACGGACAGTCCTCTGTGCAGGGCTTGTATGGAGGCGGAGGAAACCATCGTGCATGTGCTCATTGAGTGCACAGGCATTACCCAGATTAAGATAGAAGCCCTCGACGCACCCAGATCTTACACAGATGTTCTCAACAGACCAGGATTTTTTAACTTCTGGGGGAGGTAGGCTGGTTGGAATAAGCACTGACGGCCGCCATGGCCCACGGACAATGGTACACTTGAAGGACTAAGTGCGGAAACCAAATTCTCTAACAAAGAACATAGGACATAGAACCGCGCCGTAGAAAAAACGTTTCCGTCAACAAGATTCCACAGTTATCCATACTATACTGACGACGGTGCCTATACACGACCGATAAACCGTAGTTTTCACGCAAGTAAAACATATGTATACAAAGGTCTTAACTCGATTCTCAGATCGGATGTAATCGAATGTCAGTCGTAGAGGCTGACACTGATATAAAATACTTTATTCATGCTAAACCCTCTTCTGGCAGAGCAAACTCATAAGTATTTAAATTACTTTAGCTACAGAATCATTTTGTTTGGTTCAGTTTACCAGTTGTTCTGCATATTGTATGATAAAAGGCAGTCGGACGTTCAATGAAGTCATTTTTCTACATTAAATGAATCGGTTTTCGCCACGTTAATTCGCTAAGCAGTCCGATTGGTCTACGCATGAGCACAGTAGCGCCATGCTTCCGTGTGTAGTTTTTCGCGACACTAACTGTTCTTAACTCGAAACCTAACGTGCACAGCGCACTATAAACATTTTCTAAAATGAAAAGGTCCTTCGGTGCATTCGTGATTACCACCCCCTTAAGGTACGAACACAGCGCCTATGGAATACGTGTGTAGTGAAGTGTACAGGGTTCTAGAAATCTGGACGCGCCGTGAAGCCACCATCAGCGCTAATCAGTCTGCGGTAAGCTTTTTCGAATCCTCACCCTTTCTACTACACATAATTACACTGTAGTCACTTCAGTCGTGCCTTTTCAAATCCATCTTGGGGTCGGCTTCCATCCTGGATGTAGCTGATAACCAGTACTTCACATGAAGTGACTGCGTTTTTGTCCTCCAAAACCCAGTTACTGGGTAACAGGATGCCCTGTGGCAAGACTGGTTGTCAGATTTCCAGGCTTCTGACTACCTTTGACGACTATCAAAGATCTACGAATGACGTAAAGAAACTGAAGCTATAAATGCTTAACAATTTCTACGTGTTCTAATTTCAATGTAAATTAAGTGTCAGGGCATTACACTAATGACGGGGTCCGATAGGGCCGACGCCTCAGGGTCACGGGTTATTCTAAAGAGAAAACCGTGGCCCTGGCACAGGCAACTGAAGGAACACGGGTGGGTTTTAGTCAGTAAAAGTCTGACACGCCCTCCCGCTGTACCCAGAGCGGGAGAAGTCATTAGATGATTTCCCACCCAAAAAAAAAAAAAAAAAGGTCATTACACTAGGCATTTATGTATAAAAAAGGTATGTTATAAATTTAACGTGTGAATCTGTGTATCTATGTGTCTGTATACGGCATCGTAGCCTTTGTTTTGTTTGGAGGGGTGACTTGGTCGTTAGAGTTCTGAGTTAAAAAAAAAGAAGAAAATCTGGTTTTTAAAGGTTTTTGTTTATGTCGACGGTGTTTTAATTTAATATTTAACTTGTTTCATTTACATGTAAGGCGTCTTTTTTTTTTTTTTTTATTCTTGTTTTTTCATAAGAGGCTTTCATCCACAGTGGCATGTCAGCCTCATCATACCTTACGCATACCCTAACTAAATCTATAAATATAATTTCAATTATCGTGTACAAACAAAAAAGAAAGTAGGTTTGCTATCTCAGTTGAAGACTGCGCTAAAACTTTAACATAGGGACCAATATCATATTTATTTACTTTTATCTCTCTCAGCAGTATCTCTCTATCCTTCGTTGTCTTAGTACACTGCATATGAAGATGGTGAACATCTTCAACCGTTCCACATGTTTCACAATTGGGAGAATCCAGTTTTTCCATTAAATAACCAAACTTGCGGGGTTCTATGAAGCAGAACAATATGATACCTACTCAGTTCTTTGATAGCAAACCACGGTACTCCAGGAGGCTGATATTGTATAGTTTTATACCAGATACCCTTTTCCCTACTTCGTTCGTCGAAGTATTCCTTAAACATATCTTTGCATTTTTTTTTTTGCAATCGCTTAATTGTTCTACATAATTAGGTACTATACAATATTCTTAACCTTCAGTAACCTCTAATTTAGCCAGTCTATCAGCCTCTTCATTACCTTTCAAACCTACATGAGATGGGACCCATTGCAATCTTAGCACTGTGCCATTGTTTGTAAGGTCTATGACCTTACTTAAGGAGTAGGTAAGCTATCGAAATCTGTGAAAGTCACAAAATATCGATCTCCCGAGTTACAGGCAGAGCATAGCTTCATATATTGCAATGAATTCCATCGTCATAACAGACACATTAGAGCTTACTTTGTACATGGCTGAGCTGTTCCTATTAACGTCATAAAATGCTGCACCCCAACCATCCTTACACTTAGAACCATCAGTGAAATATTTATTATAATCTAGGTATTTATAGTGAATTTCTTTTACAATTTCAAATTAAAGAGAGGCAATATTTAAAGTTTTTTTAGGATCTGTTACATTTTCTAAGTTAAAAATAATAATTTCATCTACTTTAATACTGGTTACCCAAACATCTAATGAAAACATCGCCAAGGTATCAGAAGAATGCACACGAAAAGATTCACATTCATCGAGTACCGATACAAGTAAAGGTTTCTTTTTTTTTCCAAAATCTCGCCTACATTATGATCATTCAATTCGGCAAGAAGTCGTATAATTTTACTGTTTTACCAAGACATACTTTTCAAGCAATACTTATACAAAAGAAATAATCTTCGATTATGCAGAGGAGGTAAGCATAGTTCACTCTCCATTACATGAAGGGACTACTTTTGATAAAACCTCCGATTATTCTTGCAGCCTGTTTCTGTATTTTATCTAATTTATACAAATGAACATTAGCACTGTTCCCGAACAAAAAACATCCATAATCCAATCTACTTGTGATCACCGAAATGTATAACGCACGTAAATACTTTGGATGCATACCCCATTTAGAACCCGCTAAGACTTTTAAAAGTTTCAAAAATTTCAAGACCTTTTCAGCTACTTCATTAACATGTTTACTCCACAATAAGGATCGATCAAGCTTAAACACCTAAATATTTAAAATTTTCAACTAGATTAATTATATGCTCATTGATTTTAAGTTATATTTTGTTCCTTCTTCGACCTCTGGTAAAAATACATATTTTAAATTTATTAGGGGAAAGTGCCAAGCCTAGTTCATCAAGCTTAGCTATCATGTCATTAAGTGATAATTGTAAAATGATTTCACAAAAATGTATGACTTTGTGCTGCAAATAAAATACAAAATCATCGGCATATTGTAATACAGAGACGTCTTCTATCTCAAGACAAATTTTAAATGTGGTTAAATTTTAAAGTAACGGCGAGAGTGGGTCTCCTTGAGGCAAACCCTTATTTGTCCAATAATGAAAAAATGTCTGCTAATTACTTTCTCCCCAGAATACATTTTCATTAATAAACATCTTGCACTTAAAAACTCCCAAGTATATCTTATTTATCTAAAGTAGCCACGACCGCCTCAACTAAAACATTGTTATATGCATTATCTATGTCCAGGAAGCAAGCTGCAGTAGGCGTGTTATTCGAGAGTCAACATTGTGTGAAATATTTTACAAACGCATGAGATGAGAGATAAGTTTTGGTTCTACGTCAGCCTTACTGGCAGTTTTTGGAATGGGAACAATGCTTATTTCCCTCCATTGACGTGGAATTATACCCAGAAGTAAAAATCCTATTATATAAGTTTAATAAATACACTTTGCCTTCAGAAGGTAGGTCATAAATCATGGAGTAAGTTATACCATCTTTGCCCGGAGCAGTATCTTTTTTCTTGAAACAATGTTTCATTTCTTGTATACTAAATGGTGATTCCAAAAAACTATTACGAGATGTGAAAAAAGGTTGCTTGTTTATAACTGAGTCTGGCGCTAAAGAACATAACAAGTCCTTTTGTTTAGTTTATGTAGGAAATGACTTTGCCTGTTTATAGCCAGACACAGAAGTTGTCTCATCAATACTGCTGCAAAATGATTTCCAATTACTTGATATAGCTTTATTTACTAAAGTGTTCGCTTCTACGGTTCTATCCTTTAGTTTTGAGATTATCAGGCGTAGGATTACGTCTAAATGCACTCAAAGCTAGTCTTCGTTTACCTACTGCTCTGGACAATGATGGGTTCCAATACTCCTTAGGCTTGAAATTTGCTGCTAGATTAGAACAAATCTTTGTTTCAGGTATATTCTTACTGACTGACAAATTAATGTGATCCTCGAAATAGTCATACATGACTTGAATATCTTCTAAATTATTAATATCGGAAAATGGTTGTTGAAGATTTTCTCTAAACGCTTTCCAGTCTGCTTTTTATAATTGCGTTTCTTAATAAATTCTTTTGATTCTAAATAATTAAGTGTTATTTTAATAATTAGGTGATCACTCCCCAGGTTTTCGAAGTACATTCCAATCACAATTTATTGATATATCCTACGATGCAAACGTAATATCAGTCGAAGTCCTCCTAACTGACCCACTTACTAATTTTACCCTAGTTGCATCGCCATTATTTAACGAAATCCAGCCATTTTCCATTGAAGATTCTAGCAATTGAGTTCCTCTTTGATCTATTATCCCCTGCAATATGAGTCCTGTTGAGCTCTAAATCAAACAGCTATCCCAGTCGGCAGAACGCGTGACTACAGAAGAATGGTATATTTTTTAAACTCATACAATTTAGAATTTTGACGTGAATAATTTCTATACCTGGGTTTGAAAGATGAATAGGAATTATTTGCGAATGCAATGATTTGTGGATTATAATAGCAACTCCTCTATAAGAATCCGGTCTATCCTGTCTCAATACATTGTATCCACTCAAATTAAAGTTAACATTTGGATTAAGCCATGTTTCACTCAAAATAGCAATATGATTTTTTTCTCGATTTAAAAATACTTCAAGACAACCTAATTTGGGCCTTAAACTTTGTGAATTCCACTGACATATATTTAACGAGATCTCTTTTTGTGTATTATCCATCAAAATTAGATAAAAAATTGTTCATCATTTCTCTGTCCATAAATCGACTAAGTAAAAACAATTTAATTTCCTTACATATAACTTTCAACATCGACATCGTTTTTTCCATTAACACCTGTTCTTCAAAAAACGCAATTTCCATAATACTTCGCCAAATTCTGTTCCATCGAAATCTTCTCTCCTTCACACTTCTTGTTTCTTCTTCTTAATTTTGGGAAGCTTCTAGACTTTCTGTAGATACCGACATATTATTATTTTCATCTTGTAGATTTATGTTATTCTTCTTTTTAGAATTGCTTTTTCCGCTTTTTTCGCTTTTCTTACTTGTCACTGTTACATGTTCGTCTTGTTTTTCTTCTAAGGTAACCGACTCATTTTCCATAACTGGTTTCTTATAGTCTTCTGTCTGTTCGCCAGTCGGCGTTTTATTGGAATTAATATTTGTGGGGCTACTCACCTTCGTATTTATAATTCTATGTTCCGTTTTCGAGCACTCATTCTCGTATGCAAGTGGAACTTACTGGGTTTTTTCCCTTTTTTATACAATATACATTTCCATTGCGTTTTTGTAAGTAGTATTCTCCAAATTCATTAGAATACGAATCCTCTTCTCTTTTATAAAAAATGAGCATGCATTATTTATAGCCATATGTGGTGCTTTGCAGTTTAAGCATCTAAATGTTTATTTCTCACAATTGATGTGTTTTCCACATTTTGGGCAAAGGTTCTTATTAATTGGACGAAACTTTTGTAAAATGTCCAAACTTCCAACATCCTGAGCACTGAGTTACAGGAAAAACAAACTTCTTAACCCTGAATCTACATCCATACGCATATACATATTCTGGCACAGTCTGACTTTTGAAACCTAGCCTAACGGTCTCGCTATCAATCCATTTACCTTCATCATTCATCCGTCTTAGTCTTCAGACAGACATAATTTCAAATGAGCTTCTGAATATGTTTAACATTTCATCATCTGTCATTTCTAAATCAACCCCTTTGATTAATCCATAGGATTGATCCACCGCATCAGTAAATTGAGCTCTAATGTTTAGTTCCTTGTTTATAGGGAAAAAAAAAAAAAACAGCTGGTTTTTTATCATCAAACTGCACGAATACCTTATAAGGGCTTTTATATTTTATTCTGATAATGTTTTGTATATTCCCGCTTCTTAACCTCTTAGCCAAGGCCATCTGTTTCGGTAAACCTCGTAATGAGGTCAAGCATATTTCAAACGTATCATTCGACTCAATATTAAGTTGGTTACGTTTATTTAATTCAAATCTATGTGTACTCAAATTCCCATTTGATTTGCTTCGAATGAGTTTCTTTGGTCTTCTCCTGCTAACTGTAGTAAAACCTTCTTCACTACTATTTTCACTACTTCCCCTATATCGCTTCTCCGCTAATCTTGCATCAATTTGTTTGTCCACAACCATCGTCGTACCCGTCATCGCCATCATCTCACGCTCACACTCACTTATAATCTCTGTATCGCTTTTATCGGTCAACGCAGCTTCATCTGTACTACCTCCCACCATTCTCACTATTAGCGGGTTCACCCGCACCGAACGTAATTATTACACAAGCCGGAATGTTTTGCGATAGGCACGTGCGAACAAAACACCACCTCACGCGCAACTGATGTAAGGCATTTATGAGTTAACCTTTTCTATTTTTAATAACACACAGTGGTGAGATAGTGCTGTTAATATGAATTTTATCAAACCCCTAATAATTCCCATTTTGCGCTATTTAGAATATTATTGAACTCTTTAAATACTTAATGATTGCGCCGCTTTTTATGAACCTATCTTGGGTCCTTAGAATACGAAATAGCCAAGTAACTGTGACTAACTTTTATGTAGCGTGTTTGGCCACAGTTAAAAAGAGGTACATCAGTAAGTGCAAAAACATTCTAGAGGTTTATTCATTTTAAAAATGGTCCAGCATTATAACGTCAATAAGTCTTTATAGGATCAGTTAAATATTTCCCTTTGAAATATCATACGGCCCTTTATCAGACACAAGATAACAATTTCCAAGATAGGATAGACACATCTAAACGCATTTCGTGCGTACTGAGGATGTAAATCCTCCAAAATAAAATTATTGAATTGGTGCTACGGCGTAGCCGTCATGTTGATGTAACCGCTACGCCGCCGGCTACGATCTCGTAGCATACATTAATAATCTGCTACGCGTCGACTCTCAACTCACCAAATTGTTTTGTCCTTGACATAACAATTTGGTATACAGTATATTGTTTCCTTTTTTTAATAACATAATATAACATCACGCCTGTAATCCCTGAAGGGTTAGGCAGAGGTATACTTAGTGCACTCACATTTCGCAAGTAACCCTACGTTTAAATCCCATGTAATAGGGGGCGAGCCAGTACAAATACAGACTCCAGGCAGCTACTAAGTGGCCCGTGAGGGAGAGAGCCTTACGCCCTCACGACCCTAGTCGCCTGCAAAGTCCCGGCCGCCGTAGGCGCGGGCTTGCGGATGGTGAGCATTGGATAGCTCGCCGTCCGATAAGGACCAGGCCCGGGTCGACGGTGCGTCATGTTCCACTCGCCTCATAGATGTCAGCACACAGTGACGGGGTCCGATAGGGTCTATGCCTCAGGGCCGCGAGATGTTCGAAAGAGAAACCGTAGGCCTGGCACCGGCAAGTGAAGGAACACGGATGAGTTTTAGTCAGTAAAAGTCTGACACGCCCTCCCGCTGCACCCAGAGCGGGAGAAGTCATTTGATGATTTTTGAAAAAAAAAATACCGTCTGCTACTAAGAATATTAAAGATGGTAAGTCCCAATAACCCTTTGCCCGACCCTGGAATCCAACCTTTGATCTTATGTTCAGCAGTAGCTCTTGTGACTGCAAGACCAACGAGGCACTTAGGCAGGCCTTATAAATTGTAAGGCAAAGTAATGTTATGTTGTATGTGTTTTTTTTTTAATCCAAGTTCACCCTCGACTGGGTAAACACTGTTAAATGATATTGTAGTACAATCTTATAATTTGAAAAAAAAACGGTTTTTCTGACGTTATTCTTGACCGGTTTTTTCCAGTTTTTATAAAGAATACAAGCTGTTGCCCGCGACTTCGTCTGCGATCCAAGATGAAAAGTAGCGAATGTCCTTAGCCAGTTCATGGTATATCTGTGTGACAAATCCAAATACTTTCAGCCGTTTTGGCGTGAAAGCGTAACAAACAAACTTACTGTCGCATTTATAAAATTAGTTAAATACAAACTGTAATACGAGTAGTTATTACAGTTTTTCACTTCAACCTATTCGATAAAACAGCGGTAAAATTTAGATATTGTCAGTAAAGTCAAATAAATTTATAATGTTACACTCCAGCGTCTGTAAGAAGCTACGCAAACAGCTAAGATACATCTAGAGCTGTCTGTTGGCTATTGATGCATCTGCCTTTCAGTTTGTGCCGCGTTTGAATCGCTGGCTGGCTTTAAGCTACAGCTTAAAGCTGGAAAATTGGAGACTCGCAGAGTGGAAGAGTAGTGTCATATTTATAAGTAACTAAAGTTGCTTTACCTTAACTCAAATACATTAGAAAATAATTAATATAAGTAAATGTTTATTAAATAAGTAATTAATTTAAAAAAAAAAAATAAGCAATTTATGCTTAAAAAAAAAAATATAAAAATAAAAAGGAAACGCTGTTCGTTGAGAATCATCTTGCACATCACTTGAGAACAGCTTGACCGATTCGACTGACGTTGCGGAAATCGGTATGGGATGTTGGGACGCATAAATGTACTGAAACTCAGCTAGCGTAGCTATGATCTGAAAAACAAGTCATTATTATTCCTGTTATATAATGTCATCTTCACTGAGTGACAGTAGGTAAGTTAATATTCCAGTTTGAAGGTAGCACAAGTCGATGTTCACAGCAAATTGATTTAATAGCTCTGGAGGTTGCGACGCGAACTTGTCTATCATCTTGGCTTTCAAGCTGTTGAGCTATTCTAATTCAACCATTATCAAGGTTCCCTTATCAATATAAAGAGGTTTTTTTTGTTTGTATGTAGAGGGTAATCTTCGAAACTACTGATCCGATTTCGAAAATTCTTGCTCTAATGGGACGCTACAGTATTACCGAGTACCATATGATATATGGACGAGGTCGCAGGTACCTCCTAGTAGCTTTATTGGGACAACTAGAATCAATTGTTTTTTTTTGTTATTTAAAAAAAAAAAAAAAAAGTTTATTTTTCTTCAACAAATTACACTTATTAACAAAAACTTAAAAATTGAACAAATAATAAATAAGATGCAGTACAACGTTCATTTGTGGGAGACTGGTGCCTAAACTAAATTTGACGTAAAAAAGTGCGTTTTATGTGAGTATTTGAAATTTGTGATTTGCTTTTGACTTTATACTAAACTGGCTTCTGCCCGCGACTTTTTCCGCGTTAAATTTCTTGTACTCTTTCTTTCCAGGTCGTATAGCTTCACCTCCTGCGCTAACACTTCGTTTTCGCTTAGCGTTCTTTTTGACTTATTTATCTTTTTGCTCGGCTCCCAAGGGTGTTAGCGTAATGTTACATGGCATTCCTCAAGAATTGACATAACAAAGGAAAGATAATTTTTCAAAGTCAAAGTCAAATCATCTATATAAATGGCACTTTTGCCGTTGACATTCACTTAAAAATAAAGATTCTAGGTGCCCTTCCAAAAGGTAGTTTCTTATGGAGAAGAATGGAAGAAACTCCACCGTTACTCTTTCACTTCTACATTTCAAATCCAACCAGTAGTTTCAGAGATTATCCCTACATACAAACAAACACACAAATTGTACCTTTTTATAAAAATATATTATAGATAAAGACATTGCAGGCATGATCCGTTTTTTTCTTGAAATTGGATTCATTTCTTAAAATTCCGTAGCTTTTGTAAATAATAAGTCATGAAACACCCGAGCAACTACTAGTATTTTGACGTGAACACTTCTGAAGGCGCGTTGAGCGTTTTTTCATAGGGGAAAATCTTATGGGTTCTCGTCACCGACATGCTTATGTTAGCAATATATATTATAACTATGAGTATGACGTATTGCGCTTGGCTAGAAGTGAAAGCGTATATATTCTAACTCATTACTTTAATCATGTATCATCATCATGCGTCCGCCCCTAATTGCCGTGCCTGCAGCCAGAACCAACTTACTGGCGAGGACGCCTGTTACTAGAGCCATGGGTGTGGTGAACGAGGTCCACGAGAGGGTTGATGTATTGTGGTGCAGCTTGAGTGAGTTCGCAAAAGCTGCGAACTCACTCAACCTGCACCTGTGAGCTGTGAGCTAGTGTGTTATTTTATAGGATGGTTAAGGATTTATCATGTAAGGCCTCTCTATCGCATTGGATCGCAGATCTGTAATGGTAGTTGTGGGTAAGATTTGCTTAAATAAATAAATGTACATTATTTATGAATGACTAATTTAGTAGCTTAATAGCAGGTACTTTGCAGTTTTAAGTTTTAACTTCTGTCGGTAGTCCCCACAACTGAATATGTTTTTTTTTTTATTGCAAGTTAGTGACACGACGTGACAGACTACAGATGCCGTGATAATATAAAAAAGCCAAACAATCAAGCACCTATCAAATTGGGTTGGCCTTCATATGTACTGGCTTATATTCTGTCACACATATTTTGAATCTTCTCACTTCTTAAAAATATCAAATCACTGACAGGCAGCTCAGCCTTAACTGCTGGGTCTACAAGAACGAAATTTTGCTTCTGAACTCTCCTGTGTTAAAAATTTCGAAAAAAATCGATAAAAAAACTTTACCATACATTCTGACCGCGTAGGTATTGCACTCTACGCTAGGAGGTCTTGAATCACGTGCTCAATTCATGGTTAAAGTTTGCGCGTCGATGTCTCCATCAACCTGTATAACGTAAGTGAAGAAAGAGTAATCTGAAAAGATTTTTGAAAATTCATCCATAAATGTTAAGGTATGGAAGTTCGTCATTTCGTCTAAAGCGCTGGGTTTAATTAAGGAAGGATTTTTGAAAGTTCCCACCCTGTGCAAAAGAAAGAAGAGAGAAAAATGTATTTTTTTTGGAACACTCACGGGAAATACAGTAAACAGTAAAAAATATGAAGAAAAAAAAAACGAACGTAAAAACTAACAAAATTAACATTAAACACAACAAATACCGGTGAAGCCAGAAAGGCTTCCGCATAATGCTTCGAAATTTTGAATTCAGGCAATTCAAGGCATTCTGATAATGCTCCCTGTGATGCCACGGATACATCTTCATACATCTATATATCCCACTAGGGGATCTAAAACAAAAACAAAAATGCAATTGTTTAGAAAAAAACAAAATAAATATAAACATGGGTTGAAGTTTGTATGGAAGTTCGCTATCTTGCCGATGGGAAATCCCGTGAGGCACACGACACGGCCTAGAGGAACATCAATTCGAAGAAAAAGCAACAAGATAAAATCTATATCCTAACTAAATTTTCTTGATAAATGTCTGTGTTTATGTCCGACTTCAAACAATATTCTCATATATTTGTCCTTATTTTCCACCCACATGTCATGCAGTATGTCTAGGAAAGGCGACGCAGACACAAATTATAACTAATGTTGGCTACGACACATTTATTCCGGAACGAAAAAGCTTTTGCGGATTCAGCTTAAAAATTTCGGTCCATTTTCCCTTTATATTCCGTCCTTTGTCTTAGTGAAGACTTTTGCGCTCATCTGCGGATACAGAAAGTAATCAATTAGGTTGGCAAGATATGAGAGAGCGTTCATGTTGGCATGTAGGTACTATGCACAGTTATATTAAGAGAACAGATATAAGTGGCTAAATAATAACTGAAGCACAGGTCGACCGAAGGTTAAGCTATTCTTGCCGCGGTAGGTTTGTGGATGGGTGACTATCCATTACATATCGAGATCCCTCCCTGCCTTGGAAAGCACGATTAAGCAGTTGGTACCATCTGTCATTCGTAGATTTTTGACAGACGTTACATCAGAAGCCCTCAAACTCAAACTCAAAGCATTTATTTCAAATAAACCAATTGCAGGCACTTTTGCACTGTCAAGGTTGGTCGGTTTACAGGCAACTGAAGGAACACGTGTGGGTTTTAGTCAGCAAAGTCTGACACGCCCTCCCGCTCCACCCAGAGCGGGAGAAGTCATTTGATGATTTCCCACCCAAAAAAAAAAAAAAAAAAAAGGTTGGTCGGTCAGAAAAATGAAGCTAGTTGCCCATTCCAAAGCGTAGTAGGTACCTATGGAGAAGAACGGACAAGAAACTCCACGGACACTCTTTTAAGTCAAATTATGTTTACAATAGAAGTCAATCAAAGTACATAAAAGTCTGACAACCAGTCTTACCAATGGGTATCGTGGTACCTAGTAACCTATACACTACTGTCATTCGACAAATTATCACGTACGGCCAACGAGCCGTACGTGATAATTTGTCGAATGACTGGTGACTGTCTGGTGGCCTAGGACAAACCTGAGCACAGCCCAAAGAGATCTCGAAAAACTGCAGCGGTTTGCCTGCGTAGCAATCACTAGCTGCATTAGAACCACACCCACTGCTGCCCTACAGGCAATGCTTGGGCTGCCACCCCTACACCTCATCGTGCGGGTGGAGGCGACCCTGGCTGCCTTCAGGCTCCACATATCGGGAACCCTAAGCAAAGACTCTAGGGTCAAGCACATACGCATAAAGGAAGATGCGGTCAACCGCCAACCAATGATGGCATCACCCTGCGACAAACCCCCGAAACGACATTACTTTCAAAAGCACTACAATATCATACTCTCAGAAGAACAGTGTGACTACTCAGGCACGAATTAACTGAGAGTATACATCGACGGCTCAAAGACCGGATCCGGTACAGGAGCCGGAGTTTTCTCACATGACCTCAACATAACCATATCAAGTCCGCTGGGAATGTTCAACACCGTCTATCAGGCGGAGTGTGTGGGCATCATACAAGCGGTGTATACCATAGAAGCCAGGAGAGTTACGGACACCCATATACGTATACTCTCCGACAGCACCTCAGTCCTCAAATCATTAGGGAAAGAAAATATTACCTCGAGTCTAACACTAGAATGTCACAATGCTCTAGAACGAGTTACGGTATCTAACCGCAACACGGTGACACTACAATGGATAAAAGGACACAGCGGATCACTAGGCAACGACGCAGCTGATGAATTAGCCAGGAGAGCATACAGCACATCGGCTTGCGGGCCTGAACCCATAATACCCATCCCCATCAACCAGATACGCAGGTGGCTGCGGGAGTCCACCCACACACAAGCCGAGAGGTGGTGGACCTCGACACCAGGCTGCAGGCAGTCCAAGGAAGCTTTGCCATCCTTAGATGGCAGAATAACCAGACGGTAATTACGCCTGGACAGAAATAGCCTGCGCCTGGTGACGGGGACCATCACAGGACACTGCTCGCTAAACAAACACCTGCGCACAATAGGCATTACGGATAGTCCACTGTGCAGAGCTTGCATGGAGTCGAACGAAACCGTTGCGCATGTGCTCTTTGAGTGCGCAGGCGTTACCCAGATAAGAACAGAAACCCTCGGGACACCCGGATCTTTCACAGATGTTCTCGATAGACCAGAAGCTTTGATCGGCTTCTGGAGGAAGGTGGGCTGGTTGGAATATGAACCACCGACGGCCGCCATGGCCCACGCACAAAGGTCCACATGAAGGACTAAGTGCGGAAACCAAACCCTCTAACAATGGAACAACAACAATGGTACCTAGTAACTGAGTTGAGTGACTTTGTAAATATTGAGAAACATAGAAATTACAATCCTACTACAGTCTCTACAATTTTACATATTTGTAAGGTTTTTCCGTTACAACTATGTGGCTTAAAGTGTTGTGTTACAGACAAACAAACATGTAAATTGTAATTGTAAAGTTTTGTGGTATAGGGCCCTGCACCCTAATTGCGTAACACACTTTATAACACAATCTGAAAAATTTTGAAGAATATTGCTAATCCATTGCTTCGTATGTTCGGAAAATTTGTCTGCTCAGCAACGTAAATAACGCAACGAATGTTGTTGAACTGTCAAAATTAAAGCGATTCTGTCTGTACTGTTAGTGTATCACGCAATAACCTTAAAAGTTGTTAGTAAAATAGTACCAACAGTACAGTTTTAACACATTTTTTATTGACGAAATCAAAATAAAATAATAAATTATGTTATAATATAACGAATAACAAATAAAAGTCCAGCATTCCTGCAAGGGCAAATTAATTGTTTTCATCCGTGTTACATTACAATACAAAATAATTTGAATAAAACATAATATTATAAATGTACAGAAAAATGACATAGTTACCTATAATAAGTAGTAAAATTACACCACTTTAATCATCCAAGCTTTTTTGTATTAAGCGAACGCCGTCAACCGGAAAAACGCTTGGATGAAAAAAAAAAAGAAAATCATTATCGTCGGCCAGCCTTATTCTAGGTCACCCCTACAGAGCCTAGTGAAAAGTAATTACTTCATATGACGCAAATAATTTGTGGTTGCCAATGATTCTCAATTTATTTCGTATTGCATTTAATTAATATTTTATTGCATTGAGGAGGTTGAAAATCTATAATATAAATTAAAAAACCGGGCAAGTGCGAGTCCGTACCACAGGGCATGCTTATTGTTGGCAAGCGCATCGAATTTGGAAATCTTTTGTGTAAAAATGTTCGTTATAGTCCGAATTGGATTTTTATGGTAAGAAAAACTGGATAAACTTCCCGTTATTATTTCGAACTGTTTTTTTTTTGTTTTATCTTGGTCATATAGGAAGGCATGGTAAAATTTATTTTGAAATTAATATTTATATATCGTTGCCGGTGATGCGAATACGGGATCGTCGCGTTCATACGAGTATGTCACACATTTGTTCAGACCCTCCGACGATGCGACCGCCGCGTTCGGGTTCGCCGAACAAAATGAACGCGGCGATCTTTTCTTATGGCTTTAGTTAATACGCGGAACTGTACAAGGCTTTATTTCTTTAGGGTACGGCGTGTTAACCGCGCCGTAAAGAAACACGGTTCTGTGGTATACGGCGACGGCGCCGTGTGCCGGTGCCGCCGTGTCGTAAACAAATTTCCTTAATGAACAATCCGTAGTTTTCAGAGCACGGAAAACGTGTGTGTACTTAGGGCCTTATGCTGATTGGCTGTAATGCAAGTTTCGAGTTTTTGCGCCCTAATTTGCCAATACCAATCTGATACCAATCTAAATTTCTCAAAATTATTAAATTTTGAGAAATTTAGATTGGTATCCACAGATTTTGAAAATATTGTACAGACAGCAAGAAACTGAGCAGATTTTGCACACAAAAAACGCCCCACCCCCTTCTCATCCAGCTTAGACACTACTTTCAATGTATTGACTCGTCTCTGTCAACAAAACATTAGCTAAGTGTCAATTAGTATTTACTTCAACATCACGCTATTTTGTTATTAAAGAAAAGCCAGTTTACTAAGTGACGCGAAACTAGTTTGCTCCTTTGGGAAATCTAAATGTAATGTGTTTTTCATTGTGCAGTATTACCAAAGTAAAATAACATTGATCCTCCAACTTACATGTTACCCAGTTACTGAGTTGTGGAGGTGAGGTAGGCAGTCGCTCCGTCTAAAATACTGGTATTCAGCTACATCCGGTTAAACTGGAAGCCGACCCAAACAAAAAATATAAAAGAAAGAAAGATAAGTAAAGAAAGAAAGAAAAGTAAAGAAAGAAAGAAAAGTAAAGAAAGAAAGAAAAGAAAGAAATAATATTTATCTGCACAAACAAATCACACATTATAAAAATAGGATGACATAAAATACACGTACAAAGTAGCCAAAAGCCTCGTATTCAATATTTTTCGTTTTTACAATATATAACTCAAAGTAATCTTAGATTTTTGTTTTTGTTTTTATCAAATATTTGATAAGAGGCTAGTGGTTGGTTGTTTAATTTTATTTAGTGTTAATTTATTTTTGCGGCGGTTGTAGGTATCTTTCACTAACTCATTGGCAACCGATTAAACGCACACGAGACGAGCATTCAACGTGTAGGAGGGAATGAAGGAAACTGAACTGGAAGCTGGTGGTGCGGGTCATCTTCTGGTGGCTCCACGTGGGTTCACTGGTCGACACTTCCGTATGCACGAGATCTCGACAAAGCTCTCAAGCTAAATGTTCACGTGAATTACAGCACTAGATAAAATCGTATTATGACGATTCAGAGGTGCGCGCGCACTAACGTAAGTTTTCTTGTACGGTTTCACTGGAGTCTGGAGGCGGAGTAACGCCATATTCGTGTCACATATTATTATGGGTAAGGAAGGGGCGGATACAGGAAATGCTGCTAAATGCTCATCCTAACAACATTAAAATTACTGATTCACGCACTAGGCTTTTTAGACTCTAAGAGTCAATTATTTTATATATGTTTATTTTATAATATGTTTTCGGCGTCAACAGCTAGGCTGATGCTGATGATAAAAATGATTCGCCTTTAACTTAATTAAATTTTAGTCAGAAACAAAAAGAAATGTGAAATTAAAAACAAAAAACACGTATTAAACTAAAAGCCGATCGATTCCCCGAATATCCAATAATACCTCGGACATAATAATATCAAGCCCGGCTAATCGTGAATAACTTATTAGACGGGACAGCTACAGGCCTTGCTGCTTTATTTTTATCGTGCCTCTGACGGTTCCAATTATATTAGCATTAATAAAGCGTCCGCGAATGGTGTTAGAAAAGTTTCAGTACATCCAACCAACCCTGCTATCAGGCTAACTGACAATATAAGATGGTCATCGACTTGCAACCTGTTACCATAGTTTCAGTTCATGACCCACTTCGTTGATATTTTGTCGTAGTTTATTGAAAAAACAATGATTTTCCATTAATTTGGTCAACTCAAATCAAAATATTTTATTTTACATAAACCTACATGGGCATTTATGAACGTCATAAGTACACGGTTCCAATTGATCGTTTCCTACGGAGAAGAGCCGGCAAGAAACTTCACGGTTACTCTTTTAAAAATAGTGGACTGGTACAATGTTTTCAAATTACAGAGTTAATAGGTATTGGAGGACAGTGTACGCCTGTCAACAAGTATCATTACTTGTTGACAGTGTAGGCCCATTGTCCTCCTGCTATTAACATCATTGTCTGTTTGTATCCCAGACAACTGTCTAATTGTTAAGCATCCATATGCTTGCAAATAGACAATGGTCTACAAGGCCTACAAAGTTCTCACATTCACAAAATATATTAAAATTTAATTAAAATAATAACATAACATAACATCACGCCTTGTTTCCCCGAAGGGTTGGGCAGAGGTGTACCTATAGTACACCCACATTTGTTTGTTTGTTTGGCATCTCGCAGGTCAACCTATGCGGTTGTCGTCTGCTTAAGCGGACTTGCCTGTGGATTCCCTAATTAATTAAGGCCTCCAGCCAGGACTTAAACTTATATACTAACTAAAACTAAGCGACAACGCTAAGGGCACCCCCTGTGGGGTACGAACCTCGGCTTAGGGCGTCGCTGGAAGAGGGCAGCAAATGACTAGCTGGATCAGGATTGGTATTAATTAGGGACGAATTTAAAGCTACAGGCTCAGCGGCGCGGGCTGGCTCGAGCAAGGGTCGGGAGGGGCGTCGATTTGGGCGTCGCGGCGGGCCTCGGCGGCGAGGGCGGTAGGACGGCGATCGGGTTTTGGGCTTATGTAGCGTGCTAGTGCCCTTGCTACTCTCCTGGAGGAGGGTAGTGGCGTCGTCGGGGTCGATTAAAGTATGCCTTGGTCGGCGAATACTGCTAATGCGAGAGGGAGTGTAGCGGGCGGCCGCTGTAATCAGGGGGTTAGAATGTTTGATGCCGCAGTCGAAGAAACGCTTTGATAAGCGTTTCATGAACTGTTTTATGGTTGGCATTTTGAGGTCGACGTGAAGATCGATATTACGGACATAGAAGGGGGCACCCGTGACCCTTCTGAGGAAACGGTTTTGGAGGGTCTGCATCTTATGGAGATGACGTGGGTGAGCGTGCGCAAATACAACGCAGGCATAGGTCATGATGGGACGGATGACTGCGGTATAGATGCGGAGCTTGCATTTGAGGGACAGTTTACTACGGGCTGTCAGTACGAATTGCAGCCTGCTAAGAGCGAAGGAGGCGCGCGCGCGAACCGCCTTAATATGAGCCTTAAAGGTAAGGTTCTCATCGAGGATCACGCCTAGGTATTTGGCTTGCTTCTCCCAAGGGATTGGCTTGCCGTACATAGTGATCGGGCTGGGAAGTGGGGGAGGGAGTCGACGACGTCTCGAGAAGAGAACCGCCTGACTCTTATCGGGGTTGACCTCGATTCTCCATTTCCGAAACCAAGCGCCTAAGACGTTTGCGGAGGTTTGGAGAGTACGAGCTATAGCGTTGGGACAGTGACCGGTATAGTAAACGGCAGTGTCGTCGGCGAAGAGAGCCAACTGAGCCTTTTTACTTTTTGGGATATCGCTAGTGAACAGCGTGAAGGCGAGAGGAGATAGTACGGAACCCTGAGGGACACCGGTGCGAATAGGATGAGGGGACGAGAGTGCTCCCTCGACGCGATAGCGAAAGGTCCGGTTCGACCAAAAGTCTCGTAAGATGAGCACGAGACGATCAGGCACTCCTAGTTGGTAGAGCTTGTATATCAAGCCGTTGTGCCAGACTTTGTCGAAGGCTTTCGCTATGTCGAAGAATAGCACACCCGTCGTCGCGTTACGCTGCAGACCAGCGCATAAGTGCTCTACGATACGGTGGACCTGTTGGGTGCCCGAGTGTTGGCTACGGAATCCAAACTGCTCGTTGGGTATGAGGCTCTTTGCTTCGGCGTAGTCTTTGAGACGCTTATAAATAAGCCTCTCGTAGATTTTGCCGAGGACATTGAGTAAGCTAATAGGGCGGTAGCTGGAGGGCTCAGACTTTGGCTTGCCTGGCTTTGGGATACCGATGACGGTGGCTTCTTTCCATGCTTGTGGGAAGATGTTGTTGCTCAAGGCGCCATTGAAGATGGCGGTCATAAGCATTATTAGCGGGGCAGGAAGGAGTTTGTATACCTTATTGGTAATACCATCCGAACCGGGGGCCTTACGAGCGTGGAGCCCTTTAATGATGTCGTGCACTTCGTCTGGAGTGACGGGAGGCAGAGGATCATCAGGGTCTTCGACGGGAGGGAGGGAGGCTCTTCGTTCGACTTCAGCGTCGACCTTGTTCAGGTGAGCTTGGTCTACTGGTTGGGAGCTGGGAGAACATTGGGACTCTAGACTGTCGGCAAGACATTCAGCCTTTTCGGGACTGTCGAAAGCGACACTATTGTCGGGGCGGATGAGAGGAGGCATAGAGACCTCTTCTGAGGAACGCAATTTCCTCTGTAATTGCCAGATGGCTTGATGAGTGGGCTCGAGTTCGCTGAGCATCTTGTTCCAGCCCTCAGAGCGAACCTCCCCTATGCGTTTCTTTACAGCACGCTGTAAATGGCGCATGTGGGCTTTGTTCGCGTCACAAGGGAAGGAGTCGTAGGCACGGATGGCCGCGTTCTTCTCGGTTATCAGGTCACGTACGTCAGCAGGTAGTTTCCAGCGATGGTCTTCCATCACCGGAACTTCCCGTGAACAATCCGTCAATACGGATTGTACGTGCTCTGTAAACGAGTCGATTGCGGCCGTCGTGTCGGCGACTGACACTAAGTGATCGGGGATGGTGTCTAAGTGAGGTGACGTGGTGGATTTCAGTCTTTCGCTTACTTTCCTCCAGTCGGTTATCGTCTGGGTCTGAGGGGGGCGGTTGGGGTCGATCGGGCCCGAGTAGGGTGCAAGATGCATGACTACAGGGCGGTGGTCAGAATTTAGCTCGTGGAACGTCTCAACCGATTGCAAACGGAGGTTCACATTCTTGAGCAGCGCTACATCGAGAACATCGGGAAGGTGATTAGGATTACCTGGGAAGTGAGTCGGGCTCATTGGAGCGATGACGTCAAAGTTAAGGGATTCGCCTAACTTGAAAACTAACCTACCTCTGGTTGAGGTTGTGCTACTATTCCACGCCGGGTGCTTGGCATTAAGATCCCCCGCCAAGATGACGGAGTCACTCATACCGAAGAGGGCAGTGAAGTCCTTTTGGAGCGAGATGGGATCCTCCGGACCATTGTCGGGTGGGATATAAGCGGAGATGATGGTGATCGGTTGGTGGCCGGTCATGCCGAGCCGACAGATAGAGGTCTCCAGATGGGAGAAGAGAGGAGGTGGGTCTATAGGGATACAATACAAAGATTTCCTAAAGTATATGAGTGTGCCACCCTTGTGACATCGAGACCTGTCATTGCGAACTAGTTTAAAGTTGGCAATATTCGGGTTTCGGTGATGTGGTTTTAAAAAGGTTTCCTGTATGAGGAGGATGTCAAGCTGATGGTCGCGGAGGAAAGTGGCGATCTCATCGCGTTGACCTGAAACGCCATTTGCGTTGAAAAAGCCTAATTTAAGGGATCGGGGTTTGTTACTATTTACTCTCGTATTATCCATTGAGAATTAATATTTGAGTGAGTGTAGGACTTGCGCGATCTCGGGATACGCGCTGAGGATTTCCATAAGGCGGAGTGCGTTGCCGTTTGCAGCAACGATTTCTTCCGCCATTTTGTCCGCGGCGGTGGTGAAGAGAGCCGCGTATGTACTAAGTATAATTTGGGCGCTGTTTCGGCCCTGGGTTCCCTGAGGTTTCGCTGGAGAGGCCGTAGGGGCCGCGGGGGCTACCAAAGGCGTTGGGATGGCGGAAGCCATCAGCGCTGGAAGTTGAGCGGGTTGCGCTGGTTGCGCGGGGATAGAGGGCACCGAGGCTGCGGGAGCCTTCAGGTGATTTAGGTTAGCCCAGGGAGACAGCCTCTGCGGACTGAGCCGCTCCGGCATCAGCGCGGAAGGAGGCTTTCCCCAGGGGCTTTCCCTGTGCTGGCGGTCGCTCGCGCGTTTCGCGAGTTTAGGAGAGGAGGACTTCGGGGCCTTAGGACAGCCCCGGTAATTTGCCGGGTGTCCCGATTGGCCGCAGAGTACACAGCTGGGAGGCTCTAAACATAGTTCCCTATCTTTGGGGCGGGTACAGTCGGCGGTGCCATGCTCTCCTAGACACTTGACGCATCTAGGGGTGGCATAGCAGTTGGACTGCGAGTGACCATATAATTGGCAGCGATGACACTGGCCAATCAATTGAGCTCTGTAAGGCTTCTCGATGGAGATCCCTGAGAGCGAGCAGACCGACTTCACCTTGAAGATCGGGTGGTGCCCCTCTGTGGGGTCACATATGACCAGGACAATGTCATAGACAACGCCCTGTCTCGCTTTATGCAAGCGATGTACGGCGGAGACCGGAACGCCTTGTGCAACAAGGTCGCTTTTTATATCTTCGGTGTCGATTTCACGAGGTACGCGCCTAATGACGACGCGAGTGGGGGTTTCCTCCGGAAGGGAGTACGTGTGAAAGGAATAGTTCCTTTCACGCAGGGCACGGGAGAGATCCCTAAAGTCAGAAGACGTGGGGACGGTAACTTTGATCCCCTGAAGGGTGGATCGGGCATTCGTGTAGTTGATCTTGCGATCACCACACATTTTCGAGATTTCGGTCCATTTGGCCTTATCTTGAATGTAGATCGGGGGAGGGGGCTTTTGCTTCCTCGCGGTAGAAGCGGGTGGGCAAGCCATAGGGCTGGCGGGGCGACTGGCCCGCGGACTATGGGCGGAAGTCGAGCTGGACGATGTAGACGTGACCTGTTTCTTTGAGGCCGGACCGGCGGGGGCGGAGGATTTAGCCGCCTTCCTCTTGCCTCCTTTGACCACGACTTGGAAGTCGTCATCGCTGGAGGAGGAGGACGAAGGTCCTCGGAGATTGGGACTGACGTGTCCATGCTCTCCGGGTGAGTCGTGTTTGCGGCGCGCAGCTGCGTTGTCTCTGAGACAATGGCGGCCGGAACAATAGAGGCCTCGCCAATGGCGGCAGGTACAAAGGCGGGCGAGACAATAGGGGCCGGATTAGCGGCCGGAGTATTGTCTGCCGGGACAAAGGCGGGTAGTACACCCACATTTCGCCAGTTATGTTTTAAGTCCCGTGTAATAGGGGGCGAGCCTTTTGCCATCTACCGGGCACAAATCCAGACTTCGGGCTGCTACTGAGAAATTCCAGAGAGAAAAACCCAATAACACGTTGCCCGACCTAGGAATCGAACCCAGGACCTCATGCTCAGCAGTAGCGATTGCGACCACTAGACCAAAAAAACCTGTTAAAATATATCTATTCAATGGCATGATTGCCATTTCAACTGTAACAAATCCGAATTAATATTCTGTTCACAAAATTCAATAATAAAGAGTTGAAATTTGAATTATAACTATAAAATGTCAAACAATGAGATGATTACGTCAGAGAAGTATGTTAAACAAATATTTAATAACAAAAATAATTACACCGTAATATGGTAGCAGTTCATATAAATTTACATAGTGATGTCGAATATGAGGTACCAGGGAAGCCACATGTGCAGTTTATTTCTTTTGATAACCGACCAAAAAAATTCTGAGTCTAGAATGTTGTGCTGAATTCATAGCTTCAGTTTGCGCGTCGATGTTCCTGCCACCCTGGTATATTTTGCCACACAGAAATATGCCGAACCATGTTGAATCCTGCCGACCCGAACAAGTGTGTGCACGCCTAACTTTTATACAGGAGTCTCACGTAACCTCGATCAACACAAAAACAAGCATTATTACAAAAGCATTGTTGAACAAAACTCCCAAATGATTATGGATGACGAGATGATTATTCCCACATGTTGATAAAGAATTTTACAGAAACGTTTGACGGACATATTTGTGAAACCATATTTTTCTACTTCTGTGGATGCCAACTTAGAACAACGGGTACTATCGTGCTCGCGCTAAATGGCTGATAGCTAAACAGGGTGGAATTTTGTAATAACACCTGAAGGGAATGTACTCTAACTACTGCAGATAAAAAAAATTTAAAAGCAAAATATTCCTTGATTTTTGAATAGAAAGAAAACTGCATTCAATGATTTTCGAAAATTCGCTTGCCACACCCGGAAACCTCTTAAGAAATGAGTTAAATGGTTTCCCCGAAGAAGAGCGAAACCAAATAATTCTACAGCAAGATGGTGCTCCAGCCCATAACAGCAGAATCACTACTGCCTACATTAATAACCATTTTAATACCTGGATTGGTACAAACGGCACAATCAGATGGCCTTTTTTTTTTTTTTTTGGGTGGGAAATCATCAAATGACTTCTCCCGCTCTGGGTGGAGCGGGAGGGCGTGTCAGACTTTTACTGACTAAAACCCACCCGTGTTCCTTCAGTTGCCTGTGCCAGGGCCACGGTTATCTCTTTTCGAATCACCCGCGACCCTGAGGCGTCGGCCCTATTGGACCCCGTCAATTTGTGCTGACATCTCTTTGAGGCGCGCGTGGAACACGACGCGCCATCGACCCGGGCCTGGTCCTTACCGGACGGCAAGCTACCCATTGCTCGCCATCCGCAAGCCCACGCCTACGGTGGCCGGGAATCTGCAGGCGACTCCCGACTCCCAGGGCGTCTCCTGCGGCGACTAGTGGGGGCGTGAGGGCGCAAGGCTCTCTCCCTCACGCGCTCCGCCTCCTCCTTCGCAAGCATTACTGCTTCACAATCAGATGGCCAGTGAGATAACCAGATCTCACCCCTTTAGTCAGGCATTACAAAATTCCACCCTGCATATTACAGGCATTTACAAGCATTAGGGTTTATGGTCATTTACTGTGTCTGATGGAGGAACCTTCAGTTCGGTAGAAACCAGTGAACTGACACTCCAGTTGATCATCCTTCATGGGGTACTGTTTAAAATGTTATAATAAAATACCTCCCCACATACTCCAACTGAATGAAACGAAGTTCAAAACCTGTATCAAACGCACACTATGCAGCCAAGCATATTATAAGTTGGAGGATTACATCTCTGACAAAAATGCTTGGCTCAACGCTGGTTCTGCTCCACAAGGGCGCCTAAACAATTGATTAGCATTCGGAAATATTGTTGGAGCTGCTGAAGATTGTAAAAACTATCTTTGCACTGTATAAATTCAATCTTTTAGTATTGTATAATTGCAAAGCACACGTGTGAGCACTATGTGGTACCTACTATAAAGCTACCCTATACTGGGCACGTCTGTCATTGACTTGAATGTGCCAGGGCACATTCAAGTCAATGCTGAGAGTATGTCACGCTCACTCTAATGTCTCGCTGGTGGTGGCGTGTGTGTTGGATCATTAAGTTCCCTTCAAAATGGTGCTGATCCATAAGTCATGTTCGTGAACGGGCGCCGTCAGTGGGGACTGGTCATCTCTTGGCTGCCACGTCTTTTTGTTTTTTTTTTTAATTTTTCTTTTCCGATTTTTATGTTTTTTATTACGGGTCTTTCTACATCGTTCTCACATGTTTAATTTCAACAAGACTGATGTAACAAATTTTCTGTAACCATATTATTTAAAAGAGTGTCCATGGAGTTTCTTGCCCGTTCTTCTCCATAGGTACCTACTTCGCTTTGGAATGGGCAACTAGCTTCATATTTCTGACTGACCGACCCCTTGACAATTCAAAAGTGCTTGTAATGGGTTTATTTGAAATAAATGCTTTGAGTTGAGTTGAGTTGAAGTCGAGGATTATAATTTCGATCATCATCATCTCATTTAACTAGCCCTTCTTTCATTCAGCCTATAGTGTTCCCACTGCTGGGACACAGACCTCATCTCTGTGAGTGGGAGTGGGCCATAGTCCACCACTCGGTTCTCCGTCTTATTGGTAGATGTCACGTGTCACCGAATTTTTCTTCTAGGAAATGCCGGTTTATCTCACAATGTTTTCCTTCACCGCTTTGAGAGCAGTGGTGATGAATAATTTACACCAAGTACCTATTTTACCAATGCAACTTAAAGCGATCAGCACCTTTAAACCCTAGTTCAAGAGCTGTCAGTGTCAATATTTCATTACAATTTTGACACTCACAGCTCTCCAGTCCTGGCTGGAGGCCTTAATTTATTAGGTAATCCACAGGCAAGTCCGCTTAAGCAGACGACAACCGCATAGGTTGACCTGCGAGATGCCAAACAAACAAACAAAACACTCACAGCTCTTGAACGCGTTTAAGATGTACTGAACGCGTTCAGTTTCATTGGAGAAATTCGCCTGAAGTAAAATAGGTACTTGCCTGGGTTCGAACCCACCACCTATAATTCGTAAGGCAGCTGTCACCACTGGGCCACCGAAAGAAAAGCTCACTCACGCATGACAAAAACTACGTAAAAACAACCGTTGGACAGTACCCAGTAATCCAATCAATTTTCCTAGCCATTTCTCAACTGTATTTGTATAAAACATGAACATGAGTATAGTAATAAAATCTAATTTTTCTCCGTGACCAGCTGGCTTCAAAGGGATCCTAGCACTGAAACAAAGCTCTTATAAATTACAATTTATTGCCCATTTAAAGGGATATGTACGCTAACGTTCTTTTTATGCAAAGATTCGTAAATCCCTACTATTTGGGGGTTCCTTGAATCAGGGTTAGCTAAGTATGTATTTTGAGAGCGTTTATTTAGGTTTTATATGTGATGGTGATGACGGTGGATTGTGATGGTGATGACGGTGGATTGTGATGGTGATGACGGTGGATTGTGATGTTGATGACGGTGGATTGAACTTCTACTTCGATAATTAGTACTATGGAAGTATGATTAAAATACTCAAATACATATATCCGTAATTTCTAAAGGCACACCTATGCAAGTAGGCGTGCCTGTATTTTGTCACATAATCTGCTTATAATATCAAAACGCTTCAACGCTTTCTAAGCATAATAACATATTCGTATCGTTTGATAGGATTATGATCGTGATTGCTCACATATCAATTGGATACGCATTAATCTTATTAAGAAGATACTGCTATTCACCTCCAGACGTACCTAATCCGTGCTTCTAAGGCGCCTACACTCCGATAAATGATAAAATTGAGACGTTCAACTGGAAAATTTGTAAAATACAAAAATTGTCGTTAAGATCCCCTGAAATGTATAACTTACGATTTACCGTAAATTTGCGTTTTTTTATGATCAATAATTGCGGCCTTGGAATAAGGAGACTACAGGACCTAAACGTAAGATTTTTAATACCTAAAAGTATATGTGGATCATACATCAAACTATAAGAACTTTCACACAAAAAAAAATTTTGGGGGTTCCCCATACTTAGAACTGAAACTCATTTTTTTTTCATCAAAACCCATACGTGTATTCTATGGATAGGTCTTCAAAAATGATATTGAGGTTTCACACATAACATAACATCACGCCTTGTTTCCCCGAAGGGTTGGGCAGAGGTGTACCTATAGTACACCCACATTTCGCCAGTTATGTTGAAGTCCCATGTAATAGGGGGCGAGCCTATTGCCATCTACCGGGCACAAATCCAGACTTCGGGCTGCTACTGAGAAATGAGGTGTGAGGTGTGGTGTTGAGCTTTCTAAAATGAATAGTTTGCGCGAGAGACAATTCCAAAGTGGGAAAATTGGTCCCCCCTCCCCAGTAACTTAAAATAAGAAAAAGATAAAACTTAAAAAAATATATGATGTACCTTACCATGCAAACTTCCACCGAAAATTGGTTTGAACGAGATCTAGTAAGTAGTTTTTTTTTTATACGTCATAATTCGTAAACCACAATTAAAACAAAACACTATTATTAAAACATTGATCAAAGTTGTAGTTCGTTGTGACTTGTATGTTATGTTACTTGCTGCTACGGGACCCTTGATGGACGAGTCCGACTCGCACTTGGCCGCTTTTTTGCAATAAATTACCAGCGTTATGTCAGCGCGCGTCTCTTTCTTTTCTATGCAGTCTTACAGTGACCGCGCTTCAGCTCTTGTCAGCCTCTTTAACAGGTAAAATTTCGGCGTTTTTAGGTAGGTAATCTTCGGAACAAATAATCTGATTCCGAAAACTCTTTTACTTTATTTTATTATATTATTTTATTGTTATTATTGTGAATGTTAAGACTATGTGGGTCATTTTTTTATTTTTTTATTTTCTAATCTTGGTCTGGCGGCTTTGGTATTGTTCGTCGAATCGTTGAGCTCCTTATGTTTTGAGGTGAGCTGTACGATTACTGACAAATGCGTGCACTGACTGGACAGGCCCACTCAATCTGTGTGGTTCTTTCCTCAAAAGACCATAACAGACATCAATCCACATGGTCTTAACATGATCTGACCAAGATTATGTCTGGACTTTAAAAGAGACTGTGACCTCTGAGTTTGTTTCGGCTTTTCTTCTCAGAGTAGTCTGATAGGAAATGCCGACCTCATCTATTAAAAATAAATGTTTGACGTGTAAAAGTGTTTGTACAAACCCACTTACAGAAATAAAAATCATTTATCATTTATCACTAATGGGAAGCTACCAGTACTGCCGCTTATCAAGGAATATATGGACGAAGTCGCGGGCTACTAGTCTTGTAGTAAAGACCTCGTACGTGCAAGGGACGCCTCACAGCTAGATGGACCGAAGCGGTACAAGCTTTTTAATGTGTGTTTTTTAATAATATCTTATTGTCTGGTGCACCGGTTGACGTCATCACGTCAACGCCGGCTGTCGCTGAAAACCAGCGCTGGGGCTCTGTCTCGCATAGGGTCGTGGGTCGTAAGTATTATGCTGAGCGATGGCCGTTTTGCGTGGATGTGTCGCATATATTCCCCCAACTTCTTATTATTATTTTTTACTTGGGATGGGTTTGCTCTTGACTCTAGTAGTCTAGGTCAGAGGTGACAGAGACAAAGCCTACGATGGAGTGAGCTTACCCAGAAGAAGCCTGTTCACTTTAACTTTGAAGAGATTCGGGTTGAATTCGTTCGGGAACACAGACGCAGGTAGTGAGTTCCACTCTTTTGCCGTGCGCATTATGAAGGATGTTTAGAAGGGCTTAGTGCGAATTGGTGGAATGGCAACTAGGTATGGATGGTAATTAGCAGTACGTCTGGATGTCCGATGGTAGAAGGGGGCAGGTGGGATTGTGTTTGTATTATTCCGAAATGAACGCCTTTTCTTTTCATTCTTTTTTTCTTGTTATGAGGGTGGCTGAGACTGCCTGGATGCGGACCTGAAGGCGGAGGACAGAGTGTTGTGGCGCAGCCTGGGAGAGGCCTATGTCCAGCAGTGGACTGCGATAGGCTGAGTGAAGTCAGATCGTGTTTTGTTAGACGGTATATGACTGTGATTGAAACTAAACCATAAAGTAAAGTACATAGAAGTCAGTTGGGCTTGTTCTATTTTTATTTTGATAACTTTATCTTTACTAGCCCGATGTCATCCTCTGATAGGCAAAAGCACAGCTCTTCAACTACTACAAATAAATTTAATTTATAAATTGTGATAAATTTAACCCACAGTTTTGCTTTGTATTATTTGAAAAGTGAGTTTATCTTACTATTTCGTCAAATCGAACGAAAAGAACGAGGAAAACTGCTCCACCGTAATGTAGTTCAAGAGATGATGTTCATTACGTCGGGGTCACCAGTGAAGAGATATGAGGAACAGGGTGTAAAGTTCACTCATACTCTTGGAAAAGGGAGGATCCTCCGACCAGATGGATGTCGTATCTGGTGGGCAATAGCCCGATGATTGTTGTCGGGAAGTTGTATATATGCTAAATGCGCGGCAAACTTTGATTGCGCGATGCAGGATTTGTGTGATGTGTTGTTCGCATGTGGCGGTGTAGATGCCGCCACATAGTTTATAACTAGTACGGGGGTCGGGATGAATCGGTTTCGTAACAACCTGAGTTTGTAATTGTCCACTGAGTTACTAATTGGGTATCTAATCTTTTACATTCATAGAAAATAAGTACTAATATAGAGTTTGTTTTAAGGTTGTTATTCTTTTGGCAGAATAGAGATTATGATTCTTTACTTGTGACAGTCTCCAAATTTGATCACACAGTAGACGCAGTTTCTTAGCTTTTGATACATACTGATGTAGGCCTTTTTTGCTATTACCTATATGTATCTAAAGAGGTTAAACATGGAAGTACGTACGTAGGGGGTAATCTTCGGAACTCCTAATCAGATTCAAAAATTATTTCGATTAGGGGTAGATAGCTGTCGAGTGTCATAGGATATTGTTAAAACAAGAAATTGCACGCTGACGAAGTCGCGGGCACAACCAAGTAGATAATAAAAAAACAAACTAACTTTATACAACTGGCGCACCGTAGCAGTCAGTCAGCGAGGTAATTGCGTAACATACTTTACAGTTGCAATGGCTTTTATTTTGGCAGTTCAACAACATTCATTGCGATATTTAAAATGTATCTGATCAACACATTTTTCGAGCATAGAAATGGATTAGCAATGTGTTAGTTTATTACGCAATATGAGTGCAGCTCAGATACCACCTTGCTTACTGGCAGAAGCTATTCTCATTACAGTCGAAAGACGTCCACTGCTGGACATAGGTCTCTCCCAAGCACCGCCACTTCAAATGGACTTCTGTATTTCTCCCATCTAGCCCGAAGAACTGCCACACTTAAGTGGCAGTGGGCAGGAAACATTGCTCGCAGAACAGGTTCCCGATGGGGCCGAAAAGTTCTGGAGTGGAAATCGCGTACCGGAAGACGTAGCTTTGGAACGTCTCCCACAAGGTGGACTGATGATCTGATAAAGGCCGCAAGAAGCCGCTAGAGAAAATAATAATTACCTATGTTAAAATATAAGCTTATGCGGATATGTTACACAATAAAAGCTGTTATGACCATTGTTGGATGAAAGTTTAAATATCCCATTTTGGGTTAAAACTTTCAGTCTCCGATATTACATTTGGAATTCAGCCAAAACTTGAACAACACCAGTGTCGAACTTTGTTATATAAACATTACTTTCACAAGCAGACAGATATCACTTTTATGTAAATGTTCCTTCAAAGGTACGAACAAAGCACTGGGAAAGTTGTTGTGAATGATGGCAGTATTAGGGGCGAAGTACGGAACCCTTATCACTGGTTCGTTCAAGCTTGACAGTTCATCGTTCTTCGGTGTGCGTTCGGTTTTATTTGAATCAGTGTGTGCGTTATTATTTTCTTATTTTAGACCCGGCCGGGGTTTAAAATAAGTTATCGAAATTGCCTCGTGGGCCTTGATGTCCTCGGTTATATTCCCTGGTGGGGCAAAGTATTATCCCAATAACACTTAAATGCCTACGTTTGCGCCTTGGGTTACTCTTTTGCAGCAGTTAAGAGTGCAACAATCACTCTAGATAGGTCATCACGATACCAGACAGTATTCTTCGCTAGTGATCTATAAAACTCTTGCGGTCATCGCAAGAGTTTTATAGATCACTAGCGAAGAATTTAAAAGAAAGGATGGGAAAAACTGACTACAGCTGAAATGTGTTTAAAGATAAAAACGACTGCGAATGTGAGTACCGGTAGGCTAGATTGAATTCATGACTATAACTGTCTGGCGGTTTTGAGTATTTTCATGGTCTACACAAATGTCCTGCAGATCTGGCAGCGTCGTGTGGCGGTTCGTTGAGCTTCCTGAAATAGAGTTGAGCTACACGATGACTGACTCAAAACTGCAATGGCTCTTTCTTCCAAAGCCCTTCCAGACATGGCTCTGCATTTTTAGACTCGCTTAAAATCTTAATTAAATAATGTTTGGAATTTAGAAGATATCATGACCTCTGTGTTTGTTTCAGCATATCTTCTCAGGGATCAGTCAGCTAGGAAATGCCAGCGCCATCTAGTTACAATTATTGACCAACAAAATATTGACGACTAAAAGTATCTTAAAGTATTTACTTACAGAATTAAACTCAAAATTTCATTTCAACCATCTATTGTTAACTGCGACCCACCCCTGCTTCGCATTTCTTTAAGACTTGATTAAATATCGAGATTTCTTTATTAATTGTGTGTTTAATATTCAAATTTTATACGCATACCTACCTTCCGATCATATAATAACATCCCTTAATTGTGGTAAAATCCGCATCAAAATCCGTTGCGCAGTTTAAAAAACCATGCGGTCACACAAAGAAGAAAAGTGACTTTCGTTTTTAATATGTTTGGATCAAAGATGTTTTTAGGGTTCTGTACGTCCGAATGAAAACATGGAACCCTTATGGGATAACTCTGTGTGTCTGTCTGTCCATTTGTCACAGCTATTTTGCTGTGAATGTAATAGACCATTAGTTAGGTAAACATAAATTTCTGTGACCCAAACACGGACGTAGAAAATTGATGAAAATTCTCCGAAACTACTTTGCCTATCTTTTTTTAAATACAGAATATAGTTCTATGCTCAAAAGAACAGGAAACCTATAAGAAGTCTATGGTCTTAAAATGACATGGTAAATTTTTCAAAATTGTGCGTAGAAACTAACATTTGCAGTTGGAATGTATGAGAGACTATGTTCTAACTACAATGTAACGTTTGCTCTTGGGATAAATTCATCCCAACTACGGATCCCTTCATTGGGCGTGATCCAAACCGCACTTGTTTATAACTATGAATCCCGGTAGAATCATCATCAGTACCTCATACTGTCGGTGCAATGATGTGTAACATCGGATATCCTTAAGCCTCCTTTGACAAACGACTGAAGTCCACCAGTGTGGTTTTCACAGAACAGATTGAAGTCTGAAATCCGCCTTTCCGAGACGAAGAGTACCTACCTCTTTTATCTGTTCTGTGGTACCTACGAGGATACGAAATCAAAGCTTTTAATTTCAATTCGACCGTTCGAGTCCGTTATTGGACTTAAATTGTCTTGAAGACTGTTAAGTTGATTGTCAATCGTAGATTCGTTTAGGCACTGTCCCAACGCCGTAGAGGATGCGGCTATCAACTATGTTCTCGCTCAATAAACGTGGATAAGATTGTAGGACCCGTGTAAGTAAAAGAGATACATAAATATAAGTTGATAGCTGACTATTCACACTGTCGACAAGTAGTCGTTTGTCGCAGAAGAAAGAGCTCGCTCAGCGACGCTCGCTTTACTGGCAAAACCGTCGCCAAGGATTCACGCTAAACACGTACGCATACCAGCGCTCTCGTTACTTGTTGCTCGCTTACTCGTTTTCAGTTGCAAGTTCTACTCGCTTCTTACTAATCGCCGGTGGTGGGAAAGACGCATTACGGTAAATCGAAATGCATGTCGATTCTGTAAAACTCTCACCGTGATGACTTGCCTGGAGTGAACTGTCAGTGTCATCCCGGGTTGGTCAATCCCTAGTATCAGTGGCACTGACAGCTCACTCCACGCCCACTTCACCTAAGTTTTCACGGTGAGATGATTCTAGAATAGCACAACTGTTACTACAACTTGCCACCGAATAAAAAGGTTCTAAGTAATAACCGTTTCTGAGTACCACCTTTATTTAATCTGTCAACAATAAAACAAATACGATTTTTATACAAATCATAAAATATTGTAACGTAAGCGAAAGCATACATATATGAGAGCAAAACGCGAACCAATAAAATGTTATCGGCAAAATTCGCCAGTTGCCATAACGATGGCCACCTGCTGCCAACAATGCTGGCTGGCAAATTTTGGCAAATGTGTTCGATGTAGGTTGTATATTGGAGCAAGTCTTAAACAGTTGCTGCTTTCATGCTTGTATGAGCCGTGCGAAAAAAAAAGTGTGTAAAAATACACTAACGGCCAAACCAAATAACCTAAGACAGATAGGTGCTGATGACATACAGTACAATTCTATCTGTCGCTGTCAAACAAATAGCTATCAACATGTATATGGTCGCATACTTTGCCCTATGTGTGTCGTTAAATCCAGAGATTAATATGTTTTTCTATCTCCAGTAGGTACGCCAATATTGGAAATAGATACGTATTTGGGTTCGGCCGTTAACGAAGTCGAGAGTCACAAATACGCCCTGTCATTGTATTTATTTTTAATACCTGATCTTACCTGAGAACCTTCTTGGGTTACGGAGATATTAAAGGTCAAAATTCCAACGTTCTTTTACGAGAACAAGTTTTTAATGATACTCGTACAACACAACTTTCAATACCCAACGACCCCTGTACCATTGCACGCACCCATATGCACGATGTTTTGCGTGCGTTACGTTACACACATTTTTTTGTGCTATTTTAGTTAGTTTGATGCATAGAATGCATAGTTGACGGCCATTTGATGGGTCTATTTACACCCTGTATACCAATCTACTGGTCTCACATTGATGAGTTCACACTAGTACAACACAACACAACACAAGACAAGGACAAGTATTTACTTTTTATAGTATCACATTATTTAAATTATTGTGAATGTGAGGACTATGTGTGTCATCGCTTTTTGTTTTTTTCTCGGTAAGTTTTTATCATGATCTGGCAGTTCGAGTAATAAAAGCGGCCTACCCAAATGTCGTTTCTTTGGTATTTTACGTCGAAACGCTGAGCTCCTTAAATTATGAGATGAGCTGCACGTTTACTGACAAATGCGTGCACTGACTGGGCAGGTCCACTCAATCTGTGTGGTTGTTTGTGTGGACCATTTCAGACACCGATCTACTGGTCTTCACATGGTCTGACCTTTGAGTTTGTTTCGGCCTTTCTCAGAGTAGTCAGATAGGAAACGCCGACCTCATCTAGTTAAATGCGTAGTTGGATGAATTTAACCCAAGAGCAAACTTCATATTGTAGTTGAAAAATATGTTCTCCCATGCCTACATTTCAACTGCAAGTGTAAGTTTGTCAACTATTATTACTCGTTAATTTTTGAAGCCTACTTAGCTGTAACAGTTTTCTTTTTAACTTCGATAAACAAAGTGGATTTTTGAGACTGGGCAGTAATTGTAGGGCTAGTTTACCTTAATCCTTACAGCTACGGGAAAACTAATCCATAACTTTTGTGAGTTTTCTTTTTTAATCGTTCAGTCTGCAAGAAAATGGGCAATATTCCAAAAAAACTTTTTGTTGCCGTGTGATCCTGTTTCTTATGGATCCAAAAACTTTAAAGGACCAACTGAAGTTCGAGTACTGGAAAATCCAGAAATCGTGATAAACTTTTCGGAAACATTTTGTGGGAAATGAAATTTCAACTTACTTTTTTATGATGGATTGATCGACACTACAAGTCAGACATCAGAAAAAACTCTTTTTTATACAAGATTGAACGTTCTCAATTAGTTGAGGACATTTTTTCTCAGAATATCTGTAATCACGACTTAAAATTTTGTTCCCAAAGCAAATAAAATAATAACGCGTATTCGTTCGGATTTCGAAGTTCATTTCTTTACGGTTACTATTCAGTCAGCCTTAATTGTGGTGTATGTGAGTACTTTAGTAGATACACTAGCCGTCAATCCATCATAAAACATAAGTTGAAAGTCTAATTACCTTATTATTGATAGATTTTATTTATCTGCGGACGAGCGAACGAACACGGCGAAACTACAAGGGTTATTTGATGACTACGGAACCCTAAAAAGGGGTGTGGCTGTGTGGTGGACACGGCCGTGTGTTGTACGTGGAAACGTGAACGTACCGAGTAATATTTTCTGAAGTGGGTAGAGGTCGTGGCTTCAATGAGCGCAGAGTCCGAATGGATTGTTGACAAACGTAGTAGTAGGTAAATCAGGCACTAGCTCCTGCTGTCTGTGGCTGTGTCTTCATAAGCGGCGATAGCACACAATCGATGTATCCACTTGTATAGGCTGGGCCGCCTCAACTGTACTGGGGACATAGTCGACGCCGAGAAAGAATGAATGATTTCATGTTCCTGGCACCGCTTCACTGTGTCGTATGGTGTTTTAATGGATTGCTGACGAGATATTATTATGCTGTCATTATATTATGTCGTTTATTTTTTACTATTGTACTGTATATATTTACTTCAACAATTTTACACTAATGTTTTATACACTCAATCGATAGATCTTGACGAGAGCAACCAAGCTCAAACGAGCGTCTTCTTTAACCGAGTCAAAATGTACAATAAACGCAAGTTATGTAACACAGCAAAATTACTTCAAAATAGAGGTGCCACCGCCTTAATCGCGCGCGGTCTGTCACAGTCCTGACTCGACGTACCCGATTCTCTCCCCCGATATTGTTAACATCAATTTTATTCAAAAACGTCCCATTATGTCAGCAAAGGACATGGCCATATTATGTATGGCATGTGTACATATACAATATGTAACAAAAACCCTGTCCGATCCAAAAAAGGCTGGTATTCCTGGTTTAACATACGTACTAGAAAAAATTGTAAAAAAAATCTAACTCATAAAAACCAAAAGCTATTGATTTTTTTATTTTTAGTTACCATGCGAAATGTAACACTAAATATGGTAAATTTTCATAAGTTGACAACACTCCACTGGCCGGCGAAATCTTTTATTTTTTGCCTATTTTATTTCAAAGGACACCGCCCTGCATTAGCCGCGCTGTAGGTACTCATAACGAGTCCTCGATCCTTTGATGTAGCCGACTGGTCGCTACTTGTTTGGACACTTCGCGGCTTCGCCAGTCTCACATGGAGATAGCTTGCGATCGGATGTCCGTACGTATCACGTGCCGCTATCGTATCGCGAATAATTTCGTATACCAATCAGGAATATTTGAATATGTTAATTTTTATTTGTGAGTGAATGTGTGATTCGGAAATCGAAGTAACAGCTCGGATTGTGGAAGCTTTCGAGTCACTCAAATCGTACACATGTGCGCTGCGAAGAGTACGTGCAAATTTAATAAAAAGGAAGTGGTAAGGAGGAAAAGGAGAGGTGTCGAATGTGTAATAATGTTCTAGATAGATAGAGGTATGTAACAAGTAAATGTTTTAATAAACTGATACCTACAGTGGGTACATTGCCAAAAGCACATCACTTTAACTCAATAATAATTGTTTCTTGATAAACAGAAGGTCAGAAATCGGGGTCATTGTGCGTAAGCCTACAATAAAATATCAGCTGATACCTACGCGTAGGTAAAACGTAGATTTCTTTAGTCCTACTTTTCTTTGGCGGCACGCGACAAAGGATCGCCGCGCTCAGGCGGCTTCTTTGACACGAAACTGTAGGTGAACTCTGGTGAACCCTGTCGAGCGATCAGTGTTGCCTTTGGTATGATTATTTTTAATTTTTTAAATTAATTGTTTGCATTGGGGAAAATTAATTATCTCGTATCCATTAAATGATTACGTATTTGTGTACGCACTACGATACCAAATAATACCCTTCAGGATCGGACAGGGTTTTCGTTACACGCTGTATACGATGGCATAGTATTAACGATAGTACACCAATGATTTTGGTATTTAATTTTCGTAAATATTGGGACATCAAATTGCTATAAATAAAAAAAAGTCGAAGAACTTGTGCCCTCTAGCGTTGAGTAGTTGAACTCGTTGTGGATTGCTCGAATTTTATTGTGAGTTGGAAAATTGTCCTTATTGATTTTGACATGTAAAATAATAACAACATTCAGAGGTTGTAATATGACTAAATTTTTAACAACATTAAATTATGTTTTCGCCAAAGTTGCATTTATGATTTCTAGCCAATTATATCATCTTTATCTGTGTATTGCAATGTACATTTTAATTTGTAAATGTGTGAGTTTGGCGACACTGGTTCCCGTATTAAGGTAGTTTAAGGGATCTTCCACTCTTTTTTACTATTCCGTGCCCTCAACAAGTCAAAGGCCATGGTGTTTCATGGCCCCCGGCGGGCGCCGCCGGCCGGATCACACATTGTGGTCGGGGGGGTCCGGATCGCTGTCGAGTCCACCATGAAATATCTGGGATTGGTACTCGACAGCCGGTGGGACTTCGGACCCCACTTCCGGCGGCTGGCGCCCAAGTTGTTGGGCGCGGCCGGGGCGCTGGCAACGCTGCTTCCCAATCTGGGGGGCCCGAGCGCCGCTTGTAGGCGGCTCTACGTGGGGATCGTGCGATCGATGGCCCTTTACGGGCCTCCGATCTGGGCGGCTGACCTGACGGCCACTAGCATCTCTGTTCTGCGAAAGCCGCGGAGAGCAATGGCCGTCAGAGTCATAAGGGGGTATCGCACTATCTCCTACGAGGCGGCTTGTACACTGGCCGGATCCCCGCCATGGGACCTAGATGCGAAGGTGCTCGCGTCACTTTATCGGTGGCGGGAGGAAGCGAGGGCGCGGGGCGAGCGGCCGATGCAGCGCCATATGGAGCAGCGTCGGTCGCAGCTTCGCGAGATCCTGGTAGCGGAATGGCGGGACAGGCTCTCACGACCTACCGCCGGCCTCGTTACCATCGAGGCGGTCCGGCCAGTGCTCGACCTCTGGCTCGGGAGGAGGCACGGCTCCCTGTCGTTTAGGGCGACGCAGGTGCTCTCGGGGCATGGTTGCTTCGGGAAGTACCTGTGTCGCATAAACAGGGAGCCGGACGCCCGGTGTCACCACTGTGTCGACTGCCGGGAGGACACGGCATGGCATACACTGGCAGAGTGTGCCGCTTGGGAGGAGCCGCGCCGTACCCTCATCTCTGAAGTAGGCAGTGACCTGTCGCTGCCGGCCGTAGTGAGTGCGATGGTCGGCAGCGTCGAGTCCTGGGACGCGGTGGTTTCCTTCGGTATTAAATATTATGAAGCATTCATTGATAACAAATAAATGTATCCAGTGGCAACTGAAAACAAGATTCAATAAAGTTAATATTCAAATTCTAATTCAAAAAAATTATTTCAGACCCATATAGTGTTAGTATGAACTTAGCTTATGTTAGTAAACACAATAACATAAAAATACAATAATTAAATATTAATTGGCTACATGAACATGTGCACGCATATGTCTTCCAGCCTAGAGCCTGATAAATGGTCCATCAACCTTGTCCGCCAGTGTAGCTAAAATACTGTTCGGGCTACCCCTGAATCGCCGCAACATCGATGCACACCGTTTACGCATGATGGCATGAAAGTCATCTGTTCGCGCTTCTGCAAACATTCCCGATGCACTGCAAAACCGAGGCAGCCCCAACAATATCCTCAGCGCATTATTATATTGCACGCCCAGGGCGTTGTAAGCCTTCTGCGTATACCTAACCCACAAGCTGCACGAGTAAAACGACTGGCAATAGGCTCTGAAGAGCGTCAGTTTTACCTCGTCAGTGCACCGCGCAAACCTGCGGGCAAGCATATTGCATCGGGCTGCCAACGCCCTGCGCTCTCTATCTATATCCTGGTCATCCGTGAGAGAACCCGTGACCACATGACCGAGGTATTTAAAATGAGTGACGACTTTTAATGGTGTTCCCTGTAACGTCACCGGTGGAATATTCGTGGGTGTATTATTATGTACTTTAAAAACCACCACCTCACTTTTAGTAGCATTATACCTCAAGCCATGAGCCTCCGCGCACTTCTCACACACGGCCAGCAACTTCCTTAGTCCACAGATTGATGGGCTGAGCAGCACCATGTCATCAGCATAACTAATATTATTACTATTATTATTATTATTATTTATTTATTTCGAACACACGTGATTCATATTGATGTTAGTATAACTTATAAAACTATGTTAGTACAAGTAAAATAAAATACACATAAAACTAATTCATTAACTTGTACATTTCTACACTTCCCGCTGCACCAGACCTGCAGTTGTGCATACGGGTCCAGTGCCCCAGGAACGGGCAATCAGGCTTATCCACTATCACCTTTAAAATGCTGTTGGTGCTCCCCCGAATCCTTCGCATCAGGGATGCTGTTCTTTTTCGCATAATGGCTTGAAAACTATCTGTGTCTGCATAAGCAAACATGCCCGATGCGCTACAGAACCGCGGGAGCCCCAACAGCACCCTAAAGGCGTTGTTATACTGTACACGAAGAACGTTGTAGGCCCTCTGCGTATGTCTAACCCACTAGCTGCACGTGTAGAATGACTGGCAAAATGCCTTGAACAAAGTGAGTTTCACTTCCCTGGTACATCGTGTAAACCTACGGGCCAGCATATTACATCGGATTGACAACGCTCTTCGCTCCCTTTCTATGTCACAGTCATCATTTAAGTCCTCATTTACTATGTGGCCAAGGTACCTAAAATGCGACACTCTTTTAAGTGGTACACCATACAGAAACACCAGAGGAACTGTTCTAGGCTTTTTGGTACCTACCCTAAACACCACAAGCTCACTCTTCTTCACATTATATGTTAAACCATGAGACGTGGCGTATCTCTCACAAATCTCAAGCATCCGTCTGAGTCCATCAATCGAGGGACTCAGCAGCACCATATCATCTGCATAACTTATACTATTTATAACTTTGACTAATGTTGTTGATCATTCTGCCATCCACAGAACAACCAACCATAGCGCTACTCAGCTCACCAACGAGCCGATCTATGTACAGGTTAAATAGAGTGGGCAGGGGGGGTTGACTTCAACCCCCCCTGCCTCACTCCGCAATCCAGCCCATACTGTACTGATTGAGCATCTGACCATCTAACACAGTTTGTCTGACTCCCATACCAATATTTAAATAAACTTATAACCTCAGGTGGAAGGTCTGTTTCATCCGATATTTTTTGCCACAGAATGTCATAATCCACCAGGTCAAAAGCCTTCGACAGGTCCAGAAAACAACCATATACAGGTGTTTTCCTGTCCGTGTAGTACTGCACAGTCTGCTTGAGACACAGGATTGCACTTTCCGTGTTCCCGACCCGGAACCGGTTCTAAAACCAAACTGCGCGTCGTTAAGTTTGATATGCATCTTCAACTGTCGTTCAAGCAGGCTGTCCAGCACTTTGCCAATGACTGTGCCCAGTGAAATAGGCCTATAATTGTTTTTGTCGGATGAATCACCTGTCTTATTTTTAACTATAGGAACTACAACAGTTTTTACGAGATCGGCTGGCAGGTAAGAGTGACCCATACAAAAATTAAACAACATGGCGAGTAACCTAGGTAAATGTACACCAGCGGACCTTAAATGCTCAACACTCAAACCATCGTGTTCTGGTGACCTGCCTCGTTTCATACTTTTTAACGCATTTTTTATATCTTTCACGTTGACCCTTACGTGAGTATCACCTTCACACGGGGCCCGAATGCCTTGCCTGGATGCATTTGTTATATGCGGAGCGACCTTAAAGTGGTTCATGAACATGTTAGCTATATCACTATTATGTGATAACCCATCAACGTTCGATGGCAGGCTCGGCTGAGGATTCAAAGAATTGGTTTGCTTCCAAAAAGAACTAAATTTATTTTCTTCATGGAGGGTTGCAATGATATCCATTTTTATTTGGCTTGCATTGTCCTGACACCACTTTAACTTAGTTTTTAATCTATGTCTTGAAATTTTCATTTCCTGATATACATCCCCCGACGCAGGTTTTCCATGTAAAATCCACCCTTGAAACCCAAGCCGCGCCCGCGCATGAATCTCTTTCACATGTTTATTCCACCCCGCTACAAATCTATTATTATTCTTAACAAATGTATTATGGCTGGAAATAGCAGCCGTCTGTAAGACAGACACAATTCGCTTGTACAAACGGTTAATAAGTAATCTGTGGTGTTCATTATTACATAACTTATCACTACATTTAATCAACGGACTAGGAAAATCAATATCCCGGAGGGCCTCATGACAAAGATCAGAGTAGTGACGTATTTGTTCGGAATTTCTAGTTCTCCAAATTACTTTATTTGTCACCACTCTATTACTACTATGTTTCGGCACTAACACATTAAAATTACACGTAATTTGTAGGGGAAAATGGTCAGACCATGAAACATCGTTAATAACATTTACTTTCAAAATAGAACACTTTGTCACACTTGATACCAAGCAGTGATCCAACCATCTAACGCACCCGTGTGAGTCACTCAAGTACGTATAGGTGTCTGAACTTCTACCAAGTATGTCAATATCAGCACAACTTAAATGACAATCAGAACAAAACTTTAATAATTCATTACAGAATAACTCACCCGGGTGCGCGTTGAAATCTCCCAACACAAACACATTTTCCACATTATTACATTCAACAATTGCATTTATTTCGGCCAAACAGTCGGTGAACTCACTTAAGTTATTTATGTTACACACGGGCATATACACCGAAATTTAATTAATATTATTGCATACCATATTTTTTTTTAATTTAGGTTTTTTACTCGAACTTCATACCTGAGTTTAACCTGAGCATTCCTGGTTCATTAACTGGTTATCCAACGCAAAAGTCTTGTTTGATGGTGTACAGAAATCGAAGACATGAGATGCGTTTGCAACGTTTGCACGGCCCTTCCGCAGTTAATGCGCCTCATTATGATCCACAAAACAAATAAACAAATCTAAATCGCAATGCAAACCAGAGTATAGTGTTCGTAGCAAGGTGATCGAGTAGCAGAAGGCATGAGTCCGTAGAGATACGTGCATTAGCAGGGGTCAAAAATATTAGAAAACAATCCCAAAATCACAAACACAGTACGCAACGAAGAAACTAGATACAATAGCATTACATTGATATTTGACATAGACTTTGACTGACTATAATAAAAGAATACCAACAAAGTTATGTCGTCCAAATTACATTTTTCTTAAGAAGTATGCATGGTGAGGACCGTCCATCATGCAATTTTTTACCGCCCTTGCGGGTGAGGTACATCTGAGTGATCGCCAATATAGACCAGCTTGGCGAGTACTGGCTTCCCTCGAGGCGACTGACCCCCGAGGACCGTCCATTGTTATACTCATCTTTTTTTCTATGGTCCATTAAGGCGGAAGTTGACAAACGGTACTTGGAATTCATCTTGCATTACTTAATAATTTGAAATAAAAAAACTTCAATTCTTTTTTCTGTTTTTATAATACAATACATTTACTATGTATGAGTACATGGGATGACTTTTTTTGTACGAGTCGCGCATGGTAAAGAGGTTATTGAAAAATCATTTTATTTCTGCAAGTAGGTTTGTACAAAAACTTTTACACGTCAATCATATTTTAAAAACGAAATGATTTCGGCGTTTCGTATCTGTTTACTCTGAGAAGAAAGGCCGAAAGAAACTCAGAGGTCACAGTCTCTTTTAAAGTCCAGAAATAATTTTATTAGGATTTTATGCGACTCTAACAATGCAGAGCCATGCCTGGAAGGGCTTTGGAAGAAAGAGCCATTGCAGTTTTGAGTTGACCTGTAACCCAATAGACGGCATGTAACAGTTATCGTGTAGCTCAACTCTATTTTAGGAAGCTCAACGACCCGTCACACGATGCTAACAGATCTGCAGGACATTGCGTAGGCCATATTCAAAATACTCAAAACCGCCAGACATTTATAGTCATGTATTCAATCTAGCCTTTCGGTACTCACATTCACAGTCGGTTTTTTTTGGTCAGATCATGAAGATAGGTGTCTCAAATGAGGTGTCTTTTGCGGAAATAAACACACAAAATGAGCGGACCTGTCTAGTAAGTGCACGCGTTTGTCAGTAATCATGCAGCTCAACACAGAACTTAACGAGCTCAACGATTCGATGAACATTACCAAAGAAAGGTCATTTGGGTAGGCCGCATAAATGACTCAACTGCCAGACCATGATTAAAACAAACTAAAACAAAAACATTAAAAAACACAACAAATCCACATAGTCTTCAGATTCACAATAATTAAAATATTATAATACATTAAAAAGTAAATTTTCATGTCATTGTATATTTAAAGTCCATCAATATTAAATGATCTTGATCAGATCATTTGAGGACCAAGTAGACTGGTGTATGAAATGGTCTGTCAATCATCGTGCAGCTAAACTCAGAACTAAGGAGCTCAACGATTCGACGAACGACAAAAGAAAGAACATTTGGGTAGGCCGCATAAAGTACTCAAACTGCCAGACCATCATTAAAACTAACTGCAAGAAAAAAGGAAAAATATAATGACCCACATAGTCGATACATTCACAAAAATTAAAATAATGTCGTACTTGCAATGACATGAATATTTACTTACTATAGGTAAATATTCATGTCATTGTTTATGTAAAAAGTACAAATATAGTAAAAATAATAATAATAAAAGTAAAATAGTTAGCAAAATATTATAAATAATGTTAAACAACAATAACATCTGCGTAAACTTATTGGAGCAGCTCAATCCCAAGCCTTCTTGTTCTCAATATAGTCTTTGACAGTATAATAGGTTTTCTGGCATAGTTTCCGCTTTTTAGAATATTTGAATTTATTAAGACTTGGATCTTGAATGGGGCTAGGAATTTTATAACAAAAAGGTATACATTGACATTTAAACGAACCACCTATTTTCTTGAGCCTTGTACATGTGGTATGAACAACAAATTTGTTTTTGTTCCTAGTAATTTATATTATGGATATCACTGTTTTTTTAAACAGAATAATATTTATATGTGCATACAAATATTTTCATAAATATACTGAGAAGGCACAGTCATTAAATATATCACTTTAAATTTGTCTCTGGGGCCGTGTCTGGGACTTAATTTATAAATTTAACGAATTGCCCTTTTTATTAGAACATAAATTGTCTGAATCTCGGCGGCATTTCCCCACAACAGAGTACCGTACGACATCACACTATGAAAATAACTAAAGTATACTAAATGTCTCTAAATCAGTTAAATTACGAATTTTTCTAACGGCGTATGCTGCAGAGTTAACCTTTTTTGACAATTCATCTATGTGGGGGTCCCATTGAAGGTTGGCATCTTAAGTTATGCCCAAGAATACTGTGGTGTTTGGTTGTTCACAGTTCAAACCTAACCTAATCTGTCTGCTCGGGGTATCCTAGCTTAGTTACTGCGACCAATTCAGCTCGCGCGTGGAAATTCACAGTTCCAACCTGAACCAACCCGTTACTGCGACTAACTCTGAGAAAATGGCAGAGAGTAAAAAAAAAAAAAAAAGTTTATTTTTTAAAAATTTGCTATTTTAATTTCCAGTGTTGTTGAAATACCCCTAAAAGTGGGACTAAATGTACGTAAAAACAGGAAACTGATTTTACCAACAAAGTTTAAAGTACTGCCTACCTCGCGTAGTCAGATTTTCTTTACAGAGAGACAGACAGAGATTGGCTAAAAATAAAATATTTAATTATCGGCATCTAATTTCACTTATCGGCACTTATTCTCTTGAGTATCTTACTGGCAACATATATCTTTGACCTTTTCCCAGAAAAGAAAATAGTATCGTGATACTTTCGAATTATAACCAAATTCTTCAGCTACCAAACCGCTCCCACCTAAGTTGAAAAAACGGATGATGAGCAGCAGTCCGATTGCGTAGCACACTTACAATTACAATACACAATTTTGACAATTCCACGATATTCATTGCGTTATTTGTGTTGTCAGCAGACTAATTTCACAAACACATGAATTAATGGATGAGGAATATCCTTCAAAATCTGAAAGATTCTGTAGCATGACCACTTCTATCTCTACTTGAAGAGAAGACAAATCACTTTCTTAACAAAAAGACATTCTTTTCTTGAATTTTGACATCGTGCCTTAGAAATCTGTCATTTTGTCGTCCGTTTCTTCGGTTTCTATAGTGGCCAAGCTAAACATGACATTTCGATTCCTTGCCGTTACATGGCTTTCTACAAGACACAATATTGACGTGGTTTGCGCATGGTATGATTCCGGGGGGAATAATAATTTCCATACAGAAATAGGGCCCTGGTCATTGTATCTGTATTCAATTTTTAATTAAGTTCATTTTAAAATTAGCTATTTTTGAACGCCAAAAGTCGTATGACGTATTATGTTTTTATTAAAAAGAGTATCTGTTTATCTAAAATTGTATCTTATCATCACGTCTGTATTCCTGAAGGGTTCGGCAGAGGTGTACCTATAGTACCAATAATTTTGCTGGTATGTTAAGTCCCATGTAATAGGGGGCGAGCCTATAGCCATCAACCGGGCACAAATCCAGGCTGCTACTGAGAAATTCCAGACGGGAAAACACAATAACACTTTGCCCGACTCCGGAATCGAACCCAGTACCTCATACCCAGCAGTAGCGCTTGCTACTAAAGCAACGAGGCAGTATTATCTTGTGCACACATTATTATCGTAGACTCTGAACTTCAACATAACAATCTAACTTCCGCACTGACGTTCTCATATCTCTAATAGTATACAACCCACTCTAAATTTACGTATGCGTCACGGTATCCGTTCAAAAGACCTTGTTCAGAACTACATCTGCAACGCAGTTAGCATTGCAGGGGTTGCAAACTTCTAGAACTTTTTTGTGGAAAGCATTATATTTTGCAAGTTCGAGTTTTGAATTTTATCAATGCAATCAAATGAAATGATGAAGCTTTCAAGACACTTTTACTTATTAAATATTTTAAAAATAGAGTGCGCTAGGCTGAAGGCTCGTGCAGACTGCTGGTACGACACGCGACGTGAATCGCACGCGACACAAAGGCACCACGTGTCAACGACGAGTAATGCCTTAGTATCGCGCGCGATTCGCGTCGTGTTTCGGGTCTGTTTTAAGAAGCCTTCATAAGAACAAATGCCGAAAGAAACTCAGAGAGTAGTCGGTCTGGTTTTATGTTGGTGGCTAGGTTCGCCGGCTATAAGGGTATGTTTTGGTAAGTTCTGGGCTGCGATTAGACCGTACGAACCAAAGTCCCGGCTAATTAGGCAATCTTTTTAAAGCTGATAAAATCGACCCTACGGCCCGACCGCTGGGCCAGTATAAAATGGCGCAGAATGTAGGTTGATTCATACAGTCTTTTATAAACGGCCGTACTGGCGAATTTTCAATTTTTTTGTGTATTTTGTGTTTCACAAGCTGTTGCTAATTAAATGTTATTCTTTCTATCTTTCTTTAAACCGCGGTCGGTCGCATGGGGTCTTTAAAAGCCCAGGGTTTGGAAAAACTGCCTTTTTTTGTAGTAAACTAAACTTGTGCTTTATTTTAGCTTCCTAAATAATATAAAGCATTCAGTAAATCATCAAAATGTCAAATTTCACGCTGCGCTTGGGTTTTATAGACGTTTGTTTTCGCGCGGGCTTTGAAAGACCCCAAGCTACCAACCGCGTAACTTTTTTTGTGTGAAGGCGTAGAATGAAAATCTGTGACAAATGGACCGGAAAGCGATGCGCTTATTGCCCACGAAATGGCGATCGAAAATATTCGAGGGCATGCACTTCATGCCAGCGAATCATAATAATAGGCCCGAGGCATGCAGGGTCCATTTGCTTGATGCAAATCGACCCTGCCTTTTCTGGTGACCAAAAAGTGGAGTAAAAATTCATTGTTATTTGTTTTTTTTTTGCCATGGAAAAAGTGATCTCAGTTCTTTTACTTTTAATTTAATTTCTTTTGTTATGTAAAATTGTATTAAAACTTGCCAAAAGTAAAAGTGCGCCAAAGCCACGTTACGTTTTGATTAATATTTTTGCCAAATAAAAAATACTTTGAAGATAATTATGACTTTTACTGGTTGTTTATTATTATATTTAATCAATAAATTAAAAACAAAACAATTTACATAATAAGTTTACAAGATACATAGCATTGTGAATAGGGCTTTCAAAGACCCCACGCGACCGACAACGTTACAAAAATAAGCGCGATCGACCGCTGGTTAAATATGAGTGTACTCTGTCTACCCTTAGGTTGTATTAACGAAGAAAGCTGGTGCCAGCGTTCCTAACTGAATTAGTCGGCTCCGGTTCGCATTGGTTTGCGCTTATTTCGAAAAAAAAAATGAAAACTGCCTGCGCCAACCAGCATTGACAACCAAGTGCCAGTCAGCGCCGACAAATGCTAGCAGTTCTGCCCCGGTTACCAGCTTTCTACGTGAATACAACATTACACGGAATCGATCGGGAGTCGACATAGGTATACTTGTCGATCCCCTGTCGATCTTTGTCAGCCGTTTTCCTGTTGGTCGAATTAATTTTAAATGAAGATAAATTATGTAGGGAGCTTTTCTCGTGTTAAAATAAATGGAGTTGTGAAGGTCAATTAAATGTATTGAAAACTGTTTTTTTTTAACTTAGTCATATAAAATGTTTAGTAAAACCGAATGTTTGTCTGTTTATAATAAACGAACTGTCTCGTTAGTGTGGTCTCATGCGTAACTGCTGAGAATGAAGTATTGTGTTCGATTACCAGTAGTCCTATTCTGTAACCATATCACCGTGAAAAGTTAGGTGAATTGAACGAGGAGTGAGCTGTCAGTGCCACTAATGCTAGGGATTGAGCAAGACGGGATGACACTGACAGCTTACTGCATGCGAGTCTTCACGGTGAGATTTTTACAGAATCGACATGCAGGTTGGGCAAAGTGTTATTGGGTTTTCTATTTGAAATTTCTTAGTAGCAGCCAGGAGTCTGGTTTTGTGTCCGATTGACGGCAATAGGCTCGCCCCCTATTACATGAGACTTAAACATAACTGGCGAAATGTGGATGTACTATGGGTACACCTATGCGCAACCTTTCAGGAAAACTAATCGTGATGTTATAGTATGTAAAAACAACAATAATAAAACCGTAATATCACCTTATTTTTCTGATATTAACGTAAATTGATAATTGACCAATTTTTCTATTTGTTTCAGATGAGATGAACAGCCCGTGCAAGCAAAAACAGTGTTACTCAATCTAAATGTATACGTAAAAATAATAAAATAAATATTTTAATAAGTGTTTATTAAAAATATTGACAATAAACCAGGCCAAATCATTGATCAAGTAGATTCTATTTAAAAAAAAGAAATAAATTTCATATTTACTTTTTAATATAGTGATTGACTTAAAGTTGTATTTTATCGAAAATACCATACCGATTTTAGATTCGAAGTGATATTTAAGTCGAATTAATCTTTCTAAAATGAGTATTGACTCAAATTCGTCTGCCAAAAGGCTTAATTTAGAGAGGGCCACTAATTTTATGCGGCAGTACCGTGATCCTGACTCTCGTGAGTTGAAGAAACTATCAGCAAACCAGTTCATGGAAGTTTGGAGCCATTACGACAGGGACGGTAAGTCTTCCTTTTGAATTTAGAATTTCCATAAACATAGATTGACATGTATGCTCCTTTTCCATTTAACTTTAATAAGTTGAAAACAAAGTTCTCAAGCCATACAGCATGCGTTTGTCAATCAATCTTACAGGTAACGCAAATATTTGAACCTACTTTTCGTGATATCACTCATAATTTATAAAACATCATGATGCCATGAAAGAGCAGAGGTGGTCCAGTGGTAACGGCCCCGACTTACGAGTTGTAGGTCGTAATTTCGAACCCCGGCAGTCACTATACTGTGTGTAAATAATTTCATCACCACTGCTCTCAAAACGGTCAAGACATCGTGAGGAAACCGGCATGTCATAGAAACAAAAAATCGAAGACATGTGACATCTACCAATCCGCACTGAGCCCGTGTGGTGGATTACGGCTCACTCCTTCTCATAGAGAGGAGGCCTGTATCACATCAGTGGGAACATTATAGGCTGATAATGCTATTCTATGATGCCATGTTGGCATCGCTACTGTAAAAATTATTTATTTGATGTACTGTTTTACTATAATGTTAGTTAAATTATAAAACGATCCGGTGTACACCTCAGAGAGCGTTTATGAAAATACTATATTCTCGATGAGAAAAAATATACCTACCTACACTGTGTAGTGTTATTAAAGGAATCGGTTGCTTTAAGGGGCCGACGAACAACGCACGTTATAGAAATTCGAGGCTGGATTCGGAATATTGCTATCTCTGTTTGACAAAAGAATGGAGTGAGGGACGCGGTGCGCAGCCGTGTGTGTGACTGTGTGAGTAGATAGATACCTATTATGAGCTGTACTGTACTAACTGTACCTTCCATTCATTCTAATGACTCTGAAGATATTTCTATCTATTAGTAATTAGGTATGTTCATGATTTGCGTTGTTTTTGTTGACGACTTTGGGGAATCGTTTGTAAATCTGCAGAATAGTAATGCGTTTTTTGGAAATTTCTCCATAATGCCGGTATCTCAACATAATTATAAGAATATTTTGACATCTAGGCCTTGTAGAGAAAATCAGAAAAAGTACCTATATGTTGTTGGTGTTCTTGAATAAATTATCTAAGGTACTACTTATGGTACTTATACATCGTCATCGCGCGTGGTCTTAGGCACCGTCCTAATGCGACCATCGCGTGTACGCGCGATGGAAAACACTGGTGTCCTAATTAATCATCGCGCGAATTGACACCGCGATGAAATAAAATGGCGGCCAGCCAGCCAGGCCGGCAAGGCGCGGTGTCCCGCTGCGCCGACGCGATTTGCGCGATTGTCAGTTAGGACACCTATTCGAGTTCAATATGTTTGATCGCGCGTTCGTACTAGTAAAATTCGCGCGAACCTGCGATGATCGCGCATTCGCGTTCAATTAGGACGATGCCTTAAGGGGAACCGGCCAACGTTGTACGTCGAGTAAATATAAATTATGGGGATATATATAAATAATATAATTATTTATTCCCTTGGTCTCCTCTTTAAAAAAACTAAGGCTTCTTCTGTCTTATTTATGTACTTATTACTTTTACTAAACTAAAAATGGTTACTAAATGTATAAAAATGAATACAAGTCAAATAATAGAAGTATCAAATAAAAAATATTCCACTAATTTATACCTATTTACGTGATACGAGTACATCAATAGCACCGTCCTGAGCTAAGAACAATAAAAGTAAAGGATTTTGAATAAATATTTATTTTGTTAAGTTCTTCATAAATATTGCTATTACGATTGTTATTGATGATTCATCTATTAAAATATAAACGAAACGTAATAAAGTCGGACAAACCAATCTAAATCCAAGTTCACAGCATTTATAAGTCAATAGTGTCAAAAACATTACATTACAATTATGCAAATAAATACGCACGCCCAGGACAATAAAGTAATCATCTAACACTGACAACAAACACGGAATACCCCGGCGCGTGGCGGGCATAGTACAGAAAAAACGATAAGAAAACATGTCATTTACGCTGTAAAAAAGTGCGAAACTCAATTAGCTTAAACTTCATTTTAGATAAGTATTTTGCAAAGTAGAAGATGTAGGAACCTAGATAAATACTGTCTAAATCCGAATATAAGCTTAATGTGGTGGAAATATGCTTAAATTGCAAATGGTTTCGGTATTACGTTTGTATCGACAATTCAGACGTCGCCCTGCTCTTAAAACAGGGACTTAAAAACCACTTCATAAATGTTACAGAACTATCAGTGTTAAAAGTGTTAATAAGTACGCGGCGTTACCAAATTTTCTATGTACGAGTATTTATGGTTAATAAGCATTAAATAGCCGCGATCCAGTCGCCGTCGGTCTGTCCGGTTGCGCGTACTAACCTAACCGTGAAATTTTACCTAAAACTGCTTATTTCTGCAACACTTATAATATAAACAGTTATTTACACCTTTAAAAGGTTACACATTGATTTTGTAACATTATTGTATCTGTTATATTTATAAATGTGTTTCTTTCAAAACAGTTCTAACAAACAGTGTTAAAATCACCTAATACGGTTACAGCTTGAGTCCTTGCTTTAAAAACCGATTCTTGAGACATATCATACTTAGAGTTTGTAATCGACAATTTATTTACATTGCTTGAAACTGATTCTCGAGGCATGTCGATTTATTACACGTACGAGTTTGTTATATTTAACAGATTTAATATCTGTTCAATCTAGCAAACTCGTACATATTATAAATCTCAACAAAGTTTAAATTTGGGCGAGTTTCAAAGCCAAATAAAGTTTTTTTTTTGCTTTTTGGTGTGTAAAGTACATTGTCTTCACAGCCAGGAGACTAGTGTTTTTCCTTCATAATTTTTCAACTGTTTTGCGCCAACTCCAAGCGCTTTTACTACCTAACTGCGAATTAACTTCTATTAGAGGCCCTCTATTTGCTGACTCTCTTTAAAAGTACTCGTACAACTTCAAAACCTAGTCACGAGACTGACTGTTGAGAGTACGTCCCTTAAAGACTTGTTGACGAGTTGATACGATAAAACCAACATTACTAAGTGCGTAATCAAAGTCCGCAATGATCAAGCCAACGTCAAAGAATGTAAGATAGTTAAAAAAAAACAACAATCTTCAATTAAATATCAAAATAAACCAAAATGCATGAGATCAGATTTTGTTTAAACATTTTAATAATACAGTTATTACTTTTCTAAATAAATTGTTTGTTGTACGAGAATTGATTTTTCAGAACATCGATTTTATTCGGTCTAAAAACCGGCTTAGAACGGTCCCAACACTTCGGCAATGAACGAACCCAAAGACATGTAAAAACGCCCTGTCGGAATATAAACAACGGTTAATTAACGGTTTTTTTTATTGCATTTTTCCAATATAAAGTGAAACATGTTGTTGCGTATAAATTATTCTCATCGTATGCACACAATAATTCAAACAAAATTAAATTCAAAATCTTAATTAATAACTATAAATTAAGATTATGAATTTGATTTTGCGATTTCTTACGTAGACGTTTATACTAAGTTATCGTGGAATTTATGATGAGAAAATTTCAACTCAGAGTCATAGATAGTCAAGAGTATATCAATTGTCTTTGCGTGTCAAATGTTTTCAACTTTCCGAAATTAAAAGTACCCCGTATCATTTCAATGTCACTTTCACGATGGAGGAAAAATAACTTTTACATTTTGTATTATAAGGGAAGGTATGGATGAAAGCAAAGAAACAAATAGAGTTGGGTATGGCACGAAAAAGATATGTCACATCTCGTTCTTTTTAATGTCTATTCTTTCCTCTGTTTAAATTTTTATGCATGGACCTGTCCAATGAGAAAATATATATACATATACACATTTTATGTAATAATCACTCTTTCTGGACAAAAATCTATCTAAATCGGGCCGGAAAAGGCTGAGTTTCATAGAGAAAATAATAATTTATATAATTTCATAAATAAGCCATGTCTAAAAATAAACTGACTAATGACTTCGATGGGGAGTTTAAAATTGACAGCCAAGAGGTCTCGCTCGCTCGGCTCGCGCGCGGTTGTTAACCCGTTTGGTCGGGGTACCCTTGCTTAGTTACTGCGACCAACTGAGAGAACATGTCAGAATGTTAAAAAGAAGCTCAATTATAAAAAAAACGTGTGCGTCATTAGAAGCGCCAAAAGTATTTAGAGGGTCAGTTACGTTATTTCCCATTTTGTGAATAAGGCCTTGTCTAAAAATAAACTGACTTATGACTTCGCTGGGGAGTGTCAAAGAGACTTTTAACTTGACAAGATGCCGTATCCAATCGTGTTCAAAACGTATATGTAGGTCAATTAAATTCCCGTAATTAAAAAGTTCAAAATCTCAATCAAATGTCAAAAAAATCAGAATAAAAATATGTACGAGAATTGCCCCTCAGATAACATCATACTGCTATTGTTGAACGTTTTATGTTGGCAGAGCTTGTCAGCTAGTTGAGAGATGGACAGCTATACCTATCAAGGTAAAGAAATACAGCTGAACAGTTGACAATGTTGAAAGTACACGAGTGCGTCTTACTCCGTAATAGGGAATGGTGGGTAGTACCTCTAAATAGGTAATGGCAAATAATAAAAACAGGAGTTACAGTAATCTTGTTGGTACAGATCCCTTGGTGCGCGAGTCTGACTCAGTCTTGGCCGGTTTTTTAAACGGCATGTCTCAGAAAAGTGTGGTTATTATTTAAGGATGTGTAACAGACCAAACTGAACAATTTTCTCCATAAGACCAACGTTGTAATCAGCCGTCACATACATTTAGATCGAGTCTACGTAACAAAGTTTTGTATGGGACAGTTGAGATATTTTTTCGTGATTACGATGTTGGTGCTATGGAGAAAGTTGTACAGTTTGATGTTCTGTACAACACCCTTCAATGTGACCACATTTTTCTGATTCACGCTGTTCATGTTTGACACAGAACAGACATTATTATATTTCAATTGTAGAAGTTCTAGGTTTACAATTACTATTTTAACGGCCTACGAGCTTAGTGTTGTCAAGTTGTACAGCTAAAGTTAGGAACATTACGGTACTACGTGGTATACCTGTGGTAACATTTTCAATTTTATACAGAAATAAATTGGGGCTTTGGATGTTTTGGGTATTAAATACATATATGTTTTTAAAATCTATAGGAATCTAAAAATCTTAAGCCGCTTTGTGTCTGTCTGTGTGACCGCTTTATTCTTCTTACGCAACGGATTTTGATGCGGTTTTACGTGTAAATTATTTTTTCAACACACTTGCTCATAAAGTGGCTCTATGGCCACCGCAATTAGGCACAGAATGACACCCATAATCAAACTGTGAATTTTTCATTGCTATAACTCACTAGTGAGTTATAGATTTTTTTTTCAAATTTATTGGTGGAGTGGCATTGTTCTTAAATCATTTTCTTCGTAACTAGTACTTGTAGACATTTTAATTAATAAATAACTATAAATTCAATAGTGAAAACGAGTTGTGAAAAATGCTCGCTATGGCGGGAAAAAATAATCAGTTTTCCTATGCGCGCGCTTTGCGATCGGCCACAGACTAAAGGGATGAGGTTTTTTTTTTTATTTTCCGCGCATAGGTTTTGCGCCTATTCTGCCACGTACAAAATGGGGAATTAAAAGTTTTCTTCTATTACAGAGAAAACAAAAGTTATATTTGAGTGAAAGTTTTATTTATTAAACACCTGAGAGTTAAAATTATCTATTTAAATAAGAAGTTGCATGAAATGAGCAAGCAATAGGAACATTAATTTATTTGTTCTATTGAACAAGATCTTTTTTTGAATAAAATTAGTTTTTATTGATATTTTATTCACAAGAGTGTTGAAAAACGTCGTATGATACATGGTACACACTAGTACCATAATGCACAATTTTCTCAAACACATCGTCATTGATGAACACCGACCTACCGGACGGCGAGCTACCCATAGCTCGCCGTCCGCAAGCCCACGCCTACGGTGGCCGGGAATCTGCTTGCGATTCCCGACGCCCAGGGCGTCCCCTGCGGCGTCTAGGGGCTTGAGGGCGCAAGGCTCTCTCCCTCACGCGCTCCACCTCCTCCTACGCAAGCATTACTGCTTCGCAGAAGGAGGTGACGGCTTTCCATTCCCTCTCTCGAAACAGGAACATCCCGAAACAACCGTACTATGATGTAACACCATATACCTAAAACATGTCAGAACATGCAATTCCAGAACGATGCTGGATACGATGAGCGAATATATTCACTCCAAAACATTTTCACGTCGATATTTACGGCCAGAGAACCTTTTTGACTATTTCTTTTAGCACACCATTGTGGGTAGCCTTCTGCTCCCTAAGGCTTTATCTCAGTTTAGGGAACGAAAATATGTTACTCTCTTGGAATGGATTAGGCTAAGGCTGTGGTTACACGTCAGTGTGACAATATAAAAAACCGTCACAGTTATTCCAATTTTAATATTTAGGTTAGTTGGTTTCATGACAGCGGTAAACTGTCAAACAATAATGGCTGCCAAATACAGAGCGTTTTTTGACACCTTAATGTCAAACACTGTTGGCAGACAGATTACAGATTTTTATGACGGCTGCCGACCTTTGTTGCCGCGCTCAATATTGGCGAGAAAAAAATAAAAGTAAGGCAATTGCCTGACTTGAAACTGTCTTGTTACGGAATGTTCATTGCGCCAATGAACATGCAGCAGCCAGTGACATAATTAATTATATATGTTCATCTCCTTCTTACGACAGGTTTTGGTATGAATTTTTCCTTGAGTTCGTGCTCTATCTGAATGTGTGTAGCTACGTACTACATATTACGTAGCTACATTCATGGCTTACGCTGTTTTTGAGTGCACTAATGTTCGTATATGACGCCGCGGCGCGTATATTTATATTACGCCATTTGGGTGAAACCGCTTTCCTATTAAACTCAAGCTAATATTTGACTTTGGTTTTTCGGTTTATAACCACCATCTGTGAAGTTTCGCCAATTTATTATTTAAACCTGTGTTTTTGATGATTTTTTTCGAGACTATATTTCTAGGGTTCCGTAAGTGTCTCTATAGTTATAGTTAATATATATTTATATTTATAGTTTTTTTTTTCTCTTCCTTTATAGTTTCCGTCCGTCCGTCTGTCCAATTTAGAATAGAAAACTTTAAAGATACCTCCGTTACACGCAAAGAAGGGATGAATTATTTTTTTCTCGTCTATCCTGTTGTGCGTGAGTGACAACAATTTTTCGATTCAGGGATCCGTTTACGAAGTATTAAGCTTTAAAATGTACATTTTTGTTAGAGTCACTTGTCCCCTCACCTTCCAACAAAAAAGACACAGCAATAGTATATATAACGAAGTTAAATAGAAAACGATCGCAGTTTAATTAGGCTTTTCAAATTAACGAGTACTGTCGACCAACTTACATTTGCAGTTAGAATGTATGGGAGAACATGTTTTAAGCATGGAGAAACTACAATACTAATTTAGTTCTTGGAATAAATACATGCAACTACGGAACCCTTCATTGTGCGTGATCCAACACACACTTAGCTGGTTTTGTTTATCTACCAAAAATTATACTTAACCGACTTGAAGGGGAACCATTTTGTTGAATGTGTGAAGATATTCAAGTATAAAACTTGTAGAACATCGATAAAAATCATCTCCTCTTTACAGTTTAAGTAGGGTTCCTTAACCATTGAACCACAGTCATATTTCACGACCGACATCGTAGAGCCGTCTACACCGCCCCGTTATTAATCAAAATCAACGCCAGACTCCAAACTGTCCCGGTGGCGCCTCAACTTGATGTCCAATTTACACTTCGGGAGATTCTAGCTTAGATATAATAGAAAGACAGATCCTGATCGTCCTAGATGGGTAGTTATTAGTTTGACTAACTTAACTGTCATTAGTGTTGTTATAATATCCTGTATTTTAAACTGGTTTACTTATTGACGTGAATACGTCTTTTTTGCTGTCCTAAAAAAACGGTTGAAAACATAATCGGGGTTTAAAGTTTGGTGTTGCAGCTATATATCTATCATCCACATCCATAATATACACGACTCGATACTTAAAGAATCAAAAAATTGTTACGTCGAATCAGAACTGTAACAGACCAAGCGCGGTGTAGGGAAAGGCGCCGCTATTTTGAGGTAATTTCGATGTGTGTAGTTTGCGTTTAGAATTCCTAGCGAGGTAGTTGGAAAAGTGTGTCGTGAAAAATACAGACATTCATGCCAAACTGGAAACTTTCTTTATGTTTCTTATGTGATTCTGTGAGCTGGAAAGAGTTCATATTCCAAGGAGACTTGTACATTATAACGAGCGATCTGCCCCTGCTTTGCACGGTTTTTACGACTTGAGATTCATGACTTGATTTTGATAGTGGGAACCTTTTCACCGATGTCAGTAATGTCCAAGATAAATTCAGAAAGTTAAGAATAAATAAAAATATAGTGCATGTAAAGGAAAGTATAATGATGTAGGTATGTGTAGATACATGACATGTGTTGGTCTTTCTACATATTAAACAGAAAACACTTACGATAGTGTCAAATTAGTATGTCATGCAAACCTAACTTATAGTAAGTCAATAAAGCCCTGGGGTCTAGCTAGGTAATAACAAAAATTTACATGAAAACTTTTACAAATAAATTTAAAGAAACATGGCAGGATTTGTATTTTTATATATTTTATACTGTTTATTACTTTTACTTATTATATTTAGAGTTATTGTTATATAAACCCGCAATAAAAATATGATTGGCGTGTTGGAAAGAATTTATTTCAATTAAACCATTTACAGGTACTTAAGAATTGTCAAGGAGTCGGTCAGTCAGAAATATGAAGCTAGTTGCCCATTCCAAAGCGCAGTAGGTACCTATGGAGAAGAACGGGCAAGAAACTCCATGGACACTCTTTTAAATAATATTGTTGTTACAAATATATTAGTTACATCGATTAATGTTGACACTATAAGTGAGAACGATGTACAAAAACCGTACACGTTAAAAGCGTCCAGAGTGCAGCAAAACATAATTAAAAACAATCCAAAAAATTAATTATTAAAATAAGCCGCTAAGAGATGACCAGTCCCAACTGACGGCGCCCGTTCACGAACATGACGCATGGATCAGCACCATTCAGTTCAACCATTTTGAAGGGAGCTAAATGATCCGACACACGCGCCACCGTCAGCGAGACATTTGAGTGAGCATGACATACTATCAACCGCCAGGGCACATTCAAGTCAATCTATGACATTACCCGGTAAATGGTAGCTCTATAGTACAAAGTACTCACATCTGTGCAATGCATCTATATAATAAAAAGGAGATTGAGTTTATATAATGCAAATATATTCTTACAATCTTCAGCAGCTTCAACAGTATTTCAAATGTCAATTAATTAGTTGTGGTGTGGAGCAGGACCAGCATTAAGCCAGGCATTTTTATCAGTTATGTAATCCCCTAACCTATAATATGCCTGCCTGCATAGTGTGCGTTTGACAAAGGATTTGAATTTCGTCTCATTCAGTTAAAGTATGTGGGGAGGTATTTATTATAACATTTTAGACAGTACCCCATGAAAGATGAGTCTACGTATGCCAGTCTGAAACCTGGTTGAACTAATAGGTCCCGATTTCTAGTACTATAATTATGTCTTTCACCTCTTTTACTGTAAAGATGTAAATTTTTTCTAACGTACATGATGTTTTCATAGATGTATTGACAAGGTACCGTCATGATGATTATATCCTTAAATAATTCCCATAAATAATCGCGCCTGCAGAGATTCTATATGGCTCTGATGGCTCTTTTCTGCAGAATAAAAATAGACTCGATGTCAGCAGTCCGTCCCCAAAGTAAAATACCGTAAGACATGATACTATCAAAGTAAGTAAAATAGACCAGCCTCGCGGTATTTACATCAGTAAATTGATGGATCTTTCTGACAGCGTAAGCTGCTGAACTTAGCCGTCCTGCTAGAGATGTTAAATGAGGACCCCATTGTAGCCTTGAGCCGAGCGTGATCCCCAAGAAAACCGTTTTATCGACGAATTCTAGTTTCTCTTGATTCAATACTATCTCACAATCACTACTCTTGACGTTTGGTAAAGAAAAGTTTTATTTCCATTTAGTACTAAATAATATAATTAGCAGTGAACCAATTTTGGACCCGCAGTAGGGCGTTATTTACGTCGTCAAAATTTGAAGCACGTCTATCTACCTTAAAAATTAAGGAAGTATCTATAATATATAAGGAAGTATTATATTAAGAAATGGAGTAGGTCATTAATATATACTAAAAAGAGGAAAGGACCCAATATCGAGCCTTGTGGAACACCCATTTTTACTTTTAAACCAAGTGAATTGACACCATTTATTTGAACTTGCTGTTGTATATCATTTAAATAAGATTTTACTAAACTGAGCGCAAGTTTTCCAAGTCCGGAATGCTCAAGTTTCAAAAGCAGGGTTTCGTGATCGACGCAATCAAATGCCTTGGAGAGGTCACAAAAGATTCCTATGGCGTCTTAAGCTTCTTCCCACGCATAAAAATATGTTTTAATAAGGTAACACCAGCGTCGGTCGTACAACGCCCTTTGGTGAAACCATACTGTTGCTCGTGAAGGATTTTATTAGTATTGAAATGATTGAGCATCTGATTAAGCATTATCTTTTCAAAAACCTTGCTGAAAACCGGCAACATGGACACAGGTCTATAATTGTTTGTGTCTTTACTGTCCCCGGATTTGAAAAGTGGTATTACCTTACTGTATTTCATTAGATCCGGGAAGACTCCTTGATCCACACACAAATTAAATATTAAGACTTAGTAAAGTGCTATAGTCTCAATTATGGAGGTACAGACTTTAATAGACATTCCCCAAAGATCTTCGGTCAATTTGATCTTGATTTGCTTAAAAGATTTGATTACTGTTAAGGGGTTAATATGCTTAAAGTTAAATTCAATTGGGCAGGCTGAAACATTCGCCCTCATTAAATCAAAAGCAAGCGAGAGCGAAGAATTTAAGATTTCAGTCATTTTTTAGTGGGACACTGGTAAAGAAATTCACAAATTCCTGAGCAACTTTTTTGTTATCGCCTTTTTTGTTATAAATGAGACCACATGACGTCTCCAGTGTGTAATCAGAATTTTGCATTTTGATCCTGTTCGTTTCATTATTGATAATTTAGCTGCCTTACATGTGTTCTTAAAAAAAAAATTGTAAGAAGCAACAGTAATGACAGTTGCCCACCCTAACTACTCCAATATGAATATTGCCACAGATGAAAATAACTGTACTTTTATTACAAAACAAATACCATATACTAAAAACTTTATCAATGCCTTCACAACCATATCATTAATAAGTAAAATTAATCACTTGGTATATTCTAACAACATAATTTAATGGAACTTAATTAAAAGTCAATGATTTAGTATTTAAACAGAGGAACAACAAATCTGTTTAATGGCAACATCAAATAATTTGGTCAGTGTGAAGTTAAAGAAACTTCTACATAATTATACCTATTATAGGTACTACGGTATCTATTACGAGTATAATACGAAAACAATAATGTTAAAAGTAAATAGTTTGACGAGGGACTAATTATTTTAGAACGAAACGGCGGCTGTCAATCTAAAACCTTTCTTTAGGGGTATTTATCTATTTATTTAGAGGCCCTATCTTTCTTTCACGCAATCCACACATCGTTTTATGGAAAATGTCACATCTAATGATTAATCAATATACTTTTTCAACTCTTAGCGCAACTGTAAACAACGATTCACATCAGTCATCACTCTTTTGTCTGTCAGTTTGATAGATCCGTTGTCAGTTGTCACTATAATTTATAAATACAGAATGGGCAAAGAGAAAAATTAAAAACTGATATTTTCATTTCGAAATTTTTTAATTATGCGGGGTTTTTAAAATATGATAAGTATATCAATCTAGTGCTGGTAATGTGTTCTCAACATGGGAACATATTTAGAATCCCAATTTTTTTTTTTCGTACAAATTAATGTAACCCCGACACTATCAAGCATCCTCTAAAAAGAAAAAAGATATTGGTCCTTTATGGTTAATATAAGTTATAGTTGATAATTTCATCAAAGCATCGTCGCGTAACGGCTAATCAAAGAGTAAAGTAGTCGGCTAATGAAAATACATCCATTATTGCTGGGCCTCGTCTGTTTGACGTTTTCACTAGCCGTCCCGCGACATGACGATGCTTTGATCAAAATATTACCTACAACTTCAATTTTTCTGAATTATTTGTTTTACGGTTACGGTTAAAGATATTTATTTCTCAAAAGAATTACAAATTCACATAAAGAGAAAACATGAATAGGTTTCGACAAATTTGTGCCATCAAGCGTAGCTTAAAATAAAAATATTGCAACACATTGTACGTAATTATCTTAAAACTAACATTATAATAACACTGACAGTTTAATAGTTTTGTCTTAATAAACGAAACAAATCTGAAGTAGGTAGTCGTACGCAAGGAACAGCAGAATTTTAAGCTATGCGGGTAGGTTGCATTTCAACGGTTCTAGCGTGTTTAATATGGCCTTCACCATAGTTCAAAACAAAAACAAGAAACGAACAAAAAAAGCATTGTAATATTTTCTTTCATTAATTAATTAAATTAACGTGTAAGCAAGGATTTTATGTAGATATAAAAGGATTAGTATAATGTGTTTAGATATTTCGATTCCTAGGTCGGGCAACGTGTTATTGGGTTTTTCTATCTGGAATTTCTCAGTAGCAGCCCGAAGTCTGGATTTGTGCCCGGTAGATGGCAATAGGCTCGCCTATTACATGGGACTTAAACATAACTGGCGAAATGTGGGTGTACTATAGGTACACCTCTGCCCAACCCTTCGGGGAAACAAGGCGTGATGTTATGTTATGTTATGTAATACGATTTTGATGAATGATGTTTTTTTTATTTTTTTGCTTTTTAGAGGTTTTTGTTTGTGTCGGGGTTTTTGAATTTTTGACTTATTTTTTAATTCATGCTTTTTAAACTTAATATAATAGTAGACACGCTACGATCGAAACGTGCCTCGCCTAAGCGCAGTTGTACGTGTGTTTCCCACAGTGAAGCTATTACTAATTTATCCTTATTTTCTTTACTACTCCATTATCAGACCTGATCACCACCTATTTATAGAGACCATTGACATGAGCTCAAACACGATATTTGTGCTGTATATTGATGAGGGAGTCGGGCATCCTGCAAATTCCAGGTGATGCTGCAGCATCAGTTCAAGTTTACTAATATGCTCTCAAGTCTTTGTCAACTAGAAAAGAGGTGATCAAAATCGGTTCAGCCGTTTGGGAGCTACGACGAGACAGACACACAGATACACAGACAGGCACGTCAAACTCATTACATTTGCGTCGGGGGTAAAAAAGGGTTTAGTTCTTCAAGTTCTTAGGATTACGGTCTTGTAGGGAGGTGCTAAAAGTGTGCCGGTTATAATTTGCTTTCCGTAGGAAATATCTTTTTTGGATTTACAAATTATATTAAAAACTAAACAAATACTTCAAACAATTTGGCACCATTCCATTTATAATCTAAAAATAAATACATTAAGCGTTGTAGGGAAGAACGTTGTGTTCACGCGCGCTCATAGAATGCCTCTAGTTTCGTCAGAAAATCAATAGGTACTCGTTCCAAAGTTAATAATAGCCCGACAAACAAGCCAGTAACAACAGTACATAATTGTTCCCATTTTGGTGGAAATAACAAAACGTTTTCATTGAAAACTTTCAAGCTAGGGCTTTCCAACTTTCTTATTGCTTTAAGTGTTGGCTGTTCTAGACAATTGAATATTCAAATTGTTAACAAGATTGGTACCCACTTATTCAAGTTTTGAAGTTAATAAATTCTCTTTAAAATGATTTTCTATACTAATATTATAGAGAGGAAAGATTTGATTGTTTGTATTCAATAGGATCCGAAACTACTGGAACGATTTCAAAAATTGTTTTACCATTGGAAGCAGAAATTATGTCTGATGAACATATGCAACTTTTCGAAATCAACGCGGATAAAAGTCGCGGGCGAAGTGCTAGTATATTATAAACCAAAGATTTAAATCGTTAGATTTGCCTTCACCCTACTAAAACGCGTGAAACAGTGTCCGTACGGTAGTGATTTTCTGTAACCATCTCACAGTGAAACTTAGGTGAAGTGAGCGTGGAGTGAGCTTTCAGTGCCACTGATGCGAGGGACTGACCAAGACGGGATGACACTGATAGCTCACTCCACGCAAGTCTTCACGGTGAGATTATTACAGAATCTACATGCTGTTCTGAGTGAACTCACACAATAATAATAGCGTTTCCATGTAGATAAGTCAAGTCACAAGACATTGTGTGTGTCAGACACGTCAAATGGAAATAGAAATCTACGATTTAAATCTTTGGTACTCGTTTACACTAGCGACCCACACCTGCTTTGCAAGGTTGCCGGGAGACTTCTGTCTGTGCTATAGGAACCTATCTTAGTTTAATATGAATTTATCTAAACACTCTAGACTTTATATAAGTATTATTATAAAAAGAAAAAGATTTGAAATGTTGGATGTTTGTTTGTTACGATTTAACGCTAAAACGGCTGGACGCAGCTATTTAGGTATACGCTCATACACATTTCCGAACAAACTATGTAAATATCAGTGAAAACTGCATCAACATCCATCGTTTCGTTTAAAACAACTCAGCGTTCAAACAGACGGACGAAAGTGTCTTTGTTTTTAACCCATTTAAAAAGAAAATAAGAGGTTAAATGATAAATGATTTTATTTCTGCAGTAGTTTGTACCAACACTTTTACACGTCAATCATATTTTAAAAACTAGATGAGATCGGCGTTTTCTATCTGACTACTCTGACAAGAAAGGCCGAAACAAATTCAGAGGTCACAGTCTCTTTTAAAGTCCAGACATAATCATGGTCAGATCATGTGAAAACCATGTAGATTGGTGTCTGAAATGGTCTTTTGAGTTTATCTCAAAACCACACAGAATAAGTGGGTCTGACCAGTCAGTACACGCATTTGTCAGTAATCATGCAGCTCAATACAGAACTTATGGAGCTCAACGATTCGCCGAAATTACTCAAACTGGCAGAACATGATTAAAACTAACTTTAAAAAAAACAACAAATCCACATTGTCTTTAGTTTCACAATAATTAAAATAATAGAATGCTTTACAAAGTAAATTTTCATGTCATTGTATATTTTAAAGTCTATCAATGTCATCATGTGTATTTAAAAATCCGAAAATAATCTTTCAAAGATCATATGTAGACAGACTGATGTCTGAAATGGTCTTTTGAGAAAAGAACCACACAGATTTGAGTGGACCTGTCCAGTCAGTGCACGCATTTGTCAAACATCGTGCAGCTCAAACTCATAATTAAGATTTTCAATGGCTTTGGTGGTTTTGGTTCTATGACAATTTTTTTTTTGCCTCTGACTCAAAATCAAAGTTATTTTGCAGTTTGTAGAGTAAATATATGAATAACCGTCGTGCCATCGACACAAAGAATAAAAAGACTTTGTATAGTTTTCTTTGGAAGTCTGATGAATTTGAGGTGAAAACTTCTTTCGGCGCACTTGCGGTCCTTCTGAACAGTGAACGAAACTGAACCGTCACGGTCGAGTTGATGATCGCTGGTTCGGGTATACTCGGCGCTGAATCGCGTATACTCGGCTCCAGTCGTAAGTTTTCATTTCTATCGTGTGGTGATAAGCTACCTTCTCTTTTTATGTAATTTTCTTGGTTTTTTCTCTTAGAAAATTACTTGATTAGATAACTTATCAGTCACAATAACATAATTTATGTATCGAAAAATCATGAAAACCTTTGCTAAGTCGTAAAAGTTTTGCTAGTTAATTTTATATTCGGTGACCTTATAATGTTATATGCCTATAATGTTCCCACTGCTGGGACACAGGCCTCCTCTCAGTGAGAGGGAGTGAGCCGTAATCCACCACGCGGGCCCGCGTGACATAGATGTCACATATTTTCGATTTTTTGGTTACGACGATGTTTTCCTTCACCGTTTTGAGAGCAGTGGTGATGAAATTAAATACACAAAGTTAAACGTCTGTCTGGGTTCGAACTCACGGCCTACAACTCGTAAGTCGGGGCCAATAGCAATGGGCCACCACTGCTCTCTAAAGAGGAAGACCTAACATTGTATTATGAGTTGACAAGATTCGTTGAATATTAACAAATTAAAATTCCCTGGCTGTGGGAACGTGTACTGGGACTCATCATTCACCATGACGGGCGAAATAAAAAATAATCCATTAAAAATAACAATTCTTTAGGTCCATTTAAGGCAACTCGTTACAATCGTGTCATGAGTTTCCTAAGTACAATATAATATAATAGTATACCATTACTATATTACTACACACACCAGGGGCTACGCGACAATTACTCACTCTCGCGTCGCGTCGCATCGCGTCTATATCTGTCACTTTTCACGTTTTCTGACAGGGCTGCCATGCAAAATACTCGACTCGGTCTGTCAAACTTGATGTTTTCTCGACAAACCCTAACAAGGCATCTAGGTTATCTCGAAGTTTTATAATTCAGGTGATTTTCTCTAGTTTTGTCTTTCTCGATTTTATTGACGAGAAGAGTATGCATAATTCCTACAGTATAAAAAAAGTTTCATAATAAATTAAAAGTTTTATTATTTTAGTACAACATAATGATAACTAAAACGCTTATTTTTATACTACTATTTATAGTCACTTTGCCAATTATGGCGATTACCAAAATCTACAGAGTTTTTAGCTGTATGGCATTATCAAACCTTCGAAACATAATGATTAAATTACTAAAATCGCCAGTTCATTTTCAAAAGGTTGTGATTAGAGCAATATCATGGGTTTTATGGTTACCATAAAAACCTTCACTTTGTCAAATTGTGATCTGTCACGTGGTCCGCTTGTCAAAAATAAACCACTGTGTTACTTACCTTACCGCTAAGGGCTGAGTGCACTTCAATTTGGTCGGCCTACTACACAGAGCCACTTAACCTTCCGAGTTGTCGTAATTGAGTTAGCGCACTCATAGCTGGGTATTGCAATATCTTTAGTGATTTCAATTTTAAGTTTCTTTTGATAGTTCGGTAATTAGAGCAGTTTTATTTACCTTTTAGTTTTCATGTTTGTCTGTTGTTTTTAAAATATTGTATTGGCTTGCATTGGTTTATCTTGCCACTTACCCTAACGCTTGGGGGCTGATTGGGGAGACTGTACTTACCCCACACTTTATTTTGTTTGGTATTCAGTTAGCGTTCTTATAGCTTTTTTTTTTTCCGGGGTGGAAAATCGTCATGGATATCCTCCGCTCTGGGGCGGACGGAGGGGTCTGTCAGACTCTTACTGACTAAAAACCACCCTGGTGTTCCATCTCACATCTACGCCGGGGTCGCGGGAACACATAATTCTTCCGCATCCCCGGCTGGTGCGCGCCCGCTTGCGCGGGCCCCGTCTTGGGCGGGGGGAGTGAGGTGTACTCCCTCCGCAACGTCTGTGAGCGGCGCGCGCGGAACACTACGCGCGCCGCCTTCTCGGGTCCTGATGTTGGGGGGCGACGGATGTCCCCGAATCCGTCGCACCTGGACCCATTTAGAGGGGCCGGAAGAGGGCGTTGTCCGCCCTCCTCCGACGCCCGGTGCGTCTGCTGCGGGCCGGGTCGAGAGTCGAGATCTCTCTCTCCCTTTCCGCAGCAGGACGCGGTTGTTTCCTTCTGCGAGACGGTCATCTCGCAGAAGGAAACCACCGCGTCCCGGGACTCGACGCTGCCGACCATCGAACTCACTACGGTCGGCAGCGACAGGTCACTGCCTACTTCTGAGATGAGGGCACGGCGCGGCTCCTCCCAAGCGGCACACTCTGCCAGCGTGTGCCACGCCGTGTCCTCCCGGCAGTCGACGCAGTGGTGACACCGGGCGTCCGGCTCCCTGTTTATGCGACACAGGTACTTCCCGAAGCAACCATGCCCCGAGAGCACCTGCGTCGCCCGAAACGTCAGGGAGCCATGCCTTCTCCCGAGCCAGCGGTCGAGCCCTGGCCGGATCGCCTCGATGGTGCTGAGGCCGGTGGTAGGGCGTGACAGCCTCACCCGCCATTCCGCCACCAAGCGTTCTTATAGCTGGGCCAAGTATTAAAATATCATTAAGGTTTTTTGTCCCTGGCATAGTGCAATTAAGAGTTTCTTGTGATATTTCGGTAATTACATTTTTTTTTTGTTGGTTAGTTTTTAAGTAGGTGTCACAGGCCACAGCTGTCTGATTTTATTTTTATTTTTTAAATATTGGATTGCATTGGTTTATCTTGCACCTTGCTTTAATACTCGGAGGCTAATTAGGGACACTTAAATGTAGCCCGCCTACACTATGTTACTGACGCAGTAATAGTTGGGCTAAGTATTGTGATGTCTTCTATGAGCCTTTATGGTGCAATTTATAGTGAGATATC